>OU696530.1:59108497-61608497 GCA_916048285.2 Bellardia pandia
ACGATTAGTTTGTTTTTATTTTTATTGTACGTATATATTATAATTAATGTACATTTTAAGACCAGTTAAAAAATTATTAATTCTCGGTATAATTTATATAACAATTGACGTGTCTATTATGGAGGAACCAATATCGGGATGAGTAAAGTGTCGCTTTTTTCTCTCTATGATGGTATGACCTGAATGGTAACGGTGGCCAATTTAGCATTCTTTCCTTTTCATTAATAACACTTAAAACGGAACATGAAACTCTTTTGAATCCATATTTTCCTCAATTAATGTAGCAAATTAGTAAAATAGCAGCAATATTTATATTAAATTAATTTACATAAATACTGGAGATTTTAATTGAAATTGCTTCTTTGCTAAGAAATACTGAATCCTTCAGCAAAAACTGCTGATTTTGACAATACTATTGCAACAGAATAATCGACCACTCATGCATTTATATTTGTGTATTGAAAAGATATACGCACTATAGCCTGGATCAATACATTCATTTCTTGCATTTTGAATATCAATTGTTATACATCGATGTCCTTTACTGCTTCAGGCACATATTATTTACTTCTTTCTTTCTTTTATTTTCTTTTTGTTTGATATTTTCTGTGTTTTTTCTGAGTTCCATTGAAGTGTAAAATCAGAATGAAAAAACTTTACATTAAAGAAAGATAGAAAAACCATTTATGCTAAAACTATTTACTTGTGAGGACAATAAAAAAGAAATAAAAATTGCAAAAATGTATTTTATTTTTTTTAGTTGTTTTTATTGAAATGCATGTTTCAATTTTGCGGTCGATAAAAATATTATAAAAAAAAAAAAATAATAAAAAATGCACATACATCCCATATATAAATAAAAGAAACTGAATGATGATTCCTTTTTTTATTTAACACATGAATGAATGTTTTGATTACACTCCGAAAACATGTATAGGAAATCTAATAAAAAAATACATTTGTAAAAACAATAAATATATAAATATGTGAATCCACATGTGAGAGTTGAATGATTTCTAAAAATTGTGATAAAGCTTTCAAACAGAATTCTTCGTAAAATATCTCATTATCAAATTAACAGCTGCATGATTTTGCTACACTTGCATAATTGTATTTACAAATTCTGATATAATTTAAAACCTTTTAATATTTGTTTCCATTATACTTGAGTGCAATTTACCATTATAAAAAGAATTAAAATTAAATTAAAGAATTTTTTCTTCAATTTTTTCATTATTTTAATTCTTAAACATAATCTCTCAACTCCACTCCACTGACCAGTGTTGCAACTTTTTTTCTTAGCAGAAATAAATAGTGAACACAGTTTTGCTATGATACGTTCGTACGTACTCTGTGGTCGATCAAATTATTAAATATTACACAATTCATGATAAAATAATTTCAAACAAAAATTACTCAATATGCAAAATATGCCGGCTTTCCAATTAAAATTTCGCAATTCAGCAAATATTTTCACATGCGTTAAAATATGAAAAAATATAATAAACAAAAATCATAAGGAAATAAATGTTTAATAAATAAATCCGTACATACATACACATAAATGAAAATACGTCCCAGCATACCTATCTAGGAGCGCTCCGAAAAAGGAGTCAGAAAAGAGTCCAACTAAAAAGCATTTTCGGAGCGCTCCGAAAAAGGAGTCAGAAAAGAGTCCAACTAAAAAGCATTTTCGGAGCGAAAGAAAAATTTGCTTAAAAATTAATTTTTTCCCATTTTTATTTAAATGACTTCCATTTTATTTTTTTTTACTGTAAATACAATTTATTTAATTTTATTCCATTTATAATATAGTTTATTTGTAAATGAATTCTCTTTTTGTTTAAGTAAAAACAATTGAAAAAAATGTAAACTTTTAATTTTTTGTATTTAAAATTGCAATGGCTCTTTTCTGACATGATGTAAGAGCTCTTTCTGAGCCCAAAAAACCATCATAAAAGACTCTTTTGTGACATTATCTAAGAGCTCTTTCTGACAGACGATTTTCGAATGTAATGACCCTCTTTTCTGAAGGTTTTCGGAGCAATAATAATTGTTTTTTGGGCTCATAAATAGCTCCGGAAAAGGTGCCAGAAAAGACTCTTTTCGGACTCATATGGCTTGCTGGGGTAAATCGATGTGTTTGTGGAAGTGCATAAACATACATACATACATTCATACATAAATGAACATAAATTGCATTAATATACACTTAAACAAATTTCAGAAACATGATTAAATTTGTAATACAAAATTATTAGGTGAGTTTTTAAATTTGATCAATTTTTCCAAGTTCGTCTATGTTTTTAAAATACGATCAACTCAAAAAAAAAAACAAACTTAAAAAATGAGTTTCACTACGAAGATAAGTGTCCTTAATTAGATGTTTAATAATTCCACTCCAAGTGATGATGATTAATAAGGTCACATCTAAACAGTGTATTTTATTATAGCTATATTTAACCTCTGTCCACAAACGACAGCAAACGTGAAGGCGCTGCATTACAATTAAACGACAGTCTGCAATTTTTTGATGTCTGTTATAAAAAAACACACATACACACTGTCGAAAAATTGTTAACGAAATCCTTTATAGCGTGTTCACATATGCACCTTAATTGCGTTAATCGCAATATAAAATGACAAATGTCAACAAAAGAAAACAAAAGAAATCATTGAAAAATCAATGTGAAGGTAAGTTTGTTTACATAGAAACACAACAACCATTTAGAGTATTTTTTGTATTGTTTTCGAACTGTCAAATGATTATTGAGTAAGCTGAAAGTTACGTTTGCCTGAACACTTTAAATAATATTGTGAATTAACCGAATATTGACTCAATTAAGTTTCATATCTGAACACAGTATTAGAACCATACCAATGTACTTGAAATTCCAGCAAACTAGTGAAGCATTAATTTCGTTAATTGGCGCAAATTCTTTTTGTGTGGTCCCATTTAAGGCAGGTAATATCAATGAAATCAAAATTCAGGTCAATCATGAAAGTAATTATCATAAAATTATAACTAAGATACGTACCACGGTGGGCGGAAATTAGACTTATAACAATCGAGTTTCTTCTAGAAATGCATTTATCAGCCATGTCACAGAATTTAATTCCATCCGGAAGTGGAATTAAGTCCCTTCTTTGCTTCTCTAGAAAAAGTAAAACGAAAAATGTTTTCGGAATGAAACCACTTTCAATTTGCGATGTGGAATTGTAATTTTAAGAATTTCAAGGTTTCATTCTGAAAAAAATTGTTCGTTTTACTTTTTCTATAGAAGCAAAATACGCCATTAATTCCACTTTCGAACGGAATTAAATTCTGTGACATGGCAGTATGTTTTAATATTGAAATTTAAGCTTTTTGCTTTTAAAATTTCAGCTTTATTATGGTAATAATTACTTTTTTAATGGCCGCCGTCATCATATTTAATTATCATAATTAATATGCTACGCATATGTTATTGTAATTTCTAAATACGATTTAAGTATATTTGACCTGTATGAAATTCGAATAAAGTTTAATATCATTTTGATGTCATTTCCCTCATCAAATTGTGCCTCTGTGTGTTGGAACAATTTACATTTGGAGCAACTTTTAAAATTGTTGTGCTATTATTATTGTTGTTAAATAAAAATAGTTGCAATTTACTCATTTTAATTCTCATCTGTGAGTGTATTTTATTGATAACAAGACTGTAGGTACTACTGTTACAAGTACAAGTATGTCTCAATATTGTGATGATGCCATCAAGAGGGCTTCGTATAAATTTCAATTGGTGTTTTATTTTTTTGGTTTTCAACATTTATAACAAGAGCTATTTTCTTTAATTAAAATTTTCTTTATTTAATTTTTGATATTTTTCACAACTTGACTCACCCAATTGTTGGTCCGCTGTTGTTGCTGTAGCAGATGTGTGTTGCTGCGTATGTTGTTTGGACTTTTTCAATGTGCCATATCGTTGGGTGGGTTGTGGTGGCTGATGGTGGTGATGATATTGCTGGTGTTGTTGTAGGGGTGATGTTGAGGATGATTCAAAGGTTTTATTTTCATATCTTTGGCCGCTATTATTGCTACCCGTTGAGCTGGAGGTGGTGGAGTTTGAGGTGGTGTTTACTATACTTGACTCATTGTGGCTGCCACTTTGAAAACTGTGTTGACTGCCGGATGCTGCCACCGACGTTATATGCGGCGGTGGTGGCACCGGATATCCGACATAATCGACAACATACTGTGTTAGCGGATCACTGCCACCACAGCTACTGAATGCAGATGGTGGCCTCTCAATATAAATCTGTGTTGCCGGATGTTGATGTTGAAGTTGCTGGTGCTGTTGTTGTTGTTGTTGTTGCTGCATAGATGCAGCTGCATGTGCAGTAGCCGCTGAAATTTTCATGCGCCACAGTGTATCCTGATTACTACCAATACTGGCCGATATACTATTGGAATTTGTATAATTATTTTCGGACGTTGGATAATGCATTGATGACCCTAAAATCAAATTCACATAAAAACCATTAAACATTAAATGCAACACAAACAGAAACAACCCAAATACAAAACACAACAACAAGAATTGTACATTTGCCAGAATTAAGTGCAGAAGGGATACAAATATTTTAGTGCATTTTTTAAGTGAATTAATTTTAACCAAAAAACATTTAATTGTTTAAATACCAAAAAAATTAAATAAGATACAAATGCTGCATTCCCATACATATGTACATACTCGCACATACACATACTTAAATTCAGCCACTTTTATTATAAAATACATATTTTGCGGTACCACTACCAACACAATACAATACATTTCAATAATATATAAAATATAGATATATAAAACATGGATATATAAGTAGAATATTTAAAAATATTGACATTAGTTACGCTACTAAGGTGGCGAATTAATTTTAAGAAATTAAAAATTTCCGATCAAGACCATCACAATGTACCATATTGGTCTCTGGGTGAGGGAGGGTGTGAGGATGACTCACACCAGCCTTTTTGCCTACGATCAAGACCAAATCTGAGTTTGAAATTTAAAAATTTTTCTTCAGAATAACAAATCATAAGATGATCAACATAATATCTATAAATGATATTGAAATTACTTTTAAATCGATTGTAGTATGACACCAGGGAAGAATTCACAATGGACTACAAGGTCTCCGGGTGGAAGTGCACTTTATGCACTACCCTTCTATCCTATCCTAAAACCGAAGTCTTGGTCTGGTTTTATATCTTCGTAAATATGCTTTCGTTAGTTTATTCATGCACGATCATGCAAAAATAATTCGTTATATTATATAGTTTTATTTCACGAATGACTATGTTCGCTTTCACACTCTTCAATTCTAACTCTTCAAGGCAAGTATTTTTGGATGAGAAGCGAAAAGAGAATAAAACGTATTTAAACTTGACGGTACTAGTCAATTGATTTGCATGAAACAGTTCGAAAATTTAATAGACAAAAACTGAAGAGTGTGAAACAGGACTATGTAAAGAGGCAATCTAGATTTGAAATAACAACTGAAAAATAAGCGGCTAAATATATTATGGCATATTATTGTAATAGCGACGACGAACACGAACCATTGTATTGATGTGATAAAAAAAATGATGAAAAATATTGTGTTCCACAGAAAGATGCCAATGATAATGAGACTGACGTGCAGATAATTTCTGGTGAGGAAATACCAGAAAGTAAGATAAGTAAAACGCAACCTGCCGAAAATAGAATACATACATATTATCAAAATAAAGCTGGTATATAATGGTTACTTAAACGACCTCCGACTCATAAGTTAATAGGGTTCCAGTTGCTATTTGAACTGGACTAGCCCGACATTCTGTAGGCATTCCAATTAATATTAAAAGAAAATATTTACTTAAAAAATAGTTGATATCATTGTTGGGGATAAAACATAAAAAACTTTGAATGTTATACAAATTTGAAAACAAGAAGTTGATGTTTTAGATATGGCTATTTTCACACTAGACATAAACCCCCTTATTCATAAAAACTTACAACACGTTTATAACAGGTTTATTAAGGAAATATCCATACAAAATTTGTTTTATAAACCTCTTATAAACCTGTTGTAAGTTTTATGAATAAGGGCAAAAGTGTTTTGAGATATTTTTTTTACAATTTTTACACTGGCAAAACATTTAACATAAGGCCGTCTCTCTCTTGTTGGCACCGAATACAAGCATTGCCCCAACAATAACAATAGGCAAAATTTCATCCAATTATAATATTTACCATTTTCAAGGCCAAGTTGGGATAGGGCTAGGGATAGTATGTCTATTTAAATGCGCCACATTTTATTTTACACTCTTGTGCATTAAGTTCTCTTTCCTGATCACATTTAAAGAATAATAAAAATTAGGACTTTTTTGGAAAAACTCTGAAAATATGTACTTTTTTATATTCCGTGTAACTAGTGTTTGAAATTGCTTAAGTACTTTCAAGCACTACAGGTATGGTCACATTTGGCAAATATTTACTCAAAAAAGCGTAACCACTAGTTTTAGCACAAAATTGTTTGACGTTGTTTACTCTTACAAGAGTTTTGCAAGATCAAACAGCATCAAATAAAATAAAACTAAATATTTGTTATGCCCTTACGTAAATAAACGAGTTTAAATAGATATTATTTATTGGTTACGTCTTTTTTGGCATATATTTGCCAAATGTGACCGTACTTTACGTTTGAGCATTACTTCAACTGAGAACTATTCATCTGAGACCTAACAAAGCATATATATTCTTGATGTATACGGAATTCTAAGTCGATTAATTCGGTCCTTCTACCTGTGTAAAGCACTCTTACGTCCAAAAGACACAACCACAATCAACAGAGTGTACAAAAACCCGTTTATAATTATCCTAAGCAGTTTTGTTTTGAAAATCAGCAAAATCGGTATAGTAGAACCAGAGAGAGATGAAACAAAATGTGGGACAACCTCCATAAAAGTTTGATATTTTTAAACATGTTTCTTTCAATTTTTCGAAATATATTGCAGATATGAAATTCTGCACACGTAATATCTAAATATCGAATATCTAAAAGAAGACTTTGTGAGAAAAATAGTAAGTATCGGTCCATTATTATTTTTCATAGCCCCCATTCCCGAAATATGGCTTAATGATAAATAAATGCCTTTTAAATAGGAATATTAATACAAAATTCGGCCAAAATAAGTATCATGTAAATAGAAATCGCAAAACGAGATTCTGTTTTGTACGGTCGATGTTTGACCATAGACCCCATATAAAGTCCACATATAAAATTCACCTAAATACGTAAATTAAAAATCACTAAATTAGGATATTATAGTCCTGTAACCAGTGTAGTTTTGTATTTCTCGTTATATGTATTTTGGGGAATGGTATTTCAGATTCGGCAAATCACTCTAACATGTTCTTTTATGCTTCTGCTGAGCTATAAACTGTGAAAGTTTTGACAGCAAGAGCAATAGTTAAAGTTAAATTTTTAAAATGCTGAAGTTAAACAGGTCATATTTTCGTTGTACCTGGTTGTGTTTCACAGTTTTTAGCTCAGCAGCATCATAAAAGATAAAATCGAAAACTGTCTGCTGTAAGCCGCAGCCAATTTTTAAAATTAAATAGTTTGCGATATTCAACCATCAAATAAAATATTTGTTGTGTCTTGTCCTAAATAAACAAAGTTTTTTGTTTAAATAAACGAGTTTCGTCATCAAGAATGATGGAAATAAAGATACCACCATGGTCATGATTGACGTAGATTGTGCTTTCTCAAGGGTAACCAAGTGCCCTAAGATTTTCGATTTTCTAATAAATTATATATGTATTTTATGAGAGTTAAGCTACTTATAGATGGTTGTCAGATCATACAATGTTGTCAGATCTGGCAAATTGTCAATGCTTTTTCTTACAACGTTGGAAGATAAACATTTTCCTCCTTATTCAAAAACGATTATTAAATTTAACAAACGTTTATTAAGCAAATTTTTATATGCAAATCTGTCATAATAAACGTTTGTTAAATTTAATAATTGTTTTTGAATAAGGGGGTTTAAGTTCACACGGTTGTTAGACATTTTCTGAACATTTTTCAGACAACGTTGTAAGATCTGACAACCGTCTATACAAAGCTTTAGCAATCATTTTTTTATATTCATGAATTGGCAATTTGGGCAATTGCATTGAAAAATCAAGTGAGAAATTGTACTTAAAGAGAAAATGATTAATGTTTTTAAAAAGGTGTTAATAAATATTTTTTTTAGCTGGTTGAAAATCTGTTACTTATTTTCCAGTTTGCCCAAAGATGAAGCACAACGAAAGCTTTGGGTAACGCGTTTATTATTAACTTTATTTTTTAAGGTTCTATACTTAAGAATATCGAACCTGTCATCAAAGAAGACGTACTAGATACTAAAACAAAATGACGAAATTGATCTGGAAAACCTGTAGTATGACGGCTTGGAAAATAAAAATACAAGTCTGACATTACTGGCCTGGGTGAATCATCTAAGCCAAGGTGGTCTAAGTAAGCTCTCAAAATCGTTAAATTGTTTAAGCATTTTCATTATGCGATGCCATTTTCATGTTCATTTCACTGACAACTGCTTATTTGCAAACACATATGGCGGAAGCAAAAGAAATCGAAGGAGCAGTAGAAATACAAATATTTACTTAAGAATAAGGTCACATAATGGCGAAATTTCTCTGAAAATTAATACAAGAAAAAGGAAATTTTATAAAAAAATATTATCAAAAAATTTAAATTGTTCTAATTTCATTTTACGATAACTTTTTTAAACTTTGACAGCTTGAATTATTGGCCAATAGCAACGCTTTTAGCGTGACGTCATTTATGCGACCTGCGCAGATGTTCAAAAATTTTGTGTTCGGGATGGCGTAATCTTTATTTCTATCATTCTTGTTTCTCATTGAAAACATAGTTGTGCTGAAAATATGTAAGTAATTTGTATGCTTTTACTATTTTATAGGCAGCAATTCAAACGCTGCGTGTAACTGTTTAAAGGAACAAGATAACGATTTTTTTAATTTTATTCTGGATTTTATCAAAAATTAATTAATTATTTAAAAAATAAATTTTAAATATCTTTTGAACTTAAAGAGATAACCCAGCGTATTTTTTGTAGATCTTCTGAAGGAATATTTTAAATTTTAACTCATTCGGTTCGGTTAATGGATTATTGTAAAGTTTTTTAAAAATGTGAGTCCCAATTTTGAGCCAACGTTCCACTTACGAAGACGGACAAATGTAAATCAATATAAAAACTGCTCAGCTCCAACCAACTGACATTTCAATATTTTTAATAGCTCCTGAAATACCGAATTATTTCCAAAAAGAAAACGTTTCTAAACAACTGTGTATGTCAAAATGTTTCACAAATAAATCGCATTAAGTTCTTACATCAATTCAAAGTAATGTTTTCAGTTTAAATTGATCACAACATTTTACAAATGACAATGTCACATCACAAACGACATCATTTGAAATTATTAACAAAATAGAAAGGAAGGAGGAGACGAACAAATCAATTTGAATCAACCATAAATAAACATTTGTAGAAAATGATTTCAAAATTTCCCTGACATTTAAGTCATGTCATAAACATTACTTATATAAACCAAGAGTATTGATTCATACATACATACATACATATAAGTACAATACATTGTACATATGTGCATACATACATTAATACATACAAATAAAAACTCATGCAACAATAATAAAATACATGCACTGGAGTGTTATTGTATAATTTTTTGTTTTACTTTTTTCCGTTTATTATAAATATATTTAATCCTATCAAAATGATTGACATTGAGCATTAGTTAGTTATTTATCTACATATGTATGTATGTGTATATATACATAACTTTATTTATTTTATTTGTACATTAGACCTGCCTTTAAAAAATATTTTGTTTTTAATCCATTTTCAATTTTAATTTTTATAACCGTTAGTTTTTAAAAATAAGACCCATGCAGAACTATATTTAAGAACAGGGATTTAATTTCTTGCACTTTTTATACAAATATATAAAAAATAGTTAATTTGGTTGGAATTGCATCTGCGTATTAAAGAAACTCTTGATATGCTTTACTTAGAAAATAAACCAATTTATTTTGTTAAGAATAGCATGATTTTGGGTCTTACCAACCCAGGAAATACATTGAAAAGGTTTTGTATATGAATTATGTAAACTATTGGTAATAGAAAAATACATTTTGTTATTGTACCTTAATTATCAAAATCAATTTCTGATTTATAGTGTGGTGTCCACAGATAAGTGCTATGCATGATAGCGAATATACAATACAATACATAAACTTGTACTCGTATATTGGTCACTGGACATGTAATACTTTTAGAACTTAATTATGGACATTAAAATCAGTTATTTTCAACCTTAATAGATATACAAAGAGACCAGCTGACGACGGCTTTAGCAGGCCAGAAAATGCATTACATTTTGCTAGTGTCTCTTTGTATATCTCTCTATGATTTTACATTTATGCTTTCCAACGGAAAGCTAATGTAGAACATATAACAGAGGTATACAAAAATAAATTTCAAATACATTTTAAATTTATATTTAACTAGAAGTAAATCTTCGAATAAAACATTTTATAAAAAGTTTTGAAAATAATACTCGCAAGAGGAAAAATTCTTTCAACTTTCACACTTGAAAGAAATGTGTGTAACGATAACAATGTTTATACGAGTTATTTTATTTATCGGATCCCTTATACGGGATCAATTACATGTTATGTGACGATCGTTATTAAATATTTTACAGTATTTAAGTCTTATGATGAATTTAATATCTCAATAACGATATTCTCATCTCAAAATGGAAAATGGAATACAACTTTCATGTATGGGCCGTTGCTTCGAAGTCTATTTTGGAGTTACTCGACCGCGTACAAGAGAGGGCGAAGATGCTTATCGGTGACAGTAGGGTATCCAACTCTATTGATTCATTGGATAATCGTCGCAATGTGGGTTGTGTTTTACTGTTCTATCGATATTATAATGGAATGTGTTCTGCTGAAATCAGGGAACTTGTTCCCGAAACACGCAGTTTTTTACGTAATACACGTTCTTCAGTCAGGGCTCACCCATTTATGATCGCTTCGACAGTTGATCGCACAACACATTACAGGGAAAATTCGTTCTTTAGCCGTACTGTCCGTATAGGGAATAAACTACCAACAGAAGTATTACCTGCCACTTTCAATATAGGAAAATTCAAGTCAATGTTCATAAACACTACTCCCTCTATCCTCCCTCCCATAACCCATTTTCCTAGCTCCAACACAATGCATTGCATAAGTAGGGGTCATCCCCTGAGTGCTGGTCCAAGCAAATAAAATAACGATATGTTTTAGATTTGTTTTGGGTATGACGCTTATTCTCGTAAATGGGAACTGTGACCAATTATGGATCGATGAAAAATTTCAGTTCGATATCGAGGTTAATGTGTTTTTCGGAAGTGATCCCTATATGGGAGCAATCAGGGGCCGATCAAAGTAGATTACTATGATTTATATATATATATGTGGATTATATCTGTCGAATTTTAATTTGATACAAAATTTCGTGATATTATCCGCATTATATTTGCAGAAAACAGTAAAAAATATCTGAAAAATGTCGAGGTTGTCTGAAACTTTGGTCTATAACTGGGATCCTACTAGACCGATTTTGGTAATTTTTAATACCAGACATTTTCGTGAAACAAGGATTTATTTCATTGTTCTTCTTTGAGAATCTATTGTGCCGTCATCAGACGGACGAGTTAGAATCCTTTTGGTTCTACGACCATTATTTCGATGTGTTACAAACGAAATCACAAACTTAATATATCCACCATCTTTTTGAGGGTGGGTATAAAAGAGTAGAGTTTTTAAAATTAATTTTTCTGTATATTAAATTGACACAAAATTGAAATTTCAAATAAAAAGTGTGTTATTCGATTTTAATCAAATTGTCTGCATTTTTAGACAACGGAGAAATATTTCAGAACTTGGGAGCACCGAAATTCGAAAAAGTCTAACTTAAGAGTTACATATACTGGTAATAATATTGCCAGCCAAAAATATCATTGAATTTTATTGAAATTTATTGCGAGTTAAAATTGTAAAAAATGATTCTGGTGATTTTTTAGATCGTTTGAAATTAATATCTATGTGGAATATGGAATTCAATGCCTAGTTATTATTTTTAATACAAAACTAATTTTAACAGACAGCATAACTTAAAGTTAAGCAGTAACCAGACATCGTGAAAATGGGAGTTAATCTTCTAATTACTGTTATCCTAGCAGCATCTGCTGAATTAACCAGTATCTTAAACAAGATTCCAACCAAACATTATTTAGAATCTTGATTTGCTATTAGACTAAACTAAACATACATATACAATCAGCTTAGTTTTGGCAATGATTTGGAGAACAGTGTATGCAATTACATATGTATGTATATGTAATTTGTTTAGTTCTGTTTATGTTTGTGTGTCTTTCGTTTCATTTGCCAAGTTTCATTTGCTATGAAGATTGCTTTATTATATGAGAAATGACATTGTATGTATTAATTTGTATCTAAATATTTGTAGATATTTGTATATACGTACATAGAAATCTAGTTGCGCGGATTAGTTTCAATCAAATATTTCACATGTAGTTATAACGAACTTAAGGCGTACAATTATTTTATGCGGTATCAAGATGATTTTCAGTATAAATATGTAGATTCAATGTACCTTTACATATTTTACAGTAAATAAGATTAGTGGTCAAAATAACGTGGTACAATTTAACGTAACATTTATTGTATGGAAAGTCATTTGTATTTTTCATACTGCAGGGCCAATATTTATCGATAATGTTGGGAAAAGTTAATAGTTGCTGGCAAACTACTGATAATGTTCTAAATCAATGTATACTGGTAGGCTTTCTATGTATCTCAGTTAGGGTCATAAGTTAATTGCCTAAATTTTATAGAAAATGTTAATTTGCTCGGAAAAAATAATAAGAACGAAATTTAAAATTTAGTATTTAATATTTGTTATATTCCGGAAAGATAATCAGGTATGTGATGGAAATCGAAAACCAACCCAAATGTTGTATTTTGCAAAAACATTTTATAAACCATTAATAATTTAAAAACATGTTATTCTGTTTAAATTGAAATATTAGATAGATAAAATAAGCATGTCGTTTCGATTTTAGTTAAAAAAAACTTCTTAAAAATATTAAGACATCTAATACTATGTTCAGATATGAAACTTAATTGAGTCAATATTCGGTTAATTGACAATATTATTTTAAGTGTTCAGGCATACGCAATTTTCAGCTTACTCAATAATCATTTGATAGTTGGAAAACAATACAAAAAATACTCTATATGGTTGTTGTGTTTCTATGTAAACAAACTTACCTTCACATTGATTTTTTAATGATTTCTTTTGTTGACATTTGCCATTTTATACAATTTTGTTCACTAAACACAGTTGTGAACAGTGTTGCATTCGAAATCTTACTCAATATTATAACAATTTCGTACTTATTGCGCAATAATTAATTGAGATTTTATATGGAATATTGAGCTCAATAATGGCGTTGATTGCGATTAACGCAAGTAAGGTGCATATGTGAACACGGTATAAAGTAAGGAGATTTTTAATTAAATTTTGTTAGCAATATACAGAAATTGTTCACAAACAACGCTTGTATGTGATGTAAACAATCTTTTCTCACATTCCGAAACAAATAATTATATTTCGTATTCAATATTTGATTCGATATCATTACAGATATTATTAGGTGTTGTCGAGGGATTTTACATATTTCAATTACATTCATTATTTCATTCCTTTCGCAATCAACGTTTTTCTTCTCATTATCAAATATACTCTTCAATTTTTGTTTTTTTTTTAACATTTAAAAGTGCTGAGTAAATCTTCATAGTTTAATATGCAATCACTTTTTGATATCTCTTTAGAGCATAAACAAAAGTGAAACATCGGCAGAGATTCAGCTCACTGAGACAAATGGCTTTATATATTACTGTAATCGGATTTAAAATTAAAAGTGAAGCAAATTCTTCATCTGTCATCTGTTGAGCTTGTGAAATAATTAAAAATATTTTTTAAAGGTATTTCCAATTCCAAAAATTCAATTAGTGATTTAATAAGGAATCTGTCAGTAGATCTATTTTATTTTCCCGAATTAAAAATTCTAAAGAAACATTGATTTATGTTACGTGTAGATGTTCTGTATTTGTATATGTTAAAAAAAGCAGATAAAAACAATTATACATACTCCCACGGATATTTTACACAAATGCCAATTTTCGGGATCTAAAAATCCAGGGATTTTTTAAAACAAATTAAAAAATTTGCGATTTTCGGGATCGGGATTAGTATTGCTAATTGTTTACAAATAATAATAATTTTTTGTTATACGAGTTATTTTATTTTTCGAGAAATATTTTATGACGTTCGTTATAAAATATTTTACTGTATTTGCGTCTTATGGTTAATTTAGTATCTCAGTAACGATATTTTTATCTCAATAACGATATATTTTAAAGTTTTTATATATGTGGCCAATTATGGACTGACCTTCACAAAATTTAACAATAAAGATATTTAAAAAGGTTAATGTGTTTTTCGGAAGTGGTCCCTGTATGGGAGCTATAACCAATTAGGGGCGGTCCCTATAAAATTAATTACTATGACTTAAATATACATAATAAATTTCGGTTACATTTCAACTTAATAATAATGTTTATATACGATTTATTTAAGTGATTTTCGGAAGTGGTGTTTGTATGGGGCTGTGGTCAAAATATGGATCTTTGCAAACACAATATCGTTTTTGGTTTTCTCGTTGCACGAAACTTAGTTTTGCTGAATTTTGTATGGATACGTCTTCTCTATAGACATTTATGTACCATAGAGCCATATTCCGGGAAGAGATTTGTATGAGGGCTATGTGAAGTCGCTGATTGATTCTTATCATTTTCGACAGGACTTCTCAGGTCCTTTCAGAAAAAAAAATAAAATATTTTCAATACAAAACATTTCGGTGAAACAAGAAATATTTGGGAGGAATTTCATTGCTCTAGGCTTTTTTTCGAGGCTCTATCGTGCCTTCAACCGACGGACATGGCTAGATCGTCTTAGAATCTTGTAAGAACCCAGTATATATAGACTTTTTGGTTCTATGACCAATATTTCAATGTGTTATAAGCATAATGATAAACGTAATATATCCCAATCTTTTTGGTGGCGGTTATTAACATACAGCTCTTTATCACATATTTAATAAGTATTGAAACACACTACAAAAAAACATTTTTATATTTTTTGCGTGAAATAAAAATAATGGAAAGTACTGAAAAGCAGGAGTTTTTGATTTTATTAAATAAATTTAAACACATAGCGAGCGATTTTCTTGTTTGCCCTGAAATTCCTATTTCCTTTAATATATGTATGTGTATTAAAGCAGAATTCTATGTGTTGCAGTTTACTTCCATTTGTGATAGGATGCTAACCCAGCTAGCAATTGGAAGATTGTTTTTGATAATATCAGCAAAATGAGTCTTTTATGATTGCCTCAGATGACCAAAAACTCATTAATCAGTTTGTCATTAAAAAAGACTCATTTAAATGTTTAGAAAGCGACTAATTTGAAAAACAAAAACAAAATATGCTGAATGTGCGGAATCATAATTTAATCACACAGTTGTTCATAATATGACTGTTTTTATGCTGTTTTTTAACGGGACATTTGTTATTTGAAAGGTAGTAAATAGATTTTGAGATTTGTAATATTTCTTAGTTTAGCTCGTGCTGTCCTCGCGTGTGCATTAAATTATAATAAAAAAGTGTTAAAAATTAAAAAAGTGAAAAAAACGATGAGGTAATGTCAGCCAAAAAAAAAAAAGGAAGAAGAATTTAAAATTGAAAAACTGTTAATGAAAAAATTTCAAATTTAAATGCCAATGGGTTTCAGTTTTCGCTACGTGAACCCGACAATTTCTGTTTAGTAGATCAAAAGCTTGTAAAAATTATTGGAATAAATAACGATAACAATGTTCCCAGTTTTATCGGAGAAGAAATTAAAAATCTTACTTCACTATTTTCCCTGCCAATCGATTCCAGCAATTTTAATTTATTTTGGTCAGCTGACATTACCTTTAGTAATCAAATTGTATTTTCTTTAAGACAAATAAAAAAAGTCATTTGCTTACGCAATTCCGAAGATCACAGTTACTTTTTTGCACCTCTGCTTGAAGATGTTGAAAACAAATAGTTTTAATTCTGCCGAATTTCAATATCAGAAAACTAATATATCAATAAACCGTAAGTAAAAATACTTTGCATTAATATTTTCTTACATACATATGTATGTTTGCATATAAGTCGGCTTTCGTACTATTTAAATTTTCAGAAAAATATACTAGCACAAATTGGCGGCATGGGTCCGACGCCAAATTATTTTAAGTTCATTTTTAATTTTATATATATGAATCCCATGAATTTGTGTTTCTTCTTTTTTATTACTTTTATAATAAAATACAATAAAAATTTAAAAAACTGCTTTAATTTGTATAATAAAGAACATTAGAAAAGTAAGTAAAACCATATGCAATAACAATTTGAGGAAGACTCCCATATGATTAGTAATATGAGTGCTAGATGACTCGAAAAGGAATCAAAATAGATGAGAAAGCGACTACGCATATGATCATCAAATAACTTTAAAAAGATTCATAAATGAGTCCCAAATTTCTTTTTTTTTTTTTTGCTTTTAATTATTTATTGAATCTTCATATATGAAATGACAATAAGTATTCAAATCTTAATACTAAAAAGAAAACAATAAGCCCAGCCAGTGCTAGACAAAAATGTTTATGATACTGAAAAATTTCACATCAACTGATCCAGTCATCTGTTTTGCGCTTGAGTTAAAGCAAGGGTATCCCTCCTTCTCAACCGATTGTGGCCACTAAAGTTAAGGATGTCTCTTGCAAGTGGGTTTGGATGGTGTTCAAGTTTGCTGACATACTTTGACGCATATTTTGTAAATTCGACTTTTACTAATGGCACGCCTAGATCTTTGTGGATTCGAGAATTTTTAACATACCATGATGCTGCAGTAATTATACGTAGAATTTTATTTTGAAATTTGCACTAAGACAGAATAGAAAACACAGAATAAGGACTTTCTAGTCCTATAACCTGTGTAGTTTTTATATTTCTTATTACGTTTAGTGGGAGGGTATTAAAGATTCGGCACAGCCTAATATAGCACTCGAACTTGTTTTTAAATAAAATTATTATTAGTTTTACGATTTTTTCATTTTATGTTCACTCAATTTAGTTGTGCAGTTTATATATTTAATGCAGCAATTTATTACAAATTGTTTGTAAAATAAATATACGCGTATACATTTTTGAAGTAATCTACACTCAACAAAATAATATATTTACATAAATATTTCCTGGTCAAAGTAAAAGTTAACAACGTTACCTAAGGTAAGGATCATTTTAGAAATACAAATGTGTGTAGATTAGTCTTTGTAAAATAATTTTGGATTTTTTTTATTAAATAAGCAATTTTTATTTGGGCCATTTACACATACATATGTATAATATATTGTTCTGATAATTGTAAGCTGAGGTTTCTGGTCATGTTGAAATACCTAGGTATGTTCATATTTGTGTCATGAGGATACCAACTGGCTGGCTGGAAATGCACTCTAATGCTGTTAGTTATGTATACAGCGAAAACATTATGAGCATCACATTACAGATATTTTTCTGTTGCCAGCTGATCGAAACTTTACAGCTTTTGGGTCTTCTGCATCAAGGCACAAAGAATTAGGACTGCACGGTCTAAGAACTACTCTTGTTTACCGCTGTAGGAGTTTTTCCGCGATTTTCGTTCCTGTACATTCCTCATGTTTTATTCATCTGCGGTTTTCTGCATGCAGCCTATTATAGATATCACTCAACAAAGGTGAAAACACTAGAGACACTGAAAAATGTAAGTAGCCGAAAAGGTTTATTTATCCACACCAAACATGCTGTCGGCTAGTGCCTTGAGAACGTTTTCTTCATGAGCTGAGCAGATAAGCAGCTGTCAAAGGTGAACCCCAAATTTCAGGTTGGTTACAGTCATACTTTGAACTCTATCGCAAAATTAATGGGGTTCTCACAAAATAGGTTAAAAGTTCTAGTACATATGTTGACAGAGCGAGGAGATAGAGACTACTTACTAATTATTAGTATAAAAGATGATATAATAAGGATGGGTAAAAAAAAATTCTATCTCTTTTTTCCGTATGTCTTTACCTTGCCTTTTCTGAGATTATTCCCCGTTTACACAGTCGAACATTTGGAAGAAAAACATTTAGCTTGGAAGAAAATTACGGTTGGGGAAGAGAGAATCAATTTTGTGTTCGGTACTCGGTGAACATGCTTTGTTGTCATTTTCTTTGCTGGAATTTACTACAAATTATTACACAGCACGAATAAGAGAAATGTCAAAAAAGCAAATAATAATGAAATGTGTCTGACAACATTGTTCGACAGGGTGACCGCGAATGAAAAAACAAAAGAGAATTCCAGATGTTTCTCTTCCAAATGTTCAACTATGTAAACGGGGACTTGGTACTGAAATATTAGGCAGCCGGTTTTGATACAACGTAGTGTATCTATCGTGGAAGGATATACTGTTATCACAAAAGAAGTATATTATAGATCCAAGTTAGTAATCTAAAATTCATGATATACACAAATATTTTATGATACATAGTCTGTTTTCATAAACGCAGTATGCAATGCAACATTTCATTGCATAGAGTTCATAATAGCATTTAGAATATAATTTAAAAACTTTTATCACATAAAATATAGACTATTAAAGGGAATCTTATAACAAAAATTATTAAATTATATTTCTAAATGCTATTATAAACTCTATGCAATGAAATGTTGCATTGCATACTGCGTTTATGAAAACAGCCATACTCGTATGTATAGATATTTGATAAATTCCTATAAAATAATATTGGTTAAATATTTATATTTCAACATAAGTAAATGTTTGGAAAACCTTATCATCTTTTTAGCATGTGTATGTATAAAAATGTGATTACATTTTCATAGCATGATGTTTTATAAATGAGTTTTCAATGCATATTTTAGTACTTTCACTTCCGTAAAGTTTTACAACTGAACACACACAGAAGTGGACCCATTGTACGACGTTTCACGAGTGCGAATATTACACGAATGTATGAATCCACTAGTATGTGTGAATAATTTAACGGTTACGGAATTTATAGTGGTGGTTTTTGTGAAAGGCCCGCCTAAATAAAGGAAGAAAAAATAATGCTTTTCTTAACTTTAGCTACAACCATTACTATAACTTCACAAGTGTTCATGCATTATGTTATACTTTACCTAAATTTGCAATGTTAGTTTTTGTTTTCTCACACACACAAGTGAGTGATAATAAATTTATGCGTAAGTACTTTCTACACTTTAGATTTAATTCTAATTCAAAAGAAATTTGTAATGCAGTATTTAGTTACAGAAACAAGAACATAAACGATGTACCTTATTTTACAGTATCGCACAGTGGTATTTTTTTTGGCAAAAAGTCTATTTTTTTACAGTTATTTTTTAGAAATCTAATGATGCAATTCTGTAGAGAAATGTTTGATTAGTAGAAAACCATGATTTGTTTTCGAAAAAAAATAAAATTTTGTATAAAAAAAAGTGTGGTGAAGTTATCTAAATATTATACAACGATAACTGATGAAAATTTTACTACATTTCAGTTGTTTATACAATAAATATGGTTCAACTACCAATAGTTTTAGAGCATTTTTATTAAAATATAGTATTTTAAATTTCATAGGAAAGAAAAAATATTTAAATTACATATATAGTTTAAGAGATCTGAGCAAATCAAAATGACTCCAAAAAATTTAGCATTTTCAGTTTTCATTAGAAAAGAAATAAGTTCGCTCGGTCTACCTCCGTGTTAGTACTACTTCTAAATGAAAGTTTGGAATATTTTCTTTCATTTTATGTAAAAAAAATTCTGCGACTTTGAAATTTGAAATATCACTTGCTGATGGGCAACGTAGTTGTTCAACAAAAATGGGAAGGCCAGCTAGATGATGTAGTAAAAGAAATGATAGATGATGAATAAAATGCATGTATTGAAATTTATTTATAAAATACATAATTAGTTTTGGTAAAGAAACAAAAAGTTGTGGGAAAAATATAATATGGGCAGTAAGTGGGGGCGTTAATTGAGCTAACCAAAGGCTCTGTGCCAAATTTCAAAAACTTTGGACCAAAAATAAATTTTCGGTTCTATGGGCGGTGGGTAGAGGGCGTGGCCAATTTTGATGAAACTTTATATTTTTCTTAATTAAGCCAACCAAAGGCTCTGTTCCAAATTTCAACATTCTACGAGCACTCCTTATATTTTTTGCCAAACATTGTATGAACAAATACCACTGTGTATCGTCAAAACTAATAGAGCTTGCGAAAAGAATATAAAAATGAAATTATAAATATGTAGTAAATTTGATGACGTTGAGTGTTTTTACACCTATTCATTATTTCTTATTAATACTTGACGCTATTTTAGTATCCATAATTTGCAGGCGTTTTAATTGATCTAAAGTAAACAATTTATTTTGCCACTCACTGTAGATATTTACGTGTGTGGCTGCTTGGGTGTGACATCATTTTAGTGCAATTCAAAAGAAGTAGAAAAATACATACATACATACATATGTACCTGCAATATAAATTATTTCGAAAAAGGATAAAACCAAACAAAACTGAAATGCAACATTTGATTGCAGTGAAATTTAATGCCAGCACTCAATGTGTGGCAAGCACATCATTGCATTCCAACATCATTGGAATCGAATAATGAATCTTGGAAGGGAGTTTGATTTTTCTGTATTTCTATGTATGTATGTATGTGGGTGGGTGATTTTGTTTTACATGATTTTGACGTGTGTTTATAGTTTAATGCATTTTATGTTGAATAAACACTGTGGAATAAAAGTGAAAATATTAAACAAACATACACATTCAAACGTGCCATATATACATATATATGTAGGTTTATATGTATTTTCAATATTTGGTTGTGCGGTTTAAAGAGTGTTGATGTTTGTAATCTGTATTATTTGTGTGAGTGTTTGTATGCATAAATATGTGTTTATATGAATACAAAAAACATACATATTTCTATTATTTAACATTTGATATTGTTGTAACCATTATATTTATGGTAAAATCGCAATATGTATGTATGTATGTATGTATGCACTTTTACAAGTGTTTGTTGTTGAAATGCATTTATTTTATGTGGCTTTAATGCTGATACATTTACATATTTATTTATTTACTCGCGTGTATACATAAGAATGTACTATCTAAATAAAAGTAAATATTTCCATATACATAATTCTATGGGTGGGTGTACGCACATATTTATGTGTGTTTCTTTGTATATACGAATACTTTGTGGTTAAATTTAGCACAATTATCAAATACACACATTTCAACAAACAAAAAAACTGCCTATATATTTTAAATAATTGTGGTTAAAATAATGTTTTCATTACAACTTTAATTTTTTTAAATTCCATCAGTTTATTTGCCCATTTTTTTATAATTAAAATTAAAATAATTAAAACTGTTTATCTAAAATTGTTTAGCGTTCATATAAGCATCTAATTCGGCATCGAGTTCTTCGGCATTAGGAACAGTTTTTTTGCTAGTACGGCCACCAGCAGCAGCACCTCCAGCCGGTCTATTACGATTCGGAGGACCACCACGACGATTGCCACCTGCAGCTCCACCTCTTCGGTTACCACTACCTGCTCCACCTCTTCGGTTACCACTACCTGCTCCACCTCTTCGGTTACCACTACCTGCTCCACCTCTTTGGTTACCACCACCTGCTCCACCTCTTTGGTTACCACCACCTGCTCCACCACCCACTTTTGGTCTGCGTTTTTGCGGATTGGGAACAGCACTGCGCACAGGTCTGGTTTTACTGCCGGCATCAGTTAAGAGTTGTATATTCATTGGTCTGCCGTCCAAGGTAATGCCATTATATTGCTTAATGGCCTTCAAAGCATCGGATCTTCTTCCAAAAACAATATCAGCAGTACCTAATGATCTTCCGGAACGATCATAATGTACGGCCGCCTTCTTCAGCGCTCCAAATTCTGTGAAAAGTTCTCTGATATCTGAATCAGATACGCCATAATCCAAATTGGACATTAATAGTTTGGCAGAATCCGTTGTTTTCACTATACCCCGTTTAGGTATGTCACGTTTCCAAGCGCTGTTCACATTACCCCTTGAGAATTTTGCTTTTCGTATGCCTCCAGAGCCACGGCCTTTTAAGATAGCACCACCTGGTTTACGTGGTGATGTTTTAACTCTACGACCTCCTTGGCGTTGAGGTCCTTTATTGCCCGCTGCACCATCACCACGTCTAACGCCACTACCACGATTTCCTCCTTGACGTTTTCTATTTTGGCGACGGTTAGATTTAATGATATCATCCAAACTCATTTCAATTTCTTGCTCCATTTTACAAGTCTATTTTGTTTGCTTCTGTTAATTTAAGAGTATTTTTGTATTGAATAATTAGCGGCGTTTTTATTTTATTTGTCACTAAAATTAATATATATTCTCTTGCGCTTGAATGCTTGTAAGATACTGAATATTCTTTATTTAATTCACAAACTTAAATACTAACAATGAGAATCTTAAAACTACTATAGTAGGCATGCGTACGTGATAACACTACCATATATGTACATTTTATTACCTGATAAAAAAGGAATTTCCGAAATTTGCTATAATTAGCGTAAATTATATGCAAATAATTTACCTACCTGATAGTGCTAAACTTTTCAAAAGGGATCACTCTAATTACTTTTCGTTATTTCCACAAAATTGTTTCTAAGAAAATCCCAGGCACACACAAACACTAGAAAGCATGTTTGAACAATTTTAAACATTCTGCCGGCCGTCCAATGACGCAGGTAGTGGAAAATCTAATCTCACTGTGATTTTATGACCACTGCTTCATTTTCCTTTTATATAAACTAATATTAATATTAAGAATTTTTTTTTTTTTAAATTTATTTTTTATTATTGAATCTTTCTTTTTGAAATTTACAATATGTATTCAAATCTTAATTATATTTGTTGTTTAATAGTTGTTACTAATGTAACCAGTAACTGTTGTATTCAAATTTTAAAAATGTCTTCTAGTTAGGCTCAAAGTATCGATTCTTTTTAGCCTCTGGAGACCCTCGAACTGAAGCAGACCCCGAGCGAGGTAGTTAGGGTGGGCCATTAGTTTATCGATGTAGCTAATTGAATATTTTTTAATTTCCTCCTGGATAGTGGGGACGTTGAGATCTCTGTGGATAATATCATTACGTATATACCATGGAGCGCAGACAATTTGTCGTAATATTCTAGATTGTCTTCTTTGAAGCTTTTGGATGTTAGATGCGCATGCAGTACCCCATAATTGGATGCCATATGTCCATATTGGTTTTATGATGGACTTGTACAGGAGAATTTTGTTGTCTAAAGACAAGTTTGAGTTTGACCAGGTCAAGCGTCTATCTATATGAATTCCCAAGTACTTAACATGCTTTTCTACCGGAACAGTAGAACAGCTGGGCACGTTAAGATTACAAAATAATAATTAAAATAAACGATATACGGTTGTCCATGATGATACCTTTAGCTTCCATTGAACTGTAGACTTCTTTCAATTCTGTGCCAGTTTTAGTTCCCGGCAGCATGACGCCGTCTTGCAATGGTTGTCTTATATTTGACAGTTCCTCTGCATCCGTCAGAAGCTGTGGATTGGCATGTCCATGGTGTACATCAATTAGTAAATCCATTATTGAGGAGTAATCATTAATCGTTCCGAATTGGTGACATTTTTGATTTCATTGTAGAATTCTTTCAATTGCTGACTAACTATATTGAAATTTCTGTTTATATCTTCGGTAGTTTTCTTCAGAAGATTTATTGTAGAGTTTACAATTGAAGTTTGCTGCTTCGTAAGTTGTTGTAAATTGTAAATTGTTGGTGTTTAAAAAAATATAATATTGAAAAAACAACAAAAAAATCAATATAAAAACATAAAGCAACTCAATTTACAAGTTTTCCAGAATCCATTAAAAAGTAATTTTCTTAGGCCCAATAAAACAGTGCGTATTTAAGTGCCATTTATTTTTAAATTGCATTTAAGTACAAAATTTTGTTTTTCACTGAAAACTTAAATGCTACTTAAATGGCCAACGATGTTCATTTAAGTGCAACTTAAGTTTTAAACATTGAACACATGGTTTTGACATTTGTTTTTGTTTTTTTTTTCTTTTCAATCATGCTGCTGTGTTTTTTAACAGCTTCCAACAAGAAGTCAAAAGTTGCGACTTCTTTTATCCATATTTATGCCACCAAATTTAATATATAAAACACATAAAACAATAAAACACACAAAACAATACAACAAGTAAACACAAAAACCGAAACACAAAATTGTTGGCAAATTTTATTAAAAAAATCAGCTGTTTTCTTAAATATATCGATAATTTTGTTGACATTTCAAAGTGCTACCATATTTTTACCACAAAATCATAACAGCAATTAACCCTGCTGTTAGGTTAAAAAAAACTTACGAATTCGAGGTTAACGGACCATTTTGGTCTATACCAATTTTTTTTTGAAAACAAGGGGCGTAAGTCTATTTTTTATACTTATTTATTTCAATTAAGTATTTGGCAACAAATATTTTCACTAAAAGTTATATTTGTATGCTTAACAAATCGTTTGGGCTATTCATTTTGTTTTGAATGTTTGTTATTATATTTCATACAAATTAAATTTAAAAACAAAAGGTGTGTAACTTTTTGCCAGTGTTCATAGATTTTTAGTAAACAAAATTTAATTTTGTTTTCTTTTAGGAGGCGTAGATACTGTCGACCAAAAGATTGGCTACTACTACTAAATTTTTTGTACATCCTGCATAGAAGCGAATAAATAAAAAATTACAATGGACCAAAATGGTCCTTAACATAAAATTTGTAACTGTTTATTTTTCTCCCTCCCAATTTATGTTAGACACTTAATTATTTGAATAAAAACATTGATTTAGAAAAAAACCACGTGAGCTGACGTTTCAAGTCGATATGTTTTACCGTTGAAAAGATAGAAAGGAAAGAAAAAAAAATTTGACCAAAATGGTCCAAACCTAACAGCAGGGTTAAGTATGACTGAAAAAATGAATCTGTATTTAAATGCAACTTAAGTTTTTATGAAAATTAACTAAAACTACACTTAAATACGCACTGTTTTATTGGGCCTTAGTATGGTATCTTTAACCCCTTGTTTTTAATAATAATAAATTGACCGTTATACATGTGGCGCTTAAATCTTCTTGTTACCATTTAAATTGCATTTTCCAAAACTCAAAATGATAAAAGTTTGATTTACTACATCACAACTGAAGTTTTTTTTTAAATTTGATGACAACACTTTCATTGTTTTCAAATGATTTGTTTTTTCTATATAACTATTGTTATTGTATCAATCGGAATATATTTGTAAGAGTGCTGGAAAATCAAAATAGAAAGAAAATCATAAACTTAAAAATCCATGAAATTCAACATTGTCGAGTTCAATGGACGAAAAAAGCTAAAGCTTTTGCAGCTAAAAGTACTGCAAACATTAAACACAGATCTTAAACAAAAAAGTAAAAATATTATTAAAAAAAAAACAGGAACTTTGAAAGAAAATACTTCATTTAATTAATCAATAACCGGGAATTTTCTACAATGATCGAGCAAAAAAATAGCACCAGTGTAAGTACCAGATGCCGGTTTTCAAAACCTTAATTTATTTTAATATTATTACAATGTTTATTGTTATTGTAGTTGTACGTCGTTACATCCCAGCTAGCAATTGGAAGATTGTTTTTGATAATATCCCAGCATACCATTTTAGGAGCGCTCCGAAAAAGGAGTCAGAAAAGAGTCCAACAAAAGAGCATTTCCGGAGCGCTCCGAAAAAAGGAGTCAGAAAAGAGTCCAACTAAAGAGCATTTTCGGAGCGAAAGAAAAATTTGCTTGTTACTGTCCTGAGTCGGCACGCAGTATGACTCAGAAATTCCACTTAATTATGTGTGTACCAAAGCGTTGTTCTCCTGCTATTTGTGCTTTGAACAAAAAAAAAAACATAGCTGTACCAGACAAGAATAATAAAAACAAGATTACACAGAGCCAAAGAAAACCCTCATAAAAGACTCTTTTCTGGCACTATCTAAGAGCTCTTTAAGAGCCCAAAGAAAACCCTCATAAAAGACTCTTTTCTGGCATTATCTAAGAGCTCTTTAAGAGCCCAAAAAACCCCTCTTTCTGACGGACCATTTTCGAATGTAATGACCCTCTTTTCTGAAGGTTTTCGGAGCAATTATGATTGTTTTTTGGGCTCATAAAGAGCGTTAACGCTCCGAAAAAGGTGTCAGAAAAGACTCTTTTCGGACTCATATGGCTTGCTGGGATCAGCCAAATGAGTCTTTTATGACTGCCTTAGATGACCAAAAACTGATTAATCAGTTTGGCGATAAAAAAAAAGACTAAAAATAGACTCATTTAAATGTTTCGAATGCGACTAATTTGAAAAACAAAACCAAAATCTGCTGAATGTGCGGAATCATAATTTAATCACACAGGTGCTCATAATATGACTGTTTTTGTGCTGTGTTTTTTAACGGGATTTTATAACGGGGCATTTGTGATTTGAAAGGCAGTAAGTAGATTTTGTGATTTGTATTATTTCTTAATTTATCTCGTGCATTAAAATAAGTATAATACAAAAGTGTTAAAAATTAAAAAAGTGAAAAAAACGATAAGGTAATGTCAGCCAAAAAAATCAAAAGAGTGGCTAAAAACGAAGCCCAAAAATTATTAAATTTTAGCAACAGAAATACTTGTTCTTATCAAGAAAGTTATTAAAAAGAACAAGACGTTGACGAAACAGGCAGTGAAAATAGTTTTTCTGAAAATGCAAGCGTTGTTTTCATTAGTAGTGAAAGTGATATTTCCGATAATATTGAAAATGAAGAATCACCTGACTTATGTATGTGAAGAATTGGCTAAATGGGTCATCAAATTTAATATTAGTTTTATTGCAGCTAATGCGCTTTTAGGAATATTACTGAAATGCAATATGAAAGTGCCGAAAGATGCTAGAACTCTATTTTTCGAGACTAAATGAAAAAAGTACAAACTTCATAAAAATAATAAAATTATTTTAAGTTCATTTTTAATTTTATATATATGAATCCCATGAATTTGTGTTTCTTCTTTTTTAATAATAAAATACAATAAAAATTTAAAAAAACTGCTTTAATTTGTATAATAAAGAACATTAGAAAAGTAAGTAAAACCATATGCAATAACAATTTGAGGAAGACTCCCATATGATTAGTAATATGAGTGCTAGATGACTCGAAAAGGAATCAAAATAGATGAGAAAGCGACTGCGCATATGATCATCAAATAACTTTAAAAAGATTCATAAATGAGTCCCAAATGATTGCAGGAAAGTGACAAAAAGGTGTCGTAAGAGTTCAGAAAACCGAGTCATAAAAGACTCTTTCAGAAGAGACGCGGCTAGGGTACCATTTTCTCCCGACAAAACATTCATTTTTGACACAAAAGCGAGAGCATAAGTGATTATTTTAATCGCTTGGGGGGTCAAAGGAAACTCATATTTGATTAAAAATTTAAAAAAATGCTAGCTGGGAAATAATGTGTTAAAGTTTTAAGCAGTTCGTGTGAGAAAAATCGCTATTTCTTTGTCTTATGTTTAATTTTTTCATATTTATTTGTTACATATTCTGAGCAACAAAATCTAAACGACTTTGTTTTGGCTGTTTAATTGAATCTTAAATACTCCATAAATTAAGTAAAAGTATTCTATTTCTACTTTTGATTTATGCATGTTAAAGTGATTTTCAGAAGTGGATCTTGAATGCAAGTTATGACTAAAAGGTGTCGTGATTTCCATATATTTGTGTTGTTATACCCTACATAACCAGAGTGGGTAGGGTATATTAGATTTGTGCCGATGTTTGTGAATATTGGTTCAACACCCTCAAAGTATACCCATCGACTCAGAATCACTTCGTGAGTCGATTTAACGATGTCCGTCCGTCTGGCTGTCCATGTAAAGCTTGTGCTCAGAGTACAGGTCGCAATTTTGAAATTTGGTGCATAATATTTTTTCGGTCTTTGGGCGGATGGAATTGAAACTGGTGAAAATCGGTCCATTATTTCTCCTGGCCCCCATAATTACTCGAAGCTTCCTTAGACGGCCCACTTCAGAAAATCACTTTAAAGAGCATAACTCTCTCAAAAATGTTGGTATCCAAATAAAACTTGACACAAATTTATTATATACAGAAATAATGACACCTAATTTTATAATGGTCGGTCCATAATTAGTCGAAACTCCCAACTAATTCAATTTAAGCTTCATAAATCTTTTAAAAGTATTTATATCGAGATAAAGTTTAGCACATATACAGTCTAATTCATAAAAACCTATCAATATTAATATTTATTTTCACAGGCAATAGGTTATATCTCCCATAGAACGCCTATTTCTGCAAAACTATTTATACATATACTGGGTGTAGGGTATTATATGGTCGGGTTTGACCGACGCATTGGTGTCCTAAATATTAATATTGATAGCTGATATAGCTTTCCCTATATATAATTTGTCATCATATCTATGGGAGGTGCCACGCCCACTATTGATAGTCCGCCCATTCTTGTCCTAAATATTAATATTGATGGTAGAATAACCGTACAATATATCTTATTGTATACCATATATTTGATTTTTTTTAAATTATCATCATATGGGTGGTGCCACGCCACCTGTTGCTACTACTCCCATTTTTTCCGCAAATATTTAAACAAACAATGGAATTGCTCATGCAAAATTTGAGTACTATAGCTATTATAGTTTCCCAAGTATTTGATTTTTAAAATTAACTTTGTATGGGAGGTACCACGCCCACTTAAATTTCAGAAAAAAAGTTGCCTATAGCTCCTTCCAGACATACAGAAATATACTGTGAAAATTTCAAGGAAATCGGTTCAGCTGTTTAGCCGTCTATAGATCCCAAACTAATAATAATAAACATACATACATTCAGAAGATAGATTGATAGATAGATTATGGTGTACTTGATGTATACTTAATATAATTAAGTCATGTTACTCATATGCCACCATGGTTGATGCAAAAAACAAAAATACTTCAATATTTGTTCAAAAATTATTGCATGTATTTTTTTCTGACGAAACTAACATTGCATAAAATAAATTAAAAAGTTGATACTTTCATTTCATTTGTATTTTAAATACTACATCAACATTATGGCTTACTAGCAAATTTAAATATAAAATTAATTGCAGAAAGCTAAAGTAAAATATAGTTCTAATGAGTATGTATAACAAAACTACTTGATATTATAAAGATTACTTCAGTTTAAACTGACTTTAACTGAAAATGTTCTTCAAGTAATTATAAACATTTTGATGTAGATTTAATAAATATTTTAAAAGGCTGTAGTTTCAACGAACATAAACTGCTAGTTGAAAAAATAAAACTGATTATGGATTCACATTTGTTTCAGATTAAAAAAAGGAACGTATCAAATGTGTTTTGGTGGAGAAATAAAACCGAAACAGATGATATGAAATAAATACTCGTATACAAATTGCAATGCAATAATCTATTTGTCAGGTGCATTAATCTATTTTTGTAATTTTGGCAAAAGTTATATTGTGTGCAAAACCATAAACTAGCAAGCGGGTAAGATGCACAGTGTAGGGTAGAAGTGTGTTAATATTAATTACTTTGAAATTTTCGCAACGGAAAAAGTACATTATTACTTGAAATATTTTTTTAAATATGATGTAAATATTTGGTTGGAAGCGCTTCAGTGAATGCTATTTCTTTCATGTTGCTACTAAATAAATTTAAATTTTAAGCTTCATAAATTAATATTTATTTAATTAATTATAATTTCATCAAATTTAGTTAAAATTTAACTCATAAATTTAACTTAAAAGGTTTGAGTTAAATTTAACGGAACAAATCTCTAAGTTAGCTTTTAACTGGAAGAAATAAATGAATTTTTTGAGCAATTTCGGAATATTTAGAATATTTAGAAAGTTTATGAAAGGTCTTTCGAAGACTCTTCTGGAGCGCACTACTAAGCACCCAACCTTCTAAAGAAAAAACTAATAAACACCCAACGTATGAATTTAGAGAAGATGGAGTAGGCAAAATTTTTTGTTAGGTATTGTGTGAGCTGCATTAATTTTGTGTATATCTCATATAAATATTGCTTGAACTTCATGCAAAACAAATAAAACATTAAAAATTATAACACAACTTTTCTACGGGGTGTAAGACTAAAGACATTTTGATGTACAAACTTAAGAACTGGAGCTTAGAATTGTAAACATTCAACATTTCATATCCGCTTAGAACTATATTTATGCCAAGAATTAATAATAGAGAACTACATTCCCAATATTCCGTCCCAGTTTTTAGGGTTACGGTGGTATTTTTTTTTATATAATTAACAAACAAATTATTATTTTGTATGACATTTTAATTCTCAAAATATATACTCGACTACAGTTAAATGAATTAGGTGTATAAATCATCGGGATCTGCAATCCTTTTATCCACTTTGAAGCTTTTACCATTTTCTATTCTAGATTTTGAATTTTTCTGCTAAAATTATAAATACATAGTCTGTTGAATGACTGATTTATATATATTAAATTTCAGAAGATTAATTATAAATGATATAACAAAAAATACTCAAATCTGTTTAAATTGTCTTGTTGAAGGTTTATCCAAATCGTTTTATAAAAGGCAGAAATATGTATAAGTGAAAGTGAATACTCGTAAGGTAGATTATAGTTATGTTAAGACGGTTGTCAGATCATACAATGTTGTCAGATCTAGCAATGTACTGATATTGAAAAATGGTTAGCAAAAGGTAAATTGTCAATGCTTTTTCTTGCAACGTTGGATGACAACAATTTTAAGTTTACACGGTTGTTAGACATTTTCTGAAAATTTTTCGGACAACATTGTAAGACCTGACAACCGTGTGTAAAAAGCTTAAGGTGATATTTTTTATATCTCATTCAAAAAATTACAAAAACTTATATATCGGCTATGCCTGCCTTTAAATATTTCGGGCGAGGATGTTATTTTTTTATATTGAGAAGATGCCTACCTATAAAATTAAATAAATGGTCCGCCAAAAAATTTCTGAATATTTTCTCAAATTTCGTTTTTTATTTGAAAGTACAATCCTTCCGGTTAATAATGGAAATTAATTCCATTCAAATAGCTGCCTCGGCTAGCCATGCAGTAGCCTACACGATCAGTCCATTTTTTAAGCATATTAGCGATTGTGTGCAGCTGTATTTCAACAATGGCTTCACGAATATTGTCCTTTAAAGCGTCAATTGTCTCTGGATTGTCGGCGTAACACTTATCTTTGACGGCACCCCACAAATAATAGTCCAACGGTATCAAATCGCAGCTCCGAGGTGGGCAAACGACATCAGCTCTGCGGCGATCTGCAAAAACAGGACGCAAAACATCGAGTGTTGAAACCAAATGTTGCCAATATCCTCCTCTTTAATGTACAATGAAATCTATATAATTTAGTAGACATTTCATACAACCCTCATTTTGCATTTCATGCATTAACAGATTTTATTCCGGAAATCAGTTAAAGTTATAAAAAAAATACCAAACTATTTTTTAAGATTTATTGAAATTTTTCCAATACATTAAAATATATTAGTCACTGTAGATACATCAGTATTTATATTAGAGTGGTACAATTTGAATGAAACAAAAAAAAAATGTTCACGTTCACAATGCATTTAATGGTTTTTGCGGGTACAGATTTATTTGGTATTTTTTCAAAGGATTGCAGATTTGTATGTACTATCTGAAACGTTATACAATATACGATTTTAGCTAATTTTTAGATATAAAACAAATTAATTTTCATTTTAGTTCGGAATATCGGTTGCATTTTTTAGATCATATAGCAAATGTGCCAACCTAATGTGCATTTATACGTTAAGTAAATTCGTTGCCAAGCTAAAGGCAACCAACCAAATAGAAGAATGACATGGTGTATGGAACATAAGATGGCTATAATATATATAAATGTCTGTCTATTTTTATATAGTGAATACACACAAACATTCATTTATAATATTTACGGTTCTACGACTTGCGAACAAAAGTTTTTGGCAACAATCGTAGAAAAAAGTTCTGCTCTGATTATGGTCTTATACTCGTACGTATTTGCATTAATTTTTACATTCATTCTGTCGGGTGAATTTTACACTAACGTATACATACGTATATTGAATACAACAAGAAAAGCACAGGAATTGGTTTATGTGGTGGCATTTTGTCTTTTTCTACTTTATAATTTTTCCAGTGTTTTTTTGTACCCCTGTTTTGCTGTTGTTTTCAACACTAATTTATAGAGACACAAATTTAAAATTAAAAGAAACGGAATTTTAGATGAAGTTGAGATAAGACAGACGAAAAAACCAACAACGACATCATAATAACCACTCGAGTGTACTGAGTAGAATAAGAAAATAAAAAAGTCTTTCCGAATTTCAAAACAAACACATTAAAATATTTCAACGACACAAATGATTTGAGTGCGTACTTATGCATAAAAAAAACAGGTGCAAAATAATATAATTAATTAGTGTTCGCATAGCACATGAGAAGTGAGAATCTCAAAGCTCTATTTTAACATGCAAGATGGTTATGTTGGGATGTACACAATCTTATATAGCCACTCCCAATATAACATAGGCACCAATTTTTGTGCATTTTATACAAAAACATTTATCTGGTTCATACGATTTGATTAGTTTTAATGATTTAATTTTAACATTTTAAATGCATGTATATAATGATAAGTCCAAACAAAGTGTGTATATGTTATATTTTTGATCTAAATCTTTTTACCGGTTCCACATATTAATTTTAGGACATTATTATTAGCCATAACTAGTTGTGGCAAATATTTTCTAGGTCTTCTCGTTAAATCCCAATCATGTTTTAATTGATCATTTGACCATTTTAATACCAAAAAAATATATCTGATCTACAAAGAATATTTGGGGAAAGAAGGGCAGATGTAGACTTTTATAGAATAAATATAATTTTGACCGTTCCAATATTTCAAAGTGTTTTATTGTAGTTGATTTTCGTCTGAACAGCGATAGTCTCGGAAGTGGGTCTTATGTTTTTTTTTAAAGAAAAGTAAGACTCAGGCAATTAATATGCCTATATATAATTGCGCTACTTTCTTTGGAAAGGCGATAGGTTGAAGAAGTAAATGTGGTAAAGGAAGAAAGCTTTTTTTATATCACAACTCTGCAATTACGCATTATGTTAGTTTTTAGTGCAGCTTTATAGCGCCTCTGGTGGTGAGTAGGCCCATTATTTTTTGAAAGCTTGATTTTATAACCTTATTTATTTATTTATTTATTTATTTATTTATTTCCAATTCTATACACAAGACTTAAAGTCTCTTATTGCAGTATAGAACATTGTTTTAGCAGAAACATTAAAAAAAAAAAAAAAATTATAATTCTTAAAGATAAAGTGTTTAAACTAATTAATTTATAAATTTATAAAAGAAAACAAAAAAGAAAAAGAAAAGTGTTTAGTTAACAAATTAACATGTAAAAAAATTAATAATGCATTTTTTAAATCTCAATGCGTTACTTATTATTTGTATGTTGTGCGGGAGTAGATTCCAAAGCCGGATTGCATTAAGAAAAAATTGCCAATCAGAAGTTAAACAATGATGTCTAAACAATAAGATTCGCTTTCCTCTATTAGAACTCAATAGGGTTAAGCGGTTATAGAGATGTTGTGGTTGTTGGGTATACACGATTTTGTGCATGAACAGGAGTACTCTTGTTTTGAGTATGGCATCAAACTGCATACCATATAGTTTTGCCGTAAAAGGCGAAACAGAATCAAACCTTTTCACGCCATATACATAGCGCACAATACTTTTGTAAACTGAGTTTAGTTTTCCTGTACTTGCGGTATCGCATTTGGCAAACAATTCGCATCCATACATCAGAACTGGCAATAAATAGGTTTTTTCAAGAAGTACTCTTATTTTGACAGGTGTGCAATACTGCGTTTGCCAGAGAGTTCTAAGCATGGAATACGTACGGCCACATGCATAATTAATATGATTGCTCCATGTCAGGTTCTTATTAAAGATAATTCCAAGATTTTTTGCTGAGTTTACCCTTTCTATACGTGTGTCATTAAGAAAAATATCCGGTATATGATCACTTATAGTAGTCCGTTTTTGGATTAGAAGATATTTAGACTTTTTTGGATTGATACTAAGACCATTAGCAGTAGCCCATTTATAAATATGTTTTAACTCGGTATTTAGAGTTAAGACACACTGTTCAATTTTAGATAAATCACAACTGATGTAAATTTGTATATCGTCAGCATACATTCTGATTTTACTGTGCGTAAGTTGACTCGGCAGGTCATTAGCATAAAGCGAGAATAGTAGAGGCCCAATAATTGACCCCTGCGGTACACCTCTCATAACAGGTAGTAAATTTGATTTATCGTTACCACTTTGAACATACTGATGCCTGTTGGTAAGATATGTAAATACTAGTTGTGTAGCGGCTGTAGAAAACATAAACATGTGCTGTAGTTTATAACATAGGACGTTATGATCGACTGTATCAAAAGCTTTCGAATGGTCTAAAAGTACTAAAATATTGGTTTTTCGTTCATCTATCTCACTTCTTATATCTTCCGCAACATCTACAAGAGCAGTTATGCAACTGTGTTTTTGCCGAAACCCAGATTGCTTATCATTAAGCAAATTATGATCATTTACGAAATTAGATATCTGACTATGTATTATCCTCTCAAATATTTTGGACATAAAGGGTAAAATAGCGATTGGCCTATATTCTGATTTAGTTTTAGGTATTGGTATAATTTTAGATTTTTTCCAATTTGAGGGAAAATGACTAGTGGTAATTATATTGTTGAATATATGTGTAACATAGGGCAATATTATTGGAAGAATTATTTTAAAGAATCTTGGGTGAATTTCGTCGACGCCAGCTGCATTTGATTTTATTAACATACAGTGCCTTATGACATCGAACTGATCTACGCAATCGAAAGAGAAGTTCACGATTGTTATGGCTATGATTGTAAAAACTAATATCAGCTTCTACAAAAGGAATATTCAAAAATTTTTCATTAAGAACATCTGGTACAATAAAAACAGGGTCATAATTTCTAGATTTACCAACACCAATTTCTTTTACAATATCCCAGGTTTTCTTTGATCCCAGAGCCGTGGAGAATTTTTCAGTGTAAAATTTAGATTTTTCCTGCTTAATTATTTTGTGTACTGTCTTTCCTGCTGAACAATATTCAACGTGTAGATCGTTTGTTTTAAACCGTTTCCCACGAGAAAAAGCTAAGTCTCTTTGCTTAATAGCTTGCTTAATATATGGTGAAAACCATGTTCTATTTTTTTGACCCACTATTTTGGTTTTTATTGGAACAGATTTATCAAACAAATTGATTTAATTATTTTTCTTCGGTGGCGTTTGCTATACCACCGAAGGAGGCCAAATATTAGTTATGATAGATAGAAATCTAATAATTATTAGAAACTGATGTTGTTTAAGTGGGAATCGGTCCCGGGCTGCAATGATCAAATGCGCTTACTAATTAAGCTACAGCACCTTCACCCTATAGGAGCTATTATAAATTATGAACTGATAGTCACAAAATCCAGTAGTAAAAACTGAAACTGGATAACGGTTCCCCACATTTTTTCCAATTTAAAAACCGACTGGTTTCGAATAGTTAATATTTTTTATCGGTTAAAAATTTTTTATAATTTTTTTTTCCAAAAAAATATAATATTTGTGTAACTTTTTATATTTGTTTTGCCAGCTTTTGGGATTTTAACAAAATTTCTTATTTCTTAAAATATGTTGTAAGAACTGTTTGCATGCTTGTAAAAAATGACAAGATTTCTCGAGAAACATATGTAAATTCAACCAACAACCCAGGTTCGAATCCGAAGCCAAGAAAAATTATCAATAAATTTTAATAATAATTTTCATGTAACAATTCCTACCTTCAGTAAAAATAATTTAATGTAAATTAAATTTAATGAACTCAAGCCGAAATAAAGTTTATTATATCATTTTTGGATAAGGCGGTTGTTATTGTATGGCAATCATAAAAAGAATATGTAAACTTTTCATTCTTTTTATTTTAATGAATGCATCTAATGTTTTATTTGTATATATATATTTATTATTATTATTATTGTATATTTTAATGTATTTTTATATTATATTATTTTTAAATATTTTAGCCTTTAACGGTCAAAGCAATTTAAGGAAACTTCCTGTATCACCAAAATGTATGAATATGAATTCGTGTAATTTTGAAAATATATTTGTTCGATCATTTAAAAGATATTTTAGATAGTTTTTGAGTGTAAATCTCGATATACAATTTATTACATAGTAGTATTACAAGTAAATTACTTTGAATTTTAGGTTGAATTTTTAGTTGGAAAATGCCTATTATTTTTGATTAAAAACAATTTCTGAAATACAAATGGATATTTCTGAAATACAATTAAGAACTTCCTGTGCACTCTCTAAAGTCTTAAGTTTGGAATATGTTAAGATTTCGATGTACTAAAAACGGATAGTGCGTGTCAAATATTTTATTTTATTTTATGTGTGTCAAACTGATTATCTAACAGGAATGATAATAACGTTTATATAATTATAATATAAAATATGAGTATTTAAAACAGTATTGTGTTGAATTTAGTTACGATTACTTTCAACTACACCAAAGGCAGAAATGATTTTGAGTAGAATGGTATAACTCTATAAATAGATGGCTATTTTACCGTTATCCACCAGCGATTTGTTTAAAGTGTTTCAATTTAAATGTTTTAAGAAATATCGTACGTATATACATATATCCTAAGATATAACATATGCATGGTGTAATTATACAAGATGACTGCAAATCGGCAAGGAATACAACACAACATAGGAACAACAGGCATTTTGGTTGTGTAAAATAATGTAGTACTGTCAAAATATTACTTTTGACATATCTAAGTAAATTGTAAACAAAGTCAGTCAGCTGTGTATATTTACACCATGCATATGTACAATATCCCCTAAGGTTGCCCTATCTGTACATGAACACTGCACAGTGAACAGTGAACACTGACAAACATCATGCCGATGTTGTATTCAACTGTTTTTGTTCTCATTCATGCAATATACAATTTAAATTATAAAATTTTAATTAATGATTATACGAGAAAAAAAAACAACTAGATACGCACTTGTCTTTAATGTTAAAATAAATAATTTTTTAATTGATTGGTGTTCAATTGCGGATTTAAAGCAACCAAAAAATTAAATAACATTATCTTAACCTGGCAACACTTACATATGTAGATATATAACATTAAAACATTTTAAAACTAACGAGTATGTATGAATATTAACATGAGCGTATGTACATATGATTGAGTGTATTTCGATGGTGTGAGTGCGCGTGTGTGTGTGTGTGTAAATGCATATTATCACTATTTATTTTACATACATATTTTTGTCTTTATTAAGTGCAGGTGCTAGCTAGAAACGTGCTGTGAAAGAAAAAAGGAAAAATAATTGAAACGAACAAACGGAAAACGAAAAGAAAGCAACTATCATCTTAACTGTGACATTAGTAAGTAATCATAGGAAGCGATAGAAATGCAAGTAGTAGAAGTAGATTGGTAGACAACGTTGCATAGATGGTGCGTGAGTGCTACAAATTTACCTGAAACTATGGCGGTTTTTGTATTAAGTGCCAACGTTGATGCACGTTCAAGGCCCGACACTAATGGAGACGTAGACTCTGTATTATTCAACAAAAAAGTTTTGTTATTGCCATTTTTCCTACTATTATTGTTGTTGTTGTTGTTATTGTACACTGCATTTGTATCAGCGTAACTACTACCCGCATTACTTGCTTTAGAAGCTGTGCTGGTGGAAGTTGTTGTTGTTGCTGATGTACATACAGCATTGGTGGCAAGTGTTGTATATGTTGCATTATCATCATCACAATTGTTGTTTCTATTTGGGATGATGGTATTATTACTGGCAAACGAAACGTGGCCGCTATTTACAAATGTTGCATTTGAATTTATGTTGTTGTTGTCGCTGCTGTGGCAATTGTTGTTGCTATTATTGTTGATGATGGTGGCGGTGGTGGGCTTCTCTAACTGTTTGTCAAATGTATTTGTATTCAAATCGAATAGTCCTGCCACATGGAATACAATAGAAAAAACAATAAGAGAAAGCAAAAGGAGAAGGAGAAGACAAAAAAACAAATGGAAATGGCAAAAAGTTAAAGAAAAGTTCGTAGACTTTTTTATCTTTATCATCTTCCACAACATCTTTATTTACTGCAACAAAAGTGCGAATGCACTTACAGTGACAATAACCAGCTGATGAAAATCGGCAAAAAAAACTTTTCTTCTTTCATGTAACAAAACAAAAAAATTACATTTAACTTTTCCAAAAACAAAAAACGAGAACAAGTTCTACAACTAAGCAGCAGTAACCACAAAAGAACATACAAATATTTGCAGAAATATCTATACAGTCGCATTCCCACAGTGTTTACACTGCAGAAATTTCAAAAGTTATTTTCTTTTTATTTAATTTCAGATGCTCTTTCTATCTTAATAGTTGCTTAAGTCAATAAAAGTTAAAAAGAAAACATTGACGATATTGTATTCATACAACCTACACATACAAAGTACATTTCGGCAGTTCTGGGCGACTGACCTGAACTAGTGACTGTGTACGTATCATTTAGATACATGACTGGCTGCGTAGTTAGTTGACTAGTTATTTAATCATGTTCGTGTCCAAGATGTTAAGTCAATTGACCCTTTATAGATTACAAAGATACTGTCTGATAGCTGGTCAATATTCCTATACAAATTTAAGAGTCAGTTATCTTACTAGTAACTGGTTACATGATATTTCTAGTTCTTTTATCGTTTCATAGACGGGAGCAAATTAAATTCAAATAGTCCGTCAAAAAGACATATCCTTGTACTCAACCCATCAATCTTCCCTGTATATTTTTTTTACATATTTATAACGTGTCTTTAAAAATATTTATATATTAAAGACGACACAAACAAACAGACAAACTTTTAATTGACTTTGTCAATTTATATTAGTTAATGAGTAAAGAAATTACTCCTTAAATATAAATATATTTGGACGTTTTAAATTATTACAGATTGGTCTAATGCAAAACAGAAAAATGATACTGTTTGCATGCCTATCCCTAAAGTAAATTTAAACGTAAGCAAAGTACTTACAAAATGAGTAAAGTAACTACAAAATTAGTTTAAACTTTAAAGTACAAATTTAAGACAGCCAAAAAAATAACACGACGGCCCAAACCTCTAAAGCTAGAAACTTGAAATTCGGTTATTAGATTCCTTTTACATAAACTAGATCCATTAAGAAGGTATTTTAGGAAATTTAGGGAATAAAACTGGCAAAAATGTGTAGAAGTGGTAACTGTGTATCTCTAATGGATAAATTCACAGTCTTTAGTTAGCTAATGACAAAGGCTTAACTAATGACTATTTATTCGCAATGCTTAGTTTGCCATAAGAATAACAAGTAATAGCAAAACAATTTATTTTAGTTTACAAATGGTTAACTAATCAACACAAATTCGGCAATAAAACTAATAAAGCTAGAGTAAAAATTTAAAGATTGTCCGCCTTTAATTAAAAAAAGTAGAGGACAGATTTCTAGTACTTTTTGGAAATTCGAAATACTAGATGAGCAAAAGCGGTAAAAACGGTACCCGAGAACCTTCTGTTATCCATCGTAGCTGCTAAATAATGAAACATTGAACTAAAATTTAAAATGCATCAAACAAAATTAATGAAGAGCAGAAACCTTTTTAAGGCCTAAAAATTGTATCTCGTTTTGGTACTTTTTTTTCAAAACACATTTTCTCAATGAAAAGATCTAGAAATAAAGGGTCCGCCAAATAACTTTTTTTCGAAAATGCTATAAAAAAAAACTACTGAATATTTTCTCAAATTTCTTTTTTTTATTTGAAAGTACAATCCTTCCGGTTAATTTTTTTTTTTTTTTGCATATACTTTTTTATTGCATCTTCATTTTAAATGAACTAACAATAGGTATTAAAATCATAAAACTAAAGTTAATTAAGATAAGTCCAGCCAATGCTAGACAAAATCTAGTTTTCAAATTCGATAGGATATAATGAGCAACTTGAATTTATTCATCTGAGAGCGGTGGTGTCCCTCCTTCTCAAACGGCTATGACCGGGATGTTGTAAGATGTCTCGAGCGAGGGGATTTGGATGAGTTTCCAGCTTACCCAAATAAAGGGCCACGTGTTTAGTTATTTCCCATTTGACAAGTGGAACATCAAGATCGTTGTGTATGTTGTTGTTTTTAATATACCAAGGAGCGGTAGTTATCATTCGTAGAATTTTGTTTTGACGGCGTTGAATTTTCTCAATATTGGAGTTGGAGGCAGTGCCCCATAACTGGATACCATAGCACCAAATTGGCTTTAAGATTGAGTTGTAGAGTAGAAGCTTACAATCGAGCCGAAGGACGGAGTTTCTGCCGATGAGCCAATGAATTTGGGCTGCTTTCAGTTTCATTTGAGTCAGCTTAGCATCTATATGTGGTTTCCATGTGAGGCGACGGTCCAGATGAATACCAAGATATTTCACGTGTGAGTTTTGAGGCACTATATGGTCATTAATACGAATAGGGGGACATGATTCCCTACGTAGAATAAATGTTACGTGGGTGCATTTCTGTTAGTTTTTCAGTTTTTTCTTTCGTATCGAATCCCAGTCAAGAAAAATTATCAAAAAAAAAATTTTTTCAAGTTGTAAAACAATTCCTACTTCAGTAAAAATAATTTAATGAAAATTAAATTTAATGAACTGAAAGCCTAACTAAAAGAAATATCAAAAATTAAAATATTAACAGTTCAACTAAAAATACTAATTATTCTATTTTCTAATATTATTACAAAGTATTACTAAGAATTAATACGAATATTTTCGAAAAATATTTTTATACGGGGGACAAAAAAGGGAGTAAACACAGGACATTTCCTATTATTTATTAAAATTAACGAGCTAATAAAGACAAATTAACCGTTAAGGCAATCAAAATTTAATTCACAATATACTATTCGGCACAAAAAGTACTAATTGGTAAAAAAGGGCTAATTTCAGAATAAATTTCAAATACATAAGTTTTTGAAATTCTTTTCGTTTTCAATTATAATTATTGAATTTTTTCAATAAAATTTTATGAGCGTTCACTGAGACTTGAACCCTGGTCCATTTGAACTAACAAATGGACTTCTCTAATCCAATGGATCATTGTAATCATATCAGTTTTAATATGATCAACTATACTCTCTAATATTTTGATAACTATTTTTAGATTACGGTGTATTAGGCGATTTGTTAGATTACTCCAATTTTTAATTTAATGTTAATTTCTAAAACCAAGTAGCATTTTCTACATATGGTCCTAAATTAAATCAAGGTAGTCCTCCTTTACTGTTTTGTTTAGCTATTTTTTGGATTAACTAAACAAATTGATCAAAAAAGATTGAATTTTTTGCACAATTCGTATATGCTGTAAATTAAAGTGAAACGTTTGTCTTTTGTCAAACTAATAGTTAAAATCAGAAAATAAGGACAGTGTTGATGGTACATTTTCTTGCTCTTAGTGGTGTAAGTAATCGATTATCTTCATAATCTGGGTAATTTGAATGATTTCCACTGACCTAAGAACATACAATTAAATATTCTCAAATCTTAATGATATTTTTCGGTACATCTTGCCTTTTTTAATAATTAATGATTATATTTAATGCTTATAAAGTAATTTATAATATATTTGCGTTTATTTGTGATGAAAACATTTGAATTAGTGAAACTACCAATGTAGAATTTATTATTTAACCTTTTAATTCCCATCATGTTTGGTTTCTGAGTTGGGTAAAAATCAGCAAAAACCCTTAATTGTTAAATTTTATTTTTGTATGACATTTTTTGATTCTTAATTAATGTAAAAACCACCGATATTGTTTTATCCAATGTGGAATTGATGAGAACCATATTTCCATTACGTGGATAGGAAAAAAACACAGGTTACCACAAAACTGGCAAGAACCACAAAATAAGAGAAATTATGTTTCATTTTATTATTTAATTCAAAATGAGTGATGGTTACCACTTTCCTTTGATTATTCTATTATTCATACTTTACATTTTATGTACATATATTGAACAAGTAAAAAAGTATAGTCGGTCAAGCCCGACCATATAATACCTACACCTAGTATATGTATAAAACAGTTTTTTAGAAATGGGCGTTATGGGGGAGATATCACCTATTTGGGACCAAAATTTACTGTCATGATTTCTGTGAATATAAATATTATATGTGTTAAACTGTATCTCGATATAAATACTTTTAAAAGATTTATGGAGGTTAAAGTGAATTACGAAGAGGGTCTTATATGGGAGTTTCGACTAATTATGGACCGACCATTATAAAATTGTACCGTATTATTTTTAGACATATGAAATATATTTGTATTAAATATCATTTCGATGTCAACATTTTTGAGAGAGTTATTCTCTTTAAAATGATTTTCAGAAGTGGGTCTTATATGGAAGCTATGAGTAATTATGGACCGGTCTTCACAAAATTTATAGATGTAATTTAGCTCCATTTAGTACTCATTTGTGGTAAAATTTGTTTGGATACTTGCATAATTCACACATTTATGATCGGTAAACCCCAATTTCGGAAGTACATTTGTATGGGGGCCAGGTGAAATAATGGACCGATTTCCACCAGTTTCAATCCCATCCATCTTTGGGCCGAAAAAATATCATGTACCAAATTTTATCGCAATATCTTTAAAATTGCGACCTGTACTCTGCGCACAAGCTTTACATGGGCAGCAAGCCAGCCAGACGGACGGACCGACGGACATCGTTAAATCGACTCAGAAAGTGATTCTAAGCCGCTCGGTAGACTTTAAGGTGGGTGTTGGACCAATATTTCTGGGCGTTACAAACATCAGCACAAATCCAATATACCCTTCTCAATATGGTGGTGTAGGGTATAAAAACTAATATAGCTAGAATAAAAATGTTAAGTTTGTCTTCCTTTCATCAAAACAGAAAAGGACAGATGTCTGGTACTTTTTGCCAATTCGAAATTCTAGATGATCAAAACGTATAAAAACAGAACCCGAGAACACTTTGTTAACCTTCGTATCTTCTAAATAAATAAACATTGAAATAAAAATTTGAAATGTATCCGGCTAAAATTAATAAAGAGCAGTAATCTTTTCGGTACACTTTTTGCTAAACCCGGTTTTCTTAATAAACATATACAGATATATTATTCTCTTTTGTAATTCATTCTCCAATTACAAATAATTACAATAACAGTTTTCATAAATAATTTCTACCTACAAGGATGAGTGAAATTGGTATACGTAAAATCCAAACGCCGGGACACGTATAACTTCTTTTTCACCGATATAACTTTCCACCGTAGTTTGAACCCTTCCCGATCACTGACCCCTACCATTTGTCGTACAGTGTAATATGTAACGAGAGAAATAGGGAGACGGTTATAGATATTATCCTGACCAATGATGGCGAGCGTTTTGCAGATAGTTGGAGGGTAGCAACAGAAACCCAATATGTACAAATTGGTGGTAGGGTCAAAAGTAGGATACAATTCATGGGAGAACCACTCGGCGGAGAAAGTTGATATAGAGATGGAGAAATTGACTAGTATTTTGAAAGATAGCTGCGAACTATCTAGCCTAGTTATATTTCCATTGATTCTGTCAATAAGTTATCAAGAATATTAGCCAGGCGCGAAAGCAACTGGAAGCACTCGAAGGAATGATGGCTCTTGGACGGACTCTAGCTTAGAAATTCTGGCAGTATTTATGAATGTGCATTTTCCCGTTTGCAAGGATGTGGAGATTAGGATTGAGATTAATAACCCAAGGATAAGGCAACACTATCGAAATTTGTACTTAGGAGTGCGCTAGGAAAATAAATTACACTGAACATTTTCGGTTAATAATGTATCCATTGAGAGGACGGACATTTAATTTCTTCAGATGGTCTGTCCTATAGAATCCTCTGGGATCACTTCCTAAACTAAGCTATTCTTATTTCTTTTCTCGAAGGAATTCTCAAAGGACCTTTGGGCTTCCGAATGGAATTGTACATAGAACACTACCCTGCACATACTTACTTACTAAAGATTGAAATTAGACTAGTATTTTTGAGCGTGAGAAACATCAGCACTTTCTTATTTGAAAAGAAGAATTAACAATTTGTTTTTAAAATCTGTCTTAGTTTAAAAAAGTTTGAGAAATTAGGAACTCAACATTATACACAATGTAATATCGTTTATTTGCGCTTTTTGTAAAAATCATTAAATTATTATTTAAGTAGCTTTTTTTTAACATGTGATTTTTACGGCTATTATTTTTTATAAATAAATACAAAAGTTGTCATTTTAGTTTTGATGTTCGTGACAAAACTTCCTTCTCATTGTAATAAATAATGAGAATTTTCGTAAAATGGTAAGAGAATATTTGTAAATATTATTATAATTGTGTTACTACAATAGCACTGAGTTCAAAAGTTTCACAGATTTGTTTGTATGTTTTACCAACAATTAAATATTCTAATGAATCTTTATTGAAATAAAATCCTATTATTACATTTAAAAACCAAACAATTTGAATTATTTTTAATGAAAATCTAAACATAAGCATCCATTCATTTTCATTTCCATCCCTTAAACATCTTATGATTTATAAGTGATTGTATTTATCAGCATCAAAATACATATATTTAAAATGGAAACAGAAACAAATTACAATCAAACGGAAGTGAATCTTAATTGTAAATTGAAAGTAATCAAAGCGGAGGTTGTTATAAAACAACTTTATGAAACATGAATTAAAAAATTTCAACAAAATACTAAAAAACAGCAACAACTAAAACAGAAATTGTGTGAGAGTATTGTATAACTTTTATTTCAATTTTAATTGTCTTTAGTTATGAATCCACTCAACCACCAATCCGACAAAAATGTTTAGTTTTTCCTTAACTAGCAACAGTTGTACATTTATTAAAGCCTTTTACAGTCTAAACGCTAGCTACAGTGGATGTACATCTACATAAGTATATCATAACGTACATACCACTGTAAGGCTAATATGACTCAATGCTACATAAATGCTTATAAAACTGCAATATCCATACATATTCAGCAAAATTGAGTTTTATGTAAAAAGAAATTACAAAACGATATTTTGTTTGCATCGGTCCATGTTTGACCATAGCCCCAAAGTCCACTTCTATATATTACTTGAATAAGCACAAATTTCTTATTAACTTGAAATAATCTGTTTACTGAACTCGCTTCTCAATTGGGGCATTGCTTTGCTTGCTGTGTTGCATGTGTTGCAACCACATGTCAGCAAAGTCCAGGGGCCAAATTACCGAATTCGATATCGCGTAAAATTTATCGTAATTTTCTTATTTGAGATTATGGCATTTGATATCGATCAAGAAATTTAGTACATTTTATCATAATTTCGATATCGAAATCATTTTTCGATACGTTAGCTCATTCGATCACGAATGCGGTAATTTGGCCCCAGCACTTTCATTCAGAAATGAGCTTTGTCACTGAGCACAATTTTCCTATAAAAATGCCTTATGGACTTTCTTAGCGGAGCATGAAGTTTGATAAAATAATTCAATAATCTGAAAGCGTTGTTCGTCTCAAATAGAGTCTACTTCGGAAAATCACTTACATATCGTTATTGTGATGAAATTCATGTTTTCATGTTTATACAATTATCCGTACCAAATTATATGAAGATCGACCCATTATTGGTCATATAAACACTACTTCCCAAAAACAATAAACTTTAACTAATAGATATCGAAGTCGAACCAACAGACTACTGGATTATTGAAATATCGGTCTATAATTAGGACAATTAGGATCAATTAGGCTACTTTAGAAAATCATATAAATGAACATAAATATCCTATAAATATCGACATGTAGCTAAAATTCACATTTTCTTTAATGCATCAGTTATACTACAGAATTTTCTAGCTACATATCAGTTTATAATTGGCAATAGCTTTCATATAAGTTTCATTGTAAATTACGAAATTCAGCTGAAATTCACCCAAAATAAGTCTCATCTAAAGACAAATGCATCATATGTGATGCACAGGGACAAGGAAAGTGGTAACTAATAACAACAATTGGAACTAACAACAGTTCCAGTCGAGGAATCCGATTTGAACTTTTATAATAATTCAAAGTCGATTTAGTTTCTTTCTTCGGGACGCATAATCTCACATTAAGAAACCTCTGGTATATACAAAATTTTAAAACGGGCTCATTTATTTAGATAACAATAAAATTATGTTTGTAGAAGGGCCTACATAATTCGTACAAACCGAATATAATATTTTAGTAATTCTTCTATTCTTCTGTTAGATTTATTACATGTTACAATAAACGAAAGTCGACAATGCTGTCATTACCAACGCAATACTTGGAAATTTTTTAGTCGACTGAACTTTTGGCTAAGAGCCTTCTGGCTAGTTATTTTATTTCTTTATTGTTGTTAGTTGTATTATGATACTTAAACATTATTTGTTATTTGTTCAAGTGGTCCCCACAGAATTTTGCCAATGAATGAAAAGAACTTTGTTGACTCTCAGTATTCGTAAATACTCCCTCATTTAGTTTAATTTTGTATTTTTTGCAAACCTTTTTTAAATATTGTTATAAAATTAACCATTGCAACAGAAATGTAGTGCATGTGCATTAAGGCTGCCCTAAAACTATATCGTTGGTCTCATGTAGAAAGGCCCTAACTCGCTATTTTTTCGAAATTAGTTTTTTTTGCGATTCCAATGCATTTAACGCAAATACACCTCCTTACAAAAATTTAGCAGTTGTACACAAAAAGTTACATGTTGAATATTACAATTTCTATTATGTTTTTACCTTCTCCTATAAAGTTTCAAATATGCGAGTTAGGGCCTTTCTACATGAGACCATCGATATGTTTGTTTAATATCTAAAAGTAAATAGAAATTAGTTTATAGCAAATAAGAAACTAATAAACTTTTGCAAATTTTAATCCATTTGCGAAATTTTAAATATAACAATCCTCAAAATGATGGGCCAGCCTAATTTCTGTTTTGTGCAGTTAGTTAGTATCTGTGTGTATGTTTTAGTCACCGGTTGTTGCATAATTGTATTATTGTTGCTTTTGTGTTTAACCAACAATTAAGATTGTTGCTATCGTTCTAGCTGCAATCGTTTTGGTCCCGTTGTCGTTATTGTTGGTATGTACGTAAGTAGTTGCCAGCAATATGTACAAAATTCTTTGTCAAATGTTTTACTTAAGTGTTGCCAAATGACTTCATTCACATTAAGTACTTTTATTTCAGTTGTCTTTTATTTACAATTCTATTGTTTGTTATTTGCTTTAACTAGAAATGCTTGGAATTTAATTGAATTTATGAAATTATTAGAATAAATTCAATTGGTAAGCAACTTTAGCATTGAGTACGATGGTCTTTATTTGTTGCAAATTAATTTAGTATAAATATACAAACATGAGTGCTTGCCCAAATTATTTAATTCATGGAAGTTTGACTTAACTTATACAAAGAGATTTTTTTTAAATTTTAAAGTAAAATTGTTGATAATTTACATTTAGTTAGTTTAATTATGTTAAACATATTTAAAGAATATCTTTTAAACCCTGATTGTTCTTTAAAGTGATTTGCGGAAGTGGGAGCTACGACTAATTATGGACCGATCTGCACGAAGTTTGTAGATGTGATTTTGCTTCATTTACCACTCATTTGTGATGAAATTTGTTTGGTTCCTTGCTTAATTAAAACATTTATGATCGGTAAACCCCAATTTCGGGAGGAATTTTGTATGGGGACCAGGTGAAATAATGGACCGATTTCCACCAGTTTCAATCCCATCCATCCTTGGGCCGAAAAAATATCACGTACCAAATTTTATCAAAATATCTTCAAAATTGCTACCTGTACTTTGCACACAAGCTTTACTTGGACATCCAGCCAGCCAGACGGACGGACAGACGGAAGAAAGGACATCGTTAAATCGACTGAATTGAAACTGGTAGAAATCGATATAGGAAGGTTTATCACCAAACGAGGTTTCAGACTGGGCGACAGTCTGTCATGTGACCTCTTTAATATCCTATTGGAAAAGGTCATACGTGACGCAGCAGTGAATAGAAATGATACTATTTTTACTAAAGGTCATATGCTGCTCGCATATGCCGATGACATTGAGAAGGAATCATTAAAAATGTCTTTGGCAGTAAATGAAGATAAGACCAAGTTGATGGTTTTAACGAACAGAGAATCCACTAGATTAGCCAAATCTGTGAGAGTGTATAACTACAACTTCGAGGTAGTAGATGAATTTATATACCTCGGTTCCGCCATATAGAAAACAAAAGACATCAGTTTGGATATAAAACGAAAAATTGTACTTGGTAATCGATGCTATTTTGGGCTAAGCACACAATTTAAGAGCAAGGTCCTCTCTCGACAGACAAAGCTTAAACTCTACATGACGCTTATCGTACCTGTGTTAATATATGGCGCAGAGGCATGGGTGCTTACTCAACAAGATGAGGCGGCGCTTGGTGTGTTCGAGAGAAAAATTCTTCGCAAGATATATGGACCAATCTGCGTAAGTGGAGAATATCGATAACGTACGAACCGAGAGCTGTATGAACTGTACGCCGACATTGATATAGTAAAACGTGTCAAAATACAAAGACTTCGTTGGCTAGGACATGTTGTGCGAATGAATGAAGATGCTCCAGCAAAGAAGGTGTTCGAACATGATCCTGTAGGCAGGCGAAAAAGTGGACGACCGAAACTCCGCTGGTTCAAGAAGACATTTCCAAACTCAGTGTTAGAAATTGGAGAAGAAGCGCAGAAGACCGAAGCGCCTGGAAAACTATTTTAAGTTCGGCCAATGACCCACAAGGGTTGTTATAAAAGGCCAGTTAAGTAAGTAAGTAAGTAAGTTGACGAGATAATCGCATCTGAAAATTAAATTTTTAACTCTTGAAGTCACCGTATTCTGGTTTTTTGATAATAGCAGATCCAAAAATTCCTCGATTTTTTTAATATTTTATGAATTCATAACATTTGTAATGAATTTATTACAAACGAAGAATTTGCATCGTTTTTAATTTCTCACATATCCGAGGTTTTTGAATAGAAGTTTTTATAAAGGGAATGTTGATAAACATCATAAACATTGATATCAGCCGTTAAGTTTCAATTGAAATGAAATGTTGTAACAATATGACAATATTTGTCATGACAAGTGCTTACGGTCCAAGTAATAATGGCAAAAACTCGCCAAAACTTATAAAACATTTTAATTTACATACTTCTAAAATTCCAAAACTTTACATTTTCTTAAAGAGTCTATTTATGACTTGCTGAACCTAATTGCAAATAAAAAATAAGAAAATAACTTTTCTGATAAGTAAAATTTGCAGAAAAACGCTTTTTTACTTTTATTGCTGCCTGGAAGTGTGAAATTTGTGTTAATTAGTTTTAGTTTTATTTTGTAGAATAGTTATACAAATCCTTTTAAATCGCTTATACCAAATAGAAATCGTTGATAGAATATGTACATAAAAGTACCAATATGTCTGTTGAAATGGGGTCACTGGAGAAAGAGGCAAAATATAGGCAAATACTAAGGCTAATCTATGTCAAACAAGTAACTCTGATAACATTTTTTAACTTTAACGTTTGTTTTACATTCACAATGTTTTACATTCGATCTCTGGGCGTCCGATAAATACACAATCATACGTACATACTTACATATGTATGTACCTACACACACTGAAACATTCAACAAAAACTCATGTGCAATTTTACTAACAATTGGACATATTTTTGAAACATTAAGTTTTACTTTGTTAGTGGCACTAAATGCACTAAAAAATATGTGCATGCTTTAAATATTGTCTCATTTTTCGCTTTCGTTGGCTGTGCATTTTGTGTTTATGTATTTGGGAGTGAATTGTTTGTGTGTTGGGTTGTCACATGTTTGTTGAACTGATGTTGTGTGTGAAATGGAATAACAGAAAAACAGGATGTAGAAGAATAAAAATACAATACTTACACTCTGCACCGCCTGCTAATGTATGAAGTCCGGACGATGGTATCACTTGATAGCTGTCCCCTTCGACACCGATGGCACTTGTCATATGATAACCGTATCCGTTTTGGGTACCATACAATGAATTCGCAGAAGACTTTTGGGTGGAACATTGTGTTTGCTGCTGCTGTTGTTGTTGGAGCAATTGCTCGTCGCTATCCTGGACGGCAGTGAGTGTCAACTCCATAGCATGAGCGTCAAGTGTTTTGCTATCTAAACTGCCTGTGGGATAGTAGGGCGGTGGTGGTGGCTGCTGTCCACTGGTTTGGGCAACAATCGATGGTCGACCCGAATCTAGGTCGTATTCTTTGGTAGTATTTGTGACAGATTTCTTTGCAGAAGTTGTTGAACGCCTACAGCGACACAGCATTATCGAGAAGGCTGCAAAAAGCAGGAATGCAACGGTTGCTATAACAATCGCCACTATGGTAGATGTTGTTAAACTTGACGTTTCGGGCAGATATGATTTTCCAACTACAACAACAAAAGAAAACACACAGGCACATAAGTACAGACAATAAAAAAAAAAATTAAGGAAAAAACATCAACAGCATCCCCAAAAAAAATATTTGTTCAGTATTTTAGGTGGTGTGTAGGTGGAGCACTTGATGCACACAACTTTTTAAATGAATGCGAATGTTGGACATGCATTCCAATGTATTGCATGGAGTTCAATTCAATCACGGTGCTGTAGTAAGTGTCCGTATCAAGTAGCAGCTATTTAATTAAACCAATTTCTTTGCTATCACCCCTTTTGCCCTCCACCCCTACAAAGCTCAACATCAAATACGAGTATTGCATTCAATTGCATTGGCAATATTCAAATTTTAGCTGGATTAGAAAGCTAAAACTCTCGCACACGCATACGCTGACACAATCACAAATTGCTTTATAGCCAAGTTTGTTTGAGAATTTATTTTGCTTTGTAGGCCATAATCACACTCACACACGCAGCCACAGAACAAAGGCAAGTTGTAAGTTTACACTAGTGGCCAGAAATATAATCACACTTGATAGTATTTCCTGATTAACATCAAATCTTATACTGAAGAATGTGCAAAGAATGAGGAATGAACGTGCAATTCTTGTATATTTAATTGAATTGAATGGAATGTTTATGATGTATACATTCATACATTCGTATACATACATACATATGTATGAACATATTAGTGGTATAAGAAATATTTCGGCAGGTAATAAGATTTCTAAACTAAGTTAATTTAAAATTCTCAATATTGTCAAGATGCAAACATATTTTATAGATTAAAATAATAATTAATTAACAGCTATTGTTATTTAAGCAGCTGTGATATAACTAGAACACTTACTAATTTCATACCATTTGTTTGAAAACTTTAATATGTTTTCTTAGAAAAAGTCTTTATACTATATACATATACTCGTATGTACATATATAACACATAACATTTACACATTTTAATGCATGAATTCAAATGAATTCGTATGAAAGGTCTAAATCAATTTAAGATGAAATTTCTAATTATTGTCGACGATATCCAACAGTTAATTCTTTGAAATGATATTCTGATTGCAAATTTGCTTAACGATAAGGAATGTATTTGTTTGTTCTTTTCGTATTAAATTAACCTTTAATGTACATACATATGCACATGGATACTATTCTTTATATGTTAGTAAAGCAATTATGTATAAAATTGCATTATTATTATTATTGAACAATAGACATATTTCACAAAAAGTACTAAATTCGAATGTGATTTGGATTACTATTAAATTCAATTTCATTAATTTTATGTAAAATGGTATTTGGCATGTTAAACGGAAAACCTTTAGTAACCATAGCTACTTGATTTTTATCTGAATTGTATTTCCATCATATTCTTATTGGACTAGATGTCCTTGAAAGTGCTTTTGGTAAAAAGATATATATATTACCCCTAATTCTATTTTTACACGGTCTAATTCATTTGAAAATATACAAATTTTAAATTTTTTCACACGATTTTATTTCACTTAGCAGGATTCAAAATCCTTTGGGCTTAAATTTTTTGCTTAAATTTAGTATGGTCAGAGCAATTGTAAATAGTACAAATTTGGGGGAATTCCCTTTTGAGGCATACAATCAAATGAACTTTTCATACATATTTTTACATTACTTTTAAGGTTAGAGAACCATTTAATACTGTGTTCAGACATGCACCTTTATTGCGATAATCGCCATTATTGAGCTCATTATTCCATATAAAATCTCAACTAATTATTGCTCAATAAGTACCTACGAAATTGTTATAATATTGAGTAAGATTTCGAATGCAACACTGTTCACAACTGTGTTTATTGAGCAAAATTGTATAAAATGACAAATGTCAACAAATGAAAACAAAAGAAATCATTGAAAAATCAATGTGAAGGTAAGTTTGTTTACATAGAAACACAACAACCATTTAGAGTATTTTTTGTATTGTTTTCCAGCTGTCAAATGATTATTGAGTAAGCTGAAAGTTACGTATGCCTGAACACTTAAAATAATATTGTCAATTAACCGAATATTGACTCCATAAAGGTGCATGTCTGAACACAGTATAATAAACCTGAATAGTTTTTCTTAAAAAATTATTGTTTTTCACTAATTTCAATAGGTTTTAAAGATAAGGAACACATCACCTATTTTGCATACGATCAATGTCTTTTTTTACAAGGGCTATTTTTAGGCGAAGTTTACTGGAACCAATTACCGTGTAAAAACAGAATTAGTTGTAGTTTGTAGAAGACATTAGCTAAAGATAAAACTAAATCCTTTCAGGCGCCACCATAATATATGCGTTCCAAAGTTATTTGATATATTAGATTTATTTAATTTAAAAAGCTACAAAATATGAAAATGCGCACTTAAAAAATTTGTTATTGATGGGTTTTCAATCAAAATTTTAAAAATAATTTTCGTCTGTAGATTTGTACCAAGGGAAAACAGATAATTTTTTTAGCCTGTTGATATTTTTAGTTTAGTTGACCATGGCCATGATCGTACATTTAATGTAGTATATTTTTATAAAGCTTTTTAAAAATTGTTAATGCTTTGATATTTAAAGTCGATTGCAAAGTAGAACTCCTTCGATAAACTGTGTACTCAACTCAGTCTTACTCTGTATGGCTTCTTTTTTCACATATACAATATGTATATTGTTTTTTCTCTATGTAAAACTGGATGCTGCAAAACGAAAATTTTAAATATATTTGGTTAAACCTTTTGCGCTGTTAGGGCTCGATATGAAATAGTTATTGGATTAATAAATGGCTAAAATATATTTTAATTAATGTTTTCGATACACTTGCCACAGACAGTTTGAAATGTGTTTAGGCAGTAATTGTCTGAATAGAACTAATCTTTATACATATAACAATAATTTAATTCACATTCTATAATAAATGAAATTAATATTTCCCGCTATCAGTTGAAACCTGAACTGCGTGTCTAATTTTCCACATCAACGGGAACTAATCAATTATGTGGTTAGCAAAAAAAAAAAAAAAAAAGGCTAAAACGAAATATATTGATATCATGTTGTCGACTATTGCTGTTGTTGCTCTTTGTATGTATAAAAGTCTATCGACAGAAGAAAACATCCATCAAAGTCAAAAATCCTTTGATTATACGTTTTGTTTTTGTGGATGCTGTTGTTTTTTTCTCTTCTATTTTGATTTGTATCAAGTGTTGTACTTACTTTCGGCATTTGTGTATTCTCCGCAATGATCGTGATTAGAACGCAAACACAATTTGACACGCACTGATGGACCCTGCTTATTTTCCGCCAATGCCAATGTTATGTCCTCAGCATGACTCATAGACCGGCCGCCAGTCATACTGTAGTGCGTTCTTTGTGCAATATGATTAATTGTTGTTTCTTTAAATGTGGCTTCGTTGCCGGATGGCAGCAATGTTACAGTATCGACAATTTCCCATGTGGCCATGGGTGATGCACGGTTGACTAGTGATTCGACAATTGCAATTAGTGAAAGACAAGTTGCAGCAACATTAATGCCAACAATATGAGAATTTGGATCATACGTGACATGTAGGGGTGGTGGTATTTTGCTGACTTTTGTTGTGGCCAATACTTCGTTGGAGTAGCCGGAGCTGCCTTTGGCATTAAGAGCGTAGATTTTAAACATATATGATTGATGTTGAGCCAGCGGCGCAACTTTGCAAGGATTATCACGAAAACAGTCAAACTCTAGCCATTCAGGAGAACTCATGCCACTGCTAGAGGCAAAGGCATGCACAGCACCACAATCTGAGAGCAACTGTTCACGAGGTGTGGGCACTCTTCGATACGTTACTAAGATTTTGGTGCTCAACATGCCACCATTAAAGCCGGGTATCCAACTAAGTATAACGAAATTGTGAGCAGTTTCTAATACTTTCAAGTTTGTAGGTCTCTCTGGCGGTCCCTTGGGCTGCAAACGTATCTGTGTGCGTATAGTGTCCAGAGGATTCACAGCTCGACAGGCGTAGTCACCATAATCGGAGTGTGAAAGATGATTTATTCTCAATATGGAGGTGTAAATATCATTGTTGTCTACTCTAGTGCTAATCTCATAATGGCCATCTGAGGACATGGTAAGAGGTGATGGATTGTTACCAAGCTGCCATTGAAATTCAGGTTTGGGATAAGCCTGCACCTTACAAATGACTTCAGCCGATTCACGCACATCATAGGCCACTTTATTGTATTGATGCAATACTATTGGTTCGTGTTCAATGCGCAAATGCATGCTGGAATTGGCTGAGTTAACTTCATTTTCATATAGACAGGTGTACAAACCACGATCTGCCGGTACCAATTGATTGCCATTTGGGCGACCTTTGCCTCTAAATTTAAGAATACTCTGAACTGTGATCACACCGTTGGTCGTTTCGGTAGGAGTAGTGATTATATCATACATTTTTCGTCCTGGCAGAATTTCAGTGCCATCCTTAATCCACCTTATAATGGGAGCAGGTTTTGCCTTGGCACTACACGTCACTGCATAATCTACATCACCCACACGACGTGTCATATGTTGTTGTAATTTTGCTAGGAATTGTGGAGGCTGGTGTACTTCCAGAGTTATGGTGGCCATTTTGCCTATGCCCAATTCGTTGACAGCATGACAGTGATATTTTCCCTCGCTTCCTAAATGAGCCTTGGGGATAGAGTACTGAGGTCCTTGGGCTAGAATCTTTTGAGTGTTGCTAAACTCTCCGTCCATATCACGAAACCAACGATATTGAGGCACTGGCCATCCTGGAGGATTAGCCGAGCAGCTTAAAGTCACGCCATTGCCCACATGTACTACTGGCTTATTTGGTGTAATATAGGCCTGACCTGGCCTATGACGTACCAATAATGCCACCGTCGAATTCCCCACACCTTCGACTCTCTTGCTGCCATAGGGCTGCATAAGATTGACTGCCCGGCAAATGTAGTTGCCTGCATGTTCTGCCCTAACTGACACTAAAGTCAACAATTCTCCCATGAAACGGAAGTCTGAAGCGCCTTCTTTCAACCATTCTATGGTTATGGGTGGGGGATTGGCGGTAACATTACAGCGTACTAACACCGTTTCACCCTCTTCTGCTTCGTGAGTTTTTGTCTCAATTATCACGATTGGTGGATACAAAACATCGAGAATGAGATCTTTTTCACCAGTCTTTCCCAAACCATTATCAGCTGTACATGTGTATTTACCAGCATGATGACGATTTACCCGATAAATTGTATGTATAGGTGTTGTGCTTACATATTGGCCATTTCGAGTCCATCTTACATTGGACACCATTGGTTTCGCATCCACGCGGCAGTCCAACTTTGCGACATGATCGCGTTCAACACGCAGGGGATTTTGCGGACCAACTTCCACTCGCGGATAGTCTGAAATCAAAAAGAAAACAGAAAAATCATAAATTTTAAAAAATATGTTGCATTTTAAGTAAGTACATGCTTGCTAATTATTTCCTTTTGTTAAACGACTACTACACACACATTTTTTTATTCTCTCAGACATGCTCTAATGAAAGTTTAAAATTTGTTTATTTCCGTTTCCTTATTCTATGTTGTGCTGTGCTGTGCTGTGAATATACGTTGAAACACAGAAATGGTTTACTTAGGGGAATAACTTTTTGTCCAGCATTTGTATGTGAATTAATGTAAATAGTCGCAACTTCATCACCTGTGGTCGAAAGCTATAAAAAGTTTAACTAATTAACAAATTCTGCAAAAAAAAAAAAAAAAGTTTACCTTCATTCATCAACATCAACATCAACGAAAAGGATATACGAGTACTATATGCATGGGTATAGATTCTCAAGTATGTTTAGCATATACACATACATACATACATACTTATACACACTTACACACCAACAAACATAAAACTTTTAATAAAAATATAGCACCCCAGGACTAAAAAACTAAAGGGAAATATACGTACATAAAAATCCTATATGCATACATTTATAAGGTATATTTATGTACATAAGTATGTATTCAATTATACATACATATACTTATTTAAATACATATATATGTATATGTATACTAATAATAAAGTCACTCTAGCGTACAAATAATGATTGTACACGAGCAAGTTTTTGCTTTATATATGTATTTTGAATGCAGGACATTAAGCTGTCTAAAATGGTACGTTTTATAATACAATCGTTTAAGGGTATAAAGTGTTGCTTTTGTACACAAACTTCTGGCACATTCATACACTACCTTTTTAACGCAGAAAATACTGTACCAAAATTTAGATTTTTATACCCTACACCACCGTAGTGGTTCGTGCCCAAATTTTAGTCTAACACCCATCATTAAGAACATCGATCGACATTATAAGAATCATTTTCCAAGTTGAATTAAAAATATACGTCCCTCGAACTGGCTGTTTGCGCAAAATCACAATTTTGAAAATATTACCATAAAATTTGGCCCACGCGATTTTTTTAAGGATGAACCCTATTCACTGGATTTAAATCGGTTAAATTTGTCAACTGGCTTTTATACAAAATTCCTCCTGAAATATGACTTTATCGGTCATAAATTTCTCATGCTTACTTGGTCACAAATAAGTTTTATATAAAAAGAAATCACAATTAAAAATTGTCCACGTATTATTAGCCATACCGTCCATAAATTTACTCATACTCGTATACTCGGTATGAGATATATGCTCGAGCCTCGAGCAAGTAAGAAATACTTATTTAGCCTTAAAACTGTTCAAGAATTTTCTCATCTTCAAAGTTGTCTCAAACAAATTAAAATTTTTTTGAGCAGACAGCAACCATTTTTTTGTGTGGATATCAAACAACGTAGTTATCGAGTAGAATACCAATTTCGAATTTAATCAATTCTCTTAATAAATACAAGAATACAAGAGGGAAGATTTCAAATCTGAGAACATAACAACTTCTTAAGGATCACACTTTTTCTAAGGAAAATTCTTATTTTATTCACTGTTAGTTTTTATGTATTTACATATGTATCTACATATATGTATGTAGTACAACACTTGTATTAGTATATGTATGTATAAATGTGATAATGTATACATACATACATATATCAGAGATTTTCTCCCTTATTTCTAGTAGTTTATTGTTGCGGTTGTGTTTATGAACAGGAAATCAGATGGTGCTCATATTTAATTATATTAATGAAGTTGGTCATAAAATCACAGGACAACGCCTCAAGTTAATGTAGCAACATTTGTATACATGTATGGATGTGTATTTAAAAGTGTTTGTATATGTGCTCGTCTGTTGTAAAACCCAATACACCCATTTATAAGGTTAAACATGCAAAGTTCGTGGAATATAAGTAAACACTATGCGAAAAAATACAGTTAACATAATAATAACTCAATTTGTTACACAAAAAACCCAAAACAAAAATTTTATGTGGGGAATAGAAATTATGAGGTGAATGGAACAAACAAACCTAAAAATAGACAACTATTTCTACTGTTTAACTGCAGTGTGAAATATTTTGTATACAAGGCCTACAGCCATTACAGATATGAATACAAGGATGTGGGTGCAATGACAAGAGACACAAGAAAAAGGACGTAACATCACTTAGGTGACTGGTATTTATGCTAGACCAGCAATTTGACCACGTTTGTTAATTAGTTGAACAGATTCAAATAAACAAACAAATATTCCAACATTTTGCCACCAGGTAAATACCATCACTTTACCCATACGACACTCAAATATTTACTTAGGTATACTAGGGTGCTCACTGTTTTTCACTTTTTTTTTTTGAATTTTTGATGCTCCCAAGGTCTAAAATTCTTCTTCTATTAAAAAAAAAACAAATGCTGAGGTTGCACATTTTATTTAGAGTTTTAGGTCAATAAAAATTCAAATATTAAATACTAAAAAAAAAACAAAATTTAATTAAACCAAGTTTATGTAATTCACTTCCTAATGACCCGATTACCCTTGTAACTTGAGGCCAAAAAAAAAAAAATCATAAAATTGCATGCATATCTGGAATTTTACATTTTTAAGACCCATTTGAACTTGACGGTTTTCAAATAATGTATGTTTATTGTAACAAACTATTATCTGGACTTCGTTAACCAATGAGCACCTGAAGTAAAAAAAATTTTTTAAAGCTGATGTTCGAGCTGATGGTCAATGTAGCTAGTGCTCCTTAATTTAAATTTAATCTTAGAATTAATTTCTTGTAGATTAAATGCATAAGTAAATAATAATAAATAATAATAAATAATAATAATGTTAAATTACAAAATTGCATCGCTTATCCATAATAGGTACAAATTAAAAAATTTACGTTTTAAATCCTCATTTAATATTTGGCAAATGTTTACTCAAAACAGCGTAACCACTTGTTTTAGCACAAATTAGTTTGACGTTGTTTACTCTTACAAGAGTTTTGCATGATCAAACAGCATCAAATAAATTCAAATTAAATATTTGTTGTGCTTTGGCCTGAATAAGAAAAGGTTTTTTTAAATAAATATACGAGTTCAAATATATGTTATTTAGTGGTTACGTCTTTTTCGGCAAATATTTGTGAAGTGTGACCGCACTTTTAGAATCGAATACAATATATTTAATTTTTCAAACTTGATTTATAGAAATTCGATTTTATTAAAATTTTCGGAACAAGTCGGTTTTAGTGACTTTGCTGAAAAACAAAAAAAAATTCATCAAATAGGGCTTTTAGAGAAGATGACAGCAAAAAAAAATTATTGGCGGCCACTCATATTTTCGAGAGTGTGGGCCCTTAAAGTTGAAAGTATATAGGCCTATATCTCAGGAACTACTGGGTTTCTGATAATTTGTAATACATTAAATTAAAGCTATTAAAAATACCTTTCCAACAATATATATCATGAAATGTACCGACTATGTTAAATCCGAAAATAATATTTTTTGACCCGAATTTTTATTTTAATATCTAAAAAATTTTTAAAAAAAGTCTATATAAGTGTTCTTTTAGTTTATTAATATAAATAGCCAAGACATTAGGCTTTAATTTAAGGTATCATATGTGTCTGTAGGTACTACATTCATAGAATTATAAGTTCTGAAAAATTAAAAAAACACATTTTTACAAATTTTAGTACAAATTCCCTGTTTTGCCGGCCTACGTCCGGGTGGAAGGATTTTCTCCTCCATGGTATACAGACCACCGGCTTCGCATAGTAAAGATTGTATTTTTTATGGTGAAATGACATAATCTTTCTTTAATATCTTCGGTTTTATATTACCTACATGGTCACGTTATACCTTAAATTAAAGCTTAATTTCTGGACTTGAAAATATTGTTATCTATCTACTTACTCATATAGACCTTTTTCCCGGATTTTTTAGATTTTTTAAAAAAAATTCAGATCAAAAAACAGTTTTGCAAAATTTATCAATATGTGGTCCATATAAATAGGTCATGTTACATACGGTTGGAAGGGTCTTTAAAATACCTATCATTTGATATATATATCGTCTAATAAAAAAATGTAGTTTTCAAGATATAGCTAAATATATTACAAACTTTGGAGCCCCGCCCACTCGAAAATAGGCGTGACCGCCCCAATTTTATTTATTTTTTATTTTAATCAGATTTTAAAATTCTATTACTGATAGAATTTTGATAGTGATTTGAAAAAAGTCACTAAAACCAAATTTTCTACATCAAGAATCTACAAAGTGGAAAATAAGGGCCAGGCTAGTATACAAGTATCCATAATTGCTTAGTGAGATTGTGTTTTGAATAATGCTCCCACTCACTGCGTAGGTATGCGTTTTGGTAGTTTGAACAACCCAATAAACATCTATTCAAGCTTATGTACTTTATTAACAAAATTATTTTACCAAACCTTGTATTTTGAAAATTGTATTGAAAGAAAAATCAGAATATACGCGAAGTGAAATATTTTCAAAAAAGTCCGAACAGAAATTTATACATTTTTATTTATATTTTAATCATTTTTGAATACATAAGTTAGCTTTAACAACTACTATTTCTACAGAATTTCAGATTTTCATGACTCATTTAAGCATGTTTAAGGGACAATTTCTCCCCTATCTTTTAGCTGGTGGGTATTAAAACTTTAGATAAAGTAGTTTTTTAAAACAATATTAAGTTTTGTTTAAATTATAAAAGACTCTCTTATTGACAGTTTATAAAGCTTTCATAAATTGTAATGTTTGTTTATTGGGAAATATTTCCATAAACTCGTCTGCGTACTTTTCTAAAGTTTTTTATTATGGTTTTCTGCACTAATGATGGTTTCATATGTTTGTGTTGCTGGCTCATAAAACTAAAATTAGTTGTTTTTACATTTAGCATACATGCACTTAATTTAAATTGTTAAAAATGCACAACTCACCTGTAGTGAATTCGACTGGTTTGGTTGAGGAAAATTTTAAAAATCGTTTACACGCTGAATATTATTAATATTATTTTCCAAAGTAGGCATTGATTATATTCGTGGTATAATTTTAATATTCTTCAATCTATGTGGGTTGCTTTCATTCATACAGTGTATCAGGGAACTATTTTGCTTACATACTTTTAGCTGAAATTTACTTTTCATTTATACATAAAATTTAAATTTATCTTGGAAAATAATTAAATATTTCCGAGAAAAAAATATCTCATACCTTTACAAATGATTCAGCTGGTCTTTGGTATTATTATATAATAAAAAAGCGAGATTTGTATGTCTAAAATTGTGTGTTTGCTTTTCTATACTGGAGTTACTAAATTCTTTTAGAATGTACAAATAGAAGATTAATAACTAGATTGGAAGCCATCATGATTATCCATTGGTTTTATATTTCTTATAATGACTGCATTCATTTGACTTCCTCTAGACCATATGTCGCCTAACTGAACCAAAAATATTGCATATGCTTTCGTCATTAAATACAACAGATTAAGGAAACCCAAAAGTACAACAAAAAGAATGCTGGGTACAAGAATCAACGAACATAAAACAGATATAAGAAATGGAAAAATATCAACGGCACTTTCCCAGCACGTAAAAGAGTGTAATCATGTGGCAGATTTTGATAATGTTAAAATATTGGATATAGAAAGGAAAGAAAACAAAAGGTATACACTGGAGAGTTTACGCATACAACAAAAAATAAGAACAACAATGAATACGAAAGAACACAAAGACAGCACGAAACTTCAATACTCCTCTGCAATTAATAATTAAATCAGTTCTGTGATATTAGCTTTAAGTTAAACTTGACTTAAGTTTTGTGTATTGTATATTACATTTTTATTAATTATTTGATTAATTATTCCAAAATTCTCTTCGTGATGTCCCGTTTTTTAGTATTTAAGTAACTAATTAATAATAAAAAATTAATATCCAATAATATCATCAAAGCTGTAAGTGAAATTTAGTCTACAAGTTAAAGCTGTGTAATAAAACAATAAATTTTTGTCACTAGATTATTTAGAACGATACCCCTGAAGAAGTTAGAATAAAACTAACGAAACCTTGGGAAAATAAAATAAAAATCGAACAAGTTTTTTATTTACGTTTGGAAAAAAAAAACATTTTACCAAATTAGCCTGATGGAAACTCCTTAATAATTATCAAAAGTTTTATTTTTATGGAACTCAACGAATGATAACATCTTATTTCTCTTAATTTCCGAATAAGTTTTTTTCCATGTCACACCAGCCATTGTTGACTCTCCGTACCCTACAGTCCGTTTCGTTTTTAAGGTTTGTACATAGTGTTCTTCTTACAATATAATCTTTACATGGTTAAACTTGAGTATTAGTATTTCCACTTTTGCATTCAATAATTGCGGGCAAATCCGTGGTAAATTGTCAACGCTTCCACGGCATTTTTTAAATATAATTAAAAAAACTTTGAATTGAGTTTTCTTGTGGTAAACGTGTAGAAGGATTTACCTATCGTAACTGTTAAATAATTTTCGCTTTAACATTTTATTACAAAAAATTATCAATATTAAAAAAAAAATTAAAAAAAAAACATAAAATAGCTATAATTATAAAATATATATAATTTTTTTTTTGATTTTCCCATATGTAGTTCCAAAATGCAGAAATATACATTCTGTACATTCTGTTGCCGACACTGCCAAAACATGTTAGATGTCACTCTTAATTATAATTATTCTTCAAAAATAAAATCCACATAAAACAACGTAGAACTTACAAAATACATATAGTTTTTATGTTGCATTTTGGTAGGGAATACTTTTGCTTAAAGTGGATTAAACAGAGATAACATCAATCGTTTTATGTAAAGGAGTGGATGAAACGAAGTCAGTGAGTGAAATCAGTAAATATGATATAGTCATCAGAGTTTTGATATTAAAAGAAAGTAAAATCAGAGCTAGTGTATAGCAAAGTGGTTATTACAAACAAACATATCTCCACAACGTTCATATATGTACATTAGGGGTACAAACAAAATAAGACCTTATCACCACGCTGTAGCCGATGTTGTACTGAAACCGAAAAATATTTCCTCAGGTCATTTCGGAACAAAAACTTTCCGCGTCGAAGCCGATTTCTGAAAGCCCCTTAAGATTTTTTTTTTATTTTTTCAAAATTTTTTATAAAGAACAATTATTATTTTTATCTGAACTGTTAATTTTAAATCTTTGATATTTCTTTATTTAGGCTCGAGTTCATTAAATTTAATTTACATTAAATTATTTTTACTGAATTGTTACATGAAAATTATTATTAAAATTTATTGATAATTTTTCTTGGCTTAGGAATTGAACCTGGGTTGTTGGTTGAATTTACACATGTTTCGAGAAACACCACTTTCTCTCATCAGAATTCTTTGCGTGGACAACAAACATAATAAAAATGTATTCAGGTTTTCGAGACGAAGTCTTGACATGAATACGAAAAAACTGAAGAAAAGAAGGCAACATGTAAAATAACTGAAAAATGATAATTACAACAAATTTCGAACCACCGGTAATACTGGTTAAGGATTGATGTTTGACTGTTGGCTAGCGGGCACCGCAGTGGTGCAGAGGGTTAGAACGCAAAGAATTCTGATGAGAGAAAGTGTAAAATAATTTAATGAAAAAAAGAAATATCAAAGATTTAAAATTTTTTATTTTATAATAATTTAACTATTTACATTTCTTAATGTAATTATATTTTTATAATCAAAATCATAATCTAAAAACTATCTTTGTTAAGTGAAATTAACTTAAGATTAAGAATTCGTGTTAATTTGCAGTGGGGGAGAATATCTGTGCGTTCCGCATAAATGTTGCTGCGTTGTGTTCTTGGAATTCTTGATTCGTCTTTTACCCAATGTCTTAGAAAGCATTTCTGAGTAGTAGTAAAGCCCGATAATGATTTGTTTAAGGCTTCGAAGTCATTTTTATTGTAACAATGGTATTTTTATACTTTTAGCAATAAATTATAATATTTCGCAAATTTGCATAAGACAATATTTTATCACGATTGATTGAATTTATACAGAATATTATTAAATTTTTAATCGAAAAACTTATAATTTATTTATCATTTAATGAATTTATAAAGAAAATATTTTTAAGAGAAAAGTTTTTATTCACGCTACTAGTTCAAATAATTAAGAATACTATTGTAAAGTACTGGAACAATTGGCAAATTGGAATGCATTTTCTACCCGGCCAAGGGCGTCTTCAGCAATCTTCATTGTCCACTATCACTCAGTAAATATCATCTATTTCTTAATTATTTGAACTAGTAGCCTGAATAAAAACTTTTCTCTTAAAAATTAAGAAATATCAGTTCATTTTCCATCTCTAATTAAGAAAATATTTTTATTTTTGCATTTGACGCGGAACCTTTTTTAACGATATCGAAAATATAAAGATGCAGTTCTTATTGTTTTTTTATATACTTCATGATATGGATAGGGCCGTTTTGACATTTTCAAAAATTGTAAAAAAAGTTGTCTCCCTAATGTACCTACTCGTATGTATATTAGAAGAAAAGTTCTTCCGTCCTTAAATAAAATATAATCTAAGAAAAAATTAATTACATTGTTTCAATTATGGAAGAATATTTGATAGAATTATCTTCCTTTCTACTACTTTCCCGTACTTAAGTATAAAATTTATTTAATGTCTTTCACGTTCAATGTGACCGTTGCGGAACCCATATAGCTTATTTCCAATGACAGTATGTTTGAAAATTTCGAATTTGCAGAAATATAAAACCCGGTTACGGTTTTAGATACTCTATATACAAGATTAATTTGAAGTGAATACCAAATCGCCTTCGTGCCAACCAAAGACTCTATTATTTTCTAAAGTCACTTATTTATTAACATTTTGTTAGTGATTCCTAAACTAAACTATTTTAAATATAGGTATATGTGTATGTACTTCAATAGTATGCAGCAAGTCCTTGTAACAGTTGGTCATTATTTATGTCTGTGCATGGCTGAGTTGCCTATTAGTTGAAATATCCTAAAAAGAACCATGACAAGTTGTGTTATAAGCTCAGTCAGTATGTTCGCATTTTTGTTCATTAAGTTTTTGCTTAATGTTTATTGAAAACTCTTTAACTATAATAACGTTGCTTTAACTAAAGGTCTAAACTAATGGTGCTTACACAAATTGGGCAATAACAAAATTACCAGTTACGAGAGTGTGTGTGTTCGTGAGTAGTTGGCCATAACATGAACACACACCGCCACAGAGATGTTTGTATGGTGGCAATTTATTTTTTTCTTTTTTTTTTTGTAAAATCGAATGGGAAAAATAACCCTCATCCGATATTCTGTAGGATTGTAATGACATTTAGTTAGAAATTTGGTTGTAAATAGTTGTGCTTCGTTAAATTCACATTATGCTGACCAAATTGTCAGAATGTTTCGGTCGTATCGTCAACCAATATACTGCTAAATGTCCAGTTTGTATTGACTGTAAGAGTACTGTGATCAAAGTACTGTTGTAGAGCATAAACAAAAAATAAATAACAAATCCTGTATAAAATGTCAATGGCTTTATTTATTACCACCCCCCCCCCTGTATAAGAGTGCATTGGCAGTAATGTTCTAATAATTGTATTAATTTATTTTTCGTTTAAGTTGTAGCGATTAAAAGGGAATGATGTTTGATGGAGGTGGCAGTGGCAGTGGATGTGTTGATAAAACAAATGAAAATTGGTAAATTTGTTATCCGTGACGTTAGACATTTCCTGCTCAATGGCCATGCAGAGTTAAGCGCATTTACTGACACCTTCTCGACCTTTTTTTTTTTTTTTTTTTTTTGCTACCATAAAATTAATTACTTGAAAGCATGTACTATGTAGATTCACGTGAGTACGTCAATGTACTCGTATTGTATTAGAGGTATGCATATATTTTAAAACAGAACGTTTTTCAATTAAAAATATTGTAATGAAAAGTCAAAATAATTTTTGTAAATAAATCAAATTGAATGTAAAATAGACATGGTTGAGGTACGACAAGACCATGCCAACTAATGTGATTGAGAAACCAAATGTTAGTGAGATGAATACTTAATTCAACTTGTCGCAATAAGGTCAGACAGTCTGGTATCCGTTGCCTCAAATTGTACTCGTATATAATCTTTGAGAAGAGCTTAAAATTCACAGAGAAGAAAAGCATATCCGTCCTTTCGGTTTCAATTCAGTTGAGCGATAAGTTCTGCGACTTGGATATTTAACGCAAAAAAATTTGTGAGAGGTTCTAGAACTTGGTAATGATTACGATTTCTTATGTTCTTCATACATAATAACTAATTGAAAAGGCCATAAAATGTATTCTACGCCTAATACTTATAATAGTCACAATTAGTTTACAACATTATTGATTTTTGGATGTTTCTTTTGTTTTTGATGTACTACGGAAGATTACAGATTTCCGTTTCGTTTCATTCAGCCAATATGAAATTTTAATATACTAATTATAATATTCGTTTAAATATTCTATACACGCGATATAATCTAAATCACACACGTATAATTTACAACCATTAAACTTAAATACGTATACAGATTAAAGTGTTAATACCAGACAAAACGCAATCTATTGTCAAACATGGAGCAGGAGTTGCAAATTTTAAACAAAACAAAGAACGACAAGTTGCACGAACTTGGTTCGAATAATAATGGAACAATATCAAAATTTAGCCAATAATATGAGTAAATATTAAACAAAGAAACCCCTAAACATTAACAATGTCTTTAATAATTAGTGATTATTATTAGAAAATAATAATTAATTATTATTTAATAATACTTTTACTAATTTATTGGGCAACAATTTGTATTGAACAAGTACGAAATTGATGAAGTTTATTATAACCATCAATTGCTCGAAATATTAAATAGAGATTTAACAAATAAGAGTGTTATATTCGGCTATTTATATATATATATATATATAGTGAGCGTCAATATAAAGTAAACACCTAATATTGTTTAAAAAACATGTCTTATTATATATACAAGGTGGCGCAAAAGTAATCCTTCTATCAGAAAATGCTATAAATTTTGCGAGGCCCCTAATGTCAGTTCTGTCAGAAATATTCCGCGTTCTGGAGCAGTGTAGCGTAACATTGTTTATTAACGTGTATTTCGCATGTGTTTACGACACAAATGTCAAAACAGAACTGACATTAGGGGCCTCGCAAAATTTATAGCATTTTCTGATAGGAGGATTACTTTTGCGCCACCTTGTACTATAAGTACAAATTTAAATCAAAATATATTTCATAATTCATAAGCAACTTAAACGAAATTAATTCATTAACAAAAACTAGAAGAATAAGGAAAATAAAAAAATTATTAAATTTTAACGGAAAAGTACCAGATTTTTTCGCGTCAAAATAAAGTAAACAGGTATATTAAAATTATGTAAAACGTTGTTTTTAAATACTTATTTTGTTTGTAGGCCTTTTGCCTGTATCACAGCTGACAACCTTATAGACACAGAACCAATCTGTTTTTAGAGAAATCAGGCGACATTTTATTCAATTCATCTTGCCTTAAGGTTATCCTTGCAAGTTATCCTTTGTTTGCCTAATTTTGTCCAGATACTCAATTAAATTGATGTCTGGGGACTGCGGATAATGATCTAAGGTTTTTGGATAATGATTGATAACTCTTTCACAATTTTGAAGGTAAAAACCATTTCTGCACTAGTTCTAATTTCTCTATTCTGTGGCTACATTGTTGTAAAAATGTCGATATAATCCCTTTAAAATTGTGGATTCAATAATTGTAAGATTGCCGACCCCTGATAACCCCTGAAACAAGCCAAAACCATTACTGAGTCGCCGCCTTGTTTTACCTTCTTGGTAACATATTTATTACTTAAGACTTCATTGTTGGTTCGCCATATTGTTTTTTGGGGGTTTTTGTACGTATCTCGAACTTACTTTCACCGGGAAAAAATTTTATTCCAAAAAAATTTTATGCTGGTTTATGTATTTTTTTTTTTTTTGCAAAATTTAAACGTTGTTTTTTGATTTAAAGAGCTTCTTACGTGGGTGGGCCTTTACCATGTAGGCTATTTTGATGCAAATATCTACTCGAATCGTACTCGCGCTTACAGGTTTTCCAGAAGTTTTTGTAACATTTTCAGTTTTTTTTACAGAACTAGATGTTATGAAACTTGTAATTATTTTTAACTCGTCAAAAATGGTATAAATTAAATTATCAATTAAATTTGTTTACGATTTTGTTTGTGAATTCCTTTTTTGTAAATTCAATTCTACTTAAATAACTATAAAAATATGCAAATTAATTTTCTTATATAATATTATTTATATAAATATTGTAATTAAATTTTTCTTTTAATAATATGTGCTGTTCACTTTATTTTGACAATCACAGTATATACCCACCACCAATATTTAGAGAAAATTTCACCTAGATTCTAGATTCATACACTTAAATGTTAGTTTGGTATAAAATTTTAAGCAATAACTATTTGTGGCAGATTCTTACAGGGTCTCCTCGTTTAGGCCCTATCAAGTTTTGATTGGTTTTAAATGACAGGCGGGTGGACATATTGCAAGGGAGAGGGGGCACGTTTATACCCGGGGCACCTTTGAACTATGTTGATAAAATCTCAGTTTAACATTTTTTCCGACCCTTAACCGAGTTTTTCACATGGCAAACTTGTTTTCTAGCAACGTTAACAACTTTTGCTAGTTTTTTCAGTCGTCGCCCGAATGTAGTTGGGTGAACAAGTTTTCGCAGTGCCATTGTAAATTTTTTTATTTTTTTTTTTTGTAAGAGTGTAAGAAGTATTCAGTGATCGTTTTCTTTCGTAAAAGAAATTTATTGCAGTCCAAAATTCATTTCAAACAAAATTAAGTTAAGTTATTTGATATTTATGTAAAAAAAATATTTATTATAAATTTCCGTGAAATGGCAAGCCAGTTCAAGTTTGAAAAAAGAAAAAGGGGGCACCTTTGAACATGTTGATTTATCAGCCGAAGTACCAAACATTGTTGATTCTCTCTTATTTTCTGAAATTGATCATGATGCTTTAAAGGAAAATGTAATGTCACCTGAAATCGCAAGGCCTTTTCCGTCTTAATAATATAAAATTTATTTTTGATCTGATTTTTTTTTTTATTTTTTAATTGTTAATGTTTATGTTTTTCTTAATAAATAAATCGAATTTATTATATATATAAACCTGTTGTAAGTTTTATGAATAAGGGCAATAATATATAACTATTTATGTTATTTTTGGACATAAGCGCTACAAGAAAAAAATGCCGTTCAAAACTGCCCCAGCCTAGTTCAAAGCTGCCCCGTATGGTGGGCACATTTGAACACAATGACTTCGTCCATAAAAAAAATAAAAAATATATAAATCGAACTAAAAATAAGTCACTTGTAGACTTAAGCTAAAGTTTATTTCCATATATATTAGTTAAATTATGTAAAAAGTCAAAATTTTCAAAAATATACGCCCATGTTCTGAAAAACGCAAAACGCTTAAAATTGGCGTTTTCAATATGAATTTGGCGTTTTCAATATGAAAATTGGCGTTTTCAATATGAATTTGTATTTGAAAACGCCAATTTTAAGCGTTTTGCGTTTTTCAGAACATGGGCGATACATTTTTATGTGCCCCCCTCCCCTATTGCAAGTGGAATTTTTGTATGGACCGATTCAATTTATTTCCAAACTTAAATAAAAACTACTCAAAAAAAAATAAAATATAAATTATTAAATATTCACTTAATTAAATATTTGAATAATTATGTTGGCTCATTGTAATTTCAACAAACATCAGATTTCTGATGCCTCCTGTTAAAATTCACTCAATTCTTCCGAAAATGTTGAACTTACTTTCTAGAAAGAAGACTTGGTTCGATTTGAATCGGGCCAATAGTTTTTATATAAAATTATTACATTTTTCTTAATATCATTTTTTTATATTCTTAATTCTTTTCAAAACTTAAACTTATTGGCTTTTTATAACAGTGTTGAGGTCTCATGCTTATCATTCTTCATTTTCTTATATTCTAAATTGGATTCAAATTATCTGATCTAACTTTTTAATTTTATACGTCCATCGCGTACCCAATGTTTTCTGATTTTTAGGGCAGCCGAAACCGGATAACGTTTAACCGGTTTTTTCCTATAAAAAAAAACCGACCGGTTTCGAATATTTGATATTTTCGAAATATTTGATATTTTCGAAATATTCGACAGCGCGGTTTTTTGTATCGGTAATTTCATAGTTTCATAATTTTTGAATTTTTATTAAATAAAATATAAAATTTTTGTAGCTTTTTGTAATTGTTTTAACAGCTTTTTGGTTTCTTATTTTGTTATCGAAAATCTCATTCGGATTAAAATATGTTGTAAAAATTGTTTGCTTGTAAAAAAATAAACAGTTTTCGATTCCAATACCGATTCCAACTTATTATTAAATATGATTTTTGCAGTACCTACATACATATACCTACAGTACCTACGTATTACACGTTTATTCTATTATAAAGAATTTTCCAATTACACTGTGCAACAAACAAAATGGGAATGACAGAATTGCAAATGAAATTTGACATTATCCATAAAAAACCTTCAAGGGATTAATTATACACATTTGAAGTTGTGGATTTTGGAACGCTGTCTAAAAAGGAATGATCAATGAAAATTTTATAAAATAATGCAAATTTATTTTTATCCTGGAAAGGTGTGGTTGGTATCTTACTGTCTTTTTGTATCATTTGTGTTATTATTAGTAATAACTTGGTCTTTATTATGCGCGGTTGTGAAGCTCTTTGTTGTTAAAAATGTCAAAAGGAAAATATGTAATATAAAAACCTAATTGTTTCTAAACTGGATAAATTAGTTTAGTTACTACTGCATTATAAGATTTCAATCTTCATGTGCTAATTTCTTTTTGAAGCGATATTAATAATGAAAGTGATAATGAAAGTATTGTATATATTGCATGAAAGTACATATCGATTATAAAAAAACACATATACAAACATATATTTCTTAACTGGACATTTTACAGTACATGAATGGATATAAACATAAATATGTATGTATGATGTACTTATGATTTGCTCCCTTTTTTAAGAAAAATATCTGTTTTATCAAAAATTAAACCACACTGAGCCTAGAACAAATTTTTACTGTTGTAGAGGGTCATAACAATAAAATATATGTATGTACGAATAAAAGAAATATGTACATATGTATATACAACATATGGTTGCATAAGTTTGTAATATAATATGCTGTTGCCGAACACATAAAACGTTTCCACAACAATAAATGATGAAATTAAAACGTACGAATCGTTTGCTGAACACACCTACAATCGTTCAAACTGTTCAAATGCATTCATACAAATACAAATGCATACACACGTACATACATACGTACAGACAGACATTTATGCACTTATACTAGTGTGTTCAATTTTGGTTAACCGATTAACCGAAAAACCGGTTTTTGGACAAATTTACTGTTTTTAGGAAACCGGTTTTTTCCTCGCGGTTAACCGTTTTTTTATATCTGTAAAAATCGTAAATTTTTCTTATTTTTTCCGAAAGTTTAGAAGAACAACTAAACTTGAAGTTAAAATCTATTCAATACTTGAATAATAAATGCAAACGTGTTAATCTCAATAACCTTACAGATGACTTTGAATATTTGGAAAAATTTAACAAGAGAACGGAAAAATTAAACATGCTCTTCTTACTATTAATACGACATCAACTGTCAGTGAAAGAGTCTTCTCGTTATCAACATTAATAAAAACCAAATTGATAAACAGAATGTCTCCTAAACATTTGGATTGTGTTTTATTTTTGAAATCTTCAGGCATGTGATTGAAATCGATTATGCATTTATAATCTAATTTTTAAAATTTTTGTTTTAAGATTCTCTTTAGTAGCCCAATATCTTTATATTTTATGTGATAAAAGTTTTTCAATACAGAAATATTACAAAAAAATTTACTTCAAAAACTCATTCATTTTTGTTTTCGATTTCCATCACATGCCTGATTACTTTAAAGAAATTTCATAAAATTCACATTTAGTCTTTATAAATTTCTTTTAGTCACTATATTTGTTTTTCTTACCACAAAGTACAAATTTTGTGTAACAAATGCTATTGTTTAAGTTATTTTTGTTGTTTTTTAAATTAAAATTAATTGTTTTTTACGTTTAATTTATTTTGTTATTTAATGGGGGGGTTAACCGAAAACCCGGTTTCAAAAAAGTCGGTTTTTTTAAAACACTAACTCATGCATACACAAATTAATTTTGCAATTTGTTTAAATGTAATAAAATTTCAACAAATCTGAACGATATGTTATTTTATGGGATCAAATGATATAAACGTGAAACTCACGTACACACGTGCTTTCACACATACACACACACACACACACACACACTTACACATACACAAGCACATTCACATAAACAAACACATCACCTTTTTCGTGTTTAAAAAATATCCGGGGAAAAAAGAAACGAATTTTTATATAAATGTATAAAAAATAAACCATATACGTGTACGTAGTTTTTTCGATGTTAAAGAATAAAACAGTAACATCACGAAGCGACGCCACGCAGTATTGTGGCATTAACGACAACAGCAACAACAATAAAAAAAAATCATGGTTAACATAAAAAATAAACACAGACTCTCACACACCCACATTCACAACAAATTATCCGACAGTGAAACGTGCAACATAGTTGCAATTGGAAAAACGTTAAATTACATATATGTAACATACGGCCACTAAAATGCAAAATCTATTTTTTTTAATTATGCATTATGATTACTGACCCAAAAGTTTATATACACAGAAATGTAAAAGGCCGTTGCAAACATAACATAAAAAGTTATGTCACATTTTCTGGTTCTTTGCTTCCCCTGTAAAACAAAAAAAAAAAAATATGTGGTTACAGCCCTTTACATTTTAAGTGGAGATATTTATGTGTATGCATAGGTCTATTTGTATACTTATCTATGGATGTATGTTTGTGTGTATACTTGGTAAAGTTATAAGGCATAATTTTCACCAGATGTCGGATAGTTGTGAAGGTGGGTCGTGTATGATATTTAATTTATCATTTGTTTGTATTTTTATGCACAAATGCATATTCATAAATTGATCAATACTCCTAATGTACCAAATAAAAAAATGTTTCATCATCTACAATCAAAAAGCAAAAATAAAGCCAAAATAAAAGAAGTTAGAAATAAGAGTCGGTCAAGCCAAAAACAGTTGTTCAGAAAAGGGCGCTATATGGGAGCTATGACCTATTATGAATCATTCAAACATTTGTTGCGTTAAATTGTATCTCGATACAAACACTGTTCAAATATTTGTACCTACATTAGCGCTATAACCAATTTTTTGGCATAGTATCATGGAGTGGTCAAGAACGTTTTAGTAATGAAAACACCTGTCTCCCATCATTTTGAAAAAAACTCACGCTAGGAGGTTCAATTTCTAAATCCTTTCAAGAAATTTTTTTTAGAAAATTTTTTGTTATTTACAAAGTGAATAAATATCTTGTAAAACTTTTATTGCTCGCTCTGCACATATATTACTCCTTTGTTGCAAAGGAATTGCTGAAAGTTCTTTTATCCAGTGTCTCTCAAATTACGCCTTTGCTTTTTGAAATTGGGTCAATGATCGGAAAACCAAATATCGTACCATTTTCCACATATAAGTTGGTAAATTGGATATAGTTTAGTTCTGTATTTTGGAATAAGAATAAAAGCTAAAATAGCAAGAATTGCCCTTCAATTTCATCGAACATTGCTAAGTGGCGGTATAATTTTATTTTTGGAAATTTGTTGTTGTTTTGAAAGTATGTATCTAAATCTTAGCTGGGGAATTTCGATTAGAATTAGAAATCATTACGATTAGAGAAATAAAATAATCTAATCATTAGAATTGAATTTTGATAAAAATTTCAGATTACTAATTGATTAGATTAGAAATAATCAAAAATCTAATCACAATTAGTGACGATTAGCATTTCTAATCAAATCTAATCAAAACTAATCCAACAAATAATTGATTAAATTTCTTGATTATTTTTGATTAGATTTGATTAGATTTGATTGATAGTTGATCTAATCTACTATAATCAAATAAATAATCAAGAAATCTAATCAATTATTTGTTGGATTAGTTTTGATTAGATTTGATTAGAAATGCTAATCGTCACTAATTGTGATTAGATTTTTGATTATTTCTAATCTAATCAATTAGTAATCGTCTGAAATGGATAACTAATCGTAATTAATCAATTTTTCAGCACAATTAAAATGTCTAATCCAATTGCTAATCATTAGGATTTCTAATCATTATTCCCAAGCTATGATCTAAATGCGGCTTCGAGTTCATATAAGAACTTCATATCATCACGCCACTTAATTGTCTTTACTTCAAGTGATTTATTAGTTTGCCTAAAATTTGCTTGTAGTTCTTCATAGTTATTTATTAATTCCTCAACAAAGTCATATGTTCTTTCTGGTAATGGGGGCTTTCAGTTATCAACTCGTCCGTAACATGCCTTAATTTCAAGTCCAGTATGTGATTCTAACAACCAATAATTGTGGAGGAAGAAGACATGTTGAATTATAATAATTTTTTAAATGGGCAACAACACCCACATAACATAAATGTCTATAGAAAAGCCGTATCAATACAAAATTCTGCAATAATAAGTTTCATGCAAAGTGAAATCTCAAAACGATATTGTGTTTGCATCGGTCCATATTTTAACCATAGCCCCATACAACGACCATTTCCGAAATTCCCTTAAATGCGTATAAATCTTTTATAAAAATCACACAAGTCAAAATTTAACACAAGTAAACCGTATATGTGTACTAGGGTGGCCCCGTTTGTATGGAGTAAAATAAGGTATGGATGTTCCCGACTAATATCAAAATTTGATTCGGTAAAAACCATTTGGGTTAAATTGTATGATGTTTATAATCAAACAATTTCAACTATTTATTTAAGTAAATTCTATGAAAAAAAACTAAAATTATGTCTGAAATTTTCAAAATTTTTGAATTTAAAATTTTTTTTTTTAATTTTTGATAATCCATTGAATGCGCCTCTTAAAGACCTTTCATATGATACCAAATTTACATATAGTTCCTTTGGAAGAAATGTGAAAAAATCAAAAAACCTCTAAATAGGACCTTTTTATCCTTTGATCCAGCTCACCAAATATTGAACCCAGGACAAAAAAAAAATTGAGAAACGTAGTCTTAAAATGAATCAAATTTTCATATTAGTCGGGAACATCCGCAACTTTATTTTGGGGCCACCCTAATGTATACATCTAAAATGTCGTAGTAAATTTCATGATAATTGGTCCATATTGGACCGTAGCCTCCATATACAGTCTACTTCCAGAAATTACTTAAATGCGCATAAATCTCTTATTAAAATTATTATTACGTTGAAATTCGACAAAAATAATTCGCATGTACATATAAATCGTCGCAAAAAATTTCATGACGATCGACCAGTAATAGGTCATAGTTCCCATATGAGGATTACTCCCGAAAACTCATTAACCTTCATAAACATCCATTTCGAACCGAAATTTTATACAGAACAGTTATAAGCAAGAATAAAAATTAAACTATTGACTTTAGTACAAGTTCCACTTTCGAGAAGAACCACAGAGTATACAGAGTTGACAATTTTGACGTTTTTTGAAGCCAAAATCAGATACCTAGGATACTTAATTTATAGTTTGTTAAAGTAAATCTCCAACATCCCTGCAAAAATATAAACAAAGTGTAAATTATTGATTATAACTGGAATACTCGTATGCATAAAATTCTTATAAATGTCGTTATTGAGATGAAATTCAACTAAAACAAACCTGAAATAAATAGAAATTACGGCACAATATTTTATAAAGTTGGTCCCATAATAGGTGATTTGGTGGTAGGTATATAAGAATCGGCATAACCGAATATAAACTCTTACTGGTTTTAACTTAAGTTTGTTGAAGCAAACTTTTAGCAGAACTTTGACCAACTATGGAGTCACAGAATTTGGTAAAGAACTTCTGTTTACACAAATCATAGATTTGTGTAACATTCGTTACAGAATAACAAGCGTTGGAAATATTTGCTAGACTATCCTGTTTAATTTCGTAATCTTGCAAGTAAGCGCATTTTAATTAAAGTCAATGTTTTTGTTAATGTCTTCTTACGGAAATATTGTCATTGGGATCTTAAAGTGACATAAAATTATTTATTCCGTATTCATCTAAAGCTCATTAAAACCGCATTTTATGTCGATAGCAAAATGTACAATTTGGTAGCGTGATTTCAATCAAATATAATTGCAATACCTACGAACTACGAGATGGGGACTAAAATGATTTCATCTCAAATACAAATTGCTAGAATTTGGTTCGACTGACGGATATTGTGAAATCGAAAGGAAGAGAAGAAACAAAAGCCTGTAGGTCTGTCGCAAAAGAAAACCGCATGCATAAAATTAAATTCTATTTAATTTTTGTTTCTATTTCTCTAATGCCCTTATTCTTTATAGTGGCTGTGCTTTTTTAATATTTTCGAACTAAAATCCTTTTTCAACATATGTTTGTTAATGCCAAAAAAGAAGAGTGAAAATAACTATAAGAAATAATAATTTTAGATTATGTACATAAAATAAAAAATGCGTATAAATACATTTAATTACATATACTGGGTCGAATTATTCACTCCGTTCCGCGATTTCGGAAAGAAATTTTTTGAGCGAATTATTTTTCCTTTTTGATGATACCATCTCTACACAGTAATGAATAATTACATTTTACATATCGATCGATATTTCTTTCCGCTTAGTTTTCCTTTTTTCCCGTGCGGAATCAATAATACCAACCACTATATACCATAACAAGGCATTATATTCTATAAGGTCAGTATGAATAGACAATGAAGGACAGTATTAGCAATACAAAAATTATAACGAAAACCGCAACGCTTTATTCAATTCGCCTTTTCTCTGTGAAGCGGAATCGGCTTTCAAAAGCCGCAAACTTAGAAAGACCAGCTGATATAAACTCTCTCCACTATGATAGTGTAGAGTATAATAAACAATTCAGTTTGTATATTTCTGATAGTTTAAATAGACTGTTTTAAATGGCACTTATAGTTGTATGACACTGACTGCGTATTTTTGCTAAATTATTGCTTTTAGCTAAATAAATACTTATTCAATAAATAACACAGAAGCATATAGACAAAATAATTGTTGAAATTCAAAACGGAAACTCTGCACCAGAAATTCAGTGTTGCAATAAACTCAGCAATGCGTTTGTTTGCATTTCCAATAGTGAATTGAAAGTTTATGTACCAAACAAAATAGTGTCAACGAAACGTAACGCCCTCACATTTTAATACATTTCAGTCGAGTGTCGACCTCACCTGTAAAAGCGCCATCACATGACATCACGTTGTTATTGCTATTTTTTGTTTTTTTTTATTATTATTTTTCATTTCGATCAGACCTTTTTGTATGCTTTGTGTGCGAGTGTCCTGACCACCAATCAGAACTTTAAAACGAATTAATCATGAGTTTGAAAATAATTTTTCACCAGCCGAAAAGCATAAACAGAGAAAATCATTTAAAAATGAATTTGTGTGCTTAAGGGTCTGACTGTGATGTAGTGAATGGCGAGTGAGTGACAGCAGAGTTCGTTGGCTGCACTGTTTGTATTTGTTATTGTATCTTTTTGGCGATAAAATTTCCACCGAGATGTGTATGTATAAATGAACGTAGAAACGTAAAATATGTTTTTGTTATTCGTATTATGCGTTTTTTAATTTCATTTTTTCCATCAGCTTTTTTTATATGGGGAATTGAAATTTTATGTTTCTTTGCGGTGAAAAAGAGAAACAAATACCAGTTGCAAAAACAAGAAAAAACAAATATTTTTTCGTTGAAAGTATTTTATTTTAATTTAAATTGTATAAAACCGAAAGAAAACAACGGCCACAGCGAAATACAGACATACATACATACTAGTACATAAATACATATCGATGGTCTCATGTAGAAAGGCCTTAACTCGCTATTTTTTTCGAAATTTGTTTTTTTGCGATTCCAATGCATTTAACGCAAATGCGCCTCCTCACAAAAATTTATTGCAATAGTGTAAAAAATAATGCTTTTATAAGCAGTTGTAAAAAAAAAGTTACATGTTGAATATTACAGTTTCTATTAGGTTTTTACCTTCTCCTGTAAAGTTTCAAATATGCGAGTTAGGGCCTTTCTAAATGAGACCATCGATATGTACATATTTATATGCAACAGTGCCAATAAAATTTGACTAGTTTATAGGGGCAAAAATATGCATTTTAAATAATTTAATTGAAACTTTATGAGATAATTTTCTAAACATTGGTTTCCGTACAATAAATCAGCAGCTCGTTAAAAATAAATTTTTTTAAAGAGCTCTTTTACGTTTTGAATAGAAAATATTTATATACGGCTGATTTTTTGAAGAACCGAAATGACTTAAAAAAACATGACATAGTCGTATGCATTTTTACCTTAAATTCTTTTACAACTTTAGGCCACCGAAAAGATAACCATCGAATTATTAGTCGTAGAACAAACAATTAAATATATTCCGTATGAAATTCTAAAAAGGGCTGCTTGGTATTAAAAATGGGCCAAATCGGTTCAATGGATCCAGAGCAAAATTAGAGACAACCTGTACATATTTTAATATTATTTTTATATTTTCTTTAAATCTTTTTTAAATAATAGCATGGCATTTTACACATATTACTTTTATTATAAAAGGACTATTTCTGTTGAAAATGGTAGGAATCAATGCATTATTTCGCATAGCCCCCATACATATGTGTTCCCGGAATATGGCTTTTTGGTGCAGACATGTCTATAAAAATGGAGTATCTATATAAAATTCAGTGAAATAAGTTTCATGCTAAGAGAAATCTCAAAACGATATTTCGTTTGCATCGGTTCATATTTGATTGCCGCCATATAAAGTCTACTTCCGAAGATCATTTTAATGCGCATCAGTGTCAATGTAGTAATGATTGGCCCATAATAGGTCATAGCTTCCGTATGAGGAAAACCTTATTAACCTAGGTTAAATATATTATAAATATATGTAAACATTTTGTGAAAGTTAATTCATAATTGGTAATTGCTTCCACATAAGATTCACTGCCGAGAATAACTGGAATATTCATAAAATTCTTGTAAATATTTTTATTTAAATGAAATTCAACCAAAATAAACCTGAAATACTTAGAAATTATAGTACCATTTTTTTAATGACGATCGCCTTATAATGGGCATAGTTGGGCACATTCCAGTACCAGTAAAATTTCAATTACCAGTAAATTGTTTTACTGGTAATTGAAATCAACTTCAAGTACCAGTAAATTTTCAATGGTAATGAAAATGAAATTCCATTACCTGTAAATTTTTACTGGTAATTAAATGAAAATTCCAGTACCAGTAAATTTTTACTGACAATTAAATGAAAATTGCAGTACCAGTAAAAATTTACTGGTAATTAAAAAAAATATGCATTACCAGTAAATATTAACTGGTAATTAAATGAAAAATTGCAGTACCAGTAAAAGTTTATTGGTAATGGAAATAGTAATGCAGTAATTTTTTAATGGTTTTTGGCCATCTATGTCCTATGTAAGGTATCCGAAAAATGAAACAACCCATATAAATATCGTTATCGATACAAAATGTAAGACAAATTACTGGTGTATTGGTCGTGGGTATATAAGATTCGGCACCGCCGAATATAAACTTTTACTTGTTTTTATACTCTACGCCTACATACTGAGGAGGGTTTATTCGATTTGTGCTGATGTTTGTAACGCCCAAAAATATTAGTCCAACACCAAGCTTAGAGTATACCGATCGACTCTGAAGCATTTTCTTAATTTTTTTCTTACATTTCTTATTCAAGTGGCCTGAAACACGTTAATGGCCTGGAGAATACTTAATAACTTTAAAAATTTTTAACCGATTTTCATCCTTTATATCTTACTAGAACGCTAATTTTGATTATTTTGCATTAAAATGCAAAAACTTAATGCAAAATTTTTGCAAAAACTGAAAAAAATTCATATAAACTAAACTTCAGAGACGGTGCGGCGCCGGTTAAAAAATATCCTATCATCCTACATAGGATATGTTTCTACAGTCCATAGAACAATTTTAGGGATGGGGCGGCGGGGAAATTTTTTTCTTCCATACAATCTCAAAGTACTCTGGTGTACATGAGTGTAAATGTGTCTAGTATAGATAATAATTCTTTCACTAACTTTGTGCAGAGTTCAAAGAAATCTCCAGCTGTTGTAATGTATTACTGGTTTTATTTATAGAAAAAAAAACTGCAAAAAAGAAAAAAGACATATACAGGGGTTTATAATAAACACTGATAAAATAGTACACTTAAAAAATACTTTAAAATACTCATTAATATGTTTCAAATCTTGTGTGAATTTTTTACTTATATAAGAATGGAGATTTTTAAATTCGTTAAGTTTTAAGGCCTACATGCAATACGGCCGTTCAAAGAGAATAAAATTTCTCTGTGGTATTTAGAAAGGAACACGGAACTTTCTATGTTATCTACTAACACTATAAAAATCTCCGCGTTTTCAGTAGACAAAGTAAGAAGTTGATGATTATTTGAGTTTCCTTAACAGCATAATATGATTTTTTAAGATCAACGGGTTTGTTGATCTTCAATACTAGGATCGACTGGTTGGCTAAAAGATGTAAATATATTACAGAATAATTAATATTTAGTTGAACTGTTAATATTTTAATTCTGATATTTCTTTAAGTTAGGCTTGAGTTCATTAAATTTAATTTTTCATTAAATTATTTTTACTGAAGAAGGAATTGTATTACAACTTGAAAAATTTTTATTTTTGATAATTTTTTCTTGACTGGGATTCGAACCTGGTCAGTCAAGAAAAAATTATCAAAAATAAAAATTTTTCAAGTTGTAATACAATTCCTTCTTCAGTAAAAATAATTTAATGAAAAATTAAATTTAATGAACTCAAGCCTAACTTAAAGAAATATCAAAAGTAAATATATTACTTTAGTCATTCCATCTTTAACACATTGAAATATACTGTTAAGGCATTAGGCGAAAAAAATCAAACTACAGTTAACGTTACTTTTTTACCATTTGAAATTGGTAGACAACCAGATACATATGTACATGTTTTTATACTAAATTCACAAATTGTTATTAAGCTGAATATAACATTCTTACTTAACTATGACACTTATGGCCGAATTCTCAGTCATTAGTTAACCATTGGTAAACTAATATACTAACTGTTCTTTAACTAATACTTGTTATTCTTATGGCAAACTAAGCATTGCGAATAAAGAATCATTAGTTAAGCCATTGTCATTAGCTAACTAAAGACTATGAATTCGGCCATTAATTTGTTAAGAAGTGTCATTGATTAAAATAATAAACAGAAAGACAGCTGAAATCCCTATTGAAAAGTTGGTTCGCAATAGGCCATCTAAATTAAATTCCGTAGTAGTAGTAGTGCCACAGCTAATCGTTTAACATACAGTCGTTTCATGGGACTTCTGGGACTTATAATTAGCAAAAATGTTTTTTTTTTTTAATTTGCAATCAAGTTATACATTTAGCCCTAAAATATTTGTTATAGAATATTTTATTAACCCTAGGATGTCTGACTGTCTGGGCAGTGGTAAGTGACTCTACTGGGCCTGGCGAGGTAATTTTCTCCCCTTTTAAGCTTTTTCCCCCTTTTAAGCTTTTAATTCATTGCTGGGATTGCGTAGTGTGTAGAAGAAGTCTTGTACCACACTAATTGTTAATGCGTGGCTCAGACTTGGGCGTGGGCGTGGGATGGTGGTGGGTGTTAATGATGCCTTAAAATACTCACATTTTTGCAACTTAACGTCAAACAGAAGATCAACTGTGTTGAATGTGGATGAGCTGTCATTAATTTTCCATATGGGCCTCATGAATCATGAGGCCCAGTAGGTACACTTACCACATTTTTACATAAACAGACAAGGTTGTTCTACGAAATCAATAGTAACAATATTTTACTGAATTCATTATGTTCAGAAGGTATTAGCGGTAGTTGACATAAAATATTTCTTCGCTCAGAGCAAAGGTAAAAACTTGGCGACTACTCAAAATCAAAATGGGCCTCGAAAAGCCCAGTTGAGCATCTTAGGGTTAATAATGAATAGTTAATGCAATAAATAAAAAAAAACATTATTACTTAGACATCTTCATTAGTCTACTGGCAATTAAAAGTTAATATATTTATGACAATTATAATATGATAATATGAATTGAATTTGTATTTCTGTCCTAAAAATTATAAGATGCGTGCATTATCTTTTGTTTAATTTTTAGGACATATTTTGATTTTAAGAATTACAAGGCCCATATTTTCCAATAATAAATAATCGTATCTAAAAATGCGTCACTACCTGAAGCTGTATTGCATGCTATAATTAAACATTTCCAGCGTTATGCATAATAAAAAATTGGCATGAAGTTAGCATAGAGTTTATCTATAATGTGCAAACAAACTACGGTTAACAAACTGCTAAACACTTGTTATCGTGTTGCCAAATACTGACCATCTTTTTATAAACAGCTGTTTAGTGTCAATTTATTGTAAAAAATAAAAGTAAATAAAATAAAATTGTGCGCGAAAATTAAAAAAATGGAAACTTTGGACTTTGGCAAGAGACTTTGTTTTGCGCCACTGGTTTTGGATTTGCTCTAACGTCCTGTTGTTTGTGGACACTTTATTAAATAGATTGTGAATTGCACTCCAGGCATCCTTCTTCTTTTTATTGGTGTTCGTGTCAATTCTTGCATCTTCAATTATGTCCAGTTTGTCCAGCGCAAGCTGGGAAAGTAAATCCTGAAAAAGCTTTTGTTTTAATCTGTTATTAATATGATTTACTATAATGACTTACCTTTTCATCCTGTTGCCAATTTGCCGATTTTTTCGTTTTTTCTATTTTTCTTTTATTTAACTCGGGCACTTCCATTTTAAACTATAAACTATTTTTAATTTTTTTTATTTTGTTATGGAGGGAAAACACACTTTAAATGTCAAATTCAGAGATGATATAAACAAAAATGGGAATTTTAGTAGTGGCATCAACCATTTTCAGAGTTGATTTTTTTAAAGTTAGCAGACGTTTGCAAATTGTTTATGAATAAACATTTTGCCAAGAAACTGCTAAGTCAAATCCGTATTCTAGTTAGCAGCTAGTTGACCGCAGTTTATAAACAGTTGCCAACTTTTTATTATGCATAACGCTGTTCGATTTTATAATCTCCAAGAAATGAAAACCTTAATTTTATTCTCAAGTAAACTCTTGTTTCTAAATAAATCTTTTCTAAAATCTCGGGACGAAATAGTCACGAATGTACCTGACAAGTTACAAATTAGACGAAATGATACTTATTGCTTCATTTTACTTTTTCTTGTGCAACGAATTATTCTACTTTATGCATTTCTCTGTGTATTTAACAAACAAAGTTTAAAATTTACTTACATACTTAGATAGTAAAAAAAGTGTATAAAATAAGTTTTGTAAAGAATCCTTCCTTAAGTCAAACACCCAAAGTACAAAATATCAGTAAATATGTATGTATGTATAAGGAAATTTAAATTGTTTATTTTTATTAAAGTTTCAAAGATTTTATTCTAAATTTGCTATTGTTTTCTTTACTCTGGATTGACTTTACTGTGTTCATGGTTATTATTTTATACTTTTTTAACTTTGGACACAATATTTCCTGTAGATACTTGTGCTGATGGAAATTTCACAAATTCCTGCTTTTTTGTGTGAATAAAATGAAAAATATTAAGTTTCTTAAGATTATTTTAACAAACACACAGCAGTTTAAATATAAAAATATTAGAGTGGCATCGTTTGAATGCGGTCTAAAAGGGATTTTGGGGCCAATTCATTAAGCAACCAATATTTCCATATAAATGCTTTATGTCATATCTGAAATTATTTAGGCTTTATTTCTTTAAAATGTTTGTATATTTATACTTTATCATCTTAGTTTATTTATTCCAAATTGACTCTCACGTCTACTTTTCAATAGAATTGGGTTTGGATAAACAGCTCAATAAGCCACACTAAATTACTTAAACCATTACAAAATTTGTTGTCCCTATTTTGTAGATGGTTGGATATTTTTCGACTCTGCCATATAGAGTATAATATTCTTTTTAAAGTATTAAAGTAAAATTCTAATAGGATAAAATTCATAAAACTGGAAAACTTGTTATTATTTTAATTCGTTGATAATTTAAAAAAAAAATGTTCATTGTTACATTTAATATGCAGCACAGCACACACACACACATGTATGTGTGTATTAAACGAAAAGGATCATGTAAATGTCAATATTCCATTCGTGTTCATGCATGTGTCTTAAAAAGGATTTAAATTGCATTAATTAACACTTAAAAAGCTATTGTGAGATGTAGTATTTGTAAGTAATTTTTTACTAAATATTCATAGAATGGACAGTGCATTACAATAATTGTTATCTTATACTACATATTTTAAAAATATCTTGAATTTAAACAAATTTCTATGCTATAGTATTCTTAATTTTGCATCCTTCAATCAGCAGATGTAAGAATAGTTTTCTATTTTTTTCTAATCATGTGTTTAATGCTTAAAACATAAATTTAAAAAAATCTTCAATTTCCCAAAAAAAATGTAAAATTTTATATGTTAATTTTTATATAAATGAATCATTCCTGATAATGATTTTCATAACGTTTTTCGGAAGCAAGCTTTATATGGAAGACATGATCAAATATGAACCAATGGGTGCCTTGATAGATTAGACGATATGTACCGGACTATCAGTCTGAGGGTTGCGCATTCGATGCCCTCCAAACAGTTAAATCAAAAAGCATCGCAGTTTGTGTTTGTTAATTAATTATATTCACAAAATTCAGAAGTTTGATTTTTAATACAACAGGATTATTGATGTAGAATTTCAATCTGAAAACGATTTTTATAAGAGATTTATGCATGTTTAAGTGATTTTAGGAAATGTACTTTATATGGGACGGTTTTATTATTTCTCTTCATATGAAACATATTGCTAATTTTGTTATGATAATACTGCTTTTCTATAGGCAATTGTCTATCATAGAGCCATATTTCGGGAAGATTTTTTATTGGAGTTAGCAGAAATCATGCACCGATTCTTATTCTGTCTGTCTCTTTTCAGGACAGCGCTTGTCTTTTTATAATAAAAATATAATACAGTCAAACCTCGATATAAGGACCCTCACAGATGATGATTAATATACAAAATTTTTTATTACCTCGTTATAACGAATAGAAGTGCAACTTCACCTCGATATAACGAAACTCATTGTAACGAATTATCCGATATAACGTTTTTTTTTCTAATCCCCTTAAGATTCGTTATACCAAGGTTGAATTGTATATGCAAAATTGTAAGATATTATTTGCAATATGTTTAAAGGAAATAGGTTTTGAAATATGTCGTAGTTGTATTGACTCATAGCCCTGAATATCAAAGTATATTTGGAAACATTTTTAACCGGCTCAGTATTTCTTCTGAGACCACATAGTGTCTTCAACAGATGGACGGGAAAATGGACAGACATGGCTAGTTCGTCTAGAATATAAGTAGCCAGAATATATGTATATACTTTTCATTCTACGACCATTGCTTCGATGTGATACAAACGGAATGACAAACTCAACGGTGGATATAAAAATGTCATTCAAGTATTTAGTTTCTCAACATCAATTTTTATTTTCCAAATTACAATTTGTGTTTTCTTAATTTGTTGCTCATTTTTAATTGGTTTTTACTCAATAGCCCCCATATAAAGTCCAGTTCCTTAAATCACTTAATTGACCATAAATCCCTTATAAAAACCATTGTCAAGTTGAAATTCAACAAATATATATAAATATATGTATATATGTATATATAAATCGTCCATCTAAATCTGATGATGAGCGGTCCATATTTGACCGTAGCTCTCCTATAAAGTCCAGTTCCTTAAATCATTTAAATGCGCATGAATCCCTTATAAATCTTCATAATAGGTGATTTGTTGGCACAGCCGAATGTTATTATATTGTTATCTTTTAAAAATGATGGATTATTTCCTTTAAATAAACCAGATTCCTTTTAATTAATTTACTTTCCTGAGTTACAATTACTATTGTCTCAATATTAACTTGGAATCCTTAATTTCAATATGTTTTCTCTCAATATAAATTTAGATTTCTTCAATTTCAACTTGATGTAATACAATTTGTATATGCTACGAGTATTTTATGTGATTCACAAGTCTTTAGATGACTTTAGATCATCAAATCATTATTGATGAATTCTAAAATAAAATATTCAACAGCGATTCTTGCAGGCGACAGGAGAACAAGTTGATCTAACCATTTTTCAATAAATATTTCTTTAAATGCAAAATAAATTATTAAGGGATTTTAGAGAATCTTTATGATTTCGTTCAATAAGTAATCATGTCTAGGAGTAAAGCTGATAGTGTTTATATGCCTTTAGTCCCAGGTCGTATTAAATGTCCCAAAAGTAGCACATATTGAATTATTAATTGGTTAAGTTTAGATGTAATCAAATTATATAGGATCAACTCATTCTCATAAGGTTATTTGCAATAGTTACCATAAATTTCATTATTAAGTAAATAGCTTAATGTAAGTAATTATTTCATGTGTTATTTTCTAAACGTTTTAAATGGTTATTTTTATGTTATTTAGTTGAGAAAAAAATTAAATAAATTGCATAAAATTTACTATCAATATGTCTACATTTTTTCCCATGTTTTTAAAATTGGCTATAAATTTTTGAATGATGTAAGACCCAAACTTTAGTCAAATAAAATTACGAACTAAAACAGCTTTTCCTCTCCCCTGGAGCACCAACGATACGTACATACTAAATAGTTATAAAATGGTATTTTTTTTCTTCTATTGTGTTGTGTTAAATTTTTGATTAGCAATTTTTATATTTAATAAATTTTTATATTTCGTTCTTTGGAAGGATGCATCAAAAGCTGACTTTAGAATTCGTTGACGGAAATATGTTCTTTGGCCTGCGTCATTTTACACAAAAAGAAATCTAAAACAAAATTGTCGCTGTCTTGTACGTTTATTTCAACTTTTTTTATTTATTTCACTTTTTTTTAATTTTCCACTTCTTGTGTGGCTTTGTTTTGGTTGACTGCATAATAAAATGCTAAAGAATATCGTGTGTTTAGTACTTTTCATTTCGTTTTTCTTCTCATTTCTTTTGTATTTTATTACCAAACAACTAACTATTTTTAGTGCGACTGATACTGCTACTGCTGATGCTGCTCCGGCTAAGTTAAGACAACAATGAATTGTGCGAAATTGGTTTGAGAAAAAAGCATTTTCTGGTAATATTATTCACTAGGTTTCAAACAAAATTATCCCTATTAACGCTTTAAATATATATTAAACTTCATTTTAAATTAATTTTATATGAAATTGCACGTTTTATGGGAGCTATGGCCAATTATGGACCGATATTCATAAACATTTTTTATCAACTTTAAACTCTAAATAGAGACAAACAAATTGAAATATTTTTAGATATGGAATTCGGTTCTACTCTTATAAGTAGCAGCACTCGATTCACTAACATTGCACAATGGGGTACAATATTTTGAAAACTATTAAGCCATTTATAACTACTAACACATTGATATAAAATTTTACATCAAGTTTAAGTTTTGTCGGAGAATGCACAGAAGCTTTAAAATTTGTAAATATCATACAAGTTTGGAAATAAGCGCTTGGCCAGTTTAACCCTTAAGCAAACACCAAACTGTGTACACATAAGCGAACCCCAGGGCCAAGCTGGGACTTTTTATATTTTGTATGAATTTAAATTAAAAATCTTTAATTTCATTATTAACTTCTAACTCGTGCCCAATATCAGAAGCATCGTCTTCATTTTCATCAACCTAATTCTGAATATTGTTTTCTATATCATTGGCAATTACCTCTGCAATTTCAGATTTTCAGTACTCATTGTAAAATATATAGTTATAAATTGTTTTAATCTCTTGCTGTTTTGTGTTAATTTTATTTGCTTAATTCTCTACCCTGGCTGGGCCCTGGTGATACAAACATATTGAGAGTAATTACTACGCCTACCGTTAAAAACTTTTTATTTTTTTTTTAAATTTTTTTGTACAAAACACCTTCATTGAGGAAATCATAAAAAGCTAAGGGGCTCCGCTAAAGATATCTAAGCAAAAACTTTAAAAATTTTCAAAAATGCCTGGCCAGGCCCTGGTGTTCGCTTAAGGGCTAAAAGACTTTGCATTCCGTAAAAGTAGCAACTGACTATTTAAATTGCAGAAAAATCTAAATTGTGCTGAAAGTTCCGCTGGAAAGTTAACGAAAAATAAAAATGATGCAACAAATGAGAAAATACTGCCAGATATTTCAGAGTGTTTAAGTGATTTGCGTTACGAATCATTACAAGTGTTAATTATCTTCATCTTCATATATTACATAGGAAGGTTAAATTCACAAAATTAAGGTATGATTATGATACAAATTTAATATTATAAAAATTTATTTTATGCCCAACAGCGGCGAATGTTTAATTAGAATTATGTTTTAAAATTAACTTTGAAAAGGATTTACGCCAAGCGGAATAAATTTTGTTCCCAGCCCCATCGATTTTGCTGGCTTGTGTCACTTTATATTTATTGCTGTTGTAGTAAGTACCAGTATTAGTTGTTGCTGTTTTTCTTTTTATCCAGTTAGTGTCAATTGTACATTTATATAGTTTTTTTTTTAATATTTTTTCTCATGCAATAAAGTTAATCTTGTTTGTTTTAAAACTTAAAACAATTCTTTTCTTTTTTATATTAAATATTGTTTTCAATGTCTTACAATATGTTCAAGAACGAATTCGGAAAAGTTAAGAATGAAAACGTAGATGCATAAAAAAAGAATGTTTATAGTGTCCAGTGTCCTTGAATTTATTATATGTACACTAGTAATAACAAGTTGAAATGCTATATTCGACTGTGCCGAATCTTAAATACACTCCACCTAAATATAATGAGAACTAATAAACTACACTAATGTTAGGTCTAGAAAATGCTTACTTAGTATTTCTCTTTCAGGCTTGCGCAAATATATTGTTTTAAATACAAATTTACGCAAACATAATTTATTTAAAATTGTTTTAAATTTTAAGTATACCATTATTTACAGGGTTTATCGGTATATTATAACAATATTTTGTGTAATTAAACAATTTATAAAAGCGATTGGTTCAACATTTTCCATATTCAAAACAAGTTAAGGTGGGGCTTATTCGATATTTTTGAGACATTTTTGTGGGTTAACTTGTGTTTCGAAAGTGGTCCTTATGGGAGAAATAACCAGTTTGTGTCGATTACAAAAATACCGATATATTTAAGAGATATATGAGTATTTAAGCGATTTTTTGAAGTTGGCCTTATATGGAGGATATGGTCAAATATGGACCGATATTCACAAAATCCTGTATATGATATATGTATGTATGATATATATTAAAATTAATATCTTTTTCGGATGTGGTTCTAATATGGGAGCTACGACCAATTATGGGCTGATCATCATAAAATTTAGTACAACAACTTACATATCTATAAGAATTATTTATGGCGAATTTTAACCTGGCAACTATATTTGTACCAGATTTATACGTGTTTAAGTAAATTTTGGAATTGGTCTATGGTCGAACATGCACCGTACTAAACAAAATTTCGTTTTACAATTTCTTTTTACAAGAATTTGATATTGCTATTTTATAGGACTTACTGTACCATTGACTTATATTTCGCGATGAATTTTTTATGGAGGCTATGAGAAATCATGGTCCAAATCTTGCTGTTTTCATCATAGTTTCTCCTTTTATCAAAGAAATAACGTATGCAAAATTTGATGGTATTATCTGTAATATATTTAAACAAAATAGCAAAAAAAAAAATATATCATATATTGATGAAGGCTGTTCCACATTTTGGTCCATAACTCTTGTTCTACTACACCGATTTTGCTGATTTTCAAAACCAAACTACTTTGAAGAATTATAAACGGGATTTTATAAACTCTGTTGATTTTGGTTGTCTCTTTTGGACGTGTGAGTGTTTTACACAGACAGACAGAAGGACATAGCTCAATCAACTTGGAATTTTATATGGATGAATACATGTATGTATATACTTTGTGGAGTCTTTTAATGTTACACACGGAATGATTAACTTATAAATATATAAAAAGGAAGTGAAATAAAATACTTATTGTAATGCCAGTAATGTGAGTTTTCAAATTATGGAGTTTAATATTCCAATAATAATAAAAAATAATAAATAATGAAAAATGTCAAATAAACTATAAAAAGATATTATTGAGTTCATTTAAGGGAAGTTTTGTAGGGATAATAAGTTTAGCAAAATTATATTTACATAAGACAGCTTAATAAAATACTTTCTAAAAATGTACACGTGTAACAAGTAAAAGTTTATATTCGGCTATGCCGAATATAGTGTAATCTATGCATTCTTGAAACAAATTTGTGTTAAATTTTGTATCGATAACGATGTTTATAAGAATTCTTTTTATTTTTTTTTTTTACATATTATGAGACGATAATCATAAAATTGTTTACTGTATTTGAGTCTTGAGTGAATTTGATTTCAATTAAATTTTATTTTAGAGTTTTTTTTTTTGGTATTTCAGTTATTTTTGGAAGTGGATCATATACAAGAGCTATGGCCAATTATGGTATAAAATCCAATAGCAAATTTTTTAACTTACATTTAACTAATCTCTTTGAAATTTCGATATTTATAATTTATTTACTTATAGTGTGTTTAGATATGAAACTTAACTGAGTCAATATTCGGTTAATTGACAATATTATTTTAAGTGTTCAGGCATACGCAATTTTCAGCTTACTCAATAATCATTTGACAGTTTCTATGTAAACAAACTTACCTTCACATTGATTGTTCAATGATTTATTTTGTTTTCTTTTGTTGACATTTGCCATTTTATACAATTTAGTTCACTAAACACAGTTGTGAACAGTGTTGCATTCGAAATCTTACTCAATATTATAGCAATTTCGTACTTATTGCGCAATAATTAATTGAGATTGAGATTGATATGGAATATTGAGCTCAATAATGGCGTTAATTGGGATTATCGTAATTAAGGTACATATCTGAACACGCTATTAGGTTATTGTGTATTACGGAAGTGGTCGATCACAATAAAGTTCGTTGCGATCGAATCGTTGTGTCGAATTTCAACTTGATACTGATGTTTAAAAGAGATTTCAGTGTTTTTCGGAATTGGGCTTTATATGGGGCTATGGACAAATATTGACTGATCACCACTACGATGATTTACATATAAATGTGGATTCTTTGTATCCAATTTTAACTTGATAGTGACTTTTATTAACGATTTCTGAATATTTAAGGTATTTTCGAAAGTGGACTTTATATGGGAGCTACTGATGCTAACAACATGTCGTTTTATGATTTCTCATTGCATTAAACTTATTTCCGCTGAAATTTATGATTAATATAATTTTCAATATTCATTATTTCACATATTTGCAATATCTGAAGCAATGGAAGTAAAACTATTCTTACTTAGTAACCGAGATATTGTAAATTTGTTTATCACAATTTTTTATCGATTAATAACTGTTTACATAGTCTTTGCCTCAGACTGATAGGCCATATCTGGACATATTTTTCTAACTTTTATTACTAAAATCCTTATAACAGTATTTAAAAATTATACCGATCAGAACAAATCAAATCAATAAATTATGTTTTGTTTTATTTATTACCAAATTAACACAACATTTTTTACGAGTGTTTGAGTGTATTAATTTTAGAATTTATTAATGTCTGGTTTTTTTTTACAAGCAAACTAAAGATTGTATTTTTTTTAATTTAAGGTTACACACAAATATGTAGAATGTGTGTTTAAACGAATTTATATTCTGGGAATAACTTTGACCACTAAATAAAAATTGAAACCCAGCTTAAAGCAACGAATACATTTTCAAATATTCCACAATTGAAAAACAAGAAGAATGGAACTAAAACTTGATTATTTTCTAGGAAAAGCAATTTGTTTAATATTGAATTTATATTGTATGTACATATTTTCAATCAATTTTTCAAACACTTTATGCACTCAATTGTTGATGTAAAACTGAACAGAAAAAAGTATATAAAATAAAAATCAACCAAATATTAGATTCAATACAAGCGAATACTATTTAGTTTGTGGCGTGGCGATGAATTCCTTGATGCATGCTATTTTGAATACGGTTGTAGATGTTTTGTTGTTTTTGTTCACGTCAGTGTTTACATAAGTATGAGAGTGTATATGCATAGGTATGAATTAGGCTGCTCCTTATTTTGAAGTTTTAGGATTTTTGTTACAGTTTTAAACTTGGATGCATCGAAAATCCATAAAATCCGCACTCGTATGCTCACTTGCATGGGGTTTAGCATTAAACAACAAACAAAGTTTATATGGATTAGACGTGTGAGTGATTTGAATTGTTTCTATTGCGTTTTTTTTAATTATAGAATGCAAAATTTAAGTACCATCGAATAACAAGAACATCTGCGGAAATCGATTGAAAGTGGCGCAAATGTGTTAACAATGCTATTTTTCCGTTTTATTTAAACATAATGCTATTTAAATAATATTTTTCAAAAGTGTAGGGAGGTATGTATGTTTTTTATTTATTTAATGGACCTAGTGATAGCGCACTATCATCTAGTGGTCCTTTACAGGAATCACCACCCCGGGACCGCTCCCGCATTACTTCGGGGTGGAGTTCGGTTACTGCTAAGGAGTTTTCATCCTTGTCCTAATCCCCCGTCCAACATACATTTGTATGAGATTAGGGGTTTGGCACATGTGTTTGTTGGCATTTAGATTTATCCATCATTATCTGTTGCATGAAATGGGAGTATTTGCACCAGTTATCCTTTTTTGCTAACATTGAGTTAACCAATTGCTCCATGGTCGTATTCTTAAATATTTCCTGTAATACGTTTCGCCTGTTGTTCCAGAAGTTACATTTTATGAGTGTATGCTCAACGTTATCCTCGAATTCATTGCACATTTCTCATATTGCTGTTTGTTTTATATGGAATCTTTGTAAGTAGCTACCAAAGTTACCATGTCCGCTAAAAATCTGTGTCAGATAAAACTTAAGTTCTCCATGCTTTCGGGTTATCCCCGTTTTAACATTGGGAAAAAGAATGTGAGTCCATCTTCCTTTTGTTGATTCATCCCATAATGTTTGCCACGTTTGAAGTAACCTTTCTCTTGTAGCTTTTTTATACGGAATTTTTCGCTCCGTTCATCATATATTTCTTTTCTTTCGATTAATTGTAAGTCAATCGATGGCACACCAGCGAGAACGGACACAGCTGCAGTAGATATTGTGCGGTACGCAGATGTTATTCATAGTATGCCTGTTTTGTGTACTTTTTCTAGTACGTTTTTTAGCTTTTTATTATTTGAGACAGCCGTACTGCACACAGGGGCTGCATATAGTACTTGCGAGTATGCTACTGTAGCTATAACACGTCAGGTAGTTTGTCCTGGATCTTTTATATTCTAGCTAATTTCGATGCTGTTCCTAAGGCTTTCTCATATAACATTCCTATATGTGGCTCAAAAGATAGTCTGCTATCTAAAACTACACCTAGGTATTTCAAAGTCTTACCCATAGTAATCTGATATCCGTCCACTCTCAATTTTGTGAATACAAAAGATCTTAGTTTGGTCATCAGAGTAACTTCGGTCTTGTTTGCTGCAAGTGTTAAGTTTTTTTTTAGCCATATATTGACTTTCCCTAGACATTCGTTTGGGTATATTTCTGTTAATGGTGCAGAGGGCTGATCTACAACTAGGTCTACATCATCTGTATATCCAACAAGTTTTGAACCATCTGGTAATTTCAGTTTTAATAGTCCATCGTACATTAGATTCAGAAAGTGGCCCAGTATAGAGCCTTGAGGAACGCCGGCTGACACTTCATATTGTTTTACTCCATCTTCTGTTTCATATTCAAGTATTCTATCTTTCAGATAACTATCAACCATATTTATTAGATATCCTGAGAAGTTTTGTTCTTGCATTATTTGACGTATTACATTCCAGTTTTCAGAGTTAAAAGTGTTTTTAATATCCAGGGTAACAATGGAACAAAATCATTTCAAAAGCTTTATTTGCTGTATTCACTACTTCCCTGATGGAGCTATAGTTGATTTGTTTTTCACAAAACCAAACTGCATGTGTGAAAGCCTCCTTTTATGCTTATTTCTATTTCGATTCTCTTTAGAATCAATTTCTCCAAATCTTTCCACAAGTGTCCAATAGGCACAAGGGTTTGTATGAAGAAGGGTTCTGCAATGGTGAAACTGTTTTTTCATAACTTTGGCAAGACTCCTTTTACAATGTTGAATGTATCCGTAAATACATACGGCCAATGTTCACTGATTAAGGCAATGATTTCATTCGGGATCTTATCCGGCCCTGCTGCCTTTTTTCTTTAGAGTACGGCATGTGTCAATTACTTCATTGTGAGAGAAAGTATCGAATTCATTTGCACCTTGCAAAGGGGGTAAGTTGCTTCTGGTTCTTTTTATGTATGTATGTATGTTTTTTTATACGAGGAAAAAAATCATCGAAAGACGCTGGCTGTCCAACAATGCCAGTCGTGCGAGACTTTAACACACTAAAACAACCTTGTTTCACATTCCTTCGGAACCACCGCAAAAGTATTTCTTCGCAGGGGGGAAAGCTCATCTAGTTCAAAAGTCTTCTACGACTCACTTCTTGCGTACGCAGTTCCAACAGAACAGTCTTAGCATATTCAGATACATATTCCCATTTGTCCAATGACAACAAAAGAATGTTGACTATGTTATCCACACAAACACATCTTCCCTACTGTATTTCAAGATTCACTCTCATCAATGCAAATATTGGGCACACAAAGAACACATGCTCGGGGTCCTCTATTTTCCCGACACAGCACGGACAAAATAGAAAAGTATCAAGTGCAAAGCGAAATAGATACGAACGGAAACAGCCGTGGCCATTCAGGAATTGGGTTAGGCAGCAATTTAAGTAACTATGATCTCGACCATACCAAATCTCTATGTTAGGTATCAATGCATACGTCCATCTACCTTCTGTTGAAGTTGACCATCTCGTTTGCCACTCTGTAATACAACTCCCAATATCATTTCTGATATCGCTATTATCTCTGGTTGTGCGTCGTGAATCAAATTTGTTTTTTGCCTCTCTTGCCAATATATCGATTGGTATCATAGCACCAATAACCAAAGCTGCGTAGTCGGACACAGTTCTGTAGGCAGTACATACTCGAAGATCTGCTAATCTGTATACAGAACTGATTTTACCGCTGTAGGCTTTGAGCCTGGTAGCATATGCCCATATTGGAGCTGCACAAAGGAGTACACTCTTGACAACCCTTCGTAGGTACATAGGGCTCCTTGTGTTTGGCATTATCCGGTATAATGCCGTACATATATTGACAGCCTTATCTCTTACATAATCAAGGTGTTGTTTAAATTATAACCGATTATCTATCAATACGCCTAGATACTTAAGGCAATCCTTAGTTTTTATTTCACAATTTCCGATTTGAAGATTTAAGAATTCCAGTGTTTTCCGACTGGAGATAAGTACGGCCTCGGTCTAATGTCCAGCTAGCGACAGGATTATTGACATTAGCCATGTCCTAACCACCTGGATAATAATTTCTGAGACAGTTTTAGATTCCTATATCATCTTTGCCACCATCACCAGCGCTATATCATCTGCAAAACCGATTATTTTTGCTCTTTTTGGAAGGTTTAGTCTTAAAACCCCATCATACATCACATGCCACAACAATGGTCCGAGCACCGACCCTTGTGGTACTCCCCCTGTTGCACTGCGTCCCTTCATTCCTTTATCGGTTTCATATATTAGGACCCTCTCCCGAAAATAATCCTTTATTATTGCCACAAGATATTCTTGAATATTCAGCCTTACTAAGGCTTTCCGGATATTCTCCCAGTTTGCAGTATTAAACGCATTTTTTACATCCAGAGTAACAAGTACACAATATTCTTTAGAACCATTCCTCCAACTACTGCATTCAATATGTCGACCTTTGTTTCCTAAATCCAAATTGCGTTTTCGACAGACCATTTGGGGATTCTATGTATTATTCCAACCTATTACAGATAAATCGTTCCAGTAGCTTTCCAGTAGTATCTATCATGCACAGCGGTCTGTATGATGTCGGATCATCTAACGGCTTCTTATATTTAGGTAGGAGCACAAGTTTTTGCCTTTTCCATATTAACGGAAAGGATTCATGTCTTAAGGAAGAATTTAACAACTGTAGTGTTTGGTCAGCACAACACTTTACCAACTCCTTTAAAACAAGGTTTGGAATGTCGTCAAGTCCAAAAGCTTTCTTGTCTTTAAATTTAGCTACAGCCAATTCAATTTCTGATAACGTAATCTCGGTAAAGTTGAAAATCTCTTTAGGATTATGGGTATTCCTTATTATAGCAGGCAGCTCTGGGAAGTCACTATCTTATTGAGAATTGTAGCCTCCATAGGCGAAGGTGTGTTTAAACAGTTAAATTTCTTTACCACAAGCTTATATGCCAAACCAAATGGGTTTCTATCTAGATCATTACATATGTATGACTAAGAAACGTGGTCTTTTACTTTGGCATATTGCTAACTTCAGGGCCCTTTTCATTCTCTTCAGTATCTGATGATGTAGTTCATTCTCCAGTCTACCATGGGTTTTAACGTAGCGTCTTCTGGCTCGGGTTCAGTGCTTTTGAAACTCGGCTATTTCCTCATTCCACCAATACACATTGGTTTTATTTGCTCCGTTCTTCCTTTTCCTCATAGAGGTATTGCACGCCTGTGTTAAATATATTATAAATTGTTCCGCCATATTTTCAGGAGTGCAACTTAGGTTTAAGTCTTCTAAATACATATATTGATAACAATTCTTTATCAAATGCGTTGATTTTCCATCTCTTTTGGGTACTGTTATCAATGTTTGTCTGGAGTCTTCTATATCCATAATTATGGCTCTGTGATCGCTGTGGGTGTATAGGTCGCAAATATTCCCAATTATTTGGAGTAAGTGGTAGAGCTTGGAAATGCAATATCAATTATTGAACCCCTTCCATTTCTGTTAAACGTAAGCTCATAAGTATTCAGTAGCGCCACATCAAGCAAAGCGAATGGTTCCAGTAAAAACCTACCCCTTTCATTAGATTTCCGGCAACCCCAATCCGTAGCCCAAGGGTTAAAATCTCCAGGGTTTCTTCCTATAGCATCAATTGTCAAAGCATTTATGACCCTCTTATATTCCCCAATTTCAGACCTTGGCGGGATATAGCAACTATATAGGCATATTCCGGAGACAGTAGCACGAACAAAGCCACACTCAGAATTCATTGTATTTTTTAGCATTGTTCTGCTTACAAACCAGATTGCAGATGCAACAGTGGTGTCACTAATCTAGCATATATGTATATATCGTTTTGTTAACTATCCAAAGTGTCAGAGATAAAATGAGAAATAGTAAGGAGATATAATAGAATACAACTGAAAATTAAGACACCAAATTGCAAAGAAAAAATAAATGATTAGAGTGAAAAAATTCAGTTTTTGAATAAAGGAAAGTTTGAATCTATAACGTACCTGAATACTTCAGTGATTTTCCAAGACGTATTCTGTAAATCGTATAATGAAACAAGAGGGAAACCTTTTGACATGTCGGGTAACAGAGTCTAATGAGGAAACTAATAAGTCTGAAATCGTTTTTATTTTAGATTTCACATTTATGTACATTTGCTGCATATTGCTATTTTGTTATTTACTGTTAACTAACACCAACTCAACAATTATAATTTGTATTTGCGCATGTAATGTATGTGTTTGGATTGCTGTGTATATGTGTATATTTGTCACGCAAATGATAAACTTAAATTTAATTTTGTATTGTGCAACACCATGACCATTTTTAACAAAATGTGATTCTTATTCACGATAATGCTAAGGAATAACGAACGATATGTACGAGTAGATATTCATTGCAGTGGTGAAATTTGTTTTTAGAATTCAATTGCTAATGATAATTCATTTAGAATTTTTAAAAATTTAACAATAATTTAAATTTTGTTTTGTTTTCTATACCAGAAAAATAATAAAGATTACTAGTCTCATATACAACATAGAACGATAACATTAATTTTGTAAAATATTGAGTTCAGATTTGTCGACATGTTACTATTTGTATTGTTTTATAGTGATGAAAGCGAATATGATTTTACCGCCTAGAAGCTATATATACTACTAGCTAAAACCCGGTGTGCTTCGCTACCCGTATCGTAATAAAATGAAATGTTTAGAGTTAAATAAATATAATTATTAAGTTACTAAAATCTACAATTTTCCTTTTAAATTAATTCTTATTATATTATCTTATTATGATTTACAATATACAAACAAACAAACACACATTCACTTTTATATATATATAATGGTTTCATATGTATACAAATTTTAACATTTACTTAATTTTGTTGCTAGTCAGCGCATTGGTGTCCTAAATATTAATATTGATAGCTGACATAGCTTTCCTTATATATAATTTGTCATCATATCTATGGGAGGTGCCACGCCCACTATTGATAGTCTGCCCATTCTTGTCCTAAATATTAATATTGATGGTAGAATAACCGTACCATATATCTTATTGTGTACCATATATTTGATATTTTTTTAATTATCATCATATGGGAGGTGCCACGCCCCCTGTCGCTACTACTCCCATTTTTTTTGCAAATATTTAAACAAACAATGGAATTGCTTATGCAAAATTTGAGTACTATAGCTATTATAGTTTCCCAAGTATTTGATTTTTAAAATTAACTTTGTATGGGAGGTACCACGCCCACTTAAAATTCAGAAAAAAAGGTAGCCTATAGCTCCTTCCAGACATACAGAAATACACTGTGAAAATTTCAAGCAAATCGGTTCAGCGGTTTAGCCGTCTATTGATCCCAAACTAATAATAATAAACATACATACATACATACATACAGACACACAATCATTTGTCAACCAACAATCGTTGGTCTCATGTAGAAAGGCCCTAACTCGCTATTTTTTCGAAATTAGTGTTTTTTGCGATTCCAATGCATTTAACGCAAATACACCTCCTCACAAAAATTTATTGCAATAGTGTAAAAAATAAAGCTTTTAAAGCAGTTGTACAAAAAAAATTTACATGTTGAATATTGCAATTTCTATTATGTTTTTACCTTCTCCTGTACAGTTTTAAATATGCGAGTTACGGCCTTTCTACATGAGACCATCGATATGTATGTATGTATGCATGCATGTGTGTATGTGTGTATGTATGTCTGTCTATAAAACTTATTTGTGTTGAATTTTATTTGGATACCAATATTTTTAGGAGAATTATGGTCGTTAAAGTAATTTTAGAAGTGGGAGCTATGACTAATTATGGACTGATGATTTGTGGACATATGAAACATATTTCTGTCAAAATTTGTTTGTTTACGCTCATAAATCAAAAATGTATGACCGATAAAGATCTATTTCTGGAGGACATTTGTATTGGGGCTTGGTGAAATAAAGAACCAATTCAATGAAATTCAATTCTAATCGTCTTTGGGCCGATTAACATTTTCTTGCTAAATTTTTATCGAAATATCTTCAAAAATTCGAACTGTAGTCGACTGTAATTGACTCAGAAAGTGATTCTGAGTTGATCGGTATACTTTAGGGTATGTGACTGACAGCACAAATCCAATATACCCTTCCCACTATGGTGATGTAGGGTATTAAAAGTATAATTGTGTATTCAATTTTACAACTTTTCTTTCGGACCACAAATTATACATCAGTTATTTTTAGATACTGTAGAATAAAATTAAATCCATCGAAGACAGATTTATTTTTAAAGGAGGCAGACTGCACCAAAACTTAATGGCTAAATTAAATATTGAGCTTTAGTTCCCATTAATAAATTAATGCTGTAAGCAGTTGATTGTATTCCAGACTCATTTTTTAAATCATTTTTTTAACTCACTGTTATAAAAATTACTATAATACATAAAAAATAAGTCGGGTGCTTTAATAGACTGTTCCGAATATTATTATCTTTCACCTTAACAGAAAAACTGTGTTTTAAGAAAAGTATATTTTTTTAAGAAACGGTTTTTTTGTGACTGATTTTATGGAGATACCGAAAATAATCATTTGCACTATTTGAGTGTTTTAAGTTCTAAACACTTCCAGAAGCTATTTTGTTTTTTGTAAAAAATCTGTAATGAATCCTTATATCTCAGCTAATTATTTGTCGATTTGACAGATTTTCAACCCTTAAATTCAGAAGATGAGATATAAATTTTTTTTTAATAATACATGTAGTTCTGTGGGTTGTTTGGGGACTTTGTAAAACATATTTCAACCGACAGAGACCGGCATACATATAACGTTTCAGAATACCCATACTTTATAAGGCTGCAAATGAATATGGTAGAAATTTATGACTGTACAATTTACATATATACTCGTAGGTATGGACTCAAGATTTGAAGCAAATTAAATTAAATGATATTGCTATAAATCATAAAGTACACAGGATAGGGTTATGTATGGAATAGCATAACGAGCTATCTTTTGTGGAATAATAATAATGCCTCAAGCCCAAACTGTTGCTAAATATCCATATATGGTCATCTTGGACTAGGTATCGTCGAAGTATTAAACGTGTTCTTGCAATTGAAAAAGAAAATCCTGAAAACATTTTTATTGTTTTTTTTTTGGGCCAGTCTAATGTACATAGATTGTATGCATATTTATGCAGAACTACAAATACTGTACGAATGCATTTATATTTATGTGCATGTTTGTATAAAGTAGATGTACCTCATACTGACATGAAATAACAAAAGTAGCAAAAAATAAAACATTTTCCAATAACCCAACTGTGATTTAATAAGTGATCATTGCAATGGCACACTTACTTGTATTATTTGTTTGCTTATGAGCAACCAACATTGCACTACATTGAAATAACAACAACTTGGTGGTTGCCCTCTAATAATGTTGGTTCGTACATATTTTCCGTATTCGTTCAGACAAAAACTTTTATCATAACTGCTAATGATGATCATGATATTGATACCGTAGAATGAGCCAATGAGCATCGATTGATTTTCAAAGTTTTTTATACCCTACAGTGGGGAGGGTATATTGGATTTGTGCTGATGTTTATAACGCCCAGAAATATTGGTCCAACACCCACCTTAAAGTAGAGCGATAGACTCAGAATTACTTTCTAATTCGATTTAACGATGTCCGTCCGTGTCCGCCTGGCTGGCTGACCATGTAAAGCTTGTGCGCAGAATACAGGTCGCAATTTTGAAGATAATTCGATAACATTTGGTACGTGATACTTTTTCAGCCCAAGGATGGATGGGATTGAAACTCGTTGAAATCGGTCCATTATTTCACCTGGCCCCCATACAAATGTCCTTCCGAAATTGGGTTATGCAAGTATCTAATCAAATGTCATCTCAAATGAGTGGTAAATAAAGCTAAATGACACCAACGAAATTTGTGTATATCGGCCCATAATTAGTCGTAGCTCTCATATCAAGCCCACTTTCGAAAATCACTTTAAAGAGAATAACTCTCTTAAAAATGTTGATATCCAAATAATATTTAACGCAAATATATTTCATATATCTATATATACAAATAATACGGTACAATTTTATTATGATCGGTCCATAATTAGTCGAAACTCCAATATAAGACCCTCTCCGTAATACAGTTTAACACATATAATATTTATATTCACAGAAATTATGACGCAAAATTTTTGGATCATCGGTCCACAATAGGTTATATCTGAAAAACTGTTTTATACATATGCTGGGTGTAGGGGATTATATGGTCGGGTTTGACCGACTATACTTTCCTACTTGTTTTTATTTCCTTTCGCTCTTTTTAAAATTGTTGATGATCAGCCACTTGATTGCTACATGACCATTTGGGTACGAGCTAAAACTATATTAGAATAGAAGTAAAGTGCATGCTGATAATTAGAACTCGACTAATAGGCGACTTTATCGTTAGACAATGACTACTTATTTCTTTAAATAACTTCTTAATCATCGTTAAGAATATAACGCCCTACCCACTTAATTATGTGGCGTTGCGGTGTCAGACAATATGTTTTCTGTTGTTCCATCTCCTAGTCCCAGCTCTAATTGGGCAATGGACCATAACCGTGCCTAGGATTTCCCTAATTAGTTTTCTGTCCAGATCCAATAGCAGCCTGGACCTTACCGTCCTAAACATGGTTCGCAAAGACTCTTAGTCCACTCTTCCCATCCAGTATTGGTTTAACTTGAACAGGATTTTCCGCAAAGTGGCTGTTTCCCTGTGGTAGGGACTAAGGAGTTTTTCCCCATTTTTATCACATTTTTAAGGACGGCAAAATAATAATATTACAGTACCTTGGTACCCTAGACAGTTTCACTTTATTGCAGAGGTAGGCAAAGCGTAAAATGAGGTTGTGTGTGTGAGCGAACTACCCAGCAAACATAAACATAATTATATAAATTATACAAAAAAAAACTTAGATAGGAAACATATACTCACAATATATTTTCCGTAACATATAAGAAATTAACAACGAGATTGATATATAAACGGAACTTCTAATACTTCAAAAGCTGATTACATATATGTTACCAAATGCATTATCAATCATAAAATATTTTTCATAATTCATTATTAATTTAAAATGTTTGTTGGGAAGTATTTCTGAAAAAAATATAAAAGCATCCGCCGCATGTGCACTCATTGCTGTCTCAATGACGACTGAATGAAAGAGATTAAGTGTATGTGTGAAGTGCTCTCTGCACTATTGTGCTATAGGATGCTGACCTATGCTTTATTGTGTTCTATCAATATCACCTAACTACCAATTTAGATTGTATCATTAATACACCAGTAGGTATTATCAATAACATGATCAAACACATCTGTATTTATGCTTGATATAGAGAACATTCATCTGGAAGTTTTGCAAATATCCTGGAGTCTATTTCCACTAAGTAAACATTTAGTATTTTTTGCCATGGCTGTATTGATAGCTGCGGTAGAAACTTAATTTTAAATATTTATTTGAACTCTGATTATTAACAAATGAATTTAATCAGTGACATTTTTCCAAGATATTTATATTCGGAATAAAGCACTAGTTAGTTATCAGTTAAAAATTAAATTTATATTACCATAATCAACTTAAGATAAAACATCTGGGCTTAATTGGACTTTATTTCTTTGATTCGCTCGCACTCATAATAAAATCACTGTATTGAGAATATTTGTATTCTTCACTGTTTGTTTTTTTTAACATTAGTAAAATAATTATAATATATGAACATTAGGCTGACCGGACCTCATAGAGGGGGAAAAAATTTTGGAATTTTGTTCGTCTCGAAAAAAAATATGATTTTATTCGACTATTTCTCAAAATTTGCTAATATTTTTCTTACCTTTCTTATTCAAGTGGTCTGAAACACGTTGATGGCCTGGAGAATACTTAATAACTTTAAAATTTTTTTTTTTACCGATTTTCATTTTTTATATCTTATTAGAACGTTAATTTCGTACACATATCGATTCTTTTGCTACAAAATGCAAAAATAATTATTTAATGGCAAAATTTTTGCATAAACTGAGAAACTTTATATTTTCCTTTTGTAAATGCACTTTTAAACTTTGGGCTACGAGTGGCACGTGTTAACGTTGCATAATCGAGCTCAAATTTTGGCTATCTCAATATCTGGAAAGGGACAACGTTTTGTAGGGTACAGACCAACAAAATTCCCGCATCGATTGTTTGCGAACACCCATATGTACATATGTAAACATTTATGACCGAAGGCTCATAAGTCTTTCATTTCACTTGCATGATGTTTATGTTTTTGATTAATTTACAAGTTTGTTTTTTCTTGATCTACATTTTTTGTTTGGAGAATTTGTTTTGGTATATAAGCTTGTATCCACTTATTACTGCATCATACATACATCATTGCATCACTGCATATTACTGCATCATGTAAACCATTACAATTCTAGTATGTAGTATAAATTGCAGTTCTAATATATTTCCCAGTTTTATTAACACACTCAGTGAAATTGTATGTACATATTTAAATATCAGTTTTATTTGATTGGTCTCCAAAATGTTAAAGGAACAACATGTGAAATAATGAAGGCCTTCAGAATTAATGACGAAACAAGTCAAATTTCTGATTTGCAAATTTTTCAAATAATCGCAGTTATATCACACTTTGACGATGATGTTTTCAATAAAAATTGATTCTTTTAAAGAGTTTTGCAAAATATTTGATAAAAAAAAATGGCACAAAAACATTTGTTTTCATCGTCAGTGTGTACTAAAATGCATTCGAAACTCCATTGCCTGCGGAGGGGTTTAAAAATATTTAACATTTTTATGAGTGATTGTTTCCACGAACTTTATCAATGGTATTAATTTTTGTTTCCGCTTGTTTTCTGTTTTTCCCTAAAAAATATAGTATGAATATTAGAATAGCTCATCAAAGCATGAAAAATAAAAAGTACAAGGAACAAATCAACGTGCTAAAAATTATAAATGGGAATGTCATCCTTAATGTATTGACCAAATTTGCTACATTGTCCCCGTTTACACAGGTAAACATTTGGAAGGGAAACATTTTGTTTGGAAGAGAGGGACGGATGGGGAAGAGAATATGAAATTTGTTTCCCATTCTCGGAGGCACGCTTTGTGCTTTCATTCTTTTTGTGTACATTTGCTATGCTTTTTTGCTTTATTTCTTTTCGGCGAGCTTTGTTCTTTATGTTTTATATTTGACTTTAGTTTTTATAAATTTTATCTTTTATAATTTATTTATTTCACAAATCAAATATACTTACATTAGCAAATCAAATACAGTAGAAATTAAAAAAAGAAAACAACACTGCAATTTGACAAATGACAAAAAGTAAATTTACAAAATGGAATGTTTCCGACAACAATGTTTCCCTGTATGACCGCGAAGGAAAATACAAAAGAGAATTCCAGATGCTTCCCTTCCAAATGTTTCCCTGTGTAAACGGGGACATTCCACGATAATTTCAAAACGGTATGTACATACATACATATATGTTAATAGAAATAGAAATGTTTGATCAACCGATATTCATCATAAGTAAAATGTTTAAGGTTTATTCTGCTTCAATTGTCTTTTGATTTAAAGATTATAAAGAGAATGTGGACCGCTCTAATGCACACACAATATAATTTGTGTTCTATCTGTATGTATGTATGTATTTTACTTTAAATAAATTAAAAATAATACAAGAAAAAAAACTACATAAACACAACATCTAATGTAATTGCTTTGCTGTGATATACGGTAACTATATTATCCGCATTTCGAGGAGTCAGGATTCTCTTGATAATTTCTTCCGCAGGTGTCTGTCTCTGTGTATGTTTGTTCACCTTCTGCCAGCAAAAAGTTGAATTAAATTTGTTTTAAATCAAGATGAATGCAATAATAAAAAAAAAAAATGGCGTAAAATGCAAATTATTCAAATGTCAAAAAGAAAAATCACAGCAGAAAAAAATAAAATGAAGGAAAAAACGAATATAAAGTAAAGAAAGAAAAACTCATCTGATTTGAAACGCAAACACAAGTACAAATTTCATCTGTTTAAAAAGCAGAGAGATCGACCCAAAATAAAATAAAATATATCAACAGTAAATAAATAAATGAAAAATGTTTGAATGGATGGCGAGAAACTATGCTCTAATTGTTATACACACCTTCCATCCTTAAACTCGTCGTTGTGTAAGAGTATTAAACATTTTTTCTTATTGTGCAGCGTTGTTTTAGCAAGTTACATTTGCTTTGATAGATAACTTTGAGTAAAATTATTTCTGGTAGTAAATAACGTAAAAGAACTTCAAAGGTTAAATATTAAAACCTAAAATGCAAAAGCTTTTAAGAAAAAAAAAGACAATTCCTTTCATTGACACATTTTTGTTTAAATTTGATACTCCTGTAAATTCAAATATATTATATTTCACATTAATTTTAACGGTTTCTAACGGCTGGTATAAACATACAGCGTGTTTATCAACACACAACATGATTATGTGGAGTATGACAACATTAAGTTTTAACGGCTTTTGTTCAACATTGTAGAAAAGAACTTATCTTAGCTCCGAACCATCCAGAGACTACTAGAAATGATATTAGTGTTTAAATAGACCAACCGGACCACTCAAGTACCTAGTTAGTTTATTGTGCGTCATTGTTGAGTAAACATTGAAGTGCAGTATCAGCGCGTTCTTAAACCGTAATTTAAGTGTGTGTTACAGTAAATTGTAAAAGAGTATTAAAAGACAGAGTGATTTTTAAAATTATTTTGTACATTTCAATAAATAAACTATATTTTTTTAAACTACTTGACGCTTATATGTTGCAATCACCGTTCGTTTCTAAAAGGTAAAAACGTAACAATGAATATATATATGTGTAAAATGGAGATAAGCCGCGTAACCAAATCTTAAACACTTCTATTGCAGAAAAGGCTTTAAGATAAAGTTAAACATATTACTAAAATTCTAGTTTATAATATTATTCTTTTCAATTGTAGTTAAAGAGCACAAGCAATTCTTGATGTTTTTAAATGCAAATGTGTCATAGCAGAAAAACTTTCAAACATATGTACACAATGTTTAACCAATTTAATGCATGCAAAGGTTATGTATGTAAATAACTATTTTTTTTTCACAAATATGCAGTTATAATATTAGCAAATTCAAAATACAATTCAAAACAAGTAAGAAAGTATAGTTGGTCAAGCCCGACCATATAATACCCTACACCCAGTATATGTATAAAACAGTTTTTCAGAAAAGGGTATTGTATGGGAGATATAACCTATTGTGGACCGATCATCCAAAAATGTAGCTTCATGCTCTCTGTGAATATAAGTATTATATGTGTTAAACTTTAACTCAATATAAATACTTTTAAACGATTTATGGAGCTGCTAGTAAATTACGGAGAGGGTCTTATATGGGCGTTTCGACTAATTATGGACCGATCATAATAAAATTGTACCGTATTATTTGTATACATATGAAATATATTTTCGTTCAATATTATTTGGATATCAACATTTTTGAGCGAGTTATTATCTTTAAAGTGATTTTCGGAAGTGGGCCTTGTAAAGGAGCTACGAGTAATTATGAACCGATCTGTGCAAAATTTGTAGATGTGATTTGGCTTAATTTACCACTCATTTATGGTGAAATTTTTTTGGATACATAACTTACATAACATTTATGATCGGTAAACCCCAATTTCGTGAGGACATTTGTATGGGGGCCAGGGGAAATAATAAATAATATATCGAACTATAATATTTGAGTGTTTAAAAAAAAACCTACCCCGGCAGTTTTGTTACTCATATCTCAATTCTTTTTTATAGATATAGCTTCTTTACTCTTGACTATGACTTGCAATTACTTAAGAGTTTACTTTCCGATGACTACAACAATCGTAAAATTTTTAAATCAAAGGCAGACATTTTAAAGTTGCCCAAAATCCAAATCTTTGTTAATGGAATAATAGGATACATATTGAAGCTTCAAAATATATAAACAATAAGTTTTTACGGTAGTTTGTTTGTTCTTGGCAAACGCTAACCTAAACGTACCTTTTGCTTTCATTTATTCTTGTAAAAAAATGGTATTTTCCATGGTCAAAAAAGTGGGCAAAACAGTTGTTTCAGTATTTAGCGTTTAGCAAAACTTAAATTTGTTTAATTTTCTCTTATTTAAGATAAAAATCATATTTGTAAGTTATCTAATATATATTAACAATTTGAACTAAAAATGGGTACACTGTGTGTAACGTCCGTAACGGAAAATTGGGTTTTTTAAATTTAAAAGAATGAATTTTAATAATTTTGTTTTCGAAACTAGCTTTATAAAACGAGTTTTTTATGCACTTTAATCTAATGAATATGTACCTTTATTACACTTTTTTTAATATAAATAACAAGGTGTGTAACGTCCGTAACGGCATGAAAATACCCGAAAATTTTATTTTAATATTATGAGGTGGAAGTAAGTGTTTATAATGGATTTTCACCTGCTGAATCTGAATCTGGGCTTAGAATTGCTCTAGGTTGCCGAAAAACTTCACCTCAAAGTAACAAAAAGTGTGTTTATATAACATGCGATCCCCCAATCTGCAACTTAAATTGAGATGAATTTCAAATTCTTCTGAACCCAAAATAATTCCTGAAAATCAATTATTAGTAATTAATAACCATGTTGTAAACCGCAACCCCCATGCCCCCTTCAAATATTTGGTGGTACACACATGCATGCAATGTTTACGTACTTGATTTTCCGATAGAAATCTTTAAGAAATTCTTGCTTTGATCTCAAAATTTTGCCAAATTTCATTTCAATTATAAACGTGCGTGGTGACAAATATATTCGTATTAATTAAAATGAGTTCAAATGCAGACAGAACAAAAAATTTGTTAAGCGAAAAGTTTGGCAACTAGTGAAAGCCCAAAAAACGCTCGAGATTTTCACAAATTAGCAAAAAAAAAAAATATGAATTGCGTTGTCTTAGGCCCAATAAAACAATGCGTATTTAAGTGTCATTTATTTTTAAAGTGCATTTAAGTACAAAATTTTGTTTTTCAAACAGCGTCCAACAAGAAGTCAATCTCTATTAAGGTAATGTTGGGACTTCTATTATCCATATTTATGCCACCAAATTTAATATAAAAAACACACAAAACAATAAAACACACAAAACAATACAGCAAGTAAACACAAAAACCGAAACACAAAATTGTTGGCAAATTTTATTCAAAACAATCACGTTTTCAGAAATATATCGATAATTTTGTTGACATTTCAAAGTGCTACCATATTTTTACCACAAAATCATAATAGCAATTAATACTATGTTTCCACGACGACTTGAATCACCTGCTTCGCCTTCTGAATCATGTTTATGAATCATGCTGTTTACATGACGAATAAACTTGATTCGATTTGACAGTTGTCTTTAATAAACAAACAGAATTTACAATTTGTGGAAAATAATTTTTTTTAATGGACAAACAAAAGTGAGTGGAAATTAGTTAGCTTATTTGAAAAAAAAAACATACATTCGTACGTATTTACTTTCTTTATTTCCAGCAACAAGAAAATAATTTGCTTTGTTTACAATAATATTAAATTTTTACAGCTAGTGCAGATAAACTTAGAGAAGAGTGCAATTTTTCGTGCTTCGCAAGTAGATTCAATATGAATCTACTTGATTCGCTCTTAAAATTTTGTATGGTGAAGTAAGTTGTTTCGCACATGATTGGGGTGTGAAGCATGAATAGAGAGCGAAGCATGTACCGTGGAAACATAGTATAAGTATGACTGAAAAAATGAATCTGTATTTAAATGCAACTTAAGATTTTATGAAAATTAACTAAAACTACATATAAATACGCACTGTTTTATTGGGCATTAATTTACGTTGGTAAAAATTATGTCGAAACTACATCTGACGAAATATCAAAAACATAAATAAATGTAAAAAATATTCCAGCTCTTAAATCATATCATTATTTTTCGGGCTTTTCCAATAAAAATATTATAAAAGTAGCTCGAACAGCTGGGTCTATTAAGCATAAGATACAATGTTAAACAGTTAAATAAACAAATAAAAAAATTAATAAAAGCTAATATAATAGTAATGAAATATTCTATAATTTTTTTATAACTAATAAATTAATAATTACAAGGTTAAACAGATTTTTAAATACATGAATGTTTTTTATATACACAATTTGGTTTAATAAAAAAAACTGCAGCGTCCGTAACGTAACGTGCGTAACAGACAAAAATTAAGATTTTTGTTTAACGGGACGGGACTACTTGCCTTCTTTTCTATGCTGGATTGATATGGTCATATATTCCACTTAATTTCTAAAATCGATTTTTATATGAAAATATATCGCTCAATATAAAAGAAAAATCGATTTTGCTGCAGATTTGTGAGTCATTACAGATCTGATTTGAGTCAAGAATATTATTGATCGCAGCTTAAGGCTCTTGACTTATTTAAACACATATTTATAAAGATATTGAGCATTTATGATTTTTGAGTTTTTTGTTTTTAAAGTAAATAAATAATGGTCAAACAATTTTCGGCCGGCACTGGCTGATACAATAAATAAATAAATGTAAAAAAAAATCTTCAACTAACAAATATTTTTGAGGGAACAGTAAGCTTAAATATTTTACAATAAAATATAAGTTATGTATGTATTCTTTTGATTATATTGAAAATTTGTATCACCTTCAAAAATGTAAAAATTGAATTTTTGGTTTTAGATATTGGTATTCGGCCAATTTTTGGTCTTTTCGTTAACCGAATACTCGGTCGTACTCTATTTGATGTTTGAAAAATAAAGTGGCAGAATTTAGGATTTTAACACATTACTTGACAATAAAAGTTTTTGCTGAAAACTCAAAGAATTCATAAAAATCCAAAAATTGCATATAAATTCTGTTGGATTTTAAATTGCGTATAACCAAGACTGCCTCATTTAAAAGTGAACAAGAAAAGAAGTCTATTAAATGTTACTATCTATAACTTTTATACATATAAAAAAAATTGCTCATAATCTACAGTTTGGAAAATTTAATTGCACTTGTCTTCCTTTCTAACCCCAAGTTAATAGTCTCAAATACGTACTCGTATAATAAAGAATTTGCAAACAAAAAATGAAATAAACTTCTGAATTAGATGCAGAAATCTTCCATTAATGTCATTTGTTGTAATGCCATCATAAATGTTTATGAGCTAAATTTTATTCTTTGTCTCCTTATTCGTGCTCGTATTTTATTGTTAGGAAATCATTTAATTTTACTTTCAAACTTTTCAGAATGGAATAAGAGAATTACAACAATAACGGCGGAGAAGGCAACAACAAATTTATAAGAGAAATGTATTAAAGAAAAATAACATGAAGTGTTGGGTATGAATGTATAAATTCTCTTGGGCTTGAATAGAATACGATATGGCATGATGTCCTTTGGCTTCCTTAACTTTCCGATTCCGTTATGGCTGCTTATTTGTTGTTTGTTTTTTTTTTTTACTGATGCTGCCTGCCATTGCTGCTAATGGATTTTAAATGAGCATCATAAATACCAGTTAAAAGCGAATTTGTTTGAATGGGCGTATGTGTGTGCGAGTGTGTAAAAGCTCTAAATATACAAAATGAATGGCCGAATATGAATTCTACTTTATGTGAAACAATTTGCTTAGCACTTAAAAAATCATAACTACTTAAATATTTATCTCATCCTGGACAGTCCATATCGAAAAATTATACAGATAATGTAATACATATAAAAAAACATCATCATTTCTAATTTAACTATTCAAGCAAAGAGAGTACGAATAAAATATTAATCACTTTTAAGCAAATACATATGCATACATGACTTCTTCATAGTTGCAAGCAAAAATAATTCAGAATATAAACCTTGAACTACATACAACTATCTGCCTTTAAAATTGATGTTTTGCTTAATGCAATTTTCAATATGTTCCAGCAGACAAGAAGATTTATGCATGATAATGAAATCATTCAAGTTGAGTCATCTCAAGAATTATCTTCAGATCTGTAACTCAATACCGTTACTATGTAGATGCCCAGAAATAATATACCCAAGTGGTAATTAATCAAACACAATACGGTGGACCATTCGGAAGGTCTAATTTTCGCACATTCTTTTCAGCATTATTAGCAGTACACATAATTCTGTTTTTACACGGTGTTGATTTAACACGGTTTAAAAAAAAATAAACAAACTTAAACGTTTTTTTGGGTGCCCCGATAGACTAGGCGATAGAGTGCCGGACTATCAGTCAGAGGGTTGCGGGTTCGATTCCCGCCAAAGACTCTGGGTAGACGAGTCAGACATGTAGACCAGTCAAACATATGGAGATAAGTCAGACATATGTAGACGAGTCAGACACATGTAAACTAGTCAGACATTTGGTAGAGAATCTAAGGCATCGCAATAGACCATATTGGTCTCTGGGTGAGGGTGTGAGGTGACTCACACCAGCCTACCTACCTAACCTAACCTAACCTAAACGTTTTTTACACGATTTTATTCCAATTAGCACGATTTAAAATCGTTTGGGCTGAAATTTTTTGGTTAAATTTAATTTTTGTGAAATATGTATGTTCATGTGAAAATTCCCTTTTTGTGGATAGAAGCAAACTTACTGGTCAGAGCAATTGTAAATAGCACAAATTTAGGGGAATTCCCTTTTAGTGCATACAATCAAATGAACTTGAACTTGTCATACATTTTTTACATTACTTTTAAGCTTAGAGTACATATATTTTATTTCTTTAATAACTCTGCTGGTGTAAAACATATTGTATACATATGTATGTGATTTAATATTATAAACCTGATTATTTGTTTTTTTTAAATTCCTTGTTTTTTTACTAATTTCAATAAATCACCTATTTTGCATACGACCAATGTCTTTTTTTACACGGTTACCAATTACCGTGTAAAAATAGAATTAGGTGTATCTCTAAGATGAGTTGACTGCATATAACAGCCCAACAAAATTCGTATATTTGTGATATCACACTATCCGGCAGTCGTGATCGAAATTGTTTTCGAATCGAAATTTATTTCGACAGTGCAAAATTTTCTAATGATGGTACTCGATACGAATCGAATCGACTCATTGCTTCAGTGTTGTAAAAAACTTAAATAAGTACGTATTACAACACTGAATAAAATAAAAGAAAATGTAAACAAAAACATATGGTTGTGCAAAAAATAATTCAAGTAAAAGCAAATTTTTTTAAATTAAAAATGGATCCGGTTATGTTTTTTTGCCCATCGGCTTTTGATTTTGAGAAGAAATAAGAAACACCTCCGACACCTTAAGATTGACAAACAATGAGCGTTTTTCTAGATTCAGAAGACGTTTTAGGCTCACAAAGGAAGCATGGGTAAAATTTACTTGTGATATCTTTGACCTAAAAGTAATAAAATTTTTAATATTAGAATATTGTTTTAAGTAAGTAACAATTTTGTACTTACATTTTATTTTTTTTATATTCTGTTTGCTAAAAAAAAACTTTATTTCGAATGCTTCTTTGCTTACGAGTAAAAACACGCAAGGTTGTGGTCGAATGATCATTCGTTATCGAATGTCATCATTAGAAACCTCGATACGTTTTATTCGCTGTCGCATGAGGGATTCCCAAATGTTAAAAATTTCGAACGTTCGAATAAAAATTTATTCGCATACGATTGCGAGAATTAGCCCCCAGATCACAGACTCGGATCGCAAATTAAAATTATATCTCAATAAAGCCATTGTGCACAAAAACTAATTCTCACAGAACGCTGATACAGCTGAATAATATGATGCAAGTTCTGCTAACCTACATGATGAATTGTCAAAAAATATATCTACATACATACTCGTATTTTTTAAAAGAACTATGCCATATACATACACATTTATGTATATCTTCTTAATTCCTAACACATGTAAAGTTATACATATTAAAAACAGATAATTTGTTTGGCAAAATCATATTTATTTTACTTACGGTGATGTTTATAAAAATACGATTTCTGTTTTTTTACTGGACTGAACAAATACAAATGCTAACTATCATTATTTGTGTTTTCATTTTAGGTAATAATGAATTTATTCCAATCTGATACCATGCTTTATTTGTTTTTGTTTTTAAAAGGACTAAATTTTAGTTGCCATTTCCAATGTTGTTTTTGTGAGAAAGATACTTGTATATCAAGTTCCATATTCAAGTAGCGCCATAATGGATAACAAAATAGTGGTAATAAATAAATGTCTTGGAGTTTTTTTTGTCGTTATTTTTTAGAAAAAAAAAACTTTGCAAAAGAGAAAAATGAAAATGGATTGTATATTTTTTTGGTAACAGATGTTTTTATATTCATATGTACATAAACAAATAATATTTATATTAAAATACAAAAAAGAAAAAACCAGCACCAAACACGCATACAAACACTAATATTTATATGTATGTATGTATGTATGAGCAGAAGTAGGTATTTATATACATATACATATGTATGTATCTAATATCTGATTGTATGTGTGTGACTGTGTTTGCATACATACACGTATTTGGAGAATCTCAGTGGCATATGCAGTTGTGCGGAAACAAATCCGGCGAGTATAAAAATGGCTGCAATTTATGTTTTCCTCTGAATAATATTTTATGCTTTTCGTGCTTGGTATTCTCTATTACCGTTATTATTTTTTTTAGCTTCAACTGCAACTACAACTACTTCTTCCTTTTTTATATGTTTATAACAATTTGTTTATGTGTTGTTATTACTTTGCTCTTTATGTCATCCAGTTTTCCATTTTTCAACATTTTATTTGTTATTTATTTTTTTTTTTTTGGGGTTGTTGGTTGTTGTATTAAATTTTATTTTATTGCCCTCAAGGCACAATATTCAAACACTAATTCATACATATATAAATTCATAAGTAGTTTTTTTCTTGAAACCAAATTTAGAAAAATAACATATAACAAAGTGGAGCTTAAACTGGCAGCAAAGCAATCATGGCTTCATGAATGGTTAAAAATATAACCAATAAGTTGTCAATGGTTTTACAACCTGTTATATCATGTTTTTTTTTGCTCAGTTTTCTCTAAATTAAATATATTTTCTTTTATAGTTCTTAATTGCATTTATTAAAAGCAACTTAATCAGATAAAATTTTAGATTGAAATAAAAATTTTTATTAAATGCACAATTTGGTACCAATTAGGATATCCAAATTATTCGATTTTTCTTTTGTTCGAATAAGACGATTAATTCGAATAAAAGATTAAGGGTGCTGTAGCTTAATTGATTAAGCATGAGTATTTGTAGCCCGGGTTCGATTTCCACCCGCTGCCACTCAAAACAACATCAGTTTCTGATAATTATTAGAATAAAACTATCATAACTAATATTTATCACAGCGCCCTCCTTCGGTGGTATAGCATTTAAACGCCACCGAAGTAAAATAATTAAATAAAGGCTATAGATCAAGCTTTGATCACTGCGCCTACTCACCACCAGAGGCGCTGTAAAACTGTACTACTAATAAATATAACGCGCAATTACAGTGTTGTCATATGAAAAGCCTTTTCTCTACTTTCACTACATTTTCTTCCTCTACCTATCCCTTTCCAAAGAAAGTAACACAATTAATTAATTAATTAATATATATTGGCATATTAATTGCCTGAGTGTTACTTATCTTTTATATAAAAACAAAAAAAGGATGCCACTAGTTGAATTAAGAGCCACTAATTATTCGATTATTCTTCTTAAAATTCCGCGCATTAATTGTTGAATGGACACCCTAGTACCTTTAGATTTTAATATAAACAACAGACAAATACTTAAAAAAATACATAAAAAACTAGAATGAAAAACTTTATCAAATATGCAAATAACCTATAGCGTCACCTTAAAGGGGGTATCTAATATTAAGAAAATTTAAAAAATGTGAAAAGAATTTATAAATAGCTAGCCGTAATTTTGTAAATATAAATCAAATTTAGTGTTAAACCATTTTCTTAATTTTTAAACAAAATTCAGCATTCATTTCTAGTTCTTTGCAAAGTTGTGTAAGTTACGTGTTTTTAAAATACATTAAGATTTATGCCAAATATTTTAGAAATCATGTTTTTATAAAAACTAAATTTTGATTACAACAAAATAAAAATAGTTTACACCCTACACCTCCATAGTGAGAAGGCTATATTCGAGTTGTGCTTATTTCAACGCCAAAAAACATTAGTCTAACTCCCACTTTAAAGTATACCTATCGCCTCAAAATCACTTTCTGAGTTCATTTGACTATGTCTATCTGACTGGCTGTCCATGTAAAGCTTGTGCGATACAAGTTCTATATACAAATAAATTATACATGCAAATATTCTGGGATTCGGTCAATATTGATAATAGCTCCCATATAAGGTCAACTTCCGACAAACAAATTTTAAAAAACATTATTTTTACTCATACTCGTATACTGGGTGTAGAATAGAGGTCTGCATGTGTGCGATTAAACGACACATGAATTCACACATCAAACTAGCAAGTAGTGTGTTGTGTGTGATTTAAGAATCACACAAAATTTATTGTGTGTAAGAAATAACATATTGCTGTTTTACACGAGTAAATACAATTGTATTTATGTAAATCCAAACTAAACAAAAAACAAGACTGCTGGGCAACCGAAACACAACAACTTAGTAAATGCCCGTATCAAACCAAAGAACGTTAGGAAAATTTATTAAATAGGGGAAAACCCAATTTTAACAAAATAAGTAACACAACAAACACACGAATGAATTGTGTTATTTTTAACTTCACACAAGTTATTTTTATTGTGAGAATTGAATTTGAGTTTATCAAGCAATACAATATAATTGAGACGCACACGCAATTAGTGTTAGTGTATGTGTTTCACTTTTTCATGAACGGTGTTGTGTTGATCTTTCATTTAAAATGATTGAACGTGAATGACTAGTTCTCATGTGTTTTACACATTTGAATTGAAAATCAAATACACACACAACACTCATTTGGCTGCCAAATGCATTTATGCAGACCTCTAGTGTAGAGTACTATATGGTTGGGTTTGACCGAATATATTGTTTTTGTTTTACATATATTTTATGAAGTACAGTACCGAACATAATAAATGCCAAGCTTCTTTGTAACGGCATCCGATTCACCAAATTAATATTGAAAGTGATATTTTAACGTTTTAAACAATTTGCAAAATTTAACGAATAATGGTTCATAAGATAATATTGTTGTTTGTTTCTTATAGCCTAAAGCAACCATACCCATTTTCAATGATATTTTTTTTATAGACGAAATTCAGAAAAATATATAATATGATTTTGTGTATACCTAATCTACGTAAAGTCTTGAGTCGGTACCGACATATATAAGAATATATATAAAGATTAATGACTGTTTCGGATGTGGTCCTTATATGGGAGCTATGATCAATTATGGGCGGACCATCATAATATTTTGTACAGCAATTTACATATCTATAAGGATTATTTTTGTTTTAACCTGGTAACAATATTTATACCAGATTTATACGTATTTAGGTGAATTTTGGAAATCAACTTTATATGGGGTCTATGGTCAAACATGGACCAAATCAAACAAAATATCGTTTTGTGACTTTTTTTATATAAAACTAATTTTTGCTAAATTTTATTTCGATATTGCCATTTTATAGGCAATTATGTATAATTGAGCCAGATTTAAGAAAGATATTTGTATGGGGGCTATGAGAAATCAGGGACCGAATTTTTATCATTTATCATAGAAATAACGTGTGTACTATTTTATCTGCAATATATTTAAATATATTAGCAAAAAGTTGTTTTAAAATATCCATTTTGTTGGCCTTACATTTTAGGACTCTGGTTCTACTGGACCAATTTTGCTGATTTTCAATAACAAACTGCTAAGGAGAAATATGAATAATTTTTTATAAACCTTATTAATTCTGATTGTGTATATTGGACGTGAGAGTGTTTTACACAGACAGACGGACATAGCTCATTCGAATTAAAATTTTATTGAGGTCAGGAATATATTTACTTTGTTTGGTCTCAGATGACTATTTCTAATTGTTACACACGAAATGACAGTTGTGGTGGTGGAGGGTATAAAAAGGACAAAAATGTACAAACAAAATGTCATACAATAGTTGATTATGGAAACAAAGAAAAAGCAGACACAGTTCTAAGCAAAATCAAAGTGATTGAAAATCTAGAAGTAAAGCGAGTAGACAGATATTTTCATACACATTTTTCTAAACACAATCAAAAAATCCATTCCGCACTTGTTGCGCATATACACGTATAATCTTGCTGGTAGACAAAAAAGGTGTAAAGGAATGATACTGTTTTTCAGTTATATATAACGTCATCATTACGAATAATAGTTGTTAAAATGTTGCATAGATAGCTCTTATATCTTAAGTTCTATTCAAAAAAGATGATAGAAGACGATGATATCTGTCCTGAAATTGTATTTGTTTGACTTCTGGCGACAATAGTCAAAAGACAGTTTCATCAAATAAATGTTCTATCAAAAACAGTTTTTCAGAATAAAATTAGGTGTAATGAATTTTGTATATATAAAACATATTTGTGTTGATTTTTATTTGGATACAAACATTTTTAACAAAATTTATGCTAGTTAAAATTATTTTTGGAAGTGGGCCTTCTACGGGAGCTATGGTGGTCAGTTATTGGCCGATCAGCACGAAATGTTTAGGTATGCTTATGCTTAATATATAACTTATTTTTGGCGAAATTCATTTGGAGGCGTGTAAGTATAAATCAAGCATGTACTATGAACAAATAAATAATAATTCGAAGGAATATTTATATGTGGTTTAGGAGAAGTAATGTACCGAATCCAAGAGCCTTTGGGCCGAAAAAGACGAATGCCAAATTTGATCGAATATCTTTAAAATCGCCACATGTACTTTGCGCACAGGGAAATCTTAATATCTTTTCAGAAAGTAATTTCGAGTTTATCGATATACTTTAAGGTGCTACATTTGCACAAATTCAATGTATCCTTCAATCCATGGTACTGTAGGGTATAAAAACAGAGTTCTTTTGACTCTGCTCGTATATTCAGTAAAAGTATATCTTTAAAAATATCAATGAACTTCTATTTGAATTATTAATAATATAAAACCTTTTCAGATTTTGTATGAGAATAATTTAGTAATCATTCAACCAAACGCAGTTCCATCATATTGCCAGTGAAAAAGGCTAAAACGTTTACAGCTATTGTGAACAAAAGTTAAAGCTGTGAATAATTCATCGGATTATTCTTTTGTGTAAAATATAAAATCAACATTTTTGAAGATTTTAATGGTATTGCCAAAATTGCTGGTTAATAACTATAAAAAACACAATATTAAAGTAATAAATTACAATAAAGAAGAGTTTGAAATAAAAACATGAATATGATTTCATATTATTTTTATCAACTTTATAATGTATGTGTTCAGGCACGTGTTGTTTGTGTGCTTGTGTAAGAATTAAAAGGACTACTTAAATGTGTATAAATTAAATAGATTTAAAGGTATTGGACACACAAATTTGTAAACGTGCCAGTATGATTTGTTTGAAAATTCGTAAAGATTTTTGAGGTTTGAGCGTTTGTTTGTGTTTTTAAGCTCTAGGACCCGTTTTTTTAATAGTTAGTTAGTTTTGATTGAATTCTATGAATTGAATTTCTCATCTCGTTTTATTTCGTTTTAATATGGCAGCAAGTTGATATAAGTGCAAGCGTTAATTGTTTTTTTTAGCAATTATTCTGTCTATTTTGTTAAAGTAACAAATTGATAGTTCATATTCATATATATATATATATAATTACATATTAATATAGTCCGTATTAATTTGACCTCAACCTATACTCATGAGTGCACATACCCGTTATCAAAGATGTTAACATAGAATAATAATATATAGACAAGTGTAAAAGAAATTCATTCCTTTTTACTCCTCCTCGTAGCACGTAGACGTAGTAGACATTCTGCAGTAAAATATTTTCCAAGAAAAATGGGACAGAGGACAATGGTAAACATGAATATGAAGAGTATGCCAAGATTTAAGCCAATACATATTACAAACATCATGGGGACATGTGCATGTCCTGTGTACGTCCTTACAAATACATTGTGTGTGTTACATATGCACAACAAAAGAAAGAATTGAAAGCTTGTAACTATAATGTTGTAGTTGAGTTTTTCATTCTTTTCACATTCATACACATAGCGAGTACAGGCTTTTTACATAAATACTGACATACAGACATTCTAATACAACGATATATCTATACCTCTACATATGCTATGTATATGTATTCATACCATATACATATAAAGAATTTTGAGCTTAAAAGTGTCAGGATATTAGCTTAACTTACAACACACTAACAATAATGTAAATACATATAAGTAAATTGCATGTATATAAATGGTAACTCATTTAGACCTTTTTTTATTTGTTTATTTTTTTACAGATCACGCTAGACGAGTCTACTGTCGTCTTATTTTTACTCAGCATTGAAGTGATAAGTTGTATTTCGAGAGATACTGGTAGCAATGCCGGAAAGAGTGATCGGAAATTGGCCATTCCGATTGGTCCAAGTACAGCGTAGTGGCAGTCAAAATTGGAATTAAATTGTTTTTAAAAAACTAAATGTCAGAGATTATTCTTTCGGACAATAATAAAGATTCCGATATCCAATTAAATTTGAAGTGTTTCAATAAAAATTTAAAAAACTTCTAAATGAATCACCCAATAAGAAACATATAAATATATTAATATGTATGTAGGCATATAAATACTTGTACATAACACAGTTTGTTGGCATATTTTTGTCTGTTTGCAGTGTATGGGTATTTAAATTGCAAATAAAATGTTTTATAAAATAACAATCTTTTTAGACGTCCTGTGGGCTGTATTATTAGTTATTGTTAGTAGAACTTCCTTTCTTGTCTCATTTAATTCATGGTCTACTTAGGACTCTGTATACTTTACAATATCTACATGTAGTTTTGCCAATTTAATATAAAGTCCATTTATTTTTACTACCCACATATCTACTTACATACAAATAATGTCTACATACATACATAAACATAGTTACATATTAATTATACAGTAAGTGGTAATATTTATAATGAATATTTATTTAAGCTTTTTCTATATTTTTACATATGTAGCTATTTAATGAAATGCTGACAAATAAATTGTAGATTGTTTATTGGTTGTAGGATTTGATTTTAAATCGTGTAAAACAGAAAATCTGATATTAATTATTGACTGAAAAAAACTTGTTCTTATACTTATTCATAAAAATTATAAGTCGATGATTTATAGCAGTTTGTGATCATAATGCTAATAACAACTGTTGAAAACCATATCGTTTAACAGAGTAAGCCCAGAAGAAAAACATTTTCAATTCAAATCATAATCTGAGAGCAACATGCTTTTTTTGCTTATTTTTAAAGTTTTTTCAATTCACCTGTAAGAGCGGCCAATTTATGTAGAAATTGACAAAGTATCCAGTGGTACTTTTATGCTTTCAAAAAAACCAATATTTTTGGATTTTTTTTTAGGTTTTCTATGATTTCTATGTTGAGCGTCACACACCAAATATGTATAAAAAATCGCTAAAAATGCAAAACTATTTGAAATTCAAGCTTACTACGATTTTCTTTTGTTTCTCAAGATTGACTTTTGCGAAAATCACCTTTTCGATTATAAACACAAAATCACGATTCACCTTGATTTTTAATTTTTTTTTAAAGTGACTAGTTATTTTAAAATTTTAAGATGAAAATATGTAACTTTTTGTTAAAAAAAGACTTGAACTTAGAAGTTACTTGCAAAGTAATAGGCTTGTAACAATGTTTAAAAAAAAAACTGCAATTATAAGCGTTTTAAAGAAAAACTAAGTGTGACGCTCAAGATATTTTGTAACGAACAAGAGATTTTGTTGCACGTAAATAAGAAATAATGCCAAATCTAAAGTTTAATACATATGTAGGTTAAGAATATTAAAATAATTATTCAATAAATCAAATCCATATATATTATTAAAGTCATTGGGCCATAACCATAGTCGGTTCTTTTTAAAAACAACTTTAAACTTAAAACCTACTTTTAATTATTTTGTAATTATAGTCAAAATTTAAGGTTGTTTTAAGTTAAACCGACTTTAACTGGGTGCCACCTCATATGTAGAAAATTATTTCATACAAACTGTAAAGAAAAATAAGCAAGTGGCAACTTTAAACAGCTGTCATTGAAAAATGAAAAAAAAAAAAAAAAATCGGCAAAATAATAAACTTAAGCAGGAAAATTTAAGAAAAGTGTTTGCGGTGGAAAAATGGAGAAGGTAAGATTAATATCATAATTGGGCTATTTTGGCGTTGATTTTTTGATAACTCTTTACAGGAACATAAAAAACAAAGAGAAAGAGCGGCGAATTGGGCTGCTGCAGAAAGACAATTTTTGTTACATTTTTGTACACATCCAGTTTTTGTTCTTTGCATAAACAGCTGGTTGATTTTAAAGTCATGTTAAATTATTTAAAATCAACTTCAGCTGGTTTTAAATTAAAAGTATGTTTTAGCGGTTAAAGTATACTTTTACGTGTCTATAGTTAAAGTAAAATATACTTTTAACAAAAGTCAAGTTTTAAAGTACACTTTTTTTGTGACTTGGTTATGGCCCATTGTTTGTAAGTTTGTTTGTTTATTCCTCAATGACACCTACATATATGACTGAATCGATTTTTATTGAAATTTAGAACGTAGATAGATTTATGTTTGGATGCGTTGTAGGGGCTTTATCTTTTTTTTACAATTGAACCAGGAAGTGTTAAATTTGTTAAAAACTGGTAAAAATGTAATAGCCAATACATTAGGAAAGGAACAAATTTTGTTCTGAAATAATAATTGCTTTTGTTATGAAGCAACAGCATTTTTGTTTTAGCAATCTGTGGTTAAAAATTTGTGTATTAAAAAAGTAATTTTTCATAAGTTGATCTTCAAGTGGAAACTTAATAAATGATCTACAGACTTCAAATTTTACTACGTACATTTGTGAAATTCAAACTAAAGAGGTAAAAGTTTTTGTTTTAGTACTTTTGTGGTTCTTTTTGTATCTGTTGTACTCTAAAATATGAACTGAAAGAAAAATTTTTCTTGTATGAAGCAATTGGAAAATGTCAAAACTATCAAGTTCATATATTCGAAACATTCTTTTCTACATGCACTGTACGAGTGTGTGTATAATAAATTAATACAAACTTTAATTTTCCATGTGCTGGTAGAAATTACAATAAAAAATCATAGAATATTAAAAATGCCAATAATACTAAAAATATTGCTGTCATCGTATGACTCAAGAAAATGTCTGTAATTTTTATAAAGGATATTGTTCAAAAAACAATGAAATGAGAAGAAAAATTGCACAAATCATATAAATCATGCTCCAAAGATCTGTTGTTACTTGTATGTGTTGTTTAACAGCGGCAACAGAAAAACTCTTAGTTTTTTTTTTTTGTTAAATTTATATACATACATACATATACAAGTAAGTATGGAAGTGTACATGTGTATGCGTATTCTGCTATGAATGGATGGAAAATGTGTAAGTTTATAATTTTGAAATGTTTTAGTTATTTGGAAATTATGTTGAACAACAATGTTATACCTTGTGAAATTTCAACTGGAGGATACACTGGTGCACAAACACAGTTTCTTTTAAATAATTTTTTGTACAATGACTAGAGCACATTGTGTATGTGTGTGGCATACATATAATACTAATCTTTTCCTTACTTGAATTTTTTTTCTCTCCAGTTAGTTAGTTTTATGTTTGTACTTTAAAAGCAATTAATTTTCCTGCGTACTTACAGTTCACATTCAGGGCGACAGTTGTTTCCAGTGTATGACCCTCGGTCATGGCACGATTCCAAACGACGCATTTGTATTTGGCGCCATCATCAACCCGCCTCGGTAGTATCTGCAACGTAGCATTTGTATAATGATTCTTTGAACCGCCTTTCAAAATGTATGACTGTAGTGGCACAGTACTGCCCTCACGATACCAACTGCTCGTAGAAACAATGAATAAAAAGGCAAGAAAGAAATTTAAAAGCAAGTGAAAATTATTTCATTATTATTTGCATGCTTTGAAAATTAATTATTAGAAGTATGAAATAATAAAACTATTATACATAAATAAGTACATGAGTAAATGAGTACATGAGAAATAAAGGAAACATTTCAAAGTGAAAGCGGTATTAAATTAAATAGAAAGAAATATAATTATATTAAGTGGATCATAGTCAATATTATAAAAATAAACCCTCTCATCATTATTCAGCAATGTTGACAAAAATAGTTAAGAATAAATATTCGGTCATAATTCATACAACATGTGTTAGACATATGAGTAAAGATAGAGACTTCAAGAGTTCAAGTCTATGTATATTATTACCTTAGATCTAAATTATGTAATATCGCACGAAAAATAGAGTTTCATTCTGAAGCACTTAAGAAAAACACACTTCTTAAAAGGGAGTAAACGATCAATTGTAAAAGAGAAAACTAATGCAATAATTTGAACAAAACAAACACAAATTTATCTCTTTTCTTGTATGTACATCCTGTTCAAGAGTATTTATCCGCTACAGAACGATTTAAGAATTTTGTCATCAAAAGCATATTTATGCATATCTTGCAAAATATACAACCACAATAGACCAGATTTCCAAAGAAAAAACCAAAGTACTGGATTTTGTGAATGGTCTCATGTAGAAAGGCCCTAACTCGCTAATTTTTCGAAATCAGTTTTTTTTGCGATTCCAATGCATTTAACGCAAATACACCTCCTCACAAAATTTATTGCAATAGTATAAAAAATAACGCTTTTATAAGCAGTTGTACAAAAAAAGTTACATGTTGAATATTACAGTTTCTATTAGGTTTTTACCTTCTCCTGTAAAGTTTCAAATATGCGAGTCAGAGCCTTTCTACATGAGACCATCGATATGTAAGTATACGTATAAATCTGTTATAAATAATGCTAATATTTGTACCCAATTTTATGAAAAAAAAAACAAGATTAACGTGACTGCCTGACTGATTCATTCATCGTTGAACAGCCCAAACTGCTAAATCTACAATCTTGAAATGTAGGATTCTTGAAATTGGATTGATCCACTAAGAAGGGATTTTTCGAAATTCGTACGTTAAGGGAAATAAAACGGACAAAAACGAGTAAAACTGGTTACTGTGTATCCCCACAACTTATAAAGATAAAATAAAAAAAATTAAGTTAGTCTTCCTTTAATTAAAAAAGGAGTGATAGGTGTGTGGCACTTTTTGAAAATTCGAAATTCTAGGTACATACATGCCTAAAAAATTAATATATTCATACAAACTTCAGCAAAATTAAGTAATCACAGAAATAAATTTTGTTTGGATTGGTCCTTTTTTGACCGTAGCCCCCTATAAAGTCCACTTCCGAAAATCACTTAATTACGTATAAATCTGTTATAAAAAAACGTATCAGGTTTAAATAACACTGTCCAACACCATTTTTGGAACAGAATAGCGACCCTATAATTCTGAAAGGGTATGTTGAGGAGATCATTTTTGTAGAACAAACTTATGGTCCAGCACGTCTGAGTTTTTTTTACAGTGGGTCAAAGTTTTCATTTTTTGGTCGAAGGGAGCATTATACTATATGAATAAAATGTTGTAAGTTAATGTCTGAGAGAATTCTTATGGTCAGAGTTGTATTGTGGAATTGTATGAGGATTATTTTTGTGGAAGATCTTAACCCTCTAACTGGTCTCTTTATGGGTCAATTTGACCCTTTTTTCGATAAAATCAAAAAATATCCTTTAAAAAAGGACATCTAAGGATTAAAATATTCTACGAAAATGCTTGGCGGAAAATTTCAGTGGGGGTCGCCAAAGACACCATTGTTGTAAATAAAGCTCTTTACGATTAATTGGCAAAATTACACGCCAACACATACAAAGCAGGTGAAAACATCGTCAAGTTCGGCCGGGCCAAACACTGAGTTCTCGCGTCTAGTCAGCTGTGACTTACAAATCAGCTTACAAATCGTAAAGAGCTTTATTTACAACAATGGTGTCTTTGGCGACCCCCACTATATATTTATAGATATATAAATTGTTGTACTAAAATTTATGATGGTCGGTCCATAATTGGTATATATATGACCAATATATTTCCTTTTATTTATATAAATGAATTAAAATTGTACGTGTCGCTTAATTATATAAAAAATTCATTTTGAACATAGGGCGTCCTTAAATTCGCTTTCGTAATTCGATTTGTAGTAGCTTTCGACTTCTCTTCTTAACATCCTGACCCAAGTGTTTCGTGGGCGACCGGGCAGGCGGTAAGCTTGCGGGTTCCAATCAAGTGCACCTCTGTAGATTTCATTACTTGGCCTACGTAGAACATGGCAATTCACGACCACTTTCGACGTTTTATTTCTATCTCAATCGGTACACATTTGGCCAAGTACAAAAGTTGTTCATTAGTTACCCAATGTGGCCAGAATATGCGTAGAATTTGTCTAAGGCAACGATTAACAAATGTTTGCAACTTTTTGAGTGTGGTTTGCGTTGTGCTACATGTAGTACAGCTGTATAGTAATACGGATTTTACACTGCAATTAAATATTCTAATTATTGTGGGTATAGAAATGTTGTTCGCTCGCCAGACTTTATTTAGCGAGTGGAATGAGACTCTGGCTTTGTTAATTCGGTCCGTTATGTCCATAACAGAACCGCCAACCCAAGTAGCAGAAAGAGTCAACGTCCTCAATTATGGCTCCATTAAGCGAGAGAGGAGTTGGGTTGATGGTGCCAATCCGCATGAGTTTTGTTTTATTTATGTTTATCTTAAGGCCCTTTGTTCCTACTAGGAACCACAGGAAATAAATATATATATATATCTTAAGACCAACTTTCCTTCCGTTCTTATCAAGGCATAGGAGTTTTTGTTGCGTATCATCAAATCGGTGGGCAAATAAGCATATATCATACGCATAGTTTATATCGTTTAGACGTTTGCTTAAATTCCAGCGTATACCATGAGGAGTATCGATGTTTGTTTGTTCCATTACCCCATCTGGAGGATAAGGAATAATGTAGGGGATAAAACGCAACCTTGTCTAACACCTGCGATGTGTTCGAATGAGCAGCTCTTTTTTCCATCGAATCTCACTTTAGATTCAGCCCCATTATATAGCTCTCGGATTAGGTCAACAATCTTGTCTGGTATACCTTGGCTTCTCAGGGCCTCCCATATGGCAGGTCTGTATACGGTGTCAAAGGCACGTTCAAAGTCAACAAATAGCATATACAAGTGACTATTATACTCTCTAGACTGCTCGATTATGATGCGGATGGTGTTAATGTGATCTGCACATGATCTTCCGGGTCTAAAACCGGCTTGTTCCCGGCGTAATAGAGGTTCTATAATTGGCGTTATCCTTTGTAATAGGAGTAGAGCAAATACTTTGTTGATGGCACTAAGTAAAGTTATTCCGCGCCAATTTTTGCAATAGCTGTTCTTAGGAATAGTTACAATCACTCCAGCTTTCCAGCTCTCTTGTATTTGATTATTCAGCCATGCAGATTGTAGAAGCTTCGGCAACAGGTGCAGACCCATATTTTAGCAGTTCAGCTTGCATAGCATCGGGGCCAGAGGCTTTAAAATCTGCTGCATTTTGGGAATATCGGTCCATATTTGACCATATCCCCCATCTAAGATCCGCTTCGAAATTCACGTTAATACTAACTTTTTCTTAAATACACCGTTATTATGTTTAAATTCGACGTGAGATATCCTCATATGCATTAAATTTTCTGTTCCGAAATTTAAGAAGATCGGCCCATAATTTGTCACAGATCATTTCCGTAAAACCACAAATCATTTAAGCCACAAATATGTTTAATAAATATCGATATTCAACCAACTTTTATAAAGATAAAAAATTGGTTCACTTCTACTATGCCGCCCATAAATAAAGTTACTGAGATCAAATTCAACTAAACTTATAAGCCTCAACTTATAATCTTACCAATTTTCTATACTCTGTTTCTTAACTTTAATTTCTTTCTTTAATAATAATAATAATATTTGCTCTAGGACTGAATAAAGACATCGAATTAGGATATTCTAGTCGTTTAACCAGTGTAGTTTTTGTATTTATCATTATATTTAGGTGGAGGGTATTTAAGATTCGGCTTAGCCGAATATAGCACTCGAACTTGTTTTAATTACATTTTTTAAAAAGTTAGTTTTTTGTTGGTATTTTTTTTTTTTAATTTTATGAATTGTACAAAGTAAACAAGAAAATCCCTCAATTTCATATCCTTCAATTAATTTAAAGTTTATCTTGTATCGGTCAGTACATTTCACAATTCTTAACTTGTTGTTTTTTCCATTTAATTTTTGTTCGTTCTTTGTAATTTTTGGCATCCTGTTGTGTAAACATTTGCGCGCTCTGGAAGTGATTGTATTTCTATCTACATTCCTTTCATTTTTTTTGTGTTTGGTTCTTTATCATTTGCTTTAGTTCCTGGTCATATAAACTTAGGGCGTAAAAATGGATGAATGAATAGTTGGATGAATGAATGGTTGAATACCACAAACAAAACCCTACTTAATCTGCATCTAAACAATAACACAAAAGCACTTTTATACAACTTATACACAAACCGACACACACAGTTCCCTATACATATACATGTGAACATACATAAGTGTTTATGTACATATAGCCAAAGATTATATCCTGATAATCGTACCTCTTAGTATATTCAACACTCAAACAATTTGTAAAATATGTATAAATATATTCATATACACATACAGACATGCATTTGTGAAATATCCTACACAGATGATAGTTAAATCCTGCTCGGTGGAGGACTAAAAGTTTCTCTTCTACCGTATACGAGTATGGGCTAAGTATCTCTTACATACAAACAAACTCTCACAACCGCAATTTACTGCAACAAAAGCATCATCATTGTCATTTTTCTTTGTTGTTTTTATAGCTTTTTTTCTTTTTGTTGCCTGGCTTTTATTTTGTTTGTTTCCTCGGTTTTCCTCATTTTAATACATTTTTTTTTTGTTTTTTGTTTTCAATACATGAATCTACATTTTAAGGAAGACAAGAAAAATTGAATGGACGATTACTTACGTTATCATTGGATCTGGCGAACCGCCAATGCTGCTGCATGTCAATTCGAGCGGTTTGTCTTCAGTAGCAACGGCAATATTGCCGGGTGATATTATGGGCGGATGGGGTGGTGTCAGAACTGTCAAATTGTAAAATTCCTGATGTACATCTGCACCTGTACCTTTAGCCTTGATGCGACACTCGAAACGTCCATTGTCGCGATTGTAGGATGTATTTTTAATTTGTAAGTCATAAATGCCACGACTGGGTCGAAATTCCAATCTATTAAAGGAAGAAAACAACAAAAAATAAAACCAGAAACGTTAAACACTAAGTGAAAAGTAAGGACAACAATTATTGTGGATGAAAAAAAAGAATTACTTTTAACACAGCAACAGTAACAACATCAAAAACAATGGCTTTTTAAATATTTTATGTTGATTTTAAACTTCAGCCCATCACTCTGTCCTTCGGAAATAAAGGTTACGAGAGATGATGTTGCTGATTATGATAATGAAAGAAATGTTATAAAATAAATTATGGAAGTAATAGGACTCGCATTTTAATGCACAAACAATAATTTGTTATTTCATGTTTTGTAAATCATATTTAGAGGCTGATACACCCACTCCTTATGAAACACATTTGTTAATACTTTGAATGAGTCTATTTCATAGAAGAGCTCCTGATGTTAGTTAATGCTTCAATATCAAAAAAAGTATATTTTTCATTTCAGTCGCTTTTATTGTTAAATAATTCATTTCCTTGCAGTTACAGTTAAGTAGACAAATTTAATTATAATTTATATTTTATTCAGATTATTTATTTAAAAAGAGAAGAAAGCACAATTTAATTATTTTTATGGAAATTTTTGTTTGTGTATATATAATTTTATTCCGTTGTGGACTTAAAGCCTTGCTTAAGGATTGCTATATATTCAAAATTTCGAATATGCTGGAATAATTTTTAATAAATTCATTAAAACTATAAAAAAAATCCTAAGATTTTTATGTGGATTTTGACTTAAAATCGATCGAATTCAAAATATCTGTAATATTCTACTTGACAGTCACCCATTGTTGTATCAGAAAGAGCATTTTCTGAGCAATAATTTTTTTCTTTTTTTAATAGAAAATTTACTAAATGTAATGGATAAAACAAATGTACGATTTCCTAAAAGAAATTGTCGGCATTTCTAAAAAAAAAACAAACAGAAAATCACAAGTTTAAAATTAATTTTTCGTAATCCACATTTGTCATAAATCGTAGTGTATTTTAAACCTTTGGAAAACCAACTTTGGGATTTTGGGACAAAAAATTAAAAATTTTGATTATTTTTTTTTCGTTCGGAAGGAAACCCCTATTAGTATATATTAGGTATGTTCTAGCTATTCCTGTTGAGATGCTTTTCTTAAAAATACAAACAAACTTGTTGTTAGGAAGCAAAGAATAATAATAATTGGATTTACGCCACAATATATATAAAATCGATTATAAAATCATTTTATGAATTGTTAAAAACTGGTCCAGCGTAACTCGACCATTACAAAAGATAAATACCACATGCAAGCATCAATTATTGAACCACAAACCATTTGCAAACATTTAAAGATGTTGCATGTTGGAAGTTTTTAATTCAAAATAACAAAGTATTCCCATTACTGAAGATTTTTCGCTGCATTTCCCATACTTGGTGCGGTTGTTTCTTTCTGCTTATGCAATGTATGAGGAAGTCAAAGGTATTCTCTCTTCTTTAACAAAGGCTATAGTAAAAAATCTTACAATACATTACGTTTCCAAATGAACTTGTTTTCAATTGATCAGGGAGAGTGTTGAGCTGAACACAATTACTTAAGATTTTTAAATTTAAATGTGTTTCATAACGACAGAGTCTGATACTTAACAGTCAAGTATTTTTATTATTACTATTATTAAGTGCATTACTATTCTATTTTTTTATATATAGCTTACAACAAGGTAAACTACCAATAACTATACACATTTCTTTTTTGCAGTAGAACAATTCAAATAACTATCATTATTGTATTCAGAAAATCATGTACTACTTATATATTTACAAAGAAAATGTACAAAGATGACGATGATGACGATGATACCTTCTTCAAGGATGATTCCTTTTATTTCTTGTTGGCAATTTGCATAACAATCTGAGATGACAGTTTTACATAATATATTTTAAAATAAAATAAATAATGTTAACAGCAACTGAAGGAACAAGTAACTGGGAGCAGCCAATTTCATTTTTTATTTTTAAACATCGGGAAAAATTGAAAATGCTCCCATTTGTATGCCGTATAGAAGACCGATACTAATTCCAATATGCCTCCTCTAAGAAGGCGTTTCATACACATCCAAAAGAATGTCAACAAATTGCAATTATTCTTGTAAAACGTCACTACAACAACAAACTTTGTAATACGATTAATGAAAATCAATAAATTTAGTCTTTCATGAAAGTTTGTGATGTAAAGTACGCGTGAAGCAGTGATTTTGTAAAATAATTTAAAATCAATTACACTGTGAGAGAAATGGTAGCGGTCAGTGATCGGGAAGGGTTTAAACTATCGGGGAAAGTTATATCTGTAAAAAAGAAGTTATATGTGTCCCGGCGTTTCTCTGGGTCACGTCTAGGAATCGAGATACATCGATAGGGGAAATTGTCACCTTTGGTGGTATTTTTTTTTTTTTTTTGACATAACTCGAGAACCACTAGTCCGATTTTGCTGAAACAAATTTAAAAAAATACGGGTTTTTAAGTTCTGACAATCATAAAAAAGTCATCAATGTTTTTTTCAAGGAATTTTGAGCATATCTCGAGCAAAATTTTAAAATTCATACTTTTAATTAATTGTGAATAAAAGCGAAACGCGTCCATCGATTTTCATGATCTATGTCTCATTTTGTTTAATGGTTATGTGACTTTACGTGAAAGTAATAGGACCTGACACTTTTTTTTACCATTTTGGATTTTTTATGAATTTAAAATAAAAAAAAAATTTAATATTTTAGGCAAAAAATAATTTTTTTTTCATACACTTATTTTTACCGGCAAAACTGTTTAGTATATAGATAAACGTCATATAAACAGATTAAAGGAATTGTAATTTTTATTTTTTTTAAATTTGTTTGAACAAAATCGGACTAGTGGTTCTCGAGTTATGTCAAAAAACAAAAGACCACCAAAGGTGACAATTTCCCCTATTATAGTTACTAACTTCAAATCGATATATTCCGATTCCTAGACGTGACCTAGCGAAACGCCGGGACAGGTATAACTTCTTTTTTACCAATATAACATTTCCCTTTGGTTTCATCCCATCCGGATTTTGACTGTCGCATAGTGTTATAAGCATGTAAAAATTATACTATTGACTTTTGTGAAAGTTGGTTCATAAACGGACATAGCCCCGTAAAACCTCCACTTCCGAGAATAACCACAGAGTATAAAGAGTTGACAATTTTGACGTTTCAAAAGGACAAAATCAGTTTCCTAGGGCTTTTTGGTAATTAATTTATTGTGTGTTTAAGTAAATCGCTTTATCTTAAACGCTGCAAAAATATTAACAAAGTGCAATTTCTTGATAATAACTGAAACTAATTCTCATAAATATCGTTATTGGGATGAAATTCGAGTTACACACGGTATGACTAACATATATGTACATATATAATACGTGGGGGTGCAAGGCATAATAATACGCCAAAAGTGTTAATTTTTTAATTGAATCAAAATTTACCAGCAAATATGGATACACTTCGGAAAATTTACTTTTGATCCATTAATAAATTACAGGAAAACATACATGTTCTCTCATATTGAAAATGAAAAATTAAACCGATTGTGAAATAATCATGATTCAAGGTCAATGACGAAAAAATTCAAATTAGTAATGCACAATCGTAGAATAAACATTTGACTTTTGGGTGGAGGTTACATTTGGTATTTAGCTTTTTAGTTAAAAACAAAGAAATCGAACTAAAGTTAAAATGTCTAGGAAACACACTCGTGATATTTATGCAAATCCTAGTTCCGATTCTTCTGAGTATGAAAAAATTGTTATGCCTAATTTATAATTATAGATGTTTCATTATTAACCGTTAAAAATAAGATTTGTTGGGTGAATCTAATTTCATTGTTTAGCGTCTAAAACCAATCAATGTGCGATTTAAACCCTTATAAAAGATTCATTTGAAAAATAACATTATTTATGAAGAAATCAGAAAAAGTATATTGAAATTTTAAATCTATGAGTTATACAGGGGTGTCATAGAAACCAATATTGTTAGAATTGGTTTTAAAACCGACAAGAAAAAATGCTTTGGTGTCATAGGGCACTGCTACACGTTCAATAAATATTGTGATACTAGAAATATTTCAATGTTTATTGAACGAGTAGCAGTGCCCTATAACACCAAAGCATTTTTTCTTGTCGGTTTTAAAACCAATTCTAATAATATTGGTTTCTGCGACACCCCTGATAGATACCAAAGACTTGGATTTTAATATTTTATTTCTATACATATGCATATAAGTACGAGTATATGTAAACAATTACTAACTAAATACTAATTTACATATCTGTATGTTGATATACTGTTACACGTTTTATGCTTGATTTACTTTAAAATTTTATTACATTGAATAATTAGTATTTTTAGTTGAACTGTTAATATTTAATTTTGATATTTCTTTTAGTTAGGCTTTCAGCTCATTAAATTTAATTTTCATTAAATTATTTTTACTGAAGAAGGAATTGTTTTACAACTTGAAAAATTTTATTTTTGATAATTTTTCTTGACTGGGATTCGAAACTGGGTTGTTGGTTGAATTTACATATGTTTCGAGAAACACCACTTTCTCTCATTAGAATTCTTTTTGCGTTCTGACCCTTTGCACCACTACGGTGGTGCCAGCATTTACATTTTACATTTTAATTCGAAAAACCTAAAAATTCGAATTAAAATTGTGTTGACTTTTTTAACCTTTTATGAAAGGTTTACGAATGAAAACTAGGTTTTCTTTAATAGTCATTTTAAAAGTCAGTCTTTAATGATGTGAAATGTGTTCCTTATATCTAGGATGGTTGGTTGGTTGGTTTACGTGGTAGTTCACTACGTGCGAACACTTAAGTAGAGTCGAAGGGACCCCGTTTTTAAAGACCACACCACTCGTCAGATTTAATGTCTTGTACAACATACTGTAGCTAAGATGTGTACAAAAAAGTCGTGACTTGCTAGACCCAACCTGTAGCTGTGAGATATCTCAGTAGGTCATTGAGTTTTGACACGGCTATCTCAATGTTCAATGTATAGTTTCCCATGAATTTATGTCTGTTGACACTCAGGGCTGGGCATTCGCAGAGAAGGTGGAAAATCGTCTCCTCTTTTTCCCTGTCCTTACAACTACGACAATGGTCGTTAAAAGGGAGTCCCAGGCGATTTGCGTGCTTGCCTAACGTCCAGTGTCCCGTTAGCACTGCCAGCGACCTTGATATATCATTCGTATTCCGGGTTATCAGTTGCATAGTACGTTTCTCGTACTTCGTTTTTTTTTTTTGGAAAATTAAAACAATTAAAAACCAACATTTCTGCAGGAAAATGCTCGAATAAAGATTAAACATTGTAAATTTGCAATCAAAGAACTGTTGATAAGTTGATTTTTCGGCATTATTCCATATTATTCCGCTTGGGGTTTCTGAAATATTAACAGTTTTAAAGGTTATTTTACCTTAAACAAAGTGCTATTCATAACTAAGAAACATTTCAAGCAAATTTTGTAGAAATTATGCAAGAAATGAGTTTTAAGCTTGTTAAGAATTATGTATATTCTGTTCAAAATAAATTTATTTCATAGTTCGTGTTTACAGGAAATTTGTTAATTGTGCTTAAATGCGTTTATAGCTAGAAAAAACTAGCTATTGCAATCTTGATTAATAAAAATAGAACCTTGAGGAATAAATCTAATATATTAATTTAAATTAAATGTAGTTTGATCAACTTGCAACTTGTAATATTTTTATGGAAATATTATTTTCATAAACTTTAATAAGAGCTACACCAATAGTGCATTTATAGATGTGGCACGCAGTGTGTGTTACGGCAATAGATCTAGTGAAATCTTTTTATTATTGGTTATTAGTAGTGAAGCCGTTATGGAGTGATCATTGAAAAGTTATTATTCACTAATTGCAATTCTTAATATTTTTTATCTAGTTTTTAAATCTAATATATTTTAAACTTTAGCCAGTATTTTTTAAATTGGTTATTAGTAATTTACTGAAATTGACAGTGATTTGTAGTAACTGATAAATTTGAAATTATAGTTAGGTCACAGTTTGATAGCATGAAATTGTATGTTATTGCACAACATCTTTGTATGTGTTTAAATACTAAGTAGTAACAATTTTCCTCTTCAGTATGAATTTGTCTGTGTAGCTGACGTACATTTTTTTCCCCCTTAAAAGAATCGTATTTTTATTTATCATTTTACTAAAAACACACTCACATTCAAACAGATTCATGTAGATGTATGTTTGATTTAGCATTTAAGTATGGCTGTTGCAACATATGATGGATCTATGAAGTATGAGTTTGTATGGAGCTTGTACATACATATGTTTTTTTTCTCTCTTTCTGTTTTAACGTTTCGCTTTTATATTTATTTTGTATGTAGGAAAGAGAATGTTACTGCCTTTAATGTATGCATTATAAACAGCAGTCAATTATATGCTTCAAATGAAAATTGTTTTCCCTTTGAACACTCACACAATCGTATGTGTGTGTAGTACATGTGAGTTCTCGTTCCTTAAGTACGCAATAAAGCACAAATATAACAAGTTAAATAAGCTTTCTTCAACTACACATGCATACTCACAGAAGTTGACGTAGGAGTAGGTATGTATATATTTCTTCACAGTAAGTACATTAAAAAGTACCGGTTATGCCTCACTACAAATGTTTAATGTGAAAAAAGAACACAAAAAACATAATGGATGTGTATGCGAGTATACATGCACTACATGTATGTACTTGTTTGAATGCTAAATAGGATATATTACCCTACAACCATAACATTTTTGAAAATAGATTTGCATTTCCCAGAAAATTTAAACGTGCAATCTATGTTTCTGGCAACGTGTTTATTTATTTTGCCATTCAAATCAGTATCCGAAGAAAATTTTCCAACAAAATCTACAAATCTATTTCACCATATGCTGTTTTTATACCCTCCATTTCCAAAAGTGGTAAATATCAGTTTGTCATTCCGTGTGTAGCACTGAGAAATATTGATCTGAGACCCAACAAACTATATATATTATTGATCCTTATGGAATTCTAAATTGATTGAGCTATGTCTGTCTGTCTGTCTGTCATTGTAAAATACTCTTAAAATACTCAAAATCCCGTTTATAATTCCCCTAAGCAGTTTGGTGTTAATAATCAGCAAAATTGTTATAGTAAAACCAAATTTATGTATCAAAATGTGAGACAACCTCCATAAAGATTTGATATTTTCAAATATTTTTCTTTTATATTTTTTGAATATATTGCAGTTATTAGCATGAAATTTTGTACACGTAATTTTTATGATAAAAGAAAAAACTGTAAGGAAAATAGTAAAAATTTATCCATGATTTCTCATAGGTCCCATACAAATATAGTCTCGAAATATTGCTTAATGATAAATAAATGCCTGTAAAATTGGAATATTCATACAAAATTCGGTAAAAAGTGGCATATAAAAAGAAATCGGAGAATGAAATTTTGTTTGATCGGTCCATATTTGATCGTAGACCCCATACACAGTCCGCATCTAAAATTCACTTATAAATCTGGTACAAATATAGTTAGGTTAGGTTAGGTTAGAAGGCCGGTGTAAGGTTGTCCCCACACCATCACCCGAGACCAATACGGTCCATTGTGATGCCATGCAGAAATGATTGTAGACACTTAGTATGTTCCAAGAGCGAAACGCCTAAGTCCTCACAAAGCTCCTTCCCCTGTTGCGCAGCCAGGCCATTTTCGTTACGAATCCTTTGAGATCCCCGAGCCTACAACCCGAGATATCCCCTAATTCACTTATGAATCTACTGTCTAGCCACCTCAACCTGCTAAGTTGCAGCCTGCGACAATGGCACAGAATGTGCTCGATCGCCCCCAGTTCCTCCGGGTCCTCGCATAACCCGCAGAAGTCTGACAAATCAGATCCTATTATCCTTGCCATTCTACCTATCATACAATGGCCTGTGATAACGCCTATCATGGTTCTCATCACGCAGACCCTGCTCTCGCCCAGCAACGATTCCGAGTCGGACTTCCTATCTTTTGTAAATAATATTATTGAGATCCAACAAATAAGCTTCACCTTTTATCTTATCCTTTTTGATACTCTGTTTTACACTCTGTTTCTTAACTTATAATGAATATGGAAAAATGTTCTCTTAATTTTATAAATTGTTAAATTACACTCAAGAGAATTGGTAATTACATCAATTATAAATGGTCAAAATTAGATAAAATTTCAAAATATTTAACATAAATTATGTTGGTCGTAAAATTGTCGTTCAAACAATATATAAAATACTAATAAAATTTGCACTAAGACTGAATAGAAAACACAGAATAAAAATATTTTAGTCCTATAACCAGTGTAGTTTTTCTATTTCTTATTGCGTTTAGGTGGAGGGTATTTAAGATTCGGCACAGCCAAATAGTGCATTCTAACTTTTTTTTTTTTTTTTGAATAGATACTGCGCTAAATGTTCAGGAGAAATCATACATAATACGAACATTAATGTGAAAATGTAGAGTGCCCGCAGGAAAATATTTACGAAAAAGACATACATAGATGCACTTAGCACATCAAAGCCAAAGACTGTCGTTAAAATATTAAAATCTTTATTATCCACACAGTTAGTTAGACATTCCATCGGAATTTAAATCATACATTTTTTACTTAGTTCGCATTCAGCATGTTTCCAATGATTTCCTGTTATTACTGCTACATACGAGTGTGCACAAGTGCACAAACAAAACATGTGCATTGCATAGGGTGTTTTTTTAGATGTATGTATATAACTTTAAGTTGGTAACAATTGTTTTTAACTGAAGGACATTTTGTCAGCTGTCAAGTGATTTATGTTTCAAGTCGCTAGTCTACGTCGATAAGCCCGATACGACTTACTACTTGGAGGACAAAAGTCTTCGAAAATTGGACCACCATATAAGACTACATCCGAGCCAGTTATATGCAAGAAGTCATATTTTAATTATATTGCTAGAAGAATTTCTCTCGAACAAAGTAAATTTCATGTCAATTTAAAAAAATCATCTTTGTTTTATTCCAGTTCAAGGTTCTATACATCTAAAAAAAACTCCCTTTACATACTACACTTAAAATGGCTATAACGTGGTCGAAAGTGCAGATGAAATTAGTTTGATATAAACATCCTTATTATTATTATTATTATCATAAATAGAGCGATTTTTGTGCATTTTGTATAAAAACGGTGGTAAATTTTACCGGAAACAAAAGAATATACTATATGTTAAGTCCGCAGAAAAACTTTCATATGTCACAACCGTAATGACAAGTACGCGTTATCTAGGAGCTATTTATTATTATGTATCAATTCAATACTGTGATTTAATCATACTTGAAACTGTCGAATTTCTTCTTGATAGTGGTGTTAATATTTTGGATATCAACTTTATACGTGATATGGCCAAATATTTACCGATGTAAACTAAATATCGTTTTATCAATTTTTCTCTCATGAAACTTAATTTTGCAGAATTTTGTATGGATACTGTTATTCTGTAGGCATAGATACCATAGATCCATACTCCGGGAAGACATTTGTATGGATACTAACCCTTTGACGACCATAGGCAAGTATGCTTGCCCGGGGTTCTTTAGATTATATATTTGTCCAGGTAAAAGATACAGCAAATTTGTGAAAGACTGTTTTATAGAAGAGGATTGGGGCAACAAGAATGTGGTTGAGTACGAGTCCCCATCGGGCCCCGCTTGTTCCCTACGAAGCTCCAAATTTAGCCAAAAAAACTATTTATGACGAGGGCTGCCAAGGGGTGAAAACAGGGCACAAGGGGATAAGAGTCAATTAAGTTTTGGATTCAACCTTAATCTATCAAAAAATATAATGGACAAGTTTGCGAAAGCTCCAAGCTGTCTACAACTAATCAAATTATGTTTGGCAATTATGTTTGCCTATGGGTTGAAACGAAAATTAACGTTTCTAAAAAACTTTACAAATTAAATTAATTAGATAATGTTAAGCACTGAAACAGCATGCCACGGCTCCGATTTGAGGAAATTACAGCTAATCTTCACTTTTGCGACAACAATAAAGCTGATGTTAGTGACCGTGGGTATAAAATTCGGCCAATTTTAGACCATATTAACAAGGCTATGCCCGATGCGTATACTTATTCAAAAAATCTGTCAAAAGATGAACATATGGTAAAGTTTAAGGGGCATAATGCTATGAAACAGTACATGAAGGCCAACCCCATTTCGTGGGGATTCAAACTTTGGTGTTTATGTGAGGCAGAAACCGGGTACTTATATAATATTAACATTTACACAGGAAAAAAACCATTTGTTGAGCACGGTCTTGGCGAGGCTGTTGTTTTGCAGTTATGCGAGCCACTGGTAAAACAAGGGGTTGAAGTTTACTTCGACAATTTTTTAACAAGCCTGAATAATGGCATGCGGAAACATCTGATGTAATAGAAAGCACATACTGAATAATTTTCCGGCGGATAAATATATGAAAAGAGGGGACATAAGTTAAGGACAAATGGATGGATAATCGTGGTGTCTACCTCGCCTCAAATTTTATTGACCCAACAGCGGTATTCAAAGTCAAGCGACGTGTAGCTGGACAAGCTGGTAAAATAGATATTGATTGCCCCCTGATTAAATAGCACTAGCACTATAACAAAGGAATGGGAGGCGTCGATCTAATGGATCAAAAAAAAGTATATTATGAGTACGATCGTAGAAGTAAATGGCGTTTTTAGTTACGTTTGTTCTTCGACCTTTTCGAGTTATGTGTTTACAATAGCAATATAATATATAAAAAACTCATATTGGCCAACAGTTCCTCAATCAATTTGACCTCCATGGAATTTCGGGCAGCTTTAGCCAAAGAGTTGATAAGTACCTTCAATTCAAGGAAGCGTGCCTTTTCACCCGCAACCAAATGTGTAACCCAGTTTATAAGCAAACCCAAATATCTCTATAAAATGGAAAAACGTGAAGGCTAGTGTTCTCATTGTGCTTCCAATAATAGGTATAGTCGCACAAATGTTTTTTGCGTTCAATGTAATGTGTTCCTTTGCTAGACTACGTCGAGTGATTGCTTTGGAATCTATCACGAACAACACGAATTATAATAAAATTTTGTAATCTCTTGTAGTTTTCTTTACGTTTTAAATAAAAATAGATTTTTAAATTGTTTCTGCAATTAAATAATTTGGGATGAAAAATGTCGTTTCAACCTATAGACAACTATATTTGCCAAGCAAAATGGGGGACTTAGAGGGTTCCCAGGAGGGCAATTTTTTCATAACTACTATTAGACCATAGGTCGCGAAAATATAACAAAAAAATAAATCGCTTCAGCCAAAAATGTTTGGTCGTCAAAGGGCTAAGAGAAATCATTGACCCATTAGAGAAAAAGACATAATAATAATACTAACTATGTAATTTGTATACAAAACTTTTGTTAAAATCAAAGGAACTATAAAAAATTCTGCGCTATAGATATAAGTTTTTATAGTCAGTATCAGATTGTATATACATACAGAAGTATGGCTGACTTCCTAAACGCATATTTACAATGTATCAATACAGTATTAATACCAAGTTGATACATTGTGTAGTTACTTTTTAAATACGTTTCTTACTAGTACTTTGCAACCCTATAAACGTTTAGAAACATTTATATATGTACATTGTATTACTATTCAAAATAAAGTAAACAATGGCGGAAGAAGAGAATATTTTATTGCAATATTTTTTTGTTCTGTGCGGCCATGGAAACTCCAGATTCCAAGCTGCTGCAAAAATAATCAAAAGAAAAAAGAAACGAAATTGCATTTTCTTCACAGATATAACCAGATTTGTCAAAACTGACGTTTACAAAAGTGGTTCAAGTGTCAAAACAGGTTCGGTTCAACTGGAATCACATTGTTATTTAAGGCTGGAATTACACTGTAATTCAACACTGGAAATTGGGAAATGTTTTCATGTTTAAAACAATATTTTGTTAATTTGTAAAATATAATTCTAATTGATTTTTAGTAGTCTTATGCAAATACTGAATAAACAAATACTAAATATCTGGATATATTCCATATTTTCGGAAATTTATATCGAAATTAAATTCATAAAAAAATACGCACCGTTAAATACTTTCATAATAAAAATAAAATAACGATCCCAAAAGACCGGTTAAGGGGGTATAAAAGCTGGCCCGCTAGCTCAGTAAGTAAAATTCATCTTAACCAGGGTTTGACACGTAAGCATATAACACACTTCATACCCCTGGAAGTATGTTTAAAAATCAGAAAGGAAACAAAGAAGTGTATCGACCACGGAGGGATATTTAAGGGATAACAAACGTTCACGTACAATAAATCGAACTCATAAATGATTCTACGCTCGGTCCATAAAGGCACATAACCTACAATCACTTTGACACTTATTCAAACATAAGTTACGATACCTCTGACTATAATCTTTTATTTACCTTTTAATTATTTTTAATTCATATTCCCTAACCCACATGAACACTGCAACTGAATGAAATGTCTGCTAAGTACATACAGATACAAATTATTTTAGTTTCTATAATTTTTGGTGAAGACATGTCATGGCAAATAATTTAAATTTATTCACCTGTTTCTATTTCCCGTTTTTTTTTATGACAATGACACTAAAATGTGACATTCGTGGTAAAGTCTGTTCTTTTCCAACCTCTTTTGCATTGTTTTTTGTTCAACTGAGTTACATACGAGTTGGTTTACTGCCATCTCTTGTGTCACTTGCACACATTTTTTTTTTTTTTTTAATATAAGCAGTATAAGTAGATGTGAGAACAAAATAAGGAATGAATGAATACAGTTTTATACAATTGCAACATAGACGTGAATAAGGGCGTATAAATCATTCATAAAATTCTAAATTTAAAATTTTAAAATTAAAATTTCATCAAAAATTCTAACTGCATTTTTTTAATGCCAGAAAATGGCTTTTGAAAATGTTTGTCTATAAGACCTTATTCGCGTCCCTGCTTCTATTATTCAATTTATTTAAAGCGACCGACATTATTTACTTTCTTGGTATTTTTTACTTACTTCGTTTGCAAAATTTGTAAATAATTTCAGAAATATAATATTTAATATGGCGTTTCCTTTATAAGCTTTAAACTTTTTTTAGGGGAAATATTTTGTAAACGTACATACGAGTATGTATATGGTTTAAAGAATTTAAATTTCTAGGCAACTATTCAATATAGTTGTCAGATGATTTAGGCCCAAAATCTATAAATTTTGAAGAAAGAGTCAAAGTGATATTTTAAAAAAGTGGGAGTGGTCGAAAAAAATAAGAAGCTTTGGCACATAAAATTTTTAGTTTTACCTTGTTTTCAGTAAGATGTGGATGCAATTTGTATGAAGTAAATCTTTAAAAACCCATGCAGAAGTAATAAAATAATTTAAAAAAAGTGGGCGTTAAAGTAGGCGTGGTTGTACCAACTCCGAAATCTTCCCGGTTTCATGCACAACAACTTTGCCGAAGATCATCACATGATCAGATTAACGGACTCGTACAAAATTTTAAGGCTGTAGAGCTAATATAGAAGCCTAGATATTTAATATAAATCTTAATTTTGTATATGAGCTAAATATGCACTTTGTATAGAGGCTGCCACGCACAAATAATCAACGTGCACAAATTTCCAAGACTCTTGCTATTATAGAACTGTAGATATATGACATTAAATATTTACTTTGTATGTGATCTAAAACACTCACTGGTCCGATCCCGCCCATTTTTTTCTGATTATTCAAATCAGTAACATATGGGATACTGCAATGTTTCAAAACTCTTGCTACTACAATAGTCAAGATATATGATGTTATTCAATTTATGTGGGAGAGGCCACGCCCACTTGGAATACATATAGCCGTAAACCTAATTGGGACTATAAGCTTTCAAATGAAACCGGCTTGGGCCAAATCGGTTGGATAGTTTTAGAGTCTATAGAGCACAAACATACAAACATTGTATTTTATATATATAGATTTAATAAATTAAGCAGCAACACTGTATATCGAAGTGTTGCTAGTAGACTCCCCAAAGGTAGAGTTATTCTGAGGCCTGTGTAAATATAATTACCAAAGTGAAATTGCAATTACATAAAAGTGGAATTTATAACTGAAAAAATTATCCAATTTTCAGTTATTACACCCAAAGACTGTTTTATTAAAAAAGTAGCTACAATTTGTTTTAAATTCTTCAATTTCAATTTTTAATTTGTTTAGTTTGGTTACGATTAAATATCTAATTAATTCTCTGGAGTAATAAAATTTAAATACCAAATCAGGTTTCGTGTGTGCTAATTTAATATTATTATTAAATAAAGTTTATTCAAGAACGGAAATGTCCCTTATTTTTGCACCGAAAGGATCCACACCTGATGTCATATAACAGTTATAAATATTATTGTAATTATAATCAATAAAATTGTAATGAATCTTACTCTTACGTCTTTATTACGTTTTTAAGAAATGTGTCTTCTGTCTGGTTGTCGGTTCGTGTGTTTCGTATAAAATTGCGTGATAATATCACATTACTGAAAATAAATTTTATAATTAATGAGTTTTATCAGGTCATTTTATGTTGAGCTTAAGCAATAACGATGTGAGAGATAATATTTTAGTCAGGATTTGTTATGAAATTATACTAGTCAAAGCATTAAAAAAAAACTTATATTCAGAGTTCGAATTAATTTCATTCGCACGAAAAATTTATTTAGGAATAATTAATTAGAATTTTTTCTACAAAAAAAATTTCGCATATGAGTTTAGTTAGAAACAAGTATTCAATAATTTTATTTTTCTGCATGGAGTATGAGACATATGGTCAAAAATAAGTACATATCTGTTTTGATATTCTTTGGCAATTTCGCACTTATGTTTTTTTTATTAAATGAGCAATTTTAGCCTGAATTTAAATATGTCTAATTAAAAAAAAATTGTGCAAAAGTCGTCCTACTTTTTGTTTTCATGTTCTTTTTTATGTTAAAGTGCGGATTTTGGTTGGTCAAAAAAATAAGTACATGTTAAATTTTATAATAATTTACTTTGAGTTTAATATTTATTAGGAAATGCTTGTTGGTTATTGTAAAAAATTAATTAAGATGAATGAAATTTGAATTGATAGATGGGTCGAGAGCGAAAACTCGTGTTTAAATTAACAAACGAAAGAGAATCTTTGTGATCAATCGCCAAATACCTGGATAGGTCATTCTTTTTTTGTTCAAAATGCTTTAGAACCAGAAAACAGCTCAGTGGAAGGCTGAAAAAACGTATCCAAGTACGGGTATAAAGATTGTAACACTCGCTGGAAGGAACCCTTTTGCATCATCCAGGGAAACGTCTGCTAATATTGGGTTATTGCATCTGCAAGAACTGTTTGACAACGAGTACAATGTGCTAATCTACCCGGGTGCCATTGTTTCGGAAAAAAATTTGAAGGCAAGACTGGACTTTAGAAGAAGACATTTAAGTTTGAGAAGAAGTGGTCCAATATTCTTCTTAGCGCCAAAATAAAAATAAATATGTTCGATAATGACAACGGTCGCAACATACGACACCCAACTCGGTAAAGAATTTCATGTGCGGTTCACTAAAAAGACTGTCAATCACGGTGGTGGTAACATTATGGTATGTACTTAATATTTTGGCCATATGTGTATATATCTGACACTACTAGTTTTTTTTTTGCTTTTATTAAAAAACAAATATTTTTATTTTTAAATAATTTCAAAGTCAGTTATTTTAAGAATTGTTCTGCAAGTTTGTGAAATAGCAAAATAATTTATATTTTGTTGTATTTATGAAAATTTTATAAACATTAATTCAACTATTTATTTATGTTTAAAAGTCTTATCTTAAATATTTCAAACACATTTTTTTAGTTTAGTTTTTCTGTTTTCTGGCGCAAACAAAAAATCAATGAATAGACATAACATTTATTTATTTTTAAAGCTCGAATTTTACATACCCTGCATGTAACACATAAACGTAAGTATTTAACATACCTATCCTCTACTAAAGGATTTATTTACATATAAAAATATGAATAATTATGAATATTCAGTTCGTATTATACGGAAGTATTTGTAAGTTATTTAGATTTGCATAAAGTTGCAGCTTAAGTTAAATAATATTTTATGAAGTTCCATATGTCTATTTCTTATTTTATAAAACAGTTTAAGTACCATTGGATTAGTTTATGGCAGAGCAGAGGAGATTACATTGAGTTTGTTACTCATTCAAAGTACTCAAGTAATAAATAAAAATAGAAAAACCTTCACTACTGCTCTTCATAAAATGACTGCGAATTTGTTGCAAAAAGTGCATTTTTCAACAGAAATCAAATTGATGAGCTCATTAAACAACTAACAATACAAATAAAAATATATGGTAATAGAAATGTGTAAGAGTAGTAACTTTTGGAATTTGAAGTGGGATGATATTAAGTTTTTTTTTTATTTTTTTTTTTGTTGTGACTCATATTTTTTTGAGAAGCAATGAATCTTGTGCATTTACATATAAATATGAAGACAGTAAAGTGCAAAAAAGAAGGAATACATCTAGACGACTTTATGAATCATGCGAGTACTACTGGCAAATTTATAACACATCCATGAGACTGTCCAGATTATATCACAAGATATATGTTAATTTGTATAGTCACATGGAAGGTGTTGTTTCGTGTCTTCCACTTTTTCATCCAGACAACTTCTACAATTGTACTTAATATATATGTCGGAACCTACAAGTATATCAATAAGGAACCAAGATAGCTTTGGTTAATTTCCCTAACATACGTGTGTTGGCTATTACATAAGGTCGACATTTATTAGCTATACTTGTTCACTTGTTGAAAAGTAATTCAATTTTAATATTCCAACAATTTTCAATGATTCAATTCAATTCAATTAAATTTCTGATTTTCCAATTAATTCAATTTCTGATTTCTTTTATATAAATTTCATATGTTAAATGATTTAATTAAGTGCTCAATTTCTGAGCTTTTACTTTCATTCGTTATATCGCTTATACTGTAGTCCATTGACAGGATAGTAGCAGTAAAGTATGTTGGGAAATTCACTATGTTTAGGATTACACATATTTGTAATAATTTCTTTTTAACTGTTCTCTATAAGAAACATATTAAATGCCTTAATTTAGTTATAAAATGGAAAAGAATTGGCTGTTGTAAAAAGAAAGTTTACGTTAACTACTCAGACAAATATTGAACATTATTTTCTATGAATAGTTTACACTTTCTTCTTTAAGGTACGAAAATATATTTCAAGTTGTGTCACACTTTTACCCATTACTGTACTATATTAAATTTCTTCAAAGAAATACACACTGTCTTGCATATTTATGGATTTATGTGGATACATGTGCAAGATGGTTTATGCAGAGTTTAGCATATTTTTTTACCATATCCACAACAGCAGCAACAATAATACAAACAATAACTTTCGATGTTGCAACATTTTAAACTATAACTGTTGTTGCTGTAGATGTTGTTGATGTTTGCATATGGAATTTCAGCTAAAATAAATTTTAATACATACTGACAGTTTATCATTGTCATCAACAAACAACATCATCACTGTCATTCCTTATACGAGAGAGTGCTAAACAATGAAATAAAGGAAAATATAAAATTCTATACAAACAAACATAAATTTATCTCATATATGCATACATATACATATCTATCTATTTATCTATATATCCAATGTTGAAGAGAAAAATATTTATTCATTTTACAGCCTGATTACAATTGGAACCGCTGTCGACAGACCACAGCAAAAGAGAAAGCGAATGATTATAATTGAGCAACTTGCTACATTTTCTTGTAACTATTTTGTGTATAACATAAAAACTTATTGTACACACACATACTTATTAGTAAAAAAATATATGTCAATAATTGTCTACTTACATGGAAACACTACAAATCAAATACGAAAGAAAAATGAGAGGATCATAGAAAAGAGCAACAAAAATAAAATAGAATATATTTTATTATTAGTCAACAAGTTGATTTTTGGTTTTGTATACAAAGTGTATGTAAAATTATTGCCGACAGCGGTTGTGGTTTCAATTGTAATCAAGCTGTTACGATGCATACGCTCCCCAGCAATCATAAACACTTATACACAAATCCAAATATATATTCCAGCGGTAAATATTGTTTATACATTCTAAAAGATTCGATACTCATTTCACACTGCCTTCTCCAGAAGATGTTATATCTAGAATGAAATCTTCTACTAAAAAAATTTTGTACAATTTCAAAATTTCTTCTCTAAACAACGTTTAACATATAATGATTTAATAATAACTAATGTTTGTGGTGTAAATTATGCGTGAAGCTATACTTTATATGCAACAATACATATATAATATAATCTGTGTATTTATTCATTTTTATTTCAAGCTCAATATTTGTTTAATTTTCCATTGATAAAACTTGTATAAGTAGGAATACTTTGTTTGGTCGCAAAAGAATCCTTTTTTCTGGCATATACTGGTAAATAATATTAATTGTTACTCAGAAATAGGAATAGGATAGAGAACTTTTAATGCGCCCGAAATGAAATAATAATTTGGACGGATCTTAAAGTTGTTTGCAATATTTTCATTTATGTGGGCCTTTTTAGATACCAATATACAAAACAGTGAACTATTTATAGTTATTCTTCATTCATAAATATTTGATATATATAGAATACACACACATTTTAAATGTACGTAAATTTCGTTCTAACTCTTAACACGTAAAAAGGAAATATGATAATTCTCGAATTCTATTTCTGAAAAAACGGTGAGTTAAATAGGAGATTATGACGCCCTTGGCAGGGTAGAAAATGCATTCCAGTTTGTCAATTGTTCCAGTACTTTATAAAAGTATTCTTTGTAATTATTTGAAAAATCGAACTGCTAGCCTGAATGAATAAAACTTTTCTCTTAAAGATAGTATTAGTTGAATTATTTCTCTAATTAATTCAACAGAAATAATTTTTTTTTAAATGCTCAAATCTTGGATTCTAATTTTCAAACGTTCGGTGAATAAAAGAAAATGGGTCTGTTCATATAATCGCTGTAATTTCTTACTTGTTCCTATTAAAAATAACAAAAAAAAACTGTATGTATATGGAGTATATAAGGAAAAACTTTTTTTTCAGTTAAAATCGTATTCGCAACAGGTTTAGTATTGCTATTTCTGCAACCCGAAAATAATTACAATAAATAAATTTATTTTCTAAAATAAATTATCTTATTTTCCATCGTATCTAGAATACTTACTATAACGATTTCCAAACGTATAATCTTACATACCATATGTAAATGCTTAAAGGTATGATCATACTTGGCAAATATTTACTCAAAAGAGCGTAACCATTTGTTTGAGCACTAATTTATTTGACGTTGTTTACTTTTACAAGAGTTTTGCAAGATCAAACAACATCAAATAAAATAAGATCAAATATTTGTTGTGTCCTGCCCTAAATAAACGAGTTTTTTTTTAATAAATAAGCGAGATCAAATATATTTTATTTAGTGGGTAAATATTTGCCAAGTGTGACCATAGCTTAAGAAATATCCCAGTAAAAAACGTGCACCAAAAGAAGCAGGTTTTATGTATGAATTCATACCTTAAATCGCTTCAAACCTGCTGATGGGATGCATGATTTTTGTAAGAGATGTTCCCGGTTTGGAGGACTACTTTCTGCTTACAAAAAGTGCTTCTTTTAACCTAATCAAACATGCAAATAAAGCAATTTCCTAAAGTCTTTTACATCACTTCGCGCACACCAATCAAAGAACAAATTCTATTTGAATGCTTTTGCTTAAGAGAAATCGCGATATTCGTTTTGTAATTGACTTTCGTTGTCATACGTAAATCTGTAGGCTATAATTTTATTTTTGTTTTTTTTTTTTGCTTTAAAACCTTCTTCGTTGTCAGCACTAAAAAAGCATATTTTTTGTATATTTTATTCGTAAGCATTTACTGCTTCAAAAGAGAGCTTTTATTGAAGCGCTCGATTATGCGCTTTTTCTCTTAAGTGTTTCAAAAAACACGAATTTTTTTTACTGGGATGTTATTATTATTCAAATATTGAAAAATAAGAAAGTGTATTTTTTGGCATCTTCTTGTCCCCCTTCTCTTGGCAATAGAGAGAGAGATAGATCATTTTGCTATTTTCCTTATTTATGCTTTTGTTATTTTTATACTTTTTCGCACATGACTCTATAGGGGTTTCAGCATTTCAGTACACAGCAGAATGTGTTTTGTGTGCGTGTTACCATATTTATTGTGTTTGGTTTTTTTTTGTTGGCATCATTTGCAAAATTACTGCTACTTTTGCAGTTTTTTTTTTTTTTTTGTTTCGCTCTTTGTATGCTACTGGTGTTTTGTGTTGGTATTATTGTGGTTTCTGTTGTTTAGTTTAGTTGTTGTTTTTTTTTTGTTTTTCTTTCTTATTTTGCTTGCATAAATAAATAAAAGTAAAGCTAAACTTAATATATGATTTTTATGATCTAGCCATGAGGCATCATGTAATTTTATTACTTTTCGCATTTTAGAAAAAATATACCATATGCACCCAACAAATATACATACTACTACGTAGTATATACGGGTATCTACATAGAAATTAATTCTTACAGCCATATAAACATGAAGTGAGTTACTAAACGGGGCATGTATTTGTACTATGTTCTACTGAAACAACTTTTAATATTATATAATCTTGTAGCAACATTTGAATAATGGCCAGACAATGAAGTTATTTCATTTCGTTGTACTCTAAGAATTGTTTTGTGTTGTAAGTATATGAGTATGAGATTTAAATATGAATTTATAGAATTGGCCATAGTGGTTTTATGTAGATTTGTTATTTCTAAAGCCCATCATTATATATCGTACATTCTGGATTCTCATGGCTCGGGGGTGCGATTTAAAAATCTTTATTTATATTTGAGTTTAAATAACACCAAAATTATTGATAGAATTGTGTGTAAATTACAATTTATACAATTATTTAAAATTTATATTTTTATAAAAAATGTTTGTTACCAAGTAACAGAAATTAGTTTTTATCAAACCCAATAAAAGCTTATTCGTTATAGGTACTTATAGTATTTTAAATCTTTGTTCTCTTTGAAAGTATATAAGAAATGTATTCTATCTCGTATATGTATGATTCATGTACACCTCAACATGGATTTATGATTTATCTCGACGTAAACACCACCACGATACATGCAGTAAAAAAACAAACACAAACAATAAAGATACCAAATACAAATGCAAAAGCAAAAGCAAGACTTTGTTTTGTTGTGTTTTGTTTTCAACAAGCAACATTACCAGCTTGTTATTACAGGTACAAGTATAATGAGGTTTTGGGTGGTTTTATTTTTAAGGTTATACGGTTATGTTTGTGTCTATAAAATTAAACATAAGGAAGTCCATAATTTTAACGGATAAATTTTGTTTAATGTTGTTATTTATCTAAGCGTCATATTCAATCAACCAAAGGTTTTGCAGGTGACCTTTGCCAAAATTTTAATAAGTGTTCAACATTCTGGTGACATGGATAAAGGAACCAAATTAGTTAGCTAGAATATTGGTTTGTCATGGTTTAAGTTTGCTTGCCCAGCTCAGTTCAGTGATACACATTTTAGAAGCGTACAAAGCTGCCAAAAGGCCAACATCACAGAACATAAAGCAGCTTCTTCTGTTGGGATCATCGGAGATATCATCATAGGCAAAACCTTCGTGTGTACGAGGAGAAATTGCAGAGGATCCCTTGGATTGAATCACATTTATAGTGACAACATATAAAGGGTGTCCCAACTAGAACGCAATGGTGTATATGGTGTTCGGTATCGTGAAATGATAATCAGTTTTTTCTTGCCTAGAATTAAAGAAATGAATGTAGAGGGCATGTGGTTTCAACAAGACGGCACCACATGTCATACAGCCAGAGAAAATCCATCAGTCATTTCCCGGTCGTGTTATTTCGCGTTTTGGTGACCAGAATTGGCCGCCTAGATCGTGCGATTTAACACCATTAGATTTTTTTCTTTATGGTTTTCTGAAGTCGATGGTGTACGCGAATAAGCCGACGACGACTCAAGCCTTAAAAGAGGATATTGGACGCTGAATTAATGAAATACCGCAGCATTTATGCAAAAAGATCATTGATAATTTCATTAAAAGATCGCGTGTGTGTCAGCACAGCCGCGGCGGCCATCTGCACGATGTCTTGTTCCATACATAACCTCATTATGTCTACTATACGATATAATAAGCTTCATGATTTTTTTTTAAATATCTGGGTTTTATTTAAAATTTAAATATTGCGTTCTAGTTTGGACACCCTTTATTATACAATTACAATACAGCAGACACAGAAGAAGTATTTAGCTTGATGTGCAAACTTATTTCCCACTGCTTTACTTGGTCCAACTAACTCAGTAGAATGTTTCCCTGCCTTGGTCATGATCTCAATGCAGAACATCCAGACTAGCAATTTTTTTAGTCCTAGCTGTTGCAGCACCAACTTTTATATATCAAAATGTCATTTGGAAACCAAATATAAAAAATCTATTAACATCATATAAAATGTGTGATTTAGCAGAATTTAGCATAGAAACTAGCTCCATACAAACTGGGCCTCCCTAATGTGGGTATTCATATATTATGCAGCTCACACCTAACTCTACTAATACAAACACAAATACATAACTTAATGTTCGTAGATAATATAAATACACACATATGGAAGTTATTGCTAAGCTAACTAGCTGTGTATCTTGCCTTTAGTTGACCGGAAATGCTAAGAATTTCATTAGATTTTTGCTTTTCGCTCCAAATGTTTTCATTTTTTATCATATACATACGATGTATCTCAAGAGCATAATACTAAATATAGAGTATAGTAGGTACTTGTAATTATGTAAACCTTTATGCTTTTTTAATATCTTATTATGTATAACAGTATTTAACACAAGCTGCTTAAATTTATTCTCTACTTTAAGCCTCCCCATCACATTTACTCCTCCACTGCGTATACTTAATATTTAATTAATTTCAAAAATAGCTAATACGCTTAGTTGGCCAGTAAAAAGAAAAATAAATATTAGTAACTAAACCAACACTAATGCGTGATATTTATATGTTTTAAGAATTACAGTATGGCTCAATTGAGAAATAAGAAATCGACTTGCTTTAAACTTTAAACCTCATAAAACATTTTGCACCTTTTACAACAACATAAATCTAATGAAACATTTTATTTTCATGAGCTTCTTGTTGTATTTCCACACTTGTTTATGTTTATCTGTCATTTCGATGGCATGGTGTCATCTAGAGTTCATAAAAACTGCCAGCATTAAGCACACACTAAAGAAATTAAAGTATTCAAATATTTATGTTGTGCGTGACCTTTCGAGGATTTTAACAATAATTTTATTGTTTACTGTGATACTTTGGATGTGGGTGTGTATGTATGTACATACATAAGAATTTAAAAAAAAACAACAAAATAAAAAACACATTGTATGACAAAGGTTCTTGAAAAAAAATGTGGGACGACAAAACAACGAGATTAATAAATCAATAAAAGTATCATCAGCATGCGGTGATAACGATAATAATAATAACAAGTAAGAGTGCTATATTCGGCTATGCCGAATATTATTTACCCTTCACCTTTGTTGTGGATGCATAATTATGTCGATAAACACGCCATCTGTTGATGAAATCATTCGTAACAATATTAATACACTTAGTTTTTTTGATGAAACTTTCAGAGGTTGTCTCTGATTTTTGCTTACATCTCCGTTCTTTATGGACGGATTTTGCTGATTTTAAATAGCAGACTTCTCGAAAGCATGTCTGACAGAATTATTGAAGATTTGGATACCGAAGATATTTGGGGATTTCAACATCCAGACAGACAGACGGGCATGGCTTAATAGACTCCGCTATCTATAAGGATCCAGAATATATATACTTTATAGAGCCGGAAAATTATATTGTGGAAATTACAAACGGCATGACAAACTTATATATACCCTTCTTATGAAGCTGAAGGGTAAGTATAATAATAACGATAACGATGATGGCAATGCTGATGATGATGATGATGATGACTACTAAAATAATGATAAACAAAGGGAACATAAGGTCGGCCGTCCATGGCATAAATTAAAAGTATTGTTTACATTATTTGCATATAACAGCAATATTCATGTACAAAAACAAAGCAACACGATATGATGCCATTACAAACAAGAGCAGAAACAACAGTTGTTATTTTTTGGTTGTTTACTTCACTTTGTTAAAACAACAAAAGGTTTTCTTATGCTTTTTTTATTGTAATGTCCACACGTTTTTATTACCACCCAGATTTTTTACGAGAATTAAAATAAAAACCAGCAATATTTACCAAATGTAATAAAGATAATATAGCTGCTGTGTCGCAAGTCGGTTAAAAAATAAGATTGTTCTATTTCATTAGCAGAATAATTATATTTTTCAACAAACTTCAAAGAGTAGACTAAAATTGATGACATTTATTTGGAAATATTAATTTTTAATGTTGAACATTTTTATACATCAAATTTGTTATATTTAAAATTTTACTTTCTTCAGATGCAAATCAGAAAGTTTTAATAATTTTATATTACAGAAAAACATGGTTTTATTACACAACTAGAACTAAGATGGGGGTTTGTTGATTTACGAAAGAAACACAGTCTTTTGAAAACCGTATAAAACTACCTTTCACGAACTTGGTATTTTATAACTTACTTTTCAATAACTATAACATAACTATGACATGCATTATAATAATGAGCTTAAATGCTATTGTGTAAGTATTGATTGTATTGATTGAAACTTATTATGAGAAGAATTCTACAGTTTTACTGTTTAATTATTTACATATATAATTACCTTAAGAATACTTAACAATTACAAAACAGTTTCTCTTGATAATAGAATTTTGCATTCATTTATCAGATTTTATCATACATAAATAATATAGCATAAATATATCATTCATTATATAATGAACTAGCTAAAACCCGGTGTGCTTCGCTACCCGTATCGTAATGAAATAAAAAGTTTAGTGTTAAACAAATATACCGTATTTGACGGACGATAAGACGCACCCTGATTTTAGGTCAAATTTTCAGAGTAAAAAGGTGCGTCTTATCGTCCGGCAAATTAAATCTTATTCCTTTTAAATTAAATCTTTCTACATTATCTTATTATGATTTACAATATACAAACAAACAAACACACATTCACTTTTATATATAGATAAGGGTTTCAAATGTATACAAATTTTAACATTTACTTAATATTGTTGCTAGTCAGCGCATTGGTGTCCTAAATATTAATATTGATAGCTGATATAGCTTTCCCTATATATAATTTGTCATCATATCTATGGGAGGTGCCACGCCCACTATTGATAGTCTGCCCATTCTTGTCCTAAATATTAATATTGATGGTAGAATAACCGTACCATATATCTTATTTTATACCATATATTTGATATTTTTTTAATTATCATCATATGGGAGGTGCCACGCCCCCTGTCGCTACTACTCCCATTTTTTCCGTAAATATTTAGAAAAACAATGGAATTGCTCATGCAAAATTTGAGTACTATAGCTATTATAGTTTCCCAAGAACTCTAATGTCATTTATGTTCAGTTTGGTTTGCCATTTCATCATGAACAGGTTGACAAAAGAACAACGCTTGCAAATCGTGCAAATTTATTTTGAAAATAACGGTTCAGTTCGCGAAGTTTACCGCAAGCTCCGTCCATTTTATGGTCGACATAATCGTCCATCAGAGCAATTAATTCGGTTAACCATGGATCGTTTTCGCACTACGTTTACTCTATGTGATAATACGCATCCGCAGAGACGTCGGATGCAAGTGTTTAAGAGGACCCGAATGAATCGATTTGCCACCGTGACCGGTATAGAGCCATGATAACCGACTATTTTGTTCCCGAATTGGATGGCATGAATGTGGATGAGTTGTGGTTCCAACAAGACGGCGCTACATGCCACACAGCGCACGCCACAATCGATTTATTGAAGGAAACATTCGATGAGCGCATAATTTCGCGGAATGGACCTGTCAATTGGCCACCAAGATCGTGTGATTTGACACCATTGGATTATTTTCTTTGGGGATATGTGAAGTCGCTCGTCTACGCCAACAAACCAGAAACGTTAGGGAAATTGGAAGCCAACATTCGTGGCGTTATTGTCGACATACGGCCCCATATGCTCGAAAAAGTGGTTGAAAATTGGACCTGTAGAATTGGCTTTATTCGAGCCAGCCGCGGCGGCCACATGCCTGAAATCATATTTAAACATTAATGGCATAAAATTATCCTTCCAATAAAGCCAAATTGATGGTCATTAAAACGATTTGCTTGTGTTTTATTTCAATTCGAAGTTCTATACCTCTCAAAAAAACACCCTATACAAACACACAATCACTTTTATATATATAGATATATGTATGTACATTTATGTCATAGTATTGCTAAAGAAAAGTTTTCATAAAATCTCTATATACGATTTTAATTGATTCATTTTACATATTACAACTCTATTTCATTTCAATACTATATGGTGTAGCGCGGTGATTAGTTAGTCGTTTGTGCTGAAGACTATGTAAGCATTTCTATAAGAACACATAAATTTATTATAAATGAAGTCCATTTAATTGTTTTCGATAATATTTCAAGTTTATAAACTGCTACAGCCGGTTTAAGTAAAATGAATAACTAAACAAACGCCAAAAATAATTAACGTTTTTCCTATTTTGGTCCATGTAACACAGAAGTTAAATTTTTTGACGAATAACGTAAAAATTGACACAATTTTTTGGTTTGTGTATCGCGTTTTTAAATGTCAAACAAACGAAACCAAGACGAATAAAACATTTCATTCCTTCAAAAGAAATATACTCGTACATATAAGAAACAGAAAATGTTTTAAAAACAATTGGTATAAAATGAAAACTGAAACTAAAGCTATGTGTCCACGATGGTCAGATATTACAACGTTGTATTATCTAGCAATGTGCTAGCAATGTACTGACATTGAAAAATTGTTAGCAAAAGGTAAATTGTCAGTTTAGATGACTGTAAGAAAACTAACAATTTCATTTGCACACAATTGTCACACAATGAATTTATCTGTCAACCGAAATTGTCAGTTTACACGGTTCTCAGATTATTGTGCGGCATTGTCAAATTCGTTTTGCAGCTCTGTGTGTGTGTTTAAAAATTTTAAACACACACATGGAACAAAAAAGACCAATTGGATTTTAATTCTTTAATTTTCTTCTACTTTTTTAAAAAATTTTATTAATGCACACTTGTTTGTTTATTATTTATGTATATACAGAGTTGCATTTAGAAATAATTTCATTGACAATGCTGCCATTGGCAGATGCATAAACTTTGCACATATGACAATGAAAAGTGTTTGTCAATTGTGTTAAAACAATGACAATGACAAAATTGTGTGTTTACACGATTGTTAAATGTCTGACAATATTTTTGTCTTCCAATGTACTGAAAATGCTTTTTCTTACAGACATTTTCTGAGCATTTTTCGGACAACGTTATAATATCTGACGATCGTGGACACATAGCTTAGGGCAATATACACTCTAACCCCCTTATTCATAAAAACTTCCAACAGGTTTATAACAGGTTTATGTATAATGATGATGAAAACATATTTTTTACTTATTTAATTAAAATATTTCAAGAATACTCAAATATGCTATAATTTGCTTTGTTTATTTATAATGTATGTATATCCACCTGTAGGGTAGCCGTTGTTTATAGTAAATTAAAATATTTAATATGAGCAAAAGTAAACAAAACAAATACAAATACAGTTTTTCAAGAATATCTTTGCACAGTAAAAAAAGTAAATTTTTTTTGTGTAAGATTTTTTCCAAGAATATATTTATAAAAATAAAGTTGGTTTTTTTTTTCATGCAGTCCATTACTAGACTTGTTTATGACTGTTAGGTTACCACACTCTAAAAAAAATTCCTACACATTACAATAATAACAACAAAAAAAGATGTTTGCACAAAATAACAAGCGTCAAAAAAATCTTTGCATATTGCGTGAATGCAATAAAAAAACCGTAAAATTTCCGCGAATTTTGTTCATTTGGGGTTTTTTTTATGAATAATTTGAAATATGAAAAATTTAAATATCATTCAGTCATAAAGTAATTGTCGTTAAGGGAACAAGCAACCTCTTATTAACATTCTAAAATATGCCAGAAAAACGAGTTTCAAAAAATATTATTCAATTAGTGTATTTTAGTAAGTATAAAGACAACTCAGCCAGAGAAATCGCTGATATGTTCTCCCTGAAATACCATACTGAATACAACATCCTATCCCGATCAGAGAAAGAGGGACGACTCGAATTAAAACAGGCAGGCCAAAAAAAAATACAAGACGAATTGAGAGCAATATAATTAAAAATATTTACGATAATCCGCAATCTAGTAGAGTGGAAAAAGTTTATGCAGTAAGAGTATGACTTATTCTTCACGCTCGGTTAGGAAAATACAATTGCTGTCAGTGCAAAATGTGGAGAAAAGATTAAGATTTGCTATAGAACACATTTCACTTCCTTCAGAGTACTGGCATGATGTTGTTTTCTCTGATGAAACAAAAATGATGCTCTACTACCATGATGGGTCCCTGAAAAGTTTGGCGGAAACCGCTAACAGCTGTAGAAAATAAAAATGTAATTCTTACAGTGATGTTTTGAAAACTGTCAGCAATGGTATGGGGTTGTATTTCAAGCCAGTAAGTTGGTAAAATCAGAATTTTACATGAAATAATGACAAAAAAGTTAATTTAAATATTTTAAAAAATTAACTGACCGCCAGCATTCACAAATTCGGGTTTATTGACCCAGAAAACTCCAATAAGTTGAAATACAAATTATATCAAGATAATGCTCCCAAACATAAATCATATTTATATATGTAAGTCATGGTTGTTGTACAACTGTACTAAGCTTATTGATACTCCTGCCCAAAGTCCTGACCTTAATCCTATAGAAAATTTGTGGGTGCATCTGAAGAAAAAGTTAGCAAAAAGGGCACCAACCAATAAAAACGATCTGATTAAATTTATTAAAGAAGAATGGGAAAAATACCAATAGAATATGACATTCAAAAGGTAATTCACAGAAAGTATACTCGGTCAAGACCGACCATATACTACCCTACACCCAGTATATGTATAAAACAGTTTTTCAAAAACGAGCGCTATAAGGGAGATTTTACTTATTATGGACCGATCATCCAAAAATTTAGTTCCATGGTTAAAGTGAATTACGTAGAGGACCGAACATTATAAAATTAGGTGTCATCATTTCTGTATATGGCTGTTTCCACAGAAAATTACCCCTTACAGCTCAAAACTAAAATAATTATTTTTAATTTATTTTTCCACTAATATTACACAAAATAAATGTATCTGTCATTTTCCGAAGGATTAAATGTAATTTTCTTAATACTAATAAAAATATGCTGCTTTTTGTTACCCATAATAAATGAATTCAAACACAAAAAACGTTTAACTTTGTATAATGTAACGACCGTTACTTTTTAAAAAAAAAATTTTTTTTTGTTATTAATTTCCTTTGGTTTGAAAATAAACCCATTCCTTAAAAAAAACATTTCAAAGAATTTAATAAGAGTTTTTACTTGACACATCCTGTGCAAAATTTTGTTTGTTTCCGAAATTTGAAAACAGCACATTTATAAAGTAACGACCGTTACCTTTTTAATGGTCAAAAAAAGTATTGAAATTACATTTTTTATGAAATCTTTCGATTGCTACCGATGCCTGAACTTTCGTAGGTCCAAAATTAAGCAATTCTCGTGGCATATTTACTTAGGTTGCAATTTTATTTAAAAAATCTACGAAAATCGGTAACGACCGTTACTTTAAAAACACCCATATGTATATGAAACTTATTTGTGTTGAATTTTATTCGGATAACAAAATTTTTAAGAGATTTATGGTACTTAAAGTGATTTTCGGAAGTGGGCCTTATACGGGAGCTACGACGAATTATAAACCGATCTTCATGAAATTTGTAGATGTGATTTAGCTTCATTTATTACTCATTTGTAGTGAAATTTGTTGGATCCTATTATAATTCAAACATTTATGATCGTTAAACTCCTATTTGGGAAGGACATTTGTATGGGGGCCAGGTGAAATATTGGACCGATTTCCACCAGTTTCAATCCCATCCATCCTGAAGGCGAAAAAATGTCACATACCAAATTTTATCGAAATATCTTCAAAATTGCCACCTGTACTCTGCGCACAAGCTTTACATGGACAGGCATCCAGCCAGACGGATGGACGGACGGACATCGTTAAATCGACTCAGAAAGTGATTCTCAGCCGATCGATATACTTTAACGTGGGTGTTGGGCCAATATTTCTGGGTGTTACAAACATAAGCACAAATCCAATATACCCTCCCCACTATGCATAGCTATGGTGGTGTAGGTTATAATAAAAATATTAAAAATTTAATATGAATTTTAATATTTTTATTTTACTAAGAGTTTATTGAGTTGAGATTTTTATAATTATTGCCAATATTTTGCTACTCCATATTGTAGCATTTTTAAATTAACAATTAACAACAAAAATTATTTCTGAAGCCTGTGAAACAGATGTAAATTTTTATTTGATTTTAAATAAGAGACAACTTTTAAGTTTTGCATTCTTATCAATAATAATTTGTCTTGTTTCTTTTCTTTAATTTTTTTTATTTCAAAATCGAAAGTATTATAATTAATAATTATTTTTAAGTTTAAAGTGTTTTTAATATAAAGTATTGCTTAAGTATAAATTATGTTCATATATTGCCTACACCTGTTTTATAATAATTAGGCTTAAAAATTTCAATAATAATATCTTGAATTAATATTAAAGAATTTAATACTTTTGTTTTACAAAACCAACAGGCAAAATGTTTTTTATCTGTATCTACTAATAAATGATGCTGGGTTATACATATTTATTTTATATTTATTTTATATGGATTTTTATTTCCGTTTAATAAAAATATGGGGAAGCAACAAAAAATTAATGGGCATTGAAAATGTTTTTTATTCCTACATTGTTGCTGTCTTTATTGGAGTTATTTTTGTTGTTGTAAAGTTACGTAAAATATTTAATGTTTAATGGTGTTGTTACGATGTTTTTATTTCAGCTGCTGTTGATTTTGGTTTGATGTTTCTTTTTTTATGCTCTTTTACGAAATAAATATTATTAATATACACTAACAACACATTTCATAACATTTCTGTGGTCAGTTCCTGTTGATTCCCGTGTATGTGAGAGAGTGAATTCTAGTGGGCTAACCGACTTTTATCACCAAATGTGATAATAACAAATTGTACCAGAAATATTGACAAATGGTCTTTTCATTAATAATAGTACCAATAGATATGGACTAAAATAGAACTCTAAAATTATTTCTTAGTATTAAAGATCGAATGATTTCGGCATAGTATCCACTGTATTTTAGAGAAGTTATCAACAAATTTGTTGTTTCTAAAGTAATTCATCCTTATTAAATGAAATTTATGTTCTTCAAACTAAAATAATCTATGCATTCAATTGAATCATTGGATTGGCTAAAAATTTGGTTCCCACAGGGGAACTGGTACCCACTACTCAATCATTTGCACAACATGCAAAAATTTCCTATGTTGTTCCTACCGATTTTTGCATTGATGTTGTTGGTACTAACCGATTAAGATAAATTGTGATTGAAATTTTGGTCGTCATATTTAAAATATTGCAACCATAAATAGAGAATTTATTTGTGTACTTGGAACAAGGCACTTTTCAAGTTTCAATTGTACCAAGAAAAGTTCAATTGTACCAAGTGTTTTATCCCTGATACATAGCCTGAATATTGCTGCCACCAATACAGCAACAAAGCAACGAATGTGTTGCTAATGACACGATAGTGTGGCATCAAACGAAAAAAACAAAAAAGAAAAAATCACTGAACATAAACACAACATTTGGGATGTTTGTAGTTGTGGCTTAAATTTATCACTCACTAGCGAGTATTTCAGATTTTGTTGTTGTTATTATTGTTTTTTTGTAATCCTGTTGCTGTGGTTGTTGTACATAATTTTTACTTTCAGTTGCCATAATTTACAGATTTTTTCTTTTTAGTCCTCGTGTATTTGTTTGTTTTTATTTTATAAGGGCCATGTGTTTATAAATACTGCATTGTACATATATTGTATTGTATTGTGTTGTGTTGTGGAGTAAAGTGGAATGGGTGTCAGGGATGTGGGATGAGATAAATACATGTATAGTAAATAATTGTTGCAGAATAAGTTGGAGAAAAAGAAAAATCTCCATTGAAATGATGGTAATCGGGCGTAAAATACTCATAATAATCATTTCAACAAATTATGAATGAATGATTCTTTTATATCATTTCTGTTTTTTTTTTTTTTGGTTTTCGCTCCCTCGCTTCTTAGTTCGTGGTTCTTTTTTATTAATCGTGCGTTAAATATTAAAATATTAAATGCAAGAATAACTGAGAATATTTCAGAGAGAGTGTGTTAAATAATAAAATTACACAATCAGAATGTGTTACAATCAGGGTAAAAAAACATACAGCAACAGAAACAATTACATAAAATGTTCAATGAATGAGTTTTATGTAAATATTTAAATCGTACAAATAAATATGATTTGTGTTATGCTTATGGTTAGTGGTAAACATTTGTGAGCTGAGATCTTAAGATGAACTGCAACTGCTTAAATTTAAATATTTGATGCGCGTATAAATTACGGCAATTTTGTTACCGACCATAGTTACCTTTAAGCTTTTGCTGTTCAAATAGAATTCAACATATATTTTCAAAACTTTATATATATCGTTGGTCTCATGTAGAAAGGCCCTAACTCGCTATTTTTTCGAAATTTGTATTTTTTTGCGATTCCAATGAATTTAACGCAAATACACCTCCTCACAAAAATTTATTGCAATAGTGTAAAAAATAACGCTTTTATAAGCAGTTGTACAAAAAAACTAACATGTTGAATATTACAGTTTCTATTATGTTTTTACCTTCTCCTGTAAAGTTTCAAATATGCGAGTTACGGCTTTTCTACATGAGACCATCGATATGTATATAAGTCATGTCTCCTAATTTTGTAACGATCTGTTCATAATTAGTCATAGCTCGTTTATAAGACAAACTTCTGAAAATTACTTGACAAGTGTTAATATCAAGATAAAATTTGACACAAATAATATTTATATGCATAAAAGTTATACTACTAAATTTGTTGATGATAGGCCCATAATTGGGAATAACTCCCGTATAGCGCCCATTTCTGAAGAAATATTTTATATATATACTGGGTGTAGGGTAATATATGGTCGGGCTTTTCCGACTTTACATTCTTACTTGTTGTTTATATTTTATTGAATAACTTCAATCGTTTTTGCATGTTTTTATTACTACCTACGTTATTTACAAAAAATTAAACATAATTCTTAAAAAGAAGAATAATTTTTACTTATTTTGTTAAAAAATTGTATAAATGTATCCAGAAAATCTATTAAAACATTCGTTAAAGTGATTTTTTCTTGTTCATTTTTGGTAATAGTTTAATAAGTTATTTCAATTAATTTTAATTTTTTTTATTAAAAAATGTTGCATAAACATATTGACAGTATTCTTTGCCCTTATAATAATATTTCGTATGGACATAAACTAAGATAAACTAGGAAGCAGTAACGTAGGGTATTAGAAAGTGTTTAAGAAATTTCCTAAATTCCATTCAGCAGGTAGACTCAGGAAAAGTAAAATGTAAGAAATATTATTTTAATGAGAAATTTTGTGGAAATGATTCTGTCAAGACGTGGTTGAGTTAGATTCGTATACTTTCGGGAAAAGAAAACAGTCTTAGACTGCAACATTACGATACAGGAAAAAAAATTAAATAGTATAAATGGAGGCATCCATTATGATATTATAATTATGAGCTCATTTCTCCAGCCTAAGAAGGTTAACCTAGAAGCATTTATTTTGTAAAGGAATATTTAATTTTATATAATTACAGCTTGCATCAGTAAAGGCATGGAATAAAAAATATAAAATTTTAAATTTTATAGAAATTTATTTCTCAGGCAAATTTTCTTCTATCTAATTTTTAAGAGTAAATATTGGGAAATTCCTTTCAGTGACTGAAAGAATATTTTACAGAAGCCAGTGATATAAGAAGTGTAAGATTTAAACTAGGAAACTCAAAATATGAAAAAGAAATCTTTAAACCTTTCTTGATTACCATATCTCTTCTTAAACTGATCGCTGTATACCAAGATTTGTGAATTAGTGTGAGTAGCATTTTTTGAACAACATATTTTAATACTCTAGTAGAACTATTAGAGTGAAGACGTTATATAATCTACAATCGGATCAGAATCACGAAGACAGCATAATATGATCAGTGAAATGTTTAAAACATATTCATGTCACTATATACAGCTATATCAGTTACAATTACGAAATTCAATTTATATATTAATTAATTCAACTGTTTTTAAAGACTTTTATAATTCACAAAGTATCAGAAATCCAAAAAGTGCAAAATAAGAGCAACCTTAATATATATATATACATTAGGGCGGGCCAAATTTTTTGTCGATTAGAGCCGCCCCCTAGGATGATTCTATGGACAATTCTAAGCAACTTTGGTGAAGGAACCATGAGTCATCTCGATTTTCGAGTCTCCCACTTTTTAAAAAATGAATGACTTGAAAGCAAGAAAGACTTTCAAAAATAACTTATTCCGCTTTTCTTTCACTAAATTAATTTTTTTACACATGTTCTTATTTTTTAGGTTGAATTTCTGTTGAAAAAAAATAAAATAAATATCAATTTTACCGAACATTTTTTCTCGGAAAATAGACGAAAAATATTACAAATATGCATGAAACGCCCTCTGGTGGTGTTCATAGGTAAAAATAAAGATCAAAAATTAATTTCTTGACCCCAAAAACATACATACACATAAAAAAGATAATATAACGATGAATAAAAAATCGAATTTCGAATCATAATGATGTTATAGGGAAAAAAATAATTTTTTGAAAAGTGGGAGACTCGAAAATCGAGATAGACCCATGGTTCCTTCACCAAAGTTGCTTAGAATTGTCCATAGAATCATCCTAGGGGGCGGCTCTAATCGATTTTTTCGGCTCCATACAAATTGGCCCGGCCTAATATACTGTTTACGCCCAACATATACGTACATACTTATGTATATGTATGTAAATAGGGAATATATCTCACATTTTAAAAATATTTTCTTTGCTGGTTTTAATTTTTGCAGTAGGTATTTGTTTTGTTTAATTGATTGTAAATATCGCTCATTAGCGACAAAAGGGATCACAAAATTTTGGTTTTTGAAGTACAAAGCATTCTCTCGTCGGTAGGCCTATAAATCGCTCATTTACTATATGAAAATACATCAATGTAATGACTTGAAATATAAAAGCCATTTTAATGCTTTTTCAGTTACGAATTTCTTATTGCATATGTGTGCTACGTCCCAGCAAGCTATATGAGTCCGTAAAGAGTCTTTTCTGACACCTTTTTCGGAGCGTTAACTCTCTTTATGAGCCCAAAAAACAATCATAATTGCTCCGAAAATCTTCAGAAAAGAGGGTCATTACATTCGAAAATGGTCCGTCAGAAAGAACTCTTAGATAATGTCAGAAAAGAGTCTTTTATGAGGTTTTTTTGGGCTCTGTGTAATCTTGTTTTTATCATTCTTGTGTGGTACAGCTATGTTTTTTTCTTGTTCAAAGCACAAATAACAGGACAACAACGCTTTGGTACAAACATAATTACGTGGAATTTCTGAGGAATACTGCGTGTCGACTCAGGACAGTAACAAGCAAATTTTTCTTTTCGAAGCGCTCCTAGAATGGTATGGTGGGTTATTGCAAATGTGTGCTATGTACAGTTATTGGTGTGTAAGTATGTGTACATGTTTTTTTTTACAAATTTTTAAATAAATTTCCATTTTACAACGACTACGAACAACGTCAATGATTTTTGTTTTTGATTTCTACTTATTGTTGTTGCTATTGTTGTTTTTTATGGTTTGCGGTTGTTGTCGTAGTTGTTGTTTGTATTTGATCGAAAACTGTGTCAATTGAAAGTGCAAATACAATAATTTGTTCAATAAGGAAAGAATAATAATGCCACATATAACTGTCAACAATATTCCACTCAGACCAATGAAAACAGTCCTCAAAATTATTCGTAAAAAAACGTAGACGCAAATGTGCACTGTATATACATAGTTACATACAGTGTATCACAACAATATGCATACATAAAATTGTAAAAAACATGTTAGCAAACTTAATTTTTTTGCAATAGATAATAAATATTATGTAGACTACAAACTCGTCCAAAAGAAAACTTTAAAAATATTAATTTGGATTTAGTTATTATTGCATTTTATTAATTTGCATCATCATTTAAATATCACAAAAGTGTTTTGCTTTTGTTTAATTTATCTTAATTATTTCAGATTTTAGTATCTTTTTTAATTTTTCGGGAATTTTTTTTATTTATTTTGCTAAAAAGATACATACGTGTAGTGTAACACACATTCTAATTGTTATAAGTAAAAATTTGTTCCTTATTGCCCTCGGTTGTGAAGATCTTTGTGTTAAAATATATGTATGTACTCGTATTATACTTTTACTATTTCTATGGGTTTCAGGTCCGAGCATTAATTAGGTGTCGGCAAGTATTTGATACTGTACAAAAGCGAAATTTTTGACATTAAAAACTTTGCATTTTGCGTCAGCATAATGTTAAAAATAACAATATTTCCTTGTAGATCCATTTTGCGGCTATGGAGTTACGATTTGACTTGGGAATGGCCCAATATCCATGGAGGTCCATAATATCATTAGTATATTCAAGATTATTGAACCACCATCATAATTAATGGTGAATTTTATATTACTTATATTTGGCTTCCGCCAAGTCTGAACCAAAAATATTGCGTTTGCTTTAGTCATAGAATATAACATATCACACCCTAAATACATAAAATAAAGGGTTACAACTCAAAATTTTCCAAAACTGTCTTCTTCCATAAATTAATTCAACATACTAGGTGTGTTGCATGTGCACGATGAAGTTTTTTGTCTCTGCTGAAAATTTTAGTATTTTGAGTTGCGACCTTTTTGTATTTAGGGTGCGATATGATAATCTCTTCAATCTATTAATTTTACAAAACAATTGGTGTCTATTGGTCATTTTAATGGGTCATTAAACTCTGGTTCGGCTAAATATATGGTATTAGTCTTTCCTCCCCCACATTCAATGATTTTGGTTGACCATTTCGGGTTAAATTTTAAATGATTTACTCTTTTTACACAATCTATTATCAGTTCAACAAAAAAAATATCTTGAAAATGAATAGGTGATATAGTTTTGTGATACACTGTACATACAAATATCCATAAAGTTAAAAACAGAAAACAAATCAATAAACGAGAAAAAATATAATAAATCGTTTTTTAAATGAATTAAATTCAATGCAATAATAATAATAAATACTTACACACACACACACACATACATATATACATATATAAAATATTGGTAGGGCTTCACTTTGTAGGCCTTCCAAAATACAGGCTTACATATTCTAAAATATTCGAAACTCATTCCACACTGTCTTCACTCAAATTTATAGAAGGTCTCCGCTCCTTCTTCTAAACATATTATTTATTAAAAAAACAAACATGAATGTTTTTGCAATTACATATATAAATATTTGGCTCTTAACTCGTATTTTACAACAATAAAATTTATTTTGCTTTCCTGGTAACACGAGTTAAAAATTAATAAATAAACCATTGCATGAAGCCAGAGAAAAGTGAAGTAATTTCTTATATATGGCTGTTTCGGAAGTGGGCCTTATATGGGAGCTACGACTAATTATGGACCGATCCAAATAAAATTGTATCGTATTCATTGTATACATATGAAATATATTCAGCCCAATCATTATTAAAAATTCCGCGGGAGTTTTTTTCCTTTTTCCCATTTTTCCTATTCAAATTCAATGTTAAAAAAATAAAAAGGGAAAAAACTCCCGCGGAATTTTTATTCATGATTGGGCTAATTTACGTTCAATATTTTTTGGATACCAACATTTCTGAGTGAGTTATGCTTTTTAAAGTGATTTTCGGAAGTGGGCCTTATATGAGAGCTACGACTAATTATGGATCGATCTGCACAAAATTTGTAGATGTGATTTGGCTTCATTTACCGCTCATTTGTGATGAAATTTGTTTGGTTCCTTGCATAATTAAAACATTTATGATCGGTAAACCCCAATTTCGGGAGGAGTATTGTATTGGGGCCAGGTGAAATAATGGACCGATTTCCACAAGTCTTAATCCCATCCATCCTTGGATCGAAACAATATCCAAATTTTATCAAAATATCATCAAAATTGTGACCTATACTTTGCGCATAAGTTTTACATGGACATCCAGCCAGCCAGACGGATGAACGGACGAACGGGCGTCGTTAAAACGACTCAGGAAATGATTCTGAGTCAATCGGTATACTTTAAGGTGGGTGTTGGACCAATGTTTATGGGTGCTAGAAACATCAGTACAAATTGTGCTGTAGGATAAAAATATTCTTATTCTTCCACTTAATCATTTAGACACTTTGCGGTATTTTTGCCTATTTCTGCCGATTTGTTGTATGAAAACAAATCAAAACATGTTGGTTTTAAACGTGAATTATTCAATATGTACAAATTAGACATTAAAGAACAAACTTGTCGACATACCGACATAAATAGCTAATGCAGGGTATGTCTGTAATCTTTTACTCAGAATACTAAATATATTTGACTTGTGCATTTTTAAATTAATTTGCATTTAAATTTGCATAATATTGAGTATTATTTCAGGCAAATGATTTTGATTTTGTACGTTTTTATAACAAATAATCTACTGATTCTGTCTTTTACCACTACGGTTACAAAATTTAAGATGGAATGTTTAAATTATTTTTGTTTCAAATATAATTAACATTTATCGACTGACTTTCTAATAGTTAAACCGCAAAAATCTGTATCATTAATACCTCGCCTTGCTGCGTTTCATTTTGCATTTTTTCCAAGTTGCGTCGCTGCTTAATCAGTACTAATTTTCACTATGCGTCGTTAGATTTCGTTAGGTTTTCGAAGTTGCATTGTTTTGGGTTCGAATTTTTGCAAAATCTGCAACGTTATTCGAAGCTAAAACGATGATCCGTGCAAGTGCTTAGATGATCGAAATGGAGCCCTTGCTTTATATTTAGATTGAAAATCAAGTTGCCCAGATATTATTAGTAAGTAAAATGGTATTTCAGACAAAGGCAAAAAGCTTATGTGATGACATAAAATGTAAAGCATTATCCAACGATAATGCTAGTGGTAGTAATACAGACAATTGCTACAAGAAAATTTATTTTACGTTAAGAAAAGCTGTTCAGCAAACATTGGAACTATTTTTTGTGAAAGAAAGCCGATGACTTATTATTTGCGTAACCCTAGAACCTATCTTCGATCTTTATATGGTTTGCTGTAGAAAATCTTAATTTACTTTGCGTCGTTTCAATTTGCATCGTGTTTTTTTGAAACGTAACCCCGATGCAAAGTGAGGTATTGGTGTATACACTGCCTTGCATTACTATAATTAGACTTGTTGTTTGCCTTTCTTTTGTAAAGTTATAAATCATTTTTTAATAATATCTTTTTAATATTAATATTTTGTTAGTATTTCATAACTATAATTACATTTTATGATTAACAAAAAAATTTAATATTGATGGTCCAACAGATGGTTTCAACAGCTGGAGACCTACGGAAGGAACCATGATATTTCTAATATATAAATTTCAAAGTCGATTCTTTAATGGTTGAGGTGATATTTGTGAAAACAGTGTGCTTGATTTGGCGTGTTCAAGGACCAAAATGAATTCTTCTGATTACACACAATTACGAGATGAGAATTCAGTGTAACGCAAAACAATTTATATTTCAACAAGCCAGAACGCCATGAAGAACATTTGGGAATGTGAAGCTGTCACCTAAAAAAAAGCTGTTAATCTGTTCTATATCTGAAGATTTAAGAATAAATCTGGTGAATAGTATGCCTGATGGAATTTTTGTGTTGGTCTAAAAAAAAGAAGGCCCAAGCCATTACGAAAGTCTATAAAATTTGTTGTGTGCACATATTGCTATTTAAATGTATTTATAGTTATGAAGCCCAGTGTATAATCAAGTCATTTGAATGAATCTGTTTTTTTTTCTGTATTCATGTACATGTACAATGTACATTAGAATGTCAGTTTAGTTTAAAGAAAGAATTATATATTTTGCACAGTTTTTGTATAAATTTCTTCTTAATAAATATTTTATACATAATTTGAAAACTAATGGAAACATTTTTTAAATTATACAACTTAGGGAACATTTCCAGAATTTGTTTGACTTGTCCTAATGTATTTATTAAGAGCAGTATGAACACGTATTGTGACTTTTCAGTATATGTATGATTTTATGTAATATAATGCTTGTGTTTTGCAACTTATTGTATATAATATTGTAGAAAAAACACGTGCTAACAACACATGTGCTAAATTTTAAATGAATCCAATGAAACCCTTGCAATCACACTCACCTACAAACAGAGGATTTCATATTATACCACCTTTGAAAATACTTGCATATAGATACTTTGCATGGGAAAAATATGCCAAACTGTAATTATAATTGTGCAATTGAGCCTAAAGTCAAATCCTGCACTTTGAGTATAAAGTTTAGGTTTTACTATCATAATATATACTAATAATTTATATTGTTTTTATACACAGCACAAAAAAACATATTTGTCGTGGGACCAAAAATTATTGGTCCTTATGAAATTGTAAGACGATCTAGGAATTTCCGACCATCTGTTTATAGACACGATAGAGCCTCAAATATTTGTTAATCAGGGCTGTTTCGTTTTGAAAATGGGCCAATCGTTTAAGTAGATCCAGATTGTTGTTCCACCAAGTGTGTGTTTAAATGGTTTTGTGGGACCTGTAAATTTGCTAACCAAGTTTCCAAAAAACTTGGTTTGTGTTAATAAAAAAAAGGATAGTTTTTAATTATGGCAAATTTTAGCTTTTTATTGTAAATAAAAAGAAAACACTTTTCTTTAAATTCGTTCCAATATTGTAGTGGTACAAACTGATGTTTTATTTGACAATTAAATAAAGGGCTCGATAAAAAACAAAAATAGCTACTTTATTCTTCAAAGTCTAAGCAACGAATAATAAACAAAATGGCTCGAAAAAAACTAACATAATGTTAAAATAAAATTTAACGAAAAACTAACTTAAGCTAAAATATATATATAATAGCAGCGGTCTATCTTTCTTCATATTGTTGATGGTAACATCATCTCCCAACAGGACAGAGACGGGAACACCACTACCATCCTTCAGACATGAACACAGATAGTTTAAACATTTTGTTGTCAATGTCATGAATGAAAGTTTTTTTCATATTTTACGGCAGCACTTAAATGCGCATAATGCTAAAAACACAACTGGAACGGGCGATGAATATTTGGTCGCGAATATTCCTCGTCATAAAATAAACACATTCGTGTATATGAAAATACACACAATAATGTTTGTCATAATCGATAAACTCTGTAATATAGTCTTTTTCAATTTCTTACGCCGGCGAACGACGAACAAACAATACAGGGTGTCATTTAATTTTTTAATATTTTAGTAAATAATGTTAATTTATACTTTAGTTATTGTTTTAATTTTTTACTTTATATAATTTAAAATAAATAAAATAGGGCAATTATTATTTTTAGTTGAACTGTTAATTTTTAATTTTTGATATTTCTTTAGCTAGGCTTGAGTTCATTAAATTAAATTTTCATTAAATTTTTTTTACTGAAATTTCGAACCACCGGTAACACTGGTTAAAGAATTGATGTTTGACTGTTGGCTAGCGGGCACCGCAGTGGTGCAGAGGTTAGACCACAAATAATTCTGATGAGAGAATGTGGTGGTTCCCCAACTCAGCGAAAAAATTATCAATAAATTTAAATAATAATTTTCATGTAACAATTCCTACATTCAGTAAAAATAATTTAATGAAAATTAAATTTACTGAACTCAAGCCTAACTAAAGAAATATCAAAAATAAATAAAATAATAAAAGCACAAATTGCATTTTCTGTCATTATTGTGCTTCATACGACGAATTTACACAGCGAATTGTAAACTACTAATTCGTCGTGTTGAGCAAATTAGACGTTCGTCCCAGTAGTGTTCCTAGTATAAATCTGTTATTAAAATAAATCTGTTAAAAAAATAGAAATAATTCCCACGTAGATAAAGATCGACGTACCAAAATTGGCCCATAATTGGTCGTAACTTTTATATAGGGACGCTTCCGAAAATTACTGAAGTACGCTAAAATTTCTTATAAACATGATATTAACCCCCTGGCCCAGATGTCGAACGATAACCTTCGCTTAGATAAGACTTAAGACAAAAACTTGATTGTGAAATAAACAAACTTGATTGAGTAAAAAAAATAGATACGATAAAAAGTTTGTGTCTTAAGTCTTATCTAAGCGAACGTTATCGTTTGACATCGTAGGCCAGGGGGTAAGCTTCACATCAATTATTCCCAAATATACTCGTATATACATACATCGAACTAGTTGATTTTGTGAATATTGGTCCATATTTGATCATAGCTTCCATATGAAGTTCACTTCCAAATATCCCTAAAGGTTGAAATTCGGAAAAAGTAATCCTCATATATGGGAAATTTACACTAAATATTGGTGGTGGCTATATAAGATGTGGCACAGTAAAATGTAATTTATTTAATTATTTATTTATTTATTTACCTACTTACTTTCATAAATAGTTACCTATAAAATTTTCTAAAAATTTTAAATGTTTACAAACAGACTCTGTAAATTGATATGAAAACAACACACACATATAATACGATCATCTTTAGACAACTTAAAAACATAAATATAAATTCAAACCTCTTGTGTGAAGTGGCAAAGAGAATCGAGTGTGTTTCAATTGCAAAAATAACTAAAATTATTGTATTCCATCAATCAGCTCGGTTCTTTTTTGTCTTGTTTGCTGTAGTTGTATTATCCTTTAAGTTAAATCACTTTTACATATTTTTTTTTTTTGTTTGACACAAACTATGGATTGATTCATATCAAAAAGTATATTTTTCACATGTTCATGCAATTCTTCTTTATCCATCTTTCGTTCTAAATTTTTTGTTTATGTGTTTGTATAGAAAGGGGTTTCAAGTTGCTGTTCTTGTCTCTGTTTCGATTTATTTATGATTATATGAGTCTACTTATTCAAGATTTAACCTCCTCCAGTTGTTACAGAATGTATGTTTGTCATCAATTTAAGGTTATTTTTGTTTCCTTAAACTATTCATATCCATGTTTTAGGAAGCATAAATGTGCGCCTTTGTAAGTTTTATGTGAATGTTTTTGTATTAACTTACAATGCAGACTACTGCATATTAGGCTAAACAAAAACATAATGTTTAAGGATCACTTCAATCATGTTGGTTGACAACAAAAGTAGAAAAAGCGGATGAATAAACGAAAAAGCAGACGGACAGAGTTTTAGAAAGAACAAAAATTTATAGAAATCATTTTCTTGAAATATGCATAATAGTTAGGCATTATTCACATAAAATCTGGCAATGTAAAAATGATCAATTAATCTTTTCAATATACGACATTGTCGGATTCAGAGGTTGCTTCAAAAAGTATTGCAATTGATATCATAATCCTTAAGCACAGATCTTGAAAAGAAAAAAACAGGAAATCCGAAAAGATTGCGCAAAAACTGCAACACAAGTTTAAGTGCCAAAAGAACTACACTTTACAAAATATACAGAAACTAATAAATTAGGTAACTTTGCAATTGTAGTTTGGCCACCTCTTCAATATGAATTTATATAAAATAATGCCTGCACAGAAAGAAAAATTGCTTTCTAAAATGAAGTTTATTTTTCTCAGTTTTAGCCTGAAATTTTCAAGTACGTTTTTACTAGTTCATACTTAAAATAAGTAAAAATGGGGATTGATTTGACAAATCAAGCGCAGATTTTCTTAAAACAAGAATAATAATGTAGTTACAAAATCAACCCTCATGCTAATATAACATGTTGTTACAAAACACACTTCCTACGTTAAAATTCACTATTATAATTCTCAAATAGTCTATGTGAATTTTAATATAAGATATATAAGAATATCACAATAAAGCAAGTAAGAATAGGAGTACCGATCCAGTTATAATCTGTTCCGAATGAACAAAATATAACCACATGAGGCCTTGGTTCTTACTTCATAATATTGTAGCCATAGTTAGCCGACCGAGATCCAAAGTATTTGTCACGTATTATTTAGCTTATTTTGGGATTAATTATATCTCGGGCATTCTTACATCAATCCGATTTTAAGATTACACCAAATATGAATTAGACCTTAAATCTAGTTCAAATTTCTTGAACCAAGCTCATTTTGGGATTAATTTAAACTCGGACATACTTAAATCAAGTACGAATTCGTGCTTAAATCTAGTTTATAATTTTTGAATCAAGCTTATTTAGGGATTAATTCAATCTCAACCATTCTTAAGGAGAGCTAAAATTAAGATTTTTTGACTTGATGAATCCGTACTTGAATCAAGTATTTTGTACTCGGTATAAGAAAATCCGTACTTACCCTACTATTGACACCGCTATGGATTTATTTAAGTACGGCTTACTCAATTTTTTTTTGAGTGTGCGGAAAAGTATGGAATATAATTTTTGACAACTAAACAAACTAAATTTTTATAATTATTTCCTAAAAAATTATAAATAACTATCAAATTGTGGTTAAAAAGTATCCAATAGTTTTTTTCTTACATACATAAATATTTAATAACTTATGCCACCGGCTTTTGTGCGAACAATGCTTTACTCGTCATAAAAATGTAGTTTATTTCATATTACTTACATATATATGTACGTACTCGTATATCCTTCCTCTTCATTTTTTTCCTGTCTTTTGGAAGGTTTTCTTTTTTCAGTTGAAATTTTTTTCATAAATATTTTTACAAAAATTTCACTAACAAGACTTAAGAAAAAATGACATACACATGTCAGACATAGTACATACAAATATATATATCATCATCTATAGATTTAGTAGCAAGTAAAAGTATACATAAGTATATTCATACGATTTACAAGCAACGAAAGCAACATTGTATTTGTTTGTAACATACTTGGATGTTTGGCTGTATGTGTTTTTAATACAAAATTATATTTAGTACAAAGAAATAGGGAAAACTGCATTAAATTAACCTAATTTTTAATGATATTGCTACTGAAGTTAAAAAAATATCCAAATACTCTTGAACAGACTGTGTAAAATAAACACAAGTTTCGTTTTTCATTTTTAAATTAAAGTATTCTATTTTAGGATAACATTAATATTTTGTAAGAAAACGTTTTTTTGAAAATTTCAGTCATGAGAGATTACAATAGATGTAATTCTTGCAATTTCTATTGATTTTCCAAATTATGAAATATTTATTACTTTAAGAAATATTTATTTTATTTATATAATTATTAAGTCAGTGGATTAAAACCTTACAGATTATTAAAAAAAGTTATTGAAAATTACAATTAATTTACAAAAGATTAAGTATTTAATAAACTAATTATTTTATGTTTAATTACATTTGTTGAAAGAGAAAAATAAATTATTTCATATAGATTGTTAAATTCACATAATAATCTTCTTAAGGGGTCAGCTTGAGCATAATTAGTACCAACATGTTTGACATACAGTGGCTTAAAATGGCGTGAAAATCGTTGAGGAACATTAAAAGTAACATTGTTTACAAGGAACTCGGAGCAAACTTCACCATTAATTATATTGATCATAAATGTTACATTAAGCATAGTCCTTCTACTAGATAGAGTTGGTAATTTAATCAATTTAATACTATCGATGTATGATGGAAGGTTATTATCAGGATTCCAAGGTAACCCACGTAGACAAAAGAGTAAAAATTGTTTCTGTACAGACTCTATACGCTGAATATGAATATTATAATAAGGATCCCAGATAATAGGGCCATATTCCAATATAGGTGTTACTAAGGAAATGTAAAGTTGTTTTGTGACATAGGGATCATCAAATTCCTTAGCCCATCGCTTTACAAATGCATATACACCTTTAGATTTATTTATCATCATGGTAATGTGCGAAACAAAGTTTTGTTTTGTTGTCTAGTAAAATTCTTAGATCAAGAAAATGTTCAACAATTTCAAGCCGGTAATCACCCAAAGTATAATTAGCAGGAATGTAATTACTTCTTGAAAAACGCAGAAGTTTACATTTTTTTTAATTTAATCCCATTAAGTTGAGATCGGATTGAAGATGTATATGATCCAAAAATTTAGAGAAGCTGAAAAATAGTTTAAGATCGTCAGCATACATTAGTATCTTACAAAAATTTAAAACATTTGGAAGGTCGTTGAAAAGGAGAAAATGTGGACCAATGTGGCTGCCTTGAGGAACACCAGAAGTAACCAAAATATTTTTAGAATATTTATTATTAAATTTTACGCATACAGTTCTATCAAAAAGACAAGATTTTATCCAGTTTAGACTGCGAGATGTAAAAGCAAGAAGATCCAGTTTAATAAAAAGAAGTCTGTGATTTACTTTATCAAAAGCTTTACTAAAGTCAGCATATACGGCATCAGTTTGTTTTCCTTGTACAAAGCCTTGGCTAACATTTGATATGGTAGAGCAACCTTTCCGAAATCCATGTTGGGAAGATGACAGAATTGATAATGATTGATGACACATGTACTCAGTGATAAAGTGTTCAAAAATCTTAGATATTACATTAAGCTTAGCAATACCTCTGTAATTTTTATTACAAAATATAATTAAAAAACCTTTTCTTTTTCAGAAAAAGACTAAGGTTTTACGTCATTTATGGGAGTAAAAGTGATGTTCGCGTATGACATTTAGTAAATTAGTGTTGGAAATTGTTTATACAAAATAACGACAATTAATGTTATTGTCGATAGTGACATTTATGGCGTTTGATTCTCAAGTTATTATAAGGCTTGGAAATTGGTAAATTAAAATATAATTTTTAATACTAAAAAATAAGTTTTCGTTTAAAATCTAGTTCTAAATATATACTCGTCGTTTCATTCGATTTGATTAGAATGTACTGCAAATGTTAAAATGTTCTTTAGAATAGTGTCTTTTTCTAAGAAAATATTAAAATAAATGTAGATTTTTACACATGTAAATTTGCAATTTATATTCTATTGGATATAAATTTGATTAAATGTTTTATTTAATGGTGTAATTAATGTTTAACGAAGTCGATTAAACTTTAATTCCTCTGTATCAAAAAATATTCATGCTACTTGAAAAAAAAAACTTTTTTCCTAATTTTTTAAACTAAATTGTGTTCTGAGGCATTTGAGTTTTCGTTTGACAGGTCGTTCGTATATAATGTGGTGTAAATCAGAAGACATCTAATGTCTCTAAATGAAGTAACATTAACATTTTTTAGTTTATCAAGTTATTTTTTTTTTCAAATCAAGCTACATATCGTCACCTAAAATGCAAAATAAGGTATCATCACTTTTCACAATTTTACAGGAGAAGCAAAAAACGTTATAAAATGAAAAATTTTGTAGCTAAGCTCGAAAAAGGATAGGACAACAATTCCAGAAGAAAAAATAATATTTTTCAAAAATGTGTTGAAGTTATGTTTGTTACGTTATTGTGAATTTAAATTTTCTGAAACAAAATGACGTATCATCAATGAACAAATTTTAATATGAAGTGGAAAAATGCGAAAAAAAATCGAAAAGCGATTAAATGAGGTTCAATAACAGGCAATGGAGTTGTTTGCTTTTGTTAATATTTCAATTTACTGTGTTTTATTGCATAAACTTCGGTTTAACTAAACAAAAAATATAATTCATTTAAGGTTCTTTTCTAAACACATTGTAGTTTACATACTAAGTAAATATGATAAAGGTAAAATTATTTGGTTTTTTTTTATAAATAAAAATTAACATTAGGAAACATGTTATTATTTACAGGGTATGTTATCATAAACTGGAATCAAAGATTTTAAGTCTTGCAAATGTTGCCATTTATTTTTGGAAATGGAAACGGCGCTTTGAACTTTTCTCACAATATTTCGAAATACTTCTAGCTTTAATTTGTCGAGGCATTATCTCACAAACATTTCACACAGAAATACCTTCACACATCCGACTTAATTTACTATTTTCTCTTTTATTTTTAATTTTCTTGAATATTTTCACATTTTCATTGTAATTATTTTCAATATTAGAACACATTTTGTATATTTTCACTAATATTTATTAACTTTTGTTAGAAAAACAAAATTTTAAATTGTTACAAATGTGATGATACGTTGTTTTCGTATATGAATATTGTGTACTTGATGATACGTTATTTTGAATTTTCTTTATAAAATCGTTATTTTTTTATGCAGATGCATGTATTTTTATCCAATAAATCATAATCAATCAAAAGCCCGATTTTCATTTTTTTTGTTAAACCGTTGTTTTGCATTTCCGGTGACGATATAAATATTCGTTTTTTAAGTTTTTTATAAAGAACGTTTCATAATCTGCTTTCATGTGCTATAACGAAATATCAATTTTTAAGTCACTAAATTTACAGCAATTGTCCACACTTGAGTTTTTTAAATAAGAAATAGCCATTTCTTAAAATTTAGAATATGTATATAGAAAAACGGAAAATAAAAATGTTTAATTTTGTATGGACAACAATAAAAACATATTTCACAACTGACTGATGTTCATGTAATTTGTATAGCATACTAAACCATTTGGGGAGGGTGCTGATGTTTACAAAGCCATCCGTCCGTCAGTCTGGCTGACTGGTTGACCATGTAAACCTTGTAGGCAAAGTACAGGTCCATTTTCAATTAAGTGGGTTCGTTAATAAGCAAAACTGCAGGATTCGGCCTACGAAAAATCATATGATATATTTGTATTAAAAATTTAAATAATACCATCAATATGGGGAATTTTATTCATAATTTTATTCTATTTTCTTCGACTTTTTTAATGATTTTTATTAAATAATTTTAAAACTTGAGGTCACTTTTTTGTTTTTTTAAAAGATTTTTTTATTTTATATATAACCAGCTAAAACCCGGTGTGCTTCGCTACCCGTATCGTAATGAAATAAAAAGTTTAAAGTTAAACAAATATACCGTATTTGCCGGACGATAAGAGTAATGGAATTTCAGAACCAAAAATTTATAAGTCAATATCATATATACCTGGATTTTCAGAAAGAATAGAACATTTAAACATATACAACAAAACAACGTACAAAATGGCACATAAGGTGAATAATAACGTAGGAAGATTATTCACAAAAACTAAAGATAAATTAGAAAAGACACATATGTTAAATTTAGTATATAAAATTTCTTTTGGTGGTAATAGTAACGAGCAATGTAACAAAATGCAGGACATAGACATGACCAGAAATATAGAAATTATAATTCAACACAAAAAACAGCTTTATCAACCCATTGCACAGTGGCCAATTTGGCTTCGCTAGCGGCATTTAATTCAAATTTTCAAATTTGAAAAACCGTTAATTTTTTTTTAACAATCGATAACAAATACATTCACTAGATTTGTATTGATTTTTAAAAGCTCAGCTTACAGCTGATGAACAGCTGTGAGCTGTCAAAGTCAGCATATGTTTCTGCAAGTGTTGTGCAAAATATTTCCGCCTTTTTGATCATCGTTTTGCTATTCGTGTTAAACTTGCAAATTTTATTATTTTCATTAAAAGTTTTGTTATATACTAACGCCAAGGTATGTATTATATAAAAAAACTGTGGTTGTGATCTGTGTATACTTCTGTTATTTATAAAACGTAATCGTGTTTAAGTGTATTAGCAACTCGCCCATTGTAACGTACACCTGTCTTTCGTGGAGTAGAACTTACAAAATTCACCTGGATTCAGTGTAATTGTAAATTTTCCTATATGTGTAAACCATTGTGTGTCCAAAAATGTCCAAAATTTACTGCAAGTACCTGCGAGCCTTCAATTTATTGTACTTTTTAGGCAAAATGTCAGTGACAAAACGCACCCTTTTTTTAATATGGCATGAAGAAGCGATCCCCACCAAGAAGTTTCTCGCCGTGGAAAATTATGTTTTTGGTACCGTTTTGAGCAAAATTACCTATACTCAGAAGGAGCAGTGCGAAATTGGAAGGAAACTGCGAAATTTTGCTAGTAGGCTTATCCAAAAGTGGAAGGCCTGTGGCAGAAGTAAGGTGTTTTTCGAAAAAATTAACCAAGAATGGCTAGATACACCATTGGTATTATTGGGAAAAAAAGCAAATGAAAATATTGGACGACCGGAAAAAGAGCTTTCCGAGTGCTGCAGAAAAACGCAAGTCAATAAGATGTCAGGGCTTACAGAGGAAGTGTCATGTGAAGGATTGTTGGTAGCTGCAAGCTGCAGTTTATATAAAGCTGGAAAGCGCAGTGCTTCCAAAGTTGTAGAAATGGTAAAAGGCGATGAGGATTTTAGCGGAAAGGTAATAAAAAATATAAACAAACCAAAGCCCCTTCCATCAAAATTTTCAGACGATAAAGCGCTTGCGCTATTTGTAGATCTTGGACATACCAGATACACTTGGAACTTGAACAAGAAATCAGCAAGAAACCAAAACGCCGATATATATCCATGCTACGAAAAATTACGCTTCGCCAAAAAAAAGTGCTATCCTAGTGACATTACAGTCACTGATTATTATGCTGAAGTGCCACTACAAATTCTTGTGGACCATACAATAAATAGGATCATGGAAGCACACCCCTGGCAGCAGCGGCCATTCCACATATAGGCAAACATTTAACGACTGCGAAGGAAACATGAGAGACCAATATTTATTTTCAATTTGTATTGTACCACTGCAAGTGCAGAACGGACCGACAGTTTTATGGAAAAACAATCGACCTTCTTCTACACGATACTGTCGACCAATCAAAATACTTTGCGAGAAGGAAACGGCGGATCTGAGTCGCAGGGAAATTGAAAATATTAAGAGCCAAATATTAAATATTGTACCAACATATGTAAACTCATTAATTATTGATCACCAATTTCACATGACCATGCTTGATGGTAAAACTTTCAGCGTCATTTCAGAATCTTCTTCGCAAATATGCGGAATCTGCAACGCAACACCGAAAAATATGAATGACTTAAATTTGGTGAAGAGCTTTCCAATTAAAGTGAACCTCTTTCAATATGGGCTATCCAGTCTCCACGCCTGGATAAGGTTTTTTGAATGTATTTTGCATATATCCTATAGAATACCAATAAAAAAGTGGCAAACTCGTGGTGCTGACAAGGATATTGTTGGACAAAATAAAACAAATATACAGCAGAAGCTACGAGAAGAAATGCATTTGTTGGTCGACATACCAATGGCTGTTACTGGAAATACCAACAACGGAAATACGGCAAGAAGGTTCTTTCAACAACCAGATTTAGCCGCTAGTATAACTGGAGTGAACGAAAATTTAATATATCGATTCAGCGTCGTCTTACGAGCACTTGCATGTGGATACGATATAAACACGGAGGCATTCAGACTTTACGCAATGGAAACTGCCGAAATTTTTGTTAGTTTATACCCTTGGTTTTACATGCCCTCGTCTGTTCACAGAATTTTAATTCATGGAGCAGACATAATCAATCATTTTTCGCTTCCAATTGGTATGATGTCCGAGGAAGCGCTTGAAGCCAGAAATAAAGATTATCGGAACATCCGTGAAAATAATACCAGAAAAATACAATGGAAGATATAATTAACGCTCTTTTTGTTTCTTCTGATCCCTTAATATCTTCATTGTCCAACGGCTCATCAATTTCCTATTCCAGAAATATTAGTTTCGATAAGGAAGTTAAAAGCTTGCTTATAATGCATCATTTTGAAGATGATTTCTCTGAATCTGATACTGAAGAATCTGATTAATATTTCTTTTATAATATGGTTTCTCTTTGAGTTGACAATTTTTTTTTATTTTATATATGAATATATGGTGGAAAATGTTTATTGAATTAAAAACAAAATAAAAAATTAAAAAAAAATTAAAAATAAAAAATTTAAAATTAAAAAAAAAATTAAAAATAAAAAAAAAAAATTTAATCTTTTTTCCAAAAATTGTTTCATTTTTTTCTGAATTGAGAAAAAAAAGTTTTGAAGATATCTTCTTTACTTTGGAAGCTATGAATAAAATGCCGCTAGCGAAGCCAAATTGGCCACTGTGCATTGTAGCGATTTTAACCATTATCCAGATTTTGATAACACATCTATATTGGACACAGAAAATCATACAAAACGAAGATACATGTTAGAAATGTTACATATCAATAATGTACCATCAGAAAGAGGAACACATTTTAAAAAAGACACAGAAAGCTTAGCTCAAAATTACAGACACCTATTGAACAAAAATATAAATATTAATAATAAGAGAAATTAACACAATGTATGTATTTAAAAAATGTTATCATTCCAAAATGTTATTATTCAAAATGTTACTATATTTCTGTTAAAATTATTTACTGTTCAATATTATTATCGAAAATTTAAAATTATTTTTTTCTTTTCAATTTTGTCAACCCTTTTCAAACTTATATCAAACTATTTTATTACACATAGAAAATTTGCTATAATATTAAAATAACTCCTGAAGAAGATTTCCAAAGGAAATCGAAATATCGAGTTAATTATATCTAAAAATAAGAAATCTTTTATAAAAACAAAATTGTGACCTCAAGCTTAAAAATTATTTAATAAAAATTCATATTTATATAATTCAAAGACTAGTTTACATTTTAGTTCATAGATTTTTCGTATTAAATATGTGCAGGTTATAAAACGAGAAAGTCTTTGAATGATACCATGACGTATACTTATTATTTATTTCCATATCATAATATATAAATTATACGCTTTTTAAATCCATTTCAATTATTCGCTGCAAATCAACAACAACAAAAATATAGAAACGATAAAAACTTTAAATAACGTTATTTTTTCATTAAAATATTTTCACTTAAAAACGTCACATAATTATTTTCAAATACCAAAAAAAAGTTATAATTTAACTTCTTATAATCTTTATTAACTTTGCAGGAACATTTAGTATTTTATGGCATTAAACTAAGAAACGAAAATTTATTATCAAACAAAAACACAAACACGGATACGGACACACATCCATACAAAGAAATTCAATTTACAGGTACCACTTGCAGCGAACAACAACAACTTAGTGGGAGAAAAGTTGATGTAAATTTTACTTTGCCACAATGTATTCATTCACAAGTGAACTACGAGTAAATTTCATACAACAGCACACAGCCAAAGCCAAATATACACAAACTTTTGCACTTGTTTATAGATAAAGATGGTGAGAATGGCAGTTGGACTTGTAGGTGCTGATATGTGTGTGTGTGTGTGTCTTTAGGTAAACATAAGTTTTTTCTCCGCACCAAAAACCTGAAGAAGAATTTATAAACTTTTAAAGCGTAAATTTCAGACTTCCACCGAGTGAATATTTCGACGGTCATTTAATTTTTTGTTGTATTTTGACAAAAGCACCTTAACAACAGCTACAACAACCGAAAAGGTGTTGAAGTCGAACAGCGAAAATTATCATGAATAAGTAAAACAAAAAGATGAATTTGATCGCTGAAATCTTCGTGTCTAACAATTGTTGCCATTGATTGTTTACCTTGCATGACTTTACATGTGAATATTATTGTGTGTGTGTGTGTGTAGTATTGGTATATGCATTAGAATGCTCCACGATTGTATGGCCGAAAAAAATACTAAGTTACAGCGACCATCTGTAGTACTAAAATATTTTGTTATTTTGGTGCCAAGTGTTGGACATTTCTAAAGATTCATTAAAATTTAATGAACAATATGTATCAGAACGGCAACGATATGGTCCCTGTTCCCAAAAATTTAAAAAAAAAATGTCTTCCGAAATTCGCGAAATTAAAATCGCAGACACTTCTAAACTATAGTTCGTACTGACATACTTTTATTCTATTAGTTATTCTCAATAAACACTTAGAGAAGTTTTAAAAATTCTACAAATTGTTTAACAACATTTTTTTAAACTTGGAATTTTCGTTAAAAAACTAGTTTTTCCATACCCTCGAAATATTTAACAGCATTTCTTATTCAAGTAAATACATTTGTATTAAAAGTAAACAAAGCTTTTGTGGGAATGGCCAGAGATACGTTTCTACCATCCATAAAACAATTCTAGGAAGACGGTAAAAATTCGCAATATAACTTTTATGGAGTACTCTACTGTACTTGTTATACACATACACAAACACACAATGTACGTTGAGTGTGCAAGTTATTTTACCAGCTTATTAAAGGTATGTAATTGTGAAATTTTGAATGTAAAGCTAGTTTGGATTATTTCGAAAAATTCAGTTTCAGTAAAGAGATATAGGTGATTTTGATTTGACTGAAAATATTAATAAAACTTATAAAGACTTATAAAACTTACTATAGGGTCATCAATATACTGCCATATATTGGTCATGATTTACTTCAGTATGGAGAAAGAGTTTTTCTGTTATAGTTATAGAATGAGAATTATTCCTCTTTTTATAAAATTTTTATAATTAATACTCGCAAGAGGAATAATTCTCATTCAGTAAATAAAAAAGTTAAACATAAAGAATTTGAAAATAAAAAATATTAGACACAAAGAATGCTGACGAAGGCTTTAGCAGGCCAGAAAATGCATTACATTTTGCTAGTGTCTCCTTGTATATTTCTGAATGATTTTACATTTATGTTTTCCAACGCAAAACTATGTAGAACATATAACAGAAGTATACAAAAATAAATTTCAAATAAATTTTGGTGTTTAACTAGAAGTAAACCTTCGAATAAAAAATTTTATAAAAAACTGTTATAGTTATAGCAAAAATAACGACTTGAAAAACATTATTACAATCAGATATTGTCGGGTTCAATAATTGGTACCTGTATATATGGAACCTAATACAACACAAAAAGATGTTCTAAAAATTCTAAATATTGTTTTGAAACGACCGTTTTTTACCATACTATATGCTATATATACATATCGCCACCTAAAATGCCCAAAGACGTAACCCTCATTATAATAATTTTACAGGAGAAGCAAAAAACGTTATAATATGAAAACTGTTTAATTGAAAATCACGATTTCTTCACATCTTGTCTTAAGATAGACGACAAACTTCAGGTGACGATATGTACATATCGCGATTTTCAACGTTTTTTGCTTCTCCTATAAAATTATGACAATGAGGATTCCGTCTTTGGGCATTTTAGGTGACGATATGTACATATGCTACAGAGTTAAAAACTTATATACATACAAGTGAATATGGATATATTTAAAATACGACTATGTTTTTATTGGAATATTTCTTAATATTTGTTAATTTGTTTCCTACATTCCTTTCTTATTGAAATGGTGGGGAAGCATGTTAATGGCCAGGGGAATCTCAATTTACATACGCATTTCGATTCTTTATTTAGTGCCACAATTATAGAAAAAATTAAAAAATGCATATTTTCCCCTTCAAATGCATCACCAAACTTCAGAGCTGTTGCGGCACCTTAATAATTTTCGGATCATGTTTTTACAATTAATAGAACAAGGGCCGGCCTGTAGCATTAAATTTTGTTTCCTCCATATAAACTAGGAGCACTCTAATACTATATACATGCCTAAATATGTATGTATATAAATCTGAGTAGCAAAAAGTTTGCGGTAAATTTACAAATAAATAATAAAGTTTTGACATACAACGTTTTTGAAATACCTAAAGATAGAAAGTATTTGGCAAGTAAAACATCTCCCACCCATATCCTTGTATAGTCTGTGTGCTTTGAATAGAGCCACAAGACTTGTTTTTAAATAATATCAACATATAACGACCGCTCATATTTAAGAGCCCGTATATACTCCATTTTCAATTATATTTTAGAATTTTCTAATTTGATTCTAAAAAATTTTCCAGTAGTATTTTTGAACTTTTATTTTGTATTCAGAATTTTCATATTCCCAAAATACAATTGAAATAGTCTGAAACATAAATATAATAATTAATTAAATAAATTGGTAATAACACATGATTTTAAAAAGCAATTATTTAATCTTACTACAAAATGAATTCAATTTTTAGTTTCTCTTAAAGTCGACTTTACTTTAAACTTGCTTAAAAAATATTAACGAAAATGTTTTTCAAATAATTGAAAATATTTTTTAGTGAATTTGTCAACTTTGAATTTGGATTCAAAATCGACTGTAAAATAAAGTGCTTAAACTTCTTTCGAACCACAGCAAGACACATATAGATATCCGTTATTAACCCTTTGACGCGTCACTGATTATTTACCGTTATCGATTGCTTGTTTTGTTGTTGTTCAAAACCCACTTTAGAATAAAAATTTTTTCCAATAATTTTTTTACACACGTTTTTTGAAGCCTTTTTAAGCTGTAAAAACCACATATAAAATTTTGCAATTGTTAGAATTAATTTGCGTGTCAAAGGGTTTATGCCAAAATTCTATCTACTGTGTTGTTTCAATGTTGTTATATAGAAATATGTTTTCCAGATTTTTTACCAAATAATGTCAAATATTTGTATCAGATAGTTTATTATTACTGTAACAATGAAAAGAATACAATCGTAAAGTAATATTTGTTTTACACTATTCTAAAAATGCAGGTGGCAAAAGCCCTACACGCCATCACCAGCGAGACTCCTTACACGTATGTATGTAACAGCGAAAGTTGCCGCAAGCAAAAGTGCGACTTGTCAACGTGTACTTCCTTTAGTCATACATTGTAAATTAAACTGTCAGAAAAATGTCAAGCTTTTGTTCTTAAAAAAAAATGCCAAGTTATCCTTGTCTGCCTTTTTATTTCAATACAACTCGAGTTATTTATTTTTAGATTCATTTTTTTTTTACTTATTTATCGTTTGTTATTGTTATTTATGTCGCTGATATCAGAGAGTCCGGCAATAAAAGTTGTTCGTTCGCTAGTTTCCTTGTTCATACACAAATAAAAACTTTATAAATAATTCAAATGAGTAAAAAGTAAAAGTAAGTTTTGAATATTCTGCACCGCCAGAGGTGGCACCCATATGGGAAAGTTACATTTTGTTTGTTTCGATGTGTATTTCAAACAATGAAATAGAATTTCAGACACAGCAACAGAAGTGGCGACAAAGTAAATATTATTGAAATAGTTAAAGCAAACATACATATACATTCATGCATAGAGAGTAAATGTATATTTAGATGTAAATCTGAATGCAAGTACATTTGTTGGAATGTATATAAAATGTTGATAAAATTGGACTTTCCCAATACAAAACAAAATCAATTTTTATGCAAAAGACACCATCATAATACTTTTTGATTAACTATTTGTCAGAAACCACATGGGAATGATTTTCTATAAAATTACTTACATTGATGAAAAATAGGGTGGTTTTTTTTAGATGTCTAGAACTTTAAGTTAGTTTGATTTAGCATTTCAACTTGACTAGACTGACGCCGAATAACGCTTCCAAATTGTCCAGATATATTTTAAAAATTACGGTTCTGTTTTCTTAGATGTATAGAATTTTGAAATGGAATAAAACAAAGATAATGGTTTTAAATTGACATGAAATTTACTTTATTCGGAAGATAATCTACTGGCATTCAAATTTAAATATGACTTTTGACATTGTCAAATCTGGAGGTCCAATTTTCCATGACTTTTTCCGGCAATAATCGGCAATAACCTGATGAATATTGTCGTCCAAGTGGTTAAGCGTGTCGGGTTTATCAGCATAGACTATCGATTTGCAACATAAACCACCTAACAGCTGACGAAATGGCTGCAAGTTAAAAAAGTGTTGACAACTTAAAGTTCTATACATTAAAAAAAAAACGCCCTATATTTTTCCCTATTTTCATTGAATCTTTCTTTTCAAAAATTTGCAATAGAATTAACATTTTAGCCTAATTTATGAATAAATTTTTTATTATGCAACAAAATTATTTAAAATATCATTGCGTGGTACATGTTGCTTCTTTTACGTTTTGAAGTATTTTGTGTTTGTTTCTCGTTTCATTTTAGTTACTCTTACTCCAGTAATAAATATAGTTTTATTAAAAGGTGAATTGTGGATTGCAGTGTTTAATTTTGACAGAGATAAAAATACAGAGAGAACAATATTCCGAAAGACTTAAATTCGTCAACTAAGCTTAGATAATTACACAAGAATGTGGTAAAAAAATAACTAAATTAACTTAATTAATTGACATGAGCATTAATTTTTTAAGTTTTATCTAGATTCCAAGCGTTTTAGTAAACTCTATGTCTGTAACATTCAGATTATTAATGTTTAGCTTGTTTTTGTCATGTTTTAGAGAAAGCATAACACCTGCTGAACATGGTCTCCAGTCTGTTTCTGCCAAAACATTTACATTTATTGTTCTTGTTACTGTTGCTTTTACAAGTGATGGCACATAAGCCAGAAGGCATCATTTTTAAATCTCGTACCTGAACATCTACATGAACAACTTGTGCGACTTTGTTAAGAATGCTCTTACAAATGTAATTACAAGGTGTTTCTAAATGGACAATCAGATAATTCGAATTAATAAATAAATATTTTCAAACACATGCACATACACATGCACATATACGAAGTTCATGCAAATTATAAAATAAAAAAGAAAAATAATAATCACTAATCAACTAATCGTTTGTGTCGCCTTCATTCATGGTTGTAGACTAACATTTCGTCTCGACCAAACAGCATTCATTATGGGACAAAACGAACACTTGTTTTAGACAAATTGCTAGCTGTGTTTCCAAAAATGTAGGTTGCCCTATGAAGTTGTGTTTTCAATTAAATACATTACAATGTTAGAGTGATCTGTGTGACTGAGATTTTTTAGAGACACATTCTTTAGCATAATCATTAAGCATTATTCGATGATATTATTACAAACTATCTACACACATAATATATGTAAATACATTTTTAAAAGGAAACCCATATATAAAGGACTAAAATTATTTTCTATAATAGGAGCTCAAAAATGTTGGTATCCAATAATATTGAACGAAAATATATTTCATATGTCTAAAATATCTTAAATGCGCATAAATACTCAAGTCAGTTATATTTATGCAAAAACTTTACTATTGGATTTTGTGAAGGTTAATCCATAATTGCCCATAGCTCCCATATAATTTCCACTTTTGAAAATAACTGGAATACCAACGAAATTTTTGTAAATATCATTATTAAGATGCAATTCAACCAAAATAAGCCTCAATATTTTACGACGATCGCCCAATAATAGGTGATAGCTTTTACTTTTTTAAATTTTAAAACTTGTTCATTTTTGAAAAAGAAATTCTGCAGTAGTTCGAAATTATTTCTTCATTTAGACAACTGTAGAATGTCTCTGATATTTGCTATCGTGTTTTATTTAGACATAATGCAGACATGTCAAAACCTCCTTTAATATGTCATTTACAATATTCCTCAGAATTTGTAGATCTGAACAGTTTTTCAGAAATTTCAGTATTTGTTTACTTACCCATACGGATACGAAAATGACCGAGAAAATTCTGCAAACATTTTTAATGGGCAAGTACATATACATACATACATATGTGTGTATTTAATTAAATATTATTTGCATTATTACTACTGTTGATATGGTAAATATTATTGTGTTCATCATTTCGCTTCCATTGAAGTTTATTATATTATTTTGTTGTCCTTGTTATCAAAAGAGTTTAAAACCACATGATGTCATTTTCTACCCATCACCAACATTTTCCATCATCATCATCATCAACATCATGACTACACCCAGTGTATATCATCTCTCAGAAAAAAAAACATAAAAATTCAATTTGTTAAAACAAAAACAAACCAAAAAACAACATGTAAAATAAACATTTTGTTATAAGAACGTATCATCCACATCAATGTCGCCGTCACAGCCACCACCACCAGCTGTCATCTTAATTGTCAACTAGACATTTACCGAAAACTTGGTAACAAAGTCTCAACATATAAGAGTGTGTAAGAAAACAAAAACTAAGCCAAGTTAATCATATCAGAAAAAATAATAATGCTGTTGTTGTTTAGTTTATTTATTTATTTTTTTTTTCGTTTTTTTGTCCTTTTTATCTTTTTAGACGTTTAGTACTCTTTCCTTCCTTTCATTAGAGTCCCTCCTTTGTTGAAAGGCCAGTCTTCATCTGTTATTTTGAGGTCACATTCTGTAGTCTGTTTAGTGTACGAGTATGTATCTTTACTTTTAATGGTCCTTCTGACTGTCAGTTTTCTTGCTTTCCTGTACCATGTTTATGTATGTATGCGAACTTGTCAGTATAAGTTTTTTTTTTGTCACATTCGGCCATTTTTCTGTAGAGTTTCTGTCCACATTCATTATCATGATGATTCGTACGAACATGTGTTTTGAGTGCTTCATCCATCATCATTCATACACTTTCGCGTGTGAGCGCCTCAAGGCCGTCGCCAACGAGAGCGTACGTACAGCAGGAAAACCAGTAACAACAACAAACAAAAAAACAAAAAACATACACCACCAACAATTTCACTTTGACGAAGCGTGACATTGTTCTCACAACTTTACTCTGGCCGTTTCTTTAACAATTCAGTCAACTTAAATAAACCAGTGTTACATAGTAGTTGCTTTTTTTTTTTTGTTTCTACTGTTCTAGTTGTTAACGTAGATGGTTTTTAAGCCTTCACTTGTTTGCTTTCATGTTGGCAAACAACGTTTAACACCTTCTTTCACCGGCTCTCCGTCACTTTAATTTAATTTGTTCATAAAAAATTTCATTATGTCACGAACTGTGATTGTTTCTATTCATATTTTAAAACGCCTCCTGGAACAAAGTTTAACCAAATCATTTAGAATTGATTAAATTAGCATTGTCTGCTTATTATTTACGCCTATGAATAATTAATTGACGATATTCAAATCACACACAATACACTGAATTTTGAATAAATAGACAATCAATATATATATTGTATGTTTCTCCTCTATAGACTCTAAAACTATCCAACCGATTTGGCCCAAACCGGTTTCAGTTCAAATTAGGTTTTCGGCTATATATATTTCAAGTGGGCGTGGCCCCTCTCACATAAACTGAATAACATTATATATCTTGACTATTGTGATAGCAAGAGTTTTGAAACATTGCAGTATCCCATATGTTACTGATTTGAATAATCAGGAAAAAATTGGGCGGGATCATATCGGTGGGCGTGACAGCTCCCATACAAAGTGAATATTTAGCTCGTATACAAAATTAATATTAATATTAAATATCTAGGGTTCTATATCTATCTATCTATATATATAAAAATTAATGTTTGTATGTATGTCCTTTAGAGAATCCTAACCTATACATTTGGTCATGTGATGATCTTCGGCAAAGTTATTGTGCATGAGTCCGGGAAGATTTATCAGTTGGTACGACCACTCCCACTTTTTTAAATTGATTAATTTCTTCTGCAAGGGTGTTTAGAGATTTACTTCAAACAATTTGTATACGCATCTTACTGAAGGCGAGGTAAAAATAAAAATTTTTAAACTGTGTAATTGATTCTACTCGGATTTTTAACATATTTACTTTTTTTTTTTGATTACGCCATTTTGAGTAAATATTTGCCATGTGTGACCATACCTTAAGCTTATAATAAAGCTTATAAAAACAAAATATTTATTAAGGATTTATAAATACCAATGTAAAACATTAACTGGAATTTATGACACTCAATTCTTTGAAAATTAAAAAGTTCAATTTCACCAATTATACTTTTTGTTTGGTGTCTGGACAAACATTTGATGTTATCAAGTATCTAACTTAATTAACAAGTATTTACAAACCCTTTAACAAAAAATGTAAAACAAAATTATTCAAATTTAATAATTATTTATTGCGTAAAAAATCCTGCATAGTGTTTTTAATGTTGTTACTCTTATACTGAAAGTAAAATCATTTTCTAACCTTATAATAAATAGTTTTCAACTTACCTGTAATTCGAATTTAATTGAACGTCTCCAATGGCGACATTCTCAAATTGTGTCGGACAACATGTCCAACGTGCCCAATAGAATGTGAAATCCTTTGAATCGTAGTGCTCAGTAAAACGACATTTAAGTATTAAATCTGCACCTTCACGTGTGTCAATGGATTCGCCAGCCTTTGTGCATGTCAGGAATAAAGGCAAAACTGCAAAAGAAATTTTAAAATAACAAAAAGTTGTGTTATATTACAAATTTAAAGAGTTTACAATTTCTAAAAACTTTTCCTTGTATTTATTTATTTACTAGAAGGAAACGGAAAAAGTTTATAAAAGTTTGGCACACTAAAAATGAAATAAGTGAATAAGTGAATAGTGGCCAACACATCGACAATCGTAAAATAAATAGTAGATAAAGCAAAAATATATATTTTATTAGCTACATACTGACTAATCAAATAATAGCTCGAAGAATTTAAAAAGGAATAGCGAATAATTTTATGTCGAATAATCGAATAAAACGAACCAAAATTATTATTATATAATATAGATTTTTCAACATTTCTCATAATTGAAAACTTTTCTATGTTTAAATTGTGGACGCATATCCGATAAAAATTTTAATTTAAAAGAACTCTTTCATCCACTTTAGATGTGTGGTCCAATAGCTTCTCCTACACATATACACATCTAAATGTGAGTACGAGAAATTATGATTAAAAAAAAAAACTTGTTTATTTAGAAATAAAAGGACAGAACTAAGGGTCGATATACAATGGACCGACCGTAATTCCGATATTTTACAGTTATAAATAGTTGTTGATATCCTATATAATACTAATCGAAATGTTAGCTTAGAAGAAAGTATGATTGAAAGCGATGATGGACATTTTAAAGAAAGTGATGTTGAGGATGATGATCAAAATAGACGATGCTAATAAAAGTGATTTATAGACCAGGCATCTGTACATATGACTTAAGAACCGAAAAGAAAAACTGAATCTCTAATTTGATTAAAAAATTTCAATTAAGTGATCGAAAGAAACTACGAACAAATTAAAATCTCTTATTTGAATTTTTCATTTATTCGACTACTGGCTCTTCGATTAAATAAGTGTTTCCAAAAATTATGTACTTCAATCACTTTAAACAATCAGACTATGTGTCGCGATATAAGCTATTGTACCAGATATCAAAGTTGAACCCCTTTTTTGATGTCGATGTTGAGTCTTGTGCGCGAAGTGTAGGTCGCTATTTTAAAGATGTTTCAATATAATTTGACTTTTACGTTTTCTTCGTCCCAAAATAGATCTGTTATTTTACCTAGCGCACCATACAAATATTCTCTCAAATTATCATAAATATCTAATTTACATTGGTGGAAGAAGCCAACTGTAAGTGATGCACAACTGTCCATATTTCTGAAATAAGACTTTGTCTGAATAAAGCCTCAGTTAGCCGACTGTAACGGAATGTAGTGTAATGATGTAAAAATGTAAGAAAGTTCTAATTCTTACAGATTCATACTTTACGGAGTTGCGTTACTTTACATCTCCATAACCATTTGTATTACTTTACACATACCAACAGCCATCAGCTGTCTCCATTACAGTCGGCTAACTGAGGCTTAAGACTTGGTCTGGGCTCATCGGCCCATAAATGAACATAGCGCATTTTTATATATTTTTTGGAAAATATAATAATGTCAATTGTGCGAAGAAGACAATCTTAACAACGAATTACTTTGTAAGAGCTTTCCATACACCTCTATAAAGATCATAATAATTTTAAGATCAATGAATTTTTGTTTTTAGTATAAACAAAGTTGGTCAATACAAAGATGTTTGTATTAAACTAATATTTACCAGCATGTAGACCATTGAAAACATTTAAAAAGTTTTGAATTTTTCTCAAAGAAAACGACTAGACAGTGTGTGTGCGTGTGTTTGTGTCGTATTACACTTCAACTATGTTGGAAAACATTTTCGGACAACTCTGCAGTAACAAGGGTCGTCTCCAACAACTGGTTAGGCAAAATTAAAATAAAAAAACCTGCCAAAAAAGTTATAAAGTCCTATAAACAAATTTCGAAATGTTAGCATAAACAAACACATACATAGCCACACGCAATTTGCGATATGTTGTGAGTGTAAATGTGGAAAAATGTTTGCAAGCAAGCAAAAAACAATATACTAGAACCCATTCAGCTTTACAAACACACATAACACAAACAGAAATAATAGACAACTTTAAGCAAGATAAAGTTTGATTTTCCGTAAACAGTTACATGTATAAAGAAGAAAATCAAAAATGTTAAAATCTTTCAAAATGTAAATGTAAAAATCAGTGACATACCAAAGAAATTAGTACCGCCTAAAGCCACATTTATATAAATTTTATAAATTATCTTCATTTTCTATTTTAACATTATCACCACCAATGTCATGTTAAATATTAGTTTCTTCCTCATATTCAGCATCTCATTCACCTCCAGCTTAGGTTAGGTTGTCATGATGACGCTGGTTCCATTAAAAACCCGTGAATATTGAAAACAAAGAGGTCTTTAATGATATTTGTTCGTGCATAATATAGGTATTTCAATTCGATGAATTGATATGTCTTCTGTATTTGACATTTGATTTATCCCCTATTATGCTCGAACAGTATTTTAATATTATTTTTATTGAAGCTATCAATATGGGGCAAATAAATATTTATATAGCGTTTAATGTAATAATGTAATTCGTCAAAATGTGGACTCTGAAATATATAGATGTTGCGAAATACATTTCAAACTGGTTGAGTCAAAAATATCTTTAGAAATTAGATACATAGTAATAATTTAATTTATAAACATAAACATACAAAAGATTATGTCATTGTAAAGCAATATCATTAAAAAACAATATAACGTTTTGTTTCTTTTTATTGCTTAATGAATTGTTGTTATTCTTTTTGTCGTTTCATTTATGGACCTGTTATCTCTGAGAGTCGTTTTTGCTTGAAGCTGCGGTCGTGTTCTGTTTCATCATTTATGCAAACCGTTGACAGTCGAAAACAACGACAACTCGAAATGTCGCTCTTTCTATGAAAAAACTTTGGTCTCAAGTATAAAACTAGCGTATTACTAGGCAATATTTAATTCAAGACTTTTATTTTTGCCTTAAAAAATAAAAATTAAGAAATAACTGTTTTTCTTGACTTTTTCGATAAAAGTGATAACAGTTACGGTCCATGATATATATTATGTATTTATTACATATAGTATTTTCATACTATTTATTTAATTTTTTTAATGATGTATGTCCGTCCGTCTGGATGTCCACGTAAAGCTTGTGCGCAGACTACAGGTCGCAATTTTGAAGATATTTTTATAAAATTTGGTAAATGATATTTTTTCGGTCCAAGAACGGGATTGAAACTGCTTAACTTCGGTCCATTATTTCACATAGCCCTCATAAAAATGTCCTCCCGAAATAGGAGTTAATCGGTCATTATATCATAATTCTCTTAAAAATATTGGTATCCAAATCATATTCAACACAATCCTGTTTCATATATACGAAGAACATTATTTACTCAATTTTGTCCATAATTAGTCATAGATCCCATATAAAGTCCACTTCCCAAAATCACTTTAACAACCATAAATCTCTTAACCTTTATGTCAACAGCTACATACCCGGGTATGTTTTGAATATTAAAAACTCTGTGTCTCTGAAAGTGGCCATTATATCTATCTGAAATTTAATGATATCCTCACTAGAAGTGTTTTCTACTATATTCTGATGTTTGAATAAAATTGGACAAATCAGATCATAAATGTGGTCATTTTTTCATTCCTTGTTGGATTTTCATGGGCTAGAAATGATTCCGAGAAAGGGACATTATTTGTTAACCATTTGAGAAATGTGTTTACTATAAACAACTCAAATAATAACGAATCTGATTTGCCACCACTTGTTATAAGGCCTCCTGTACCTCTAAGACTAAACTTTCGTGATGTCCAAAACGCTATTGGTACTCTGAACCTTAGAAAGGCTCCAGGTATGGATAAAATCAGCAATAAAATGCTTGTGGAGTTACCTCGTGTAGCAAGAAGAATTATCCTCTTTATCTTCAACGCTATTTTACGCCTAGAATATTATCCTGCAGATTGGAAGGTGTCTATGATCACTATGATTCCTAAGCCAGGGAAGGACCACACCAAAGTGGAGTCATATAGGCCAATTAGTCTACTGCCGACAATTTCAAAACTGTTTGAAAAATTGTTAATGACTAAGTTGACTCCAATTCTGAATGACACTGAATGTATTCCTAATCATCAATTCGGCTTCAGGGCTAAACACAGCACCATCGAACAAACACACAGATTGGTAAATGTGATAAGAGGGTCGTTTGAAAACAAAAAATACTGCTCCGCCCTTTTCATTGATGTGTCGCAAGCGTTCGACAAAGTTTGGCATGACGGTTTAATGCACAAAATAAAATTAACTCTGCCTGCTAACACCCATAAACTCATGGAAAGTTATTTATACGGTCGCAAATTTAAAATCAAAGAAGGTGATTTTTTAAGTACCGCTCAGCCAATTGAATCAGGTGTGCCACAGGGTAGCATACTGGGTCCTACTTTATATTTGATATATGCCTCCGACATGCCGTCAGACCCTAAAATCCATACGTCAACTTTTGCAGACGATACAGCCTTTATCAGCGTCCATCAGGACCACCAAGTTGCATCACAGAATTTGCAGAATTATGTTTATAAACTAGAGAATTGGCTAGAGCTTTGGAAAATCAGGGTTAACGAACAGAAATGTATTCATATAACTTTCACATTGCGAAAAGATACCTGCTCGTTCATCAGAATAAATAATCAAATTATCCCGCAACACAATGAAGTCAAATACCTCGGCATTCACCTCGACCGCCGTTTAACTTGGAAGTCTCATATTGAAGCGAAACTTACACAAATGAGATTAAAAGCAGTGCAACTTAATTGGCTAATCGGCAGAAACTCTACATTGAAATTGGATTGCAAACTTTTGTTGTACAATGCAATACTAAAGCCAATCTGGTGCTATGGAATTCAATTATGGGGTACTGCCTCAGCATCCAACATTGAAAAAATTCAAAGGGGTCAAAATAAAATTCTACGTATAATTACTGCAGCACCATGGTATGTTAAAAATTCTCGAATCCACAAAGATCTAGGCGTGCCATTAGTAAACGTCGAATTTACAAAATTTGCGTCAAAGTATGTTAGCAAACTTGAACACCATCCAAACCCCCTTGCACGAGACATCCTTAACTTTAGTGGCCACAATCGGTTGAGAAGGAGGGATACCCTTGCTTTAACTCAAGCGCAAAATAGATGACTGGATCAGTTGATGTAAAATTTTTTTAGTATCATAAAAATTTTTGTCTAGCACTGGCTGGGCTTATTATTTTCTTTTTAGTATTAAGATTTGAATACTTATTGTCATTTCAAATATGAAGATTCAATAAATAATTAAATGCAAAAAAAAAAAAAAAAAAAAAAAAAAAAAAAAAAATGTTCATAGAATTGAGCAACTAACAAGTGTTTGTCCCTAATTGCAAATATTCATACATGAAGACGAAGGCAAAATTTAAGTATATGCATGAATAAAAACAATTCAAAGTAGGGGAAAAACACAAACAAAATCCAAATAAAACATATAAAACAGAAACATATTTAGAAATGTGTGAATTCCCATATAAAATGTGCTTGCATACCCGGGTATGCTTGCTGTTGACGTAAGTATAATTTTTCAGCTGTTGACATAAAGGTTAATAATGTTAGTATCCAAATAAAATTGAACACAAATAATATCTATAAATCTTTTATATTTTTAAGTGATCAGTCCGTAATAGGTCATAGATCTTATATAGAGCCCTTTTCTCAAAAACTGTTTTATACAAATGTACTGGGTGTAGGGTATTATATGGTCGGACATGAACGACTATATTTTCTTACTTGTATAGTTATAAAATTATGAAAATTTTTAAAAACAAACCTCAAATTTATTCGTTTTATTCGATTATTGCTCATAAAATTAATGGATTATTCGTTATTTGATTAAAATAATAAATGCTCATTTTGAAATTCTTCAAATAATTATTAGTAAGAGATAAAATTGGAGTTGCCAAGGAAAAATGGACCCCAAAAACCTTTTTAAGAAAGGGGCAATGCGGCATAAAACAGAGCACTTCTGACATGTAATTTGTTTAAACACGTTTAATTTGTTTTTTATACATCCGATTTTTAATATTCTTACTTTCCGAAAGGTCTTGGCTAGATCTTAAAAAAAAAAACATGATTATATTTTCCATTTATCTCTAATGGGTTTCTAAAATTTAAATCTAAATTTCTTTTAAAATTCATTCTTGACCGATTTTCCAAAAATTTCTTTTGTTAGTTAAAAAATAAAATTTCCCATTAAATACAATATATTTCTATGCAATATCTATTCTAGGTCCAAAAATAAACGATTTTCAATTTAAAAGTTTAGAAAATAATATATTTTTAATTTTTTTTTATTAAAAAAATCTTTCTTTAAGAATATATATCAAATTTATATTTGATATATATTCCATTCCGAATTCCCAGTTTAAAATATTGGGCTTCCGGACTGAGTCTCTTAGAACGCACAATAGATGTATTTTTGGCCAAAGTGTGTATTGGCTGCTTTATATTGTCCTGTTTATTTATTTTGCAAGACTTCTCTTAGAAAAACTCAAAGCTTTAAAGTGTACAACAGAACTTTTAAAGCTGCTATGTGAAGATCTCAATAAGGTCTACCTACATACATCTACAATAGCTAGTTTTTGAAGTGAATACAAACAATTTTATTTTGTAACAGAGTTTAATAGATAGATCAGTTTAAGTATTTGGATTTAAAATTATGTAGGATTAAAGTATTTAAACCAAATATAAAATAATATTATTATGTTGTAAGGAGTCCCAAATGTTTGCAAGTATTAATTAAAGTTATCTTTATAAATACTTTCATATAAATAATAATAAAGCTAAAAATACAATTTCTTTTAAACCATCAGCTTGTACTCGTATGTTAAAAATGTCCCCCTAAATTATAAAATATATTTTTTTTATAGTTTTTTTCTTTGTCTTTAAACAAAAAGAAAACTTGATAATTTATCTTCAAAAGAACTAACTTAAAAGTTTTAGAGGTTCCACATGATGTATTCCGTAAGTACAATATTTTGTTGTTAATTCTTTTACAAGTATTTTATTTAGTTGGCTAAAAAAACAGCACTGAAAAAGGAATAAAAAAAAATAAAACAACTTTGTCACAAGTATTATATTTTTCACAAAAAATTTGTTCCCCTCAAGTAAAGCTGCCGAACTTGACTAAAAATACAATTAATATTTATGCCGCTACTTAGACATCAAACTCTAACATTTTACTGAGCTGCCAGATTTAAAGAATATTTAAACTAATTTTACAACAATTGTAAATAAATAAAAAGCTTAAAAATCCAAGGTTAGCAAAAAGGCGTTATTTTGAAAAGATGTGTATTTAAAATGATCAAATATTGTTTCAAATATATACATACATACTCGTAGGTATGTATGTATGTATGTATATGTATTACATTCATATTGAAGTAGAATCTGGCCACCCAATCTAATATGGGCTCCATCAGCAAAAGGCAAAGAATGAATAAATGGCAGGGGAGAAACAGAAATACCGAAACGAATTTGAAACAGAAGTTGAATAATACTTTTTATAAAGTTTAAATAAAAATTTGTTTGTACAACTTTAATTACTAGTCGGCCACTTAAGTGGGTAGTACAGCAAAGTGTAAGCAAAAACGACTATTCGAACATGCCAAACCATCCAACCCCAAACCACCCACGGACCAGGCCAGTTGTTTGAGCGTAAGGAAAATCATGACATTGGGGCTGTAGCACTGACAGAGAGCAGAGCAGAGAAAATGAATGATCACAATGTGAAAAAGCACGTAATTTACGCGCGAGTGCATACGCTTAATTTGATACTTAATTTTTTTGCTGTTCCTGCCATTGCTGTTTATATTGCTACAATTATTGTTAAATACATTATGAAACTGTGAAAGTATCTTCATATATATATATATATATATATGTATGTATGTATTGTATTTGTAAATATTTATTAACAACAAACAACTTAAATACACACGTTTTGCAGTGATTTTTGTTGGCAATTTTAACAATCGCAAGTGATTTGCTCGATGGCAAAAGAACAAAAGCCATAACAAAGCCAAACAAGCATTCGCTCAAAAATCACAACCGAAAAAAATAAATAAATTCGATACTTCATTGTTACTCCCTTTCAAAGCAATAAATTCATTGAAGCAAACTCGTAGTTGTTGTCTGTGTATATAAGTGTTCATTTATTAACAAAAAAATGTACATTGGCCCAGAGTTAAGTGACTGACATGATTTTCATTTTCATTTCATTCCTTCTCTTGGCGATGTTTCTTATGATAACTTTTTGATTCCTCAGCTAATATACTTTGATTGGCCGTGATTTGTGATTTGAATAAGTAATAGAAATAATATTATTATTAGTACTAAAAACAATTTATCTACAAAAGATATACTCGTAAATATAAGAAAAAGTATTTTTTGAATTCTAGAACTGTAGGGGGAAATGGATTTTTAATTTTTTTTAAAGGAATTTTGTTATTGAAAAATATCGGTTGAAAAATATTCAACTAATTGATAATAAAACTAAAACAAGTTCGAGTGCTACAAGGTAGCGCAGTAGTAATCCTCCTATCAGAAAATGCCATAAATTTTGCGATTGGCCCCTAATGTCCGTTCTTTTTTGACATTTGTGTAGTAAACACATGCGAAATACACGTTAATAAACAATGTTACGCTACACTGCTCCAGAACGCGGAATAATGCTGACTATTTATTTGACCAATAATCGGTCGGTGACAGCCAAAAAATATCGGAAGTTGACTTTTGCACCACCTTGTATATTCGGCTGTGCCGATTCTTAAATACCCTCCACCTAAACGTAATAAGAAATAGAAAAACTGCACTGGTTCTAGGACTAGAAAATCCTTATTCTGTGTTTTCTATTCAGACTTAGTGCAAATTTTATTAGTATTTGGTATTCTATTATTTGAAAGACAATTTTACGACCAACATAATTTATGTTAAATATTTTGAAATTTTATCTAATTTCGACCATTTTTAATTGAAGTAATTACCGATTCTTACTGTAATTTACAGAGTTTGTTTGAGTTTCATAATAATCTTGATTGTAATTTAACTTTAACAATTTATAAAATTAGAAGAACATTTTTCCATATTCACAACAAGTTAAGAAACAGAGTATAAAGAAAAGGGTAAGATTATAAGGTGAAGCTTTTTTGCTTGAATTTGATCTCAATAACATTATTTACAAAAGATTTATAGGTGGCATAGAAGAAGTGGACCAATTATCCAGTATCCACTAATGTGATTTCTATGTATTTTAGGATTACATTGGGTGAATTTCATCTCAATAGCGTTATTTACAAGAGTTGTATGGTTGGTTGTTATGCTCGGAAGTGGACTTAATTCGGGAGCTATTGCCAATTATTGACTGACAGCTACAAAATCCAGTAGCCAAATTTCCGTATAACCGATACTAATATGATTTCTGGATTTAAATTTCTGATCCATATAAAAGTTGGTTCGATACCGATATTTATTAGACATTTTTGTGGGTTTATTTGTTTTTTGGAAATGGTTCTTATATGGCAGCCATGACAAATTATGGGCCGATCTTCTTAAATTTTGGAACAGTTATTTTCATGCATATGAGGATATTTCACGTCGAATTTCAACATAATAACGCTATATATACATATATATTTGTATTAATGTGGATTTCGAGAGTGAACCTTATATGGGGGACATAGTCAAATATGGGACGATCTTCTCAAAATCCAGCAGTTTAATTTAGGTATGTATATAAATGATCCATGTAAAATTTTGGATTGGTACCCTTATTTATAAGCGAGATATGAGTATTAAAGTGATTTTCGGAAGAGGGCTTTATATGGGGCATACGGTTAAAAATAGACCGAAATTAACAAAATTTTGTGGGATGATTTTTGTATATATTAAAATGATGTGTGCAAAGTTTTGAGTCGGCACCGATATTTATGCAATATATATAGGGAAAAATGTCTTTTTCAGATGTGGTCCTTGTGTGGGAGCTATGACCAATTCTGGGCCGACCACCATAAAATTTAGTACACCAATTTATTTGTCTATAAAGAGTATTTACGTCAAATTTTAGCCGTTTACCATTATTTATATCTCTTTTATACGTATTTAAGTGAATTTTGGAAGTGGACTTTATATGAGGTATATGGTCAAAAATGGACCGAACTAAAAAAAATTTCGTTTTGCGATTTCTTTTTGCATAAAACTTATTTTTGCTGAATTTTGTCTTGATATTCCAATTTTATAGGCATTTATGTATAATTGAGCAATATTTCGGGAAGATTTTTGTATGGGGGCTATGGGAAAACATAAACCGATTCTAACTATTTTCCGCACAATTTCTTGTTTTATCATAAAAACAGCGTATAGAAAATTTGATGGTATTATCTGCAATATATTTCAAAATATTGCAATAAAATGGACAAAAAATATCAAATTTTTATGGAGGTTGTCTCACATATTGGTCCATAACTATGGTTGATCTAAATCGATTTTGCTGATTTTCAATAAGAATAAATAAAATAAAACAAGAAATGTTTTTCTTGAAATTTCGTTTAGGTATGTTGTATAGTTTGAACGTGAGAGTGTTTTACACAGACATGGCTAAATCAACTTAGAATTTCATAAGGATCAAGAAAATATATACTTTGTTGGGTCTCAGATGAATATTAAAAAACTTTCACACATCATAACACATCTCCCTTGTTACATCGATAGTAACAACATTTCGCTGAACTTTGTCATGCTATTGAATAAAGATATTGAACCAAATATAGCGGTTTCTCAAATAAATCGCATCAACTCTCAATGCCCAAGTTACTATTAAATTGAGGCTGCTAGGTTAGGTAAACAGATGGCGTATTTATCGATATACAACTTGTTTAGCATTTGTAGAAATTTTGATTTATAAACATTATTAAGAGCACCCTGTTATAAACATAGCTGATCAATATGGCACCATTGAATTTTAATGACTTTGGCTGAATATTCTAGACACGAACATTCTAGACTTGCAGTCATGAACATTCTAGTATCTTAGTTTCGAACCTTCCAGAAATTATGATTATTGTATAAATAGACTAACAGGGCCAATTAAGTTAATCAGTTGATTGAGAGTCATCGTTGAGTAAACATTGAAGTGTTCTCAAACAGTAAGTTAAGTGTGTTCTTAAAGGTGCTATCAGACGATGTACTCGGGATGTATTTTACATATGTATGTGCTGTCAAATTTTCCGCCTGTAAAAGTTGTACACATCGTGAGATACATATGAAATTTTGCATGTGTAAAATACTTGTGGAAATACATATGTAATTTTTTCGATTAGAACACGCTCTATTTTCATGTAACAAACATAAACAAAACAGCTGGTTTGTTTTAAAACAAAATTGTTTGAAAAAATATATTGTAAAGAAAAATGATAATGAACATGGAAAAGTAAGTATTTTTCGACATAAGATGAATTTCATTTAAAAATCGAGCTAAAACTGAAATTTTGAAATTTTGTTCATAGCTAAATTTGATCAATACAATAAAACTCTCATTTTTAGAAATTACTGTTTTGCGATTTTTTGGGCGTGACACAGTGGGAACGTTTTTGAAAAAACGCAAAAATGGTCGAAAAGAGCTCCATTTAAACTACAATAACTCAGAATCGGCTAAACCGATTTCCATGATCTTGGTATCATTAAAAAGATATTTTAACAGGCTTTATGACACGTAAAAAATAAAAAAAAATACACTGTAAAAAAAAATTATAACAAAAAAAAATTTTAACTGACGAAAAAACCAAAAAGATCAAGGGTTTTTTTACAGTGTATTAATTTTTTAGAAAGGTTTATCCTTCATCTATACCATATCAAAAAATAAAAATGGGTTCTTTTTTAGTTTTTTTTATATAATTTTTTTTTTTTAAGCAGGTGTGATAGCGTAAAAAATATGAATCGTATGTAAAATGGAAATTTTGACATACATACGGAATTACATATGGGTAAGAAAAGTGACAGTACATATGTAAAATACATCCCGTCTGATAGCACCTTAAACCGTAATATAAGTGTGTAAAAGACAGTGTGTTCACTTACAATTGTTTTTGTGTACATTTAAATAAATAAAGAAATGTTATACATATTTTCTTCAAACTACTTGACGCTTTTATTTTGCAATTAAAAATAATCCGTTTTATTTAAAGGAAATAAGCCACCATTTTTAAAATGTAAAAGCACAACAATATGTATGTATCTGTTAAAACTGCATCATACACTAGAGATGCTACTAAAGAAAAAATAGAAAAAGCACACATAACATGGCTTGAGGAAACTGTATAAAAACGGATTCCCGTAGACGGAAACAATATCAAACAGCAAGCATTAATGTTTTTTAAAATGATAAAAGAGCTACTTGATTACTGCAAGCACAGGATGACTGACAGGATTTCGCCACTGGCATGCACTTTATAACATAAGAATCAAGCACGAGATTGTTTCTGGAGCTCAGAAAGCTGCCAATGAATTTCCACTAAAACCTAAAAAAAATAATTCCCGAAGCTGCATACAGTCCAGATCAGGGTTTCAATACCGACAAAACTGTTTTTTTTTTTAATGCCAAGAAGAATGGCCAAATCGCAACGAATGCTGGTGGTTTTAAAGCTGAAAAAATCGAGTCACATTTTAAAAAGCCTCTTCTTATCAATTGGCCACTTAAGCTACGGTCACATATGACAAATATTAGCTTCAAACATGTTTGCCCGCATTTGCCTTAAATATTTTAAAAATTTGTTTGATGGTCACACTAAGATCAAATATTTTACAAAATTTGTTTTCAAAAACAGCAGTGAAACAACTTTAAATAAAATTGTGGCAAACATATTTTTCTTGTGGTCACATTTGAACAAATATTTGCTTTAGTAATATATTTCATCAAACTGTCAAAAAATAAAAATTTATTTTCTCATAAATAAATTCAATATGGAAGATTGTGATTGTCTATTTCATACATTTGTATGTATGTATACGTATATTGTATAAATTTTTTAACTAAACTTTTTTGCAGGAACACATAGCATTGTGCTTATGGCCATTGCAAATGATTCATATAAGTTTTTGTACATTGATGTAGAGTGAAACGGCCGTATATCTGACGGTTGTGTCTTTAGGAAATGTACATTTAATGAAGCTCTTAAAAGCAATACATTAAATACAAATATGCCAAAACCAATTTCATCTTTAAATGTTCCAGTGTCATATGTTCTCATTGCAGACGATGCCTTTGCATTGACCCCAAATATTTTAAAACCTTTTAATGCGCGGAATTTGAATGCTATCCAAAGAGTTTTCAATTATCGGTTATCAAGAGCAAGGCGAGTAATCGAAAACGCCTTTGGAATTTTGTCTGCACGATTTCGTGTAATAAGAACCCCAATTAAGCTGGAGCCATTAAAAACAAGACAAGTGACACTTGCGTGCTGCATAATTTTTTAATAAGCCGAAGAAGGGGTTTATACCTTAACACGAACCTTGTTGACCACTATAATGCAGACGGAACAGTAATTCCTGGATAATGACGAGGTGATAATAATGCACAAAGTTTAGAAAATTTGCAAAGATATGAAACATTAATAATAAGAGATGAATTTTCGCGATATTTTGTGGAAGAAGGTGAAATTCATTTTCAATATAAACATATACATATAAGCAAATCATATGTATGAACATATGTACATACATTTATAACTTCAATTAATTTCGGTTAAAAATAAAGGCAATAAAAATGTAAATATATAAAAATAATTTATTAATAATTAAAAAAGGGCAATTCAATATTAAAAGTATTAACAACGAAACAAGAAACTTAAATATATAGGTATAATTCAATATTTAAAACATTAAGTTACTACACTGTTGAAACAGCTGTTATTTTCCCTGGTTTTTTTCTCTCAAAAACTTTGTAAGTTCAAATAATTATTTGCTCGAATAAGTGGAAAATATTTGACTGAGTGTGGTCACATTATGTTCATATTAGAGACATTTTTATATGCTACTGTAGTGCAACTATTGAACTACCCTTTCATTAATATTAATATAACATAAATGTAAGTAATTATAAGTCTATATTTAACATTATTATCCTAACATTAACTCTCTATTTAATATTAATACTCTAACATTAATTTAGTTAATAAATGCAATTAACCTTAAGTCTCTCTTTATATTTCTCTCTCCATATTTTATAACTATTGTATTCTCTTAGCATGTAAGTAACTTAGTAATATTATGTTATATAATAAGTGTTAAATTGAATAAACAGACAGTCTTGATTTTATATTCAAACAGAACTCAACGTGTTTTCTTTATTGAGTGCGATACACCACATGGCGATCCTGCCAAGTCCTGCCAAGTCGTGCCAAGTCGTGCCAAGTCGTGCCAAGTCGTGCCAAGTCGTGCCAAGTCGTACCAAAGCTAAACAAAATCTTTAAAGTGAAAAGTGATGGTGATTTTTTTATCAGATGGCCGCACAAATGTTAAAATCAGGAATGAACAAAAAAAAAAAAAAAAACTAATTGGAAAATTTTCAAATATTAAAACATAAAATTTATATTAATAAATCAAAAATCCAAAAGTGACAAAAAAAAACTAAGTGACATTAAAAATACAAAATCCAAAAGTGACATTAAAAATACAAAAAACTAAAAGTGACATTAAAAATACAAAATCCAAAAGTGACATTAAAAATACAAAAAACTAAGTGACATTAAAAATACAAAATCCAAAAGTGACATTAAAAATACAAAAAACTAAAAGTGACATTAAAAATACAAAATCCAAAAGTGACATTAAAAATACAAAAAAAAAAACTAAAGTGACATTAAAAATACAAAAACCAAAAGTGACATTAAAAATACAAAAAACTAAAGTAACATTAAAAATACAAAAACCAGAAGTGACATTAAAAATACAAAACTAATCGGCAAAAATTTCAAACATTAAAACAAAAAAAACAATAACCAATCATAATGATTTCAAAGTTTTACATGTTTTTACTCAACTGTACTTAAAACATAAAAGTGACAAAAACCAATCAGAAAAATTTGCAAACCGTTACTTAAAATAATGAAAAATACAAAAGTGAAACAAATATAACTCAGTTTTGAAACAACAGAGAGAGTAACAAACCCTATACACAAAAATCTTTTTTACAGTTACCAAATAAAAAAAGACAAAATATGAAAAAAATGTTAAACTGTTACTTTAAATAAAGAGAAAAAAAAAAATACAAAAGTGAAACAAAATAAACCAGTTTTAAATAACAGAGACAGAACATTTTTGAAAATAAACTTACAAAAACGATACAAAAAAAAAAAATAAAGTTTACAGTTAACATAAATCGTTTTACATTATGAACAAGAACTCGAATGAAAGACAAAATGAAAAAGAAACACAAAAATTGAAAGACGTTAACAACAAAATGAAACAACAAGCACAAAATGAAGAACATTAAATTAAATGAAACAAAAAACACACAAAAACAAAACAATATGAGAGAAAGTGCACAGAACGAAAAACAGCAAAATGAAACAACAAGTGCATATCATATAAAATGAAAATTATAAAAACAAAACAAAATGAAAAACATTAAATGAAAAAAAAAAAAAACAAAAACAAAACAATATGCGAGAAAAGTGCACAGAACGAAAAAACAGCAAAATGAAACAACAAGTGCATATTATATAAAATGAAAATTATAAAAACAAAACAAAATGAAAAACATTAAATGAAAAAAAAAAAAAACAAAAACAAAACAATATGCGAGAAAAGTGCACAGAACGAAAAAACAGCAAAATGAAACAACAAGTGCAAATCATATAAAATGAAAATTATAAAAACAAAACAAAATGAAAAACATTAAATGAAAAAAAAAAACAAAAACAAAACAATATGCGAGAAAAGTGCACAGAACGAAAAAACAGCAAAATGAAACAACAAGTGCAAATCATATAAAATGAAAATTATAAAAACAAAACAAAATGAAAAACATTAAATAAAATGAAAAAAAAACAACAACAAAACAATACGTAAGAAAAGTACATAGAACGAAAAAACAACATATTACCAACCAAGTAACCAATCAATTACTGATTTAGAGGAATCCACAAGGGTATCAGCGCAATCTAAAGAAGCATGACAGTAACACTCTATCCAAAGAAGGACGACAATAAAAATAACAGAAACTAGTTAAGTAACTATATGTACATAGTAAATTTTTTTCAAAAAATTATAAATACAAACATTTTCTAATATTTCTCTAATTAAAATATATGTAAATAAATTTATACATTCTTTTATAATTATGAACCCAATTTTACTCAAAATATATAAATAAATATTGATAAACACAAACAATATTTAACCTAAAACTTGTCATAATAAAATCAGTAAATGTCTTCAGATAATTTCCGAATTGATATTTTCAATGAATTAATTTTAAAATTTAAAACGATAAGAAAACGTATTTTACAAAATCGTCCGGTCTCAAGTAAAGAACAAAAAATCGAAGAATATACTGATTTAATTATAACAACTTATAACGATATCTTGATATATACAAAATTTTATAATAAAGAAATACCAGCCGAGTCAAAACTAGAAATAAATAAGAAAATCTTTAAATGTAGACAAGATGTATCAAGTTGTTTTCAAAAATTAAATTGTAAAATAAAAATTCCATCTGGTGTAGATTTATTAGAAATAATACAAAAGGAAGTTGAAAAAAAAGAATCTGTTTCATCGTTATCAGAAATAGGGACAAGCAAAATCAATTCTGAAGATCTTCAAAGTTTTAAATCTGAACAATTCTTTTCTAAAGATATTCCAAATTTTTCAAAAATGGCTACGGTAGAAGAAAAAGCAAAGTTTATTTCAATGTGCTCAGGTATTTTACGAGATAATTATGACGGAAATCCACTTACACTTAATTCCTTTTTAGACAAAATTAATTTGATTGAGGAAATTATTGATCCAAATCTAAATAAATGTTTTATTTCATTTATAAAATCAAAATTAGACGGAAAAGCTCGAGAAGTATTACCAGAGACCATAGAAAATATAGATCAGATAAAAAATTCACTAAAAGCTAGGATTAAACCCGATAATTCAAAAGTTGTAACTGGAAAAATTAAAGCTTTGTACGTTAAACAAAATAATTATACAGAGTTCGCTAAAAATGTTGAAGATTTAGCTGATGCTTTAGAACGGTCACTTGTAATAGAAGGTATTACAAAAGAAAAAGCGCATGAAATGACCATAGAACAGACTGTCAGCGTTTGTAGGAACAATGCCAAATCAGACATGGTAAAAGCGATTTTAGCATCGACTTCATTTCAAGAACCAAAAGATGTTGTAGCAAAACTAATAATAGAAGAATCAACTAATGAACAACAAAATCAAGTTTTGTCAATAAGGTATAATGGTAATAGACCAAATTCAAATATTTCTCAGCAGTGTCGCGCTCAATCGTATAGATTTCCTAGAAATAATTATTTTAATACCAACAATAATTACAGGACTGGACCGAAAAATAATTATCGAAACCAAAGGACCAGATATGCTCATCATCCAAATAATTATAATAATCATAGTTACGATAATCGGTATCATAATAATCAAAATTATAATAATCGAGGAAGGAACAACAATAGGACAAACCAAAACCAAAATAATACACAAAATCCTTCTAGGCAGAATGCTTCTGTGATGACTTTAAACTCGGAAGTCCCTCAGCAGAACATGAGGGAGGAAGAGAACTAGATACAGAACATTTCAATACGAAATCCATATATACCTTAAATCTAAATTACTCTGACTTTATAACGATACAATGTGACGCATCAAATTATAGGAATACATTTTTAGTCGATTCCCAAGCTGATATATCCATTATAAAAATATCATCAATTAAAGACAATTTATATATAAATAAACAGAACATAATTCATATTACAGGTATCAATAAGAGTTCGGAAAAATCATTAGGTACTATTAATACAAAATTATTAATTTCCGATTATGCAATATCACAAATAATTCATGTAGTACCAGACAATTTTAACATACCATCCGATGGAATCCTAGGTAAAGATTTCTTAAAAAATAATAAATGTCAAATTGATTACAATACAATGACAGTTTCTTTTTTCCCATATAATCAAAATAAAAAGGTCATAATCCCAATTTCTCATGGTATTAATAAAAATACTTACTTTTTCCCACCAAGATGCGAAGTCTATAGATTATTCCATTTAAATGATATAACAGAACCAGTTTTTATAGAATCACAAGAAATTTGTGAAGGTGTTTTTATTAGCAAATGTGTAGTAGATTCTAAAACTCCCGTGTTACGAATCCTAAACACAACTGATGAAATGAAGTTTGTACATAACCATCAAATCAAAAGCGAAAAACTCTCAAATTTTTATATTTACTCTATAAACAAAAATCCAGTTTGCAATGATCGTATTGAAAAATTAAGACAAATTTTACAAACCAAAATGCCGACTTTTATAAAAGAGGATTTAATGAAATTGTGTGATGAATATTCTGACATTTTTACCCTGAAAGATGACAAAATGACCATAAATAATTTTTACGAACAAAAATTAAGATTTAGCGATACATCACCGATTTATATAAAAAATTATCGTCTTCCATACGCTCAAAGAAGTGAAATAAAAAGACAAATCCAAACTTTAATTGAAAATGATTTAATTGAACCAAGTACATCAAATTACAATAGTCCATTAATTTTAGTACCGAAGAAAAGTCCAGACAATACGAAATCATATCGTATGTGTGTAGATTTTAGAGCAATCAACAAGAAACTTATTGCGGACAAATTTCCATTACCAAGGATTGATGATATACTCGATAATTTAGGTAGGGCTAAACACCTTTCAATTATAGATTTGTTCTCTGGGTTTCATCAAATACCACTACACGAAGATTCAAGAGATGTAACGTCATTCAGTACGGATCAAGGAGCATTTCGTTGGAAAGTTTTACCATTTGGACTAAACGTGGCTCCAAACTCATTCTCACGCATGATGTCTATAGCATTTTCAGGCTTAGAACCTAACAAAGCGTTTTTGTATATAGATGATATTATCGTAGTTGGGTGTAGCATAGAACATCACTTAAGGAATTTATCAAACGTTTTCGAAACATTAAGAAAGTTCAACTTAAAAATTAACCCATACAAATGTAATTTCTTTAGACCAGAAGTAACATTTCTTGGTCACAAATGTACTTCAAACGGACTTCTACCAGACGATTCAAAAATATTTGCTATTAAAAATTACACAGCACCAACAAATAAAGATGATGTTAAGCGTTTTGTAGCTTTCGCCAATTATTATAGGAGATTCATCCCAAATTTTGCATCAATTGCGGCTCCATTAAATTACATAACAAGAAAAAAAGTAAATTTTGTTTGGGACACGAATTGTCAAGAATCTTTCGAGTTAATAAAAGCTCATTTAATTTCACCACAAATACTACAATACCCGGATTTTACAAAAAAATTTATAATTACAGTAGACGCATCAAAGATTGGTTGCGGTGCAATTTTAAGTCAAAACTTTAATGGGCATGATTTACCAGTTTATTATGCATCTAAAGCTTTTAGTCATTCAGAACAAAAGAAACCTGTTATCGAACAAGAACTTTTTGCAATCTACTTTGCCATAAACCAATTCCGACCATATGTTTATGGGACAGAATTCGTAGTAAAAACTGATCATCGACCATTAATTTATTTATTTAATATGAAAGATCCATCGTCAAAATTAACCAAGATAAGACTTAAACTCTCTGAGTATAATTTCACAATAGAATACATAAAAGGTAAAAACAATGTAGGTGCAGACGCCCTATCTCGTATTTCAGTTGACGAATTGAAAAATGAGACAAGTAATGAAAACATTTTAGCCATGACCACGCGCGCAATGTCTAAGCAAAATGATTCTAAACAACGACCTACAAATATTATTAACTCCAAAGAATGTACTACTCAAAAAATAAAAGTCTACGACAAATTTTCACAAGAATTTAACAAAAAAGTTTCAAAAATTAAATCCGAATTATATTACCAAAATGAAAAATTAACTAACATAATAATTAAAGTTTATAACAGATTTAAATTAAAATTTTCAATAAATGTTAATATTGTTAACGAAACATTGAATTTCGAAGAAATGCTTTTGAGGCTTGAAAAAGAAGCCAGCAATAATAACATTTTTGTATTAGAATGGCCAAAGAACGATTCATTTTTTAGTAGCTACAGTATTCAAGATTTAAAAAGATATGGTAATAAAATATTAAGATCGATCGAAATTATGTTAGTAGAACCAATAGAAACAATAATTGATAAAAACAAACGTACAAGACTGATGGAAATTAATCACAATGATCCCATAATAGGAGGACATTGCGGACGTAAACGATTATATGCAAAATTAAAGACTAAGTATTATTGGAAAGGTATGACGAAAGATATTGCTTCTTTCATTAATAATTGTAGAAGTTGCAATTTAAATAAAGTAAAGAAAGGAACTAAAGAAAAACTTGTATTAACCCCTACTCCAATTAAACCTTTCGAAATCATAGTATTAGACACAATTGGCCCCTTACAAACTTCAAAACTCGGTAATAAATATGCTCTGACTTTAATATGTGATTTCACAAAATATCTCGTAACCATTTCGATTCCAGAAAAGAGTGCTAAGATTGTTGCACAAGCCATCTTTGAAAATTTTATTTTAGTTTATGGTACTATGAAATTAATCAAATCCGATCTGGGAACGGAATTTAAAAATGATATATTTCATGAACTATGTAAACTTTTAAAAATAAATTTGAATTTTTCAACAGCTTATCACCACCAAACTGTAGGAACGGTAGAAAGAAACCACCGTGTTTTTAATGAATATATAAGAGCATACATAGGAGAAAATATGTTAGATTGGGATACTTACTTAAAATATTTCACATTTTTCCATAATACAACTACCAATTCCGTATTTGACAATAAATTTACACCATTTGAATTAGTATTCGGAAAACAAGCATCTTTGCCCAATGACTTAAATATTAAACAAATTGATCCAATTTATAATGCAGAAGATTATAGTAAAGAAGTCAAATATCGTTTACAAAAATCACATATTATGACTAAGAAATTAATTGAAAAACACAAAGAAAGAAATAAAAAGTATTATGACAAATTATCACAACCATGTAACTTAAAAGTAAATGAATATGTTTATTTAAAAAAGGAACCTTACAATAAATTTAATAATATATATGAAGGTCCATTTATAATTAAGAAAATTGATGAAGCAAATGTAACAATATATAATGAAAAATCTAAAAAAGAAAAAACTGTACACAAAGATAGAATAAGAAAAGCATAAAAAAAAAAAAAAAAAAAAAAAAAAAAAAAAAAAAAAAAAAAAAAAAAAAATTGTATTTCAATTTAAATACCAAACATGAATTAGAAAAAAATATTGAGTCAAAACAGATTGATCACCTGTGTTGACTCAACATTTTTCCAATAGAAGGAAGGTGTAGTGCAACTATTGAACTACCCTTTCATTAATATTAATATAACATAAATGTAAGTAATTATAAGTCTATATTTAACATTATTATCCTAACATTAACTCTCTATTTAATATTAATACTCTAACATTAATTTAGTTAATAAATGCAATTAACCTTAAGTCTCTCTTTATATTTCTCTCTCCATATTTTATAACTATTGTATTCTCTTAGCATGTAAGTAACTTAGTAATATTATGTTATATAATAAGTGTTAAATTGAATAAACAGACAGTCTTGATTTTATATTCAAACAGAACTCAACGTGTTTTCTTTATTGAGTGCGATACACCACACTACCAAACCAATGTGTTTACTCAAAAACATGTTTGCACCAAACAAATGTTTTTTGGTCACATTACAGCAAAGAAATATTTGCAATTGTTGGGCAAATGTTTCACAAATGTGACCGCAGCTTTAAGCCTCGAGCAATGAAATAAGTAATTTTTTATACAGCACAAAAGCATAAGTCACAACTACAGTTTTTACAGAATGGTTCATAAAATATTTTGTGTCAGAAACTAGAAAATATGTGAATGAAAAAGGCTTACCCCCTTATTCATAAAAACTTACAACAATTTTGTATGGAAATTTGCTTTATAAACCTCTTATAAACCTGTTGTAAGTTTTATGAATAAGGGCATTAGAATTTACCCCCTGGCCCACGATGTCGAACGATAACATTCGCTTAGATAAGACTTAAGACACAAACTTTTTATCGCATCTATTTTTTATTTAATCAAGTTTGTTTATTCCACAATCAAGTTTGTGTCTTAAGTCTTATCTAAGCGAACGTTATCGTTCGACATCGTGGGCCAGGGGGTTAAGGTTCTTCCTTAAAAATTTAATCACCTATTATATTTGTTAACAACATACATATGTAGCTATTTTACATATTTGTTTTTAGATCCTGAACTTGTCATACATTTTTTTACATTACACTTAAGCTTAGAGTAGAGTGCTTGCGTAAAAACACATTGTAAAGGGTGTTCCAACTAGAAAGCAATGGTGTCAATGGTGTTCGGTATCGTGAAATGATAACCAGTTTTTTCTTGCCTAGAATTAAAGAAATGAATGTGGGGGGCATGTGGTTTCAACAAGACAGCGCCACATGTCATACAGCCAGAGAAAATGCATCAGTCATTTCCCGGTCGTGTTATTTCGCGTTTTGGAGACCAGAATTCGCCGCCTAGATCGTGCGATTTAACACATTTAGATTTTTTCTTTGGGGTTTTTTGAAATCGATGGTTTACGCGAATAAGCCGACGACGACTCAAGCCTTAAAAGAGGAAATTGGGCGCTTCATTAATGAAATACTGCAGCATTTATGCAAAAAGGTCATTGAAAATTTCATTAAAAGATCGCGTGTGTGCCAGCAAAGCCGCGGCGGCCATCTGCACGATATCTTGTTCCATGCATAACCTCATTCTGTGTAATTTACGATATAATAAAGTTTCACAATTTTTTTTAAATATCTGGGTTTTATTTAAAATTTAAATATTGCGTTCTAGTTGGGACACCCTTTATATGTACGAGTACGTGATTTAATATTATAAACGTGTGCCAGGAAACCACACGTAATAAAACCGTGAAAAAACCCCTGATCGTATGCGAAATAAGTGATTTGTTCCTTATCTCTCCTTCTTCACAGGAGACCTGTGAATTTGCCACTCTCTTCTAACTCTTCTTTTTTCTGACAGGAGATGATCGAGTTCAGCGAAATAAGTTCTATTTGTCCCACTTCTGCACTCAACGTCGTATGTTTTTAAAAAATCATTTTTTCACTAATTTCAAAAGGTTTGAGAGATAAGGAACAAATCACTTATTTCGCATACGATCAGGGGTTTTTTCACGGTTTTATTACGTGTGGTTTCCTGGCACCAATTACCGTGTAAAAACAGAATTAGGTGCATATTCGCATATTTTCCTAAAATTTTAAAAGCAAAATAGTTAAGAAATAAAAATACACTTGAGATCAAATTATTTACCTTTTGCATGTTATTTTTCTTTTCGAATTAAAAACTTTTGATTTTTAAACTTATATCTCGCCGCGTTTTAATTTTGGAGTATATTTGACAGTTCAAACCAGGAACCTTTCTAACAAAAGTTTTGCAAAAGCACTTTTTCTGTAACTATATGAATAAGAACAGTTAAAAAAAAACAGCTGTTTGTTTCAATTAATTACATTTTTGTTTCATTCCAAACATTTTAATCGAAAAGTCATCTAAAAATGTTTACTGGGTATACATAAATATTTGTTATTAATGAAAATTTATATATTTTCATGTAGGAGTGCTGGGAAGAAACTATATGAAGGAATGTTATATTCTTACTCGTATATCTTACAGTTTCCCTAATATAAAGCAAATTATTGAAGAATATATAAAAAAACGAAATTTCGTACACAGCTACACACTAATAGGTCCAAAAGATTTGTATAAAGATTATTTGTTGTCTTTAACAAGTAAAAGATACACCTTGTGTTGTTTTCTTTGCTTCCAACCAACACATTAAAATTTATATACATATATGTATGTTACAGTGTGTAGTTGCAGGCCTTTATGGATGATTTGTATGTAAATATGTCTATTATATTAATATAAACGTGTCTATGCGAACATTTTTATTAAATTTGTTTGCCTTTGTTGTACATATACATATATAAATATGTACATACATATATATATATTTTCATCTCTTTTTATGAAAAAGTGATTTGGGTTTACTTTTGAGACTTCATAGAGTAGAAGATAAAAAAAGCGAAATCCAAAATAGGAAAGCAAAAAATATTAAATATTTTGCCAAGAAATATCAGTTATCGCACATATTCAATCCCTAAAGTATCCTTTTGACTACAAACAATAGTGGAATGTGGGTATGGAATGCTGCTGTAACTGTATCATCACGTTTGGAAACAAATTGCCATATAATAGTTTGGGTGTATTTGCGTGCGTCTGCCTATGCCTGTGTGCGTGTAAAATGGGATTTGATGCTTCAAAGGTGCCATTAAAACTTAAACACTTGTATCGGAAAACACATCTAACACATTGTTTAAATTAACCTTTTTGTTTTTCTTTGTTGTTTGTTGTTAATGTTCATGTTCTTGTTATTATTTATTTTTTCTCTAATATTTTATAGATTATTTCACTTTATAGAATTCCCATGGATTCCTCCTATTTTTACATAAAGGGAATTGATGTTTAAACATTGAAAAGATTATGTGAAGAATTTATGTTAAGAACCCCCATCAATAAGGCTGATAGCAGCAGACATTGAGCAAAGTAATAGAAACTACCCACCCCAACTAAAATTCAAAAGTCCAAGATGCCTTAAATAAAAACAAATTTTAATTAAGCAAAGTTTCATATATACATACATACATCCAAAGAACAAGAATTTATAAATTTAAAAATCACTTATGACTATCGCAAACACATGTAATGTAATACATGGTTTTATTGAGGCTTTTTAAAGAAGTACAAGGAAGGGCTTGAAGTGACTATTAAAAAGTAAAATCAATAAAAATCCTATAACTTATGGAACACGTCATTAAGCCCGACCATATAATACCTATTATGGACCGATCATCCAAAAATTTTGTGACGTCTTCTGTGCATTTAAAAATTGTTTGTGTTAAATTTTGTCTTTAACGTGATTTATGGAAGTGGTCCTTATATGGGAGTTATGAATAATTATTAGCTGATCATCATAAAATAGGGTCCAAATATTCAACTAAATATGAATCATCATTTTGTTGAATATTATTTGGTTACCATCATTTTTTATGATTCGTGTTATTCAATTAGAACAAAAAACAAATAAATCTTTTACATATATATGGTGAATTTCAGGTCCAGTGACCCAATTAAAAACCGATGTCTTCCGATTTGGCTGAAATTTGCACCAAGGTTAGTACTATTGGATACTAGGCCAGAGACAAAATGTGCCAAATATTGAAAAATCCTATTCTTGAGTTAAAAAATAATATGTATATTGATATCGATTACAAATTCGCCCAAAGTAATTCACTAATTAACCGAAATCATATATCCATATTTTGAAACGATCGATCCATAATTTACCATTTCTAACATTTCTATTCGACTTTATGCAGAAAGTCATTCAATCTATCTTGTATAATATAATAAATAATTAAAATAGTTTAATAATTAGAATTAACGCACATATAATGCAGCTTTTCGAAAATCACTTTAACAGACATAAATCACTCTTACATATGATCTGATCCACAAGCAAGCAAGTAAATTTATTATAAACAAAAATCAATTCTCAAAATGCTTTAAGAATCATATAAAATCCACTCGCTTTAATCAAACATACATAATATATTATATATTTGCACACAATCAATTTAAAGCTTAACTTGTTAACTGTTAACTTTACGACTTAATTAATGAGATGAAAGTAAACTATAATTAGATTAACTCTAAATATTAGCTTAGGATTCAGAGATATACAAACGTGATACCAGTGATTGCAAAAAGAAATTTTGTAAACAAACAAAAAAAGGCTAAAATATGTTCAGACATGTAATTTATTAAATTGCTTTCAACTATAAAATGTAGCCATAACTAATATAACAATTAGCATAATTAGATTGCAACAATTAATTGTTAAATTTTGTTAACAACAAATTCAGTTGAGTTTTTTCTCAGTAGGTAATGTAAATAAATTGTGTTTTTTACAACGTTTTTAATAATCTGTTTTGTAGTAATCCACAAAATTGCTAAAAAAAAAATATATAAATAAATAAAAGCGAAAAGTGGTTTTCTATACTTAACTCAACTATGTTTATAAACTGCCCAAGGATGGAGGTAATAAATAAACACAAAAGAATTTTTATACATTTCACATAAAATTAAACATGGCAGCAATTAGTAATACGTGTATACTCGTACATACGAGTAAATATATTTTAACAAATTGATTTTTTTTTTAAGTAGTTACATAGTAAAACGTTTTTTATTTATTCCATGTTATGTTGTATTTTTATTACTAAACCAATAATTTAAACAATTATTTATTTGTCTACACTTGTGACCACACCAGACATATTACACACACAATGTGGTTCCATCACAAAGAACAATATGAACAAAGTTGGCTTGAAGTCAGAGTATCTAACTAAGTGCAACATACATCAATCTATTAGGGTTTTCTATTTTATATTAAATTTAAATGTTTCAATTTTAGTGTCCCTGAAATGTATATTTGTAAGAGTTACAACTACAGAAAAACCTGCCAGAAAAGTTGACATGTTATGATATGTATGGTAGCGTTTAAGGGGACACCCACAACACATAATTTCTGACGTTCTCAAACAAGCAATTTCATTTAAACAAAATATTTTGTTAGAATTTAAAAATAAAGTATTATTTTGTTGGTTTGTGTTTTTTCTAAAGTAAAATAAATGTTGTACAATTAAACAAAGTAATTTATCAACATGAAAGCAAAAACAACAAAACATTAAAAATAATATGTTTATAATTAATTAAAGTGTCATTTTAAAGTTTAATTTATAAAGACTGATTCATTTAGATATTTTGTTAAAATTTCAAATAAAACACCTAAAATAGTATTGGCTGTCGAAATTGCCCGATAAACCAATCTTTCACATTTGCATTTTAAAAATAGTTTCATTAAAATAATATCCGTTTACTCTTTCCAGACTTGCTACCGGTATTTTGTGAATTAAGCCAGTAATGTTGATTTCCATAACGAGTTCTCAAACAATACTGAATAAAATTAAGATGACAATACGATAATAGTCACGAGTGATTTATAAAAAAATCTCTAAATGAATCGCCCTACATATGTATGTTGATACGTAACTGGCAAAGAGCAGGCTGTGATTTTAAGAACGGAATACATTTTTTTATATTCTATACATTTTTTGCTTTTGCAATGTTATAAGGTAAGTTTAGTCGTACAAACATTTGTTTGTGAAATTTGACAACATTTTTTATTTATTATTCAACCTCTGTATTTTATGTGTAATTTTTTAAATAAAATTAATTAATAAAAATAATATCAATAAAAAAATACATAAATCTCTATTTTTTGTTTTTTCAATTATGGTACAGATTGCCTTTGCTGCCATTTCTTTAAATTCATCAGAAGATGGTGGTACGGATGATATTTTTCTATCACGTTTTTGTTGTATTGGTAATACACATTCCAAGTTTGTTGCATCCGAAAGCTGTGACAAAAATCAAAATTAAAAAAAAACTCATCAAATAAAAATTAGTAAAAACTCACATTTGCCATATGCTGAAAAGCTTGCATACGCTTTTCAACAAATACCATATCTGTCAACATACGCAGGAAATTTGTCAAACACTAATAATATGCTGTTTACACGATATGCTAAAATTACCAACATACGTTTGTTGACATTGTTAACAAAGTGTTAAGCTATGTATACACGATCGTCAGATATTACAAAGTTGTCCGAAAAATGTTCAGAAAATGTCTAACAACTGTGGAAACTTAAAAGTTTTGCCTTCCAACGTTGTAAGAAAAAGCATTTTCAGTACATTGGAAGACAACAATATTGTCAGACATCTAACAATCGTGTAAACACACAATTTTGTCATTGTCATTGTTTTACGACAATTGTCAAACACTTTTCATTGTCATATGTGCAAAGTTTATGCATCTTCTAATGGCAGCAACTCTGTATATACATAAATAAACAAACAAGTGTGCATTGGTAAAATTTTTGAAAAGAGTAGAAGAAAATTAAAGAATTAAATTAAAGTGTGCATTAGGACATATGCAGATAAAATGGTTCCAATTGCTCTTTTTTGTTCCATGACAATATATGCAAAACGAATTTGACAATGCCATACAACAATCTTCCAACCGTGTGAACTGAAAATTTTGGTTGACAGATAAATTCATTGTATGACAATTGTGTGCCAATGAAATCGTTAGTTTCCTTACAGTCGCCTAAACTGACAATTTACCTTTTGCTAACAATTTTTCAATGTACAGTACATTGCTAGCGCATTGCTAGATCTGACAACATTGTAATATCTGACGATCGTATATACTTAGCCTTAGCAAACGTTTTAAACATACATATGCTGAAAAAATTTTGCGTTAACACGATATGTAAGCACTTGTGACAAATTTTTCAGCATAAATATGCTGATTCAGCATATCGTCTACACTTAGCTTTAAATTTAATTTTATAGTTAGGTAGTTTTTTAAAAGTCACACACATTTGTTTGGGTTTTTATCTAACTTATACATATGTCCAAACATGAACAAACTAGACAAAACATTGTCCGGGCTTTCCACTTCTCGCGGCTATATAAATCTATGCGAGGATATTCCCAAGCCGGTGTTCATTTTCGTCATCGAACTTCGCTATAGATTGAGATCGCGTCAATCTAGACGAAATTTCGATTCTAAATTAACATGCTTTAAACATTATCAGCCCAATCATGAATAAAAATTCCGCGAGAGTTTTTTCCCTTTTCTCATTTTTCCTATTTAAATTCAATGTTGAAAAAATAAAAAGGGAAAACCTCTCGCGGAATTTTTATTCATGGTTGGGCTGTATGTAATATTACTACAGAAGTAAGCGAATTGATTAACCTTATCTTACTATTACCTTGCTATATTCAGGTACATATTTAAATGTAATTGAATACAAAATTTGTTTAATTGCTTTTAAATGTTTATTGGTCGGACCGATTTGGGTAATTTTTAATACAAATCACTTTTGATCAACAAAAATATTTGGAATGTTTATACTCGTATGTCATTGCCTCTACGCTGATGGACAAATATAGAACATGTTCGAATTTTAAAAGCATCAAGAATATTCATACATACATACATATATACATATATATGAATTTACTTGTGTTGGTCTACAACCAAAATTTTCATATTTTTACGCATGTATTTGATTTTAATTTCACATGAGCTTTTATTCAAATTGAATTCATTTTAGCCTTTAAATTGGTTCTTTTATGCATAGATAATCAATTATTTCTCTGCAAATTTTTGGGCACATTTTGTGTTTGTTGTGCCTTTTCAAGCACATATTTCAACTTACCCTGGTAATAAAATTATTTTTAAATGTACTCTAAATTAACTAACACCAATGCAACACCATTTAAACAGTTGCGGCATATCAATGAATGAGTTTCTGTAAGGATGTGTATAATAGTTGTTGCAACAGGAGACATAGAAATGTTTAACACATGCAAATTATCACAGTACGTAATAATTGCTGTAGTTGCACGTGTTGCAGTTGTAACTTTATGTAATGAATAGATACATATGAATTATGTTGGGGTAAAACCGCAAATTTTGTATTGTATTAGAACAAATTACTGTTGTTTTCCGTGTATGCATACATACTTGTACATATTTATGTATGTACATATAGATATTTGAACTCCCTACAAACAAACATTTGTACTTACAAACCTATAAAAATAGAAACTAATAGCTGCAAAGAAATATCATTTTTAACAGGTTAGTTACATGATTGCATTCAAAAATACGTTTATATACTTTACTACAATTTACAGTCATGTATAGAAACACATACTAACATATGCATTTGTGTCCGTATATACATATGTATGGATGTGTATGCATGTAAGTGAGTTTACAATTGTGAAATGTAATTAAGCAAACATAAATTTTAATTTAATTATTATGTGAGATATTTACCGCATATGCAATTTGTTATTGTTAAATTTATTACTTTATTTTGTATAAATAATGCTAACTGAATATTCTGGATATTCGCACACACTGACGTATTAATTTATGTATGTATACATACAAACATATGTATTTATTCACATAATACTAAATGTAGTTGATTATTTGAATAATTATAATATTTAGCTATGTCAAATTTATCGGGAGATCTTGATTCAACAAATATATCTTTTTTTTTAAATTAATGGCATTGGACCTGATGGTCGAAGGCCGTCCATTTTTTTGTTTTTTAATAATTAACAAACACAAACTGCGAAGCTTTTGGCTTATCTACAGAAAACACCCAGAGTCTTTGGCGGGAATCGAACCCGCAACCCTTTGACTAATAGTCCAGCACTCTATCGCCTAGTCTATGGGGGCACTCCTTGTTTAGCATGTACAATGTACATATGTGCAACTCACAAGTGATGTTGTATGTTGTACATTGTACGCTACAACGATCTAATTGTGAAAGACATTTTGAGCAAAATCGTATGTTTATAATTTCAGACCTTTAAAATGTCTGAAGTTAAATATCAAAACAAATAAACAAAACTCAATAAATAAAAGTAACAATACAATTGAGAAAAACAAAATAAAATTGCGTAAAAAATATAATATTTATTAAAAAATATATATAAAAAATATAAAATGTTTTATCAATCAAGTCAAGTAAGTAAAAAAGAATGCTCGGTTTTTAATAAATTAAATGCAAAAATTTCCATTATTTAAAGTTGTTGTTAATTAATTTTATTTTCTTGTTTTAAATTTTGTCAATCAGTTTATGATTAATAAATGAGTAATTTTTTGATTCAGATAAATATTTCAACTTTTGGCAACACTTAAACTTTCATACAACATTCGAAAAACATATGTAAAAATGTCGTAGGTGTTGTACAAAATATTTATATAGAAATTACCAACTAAATTTGTACAACTATTGTAAATTTAAACAACTCCTACGACAATACAACATCACTTGTGATGTGAACAATAGTAGATATGCGTACTTATACTTTTATACAGGTATGTATTTATGTAGATAGTAGTGAATTATAATGTCCACTTTAATCAACAACAAAATAAAGTTTAATTATTCACAGCAATAATGATTTAAACAAGCAGGATTTATATATTATTTTCGTTTTGGTTGATGTACACGTAATGTGAGATTAATGGATATATAATTCATTTACGTTTAAATTTATAGTTCTATGGGAAATCATTTCGTTGAAAATGCATGTAAAAATGTATTTATTCACATATGCTCCAAGCGACTAAACCTTTCTTGGACTAATGAAAGTTTTACAAAATATCTATACATATGTACATATTGTATGTATGTATGTATATAACTTGTATATTTATTAATTTTATATAAGAATTTAATTTCAAACGCCAACAAACTGGTAGATATTTTTAGTCAATTTTACAACATTTTCAACATGTCTAATTCTTTTTTATTTTTATCTTAAAGTTATACATACTGTCTGCTCAAATATTTTTTCATACAAAAATTGTTTTATATATATTTATTAATATTATGCGGAACAAATGTTTACAAATGTATAGATATTAATTGCAGATATATTGCTGTTGAAAGTTAGTCCGCGTTTTCACTATGTTTTCACTATGTCATTTTTGTTGTCAAATTGTCCAAATTGTTGGCAATTGTATGAAAACGGGTTGTCATATGGCGTCATCTATGTTTGCAATCATGATTGCATGACAAACATGATTGCATGACAACCCGTTTTCATACAATTGCCAACAATTTGAACAATTTGACACCAAAAATGACATAGTGAAAACCAAGCATTAGAATACTACAAAATGCAAACAAGCTTCCTATAGGCGACATTAATACATATTTACATATTCATGTATTTATATTGCAACTAACTATTATACACAGTGTTTAAGTAATAATTTAGTTTTTTTTTGTGTTTGTAAAATAATTAAAATGTTTAAATTAATTTCAATTGTTATAAATGATCTATTGTTGAAAATGTTTAAAATAAATTTAATTAGTAAAATATTAATTAGGAACAGAAACATCATCAACAGGTATTATTTATATGACTGCATACTTATATGGGCATGATTAAATTTAATACTCAATTTAAATTTAACAATAATGTATAATTTGGATTTTAATTTGTGATATGTATGTGTGTTAAACTTAATCACACTAATTGCATCGAATTGTCTATAAATTAACATACATATTAGAAGAGGAAAATCCTTTTAAAAATGACAAATACATGACAAAAATGTCAAAAATAACCCTATTTGCAATTAGTCATGATGGCCAGTTAAACAGTAATTTTAGGAACTCATGGCATACGAAATGCGGTAATAAAGTGATTGTCATATTAATATTTGGGGTTATTTTTACAACTTAGATTTCGATATATTGTTGTTCTAAGTACAGCAACAAATATTCAAGGATATATGTTTCATAATTGCTATGTCACTTGCAAAAATAATAATAAATCTAATAACTAATTTAAAAACCCTTTATTGAATTTTAATTTGTATTGCTTCATAAGTTGGAATCTAGGCTTTTGCAGTAGTTTTTGACATTTTCTTGCAAAAAATCAGATTTAATTTTTTAAAATAAATTCTAAATATTTCATTTATGATGTTTGATGAACTCCTTTAATAATATTGCAACTAGAGATGCCAAACGGGACTAGTTTTTTAAATCCCGGGATTCATTTACGAAATCGGTATTTTCGGGATTTTTGTTTCATATTAAAACAAATTCGTTTATAAATAATAACAATTTATTTCGAAAAAGTTACTTACTTATGTTAAATATAAATATGTTTGAAAACAAATATTTTAAATTAATTAAAAGTTTATAAACCATTAATAAATTGAAATGTTAGATTGAGAAAAATAATATGTCATTTCGCCTTTAATTTCTATATTAATTTAAAAGCAACAGAATAATATCAATCCATAAAGATTCTTAAAAATATTAAGGTATCCATAGTAAAGTAATTTTGTCACCAATATATGAGGCTGACGAAAAACATCTCTTACATTGTCTGTAGGCAAAATTGTTTGCGAATTCTTGTATTCTGATTGCATAAACAAACCTTTCTCAGACTCCGAAACATATAATTCTTATTCAATATTATATTTTTTAATTATTTTATTTATTTATTTCAAAAATATGCCGCAAGCCCATGGGGCCAAAATTAGAAGTACTACTAACAATTCAATAATATAAATACAATTATTTAGATATATACAAATAATTTTAAGTTAGAATAAAAATTAAAAAAGTTAAGATTAAAATAATAATAATGAAGGGAGTCCCTAATATTTGTACAAAACCTATAAATAATGTATAATTGCAGGAAAATGATTGTTAACCCATGATAAAACATACAAAGCACAATTTAAAAAATAAAGTTTTTTTTTCTTTTTTTTTTATTACAAATAATGGCACTCCTAATAATTTTGCCTGTTTGAATGTACCATGGACAGCTCGAAATAGAGAAAAAAAATATTAATTCAATATTCATTTATAAATTTGACAAGAAAATGAGTTTGAAATTCGACAAACTGTGTGAAAATCTGCGATCCTCATACGGAATCATTGAATTCCATAATCTCGATATAGTCACGCAATACGATCGACTCATAACAATTGAGAAGTGTCTAGCTATAATAAGCGCATGCGTTCTACTAGAACTACCAAAAATATTCTACATTATTACAGATATTATTAGGTGTTCATTATTTCAATTGTTTCATAATCAACGTTTAAATTAATTTCTAATGACAAACAGTTTCATTTTATTATCAAAATCACTCTTCAAATTTGGGGTTTTTGAAAAATTTAAAAGTGTTGAATCATCATTCTTTTTTGGTTTCTTTTAAGAAGAGATATCTCTTTCAGCATAAATGGCTTGGGATTCGAACCTGGGTTGTTGGTTGAATTTACATTTTTTTTTTTTTTTGTATACATTTAATTTATTTATTGAATCTTCAGAAATGAAATGACAATAAGTTTTCGAATCTTAATACTAAAAGAAAATAATAAGTCCAGCCAGTGCTAGACAAAATATTATGATACTACAAAAAATTTATATCCACTGATCCAGTCATCTGTTTTGCGCTTGAGTTAAAGTATTGAATTTACATGTTTCAAGAATCACCAGATTCTCTCATCAGAATTCTTTGCGTTCTAACCCTCTGCACCACTGCGGTGCCTGCTAACCAAACAGACAAACATCAATCTTTTAACCAGTGTTACCTGGTGGTTCGAAATTTGCTGTAATTATCATTCTTCAATTTATTTTACATGTTGCCTCCTTTTTCTTCAGTTTTTTTCGTATTCATGTCAAGACTTCGTCTCGAAAACCTGAATACATTTGTTTATTATGTTTGTTGTTCATATGTAAATTCAACAACCCAGGTTCGAATCCCAAGCCAAGAAAAATTATCAATAAATTTTAATAATAAAATTCATGTAACAATTCGTAGCTTCAGTAAAAATAATTTAATGAAAATATTAAATTTAATAAACTCGAGCCTAAATAAAGAAATATCATAGAATTAAATTTTTGTTTATGACTTTGTAAATAAATACTAACTTTCGGAATTTGTTAATTCCTAATCGCAACATTCTTTTCCGTTTTCTCAATAGCATTTTATAAAAAATTAAAACTAATACCATCAAAATAGAAGTATCAGATACAATGGTAGTAGAAATTCAAGAACAAAATATCGGATAAGATTTTATGGAGATGTTAGAAAATTGCAATTATTGGAAAAAGGAAATGACAAAAATTATATTGATAATACGTTAATAATAATGATAAAAAAAATAAATGAAAATGTCACCGATGATCCATAAGCCATGAAGCTTTCTAAACATAAGCTGCCAAGCTGCATCTATTCCGGTAGCCATTTTATAGCAATGATTTACTGATAAAGAATTAATATCCCGCTAGTATCTACCTATTAAAACGAGTGAAAACTAATTTGGATTCTAGTCTACAAAAAAATCTAATAAAATCAACAATTTCCCGATTAGCAAATCCCAAATTAATACAATTCGTATAAGAAAATCTAATATTATAAACTGATTACTTTGTACTGAATTGCATTTAAAAAGTAGGGAAAATTTAGAAAAATTAAACAAAAAACGTTGTGATAAATATCAGTTGAAACATTTCTTCTTTATTTTAATAAAATGGTAAATAAATTTCTTATTAATTTTGTTAAATTGTAATAAAGGCTGTCCCAACTAGAACGCAATTTTTAAATTTGAAGTAAAACACAGATATTTAATATCTGTGCAGATGGCCGCCGCGGCTTTGCTGTCACATACGCGATCTTTTAATGAAATTTTCAATGACCTTTTTGCATAAATGCTGCAGTATTTCATTAATGCAGCGCCCAATTTCCTCTTTTAAGGCTCTAGTCGTGTTCGGCTTATTCGCGTAAACCATTGTGACGATGCAAGTCTGGAACCCTCGTTTCCACCCACACATATTGTTCGTAATTGTGACACGAATTGGCACTTGAGACACACCCTCTAGCGGCATATAAGCAAACATCGCATACACAACAAATGTGACAAACAGCTGAGCGAACGGATAGATGCAACTACCTTGGTTGTATGTCAACAGAAAAAAGGGTATAAAAGCAGAACAAAAATGAAAATCGTGGTCAGTCAGTTTTGGTCAGTCAGTTGTGATCGGTCAGTTCACACAGTGGTAGGTAAGTTGTTCTTTAGTAGTTTGTTTTGTTTGGTCTGTAGTGGTGCTGGTGTAGTCTCAGTTGTGAGTGAATTCCGTGGTTGGACCGCAGGTTTACTACTACGAGTCACTCGACACATCGTTTCCGTGGTTTGACCGCAGATTCGTTGTTGTTTGGTGGCTTCACTGGGCATTTGTGAGGATATACCCTATCGACGTACCACTGTTGACTGTGTCAAGCTGGCCATCCGTACAGCCAACATTTGTACGTGGTGATCGTGTCTCACCAAAAACGCCTTGGTAATCGTGTTGTGACAGACTTAGGATAGGATAGAAGGGTAGTGCATAAAGTGCACTTCCACTCGGAGACCTAGTGGTCCATGTGACAGACTTAAATAAACACTAAATTAAAGAAAAACTAATTAATAAATAAAGCATAATTTAAGAATAAAAAGACAGAAAGTTTTCTTTTTTTTAACGAGTGTCTCAAATAAATAAATTTATTGTGAGTGGACCCTGGGTATCCGGCGAGATATACCCCAGCAAAGAAAAAGGTTCGTTACACCATCGACTTCTAAAAATCCCAAAGAAAAAAATCTAAATCGCATGATCTAGGCGGCCAAATATGGTCTCCAAAACGCGAAATAACACGACGGTGAAATGACTGATGAATTTTCTCTGGCTGTATGACATGTGGTGCCGTCTTGTTGAAACCACATGCCCTCTACATTCATTTCTTCAATTCTAGGCAAGAAAAAACTGGTTATCATTTCACGATACCGAACACCATTAGCACCATTGCATTCTAGTTGGGACACCCTTTATATGAGACTCTACATTAGGGGTATTCTATTATGACTTTTTTTTGTTTTTTTAAATTTACATGGCTGTACACGATGAGAAACATTAAAAAAATCATAAGTGCGATTTTAGTTTTTTATATTATTCAAAAAAGTTCACGCACCAAACGATTTTAAAATTTACATGCGCATATACACACAAACATGTACATTTGCATTGGTAATGTATAACTGTTAACCGCTTTTGCTATTTGTTTTCGTTTGCTTTTGTTTTGTTTTGTTATACTTGAAAACGAAAATTAAAAAATTCTTACATTGAAAATATTTTTAATTATTTAATTTGACATTAGAAGAAATAAATTTCAAATTTAAGGTTCTTCCATTTTTACAAAACGAATATAAATCTTTCACTTCTTTAATGGCTCGTTTGGCACATATATTAGTCCGTTTTAAATTTGGAATGGCTGAATCTTTCTTCACCCAGTGTCTATTTAAACATTGGTGTGCAGTTTTGAACGGCTTCACAGATTCTTCCAAGCATTCAAAATTATTGTTGCGAAAACATTGGTCGGAAAACCATACTTCGTACCATGCACTGCATATAAATTGACAAAGTGGTAAAAGTTTTTCTCTGTGATTGGGAAGGAGTATAAATGTGAGCAATGCAAGAATAGCTCTGGAGTTCCAACGGGCGTTACTAAGCGATGGTAAAACTCGAAAGTTAATGAACGGAAAAACGTTATGTTCAAATATTGTGACACTTTTTCCATTCTCAAGCACCATTACCGCTACTCGCACTTCTTTAGTTTCATTTGACAATACCACTACCTGCACTTCCTTTTTTCCAAACTTTCTCCCGTCAAATTGAAGACACAAATTCTCTTTTTGTAACGTTGTCATATATTTTACTTCCAATCGCTCGGCTGATTTCATTGAGGCTTTATATACGGCAGATTGTGTGGGTGCTGGAATAGCAATGCCTGATTTCACTAATGCTTCACATACTTTAGTTGCTTTCCTGCTACTCAAACTTGTTTCCTCTATCATATCTACTGCGACCCTTGTTTGACACTTGACTTTTCTAAGTCTTTTTGCAGGTGGTTCAGGGTGATACAATTCACTATCTCAGATACACTTGAATTTATATTACTTTTGTTTTGTACGGTCACTGGTTTAAGTAAAACAATTTTTGATTGATGAATATTTGTTTCCTTTTCAGTGGTGTATCCAACATCTCCATTGGAAGCAGAGGAGTACTTAGTTCTGACTGCAAAATAGCGGTACATTTTTACCACTACTTTCAAAAAAACCAAAATTATAACACAACAAAACAAAATAAGAATAAGAACTAGAAAGCAAACGAAACAAATAGCAAAAGCGGTCAACAGCTATACATTGCCAATGCAAATGTACATGTTTGTGTGTATATGCGCATGTAAATTTTAAAATCGTTTGGTGCGTGAACTTTTTTGAATGAAATAAAAAACTAAAAACGCAGTTAACATTTTTTTAATGTTTCTCATCGTGAATGCGCATGTAAAACATAGGTTAAAAAAATAGAATACCCCTACTCTACATATATTGATAATAAATCAATGGGGTGAATTATTCTTCTAAATGATTTAAAATGTTTATTAAATATATAGAAATATTATACTGACTTTATAAATCTGAAGGCAAAATACAACCTGCACTTAGATAGCAGTAATTCCATCACTATGAATGCCATCTAATCTTGGAAAGCCTATAATATATACTTACATAGTATGTGGATGTTATTATACACTCGATCAGTAGGACTCATGAAAATAATGCCGTTATTACATTTTGTCAGAACCACGGAAAGAGAAAAATATCCTTAAACAGTCATCATAAAATAAGTTAATCGTACCATTATTTTCAATAGAAATATTGTGAATAATAGTTTGAGAATAATTAAAAATTTAATTTTAAATAGTCAGCAAAAAGTTTATTTGAATATTAATTTCAATCCAATCAGAACTTTTATTTTTCATGCATTCTGCAAAACAATAATGTTCTCATTGATTCTACTTGTTAAAATATTGACTACTTTGTTGACTTAATTAACTTGTATCCAATTTTATATACATACATACATACATACATACATAAATTTTCTGTAGAGTTTTGATATTTTGCATTCAACGTTTTGAGGCCTATTTTATAACAAATTGATTTCTAATTGTTTCGTTTCTTTGCAATTTCTGCTTTAGCAAAGTTGGCTATGATTAAAAAATAAATGACTTTTAAGCAAACATTTTCAAAGTAAATGAAAATAGTACTATGATTACCAGAAATAATTGTCTATACAAACATGTGTTTATTAGGCTGGCCCATAATAGAAAATTTCGGTGCTTTTAAGATCTAAAATTGAAAAATAAAATCATTTGAAATCAAGCAAAATTTTTCTCGTTTTTTAGTTATACATAAAAATTGGGTTTCCTTGGTGAAACAAAACACGGAACAGAATCTGATTTAATATGAACCGCTTTTAGTTTAAAAAAATTTGTATATGGAAGTGGTAAGGTCACGGAACTAAATTAAACTATTTTTCATTAACAAACACAAACTGCGAAGCTTTTAGCTTATCTGCAGAAAACACTCAAAGTCTTTGGCGTGAACCGCACCCGCAACCCTCTCATTGATAGTCCGGCACCCTATCGCCTGGTCTATCGGGGCAGCCTAACGAAATTTATCTATTGCAAATATCGTGCAGACGTGAGAATTCACTTTGCAATCCTTTGTTTTAAATATTTGTGAAATATATTAATGCAGTTTTATATCTAATTGGATATGATTTATAAAAATAAATAATCAAAGTTTGGATGAAGTGCGTCGGCGACTTATAAGCCCGTTTTTGGAACTTGCCACACTTTCAATAAATTATTTTGTTTTTTTATTGTTTTAACTTTGTTATTTGTCTCTCAGAATGGACCAATCCTTAAAAAAAACGAATAATTAAAACATGTTTTGTGCTGTTTATATATTTAAGAACGTAGTTATAATATTAATTTCATTTAACTGGGAAAATAATTTCATAATTTTGATGAATAAAATGTATAACAACGAGAAATAACAATGGTAACCGTTTTTAAAGAAAACACAACATTTAACGTTTTATATTAAAATCTGAATTTGAACTGACGTTTGAATTTTGTTTATTTTTTCATTAAGTTTCTTTAAAATTCGTTTCAAAATTACCAATTAAAGGAGAGAAGTTTACATTTTCGGGGATTATTGATAAAAATAAGTCAAGTTTGAGAAGATGTATGTTTGTATAGTAAATTTATTTCTTTAAAGAAAGAAAATTATAAAATTTTATTTCAGCTTTGTACATAATTTATAGTTGTACATAGTTTCTTTTTGTAATAAACCTTCCTGGTGATTGTACTATGGCAGGAGCAGTTTGTGTAATTGATTGAACTATGATGTAAATGCTTCTTAGTACCTTCAGATGCGGGTTGCAAGAAAATCGAAAATTCTAATTTGAGTACCATCCTAGTGCTTACGCATGGATGTACAAATAATCATGTCATACTGATGGAAATAGTTAAATTTGTAACTCATTTCTACTTTAATTAAAACATGCATTAAGACAAGACCAAACAAACTTCGATATTAACCATATATGTATGTATTCTTGTATGTACGTGTATAAACATAAACAAACATACTTAAGATTGATGTATCCAGTGTTGCCAGTTTAGCTTTTTTGAGGCTAGATTTAATATTTTATTTACCTTTTATGATCGAAATTTATATCTTAGGTTCTAGGTTTTTTTGGCCTTTTTAATTTTTAAAACAGCCTTTTAAATGTTATTTTTTATTTAATGTAAGTCTTTTTATTGCTAAAACAATAAACCATTTCTAGAACAAAACTATACTAAACTGTCAACTTGAATTTTGACTTATTATTTACACTTGAAAATTTGTTAATGCCTCAGTTTTCATATAAATTTGAACAATTAATGAGAGATAAAATAAAACGCATAATAATCTGTAAAATTTTTGAAAAAATAATATGCAACAGTGTAAAGTAGTAGGGGAGAAGGGGGCACCTTAGAACACTTTTTGCTTTCAAGTCACATAAAAATTTATACTTTTGAATTATTGACTTTTTACATAATTTAACTAATATATGGAAATAAACTTTGGCTTAAGTCTACAAGTAATTTATTTTTAGTTCGATTTATATTTTTTTTTATTTTTTTAATGGATGAAGTCTTTGTGTTCAAATGTGCCCCTCATACGGGGCAGCTTTGAACTAGGCTGGGGCAGTTTTGAACGGCAATTTTTTCTTGTAGCGTTTATGTCCAAAAATAACATAAACAGTTATATTTTTTATATATACAATAAATTCGATTTATTTATTAAGAAAAACATAAACATTAACAATTAAAAAAATAAAAAAAAAAAAATCAGATGAAAAATTTGTTTTATATTATTAAGACGGAAAAGGCCTTGCGATTTCAGGTGACATTACATTTTCCTTTAAAGCATCATGATCAGCATTGGATTCGTAATTTTCAGAAAATAAGAGAGAATTAACAATGTTTGGTACTTCGGTTGATAAATTAACATGTTCAAAGGTGCCCCCTTTTTCTTTGTTCAAACCTGAACTGGCATGCCATTTGACGGAAATTTATAATAAATATTTTTTATTACATAAATATCAAATAACTTAACTTAATTTTGTTTAAAATGAATTTTGGATTGCAATAAATTTCTTTCACGCAAGAAAACGATCACTGAATACTTCTTACACTCCTACAAAAAAAAATAAAAATTTACATTGGCACTGTTTACTCAACTACATTCGGTCGACGACTGAAAAAACTAGCGAAATTTGTTAACGTTGCTAGAAAACAATGTTAAAAAAAATGAAAAAATGTTAAACTGAGATTTTATCAACATAGTTCAAAGATGCCCCGGGTATAAAGGTGCCCTCCTCTCCCCTACTATTAATATTGTTAAAATAAACCGAAGATATCGAATTAAAGTAAATCAATTTCAAATGACTTCAGCAGTATTCTGATGATCTCCAGATGATCTTTTCTGATGAGTTAAATGAGAGTTTTGAACCAAAATGTGAGACAAGATCTAAAAATATATGATATTTTTAAAATTGTTTTAATGTTTTGTTTAAATATATTCCAGATAATCCCATGAAATTTGCTACACGGAATTTCTAGATTAAAAGGATAAACTCTGGATAAAATGGTAAGAATCGGTCAATGGTTTCTACTACTTTTTAGAATATGGATCTATATTAGATAAATACCTATAGAATACAAATATACTTACAAAATTCAGCACAAATAAGTTATGTACTAAAAGTATAACATCAAATTTTTACAGGATCAGCCCATATTTGACTTCCGATAATCACTTAAATACGTATATATTTCTTAAAAATATCGGCTCATAATTGAACATAGCTTTCATATAAGTACACTTCCAACAAACACATTAAACTATATAAATCTCTTGTAAATATCGATATTGTACCAAAATGTTTGTAGATTCAATAGTTCATATTTATATTTAGGCGGAGGGTATTATAGATTCGGCACAGCCGAATATAGCGCTCTAACTTGTTAATTTTATTACTTTAGAAAATATGTTAAAAAACTAAGTGAAATAACATTTGCTGAAACTTTTCTGCATTAAATTTTATTTGGATATCATCTTATCAAAAGATTTATGGCAGTTAAAGTGTTTTTAGAACGAAATTGTGTTGACTTTTTAACCTTCTTTGTAAGAACTAAACTTTTTCTGGCTCTTTTTTTAAACTATTTAACCACTGGCAACACTGAATGTATCACATACAATGCATACAGGAGTACTATGATTATAAGTTTAACTTATTGCCATTTTATGCACTCACTCTCATTTTTTCTCATGCACACAAACACATACACATATGTACATACTGCACTTGCAATTTCTATTTAACGTTCATGCACTTTAAAAATTACTTACACTTCTACATCTTTTATACATTTTAAGCTACTTGTTTATACTCACAATGCACTCAAACAGATACTTGCATACTAACACATATACATACGTTTTGAAAAACACGTATACACATAGATACACATGTGGTTAAGTTTAGTACATATATTTGTTAGCCTGTATGTGCACAGTGGCAACATTTGTGTAACTGCAGACTTATTACATAATATGCCATTAATAAAAGTGTTTAAAGTTCACTTAAGTGTTGAACTGAATGACTGCTGCTGCTGCCGCTTTAGTCTTGCCGAAATAATATTTCTCCTTTAATGCATAACATATGTATGTGTGTGCGTTTGTGTACTTGCTTGTATAAACGACAGCCACTCATATGTATTAAAAACTCATTTTGTATTTAGTAAACTTGCAGCAAACTGTAATGCTACAAAAAATGTCAGTCAGCCAGTAACCACAAGATACGACTCTAGTAAATAAGAAACAAACAAAACCCGTTGGCTGTAAAAGAAATAAAAACTAAAGCCACACACTATCAAAAGAACATACAATTTCTAAGGAACAAAAGTCAGAGCCAAACGAAAATCCTTTTTAAATGTCCATTTACGGTTAAACTGAATTCGCAGTATTTGTGGGGATGAACAAGTTTATTTCGTTTTCAATTGAAGTATAGTTCAAGGCATGTAAGGGATCAAGTTTTTTACAAGGAATATTAGTACATACCAGATTGTGCTGAATCAAGGAAATGATGTGCAAGAATTCAAATTGATTTGTCTTATCAGAACACAGAGAAGATTAGGCATGCAGTTTCATCAAATTACCGGCAGGTGTGATGAATAACGCATTTTAATGATTCTATATATGTGTACGTACATTCCTTTGGCCCAACGAACATAATATTACGTTGAAAATTCGTTATTCAGAAATTAAATTATTTTTCTTTTTTTTTTAGAAAACTGAGGGACACCAACTTTATTTTTATTGAAATTTGTTGCAGTGAAATTTATTCACAATTCTTATTTATATACATACATATGCACCACAATAACAAACATATCTAATTAAAGGAGAATATTTAAGAACAATTTAATTTTGCCTATGTCGTAGCGGGCGTTTTTACGGAAAAATAAAAATTACACAATAATTATTATTGATTTAGACTTTTTTTAATTTTATTAATTTTAATTAAAACACTTATGCCCTTATTCATAAAACTTACAAAAGGTTTATAAAAAAAATTTTGTATGGAAATTTCCTTTATAAACCTGTTGTAAGTTTTTATGAATAAGGGAGTTAAAATTGAACAGGGTGTCGGAATATTTATTTTCGGCCGTCATTTACTTTAAACCCAGGTTCGAATCCTAGTCAAAAAATATCAAAAATAAAAATTTTTCAAGTTGTTAAACAATTCCTTCTTCAGTAAAAATAATTTAATGAAAATTAAATTCAATGAACTTAAGCCTAACTAATAGAAAATATCAAAATTGAATTATTAACAGTTCAACAAAATACTACTAATTATCCTATAGCTAAGGCACAAGCCGTAATGTTTACATGTGTACGAAAGTGCACAACAAACATAATAAAAACAAATGTATTCAGGTTTTCGAGACGAAGTCTCGACATGAATACGAAAGAAAAAACTGATGGAAAAACACAACTTAAATAGAAATTAATAAAAAAAATGATAATTACAGAAAACTTCGAACCACCAGTCACTGGTTAAAGGATTGATGTTGTCTGTTGACTAGCAGGCACCGTAGTGGTGCAGGGGTCAGAACGTAAAGAATTCTGATGAGAGAAAGTGGTGTTTCTCGAAACATATGTAAATTCAACCAACAACCCAGGTTCGAATCCTAGTCAAAAATTATCAAAAATAAAAATTTTTCAAGTTGTTAAACAATTCCTTCTTCAGTAAAAATAATTTAATGAAAATTAAATTCAATGAACTTAAGCCTAACTAATAGAAAATATCAAAATTGAATTATTAACAGTTCAACAAAATACTACTAATTTTTAAGATAATTTCATATATATTTCGACGACTCTTTCCCGCATTGATAATTAGATGCCTTTTCCAGCATTGCTACCGATATCGCCTGAAAAGGATTTCTACATAAAGCCATAGTTTATTTCTCACATTTATCCTAAGATTTTGATATTCGTAAAACAACTGCCTTTCTATGAAAAATTATTCAATAATACTGAGAGTATGACAGAATGAATCACCCTTAATGGGCATTACTTCATAGATGAACAATCAATATCTTTGTGGATTAAAAGAAAAAACTACATATGCTGAATTTATTGAAACAATTAATTCGTCAACTTTTCATATAATTTATCAGCCCAATTATGAATAAAAAATCCGCGAGAGTTTTTTCCCTTTTTATTTTTTTAACATTGAATTTGAATAGAAAAAATTGGAAAAGGGGAAAAAACTCCCGCTAAATTTTTATTCATGATTGGGCTGTATATGTTCGTACGCTAATCTTTTATGTGAGCTATTTCCGATATTTTGAACTGTATACTTCCGATGATCGGAAAATGTTGTATAACTAAAATATTGTATTTTGTGAAACTTTTGGTGGATTTGGTTGTTTGATAAACTTCAGGGAAAAGAATTTCTCGGAGGTAAATATTTTGTTTTCAGCCAAATAACACATACATATGTATCTGTTCTTTGATTTAGAAATTGTTTCACTTCATTGTTTTTACTTCATTTTTAAATTTCTAAATATTCTAAATATTAAAGGTCCTTTAATAATTTATGGGGGATTAGCCTTAGCTGGGCTTACAAGTAAAATTCTGTCCAACAAACGGTAGTGGATTTTAATATTGAAAAAAACAAGAAGCTTTTGTATTTTTCTCCTTTTTTTATTTGTCTGCTGTCAAAGTGTCTATGTGTATGAGTAATTTTTGTTTTGCGTTTTATATTGTTTTGTTGTTGGCAGAAAAAACACGGTGACCGGAAAGATGTCACTGCTCTAGCAAACTCTTAAAAAAGATTGGATATATACGGCAATAACAATAAATAAAAAATGGGCCACTGAGTACTCGTACACATAGATGGAACCATGCAAATGTTTGAATATGTGCATAAAAGTTTACACGATACACAACATGGCGAGCTTGTCTATAGAATACTGCATTATCTGCAAATGCATGTACGTATGATTGTAAGTTTATTTTTTAATATTTGTATGTGTATGTGGTTATATGTATCTATGTAACTGTGTGGGTATTTGTGTATTCTTTTAGATCCATTGTTTACGATTTGATATGATATTTTCATAAAATTTTCAGAATCTCTATGTACTTACAATCACAACTCTAGTACTGTAGTACTGCAACTGACTGCATGTACATAGTCTATTCTCGTATTGCTGACTGATCTCGTTTACATAATATTTTCTCTACTATTTCATCATTAGTTTTACACAAATACATATTAATTCGTTGTATGTACTAATGTATTTTATATTGGTGTTGTTGTTGTTGTTTATTTATCCATTAAAACAACAATAATAAAAAAGAAACTATGGAAATCATTCATGTATTACGAACGTAAAAACATTTGAACACAATGACTTTATCCATAAAAAAAATATAAATCGAACTAAAAATAAGTCACTTGTAGACTTAAGCTAAAGTTTATTTCCATATATATTAGTTAAAGTATGTAAAAAGTCAATAATTCAAAAATATAAATTTTTATGTGACTTGAAAGCAAAAAGTGTTCCCCTCTTATTTGAATATCAAGTTTTTGAAGAGATTTCTGGTGGTTAAAATAATGGATATGGGACCTATGTTCAATTATTTTCTTATTTGTAATAATTGTGATGTTTGGATACGTCTATAAATCAATTATTTACGACCGATAAAGTCTCAATTCGGGAGGACATTTGTATGAAGTATTATCGAAGTATCTTTAAAATTGTCACTTGTACTTTGCGCACATGGTTTACATGGACAACCGGCCAGACGGACGGACTCATAAAGTGATTCTGAATTGATCGGTATACTTTAAGGAGCGTGTTAGATAGTATTGATATTATGGTAAATAATACGGCAGTTTTTATATTAAATTTTTTTGTTTTTAATACAAAAAAAAAAATATATATTGAACAAGTTTAATATTTTTCAAAAAAAAACATATCGCTTGAATTCTTTCTATTGATATAAAGTGTAATAAAACTTTACTTCACTGGTTATTAAACTGAATTACAGCAAAAATGCTTATTAGAAATCATATTTTTCTTACCATTACAATTATTTACAAGGAACAGAGAATTCCTTAAAATGTATCCCACAGTTCGCAAGAAACAATTTAATTTGTATTGTTTGTGTAGGAAAACAATGTTGCTGTATAATGTTTAAAATTAACCTATGTATACACATACAGAAACACTCGCCCACATATACATATGCAATCAAATACACATACCACCACAAACATACAAAACAGTTGTGTACACATTAGGCTGCTGCAAAATTATGTTATGGGCCATAGTTCCCATAACATAATTTAGCTACTTCAACCAGCATAAATCTCTTCAAAATGTTGGCATCCAAATAAAATTCAACACAAATAAATTTCATATATAGAAATATCATTCAATCTAATTTTATAGTCATATGTAGCTCCCATATAGGGTCTACTTTCGAAAAACACTTTTTTATACATAAATCTTTTACAAATGTTGATATCGAGGTAAAATTTAATGCAAAGAACTACTATGTATATTGTATGATAATCGCCCCGTATTAGGTCATACTTATAATATAACCAACCATATCTGAAAACTGTTTTTGCTCCCATACTCGGTGTAGTGCATTTTATAGTCGGGTTTTACTATGTAACTTTCTAGCTTGGTTTCAACTGCTTTTATATGTTTTCTACAAATATACTTTAACGTAAAATACTACTTTTAAATAATTTTTCTGTTAAAAACTGGACAAACACATTTCATTAAATTCACATTATATAATAATTTTCAATCATCGTAAATTGTTGCACAACATTTCTAGTAGGAGTTGGAATTAAAATTCAAAAATTAATTCTTCTGGATCAATCTAATACACAGCATCACCGTACATTATTCATACGTATTCAAACATACATACATATGTATATATGGCTTTGTGTATGTATATATGTAGTATGTTTGCACTTTTATGGCCACATACATTTATGCAATTGAACGCAATTGTTGTCCTTTGAATGCTTAAATGTTTGTTATACCCTACACCACCATTGTGGGGAGGGTATATTGGATTTGTGCTGATGTTTGTAACGCCCATAAATATTGATTCAACACCCACTTCAAGTTATAACGATCGACTCAGAATCACTTCCTGAGTCGATTTAACTTTGACCGTCCGTCCGTCTGGCTGTCCATGTAAAGCATGTGCGCAGAAAATGTTTTCGATTAAAATGTGTGGAATGAAACGGAAAGACCATAAACTAAACAAACAGCTATTTTTCTCACAAAACTGTGTCCGTAATTTTTTTGGCGAGTAATCGCTGTCACGTAAGAAAATTACTCGTCAGTTGTCAGAAAAAGTTTGTCTGTAAAATTATTGTTCGACTTCGTCGTTGAAAATTTTGCAATTTTAGTAAGTTTTCTTCGCCGTCAACGATATTTGTGATTAGCGGTTCAAATACAGAAATTCCACATCAGCTTTGAGTTGTATTATGCCATTTCTAACGTAACGACGTTATTCACTTTGATAGTTTTCAACATGAGTTACACACACATATTTTACTAACTTTTCGAGAAACGATGGAATACTTTGTTTCGCGTCTTTTCGATGCTAAAAGTTTTCACTAAAGTTGCAGAACATACAGGTACAGGTTGCAATTTTGAAGATATTTTCATAAAATTTGGGACATGTTATATTTTTGGGATTGAAATTGATTAAAATCGGTCTATTATTTCACATGTCCTCCCAAAATAGGAGTTTATCGGTCATATCCAAACAATTTTCGCCACAAATAAGTTGTACATGAAGCCTAATCGTATCTACAAATTGTATGCAGATCGGTCCATAATTGACCATAGCTCCCAAAAAAGTTCTACTAATGAAAAACACTTTAAAGAGCACAACTCCCTTAAAAATTTCGGTATCCAAATAATGTTGAACACATATAAGTTTCATATATACACAAATCATTCGGCTCAAATTTATGATGATCGGTATATTATTAGTCATAGCTTGCATATAAAGCCCACTTCCTAAAATCACTTTAACGACCATAAAACTCTTAAAAATGTTGGAATCCAAAAAAACAAATAATGTTTACAGATACAGATATTGTGGCACCTAATTTTATAATAGTCGGTCCATAATTAGTTTAAGCTCTGATATAAGATTCTCTTCGAAAATCACTTTAACACGTATAAATCTTTTAAAAGTCTTTATACCGAGATAAAAATTAACAAACAAAATTTTAAATCTACAGAAATCACACCACTTAATTTATGGATGATCGGTCCATAATAAGTCATAGCTCCAATATAGCGCCCATTTCTAGAAAACTGATTTACACATGTACTGGGTGTATGGTTTCATATGGTCGGGCTTGACCGATTATACTTTCTTACTTGTTTTTTTTTGTGTCTTTTTTTTTATTTTAATTTTTCTCATTGTGTTGTTGTGACCTCTGTTTGTTATTTGTTTGTGTGTGTGCGAGAGGTAGGATTTTACTGATTTTCATTGTCGGTTTGTTTCTTCAATAATATTTGCTACTTGTGTTGTGATAACGAAAACACATGCAAGCACACTCATACGTACATTTATTTGTGCACATTATTCGGTTAAATGTATGTACTCGTATGTATGAATGTGTGTGTAAAATAAACTGATTGTTTGTACTTTGTATTGTATTGTGCTCTTTTTATGTGATTTTCTTGCTGAAATACTTGTATGTGCATTGGACCTGCCCTTAAAAAATGAATTGTTTTGGAAGTTCCAATTTGAATACACCCGGATCACATTGCTTTGCTCCCGTTTGTTGCAGATTGGGTAGTGCTTTATTGTAAAATTAAAACAAATTCGTTTTCTTTAGCTTTGTATATATATCAAAGCCATATATATTGCGATGCGAAAGCAAATTCGCTGCGATAAGCGTACAAATTGATACTGTTACGCATCGAATTTGCTTTCGCATCGCAATAGAGAGTAACCCCCCAGGACTTTATTAAATCTAAAATTCTAATCAGAATGTGTCAAAAATTTATAGTTGTGTTTAATTTTGAATCGAAATGTCAAACTGGAATAAAATATACTATATATTTATTTAATATATGAAAAATATTTTTTAGCTCCATTTCGTCTACAAATTTTAACGAATAATGCAGAATATGCTATATTGTTTACTTTAATGCTTTAAATAGGGTGATTGTTTTGCAGGTTTTTAATTTTAAATACGACACTTAAAATATAATTGTACGTCGGAATCTATAGTATGACCCATATAGAACTATCTCTGGCATTTACTTTTTAATAAACATATATTTCGATCATATTGTCCAGAATTGCTACCGGTGTCTAGCGTATCTAGAATTACGAGAGTAGTATTGGCTTCCAAGTCTTTAATCATGGCAGGTTATCGATTAAGGTTTTTTAATTACTTTCATCTTAACTACAGATATAAAAATCATTTCTTCATAGTCTTTCGATAGCAACTGTTTTGACAATAGAGATTTTTAATAAAAAAAAGTTATAAGAAATTAAATATAAAAGTCCCAAAAAAGGAATTAGAAGTCGCCAATGACTTATAACGCAAATGACCAATAAGTCATTGGCGACTTATACCTCTTATGACATATCGCACCTGTTCAACAAAAGGGTATTAACTCAATATTTTGAAATTTTCACTTTTTATTAAAAAACGATACATAATGATCTAATCAACCCACTGTAAAAATCTCCCATTATTTTCTCTACTCTTTCGTCAAAATATACCGTTATGTCACTCTTCATATCTTCAGAGTTACTATTTATATATCAACAGTTTTATGCCTCTACTGAAAAATAGAAAATTTTGAGTTACTACCCTTTTGTTGAACAGGTGCGATATACATATATTGCCATTAAACATGGTCGGAAGTGAGATTTTTCCGAGTTAATTTACAGTGTTCTGGAGTCGTAGGCGGAAGGGGGCCGAGTCGGTGGCCCTTCAAAGTATATCACCTCGGGTATCACATTTCTTTTTTGAAACGTCAAAAATCCATTCATGATCCACATAAGCTGAATTTTTAAATATAAGTAGGCCTTGATAAGATCTCTAGATAAAGCGGGCATACGGTCGAAAATTTTTTCGAAAATATCAGCAATATTTATAATAAAATTCTAAATAAAACTAAAACAACTTGCAAGCACCTATCTCGTCGCAATAAAAAAATTACACGCATCCAAAGCTGGAACATGAAAAAAGGTTAATATTTTTTACGTTTACCCCATAAAAGTCCTATTTTTATTTTATAGAAAACATTTTCTTCGCAACAATATATAATGTTTATATGATCTGGAAAGAGAACTGCAAATCAACTAGGAAATATCTCAGCTCCAACTATGTTAAACTCTCGAGATACCGAATTATTTCCAAAATAAACCTTATTCAAAATAGCTATATCCCATGCAACAAGTCGAAAATTCCTTATGGGTGCCAATAATTGTGGTCGGTACGCTGTCAAATTTTTGGAATTATTGTAAAAATAATTTATTTACTATGAACTTTTGTTAAATATTTTACATTGAATTGGAAAGAGTGCCAAATTCATCTAGAACTGGTTTTTAAATCAAAGTTTTTTGATATTATTATTATTGAAAAACTATAGATCAAATATGTATTTAAAATGATATTCTATTCGATAAATCAAATGTGCAATAAATTTGCAACTTTTACAAATTGTTAACAAAAATATATGCACCTATATACAATTTGTTAAACATTCCAATTTGTGCAATACCACCGAAAATGCTTTAAAGCAATGATAATTATTTAATTTTATTCTATCATGTATTTGAATTGTTTTAAAATAGCTACTGTATTGCATAGACCTTTACCAATGTTTATACTCTTAATAGAATACCAATCTAAATCCGGTTTTTGTTTTTTTTTTTTTTTTTGGTCGTATTAGTTTTCTTCAGTTTTTGCGATACCTTTGTATTTAGTAGTTCTAGAATTATGGTTAATTTACAAGAAACATAAACATATTTAAAGTTCAACAAGTTTACATGGACAGCCAGTCAGACTAATATTTTTTACAGATATCTATTGTCGAAATTTTCAATCACATTTTGGTAGAAACTACATGTCAGTGACTGCCATAATAGGCCAACAATTAGTTGTAAATATGCCTTGATAGCCTGATTCATTTACAGTAACCGCATTTCCAGACTAATTTAAAGAAATGACCCATCACGTCTCCCGACCACATATCCCACCATAAAATGACACGTTTAACTTACAAAGACATCTTAATAATTGGTGTTGGATGTTCAAAACACGTTGTGCCAATTCAGCGAATCTACGGCGATTTTCGAGCGAAATTTAATTCATTATTACAATTGTCGAAGATAAATTGTAATAAGACCCGGTGTGATTCGCTACCACCCCCCACCCCCCACCCCTCATTATAAAATAGAATAAAACGTATTAATATATTTACAAACATTTATTTATTTAATTTTAATGTATTTATTGCAATGCTTTAGCTTTAGTTTGCCCATCAGGAGCATACACATATACACGGGATATTAATCTTGAGCTTTGTTAACAATCATCGCAAACGCTAACCGAACAGAAACAAATTGTTTAAAATCGAATGGTAAATCTGTTGGTAGCATTGGAATGCGTAGCAAAGGTACATCTGTACCTTTATATTTTCCTGTTATAATGGTCGCTTCTACTAAATTATTTCTCAGTTTTTTTTACTGCAAGTCGAGTGCCATTGCAAAGACGTGGTTGGTGATAGATATTACGCAGTAAAATAATTGGCACTCCAATTTTAAGTTGTAGCACATGTGGCGGAAAGAATGGCACATCGAGTGAATTTAACAACTAAACAGGATAATTAACTATATTACGGGTTGCTTGATTGATTTGACGCATTTCTTTATATGGAAAAATAATAGGATACTGAAGCGCGTCATATGAGCCATGCCCCTTTGTCCACTTACTTAGTCAAGAATTTATTATTTCGTAAGAATATCCTATTGTGAAAATTTAATGACGATCGGTCCAGTAGTTAACAATATATTACGATTTTTAATTTTCCTAAAAAGGGGCGTGGTCCCACCCACTTTTCTGCTGGTACGTATTCCTAATTATGCCAATACCATATATCATTGACGTAGGTCAAAAAATGCCCAAAATATGTCGATTTAAATTGTTGGGTTATATGGGCGGTGCCACCCCCGTTTGTACAATCACAACTTCATATAGACTGTTATTCCTACCAGAGTCACAGTAACATGCTGTGAAAATTTTATCAAAATCGGCTCTGCCGATTTTGGAGTCCATCCATTACATACATACATACATACTATACATACATTCATTTTTATATATATAGAAGATTATTCAAATTAAATTAAATTTTGATTCCTTCGACCTTTTTATTTTATTATTCAAATTTATAAATTTATTAGTAAACCCTTTAACATTTTTAATATTTTTTGAATTCTAATAAATATAGAAGTTTTTTTAGTCTTTATTTTAAAGGTGATATAAACTTCGCCACAGCTGAATATAGCTTTCTCTTTCGATGTCTTTACACCCAATTTTACAATATTTAATCGATTTTGGGCTCCAAGTGCCTCCACTAGTTTCAAATGCATACATTTTAAGGTCGGGTCTAATGTATATAAATTTGTATATTGCATACTCGTATATGTATGCATATGAACGAAATTGTATGTATGTGCCTCATATTGTTGACCATATGTATGTATGTATGTATGTCTATAGCTATGAAATTGTTTGTTTACTCTGGTTATTGTTGATTTTTTGTGTTCTTTTTACTTGGTTTTGTTTCACCCATTTTCATTGAGTTTTTCAATGAGTTTCAATTGTTTTGCAAATATTGATTTTTATGTCTCGCGTCATTAGATCTGAATTATTGTTACGATTATCGCATCAATAATGTATTGAATTGTTTTTGTTTTTGTTCTTTTTTACATTTATACACATGGAATTTTTATATGTTACGTGGTCTTCATTCACTTTTTACCGATAATTTTATTTCGCTCTCATATATATTTTACTCGTTTTGTTTATCTACATATGTATATTTGGAGTTGTTTTTATTGCTTTCTATATTACTAATGGAAAACCAATTACAATTATTATTTTGACCATAAGCATGTGTTAATATTAAATGTAAGGCTAATAAATCATCCAAAACAATATTTAGAAGATGCTTTACTATTTCTGTTATTCACCACATTGATGTTCAGGTGTCAACAGCTCGCAAACAACGAACAGATTATTGAAATGGAGGTTTTTCTTTTGAAAAATATAGCAGTTTATTTCGGAAAGAGAGTTTTCCAATTCGTTTCTCAATATCAAAAAATTGCAAAACTTTTGTTCGTCCCAAATGTGCAGCGTCTATAAATAAACCATTTTTAATTTTTTCGAAGTGCACTTTGACCCATGTTACCCAAAAAATTATATTCTGCGAATATAAAACGAAAAACGGTTATGGGTTGTAATAAACTTTTCAAAATGCCCTCGTATTTATACGTATTTGTGCGCTTTGTGTTTGTTTGATACACAGGTAAATCCCGGGAAAACGAATTTCACCTTAACTAAAATATGATATAAATATACATATATACGAATGTTTAAACAATTTTATGCGCGATATAACCAATCTTAGACCAAACTTTTAATCCTGACAATTATACCAGGGTATCAAGAATGGCTCAAAAACTCGCAGATCTCTTTAATTCTCGACAAAAGGAGAAACATATTCCAATTAATTATATTGGTGGATTTGTTGAATGTTATGGCTGGATAATTATGTATATCAAGATTCGGTACAAGACTTTTAAAAGAATCTGAGAATAAATTATTTTTAGTTAGACGAGCAGATTTTGTGTACCCTACAAAAAAAAAATTTAAAACAAAATTATTTAAATAATTTTCATAAATTTCCCTCCCAATGAGGACTTCATTAACTTTTGACTGACTAATTTAAACAATAGTCAAGCCTCCTAATGTCACACCACGTAAAGCATTTAAAAAAAATCTCCATATAACGAATTTCTTGATTAAACGGAAAAACCAGACAATCGTTCGTTATACCGGAATTTGTGTATGAATATTTTGTGCGAATTATTTATTATAGTATAAAATAAGACTTTAAATGAATGCCCCTAGGTTACTGTGTGTAATTTTGATCGACATCAATGTGAAATGGAAAATATAAATTATGGAAATTCCAATTACATATTTTAGGACATACATGCATCATGAAAAGGCTTATAATTTGTAACAATCAACATTTTGTGTCTGCACTAGAGGGCGTTATGGAACAAAAAGGCTGATGAAAGCCATTATTATATTATCCAGCCCATAAACGTCTGCCATAAATTATTTTTTGCATTTACTGATAATTTCACATAACATAAAATAAAATGATGACCAAATGTTTTATGTCTATAGATTAAATGAGTGTGTCTATGGGAGGCTGTTAAAGATGACTTATATTTGGTAATGATATTAAATGTTTTATTATTGAGGAGTATATTGAAATATTAATCTTAGCAATTTATGATTATGTGTAATATATACACTACAATATAGAACATATTATTAAAATCAATAGTAGTTTTTATCTAAATGCCATTAAGTAAAATTATGAGTCAGTTTAAAAACAATTTAAAGCAAGTAAAAAAGTATAGTCGGTCAAGCCCGACCATATAATACCCTATAACCAGTATATGTGTAAAATGTTTTTTTTAGAAATGGGCGCTATATTGAAGATTTGACCTTTTATGGACCAATCATTCAGAAATTTAGTGTCATGATTTCTGTGTTAAAATTTTTCTCGATATAAATGCTTTTAAAATATTTATGGAGGTTAAAGTCAGTTAAGGGAGTTTCGACTAATTATGCACCGACCATTATAAAATTAGGTGTCATAATTTCTGTATATATGAAACTTATTTGTGTTGAATTTTATTTAGATACCAACTTTTTTAAGAAATTTATGGTTGTTAAAGTGATTTACGGAAGTGGGCCCTATATGGGAGCAACGACTAATTATGGACTGATCTGCACAAAAGTTGTAGATCTAATTTGGCTTCATTTACCACTTATTTGTAGTTAAATTTGTTTGCATACTTGCATAATTCGAACATTTATGATCGGTAATCGCCAATTTCGGGAGGACATTTGTATGGGCGCCAGGTGAAATAATGGACCGATTTCCACCATCCGTCCTTGGGTCGAAAAAATTGTACGTGACAAATTTTATCGAAACATCTTCAAAATTGCGACCTGTACTCTGCGCACAAGCTTTACATGGACGGACGGACAGACGGACATTGTTAAATCGACTCAGGAAGTGATTCTGATTCCATCGGTATAATTTAAGGTGGGTCTTGTACCAATATTTCTGGGCGTTACAAACATCAGCACTAATCCAATATACCCTTCCCACTATGGTGGTGTAGGGTATAAAAATGACCTGATATACAAAGCAATTAGCAAAAATCATCACACTGTTAATTCAATTTTTAGCACAGAGTGCCGTTATTCAATATTTACAAAGAGTCTGTAAACATTTTATCTTGGACAAAAATGTTCATTACACATGTATTATATAATCCATTGTATTGTAATAAACGTCAGCATTTAGATGTTAATTCCGCTAGAAAAATCCACAGCGACTGAGAATTTAAATGTTAGTAAACTCAAGTAAACTCACTAGTGCTCTTATAAAGAAAATGTAAAGCAGCCTCACAGCTTGCAATAAATATTTCTACAAATGGAAAATTAAAATAAATCCTAATAAAACGCATGCTATAGTTTTTCCGTACAACAAATTACCTATAAGTATAAGTGATGATGCCAAATATCTGGGTGTTATTTTAGACAGAAAACTTATTTTTAAAAAACATATAAAGGAAACATGCCTAAAGGCACTAAAATCGTTAAAATCTCTATGGCCTCTGATAAACAAACGCTCTACATTAAACATTAAAAATAAAAAACTGATTTTTAAAAGTGTCATCGGACCAATTCTGACTTATGTGAATCCTATGTGGAGTACTGCTGCAAATTGTCATCTGAAAAAGCTACAAATTCTTCAAAATAAGTGCCTCAAAATTATAAATAATAAAAATTTTAGATATCCAACATTCCTTTTACATCTGGAAACAGGAAACAAAGAGATTGGATTGAATATATAAAAAGAATTAATATGAATTATTACAACAAAATTGAACATTCGTCTTATACTTTGATAAGAGGATGTAGACTATTAACATAAAAGAAATAAATTATCAAATAGAAAAAAATAATTTAAAAAAATTGTTGTACATAAAAATTTTCTCTAAATGCATTTCCTTCTAACTATATTTGAATTTCTTAAAAATTACATAAGGTATTTAATCCCTAGTTTTACCTTAAAATCTTTAAATCAAAAATGTAAAGCAATATCTATGAAATGCATTAATCAATCGATAAGATCTCAAAATGTAAATATGTATATTGTAATCTATTTCGGGATTTTCGGTATTTGTTATTTATTTGTGTAAAATATACAGACAATTGTACTTAGTTGCGTTTTTGGCATACACAAATACAAAACATCTACACTTAACATAAATCATTGTGAACAGAATGGTTGCTATTCAATAAATAAATATTTTTGCGATTAAAATTAATTTTGGATTGCCAAACCCACTGGAACACACTATTTGATATGTGTCAACGGTTTTTGGAACTGGAAACTCCAATAAAAAAAGTCTTAATTGATTTAAAAACTCAACAGATGACAGATGATGAATTTGCTTTACTTAAACAAAAAGTTGTAATTTTAAATCCGATTAAAGTAACAGTTGAAGCCCTTTGTCGCAGTGATATGAATCTCTGTAAAACCGATGCTCCACTTTCATTTATGCTAAAAGAGATACCAAAAAGTGATTGCAAATTAAGCGATGAACTGGTGAAAGCTCTCCTTAAATGAATCCAAAAAAGAAGAACGATTTACTCAACACTCTTAAATTTTTTGAAAAAACCAAAATTGAAATGTTTGTTATTAGAAATGAGTTAAAAACGTTGATTGCTCATTTTAAAGGAAATGAGATCTGTGGTTCACCTTCAAATGATTATGAATCGGATTTATCAATGATTAAGGAATCAAATGATGATTCTTATATTTCAATCATAAAAAAATTATATAATGCAATTGAAATGTGCAGAAGTCCAAACAAAACACCTAATAACGTCCGTAATGGTATGGAATTAAACATTGAAAAATAATTTGAATTATTTATATCCGGGGGTAAGAGAGGACAGTTTTTGCAATCAGCATACAACAATTTTGCCCACAAGCGTTGATTGTGAACGATGTTTTTTGTCAGCATCATATCGAGCCATTACCGCCAAAATAATGTATCCCACACCATAATCGATTGTTGTTTTTTATCGAAATCGATAGTTCAACATCATTTAAAATTATTAAAATTAAATGTATTACACAAAACAATATTTACATTATAAATTTTAAAATAATGGCTTTATTCAAACTGATTTTATTTAAAAAAAACCTTCCCCTGTAAAATTTTGAGTTTGTGGGATACATTTTTTCGGCGGTTATGGCTCGATATATTGGTAACAAAATTAGATCAAGATTATCTGATGACACTTTAGATGCCTTAATATTTTTAAGAAGCTTTTTAAACAACGATCATTAATATTCTATTATTTTTAAATTTATAAATATAGAAATTAAAAGCCAAATGACATATAATTTTTGTCAACCTAATAATTTATACATACACTGTTCAGTGTATAGTGTAAAAAACTATGTAATGTAATTTTGTTTTTAAAAATATTAATGGTTTATAAACTTTTAATAAATGAAAAAACTATAGCTTTGAGAACATTTTTTTATTTTTAAACAAATTAATATTAAATATATGTTAGTTTTTTGTTTCTTTATTACTTTAATTCAATGTACTAATTTTTTGTTATATTTTTATTTAAATTTATGAATTAAATCCCGAAAATCTCGATTTCGGGATCCCGGGATTCATTTATGAAATCCCGAATCCCGGGATTTAAAAGACGAGTCCCGTTAGGCATCCCTAATAATTACCAACTAATTAATCGTCCTCGAAATTACTGCATCACGACTGTGGCATTGAAATTGAGTTTAAATATCTAAACAGTTGTTTCAGTTATCAATAAATCTGTTTTGTAAAATTTACGTAACCCTCCGTTTCCACATGCAAGTACAAGTTCGAAAAACTCAATACAATTATAGTTATTTACTAACACAATCATATTTTTCGCACTTGCAGCTCAACTTGCAAGTAAATTTGCTTGTAAGTAAATTTTTGGCAGTTGGCGCAAGTAAAATTTTAAATGAAGAAACAGTGCTACCAGTGTTAAAAGAAAATTAATGTTTATTACAGATTTTCGGGGTTTTGCAAAAAATAATAAAAAACTATACCGCAACTCATCTTAATAGTATTTAAGCAAACATTTCATGCATTTACAAAGAAAAAACTTTAAATTAAAATATGTTTCCGTATTTTTTTCCTTTTGAAAATACGGAAATTTTGTTAGAATTTTCTTTGTTGACGACATTTTAAAAATGAACTTGCACTTGCTGGCGTATCCACTCCAAAAAATATTTATATTTTTCGGTATTTTTAATAGATACGAGTATCTATGTACGTATACGTATACTCCACTAGCACGTATTTACTTGCATGTGGTAACGGGGTGTAAAAAAGTTTTTTCATTTTAAAATATTTTTCAACACAATACTTTTTTATTTGTGTAGAAACAATTCAAATAAATTGTGTATTTATGCAAAATAGGATTAAAAAAATCACAACATAAACACGTAAAAATAAAACTAAACTTACAATTCAAATAAACGTACATGAAATCGGTTTTTCATTTTTTACAGTATAAATAGAAAACATGCTTAAAACAATATTTATACATATTCATTTAACATTGAGGGAATTTTGTGCAAAAACAAAAAGAACAACATTAAACAAATATATTATACGCTGTTCAAGTATTTAAAATTATAAATTGTTGGAAATCTCTGGAGAATATACAATATAAGTTAATACGAACAATTGCCGGTATAACGAACAATATATTGTTTTTATCTTTTTTGAATTGGATTTTAGAGGTGTGACTATATTTTGGCCGATCATAAATCAATTTAACTCCTTAAAGTGATTTTCGGCAGTGGGCTATATATATATATATATCAATATAGATCAATCTACACAAAATTTGTAAATGGGATTAGGCTTCAATTACAACTTATTTGTGGCGGAATTTGCTTGGATATGTGCATAAATCAAACATTTGTGACCGATAAACTCCTACTTCGGGAGAACATTTGTATGGGGTTAGATGAAATAATGTACCGATTTTCATCAGTTTCAATCCCATCCATCCTTGGGCCGGCAAATATCATGTACTAAATTTTATGAAAATATCTTAAAAATTGCGACCTGTGCTCTGCTCACAGGCTTCACATGGACAGCCAGCCAGACGCATTTAAGTGATTTTCGGAAGTGGGCTTTGTATGAGGCTGTTTCAAATTATGAACCGATGCAAATATCGTTTTGAGATTTTTTGTAGCATGAAACTTATGTTTGCTGAGTTTTGTATAGCAACTGCTTTTCTATAAACATTTATGTACCATAAAGCCATATTCCGGGAAGACCAATTCCTACCACTTTCAGCAGGAAAGTGTGAAAAATTTCATGATTTCATGAAAATATAATAGCTAACATTTTGGTGGCACAAAGACTGTTTGCTGAAAATTTCATTCTTCTAAGACTTTTCTTTGAAGCTCTATCGTACTTTCTACAGATCGTCTCAGAACCTCATAAGGACCCAGATAGACTTTTTGGTTCGACGACTAACATTTCTATGTCTTGCAAACGGATTGACAAACTACCCCCATCTTTTCTTTCTAAAGTTCAATAGGCTATTCGGGCTCCACTCCGGATTCATCATTAACAACTAGCTAGTACTTATTTTTGATTTTAAAGGTTCTTTTCCAGCGGCTATACTCGCTTTTCTAAAGAGATTGACGATTTTTGGAATAATTCTTCCGTCCGTCCGTTCGTATGTATAAATGTCTTAAATATTGCTTGTGGTTTCTACAGTACGTTCAATGATTAACATAAATAAGTTGTAATTGTAATCTTAATTAATGTTGAATAATGAAATAGAAAGAAATTTTTGTAACACCGTGACTACAAAAACAACAAATTATTTCCTCAAGTGTCATATTGAACTTATTTGTGACACCAAAAACTACATACACATAAATACACTATCTAAATCAAACACTTATGCAAACACACATACAGCAACTCTCATAAACACCACTAAGCGTTTAAAAGCTCAAACACTTTAAATACTCAGTTCTTTAGTTAAAGTACTTCAAGGGGGTAATAAAAAACCTACAAAAAGAAACAAACCAAATAAAAGTTCTCCATCAAAGATTTTATAATAAATCCACTTGTACCCATAATCTTACTGCTACAATCTTGAACCGAGTTAGTCAACATAATAAAATATAAAATGCCACCACAACTACATCTCCCTTTTAGTATAACTAAAACAACAACGACGATGTAAGAACCACATGGCAGTGCGAGGAATGTATTCACAATGTGTGAATTTTAGGAAAAAGAAAACAAAACAACACCAAAAAAATGTTGAACAATTTATGGCTTGTTAAAAACCTACAATAACTCTTACATTACATTACAAGGTAAAAAGCAATTACTTTATGGTTACGTAAATATTTTGTTGTTTATTTTTCGGTTCTTGTTATTTCTTGTTACATCCTACAGCACTTTTACGGGCAGTTTTGGATACAGCAAAAGGTTGTTGCATAAATATCTATCATATGGTTAAGGAATTTTTGTTTTCAATTAAGTAATTTAATGATATGTTATTATTTCATGGTGGTATTAATTTTACTTGTGCAAATTAATTTTAAACTAAGAACTATTTTAGGTTTATTTTTAATAAACTTGAAAATAAATTCAAAAGCATCAACAAATAATGAACAAAATTAAAACAATACACCCAAAATTCATTAACTGTCAAAAAACTCATCAAATGATCATTAGTTTTTTCATATGGGAAATTCCTAATTTTATTTATTCAATTCTTAAAAAATCAGAATTTATATTAATTTAATAGAAAACACAATGAAACGAAAATATCACAGGATTTAAAATAAACTTGAGGTTTCTCGGTAGAAAAAAAATATATTGTGCCAAATGATAGATTTGAAAATAACAGATAACAGTGTGTCCAATTTGCGATATTTCGACAACGGTGATTTAACACAATCCGACTTAAATAATTATTTGTCGTACTAAGCCCATAGAATCACATACTCTTTTAAGTCGCGAACTAGCCGTAAACTGCTACATGTCAAAGTAATTGATGAACCTACTCCAATGATTTAAAATGCTTCACGATTAAAAGAAAACCGTCATTATTCAACCACCAGACCAAATTTCCCGGCTTAAAAACAAAATTAAAATATATGAATGTAAATAAATATTCAAAATATACAAATTGTAATTAAGAAATCCAAAATTTACATACTTATATTAAGAAAATACAAAATGTCGATGTTTATGTGATTCAGAAACCGGGTATCTGGACAATGCAGGCATAGTTTCCAAATATTACCCCTTATAAAGGTTATAATTAAGTATGAAACACATAAAATACATTATTTTTCAATTACACCTACTTTCGACTGGAAGCAACAATGGATCAATAATTTCAATTAAAACAAGTAAAAAAGGTCAAGCCCGACCATATAATACCCTATAAGTAAAAACAGATTTTCAGAAATGTAACATTTGGGAATTTTATATTATGAACCGATCGAAATCTTATTCTTAAATCTTATCTCAATATAAACACTTGCAAAATATTTCTAAATGTTAATGTGATTTTCGAAGGGGATCTTATATGGAAGCTATGACTAATTACGGACTGACCGTTATAAAATTAATTTTCATGATTTTTGTATACGAGTATCTGAAACTTATTTGTCTTCAGTTTTATTTGGATACTAACATTATTAAGAGATTTATGGTTGTTAAGGTGAGTTTGGGAAGTGGTTCTTATATGGCGGCTATGATTATTTATCGACCGATCAGCACAAAATTGGGCTAAATGATTTATGTATATATGAATAAAGTAAAGTAATTTTCCGCAGCGGGCCTTATATAGGAACTAGGATCAATTATGGACCGATTTGCATAAAATTTGGTAATGGGATTGGGTAGGCTTCGTGTGCAACTTATTTCTGGAAAAATGTGTTGGGATAAGTGCATAAATCAAACGTTTATGATCGATACACACCTATTGCATAAAAAAAAATTCTGAAGGACAGCTTCCTCTAAAGACTACGTCGAATACTAAAAAAATACGTTTTATACTAAAGACGAATTGAACCTCATTTCCACTCAACTTAAACGAATATATTACTTCTTGGTGGATAAAATAACTACTTCCTAATAATCTGTGCGAAATAAAAGTTAAAAGAATCGAAATAGATTACTCCGTACCCTAAAGGGGAAATTAACTTCAAGGGATCAGGGGGGTTACTGTGTATTTCGATTCGAAAGCAAAAAGTATACAAATTCGAATGATTTTCTTTTCGAATCGAAATACGCAGTAACCCCCAGGATAAGCAACCAAAGGACCTTGGTGAACATTACAATGAGCTTTTTACCATAGTCAAATCATAAAGTCCAACTCGACTTGTGGAAAACGAACAACAAATACCTTATAAGTACTGGCGAATATACAGCATAAGTTTTTATTAAATTTATTAATAAATATTTCAAAATATAAGTTTATCATATTTTTTTATCTTTAACAAATACTATAAACTCTTCTCACTAGCAAATTCAAAATATTTTCTCGGAAGCAGTTAATACTTCACTTCTAGCAACTACTAAAAAAAACATAAATGTTGTATGTGTTTGTATTGTCTACTCGTATATGAATGGTATGTAAGTCACTATGTTTGAGTTGTTTTTTAAATGCTGGCATATAAAAAATATTGAAGCTTGTACTGTTTTATGTTATTGTGGCAATTTTGTTGTGTGATATATAGAAAAACCTGAACCAGTCTCCTAATAAAAAACCATACGCACACGCAACATATACATACATGCCATTAACAATACCAATGTAGAATAATAGAATATGTAAGTCAAATATGTTGTAATGTACGTACGTAGACATACTAACATCTACATGTATACATACATATGCACATATGTATGTAAAGTCTGTATGTATGTATGTATGTTTATGTCTATTTGCAGCAGGTATTTCTTTTTATGGATGTCTTAGTACAGAAAATGAACATATAAAAAGCCCTTTTTTATGAGCTGAAACATTTGTTACACATTTTTTCTAGCAGATTTATTTCATTAATGCACCCACTAACAATAACAACAGCAGCAACAACAACTATAACTATAGCACCAACAACAATAACGACAATGCCATTACCAAAGCCAGCTAACGGAACCAAAACAAAGGCTGTGTAATGAATTGTAAGTAGCAACAGCTTTCTATAGAATAGATACAACATAGATACAACAACAACAATATCTACTGTGTTAACAACAAAATAAACAATAAAAATAAAAATAACATACAATAAAATAAAAAATTTGTCAGATTTTTTATTATAAAAACGTTACGAATTTTATATAGCCTACAAAAAATATGTCTTAAATGTTCTCAAGATCGCAAATATTTTAAAATCTGTTACAAATGCAATTATAAATTGATTGGCCATAATTTATTATGACTTCTAATATAATAAACTATTAATATAGAGTATTTTTTGAGATGTTGAGACTGTGCAAATTTATTTTGAAAATCATGTGTTTTTAGATGTATATAACTTCGAAATGGAATTAAACAAAGATCATTTTTATACCCTACACCAGTATAGTGGGGAAGGTTCCTGAGTCGATTTAACGATGTCCGTGCGTCCGTCTGGGCCTAATCACATTTACAAATTTTGTGTAGATTGATCCATAATTGACCATTAGGGTGGCTTTATTGAATATGGCAAAATTTTTTTTTTCGAAATTTGTAAGTGCTCACGCTTAGATATGTTCTATTTAGTGTTAAAATACAATTGTAAAAGTTTTAGCTCAATCGGACTATGCCTTCCCGTGCCGAAAAAGCCCCAAAGTTTTCGAAAATACACCTATCTAATAAAATTGATAGCTGTTCGGTTATAACTTTTTTTTATATCCGCGACTGTATTTCTTTTTACTCTCAGTTTCTAATTTTCCGATTTTTCCATCGCCGGTAAATACATCGTTAGAAGCCATTTCTTCCATTTCCGATTCAGAATAGAGTGAGATATTTTGTAAATTTTCTATTGCAGTGAGAAAAAGAACACATTTTATAGATTCCAATATTTAATTACATACTCAAGGTTATAACTTTTTTTATTAAACTTGGGCAAATGGTAGAAACTTAGCTTTTGAATTTTGAGTTTTGCGGCTTCACAGAAAGGTAATCCAATGTTACGCATGTTATAAAACAATGCCTTGTATGTACTTGAAGGTTTGATGATAGATTGCTGCCGGTTATTTGTTGAGATGAATGTCCAATTAAATAAATCTGAGTTTTAGCACGGATACGAACATTGAACGAAGTACTAGCCATTTTGACTTAAATATCTTTCTTGTACGAACTGTTCACATAACACAAATACCTTTAAATGAATATTTCTCTTAAAGTAACATTACACGCGCAACGTCAAAATCAAATTGGGGACTCTCCGATTTTTAATTTCTGCTTGAATATTTTGTGCTTGAATATTTTAAAGTCATTATAATTACCTTTTATTTGATAGTAAATTCATTGTAATAAATTATGGCATTTATAACTAAAGCAGAAACATGGCGCTATTTCGTGAAAAACAGGCATTTTTGAAAACTTTGAGGCTCTTTCGGCACGGGAAGGCATAGTCCAATTGAGCTAAAATTTTCGCAATTGTATTTTAACACTAAATTACATAATTCTAGATGTGAGCACCTTTAAAAATCGAAAATTAATTTTGAAAAACCACCCTATTGACCATAACTCCAATATATAGCAAAATTCAACACAAATATTTTATATATATACATATACATATATGGTGAATTTCACGTCAAGTGAACCAATATTAAAAATCGATGTCTTCCGATTTGGATGAAATTTGCGCCAAGGTTAGAGACAAATTTTCAGCTCTAGCAGCCCTGAAGTGCCGGAATTAGAGGGGGCCAAATTTGGAGATTTTGGTCAATTTTGGTCATACAGGGTTTTTTTAATGAGTGTAACTTTTTACCTATTGGTCCTAGCAAAAATTGTCCAAAGGATTGTAAATTGCTATTTCTTCAATCATTTCAAAAATTTTTTTTTTTTAATTATTAAATATTTTTTTTTTTTAATTATTTTTTTTTAAATTTTTGTTCAACTTGAGCCCTCTTTTTCTCAAAAGAAATTGACTTTAAGGCCTTTGTAATCGCTTAATGGGATGCGAGTGGGATATTTATCAAAAAAAAATATTTTTTAACTCAAGAATAGGATTTTTCAATATTTGGCACATGTATCATTTTCATTTTCCCCCATTTTTTTTATTTTTTTTTTTAAAATGGAGTTTTTTTTATTTTTCCTCAAAAGAAACTTTAGACCATTTCCTTTAAGAGCTTTGTGGTCACTTAATGGGATGCAAGTGGGGTATCTATAAAAAAATTTCCAACTCAAAGAAGAAAGTGTTTCAATTTTAATTTTTTTTTTCTATTTATTACTTATAATACTAAACAAGAATAATAATAATAAATAATTTAATAAAATTAATATATAAATGAAAATGATACATGTGCCAAATATTGAAAAATCCTATTCTTGTGTTAAAAATAACTTTTTTGATATATTTTCGTGATATATGTATTGAAATGGATGCATTGAATGTAGGTAAAATTATAAATTTTAAAGGTAGACATTTCTTTAAATATGAATTGTGATATTTTTATTTTATTTGCTTTTCCAAATGTGAATTAAAAAAACTTTATTTTTGCATTCATACATTCGATTTTTTGTGTTCATTAACATATTGGCTGCCAAAGCCTTTTTAGAATTTTGATCGTTCAGTAGCAATGTGATTTAACAATTTTGGTCACCTGAGGCCAACAACTTATATTTGTTCTTTTTTGTTTCTTAGTGCCTAAAAATAAATTTATTTTGGTCCTTAATTTTTTCTATCACACATATTCATGCAACATGGCCTGGGACGTGCACAGGCTTAATGGCCAGTCACTACTTACACTGATGGATCAATGAGGGTATTCTAAAATTCTAATGTCTCTATACGGAATTGGTAATATATAGATTGGTAGTATATTGTTTCCATATTTCATAACTATAACGTCCCCAAATTGTTCTTAAATTTTAAGTTAGTGAATAATAGATACTAAGAATAAAACAAGACCTAACCGATGAAAATATAAACTTTCATATATTCATATATTTTATTTGCATACATTTACACATATAAAAGTAGTCTAACGTTTATACTTGAAGTAATTTTTAATTTTATTACTTTATGTTACTTTCACTGTTAATTTGAAAAACCAGAAAATTATTATTAAAATTCTGTTCGCCTTTTCCGTTCCTATTATAAAGTGGGTGTTATATTTTGTGGCATTTTTAAAGTTCCTAGCAAGACTAGCAATGGTTAGCACTTTTAAGGAACTAAACATTTGTTTGGATTTGTTAATTTTAGTGTTATAGTAAAACCATTTACTTAAAAGACTATAAAATATATATTATTATATTCATTTATGCCTTTATTTATAATCATAATCATTCACACTATTTTACCTATTTATATGTATGTATGTCTAAAGGACCTAAAGGATTTTACCCACATTGTTACTCCAACATAAATAACATTTTCCAGCGGAAATAAATGTTAAGAAATAACAAAAGAGCCATAAACTTAAAAAAAATTTTATGTTTTTATAATATTTTAGCCAAGATTTCTATTAAATATGACACGAAATTTATGTTTTAAGTTAAAACTTTTACAAGCATATGTATTGTGCGATGCACTATGGTTCAAAATCATTATGTTTTTGGCTAAAATTTGCAATGCCTTACAGAAAACATACTTCTTTAACCAAGAGCTCTCAAATTTAAATATTTTGCAAAATGATTTACATTTAAAAGCGCGAATAAAACCTTTGAGACAAAAGGACAAAATTTGCTGATGATACAGCTATTCTAAGACGCCAAAATAAATTGGTGCGAATAATCAGTTGGCTCCTGGTATACAGACATATTTAAATATATATCAAATTATTCGTTTGACACCGGCTGGACAAAATATATAATATGTATATAATGTATATGATATGAAATATGTTTTGTTTGTTCATTAAACACAATAATACAATCAATTAATAGAGAAAAAATTATTTAAGGAAACTTTAACACGACAAATAAAACTAATAAAAAAAAAAGGTTTTAATACATTAAATATGATTTGGACATTCTTGTCTACTTTATAGTTTTAAATTAATTTCAAAATATTTAGTTAATACATAATTTTTGTGGTACTCTGAATTTATCTCAGAAATTTATTATTACTGCAGCTTTGAAAGTGAATATAATTTCAAGATGTAACTTAAATAACTAGACAATAATTTAAAATCAGAAGTTGCACAATGAAAAGGACATCAACTAGATAAAATTAGTTTTAAAATATAATTAGTTTTGGTTATTTTAAAATAAAGAAAATACGAATAGTTTTCACATATTTCTTGCTGAAACTTGGATTTTTCGAACCACAGTGAAGTGTTGTTGCTATGCTATTATTGTTATTATTATTAATTTGTTATAATTCTGTTTTGTATGGTCTAGTGTGGTTTACGCGTAAATTCTGGCAGAACATCAGGATAATAAAATATACTTCCGGTCTACATACAAAGCCAAATATACACTTATATAAGTGTTGTGCTTAAAAGGGGAAAAATGTTAACAAATATTTAACAATGGTTTTTGTAATAGTATATTTATTTAATACGCACATAAATGTAAAAAAAAATAAATAAAAAAAAGTACACTTATAAAACAAAATGGAGATTTAATTTTTTCTCAAATTTGTCTTTGGGGTCAATCAGAAATAAAATTTCTAGAATTTGTTTAAAAGTGGTTTAAAAGTATTCTGCTTTTTTAGGTAGGAAAAAAATTAAAACTAAATTCCTATATCTGTTTGAAAACACAAGATGTTTTAAAAAATCTGAATTATACAAAGACTATTTTGGATATATCCACCCGTCCCAAGTCCAAATATATATGAAAAGTTTATTGGACGAAGCCTAGTAGAAAACAATTGATATGAAGGAATATTATTAAAAATAAGGCTAAAATATACTTCAATTGCTGGCGGCGTTACAATTGATCGTTTTTTTGTTCGTATCGCTCAGCAACACTGACTAACATAATTATTAAAATAAATATTAAGTATACGTATATAAATATATGCATACGTAGTATATAATGATCAGCCAAAAAGTATGCTATGCATTTTCAACAGACACTTATATTTTTGCTAGCATAAGCGTATGAGAAACATTTTGTAAAACAAATAATCACCATTTTTTGTATCCAAAGCGGACAAGGTCGTGTTTATTTTTAGAGTTTGTGGGCTAATGTTTTTTTATTTTTTGAGTTGTAGCACTGTTTGATGACAGATTCCCAACTTCTTAGCAATTTCACGGGCTGAGTAATTATTATTTGTAATATCCACCACTTGGTTTTCTAAAAAGTCAGATTGTTTTCTCATTTTTATTAAAAGCACGCGATAAGCTAAAAATTAGCAAAAAAAATTTGTGAACAATTTGACAAGTTACATTTACTGTTGCTTTGATATTTTTATAAATATCAAATAACGGTGCTTATGTACATAAATTCGCTGCAACTGTCCATTTATTCTTGATGCCAGATTAAATGAACTTTAACGTGCAAAAGTGGATACATTGCCATTTCACACAAATTTACACTAAACTTCACAATAATAATAATAATTCCTGAATTACTTTTTATTTTAATTTTTCTTTTATTTATTTAACATTTTAAACAAACCATTATTATTTTTAAAAATTTGAGAGTTTTATTCGGTTTTTAAGTCATAGTTATAAAACATGTATTCATGTGTGCTCGCCACTGTATAAATTATTTTTATGGAAAATATTTATATTGTAAACAAAAACACATGTGTCATTTATTATTGAAATTAAAAATTGTATGTATGTATTAATTTTTTTCTATAGGAATGTTTGTAAACAATAGTCAGTTGTTTTTGACATTACAAACATGAAAGCAAAAACAAAATACTGTTGCTTTTGTATTGTTGTACTCTTCATATCACCTTGTAAAGTAATTTCACCATTGCCATATATGACAAATAATTTGAAATATATAAAATAAAACACATTTCCTGAAGATGCTACACAAAAAAATAGCGAAATATCAAAAATAAAAAACTTTTTGTTTTTATTTAAGAAAGTTAAAATTCGCAACAATAATTCTCATATACATAAAAATTGCTGCACCAAATTTCCATACCAAAGATCGAGCCATTATACATATATCATAGCTCCCATGTAAGGACCACTTCCGAAAAAACATATTTATCTACATGCAAGTCTATCTACATCTATATATATAAAATACAATGTTTGTATGTTTGTCCTCTATAGACTCTAAAACTATCCAACCGATTTGGCCCAAACTTGTTTAATTTGAAAGGTTATAGTCTAAATTAGGTTTCCGGCTATATATTTCAAGTGGGCGTGGCCCCTCCCACATAAATTGAATAACATTATATATCATGAATATTGTAATAGTATAAGTTTTGAAATATTGCAGTATCCCATATGTTACTGATTTGAATAATCAGGAAAAAAATTGGCGGGATCGCACCGGTGGGAGTGGCAGCTCCCATACAAAGTAAATATTTAATATCATCTATATATAAATTAATGTTTGTATGTATGTCTTTTATAGACGCCTAAACTATGCATCTGATCATGTGATGATCTTCGGCAAAGCTGTTGTGCATGTAACCGGGAAGGTTTCTGAGTTGGTACGACCACGCCTGCTCTAACGCCCACTTTTTTTAATTGATTAATTGTTTCTGCATGGGTTTTTAAAGATTTACTTTAAACAATTTGTATACACATCTTACTGAAGGCGACTAAAGAAGCTCTTACTTGTTTTATTTGAATTAAAACAAAAAAATCAAAACCTCGATAATTCGGATAATATAAATACACCTAAAGTTAATATATTACATAGCCGCAGAGCGGTCATTTAGACGAAAAACAATTCTTTTTGGAACATTTTGAACCCTTTTAGGAATTTCGTTATTTCAATAAAGAGAATGGAATAAGTAACTAACCTACTGATTAAGATATCTAAACATAGAGACACCTTAGCTCTGACTGTGCCACCAAGTATTTTCAAAATTAAATTTGTCTAAACCACAGTACGAGTACTTCGAAGGTAGGTAGTATGAACACAGAATAGAAAATTATTTCTTTAATTCGATTTGTGCATTAATATTATTATTTCTTTAAGTGTATAGTACAATATAGTTTAGTTTCTATGTATGTGCAATTGTGCAAGTCTCTATGAATATGTTGTTATGTAAGTATGTAGTTTTTTGTCTGTGCTGATGTATGCAGTAAGAAACTGCATTATAAATACAAAGCAAACACATTCTAAGGGGGTCGTATGCTACACAAACCAACAGACACATACATAGATACAACATGTGTACCAAGAATACACATAAAATGTTAACAAGGCAAGATTTTGGTAAACATTCACACAAACATGAAAGTTTATACATAGTTTCATGTACATCTATGTATATGTGTAAGTATTACTTATTCTTATTGTACTTGTACACACATACATACTTTCATACTCGTATATAGAATAATAACTGGCAAGTCTGTAATTTTATTTTATTTCTTTTTATAATTTTTTTCTTCTTTTTCGTTTTGTTGCTGTTGTTGATGTTGTTGATGTTGTTGTGTATAATATTTATAACATTTTGCTTGGTATCAACTTAAAAGGACGAAAAAAGAGTTTGCCTTTATTATAATAAGTGTATTTGTGTTTGTATGTAACTAAGTACATGTGAACATATGCATGCATGTTTGTATAGGTATATACTTGCATTTATTATTATTATTATTATTATTGTTGTTATTGTGTAAAAAGAACACACACACATAAAGCAAAAAGTTAAATATCCTTAACAAAAGTCTCTAAAATTCTTAAAATAGTAATAAAAATAAGGACGATGGCGAAGAAGAAAATGAATAAAATAAAAGTAGAAATACAACTTTTCACCACACAATACATTCGCATTTTAGATCCTCAGATTATGGTACTTTGCCGACTTCTCCGCCCTATTTTCACCTGGAAAAACACTCAGCAAACAAATAAACATTTTAACAAGTTTAAAACAAACGTTAAAAGTTTCAAACATTCTTTTGTTATTTTTTCTCTTGCTGTTTGTTTACACTTATTTATTATTATTTTCTTATTCTCTCTCTCTCTCTCTCTCCCTTATTCTTGTGTTTGTGTTCATCATCTGCTTCTTTTACCTCAAGTCAGTCTTATAAATGCACTTTAAGATGACTTTTTTATATTTTATTTTGATTTCTTTGCAAGTATTTTAAGTGTTTCTTTTTTGTTTTTTGTTTTTAATTTCTCTGCATGCCTTCTCTACAAACAACTAAGCTTATTTTTAGCCGGTTGTTTTTTATACATGTGCGCTGGAACATATTTCAAAACAATTTAAATTGTTTTAATATTAGTAAACTTTTCAACATTTATGCATTAATGTGTACAGTTAGAACTAGAACTTCTAGCAGGATTGTTACACTAGGAAGATAACATTTTTTAAAATAATTAGTAGTATTTTTGTTGAACTATTAATATTTCAATTTTGATATTTTCTTTTAGTTAGGCTTAAGTTCATTTGAATTTAATTTTCATTAAATTGTTTTTACTGAATAAGGAATTATTTAAAAACTTGAAAAAATTTTATTTTTTGATAATTTTTCTGACTAGGATTCGAACCTGGGTTGTTGGTTGAATTGACATATGTTTCGAGAAACACCACTTTCTCTCATCAGAATTCTTTACGTTCTGACCATTGCACCACTACGGTGCCTGCTAGTCAACAGAACTTAAGCCTAACTAAAAGAAAATATCAAAATTGAAACATTTTTTAAAATATCAAATCGGACCTCCATATTCACATATTATTCTAGCACATCCATAACGTACTAGAAGAACTATGTTCTTATGGGAACATTTTTATTTGAATTTTTAATAGCTGAGTAAATTGTTGCTGTTGTATAGATTTTACCATCTTCAACAAGATAAGGTCTCCTTTTAAGGTTACTTCAGAAACAGCGCAAGACCAAGTTATTTTTCGAACTCTTATTTAATTTTTTAATGATCTTCTATTTCAAATGTACGGCCGTATATTCTCTTTTCCAGATGGCAGTTACATTTATTAGTCAATCATATTAATTAATTTTATTATAGTCTAATATTTTCGCTGGGCAAACAAAATCTTTTTTTCGTTGTTTGTTCAAAATTTTATTTGTGGTAAGATTTAAGCAATAAAAATGTTAACGAAAAATTTCAAATATTAGACTATTCTGACCATATCTTAAGTCTGTTCGAGATTGTGGCAATGTAACTAAATATTGTTCTAGCCACACAACAAACTTCTCTAGATTGAGATATGTGAATGCCTTAACTACAATATAAAATATACCTCACTTCAATTTATATCCATACTATTTAGATCATTTATTCTTTTAAAGAGTGCTTAGCGGTGCGAATAAATGCATTGACTCATTGATATTACAACTATATATATAGGTGCATGCATACATATGTATGTATGTGTTCAATGAAATTAGCGAATTTGTTCCATTATGCGTTCTTCTAGAAGAGAATTTGTTTGCAGAAGCATAATTGAAAATTATTCATTTCATTGCTACTGTACAGACAGTATTATTATCTTTTTAATAGAAATTGCTTTGTGTTAATTGCAACAAAGTATAGTCGGTCAAACCCGACCATATACTTATACACCCAGTATAAGTGTAAAGAGTAGATCAATACGACTTTCCGAAATACCCATGATCATTACATCAAACTAAAAAACACACACAACAACGATATTCTGTAAAAACAGATTTTCAAAACTGGGCTCTATATAGGAGCTGAATTATTATAGACCCATCTTTCAAAAATGTAGTGGCATGACTTTTGTGCATATAAATAAATTTTATCTCCATATAAACACTTATAAAAAATTTATAGATGTTAAAGCGATTTTCGAAGGGGACCTTATATAGAAGCTACGACTAATTATGCACCAACTGTTACCCATACGCACGAAATTTGTTGATGAGATAAGGTTTAGATTATTTCTGGAGAAATGTGTTGGGATACCTGCATAAATCATCAAACATTTATGATCGACAAACTACTATTTCGGGAGGACATTTGTATGCAAGCTACGTCAAATAATGGACCGAATTCCACCAATTTCAATCTCGTCCGTCCTTAAGCCGAAAAAATATCACGTACCAAATTTTATCGAAATATCTTTAAAATTGCGACCTGTACTCTACGCACAAGATTTACATGGACAGGATGAATGTCAGTATTTTTTATTTTTCAAGTTTCGAGAATTAGTTGTTTCTCAATGAAAACATCTCCCTGAACGTTGGCTCATTTCCCTCAATGCTCCGTTAACACTTCGGTCAGTGCAAAGAGGGATTCCTCATTTCCTAACATGTTGCATTTACATATGTAGAATTGATGTATGTAATTAGATAACTAATTAACATAATAACAAATGAAGTGATAGTAGCAAAAACATTATTCACTAAAACAAATATATTTAAGGATAAAAGCATTGGTTTTTAACCCGTGCAGTTTCACTTAGCCAATAAATAACAATCTTTTTGTACAAAATTTGTCCAATATGAATCATAAATTTTAATTTTTCAAAAACAAAACACATACATAAATATATATGTACAGATGCATATGTGTGTGTGTGTGTACACACAGGAATATTGTCAGCAAATATGTGTGTGCGTTTTAACATTCACTTTTTAATAAAAGTGAAAACACAAGGATCCAGTATTTATGAACGAATATCGAAAAAAAAGAACTGAATGACACATTATAAATCATGTAACGATTTTGTGGTGTATTCATACATGGAACAGAATTTGTTAATAAAGCCATACACACTCATGCATACATATGTATGTATTTGTATATAAAAAAAAGTTCTTACATTTACGAGTTTTGAAACAATCTAGTGAAAGAAGAAATGAAACGAAAGCAAGTTAAAGTATTTTTTATAAAAAGCAAACATAGAAAGAATAATAGGAAAATAATAGAAAAATCCAGTATAGAGACCGAGCAGCATTTCCACATACATATTATGTTGGCCAATGTATGTCTGAATGGGTATTTGTTTTAGTATAGCTTTTTTTACTGCGTTATGCCATTTTTAGCATTTTATTCAGATGAGAAATTTATTTTTTCCATTGTAAAATTTGTTTCTCATTTTTATGAGCTCAACTTTTCAAAAACGCATTAATAAATAAAACAATATCTTGAAAGCAATGATTTATAAACCTGACATATTTATACCCTACACCACCATAGTAGAGAGGTTATATTAGATTTGTGGTAATGTTTGTAATGCCAATAAATTAGTCCAACATTCACCTTAAATCACTTTCTGACTCGACTTAACGATGTTCGTCTGATTGTCCATGTAAAGCTTGTGCCCAGAGTACAGGTCACAATTTTAAAGATATTTAGATAAAATTTGGTACATGACATTTTTTCGCGTAGCCCCCATACAAATGTCCTCCTGAAATAGGAGTTTATCTGTCATATATGTATGATATAGCCAAACAAAATTGTGCATGAAGATTGATCCGTAATTGACCATAGCTCCACTGCCGAAAGTTACTTTAAAGAGCATAACTCTCTTGAAAATGTTGGTATCCAAATAATATTTAACACAAATATTTTTCATATATATGTATATGTATGTATATACAAATTATTCGGCCCTATTTTATGATGATCGATTTATTATTAGTCATAGCTCTCATATAAGATCCTCTTCGAAAATCACTTTAACACGTATAAATCTTTTAAAAGTCTTTATACCGAGATTTAACACAAACAATATGTAGGTGCAAAAAATTCACACCACTAAATTTATTGATGATCGCTCCTTAATAGGTCATAGCTCCCATGTAGCGACCTGGGTGTAGGGTATTATATGGTCGGGCTTGATCGACTATACTTTCTTACTTGTGTTATTTGTATTGTTTGCACGTGTGTGTTTTTTTTCTAACATTGCTAATGCATACCACACTTCTTTCTATACAGATCCCATTTATATAGACTTCTAGTTTTATTTTTATTTATTCTTACAGTACAGTGCAAGTTTGATACAGAGATATGGAATTTTAGGATTATCCCAGAGAGAAATGTTGTATGTAGGTTGCAAAACAATTTACCAAGTAATATGAAGTACTTTCGATAATATTTAGCATTTAGCGGCATTTAACTAGAGATTAGTTATGTATGTGCACAAAACTGAACTAAACTGAACAATGTTTGTCATAAATATTTAATATGTATGACTATGGTTTAATTTTTAAAAAACGAAACTAGGCTTTGTAGAGTCGATTTGAGGACCATTTGTGCATCAGGTCCATTGTTGCCAAAACTTATTCGGGGTAGGATTTTACATTATTCTACAACTCATTCATATTGCAAACAATTGTTCAAGTAGTTTGTAGTTGGGATTTATAGTAATGGACTAAGAGTAATTCTAAAGAAATTGTAAAGATCAAAGAAAACTTTTTAGGAATAGTTTGGGAATTGTTATTTTGTTTTGAAATTGTCAAACAATTGTAAAATGTTAATTTTTTCTTTTGTTTAATTATATAATTAACATAAGAATACATACAATAAAAAAAATCTTGATAACCAATTTTTGTATTCATTCAGAGTTCGTTATATTAGATTTTATTCATCCATACATAAATTCATTATATTAAAATTAAATTTGAAAAGTTTTTGGAATCATTTTGCCTCTAAATGCCATATTTTATATTTTATAACCTGAGGGTATATATATGAGTTTGTCATTCCTTGTGTAGCACTGAGAAATATTTATCTGAGACCCAATAAAGTATATATAAAGTATATACATATATTATTGATCCTTATGGAGCTATGTCCGTCTGTCTGTGTAAAACACTCTCATGTCCAAAATATTTAACCAAACTAAACACAGATTACAAAAGAACGTTTATTATTCCCCCTAACAGTTTGGTATTGAAAATCATCAAAATCTGTTCAGGCGAACCTGAGTTATGGACCAAGTTGTGTAACAACCTCCATCAAAATACGATATTTCTTTCTCTAAATATATTCTAGATAATACCATGAACTTTTGTACACGTTATTTCTACGATGGACGGACAAGCTGATTGATTGGTCCATAATCTCTCATAGCTCCAATACAAATTCCTTCCCGAAATATGGCTCAATGATACATAAGTGTCTATTAAGTTGCAATATCAATACAAAATTCAGCAAAAAGAAATTTCATATGAAAATAAATCACAAAACGAAAGTTCGGTCCAAGTTTCACCATTGCTCCAATACAAAGTCCAGTTCCGAAAATAACTAAAATACGTAAAATCTGTTATAAATAACGGTACCGATCCACAATTTTTTACAGATCATGTGAATTTAGGTCATATTTGGCCATATGCTCCATATAAGGTCCACTTCTGGAAATAACTTTAATACTCATATATCTCTTAAATATACCAATATTTTGTTAAAAAAAGAATATTCTTTGTACCAAATCACATGGCTCACATATAAGAACCAATTTCGAAAAACAGGTAAACCCACAAAAATGTCTAATAAATATCAATATCAAACCAACATTTTATACCGATATGTAATTTTACTATTACTATCGGTCATATGGCAATTATCTAAGAATTTTGTAATTGTCAGTCAATATTTGCCAATAGTACCAAAATAAAGTAAACATCCGAATGCTATGTAATATAACAACCATTAACGTTATTGACATGAAATTCTGCCCAATTAAGTCTCAAATACATAGAATCACGTTACGGGATACTGGATTTTAAAGATATCAGTCTATAATTGGCCCACTTCTACTATAACAGCCATAAACTCTTGTAAGCCTCATCTTATAACCTTAGCCTTTTTTTTACTCTTGTTCTTCACCTGGCGAATATGAAAAAACGTTGAACGTAGTTTTAGTTTTATAAATGGTTACATTATATATAAGATTGTTATGATATATACACAAACTCTATAAATAATGTTAAGAATTGACAATTACATCAATTGTATAGAAAAACGGGTAAAATTTTAAAACATTTTAAATAAATTATATTGTGCGTAAACTTGTCTATCAAACAATATATAAAATACTAATAAAATTTGCACTAGAGCTGAATAAGAAATACTGAATAATGATAGTCTGCTCCCAACAGCAGCGTAGTTAATTCGCATTATACTTATGTTTTATTAAATTAAATCTAGTGAATGTATCAATAGTACCAAGGATCTGGTTCAAAATATAATGGTAATGGTAATAATAAATAAATTGGGGCAATTTTATAAAAATATTTTATTTGCGATCACTTTATATATAAAAACACAATAGCGATAATTTAAATTATCCTCATCTGCAACATAATCGTCATTATAGTTACTGTCCTTATAAAGAATGTTTTGGTTTGTCTGAACACATTCGACAATGTCCAACATTGTAAATTCGGAACAATCGTGGAAATTTAATTCAGCAGTAATAATTATTGCAAACCTGATAACTTTTTCAACAAATTTAAAAAAATACAAAGAAAACTTAAAAATGCCCAAAACAAATAACTGAAAAGTTCTTCAGTGCTAGTTAAAAAAAAACTGAATTGTGCGTAAATAGTTTATGACTTAATTTCTTATTGTAAATCATAGTTAAAAACTAATTCTACTTAAACTATTGTTGGGTTTACATCCACATAGTACGAATGCTTTAAATGTATAGGCATTGTAGTAGTCCTCTATGTCTTTGCATTTGCTGGTACGAGTTGTTGTACAAATAGTACAAAACTTTGTACAATGGTTTGTAGTTGTTGTAGTGGTAACTTGTAGCAGTAGCATACAACAATATCACGTACATATGGCTGTCTAAGCGTGTATGCCTAATACTATTTGTAATACCTAGAATATGGTCATAAATTTTAACTGGACTAAGTGGAAAATATTGTCACGGGTATACCGGATACATACCTAACACATTCTTAATACTCTAAAATACACACCGTATAATTCCCGCTTACATACATTAGAGACGAACGTTGGTACATGGGTAAAGCACATACATAACTCTATATGTATACTAATACTGCTTAACTACATACATACATACATATATATATGTATCTATCTTTGGATCTGTACTTTTTAGTTAATATGTATGTATGTACCCAGCGGGAAATATTGCAAGTGCTTCCATTTGTAGGCCTTATAGAAGACCTGTTTACACATTCTCATTCCACTATGCCTTCTCGCAGAATGTATTCTAGAAAGCGTTTCATACACATTCAAAATTGCATTTCTAAAGAATGTCAACAAAGCATGATTTAAATAGCAAACACAAATGATTTTGCAATTATTCTTGGATATCGTCACTACAACAACAAACAGTATTTTTTCCACTTTGCCCTGTTTCACACACTTCAGTTTTAGCTGACCGGTTTTTGTTCAATTCTCTTTTGAACTTGCCATTTAATTCACACTCGTCAATTCAATTTTCGTACTTTTTCATTCCAATCAATTTGCATGAAAGAAAAAACAAAAGGAAATAAGAAAATTGACTAGTGCCGTCAACTTTGTACCACTTTTGTTCTCTTTTCTCTTCTCACTCAAAAATACTTGCCTTGAAGAGTCAGAATTGAAGAGTGTGAAAGCGATCTTATATGGGTTGGTTGGTTGGTTTGCCCGGCTACCTCACCAAGGTTGTTCAATGTATAGTTTCCCATGAATTTATGTCTCTTGACACTCAGGGCTGGGCATTTGCAGAGAAGGTGGAAGATCGTTTCCTCTTTATCCCTATCCTCACAGCTACGACAATGGTCGTTAAAAGGGAGCCCCAGACGATTTGTGTGCTTGCCTAACGTCCAGTGTCCCGTTAATACTGCCAGCAACCTTTATATATCCTTCTTATTCCGGGTTATCAGTTGCATAGTACGTTTCTCGTTTAAAGATGGCCACATCAACTTTTCTACCCTACATGTATCTAAATTACGCCATCTATACTCAGCCTTTGTAAGAAAATGTCTGAAAATGATACCTTTGATAGTCCCCAGTGGAATTGCTACTGAGCCCACATTGGAGATATCTAAGGCAGATCCTGTTCTGCATAGTTCGTCTGTCCGTTCATTACCGTAGTGGCTCCTATGCGCAGACACCCAGATCAAGGTAATGCCAGATAGACGACCTAGCCTTGACAGAGAATTTCTACATTGCATGGGTAATAGAAATGAATGCAGAAAGCGTCTGTAAATTTAGTCTTTTATGAAAGATTTTTTAAATTAACTTAAAATAACTTTAAAACCCTTCTTTCTTTTACTTTCGTTAATGAAATTATTAATGTAGCAAAACTTTTTACACCTTCTATGATGCATTACTTGGTAGACCTTCCAATTACCCTTCTCAAGTAGGCCTTTTATCAGGCATCTAACCAGTAGCTTGAAGGCAAGGCCTTGATTGGCAATGACACGCCCTGTAAAATTGAAACGATTTCGCAATGCAACTAAAAGTCCTTGTGACTGCACAATGAGGCCTTTTGGAAGGCCTCTTTACAGCGCCTTTTTACCGCTGGGTATATATAAAGCGAACAATTTCACTTAACTATATTAATAATCAAACGCAAAATGTCGCTAGAGTTGACAATGAAAAGGGAGTTTAGTTTATTTTAGCAAGTATGTGGATTTGGTCATGCCATACTTTGTTTGTAGGATGGTTAAAAAGCAATGTTATTGTTGTAATACTTGGTAAATGCAAAGATTTTTCTTATAAAGCTCTGTTATCTTTTCCTTGAGTAGACGCAGCTACGCATTAATATGACACTCAAATCTAAAATAAATATAAATATTTCCTTCTTAACCTTCATGAACCCTCCCATTAGGCCGAAAGGAAAAACCATCTGCCAGAAGTAAATGACTTTTCCCGAGGTATAAATATTCAACAAAAAATTCATTGGTTTTACTATTGGTATGTGTGTTTGTAGGTTTGTATGTGTAAACGTGCTTAAAACATAAACATAAAGAAACATTAGGAAACAGGTTTTAAATTAAAATTTAAGGGTATCATGTGCGAAAAATATTTTTGTAACCTACTAATACAGACGTAACTACGAGGGTTGTGTGATACAACTAAGACAAATAATTGGTCGTAAAAACATATGAGTCAGTTAGTTGTCCGAGCCAATTTGAAGAATTGCATATTTTGCCCTTTACATAATATTTTTACATACTCGTATATTGCTTTTGTTGTGTATTTTCCTTTTTTCATTAATTTTTTAATGTAGAATATTTTAAAATCTTTTTAATTTTCAAGGGCATTTTTAATGCGCATAAAAACTTTTTTGTAACATATTTTATTATTATAAACAAGGAAAAAATATAACTGAAATTTATAATTTGCTACATCATTTGAGTAAATGTTCTCCAGCCCTCGCATTTAAAAAATGTACTTATGCACCCATGTCACAGAATTTAATTCTGTTCAGAAGTGGAATTAATTGTGTTTTTTGCTTTTGTAGAAAACTCAAAACAACCAATTTTTTGCGGAATGAAAACACTTTTTATTTTCTATGTGGAATTGTAATTTTAAGCATTTCTAGGTTTCATTCCAAAAAAAATTATTCGTTTTAGCTTTTCTATTGAAGCAAAATACGAAATTAATTCCTCTTCCAAACGGAATTAACGCTTAACCCTGCTGTTAGGTTAAAAAAAACTTACGAATTCGAGGTTAACGGACCATTTTGGTATATACCAATTTTTTTTGAAAACAAGGAGCGTAAGTCTATTTTTTATACTTATTTATTTCAATTAAGTATTTGGCAACAAATATTTTCACTAAAAGTTATATTTGTATGCTTAACAAATCGTTTGGGCTATTCATTTTGTTTTGAATGTTTGTTATTATATTCATACAAATTAAATTTGAAAGCCAATAGCCCTAACAAACAAAGAAATGATCAGCCTGAGAAAAACCAAGGACAGCGCATCGTATTGGACTTGACTGAAGGTTTGAAAGGTCAAAATATCACGGCTGATAATTTCTTTTCGTCGTTTGATTTGGCGTAAAAACTTTTGGAAAGGAAACTGACATACGTGGGTACAGTTCGACAAAATAAAATATTTATTCCACCGAAGTTGCTCATATTCAAAAAAGTTCCTTTATATACTTCAACATTTGCTTTCAATGAAGTCGCAACATTAGTTTCATACAACAGCCATAAAAACAAAGGTACTGTTTTGATGAGTACGATGCACAAAACGGCAGAAGTTGATGCCAATGGACCAAAAAAGAAGCCTGAGATTGTGTCTTATTATAATTCAACAAAAGGTGTGTAACTTTTTGCCAGTGTTCATAGATTTTTAGTAAACAAAATTTAATTTTGTTTTCTTTTAGAAGGCGTAGATACTGTCGACCAAAAGATTGGCTACTACAGTACTAAACGCAAAACAAATCGATGGCCGAATGTTGTTTTTGCAAATATGATAGATATATCAGCATTGAATGCGCTTATATTGTTTTCTGAAATCGATGATTCGTGGGCACCCAGTGATCCAAATCGTAAGCGACCAGAATTTTTACGACTATTAGCACTTTCTTTGGCCAAAGAACATATGATGAACCGAAGCAACATACCCAAACAAAATTTCTCAGCAGAGTTATTGGCTGAGGTAAGAGCATCTACCACAGACCCCGTAGCTTCTACAAGTGATACAAGAAACCCACCTGCTAGAAAACGTGGAATTTGTGGTTGCTGCAAATCAAAATGCGATAGTAAATGTGTTATCTGCAGCAAATTTATTTGCAAACTAAGCCGAAAAATTGTTTGTACATCCTGCATAGAAGCGATTACAATGGACCAAAATGGTCCTTAACATAAAATTTGTAACTGTTTATTTTTCTCCCTTCCAATTTATGTTAGACACTTAATTATTTGAATAAAAACATTGATTTAGAAAAAAACCACGTGAGCTGACGTTTCAAGTCGATATGTTTTACCGTTGAAAAGATAGAAAGGAAAGAAAAAAAAATTTGACCAAAATGGTCCAAACCTAACAGCAGGGTTAAGTGAACACCAGGGCCAGGCCAGGCATTTTTGAACATTTTTATAGTTTTTTACTTAGATAACTTAGGCGGAGCCCCTTAACTTTTTATGAATTCTTCAATAAAGTTGTTTTGTACAAAAAAATTAAAAAAAAACTTGCAATTTTGTATCCCTAGGCGTGTTAATTACTCTCAACATGTTTGTAACATCAGGGCTCAGCCAGGCCCTATTATGTAGAAAATGCAGCAAATAAAATCAAAACAAAATAGAAAGAGATTAAACCGATAAAAAGCAGAATCAATGTGCCTGAACGTTTCAGAAATTAGTTTTTTTATTGTTGTGTTGGTAGTTAAAAAGTGTTAATAGTGTTACAATGAGTACTAAATTAGACAAAATCTTTGAAACAATTTCAAAATCTCACCCTAATTAAGACAGATTGGCAGAGGCAATTAACAATGATATAGAAAACAAAATTAAGAATGAGTTTGATGGAAATGAAGACAATGCTTCTGATATTGGAAACGAGTTAGAAATTGATAATGAAATTGAAGATTTTTCATTTAAAGCCATACAAATTATAAAAAGTTCCAACTAGGCCCTGGGGTTCGCTCATGTGAACACAATTTGGTGTTTGCTTAAGGGTTAAATTATGTGACATATGTATCAGACCTGGGGGGTCTCAATTACATTTTGTATTTAATTACACCTATAATTACACAATTACATGTAATTGTAATTGAATTTTTTCAATTACAATTACATTTTTTTTGTAATTGAAAAAGAAGTAAAAATCAATTACAATTACATGTAATTGTAATTGAAGATTTCTTAAATTACAATTACATGTAATTGTAATTGAAGATTTTTAAATTACAATTACATGTAATTGTAATTGGAAAAAATCCAATTACAATTACATTTAATTGGAAAAAAAAAATTTTTCATTAAGTAATTTAAAAAAAACAAGTAATCATTACTTTTTTTAAGTATTTATTGTCAAAAAAGTATTTAATTACAAAAATTATCAATTACATATTATAAAAAAATTTCAAACGTTCATGATTCTACCGAACTTTGTACAATACATTTTAATAAATTCATAATTATTCTATAATTTTTTTTATACATCCAACAATTTTTTTTCATATAATTTAGAAAATCGTTTTAAAAATTTTAAGTTTTATTTTATGGTTTTAAAAATGTAATTGAATTTTGTTCAATTACAAGTAATTATTTGTTGATTAATTACAATTACAATTACTTGTAATTAGTAATTGAACATTTTCAATTACAATTACATGTAATGTGTATTTGATTTTTTTCAATTAACAATTACAAGTAATTGTAATTGACATTTTTCAATTACAATTACATTTTATTGTAATTGAGTTAAGTCCTTACTTTCAATTACAATTACTTGTAATTGTAATTTAGACTACCTCAATTACAAATTACATGTAATTGTAATTGTAATTGAAATGTAATTGAGATCCCCCAGGTCTGATATGTATGTAGCTGATAATTATAAAAATTTAGCAGCCCCGTTAATTGCTTTGTCATTAAAACTTTCAACGAAATCTCGTCTATTATTCAAAAAAAAAATAAGCAAAATGTAGCATAATAATACACATATATATATATTTACAATTTACAATTATTTCCTTTAATTATGTGTTTGTAACCGAACCCCTTTCTTCAACTTATTCAAAAACAAACTCATTTCTTTCTTTTTTTGGGAAAAGGTTTCAACTGCTATTGCGGGTAATTTACGTGAATATTTATGTAAGAGTTACATTATGTCACTGAAATATTTTTCTTAAAAAAACCACAATACATTTGACACTAAATCTATGGTTGGGTTAAAAATTTTATTTTATTTAGATTATAAACAAAAGTGTGTGTGTTAATAGTAGCATTAAAAAATGAGATTGTTTTTAATAAAAAACTCTGCTGTTACTAAAGTGTAATAATATTTTTGCTTCATTTGGGGCATTTCTTTAAAATCTAAAAACTATGCTTAACGATTTCTTTATGCTTATTGAAATGTTCAGAAATGTTATTTAAAAACACCTTTTCTATTATTATTTATAGAAATCAAATAAGCGTTGTAAAAGGCTCTTGATATTTTTATACCCACCACCAAAAAGATGTGGGGTATATTGAGTTTGTCATTCCGTTAGTAACACATCGAAATAATGGTCGTAGAACCAAAAAGTCTATATATTCTGGGCTCTTATAAGATTCTTAGGCGATCCAGCCGTGTCCGTCCGTCTGTTGTAGGCACGATAGTGCTTCGAGAAAAGACTGCGAACAATAAAATTTTTCTCAAATATTCTTTGTTTCACCAAAATCTTTAGTATTGAAAATTGGCAACAAATCGGCATCAAAAATATGGGGGTATATTGCGTTTGTCATTTCGTCTGTGGAAAGCAGGTTAGGGTTTGGAAAAAAGACTTCTAACAACAAAATTTTTACCGAACATTTGTCGATTCACCAAAATGTTTGCTGTTGAAAATGGAGAAAATTCGTCTAGTAGGATCCGAGTTATAGATTTTTCATATATTCTTGTTATTTTCTTTAAATATTATGTAGATAATCATGAAATTTTACACACTTTATTTTTATTATAGAACAACAAGTTCTGTTGAAAATGTTAAGAATCGGTCCATAATATCTCATAGCCCCCATACAAATGTCTTTCCGAAATATGTACCATAAAACATAAATGTCTATAGAAAAGCTGTATCCCTACAAAATTCTGCAATAATAAGTTTCGTGCAAAGTGAAATTTCAAAAAAAATATTTTGGTTGCATCCCTACATATTTTGACATAGCCCCGTACCAAGACCACTTCTGCTAATCACTTAAATGCGAATAAATCTTTTATAAAACTCAAATTGAAATTCAACAAAAATAATCCAAATACAAATTTAAATTGTCGTACGAAATTTTATGATAATCAGTCCATATTTGACCGTAGTCCCCATATAAAGTCCACTTCCGTAAAAAATTTATAAAAATCAGTATCAAATTGAAATTCGACAAAATAATCCAAATATATACATATATAAATCATAGATATCTTAAACAACCACAAGCAAGTTGAAATTAACATCTAATATCTATATATTTGGTGATTGGCCCATAATTAGTCATAGCTCCCATATAGGGTCCACTTCCAAAAAAAAAAAAACACACTAACCTACGTAAATATCTTATAAATATCAATATCGAACCGACATTTTATACAGATCAGTAGCATATATATAAGTAAAAATTATACTATTGGATTTTGTGAAGGTCAGTCCATAATTGATCATAGCTGCCATATAAGGCCCACCTCCCAGAATAGAACTACAATATCCAAAAAACTACAAAATATATATTTGTTGAGATGAAATTATCCATAAGACTCAAATACAGTAAAATATTTTATGACAATTTTCCTATAACATCACATATAAGGTAAACGAAAAATCAAATTATAAATTAAATTATAAACATCGTTATTGTTACAAAATGTAACACTGGCCATATATATTCGGCACTGCTGAATATAAACTTTTACTTGTTTAATTTATATTAATGCTTATAGTAATGAACATTTTTCAAACCATTCATACTTGCAATGTCCTGCCTAACAACATGATATCGAATTGTAATTGTTCAAACAATAAATTTAAATATTTAGAGGCGAACCTCATGTTTGTGTTAAAGAGGTTTCTCTTCAAATTATTTTATTTGACATGGGACATGAATGAGTGAATGAGTCAGTATAGTTGTTTCTTTCATGAAACCACAGTTAATTGTTTACGTGTGGTCAACAATGTGGAAAAGTCAAAATCAACCAAAACAAAGGAAGAATTGCTGACAGGACTTTGCCGAAAATTTACAATATGTGACTGTAAAATATGTCACACAATCACTGACTAACTCATATATCGGTTTTATGTGTACGACTAAATGTTAAACTAAACGACTTAAAATTAAGGTTAATATTGCATTCGTATATATGTAAATATAAACATACACAAACACAAATACCACCCATCATATACACTTATTTCTACAATTAAGTAACCTTGTGTGCCACACTCATTATTCACCTTCTACTTATATGCATACAAACGCACACACACACACACACACACACAGACATGAAAATGATATTAAAATGGCAAGCAATAATTCAATTTATGTCATATAGTGTTACTTCTTGTCCAATTAAATTGACACAATGACATGTTGTACTCATTAGTAAAGGTTTCTAAAACCTTCTGTTTTCCATACAATGTATACAATGTGTATATTTAAGTAAACACATAAACTTAGACAAAAACAAATACAAAATACAAGTGTAAACACACGCTGGCTGAACGAAAAGATTATATAGAATACATAATTTAAGTACAGTGGTTTACCCGTTAAACCATTTTCTTGTACAAACATTTTAATAGAGCTATCGATTATTATTTACAAATATTAATAATGTGTAAATGAGTCTCAAAATCAGAGTTCTTTGAGGAAAGTAGTTTATGCACTTTGATCAACATATGGTGTTGATCATCGACCTTCTGAGATCATTATTGCCAATACCAAACTTAAATTTCAGTCTCAGTATACGTTATTGGGCGATACACGATGCATGCATGTAGTTCATATGCTTGACACAGGAGGATGGAAGCACTAGTTATAAACATCGTCCTAAATTTCATTTTATATATGGTGAATTTCACTTCAAGTGACCCAATTTAAAAAATCAATGTCTTCCGATTTGGATGAAATTTGCACCAATGTTAGTACTATTGGATAGTAGGCCAGAGACAAAATGTGACAAATATATAAAAATCCTATTCTTGAGTTAAAAAATTATTTTTGTGATAGATATCCCACTCGCATCCCATTAAGCGATTATAAAGGCCTTAAAGTAAATTGTATAAGCTTTCTTTTGAGGAAAAAACTGCCCAAATTGAAAAAAAATTAATTAAATTTTTTTTTTTAAAAATTAAAAAAAATATTTTTTTTAAAAATTAAAAAAAAATATTTTTGAAATGATTGAAGAAATAGCTATCTACAGTCCTCTGGACAATTTTTTCTAAGACCAATAGGTAAAAAGTTACACTCATTTAAAAAAACCCTGTATGACCAAAATGTCCAAATTTGACCCCCTCTAACTCCGGCACTTCTGGACTGAGAGCTGAAAGTCCAAGAGCATAGTTGGGCACATTCCAGTACCAGTAAAATTTCAATTACCAGTAAATTGTTTTACTGGTAATTGAAATCAACTTCAAGTACCAGTAATTTTTTAATGGTAATGAAAATGAAATTCCATTACCAGTAAATTTTTACTGATAATTAAATGAAAATTGCAGTACCAGTAAAAATTTAATAAAATTAAAAAAAATGTATGCATATTCAAAAAAAAATATATTTTTTTAGAAGTTTATATTAATGTAAATTATATTGAGACAATTCAATCAAAATTAAAAAAAAAACAGAAAAAGAAACAAAATTACTATTTATTTTTTTCTAAAAATTATTTTTTTTACCATTACAAAATATACTGCATTACTATTTCCATTACCAATAAACTTTTACTGGTACTGCAATTTTCATTTAATTACCAGTAAAAATTTACTGGTACTGCAATTTTTCATTTAATTACCAGTAAAAGTTTATTGGTAATGGAAATAGTAATGCAGTACTTTTTTAATGGTTTTTGCCCATCTATGTCCAATAGTACTAACCTTGGTGCAAATTTCATACAAATCGGAAGACATCGATTTTTAAAATTGGACCACTTGACGTGAAATTCACCATATATTTACATATATTGCGATGAATTCATTTTCTTGCACATTTTAGAGATTATTTCTAACGAATGCCACATTATTTGATATATACATAGTTGATGCCCTTCTTAGGTGTATGCTTCAAAGATCTAAATGATTCCACCATTATTATTTATTATAAATACATTGCATTGCATAGGAGCTTTGGTGCAGTACTTAAAAACGGTTCACATGTATGTTTTCAGCAATTAAAAACTAAATTCCAGCAATTACAAACAGTAGGGAGAAATACTTTATATATAAACCAAATATTATGAATGTTAGGGTGAAATAAAAAAACAATAATCGACCATAGGAAATTCTGAGGTCGTGACGGTGATATCCTTCTTTCCCTTGAACACAAAAAGTTATTCGATATTTCAATGCTTTCGGATACTTTAATGTGTATTCAAATATTAATTCGAGTGTATAAATGTCTATATGTAATAAATTATTGTATGGGACTGTGTAAATGTTTTTTTTTTCTTTGTTTAAAAACCTAAATATGTATGTGGTTTATAATATTGTGTAAATATCCATTTATTACAACCACATTCGAGTTTAGGTATATTTACTTGGGAAATCTAACGTATTTCTAACCCTTTATTATAAATGGAAAAAAGCAAACATCTAAATAAATGTGGGCACGTAAGTAACCTTGTATGCTTGTCTTACATTGATATAAATATATTTCCTTTGCTTTAAATTAAGGTGAAAAGGGCATTTGTGTGTATGGGCTCGGTTACAAAATAACTGTTCCTTACCCAAATTTAATTGAAGCCAATATATTTATTTGATATTCAAAGACTTTATTGCATTTTAATTTCTTCTAAGTATTTTGGAAATAAACATGTTGCAATATATCTTTATAATATTTTCTTTTTTTAAACTCTTGTCTGACTACGTTTAAAGATTTAAGTTTATTTTGTTTTAATATTGTGGTAAATACTAATATCTTATATCACAGCAATAAAAAGAATCAGTAAAGTAGCCTTCCTAAAGGCCTTATTTTGCAGATACAAGAACTCCAAACCAAATTGCCTGTTCACTACATATTCGATTGATTATAAAAAAAACCTACTGGAGATGACCTTTTAGAAGATATTTTAATATTATGTTGATATTACGAAAAAACACAATTTTATCACAATTTAATAATATTTAGCTAAAAGAGGAAACTAAAATTATTTTCCTCTTATAAATATCTGTGTTATTGTGTTGATACTTCACATTAACTGTTGTACACCATGTTGATCAACCTGTGCTGCATACTTGTTGCAAATCGCAAATAGAAATTATTGTCAAGCACTAGAGTACCACTCCGCCTCAGCTTTCCTTTAACAATAACCCAATATTGTTTAACAGGTCGAAGCTGGAACAATCTAGGGAGTTCATGTATTATACGTCGTCCTGATCTCTTCGCTACCAATACATTGCAGGTTTACTAAGAGGCAGCAAACGTTTCTGCAGATATTCTTTTATGCCAGAATGCTTGGGAAAACATTGTCTTTTTACCAAATTTATCCATTTTTTCGCTGCCACATAAGACTTTGGATCCGGTAGCTGTTTGAGGTCCTTATTAACATATGTTTCATTATCATTTATCATAAGGTAGTTGTTGAATTTTATTACCCCTTTGTCGTAAAGAATGCATGCCTGCGATGGATTTCAACCCACTCAGTACAATCATTATCATTATAAAGACATCCCAGCAAGCCATATGAGTCCGAAAATAGTCTTTTCTGACACCCTTTTCGGAGTGTTAACGCTCTTTATGAGCCCAAAAAACAATCATAATTGCTCCGAAAACCTTCAGAAAAGAGGGTCATTACTTTTTTTCTTTAAAACTAAAACAAACATTTTTGGAACCTGAAACTTTTGACAACGTCACTTTTATAAATAAGCCGAACCCTAGTGTCTACACATGATATACAATATACAAAATGATACAATGATACAAAATATACCTCGTCGGTAAAGTAATCACAAGTCTTTTAAGTATGGATATTTCAACACATAATTTAGCATTATTTAAAACTGATTGCAAGAAATTTCATATACGAAGATTTCCTTTTGCATCAAATCAAATGCAATCTTTAAAAACAAATGCATATATGTAATAAATCCCGAACTGTTCGATACAAATAAATCCATAATTCATTTAGTTTTGCATTTCCCAGAAGCTATTCAAATGGATGAATTTAATGAAATTGATATGGAATTTAGGCTAATAAGGCAAATAAAACATGTTGATAAATGTGACATTCTTCAGTTTTACAAAATCGCCTTCAATATGAAGAAAGGGAAAATGACTCCATAATGTTTCCAGTTTTAAAAAAATTTTTGGTTTATATATTTACTTTGCCACATAGTTCGGCTACTGTAGAACGAATTTTTCAAGTAATAAATCTACACAAAACCAAAATAAGAAACACTTGAAGGAATTCTACACTCTACAATGTTTGTTAATTCTAGTGATAATTTAAATATTAAATTCAATGACAAACATTTTCTATATTTTAACCAAAATGCCTATAATCATAAAAAATTAATATGTATTATCAAAAACTTATATAGACAGCCACCAGCTATTTTTGTTATAAAACCAATCCAAATGTATGAATAATTTTATTATCTAAGCTTTAAATATTACAAAAATCTATAAATAGATTTTACTGAAACTACAAATTTTAATTACTTTATTTTATTATTATTTTTTTGTTGATTATACCTTTCACCTTCATAAGAAGGGTATATATAAGTTTGTCATTCCGTTTGTAATTTCCACAATATAATTTTCCGACCCTAAAAAGTAAATATATTCTGCATCCTTATAGATAGCGGAGTCTATTAAACCATGTCCGTCTGTCTGTCTGTCTGTTGAAATCAATTTTCTGAAGTCCCCAGATATCTTCGGGATCCAAATCTTCAATAATTATGTCAGACGTTCTTTCGAGAAGATTGCTATCAGCCAAATCCGTCCATAAATAACGGAGATATGAGCAAAAATCCGAGGCAACCTCTGAAAATTTCATGAAAAAAAGTAAGTGTATTAATATTGTTACGAATAATTTCATCAACAGATGGCGTGTTTATCGACATAATTATGCATAATATAATTATGCATCCACAACAACGGTGAACGGTATATAAGATTTGGCATAGCCGAATATAGCACTCTTGCTTGTTTTTAAATAAATATGTATATCTATATGTATATATAAAATTCCAAAACGGCTGAGCCGATTTTGATGAAATTTTCAGAGCATGTTACTGTGACTCTGGAAGGAATAATAGGCTATATGAAGGTTTGATTGCACAAACGGGGGTGGCACCGCCCATATAACCCAAAAATTTAAATCGCCTTATTTTGGGAATTTTTTGACCTACGTCAATGATATGTGGTACATATGGAATTGGCATAATTAGGAATACGTACCAGGAGAAAAGTGGGGGGACACGCCCCTTTTTAGGAAAATTAAAAATCGTAATAAAATCTTAACTACTAGACCGATCATCATTAATTTTTCACAATAGGATATTCTTACGAAATAATAAATTCTTGACTACGTAAGTGGACAAAGGGGCATGGCCTCGCCCACTAAGCTAAAGCATTGCAATAAATACAATAAAATTAAATAAATAAATGTTTGTAAATATATTAATACATTTTATTTTATTTTATTTTATAACGAGGGGGGTGGGGGTAGCGAAGCACACCGGGTTTAGCTAGTTGAATTATAAATATGAACCAATTTTAATAAGAAAATATAATTATTTTTCATACAAAATCATACATAAAGTTAACATCACTGCATTCAATTGGCATAGTCCTTTTCATATATAGGTAAGTTGTAAGCGTAAAACAGAACAGTTTCCCACATAGCTTTATTTAAAAAAAAAACTAATTTTATTAATAATCCACATTTCCCTTGTATTCGTAATAATAACATAAGTATGTACTACCTAAGTATATAAATGGATATAAAACATAATTCAGTTAAAGTCATAAGCCTCAATAATTGTGTACATTTTCCATTAAATTCTTAATTGATTCTTTCCAAAATTTGCCACAAAAACTGTTGATGTTTCTTAAATATGGTTATTGTTTAAAATTGCTATACTCTCGCTGTGTTTTTAAACGTTGTTATTACGATGTTTGTTAATTGTTTTTTATTTTGAAAATTAAAAACAAAAACATTTTATGAAGCATGTAATTACGCAAATTAACTTTAATGACAGTTTGTTGAAATTTTCTGTAAATTTTATGAAAATTGCGCAGCATCGTCAACTAAGTGTCCACGAGAAAGTAAACGAAAATAGCAACGGAGAACAATAAGCCAGCTTCACAGCTAATTACCATCTAATAATAATTCAAGTATATACGAGACGACGTACATATGTAGACAATGACATTTAGTAAGTCTTAAGTAGTTATACCATGAAATTAGTTAAGTGATTTTTAAATCTGACTGTGAAATTAGAACGTTTATGTGGATATTAATAAAAGTTCTTGCTATGAGTTTATTTAAATGTGTATACGTTTTTTTTTTTTGCTATATGCCTAGATACTTATTCGAAAACTATGTTTATTAATTTCACAAGGTATTAACGTGGAAGTAATAAATATTTACTATTAATAATCTTAGTTTCGAACCTTCCAGAAATTATGATTGCTGTATAAATAGACTAACACGGCCAACCAAATGAATCAGTTTATTGTGAGTCTCCATCTCGGTCTTCAACAGACCCGCATTACTTGTATTAACAGAAATTTAATCTGATAAAATTAAGGTATGGACAATATGAATAACAAAATACTTGTTTTTACAGATACAGATACTAGTCAATTTAAGTTAATAAATGATATAGTATTAATAATAAATATTTATTAATAATAATAGTGTTAGTCTATTTATACAGCAATCATAATTTCTGGAAGGTTCGAAACTAAGATACTAGAATGTTCGTAACTGCATGTCAGCAAAAGTCGTTAAAACTCAATTTTGCCATATTGCTATGTTTATAACAGTTTATTACAATAATGTTTATAAATCAAAACTACTAATAATATTAATGCTAAACAAGTTGTATATCGATAAACACGCCATCTGCTGATGAAGTTGTTCGTAACACTTTGTTTAATAGTTTTTTTGATGAACTTTTCAAAAGTTGTCTCGGATTTTTGCTTATATCTCCGTTATTTATGGACGGATGTTGCTGATTTTAAATAGCAAACTTATCGAAAGCATGTCTGACAGAATTATTGAAGATTTGGATCCCGAAGATATCTCGGGACTTTAGAAAATTGATTTCAACAGGCAGACAGACGGACATGGCTTAATAGACTCCGCTATCTATAAGGATCCAGAATATATATACTTTATAGGGTCGGAAAATTATATTGTGGAAATTACAAACGGAATGACAAACTTATATATATGTACCCTTCTTATGAAGGTTAGTGGTATAAAAATATCAAGATTGTCTGAAAATTTGGTGTATAACTCGATTCCTATTAGATTTTCAATACTAAACATTTCAGGGAAACAAAGAATGTTTTGGAAAAATGTCTTTGTTCTATATATAGCCTATTAACGTTTCCAAGCATATAAATATCTATGTTCCAAAGTTCAAATAAAAAACGGTTTTAATGACTTGGTCTAAGTTTTGACACAAATACAACCTATTGATGCTTTCAAGCATGGATCTACGTTTGAAATTTATATTAAGCGTGACAGACATTTATAAAATATATACGTATATGCATATGTATATATATATATATATGGGGAATTCTTGTACAGAATTTCAACTTGATAGTGACGTTTGTAAAATATTTATGTGCATTGGTCCCATTCTCAATTAACACATCACTGGTCAAAAAATAATATTTGGGAATTTCATCCCCTTAAGTTCATCCCTCGGGCCCCTATCGTGTCAGCAACAGATGGACGGGCGATCTTAGAATTTTATAAGGATCCAGAATATATGTACATACTTGGAATGACAAACTTAATATTAATGGGAGGTGCTGTTGGTGCTGGGAATAAAAATGTCACAAATCATACTTACTTACTTTGCAATTGAAAGGAATCCATTAAATATTAGACGGTTTCGCAATGAAGTTTATTCAGAATAATATTAATTTAACCTTTAAATGACAGAATTTTTATTAATTTCTAAAACGATTTCTTGTGATAATTTATAATGAATTTAAATAAATATAGCCACACTGAGCATAATATCAACTGATAAATATTACAAGTTAATTAAATTGTTAATGTCATAAATTTATTTACTTTTTAAATAGCTATAAAAATAAAAACCATTTAGGAGTTTTAAATCAAACAATTTCAAACACACGTACATTAGGGTGTATCGATTTGCATGGCTTTCGAGCTTACGCAAATTTCAAAATATATATTTATGATTAAAGTAGTGCTTCACAAAAATTTATGTATTGTGAACCTGGATATAATTTTGGACTTTTTTCTTGCATTTATCAACTTGTTTAATACATCAGAAGAAATTCTTTGGCAAGAAAACATTTACTTTTTTTATATTTTGTACTACTGTATGCAGCTTTTTAATCAGTTTATATATGATATACTCAATGTAAAAGAATCTGTAATTAAAACTAAATCCATTTTAGGTCCATGATTTTCATGGCAAAGTTTCTTAAGCATTCGTTGTAGAATCATTAATTGTTTGCCAAAAAAAATAGATCAAGGACCTAACGTACATACTATAATAATTTAATTAATGTTGTTCAAAAATAAATGAAAATAAAAATATGAATAAATGCAATTAAAATGTCTATTGTACATTGCATGTGCAAAAAAACCTCTAAATACAAATAATTTAATTAACTTTTGGCATTGAATTTTGCAAACAATGTCTAACTCAAAACGGACATCGAACAAAACCCATATACATACATACATATCGTATTAAATCAATCCATTGTGTGGCATAGATTGACATTTTAAATCGTTTAAAATAAATAATATACACACACAGAAACACATATACAAGTATGCACACATTTCCATGAAACAGAGCATATGGAGAAATATGGAGGATGTTATTGTAGTATTAACAAGTGTAAGTTTGTTAGATTATAATTTGATATGTGTGTATGTATGCAGATATATAAGTGTGTTATCGTCTGCATGTAATCTAAAAATACCAAGCAACATTATAGATGACATCAATCAAACTGGCGCTTTGCTTAGCATGTCAATTTGTTTCGTTAAATCTTGTTTTTAGCAACGGAAAAACACAAAGAATATCGAGACCTAGAAAACGGAAAAGGAACTAAACTAAAAACAAAAGCACAATGGATGCAGTGTTAGTGTTGAAACAACCATTATTCTTCACTAAACTTTTTTCGGATTTTACTTTTCTTGTTTTTTCTGTTTGTTTTTTTTGTATTATCTTTTTTGTGATTTGCAAGCAACAGTGTACATGTTTGTTTGCAGTAGAATGCAAAAAAAAAACTAAATTCATGCACATACATCCATCACTGACTGGCATGCACTCTAGGAGTGCCAGTATGAAATTGTTGACCCAAATATCCTTCAAATGAGTTCATAGCTTTGGCAACTGGCTGCAGGCATTTCGGATTTTTCTTTTTAATTCCTTTACAGTGTTAAAAGTCAAGTTTGAATACTTTTTTCACTCATACTTTCTTTTACTTTTATGCATTCAACGGATTGTTTCTTAGTAATTTTCAGAGAAAGTGCATAAACATAGAAAACTCAGATGGGCACAACTTAAAGTTTTTTAAGTTTTCCTTTTCCGTTTTGTTTTGTTTTGTTTTACCGAAATTAAAGTAACAAAGATTGTACATTTTTTTCGTAGCATTGCTCTCAAAAATGCCAATATTAAATGTTTATAAAAGATCTCAATGGCCATTGAGGGCCAACTATTGAAAAACAAAAAATACTAAAATAGAATTCTTCTCAAATAAAATAGAAAAAAAAAACTTCATTGAAAACTAAGTATGAACAAGAAACGAATTCTTAAAAATCGTAAAAGTGGCACTTGGAACAAGTGTTTATTTTGGAAAACTAATAGTACACCCGGCGAATGTTCTTTATGTACTTGAGTCCATAAAAACAGCTTTGGAAACAGTATTATATTTCAAATATTTAAGTTTGAATTTATAAAAACAGAAGTCAAGTAAAGCATGAGTATACCGAGCATGGTAAACTTTAATTAAAGACAACAATGGAACATTTCATAAAAATACATTAATTTTGTGTTTGAGCAAAATACATTTCAAACAGTTTGGCATGTTGGCATGTAATTGTGTCTTTGTCTCGAAATTTACGTTTTATCTTTAAGGCTCTTCAAATACCATTTCATTATCATTTGTATAGAAAGAATTTTCATTTCATTGCAATACTTTTATTATTACAAATTCATGTATAAATTTTAAAGACGATGAAGTGTCAATTTTTTTACACACAGAAAATAAAATCGTTTTGTTTATAAACATTCAAACCTTCAATGAATAATTTTTGTTCGCACATGCAAATGTCGCTTGTGGACAATCTTGTCGATGTTATGGTCTTGTTCTAACAACGTTGTCAGAGCTCGAGAGTCCGCCATCATATATAAGTTTCATACAAAAAGACAGACCTTTTTACAAATTACAAAGAAAATTATGAACTTGAACATCAACATGACTTTACTACACAGAAGAACATGAACAAATTTGTGTGTATAGCGTACCGACCACAATTATTGGCACCCATAAGGAATTTTCGACTTGTTGCATGGGATATACCGTCTGGTTTTATAAGAGCCTATCTTGTGTTATTTTTGTTTAATTCTTTGATATGTTTTCTATTAGATACAGTTTTTGATATAATAATATAAACTCTGTGCGATTTTTAGTAATTAAAATAAAAATAACCTTTAAAAAAATATAGTTATTGGCACTCAAGTACAACTATTGGCACATTAAATTATGTAGTCATTGGCACTTGACTACAATTATTGGCCCTTTAAAAACTATAATTATTGGCACATTACCATAATTATTAACACCCCTAAAAGTTGAATTATTGGCACCATGGTAACTCAAAAAACTTTTAAAACTTAACTAGTTAGCTAGGTAGAGGATTGTGATAATACTTTCTCTGTTGAACAAGAGAAATAAGCTAAACTAATTTTATTTACGCATTAATTCATATTAGCTATATAAAAAATAGAATATATTTAACAGGTTTATATTTGGTTTAATTTTTGCTTGGTCATCCAACCGTTAACGCTTATTCCATAACCCCAATTTTCGGGATAGTTTTTCGAATTTCATCCCTCATTCTTTTGTAAGGATAAATGATCATCGGTGGTGTCATGAATACTGCTAAACCTCTGTCTACATCGTATATATTTTTAGCTCCCTTTGCTGCTAGTACACTCTTAGCCTTAGGACATAGCATGAACTTGGTTTCATCTCCATTAAAATTTCTGGTAGGGTCGGATAGTACAGCAAAGTAGTTGTTTTCAACCCAGTAGTTTTTTATCTTGTCAAACCAGCCAAAAATGTCAGAAGCAGCTACATTGTCGCTGGCGGATGAGACGGCATCGGTGGCTCTAAAGGTTAATGTTAGATGCACTTTAAAAATGAAGTAAACCATCCTCATCGGCAAATTTTCTTCTCCAAAAGGGTGTTGCCGCGCATTTACATCGAGAAAGTCTTTAACGGCATGGAGTACGTCTTCCTTTCTTTTGGGAAAACCTTTCCGCTGAGAGACTTTCACCCAATCGACAATGGCTTCTTCTTCTGCTTCTGTTAAAATGGTTGGTGGACCTGGTCGAATTTTAGAAAATTTAGGGCCTAAGCGAAATTGTAGCATTTACCGTGGTATCCCATAAGTTTTTGATGCAGCTTTTTTGAAATTTTGCCATCCCTAATTTCGGACAAAGCTTTCAGAAGACTTTTTTCATATGAATTGTTTTTTAGGCATTTCAAAAATTCTGAAAATACACAAAATTCAGTTATTGGCACTAAAAAAAGGTACAATTAGTGGCAGTGCCAATTATTGTAGTAATTAAAAATTCAATTATTGGCACCACCTGCCAATAATAGAAATTATAGTTTTTTGGAACCTGTTGTTGGCACTGATGTTTTATTACAATACTTTGGAAATATTGTGTTTATTAAGGTAAAACTAGATTATTTAATGTTTTAGTATGTCAATGAATCAAAAGGCTTAATTAAAAAATCTATAAATAAAAAAATAATGGTATTTACCAAACTTCTGCTCGCTATTGAAACCCACACTAAAAACAGCGCACAATCCCTCTTTCAAAACACCCTTCTTATTAGGAAGATTACAGGCAACTGAGCGTTTTAATGTTTTGCATCAGTTCAGAAAAAATGATGGAAAGAGATCATAGAGTGAGATAAAATGAATTTAGAACCAACGGGACTTTAACGATGTCTCCTAAATGCTATGCAAGTAGGAGGTGCCAATAATTAGGGCAATATTTTGTAGTGCCAATAATTGTAGTCGGTACGCTAATTCCGCCAACGTTTTGATCATATGCCCACAAAACGATGGCTTGCCAAGATCTGGAGAAACTACTGATTGCACCATCCACGCATATATATGCATGTATTGATATATTAATGTGTCTATTTCCCTACAACACACTTAACTCAAGTCATTTGTTACGAACTAAAACAAATTTGCAGTCATTTGGAAATTTTCGCTCAAGGCCATTAAGTTTAGCCAATTAATGTTCTCATTAATTTAATTTTACTGTGCAGTTTTAGGAAACTAAATGATTATACATTCATACGCACTAAATGCCATTTGTTGCAATATGTTACAAATGAAAAAGTAAAAAAAGGGAATAAAATAGGTAGAAAGTTTCAAACTATTTATAGTTGGTTTCGAACAAACTTTCTCCAGTTTTTATCGTTTAATTATAGAAAAAAATACAGCTATTTTTCAAATAACATCAACTTGGGTATTGATAAAGAACTCGGGGATTATTTAATGTTAGTAACATAATTAAATTGTGAACTTTTTGTAGCCAATTTAAATGGTATCAGAACTAGCAAAAAATTTCACAACATTTAACATATGAAGCTCTAAAAAATAGGATTATTGCACTTGGTATACTTGGTATATAGTTGGGTGTAGGTCCTCTGGGCAGTATGAAATCGTCAGAGCACGTGCGACTGGTGTCATATTGTTACATGAAGCACTTTCTGGGTCAATTTAACGACGTACAGTGGGGGAATTTGGAAAAATGAGAAATAAATTTGAAAATCCTAGATCGTGTGATATCACACCTTTAGATTGCTTTTAATGAAGTCAAAAGTCTTCGTCCACATTACTCGCGTAATTCCTGAAATACCAGTAGAAATGCTGGAAGAAGTTATTGAAAATAAATATTCTGAATAGACCGAATTAAATCATTTTTAACAAGTAAGAAAGTATAGTCGGTCAAGCCCGACCATATTATACCCTACACCCAGTATAGATATAACCTATAGTGAACCGAGCATCCAGAAATTTAGTGGCATGATATAAGTATTGTATTTGTTAGACTTTATCTCGATAGAAATACTTTTAAAAGATTTATGGAGCTTAAAGCGAATTACGGAAAGGGTCTTACATGGAAGTTTCGACTAATTATGGACCGACCATCATAAAATTCTACAATGTTATTTGTATGCATACGAAACATATTTGTGTTTAATATTATTTGGACACCAACGTTTTTTAAAGTGTTGTGCTCTTTAAAGTGATTTTCGGAAGTGGGCCTTATATGGGGGCTATGATCAATTATGGACCGATCTTTACAAAATTTGCAGATGTGATTTGGCTTCATTTATTGATGAAATTTGTGGGATACTTGCATAATTCAAACATTTATGATCGTTAAACTCCTATTTCGAGGGGTCATTTGTATGGGGCCGGGTGAAATAATGGACCGATGACCACCAGTTTCAATCCCATCAGTCCTTGGACCGTACCAAATTTTATCGAAATATCTTCAAAATTGCGACTTGTCCTCTGCGCACAAGCTTTCCATGGACAGCCAGCCAGACGGATGGACAGACAGACGTCAAATCGACTCAGGAAGTGATTCTGAGTGGATCGGTATACTTTAGACTGGGTGTTGGACCAATATCTATGGGCGTTACAAACATCAGCACAAATCCAATATAGGTATAAAAAGGAATTGCTTAAGCTTTTTCTTTCGGGCATTAATAATGATTACGATATACAGTTATATTTTAACAGTCTAATTCATAAAAACTTATCAAGGGTTTATAACAGGTTTATAAAGCAAATATCCATACAAAATTTGCTTTTTAAGCCTGTTATAAACTTTTGACAAGTTTTATGAATAAGGGGGTCTATATTACTCACCCATAATATTTGATAGACTATGTCCTTAATACACAATGGAATGACTTCCACAATGAAGTTTTAAATCTGATGTTATAATAATAAGAAATTAAAACAAGTAAGAGAGTATAGTCGGTCAAGCCCGACCATATACTAACCTACACCCAGTATATCAATAAAACAGGTTTTCAGAAATGGGCGTTATATGGGAGATATCACCTATTGTGGACCGATCATCCCAAAATTTAGTGTCATGATGTCTGTGAATATAAATATTATATGTGTTAAACTTTATCTTGATATAAATACTTTTAAACGATGATGCTCTTCATATATCTATGTTACAATGTCCAAAGCATTGAAGATGAAATAATTTTGTGTTCAAAATTCGAAAATTCTGGCAAGTAATTATATGATTAATAAGTTATAAGATTTGTTCAGACTTGAAGCATTTTTTCAAAAGTGTTTCAAGTTAGATATAGTTACGAGTAAGTATACATAAAAGAATAAAAAATTCGAAAGAATAGAAAATGTTTCCCACTGTAAACTTATCTGGCGGCAATAAAAATTGTTAACATTCTTCCAAACCATCACGAAAATTTAAGAATTACTTTATTATTCTTTCTTGTTTTTTTATTGTAAATAAACTTCAAAATTAACAAAATATTCTTTGGTAATGTCAGTAAAATGAAAACTTTATACATTATAATAAAATTTAGCACTAACATGGTTATTGATGCGATTTCATTGATTTGTTTATACATTTGCATTATATTTAGGAACATATGTGTATTTTCACAAAAAATACATTCATTTACTTAAAGCGTTAAAACTTTTTGCAAAGCAGACTCTAAATTGTCTGGATAATGTTGTACTAAGTAATCATGATGTTGAGAAGTTATTCACATTTAATTTACTAAATTACCTGTTGAGCGTTTGATTTTATTACAGAGGATTTCCACTTACCTAAAAAGAAGAAATATATGGAGTGTTTTTAATTAGGTGCACATAAATATAGAAATAACTAGAATAACATAAACAATATTTATTTATTATATGAAACAGATTGGCAAGTTTACTATGAAGAACTTGGAAGCATAAAAGTAGTATTAAACCTTTTCGAACTTTCTTTTGCTAAATTTCAATCTGTATATTAGAAAATCTTAATTAAATTGTTCATTGTACAACTGTATTAGTGTAAGTTCAGTTAACCTTAAAAGTATTTAGTTAGAACTTGCCTTAATTAGCACTTAAATATAGCTGAACAATGAACGGTCAGACCCTTGGCGATTGCACACAACTTGCAATGTGAATGAGGAAAAGAGGGAATAAAAATGTTGTAAAATTTTAAATGCTCTGAAATGATACAATGTTTATGTCGCCAGCATGTAATAGCATTTCCTTGTTTGCAATTCCTGCTACATATTTTAACCTGAGAATATGTCACAAGTTTATGACAGTTGTTAAGTTACATTGTTATAAGAAAATAGCAGTAGTTGTAGTAGTAGATGTTGTAGCAGTTGTTGTTCGTCCATTATGTATAGATGAAGTTGAGGAGTTGATTGTCAAATTGAAGCTTATCACAATTTATTTGTATAGAAACAAACTGTCATTTAAACACTTTACATTGACAGCAAATACAACATATACTTGCAGTAATGTAGCAGGTGTAGCGGATGTTTAACAAACTTGTTATCATTTCACTATCAACTCCTACAATGCCTGTGATAATGTCAAATTGTTTTATATTTCCGAACCCTATAAAACTTAAAAACTCCAACACAGAATTTTAAAGGGGGGAAATACTTTTTAATTTACAATAAGTAAAAGCAAACCAACAAACAAAAAGCTGCAAATTAAAGTGTATTTAAGAAAATTTCACTCTATGGAGAATAAATATTTGAAAACTTTATATAAAATCGGATATGTACATACTTAGTAATTTTGCTAAACTAATGGGGCAGCAGCAAATGCAGTAATGAAAAATGAAGGAGCTGGAAAAACTTTCAACTATTAAAAAATTGGTTTTTTTCAATGAAACTAAAATTTAAAAACTTTGCTCTAAATTATCACTATTCACTTGTACAAGTGTACGAGTGAGTGAATATGGGTTTGTACGTTTAGATTTGTATTTGTATTGGTGTGTGTGTGTGAAGAGAAATTTCGACTTTACAAAATATATCATTTATCACTATTTCTATTCAAAATCTAACCAACAATAACAATGTATGCAGCTAACTAAGAGGTTAAGGAATGAATACGAAGAGAAAGAAGCGGAAAATATTTTAAAAGCAAAGGAAGAAGAAAAAATATACGGATATGCAAAGAAATAAACCTATAAAATTGTTGTTTGCAGTATCCTGCAGCCTTTGAAACTAGTTTTTAGTTGACGGGATTGTTTGTTAGAAAAAACAACAACTGTTGGTTACTCACCAACCTAATTCCAAATCTTTCAGCTAGCCAGAAATGCTGAATCAGATAAATGTTACCACATATTTATTTAATTATTGGAGAAAGCTAATGGGTTATTTTGTAACTCCTTTCCAAAAGAAAATCATTCGAATTTGTATACTTTTTACATTGTATTTCGAAAACGTTTGCTTTCAAAGCGAAATACACAATAACTCTAATGAATTTCCTGAGGCACTAGATTTAAATTTGCACTTAATTTTAAAAAAATTGTAATGGTAAGCTCTCTGACCTTAATTATCATTATATATAGGTCTCAACAATAAGTTGTCCCCTAGATCTTAATATTTTTTTAAATCACAACTGTACATCAAACATCATGCGCCAATTGTGAAGCAGATGTTGGGGTTCATCTGCTTGCAAAGTATGCCCACCTTTATTTGACACTTAGCCATAGTTGACTGTTTCTTGATTTCTAGGTATCGAACTAGCTTTTTAAGGTAAAAGATAATGCATTACATTAAGCAAGTAACTATCAAGGCAAGTTGAACATACGAGTGCATAGTGGAAAATAATACTACAAGGTAAACACTGAGTTATTTACATACTTAATATCAACTAGTTCGTACTTACAAACCACAATATTGCATTTCCGTTTCCTGTACTTAGTTTGAAAGTTTTAATATGCTGTGTGTTAGTGTGTAGTGTTGGACAGTATTTGTTTGTAAATTGCCTGTAGCTGTGGTTGCTAGTACTTTTGTACAGGTGGCCGGTTGGCCGAATGCTAAACTTTTTATTATCTTTCTTATAGATATTAATTTTAATGAATTTATTTTCCAACTTCATGCATTCGAATTATTTGAAAATCTGTAGCAAGACCTTTGAGGTGCTTGCGGTGAAATTAACTTTAAGGAAAACTTAGAGAAAGTAAAGCAAATTATTTCATTCATATTAAAAGTAGATTAAGAAAATATGTGTAAAGAGATAAAATTTGAATGTTAATTATTAAATGTAGACTGTGATTTCATTTAAAAAACTGCAAGTAAAATTTATTTGTAAATTTGTATTGACCCTGTAAACTTTTTCATTTTACTGTAACATTGTGATTTATATCGTAAGACCTTAAATTTGGAACTAAACACGTTTTTACACCCTACACCACCATTTGTCCGACTAAGAAACGTTTTCCGTCCGTCCGTCTGGCTAGCTGGCTGGGTGTCCATGTAAATCTTGTGCGCAGAAATCGCAATTTTTCGATACATGATTTTTTGGTCCAAGGACTCTTGGGATTGAAACTGGTTGAAATCGGTCCAGTATTTCACATAGCCCCCATACAAATGTCCTGCCGAAATAAAGGTTTTTCGGTCATAAATCTTTGATTTATGCCCGCATCCCAAAAAAAATTCTCCAGAAATAAGTTGTACATGAAGCCTAATCTCATTAACAAATTTTGTGCAGATCGGTCCGTATTTGATCATAACTCCCATATAAGGTCATATAAAAATAGGTTTTGCACATATACTGAATGTAGGTTATTATATGTTCGGGCTTGACCGACTATACTTTCTTGCTTGTTTAAAATTTAAATTGTTTCAAAAACACTTTATACTAATAACGATTATACATATTTTCATAATTGTTAGCTCTTTCAATTAGTTTTGTTCACAACAGCTTATTAAATATCCAATTATTAAAAAAGTTTTCATTTAATTTAACAGTTCATTCTTAATCCAATGTTTGTTGCAGCAAAAACAAAACAAAAGCTATAATATTATATCATAACACAAACCCTTTTAGATAATAAATGATTTAAAATTCTTAAAAAAAAATAAAAATAAATATACCAGCACAAACGAAAAAAATATATAAAATTCAGTTAAAGATTATAAGATACTTTTTCAATAACAAACTCGTACGAGAAAAGATGGATGTTATTATCTACTCCATTCTACTGCAGTTGGAAGTAGAAATGTGTTAACATTTACAACATGTGATGTGATGCAATATACTACACGTTTTTGATATACATCGGGTGCTCCAAATACGGGTATATTTTCCAGGTATTTCATTATGACGACATTATCCAGCCTATTAACCTATTTTTTACGACCACTTATTAGGACAATATCGTCTTGGTAGCACGATGAGGTTCTAAAATCGTCTTCTAGTTTGTACCAGAATAAAAATAAATTTTTTATTTAAGCCTACTTTCAAGTCTTAAGCAGTATATCGGCAATCGCTATCTAATAACACGATTACAAAAAGAATGTAAAAGATATTATTTTCCATAAATAATATTTAAAAGTTACTTGCATTTGCACCACCCTTTATTTAACCGAAAGTAGATATTATTTTTCCGTACTTTATAAGCAGTAGATGCATGTAATGCAAGTGTATAGCAAATAAGAATGCATGTATGAATGTATCTGTATCCAATAGTACCAGTAAATAAATATCTTACATGTAATGTTTGAAATTTTGCAATTGTTGCAAAAGAAATAATGAAAGAAAGTAATATGAAATGAAAATAAGTAATAAATGGAAAGAAAACTGTATTAACTTAAATACAAATATCAAATACTCCTTTTAACGCCAAAATTAATGTGATGTACATTTTATTGAAACAAACATACATTACTTTCCGTATGTGGAGGATCATGTGTGAACGAAATGCACCCTATATGATGTTTATTCAGAAGCCATTAAGAAGGGGATTGTATTGCATCAATGACTTTCATTTTATAAATACATCAGCGACATTGTCGTTAGCGCATGAAATTCGTAAAATTATAAAAAAAATATTCAGATTTGATGGCACATAAATTATAAGAATTGGTAGTATTTTCATTTAAGTAGTTAAGTGAAAAAGTTTTATGTCTTAATAGGTCTTCATAGATGGAGAAAGAAAGCCTTTCTGTTTGTTTAACAATTTTCAATTTAATACAATCTTTCTGTTAGATCTATCATAAAATAACGTACGCATTTGGGCCTGGTTCATAACAAGCTCCTCATCATACAACATATGAATAACATGACCATCAATAAGTGTGGAAAAAACATATAAGTATGCATCACATTGCCACTACAGTTTCAGAAGGGCAATAAAATTTGAAGATTTCATTCAAATTAATCCATGCCAGTGGTCAAAAGTCAGTGGCGCATATTCAGAAATGATAACCAAGTTTAAACTTTTTTAAGTACCAACTTAATTAATTCTTAGTTGATTACTTTCAGCACGAAAAGTTACAACTTAATTATGGGTAAAGCTGTCACTAAATGACAACTAACAAATACATTTAAAGAACAGCTGATTGATTTTATTTCTTGTCGTCGATGATGTTAACATATTTGGCCACCAATTCTTTAAATGTACTTTTTTCATCTGGCGACCAATTTGAGTCTCTAAAATACACAAATCAATAAATACATATTTTTTTTTCTAACAATAATAATAAACTTACTTTATTTTCTTTGCTAATTGTGTCCATTTTGACCAAAAAAAGAAAACAAACTAGAGATGTGTTTTTCGTCAACAAAAATCTACTAAATGCAGTGTTGCATTTCTTTTAACAGCTGAAAGCAGTTGCTAAGTTAGTTATGATTTCTGAATAAGATCTTTAACTATTTGTGAACTATTTTTTAGTTTCTGTTTAATAAGTTTCGACTTTAGTTACGATTTCTGAATATGCGCCAGTATATTTAATGCATATTTATTTTTTAGTAAAGTGTTCCCACAAACAAAACAGCAAAGGATGCCATGGCATAGTCTAATAATCAGCGTTGTCAACTTTGAAATTTTAAAACGCACCAAAATGGAGATAAAAACGCACCAAGTTTAGAATTTCTTTTTTTTTTATTGAAAATGTTTATTGAATTAATTTTACATTTTTCTTAATTTCATAAATTCTATGTAAAACTTTTTAAAAAGAGATCAACGAGTAACTGTAGAAGTAATAATATTAAAAATCTTTTATTTTAATAAACGAGCTATAAATAAGCATTTAACCACACAAAATTTAACTCCCAATATGCTACTCCGATCTCAAGTACTAATTGGTGAAGAAGGGCTAATTTCAGTAAATATTTGGTACTTTTTTAATTACAGTCGGGCCTCGATTATCCATCATTCGGTTAGCCGGTAATCCCGAATAATCACGGTTAGTGATGGAAAAATATCAGTCTATTGTTTTTTGTTTGCAATGTTTTCAAATTGTTTGCTTCGATTAACCGTGATTACCTCTATTTATTAACCTAAAATTCATACATACAATATAATAAACATGAAAACGGGGAATTCCTTTTTTTTTTTTAAAGAAAAGTAACACTCGGACAATTAATATGCCTATATATAATTGCATTACTTTCTTTGGAAAGCGGATAGATTGAAGAAGTAAAGGTGATGAAAGAAGAAAGCTTTGTATATCACAACTCTGCAATTGCGCATTATGTTTGTTTTTAGTGCAGCATTGTAGCGAATCTGGTGGTGAGTAGGCGCATTATTATTTTTAAAGCTTGATTTTATAACCTTGATTTAATTATTTTACTTCGGTGGCGTTTGAATGCTATACCACCGAAGGAGGGCGCTGTGTTAAATATTGTGATTAGATCTAAATATATTTAGTATGACATCGTTATCAGTGGTAAAAAGACTAAGAAACGTTTTAAATATTGAAGATAAATTTAAAATAATTAACGAGCATTCAAAATAAATTTTGAGTGTTAAAATGCTAGCTCAAAAATACAAAGTTTTAAAAAGAATTGTTTTTTTTAATATAAATATTTATGTACACCAATGTTCACTTGTTAAATAATAAAAGTATTTAAAAACTTTATAATCAAAATTGTTAATTGTAACCGTAAAAATCGATTATCCGTAATGCTTCTGGTCACGCCCATCATGGACAATCGAGGCCCAACTGTATTTTTGTTTCTTCTTTTATGTACTTCTATTTGAATTTTTTCGAAAAAAAATTGTTAGAGCTTCACTGGGCTTCTAGCCCTGGTTGTTTATCTACAGTTCATTAGACCAAACCATCATTTCCACGTTCAATATGTTATTTATTTATTTGTTTATTTATTTATCTATTTATTTATTTATTTACTTATTTATTTATTTATTTTGATATTATTAAAATTACAATTATAATAAACCTTAAAATTAAAGCACTAGCAACATAGGCTATCGGCTTTCAATATGTTAATTTTATTTTCAAACAAAGATTTTCACCCTATTCAACTTTAACAATAACCTTCATATGACGAATTTGATAGTATATATTAATTTATCATACATTCATATTTAAAACACATTTCATTTCATGGGGTTCTTTTTCTTATAGATTTCATGAAAAAGAATTATTAAAAAACTGCAATTAAAAATTAGCACAAAGAAATATTTCATCAAATTTGCGGAAAAATGAAAAAACGCAGCGAAATTAAAAAAAAAACCGCACCGCGCACCAACTAAGGAATTTTTCGCATAAACAATTTAAAAACCCACCAAAAATGCTGCAAAATGCACCAAGTTGACAACGCTGCAAATACTCAACATGCAGACAAAGATTAGAGTGAATTATTTCTTAACTCAAATTTTAAAATCAAATTAAATTTGATTAACCATTCCATTACCTTAGTATTTCAAATATATTGTCTGCTTTTTTAGAATTAACTCCTCATTAAGTCAATAAACTTTAAAATTCTTAATTGTGAAGTAAACTCAAAGCTTTGTCTACCGGATTAAGGGTAAATTTCAATATTATTCATATTTAAATCGACTTATTCAAAAATCAATTTTCATTTTGAGATGTATTTATCTAAATAAAATATATATATATATAAACAAGTGTATTTATAGTGAATTGAGTTTATTATAAAGATGTATGGTACAGTAATTTTTATTCCATGAGTGTGCAATTTAATAATTTCTTCTTATTACCAGCACTCATACATACACTTACTTACATATGTATAGTAATAAATAAAAGAATTGCAAAAGCACAATGAAATACACACATGCAGGGAAGGCAAAACGAAACGCCCAAATACTTAAGGTCGCTCTGCAGTAATGATTGAATTCAATAAATACAGTAGTTTTGCGGGGAACAAAAGCAAATGCAACTGCAAGTGAAAAACGCCAATATTACGATTCTGTGATTGCGGCCTTTAACTCAGTGCCACACAAACTCAATGTGCAAAATAAAGTAATGAATATGATAGTTGCTTAAAAGTTCAACTACTAGATGGCTTTCTCTCATTCTACCTCCCACGCATCAATAATTCTGATTAATGGATATTTTCCGTTTTTTTTTTTTTACATTTTGTTTTTGTTTGTTTCTATATAATTTGGTTATTTTTCAATGTCTTTTGGGTTATTATCGAATCAATATTATCTACGAGAATTGCTCTTCTACTGGTGCTGTGAATACTATTGCCACTGATGTCAGTCTGCCTTTTTAATGGTGATGATGATGGATGTCGAAGATATGAATGTACATACTTACAAGAACATAAACAACATTTAATATCTTTACAATTACATTGCTGACTGGAAATGTTTGCGAAAGGTAAATGATTATGGTGATGCTCTTTATTGGTTTGACTGTCTGAATGTAGAAGTAAGCGAAAAGCACCATAAAAACTGAATCATTTTAAATTATGTCATGCTGTTTTATGAATATCAATATGAATTAATGTAAAAAGTGAATGAGAATCCTAATAGACTGATTGAGATTTGATTTTATACATATGGTGGAATGATGATATGGCATGAATATTAAAAAACAATTACATTACTTAACAAATATGACAACTACTGTTCGAGAGATTATCAGACGTACTTCAAATTCCACCATGTTGTCAGTTAATATTTGACAGGAGTGGGGAGTTGATGCAAGTGTTAGTACAGTTCGTCTTTTTTCTATCAAAAAATATTTCCAAACATTCTTTGTATCATCGAAATGTTTGGGATTGAAAATGGGCAAAATCGGTGTAGCAGAGGATCCGGGTTATAAACCAAAGTTTCAGACAACCTCGTTTTATTTAAGATATTTTTTGAAATTTTCTTCAAACATAATGCATTTTTTATTTTAATTATAGAAGGACAAATCCTGTTTAAAATGGTAGAAATCGGTCCACGACTTCTCATAGCCCCCATACAAATGTCTTTCCGAAATATTTTTTAACATTTAATAAATAAACCATTTAAAAATTGACATATAAAAACATAAATTGGAAATTCATTAATTAAAATTAAAGTCCCAATTTTGTATTTAATATATGTGACCCGGCCTATGAAAAGGTGGCTTATGACTCAAAAAAGAAATTCAATTCCATTTATTATCTTGATTCTGGATTTTCAATAAAATTCTGTTTTTCTTTCATTTGTGCTCTTCTTTCTCTACATTTTTACTACACTTCTAAGCAAGTTAGGACTTTCTAGTTTTCAACACGTGAAAGAGCGCCTCAAAAACTATCGAAACCAAAAAAAAAGTGGAATTTTTTTTTTTTTGACTCATAAGCCACCTTTTCATAGGCCGGCTCACATATGTATATAGTTTTTTAATATAATTAACAAACACAAACTGCGTAACTTTTTGGCATGTCTGCAGAAAACACCCAGTGTCCTTGGCGGGAATCGAACCCGCAACCCTCTAACTCGGACTAGCACACTATCGCCAAGTCTATCGGGGCACGCAAATATGAAAAGTCTATAGAAAAGCAGTGTCCGTACAAAATAAAGCAAAAATAACTTTTATGAAACGAAAAATCACAAAGCGATATTTTATTTGTATTGATCCATATTTGGACATAGCTTAATTCAAAGACCGCTTCCGCAAATCACAAAAATCTTATAAAAATGACTATCAAGCTAAAATTCAACACAAATAATCCATATTAACATATACATAAATCATCGTACACAATTTCATGATAATCGGTCTATATTTAACCGTTGCCCCTATATAAAGTCCACTTCTAAAAATCACTTACATTCGTATAAATCTCTTATAAAAATCTCTAAGAAGTCGGAATTCAATACAAATACTCCATGTATACAAGTTAAGGTGTCAAATTTTTAGTATTATTTTAAAAATAAAAAAAAAATAATTATTGTTTTTAAATTAAATTCCTGCTTTCGCAATTTTCACAAATTATGCTGACTAATAAAAAGAACGAGTATTAAAGGTGGATTCGCCCATTCGTTCTTAACAAAATATTTATTCGGACAAAGTTTTTTTCATATGAAGTTCAAAGAGAGAAAATCTTATCTCAGCTTGAATTGGTTTAATTTTATATTTTGTCTAAAGGTTTTAAGATAAAGAACGTGATAAATAGTTATTAAAAATCGTGAAAAAATCCTCCAACCACTTATTTGAATATAATTTGAACCTGGTGATGATAAACTAAAGAATGGTGAAACACACCCAATTTATGATCTGAGATATTTATTGCGCCGAAGAATATCGGTAGAAGAACCATACAAACGATCTGGCCCCGTCAAATGTTTAAACTGCCAAGAATATGGTCATACTAGAACATATTGTAAGTTGCCACCAGTTTGCGTTGCATGTGCTGAACTACATTGTTCATCTCAGTGTGATAAACCCAGATATGATTCGAACATAAAAGGAAATCATACTGCTAACTATAGAGGTTGCCCAGTATATTCTATTGTAAAGAGCTCTCTAACACATAGAACTAAAGTACCCACGGTACTAGTACCGCACATTCAAAACGTAATTTGCCACCAAATGAGGTGCCGACAACAAAAAATATATCCTACGCTAATGTACTAAAAAACAACCAACATGTGTAGAACCCGTTACCCAATAACAATGTCAACATGAAGCCAAACAATCAAACCCCATCTTTTAACTTTAGCCGGCTAGAGGCTACAGTGGAAACCCTTGTTCAATCGGTTAATAATTTGACGAATTTTATGAGCAACATGATGCAGGAAATACTAAAAATGCAATCCATGCTATTGCAAGCTGTACTTAATAGGCCATGAACTGTTTGAAAATATGTTTCTGGAACGCAAACGGCATTCGGCAATATAAAAACGAGCTTGAATATTTCCTAAAAAATCACCAAATCGATGTGATGCTGATTTCGGAAACACATTCGACATCTAGAAGTTTATTTCGCATAAATGGTTATATCATGTATGATACTAAGGAACCCAGAGGCACAGCAATTTTATTAAAAACTCAAATTAAACACTACTTAATGAGTGATCTGTGTGAAGATTCTCTTTAAGCCACAACGATCTGTATCGAAGATTTTGATCAAAATATAGTGATTTCGTCTATATATTCACCCCCTAGATTTCAAATAACGCAAAGTCAATACAACAATTTCTTTAAATCACTAGGCCTCTGTTATCGTTATTAACTCGATTCGCATTGATCTAGACAGTAGGGGTATAAAAGTTGTTGCTTATGCGGACGATGTGGTGATACTCGTACCAGGTCAGTTTCCGGATGTGATCAGTGAGATTATGTCCACTGCTTTGAGGTTGCTCGACAACTGGGCCACAGTTAACGGTCTTGGGGTAAACCCGAGCGAAACGGAACTTGTACTTTTGACGACGAAGACCAAGATTCCAAGCTTCAAACTTCCAATGTTGAGAAACTGCGAAATCCCCCTTTCAAACAATGCAAAATATCTAGGCATTATACTGGACTCTAAATTGTCATGGAAGCTAAATACTCAACACAGGGTAAAGAAGGCGACGGTGGCCTATTACACCTGTCGTAAGATGTTTGGTTGGAAATGAGGACTCAGTCCCAGCATAGTTAAATGGATGTATACGGCTATAGTACGTCCAATTCTTACTTACGGATCTCTTGTATGGTGGACTGCAACTAGAAGAAAGTATGTCGTAGACCAACTATACAAAGTTCAGAGATCAGCCTGCATAGGCATAACAGGTGCACTAAGGACTAGTACTTCAGAGGCACTGAACACTATATTGCACCTTATGCCAATTGACCTTCACATAATGGCCACTTCTGCCTGCAGCGCAGCGAGGCTTCAAGCGTCCGGTTGTTGGAAATCGAGAATATATGGCCACGCGGGGATTCTTGGCCAGTTGCCTTCAAACGTTCTCCAACCATCTGACTACATTACTCCATACACGGATTTTGATAAGATATTCAAGGTCTTAATTCCCTCCAGGAGTGAGTGGAATAGGGGTAATCTCGTGCACAAATACGACACTAGGATATACACAGACGGTTCTAAGATGAGCTGCGGTGTGGGTTCTGGGGTCTTCTGTGACGAACCTGGGGTAGACACCTCGTATCGTCTTCCGAATGAGTGTAGTGTTTTCCAGGCGGAAATTTTTGCAATCATGGCAGCTTATAATACATTACACGATCATAACATTAGAGGCAATATAGGTATTTTTGTCGACAGTCAGGCGGCACTCCTCTCACTTAATGCCTTCACAATTTCATCTTCACTAGTCAGGCAATGCAGGAATTCTCTGTCAAGGCTACGTCGTCTATCTGACATTACCTTGGTCTGGGTGCTTGCGCATAGGAACCACTACGGCAATGAACGGGCAGACGAATTAGCCAGAACGAGATCTGCCTTAGATATCTCCAATGCGGTCTCAGTATCGATTCCACTGGGGACCATCAAAGGTATCATCCTTAGACATTTTCTTGCAAAGGCTGAGTAACATGTAGGATAGCCAAGTTGATGTGGCCATCTTTCAACGAGAAACGTGCTATGCAACTGATAACTCGAAATAGGAAGGATATATCAAGATTGCTGGCAGTATTAACGGAACACTGGACGTTAGGCAAGCATGCAAATCGCCTGGGACTCCCTTTTAACGACCATTGTCGTAGCTGTAAGGATAGAGAAAAAGAGGAAACGATTTTTCACCTACTCTGTGAATGCACAGCCCTGTGTGTCAGTAGACATAAATTCATGGGGAACTACACACTGAACGACCTTGGTGAGGTAGCCGGGTCAAAACTTAATGACCTGCTGAGATATCTCACAGCTTGGGTCTAACAAGACACGACTTTTTTTTGCACACACATATTAGCTACAGTATGTTGTACAAGACATTAAATCTGACGAGTGGTGTGGTCTTTTAAAACAGGGTCCCTTCGACTCTACTTAAGTGTTCGCACGTAGTGAACTACCACGTAAACTAACCAACCATGGCGAGCCACTAAAAATCTTAAAAGACCTGTCTAATTTAAGCCCCACTTGCGAAACTTAAGTAGTGGTTGAGCAAGATATTACACTGAAAAAGGCAATCTATTTGCCAATCATTTGAAAAAAGTATTTACCTCAAACCCATCAAACGAATCAATAGACTTGCCACCAGTCACACACCAATTAGAGATCGAAGAGGCTATTATTGATTTAAACTCTAAGAAAGCACCTGGCATTGACAAAATCAGTAACAAGATGCTTACGGAGCTATTCCGAATAGCAATAAGAATATTATTTTTTATTTTCAACGCTATATTACGCCTTCAATATTATCCACCAGAAAGGAAGGGTTCACTGGTCAATATCAATATAATCAATATTTTTATGTGGCACAAACGGAATGACAAACTTAATAGATCATCCGTCTCTCTAGTGATGGTGTCTTTACAGGTAAATACAGGTTAAATGACCCACCCACTGCGTAAAAAAATATAAATATTTGCATTTATTCCTAAACAAACATTGTATGCATTTATTTATGCATAATTAACTATAATTTTTAATAAAGTTTAGCTCGAAGTCTCACTGTGAGCAAATAATTCTAAAATTACATGTGAGCGTCAGTTTAAAAGTAAAATTTGAATTAAAATTTGAATAATTAATTATGTATATTCCTTACACATTTATTTAAGTTGTCTTTCTTTTTTTCTTTTTTACTAAGGCGAATCTAAAACATCCACTAAATCCATACAGTCAATCTCCATATTTACAAAACGAAATATTCATGCATGTGTATGTACCTATGAATGTACACATACATGTGCGTTTCTAGAAGTGTAAGTGTGAATAATAAGTGTGGTTTTTTTTTATGGAAAATTAATAATAAAAGCCACATTAATATTATAAGAAATCTAATTAAAACATACAATAATACAAGAAACTTAAATGTCTAGCGGCAAAATTATTTGCGATTTTCCAGCAGTTGTTTTAATCAAATTTATTTCTTTTTTTATACAGTGTTAGTGTGTGTGTAGGCTCAGCAGGAAAAATATGCTGTAAGGAGGCCTTCTAGAAGGCCTTCTTTGCCAGTCACAAGGACTTCCAGCCGTATTGTCAAATCGTTTCAATTGTATATGGTGTGTCATTGTTAAGGCCCAACCATAATATGCATATGCTAATATGCATAAGCAAACGTGCGAACACATATAAATTGTATGTGGCAAACTATAATGTACTTAACGAAACTTTTCGTTAAGTTTTTCAACTGTCATTTGCTTAAGCAAAAAGCGAAACTGATCGCACATTTTGTACGGAATCAGCTGTTTGTTGTTGTTTGTTTGTGTTTTGAACAAAATGGAGAAAGAAGAAAATATATTTATTTTAAATTTAATCGAAAAGCGGAAAAAATAAGTGCCTTTACAATAAAAGGGACCCTTTTTATTTTAACAAAAATGTCTTTCTGTCGCGGTTTATTTCTCTGACAGAACAAGAGCGTCTTCTTCTTTTACTGTGTAGTTCACTTATTTCTTTTAATGTGCACATGCCTTCAAGCGCTAACTTTAATATTTTTATATTATTTAAATTTTTAAGTTTTTTCTCCATTTTTGCAAACACAATACGAAAATTAACAAAACATATGTAAACGTTTATTATTATTTACAATGTAGTGCTGCCACAGCTGTACATTTTTTTTTGCCGATAAATTAAAAAAAAAAAGGAAAAATTATGCGTTTCGTGTACGAAGTTTTCTTTTAATTATAAAATAATATAATAATATTTATAAAATATAGTCATTTAATGGCTTTTTGTTAAAATAAAAACATTTTTTTAAACATAAATGAGCAACTGTGGACAAAAAGTTTCAAAGTCATTGTAGCCAACTGAAAGTTAACTCTGAACTGGTTATGCATTTGACAGCCTTTTCGTTAACTTTTGCAATTTGCTTAAGCTTGCTTATGCTTATTATAGTTGGGCCTTTAGTCTACTTGCTACTGGTTAGATGCTAAAAAAACTTACTTGAGAAGGGCAATTTATAGGTCTACCAAGTAGTGCCTCATAGAAGACGTAGTTAAAGGCCTGATAAATTAATAATCTCATTGGGGAAAGTAAACGAACCCCTTAAATAATAGAAGGATTTTAAATTAATTTAAAAAATTACATGCATCACGCGTACCACAAACTTTCATCAAAGACTAACCTCCTTATTCATAAACGATTATTAAATTTAACAAACGTTTATTAAGGCAAATTTTATATGGAAATATGTCTTAATAAACGTTTGTTAAATTTAATAATCGTTTTTGAATAAGGGGGTAAATTTATAGACGCTCTTTTTATTCATTTTTATTACTCGTATAACAAAGTTTTTTTTTTTTTTTTTTTTTTTTTTTTTTGCATTTAATTATTTATTGAATCTTCATATTTGAAATGACAATAAGTATTCAAATCTTAATACTAAAAAGAAAATAATAAGCCCAGCCAGTGCTAGACAAAAATTTTTATGATACTAAAAAAATTTCACATCAACTGATCCAGTCATCTATTTTGCGCTTGAGTTAAAGCAAGGGTATCCCTCCTTCTCAACCGATTCTGGCCACTAAAGTTAAGGATGTCTCTTGCAAGTGGGTTTGGATGGTGTTCAAGTTTGCTGACATACTTTGACGCATTTTTTGTAAATTCGACTTTTACTAATGGCACGCCTAGATCTTTGTGGATTCGAGAATTTTTAACATACCATAGTGCTGCAGTAATTATACGTAGAATTCTATTTTGACACCTTTGAATTTTTTCAATGTTGGATGCTGAGGCAGTACCCCATAATTGAATTCCATAGCACCAGATTGGCTTTAGTATTGCATTGTACAACAAAAGTTTGCAATCCAATTTCAATGTAGAGTTTCTGCCGATTAGCCAATTAAGTTGCACTGCTTTTAATCTCATTTGTGTAAGTTTCGCTTCAATATGAGACTTCCAAGTTAAACGGCGGTCGAGGTGAATGCCGAGGTATTTGACTTCATTGTGTTGCGGGATAATTTGATTATTTATTCTGATGAACGAGCAGGTATCTTTTCGCAATGTGAAAGTTATATGAATACATTTCTGTTCGTTAACCCTGATTTTCCAAAGCTCTAGCCAATTCTCTAGTTTATAAACATAATTCTGCAAATTCTGTGATGCAACTTGGTGGTCCTGATGGACGCTGATAAAGGCTGTATCGTCTGCAAAAGTTGACGTATGGATTTTAGGGTCTGACGGCATGTCGGAGGCATATATCAAATATAAAGTAGGACCCAGTATGCTACCCTGTGGCACACCTGATTCAATTGGCTGAGCGGTACTTAAAAAATCACCTTCTTTGATTTTAAATTTGCGACCGTATAAATAACTTTCCATGAGTTTATGGGTGTTAGCAGGCAGAGTTAATTTTATTTTGTGCATTAAACCGTCATGCCAAACTTTGTCGAACGCTTGCGACACATCAATGAAAAGGGCGGAGCAGTATTTTTTGTCTTCAAACGACCCTCTTATCACATTTACCAATCTGTGTGTTTGCTCGATGGTGCTGTGTTTAGCCCTGAAGCCGAATTGATGATTAGGAATACATTCAGTGTCATTCAGAATTGGAGTCAATTTAGTCATTAACAATTTTTCAAACAGTTTTGAAATTGTCGGCAGTAGACTAATTGGCCTATATGACTCCACTTTGGTATGGTCCTTCCCTGGCTTAGGAATCATAGTGATCATAGACACCTTCCAATCTGCAGGATAGTATTCTAGGCGTAAAATAGCGTTGAAGATATAGAGGATAATTCTTCTTGCTACACGAGGTAACTCAATAAGCATTTTATTGCTGATTTTATCCATACCTGGAGCCTTTCTAAGGTTCAGAGTACCAATAGCGTTTTGGACGTCACGAAAGTTTAGTCTTAGAGGTACAGGAGGCCTTATAACAAGTGGTGGCAAATCAGATTCGTTATTATTTGAGATGTTTATAGTAAACACATTTCTCAAGTGGTTAACAAATAATGTCCCTTTCTCGGAATCATTTCTAGCCCAGTCACCAGTCGGATTTCGCAAAGGAGGTTTTCCTCTTACTGGTCTTTTTAAACCTCTTGCCGCCCTCCATAACGAGTAGTCAGATTGTGGGCTACTATCAAGACCTTCCAAGTAAGATCTAAGTGAGGCCGTTCTTTGGGTTTCTAAGAAGTGTCTTAGGATATCTCTGCATTCCCGTAGCCTAGCTTTCAGTTCAGGAGACCTGTGAATTTGCCACTCTCTTCTCATTCTTCTTTTTTCTGATAGGAGATGTTCGAGTTCAGAGAAATAAGTTCTGTTTGTCCTATTTCTACATTCAACGTGATAAGTGGAAGCGTGATGCACAGCTCGTCGAAGGTCCTCGGTAAAGTTGCCAATCGACTCATCAATATCGTCGGTAGTTCTCAACACAACATTTTCCGTGCAATGAGAACTTAAATACTTTTTGTATTTTATCCAACTTACTCGGGTCTTAGTCATGTTCATAAATGGAGAACCACACACTTGAGGGAAATGCATTGAAATGATAGTAGGAGAGTGATCTGAGGACAAGTCCAGTGAAGGATCCACTTGCATCCATTCTACAGGGATATTTTTCATTACCCCAAAGTCAATAACATCAGGAATCTTCCGTCGGTCCGTCGGCCAATAGGTGGGATGTCCACTTGAGAGTACATCTAAGCCCATTTTAGCAATGGTGTTGAAGAGTACGCGACCCTTTGGGGTTACCAGACGTGAACCCCAAAATGTGTGTTTGGCGTTAAAGTCACCAGCAACTAAAAATCTAGCTCCAAGGGATTTAAAGAAGTTATGGTATTGGTGTTCTTTTATTGAAAATCGAGGCGGAGAATAAATCGATGATAAAACAAATTTGTATTGACAGAATTCAATGCAAATGTTTGTTGCTTGGAGGTAATCCTCACTTATGTTATTCATTAGATAATGCTTTATTCTGTATAACAAAGTGAACAAAATAATGTTTGTTGTTGTAATGACGATATACAGAAATCATTCAGAAACCCATTCCTATTGAAATCATGATTTGTTGACATTCTTTTGCAATGCAATTTTGTATGTGTATGGAACGCCTTCTAGAACTTTTTCTGAGAGAAGGGATAGTGGAATGAGTATAGAATCTTTTAGAATATGTAAACAGGTTTTCTTTAAGGCCTGCAAATGAAAGTACTTGCAATTTTTCCCGCTGGGGAGAGCAATAGAGTTTGCATGTGCTAGTTAGAAATATGCGCGCTTGTATGTGGCAGTGAAATTGTGTGTTTGCATGAACGTGTGTTTAATTCCTCTATTCAAGAATGAATCAACATTTTGGTCGGTTCTCTTCTATACTTTTTATGAGGCTTTTGAGTATATTTTAATGAATAATTAAATTAAAACTAACATTAAATGAATGAATAAATGACTGCATATGAGTATAAAACTCAGAAACACACAAGACATTGACACAACTTCATACGTACATCTTTATTTATGTGTATTTATGTGCAAGTCATATTGCTTGATGAACACTTTAATGCGGTTAGGATACACAACTGCATGTATTATATTCGTGTGAGTGTATACGTTAAATCAAATTGAGTGCTATCAAGAAAATTTACCATGTATTCACAGGTGTAATAAACTAAACACTAATTTAAAATAAATACTCTAGTACATCCTTACTCCCACACAAAAGTAGAACTATTCAGTATATTCAAAACATGTACTTTTTTACCAAAAGTATGTGTTTGTAAAAAAAATTATTTTTAGTGGCCTTAAGCAGTCATTTCATTATAATGATACGTATATTTATATATATTTACAAAACTTAAATTATTAAAGGGTGATCCATTTAGACGTTTTGTCAGCAGACACTTTTGCATTATGGGCCTGTGATCTGTTTTTCTTTGGCGTTATGTGTAGTCAAAGTCGTAATTCGCAAGATACCGGTAACAATGCTGGTAAGAGTAACATAAAATTAAACCTTCTAAATGCCAACCACGTAGTCACGCCAACATTTAATGAAATTACTTTTGAATAGTAAATTTCAGTGATTGTTATTTAAGGCGGGCAATAATCACCATTCCGACATCAAGTTCTATTTGAAGTGTTTTATTTAAAAAAAGAAAATATTTAAATGAATCAGCCTTTATATATAGACATCATATATGAAATGTATATATAGGTTTGTTAATGTACATATCTTTATTCACATAAGCAGCTGGTATCTTGCTGTATTCGAAATTATTTATTTATTTAATTACATGTTATTTATTCATATGTTATTTATACCCTGCACCACCATAGTGGTAGGGCATATTGGATTTGTGCTGATATTTGAATCGCTTAGAAATATTGGTCCAACACCACCTTAAAGTATACCGATCGACTCAGGATCTGTCGATTTAACCACGTCCGTCCGTCCGTCCGTCCGTCTGGCTGGCTGGCTGGCTGCCCATGTAAAGTTTGTGCGCAGAGTACAAGTCGTAATTTTGAAGATATTTTTAAATTTAGTAAGTAATATTTGTTCAGCCCAAGGACGGATGGGAATGAAACTGGTGGAAATCGGTCCATTATTTCACCTGACCCAAATACAAATGTCATCCCGAAATTAGGGTTTACCGATAATAAATGTTTGAAATGAAGTTAAATCACATCTACAAATTTTGTGCAGATTGGTCCATAATTAGTCGTAGCTCACATATAAGGCCCACTTCCGAAAATCACTTTAACGATCATAAGTTTCTAAAATATGTTGGTATCCAAATAAAATTTGACAAAAATAAGTTTCTTATATACAGAAATAATGACACTGGGTGTAGGGTATTATATGGTCGGGGTTGACCGACTATACTTTTTTACTTGTTTTTTTTTATTATTTTTATACCCTCAACCACCATAAGTGGTGAATGAGGGTATATATAAGATTGTCATCCCATGTGTAACACTGAGAAATACTTATGTGAGATCCAAAAAAGTATTGAGCCATGTCCGTCTGTCTGTCTGTCTCTGTACAGCACTCTCACGCCCAAAGGACACACCGAAATCAACAAGGTTTACAATAATCCGTTCATAGTTCTCTTATGCAGTTTGGAATTGAAAATCAGCAAAATCGGGATAGTAGAACTACAGTTAATGATCAAAATATAAGACAACCTCCGTAAAAAATTTATATTTTTAAAAATTTTTCTTCAAATTATTTTCAATATATTGCAGATATTTCCAATGAAATTTTGTATACACTGTTTTTATGATAAAAGAAGAAAGCTTGAGGAAAATAGTAAGAATAGCTCCATGATTTCTCATAGCCCCCATACAAAAATCTTCCCGAAATATCGGTCAACTATACATAAATGCCTATAAAATTGGAATATCAAAACAAAATTCAGCAAAAATAAGTTTTATGCAAAAAGAAATAGCAAAACGAAATTTTCTTAGCTCGGTCGGTTAAAGTCCACTTCCAAAATTCATTTAAATACGTATAAAACTGGTACAAATAATACTAAACGGCTAAAATTTGAAATAAATAATCTTTATAGGCAAACAAATTGTTGTACTGAATTTTATGGTGGTCGGCCCAGAACTGGTCATAGCTCCCATACAAGGACCACATCTGAAAAAACATTTTTACCTATATATATTGTATAAATATCGGTACCGACTCAAAACTTTGCACAGATCATTTTAATATATACAAAAATCATCCCACAAAATTTTATTAATTTTGGTCTATTTTTTAACCGTATGCCCCATATAAAGCCCTCTTCCGAAAATCACTTAAATACTCATAAATCGCTTATAAATAAGGGTACCAATCCAAAATTTTACACGGATCATTTACTTACATGCCTAAATCAAACTGCTGGATTTAGAGAATATCGGTCCATATTTGACAATATCCCCCACATAAGGTCCACTCCCAAAATCCACGTTAATACTAATATATATCTTAAATAAACCGTTATTGCGTTGAAATTCTTTTTTTTTTTTTTTTTACTTTTAATTTAATTATTGGATCTTTCTTTACAAAAGAAATTTACAATAAGTATTAAAATCTTAAAATTAATTAATCATTTCTGGGTCTATTGCCATTGCAATAGAAACTCCATTTCTGGTTGCGGAAACTGTTCATCTATCTTGCAGTGCAGCGAGAGCCAATGTGTCTACCCTCTTTAGGCGAGTATGTCCATTATAATACAGTAGATCCTGTGCAAGAGGATTTGGATGCGTTGCCAGTTTTCGTACATATTTGGAGCAGAAGGTTTTTATTTCGTCGCAAACAAATGCAATATTAAGGTCCTTATGAATATTCGCGTTACTAATATACCACGGGTCACCGGTAATTTGTCGCAATATTTTATTTTGTCGTCTTTGTAATTTCTCTGTATTAGAAGCAGGAGCTGTTCCCCATAATTGGATACCATAGGTCCATATTGGCTTAATAATAGATTTATAGAGTAGAACTTTGCAGTTTAGATTTAGAGCAGAATGGGAACAAAGGAGCCATTGCAGCTGTAGTGTTTTAATTTTGAGTTGCGTGGATTTGGAATCAATATGTTGAGACCAGGTAAGGCGGCGATCGAGGTGTATACCAAGATATTTTATGTGATTTTGCTCGGGGATATCGATGTTATTTATCTTCAGTTTGGGACAATTTCCCCTTCTCAAGGTGAAAGTAACATGTGCACTCTTTGCTGTATTTACTTTTATTTTCCATTTGTCAAGCCATTTTTCGAGTTCTTTGATATGAGCCTGCAGACAACTAGAAGCAATAACTGGATTTTCATGTATGCTTATAAACGCTGTATCGTCTGCAAATGTTGACATGTGTATTAGGTTATTTGTGGGCATATCTGAAGTATAAAGTATATACATTAGAGGACCAAGTATACTACCTTGTGGAACTCCTGCTGCGATTTTTCTTGAGTCTGAATTGTGGTCTTTATACTTTACTACAAACGAACGATCTAATAGATAGTTTCGCATCAGCTTGTGGGTGTTTTGGGGTAACAAAGAGCATATTTTATATAAAAGCCCATCATGCCAGACTTTGTGAAAGGCTTGGGAAATGTCTATGAAGAGAGATGAGCAATAGTGTTTATCCTCAAAAGCCTTTCTAATAAGAGTTACTATGCGATGAACCTGTTCTATAGTGCCATGATTCTTTCGGAATCCAAACTGATGAACGGGAATGATATGGTGGTCGTTTAGATACGGAGTCAGCGCATTCAAAAATACTTTCTCGAAGAGCTTTGAAAATATTGAAAGTAAGCTTATCGGGCGATAAGATGACACTTGAGAAGCGTCCTTACCTGGCTTAGGTATCATAATTATTTCTGATATTTTCCATGATTTAGGAAAGAAACCAGTTCGCAGAATGGAATTGAAAATTAATAAAATTAGCTTAAGGACCGCTGTTGGTAGTTCACGAATCATTTTTCCTGAAATTTTGTCCATACCAGGGGATTTATTTGTTTTAATTTTTTTGATTTCTGTGGTTAAGGAAGCGAAACGAATTTTCATTGGAGAAACAACACAGTCTTCAATAGCTGGTAGGGTTATGTCGGAGCTAGAATTATTAGGCGTAAACACTTTTTCGAGGTACTCGGCAAAAACTTCAGCTTTGTCTTTGTGGGACCTAGCCCAATTACCATCGCTACAACGAATAGCAGACTCACATTTAATCGGGTTTTTAAGTTTTTTGGTGGCTTTCCAAAGACTGTAATCCGTGGTTTTTGTTGGGTCTAGACCTTCTAAATATGCACTTAGAGCTGATCGTTTCCTCTAAGAGAGCGCTATGAAGGGCTCTTTGACATTGGTTTAGTTGACTTTTCAAGGTAGGTGAGCGATGTATTTGCCATTGTCTTCTAATGTTTCTCTTTTCCTTTATAAGGTTTAGAACAGTTGTTGAGCATTTATTTTTAGTGCTGTTGTAGCGTTTATGAGGTGTAGCTACTTTTGCTGCGGTTGATAATATGTCAGTAAATACGTATATAGCATCTTGTATTTCATTATCGGATCTAAGTGAAGTATTTTGCGGTACGTGGGAGCTTACATACTTTCTATATTTGAGCCAGTTAGTATGTCTATTAGGGAAACAAAAAGGTGTTTCGATGTTTTGCCAATTTAACATTGATTTAATAGTGGGGGAGTGGTCTGAGAACAGGTCGTACAAAGAGACTGTAGAAAGCTGATCACGTTTGATGTTCTTAATGACTGCAAAATCTATTAAATCAGGAGCTTTATGCAGATCTGTGGGCCAATAAGTGGGTTGTCCATCAGATATAACATCAAGTTTAAGAGATGAAATAGCTTTTAATAGCTGTCTGCCCTTCGGAGTAATGAGCCGTGAGCCCCAGAACGTGTGCTTTGCATTGTAATCACCTGCCGCTATAAATTTATTGCCTAGCGTTTTGTAAAAAGTAGTGAATTGTTCTTCAGTTATTTTGTGTCTTGGGGGACAATATATAGAAGATATGGTGATGTTTGTGGCCGAGAGGCATATTGATGAGGCTTGAATGTGATCAGTTTTATATTCCGGCATTGGAAAGTGACTAATTTGATTCCTAATTATTAAAGCTGCACCACCACATGCTTTGCCATTGGGATGTTTTGTGTCGTATGTGGAGTACCCTTTTATTCGAAAACAATTTTTTAATGTAAAATGCGTTTCAGAAACCAGCAATATATCAATAGACTGAGACTTTAAAAAACTTTCTACTTCTACCTTGTGTTGGCTTAAGCCGTTTGTGTTGAAATTCGACGTGAAATATCCTCATATGCATGAAAATAACTATTCCAAAATTTAAGAAGATCGGCCCATAATTTGTCATGGCTGCCATAAAAGAACCATTTCCAAAAAACAAATAAATTCGGGTCAAAAAATATTATATTCGGATTTAACCCATATTCCGTCCATATTTTATAATCATGATATATATCGTTGGAAAGGTATTTTTTTTTTATTTTGTTTTTTTTTTTTTTTTTTTAGCAAAGTCACTAAAACCGAATTGTTTCCTTTTTTTATACTCTGTTTGTTAAATTACACTCAAGATTATTATGAACATCAGACTAACTCTGTAAATTATGGTAAGAATTGGTAATTAAATCAATTAAAAATGGTGAAAATTACACAACATTTCAAAATATTAACCATAAATTATGTTGGTCGTAGAATTGTCTTTCAAACAATATATCAAATACTAATAAAATTTGCACTAAGACTGAATAGAAAACACAGGATAAGGATATTCGAGTCCTCTAACCTGTATAGTTTTTGTATTTCTTACTACGTTTACGTGGAGGGTATTTAAAATTCGGCACTGCCGAATATAGCACTCTAACTTGTTTTATATAATTTTGTATTACAGACTTAAAATATTGCAAATTTTACTTAAGTCTATTTATGTTGAAATGTCAAAGCAAGTACTTGACAGCTGACAAAATGACCGCCCGTTAAAAAAGTGTTGCAAACTTAAAGTTCTCCACATCTCAAAAACAACCTATACATGGCGAAATCTGCAAATATCATTGAAATTCCCACTTATTACGAAAAAGTGTTTAAATTAAAGTATTTAGAAAATTAATATTTTAGGATTTCTATGAAAATCTAAAACAAAAATAAGTTTTTATAGGAACAAACTATGGAATTATTTTATGTAAGTGTGGTAGCTTAATTGATTAGTGCGTTTGAGCATTGGGCATGTGTTGGTATTCGTGGCCTGGGTTCAATTCCCAGCCGCTGTCACTCAAACGACATTAGTTGCTGATAATTATTAGAATAAAACTATCATAACTAATATTTATCACAGCGAACTCATTCGGTGGTATAGCATTGAAACGCCACCGAAGTAAAATAATTAAATAATGGCGATAAATCAAGCTTTGCACAATGCACCTACTCACCACCAGAGGCGCTGTAAAACTGTACTACTAATAAATATAACGCACAAGACTTGGACGCGCACTGTAAGTGCTGTCATATGAAAAGCTTTTCTCTTCTTTCACCAACTATTCTCCTTCTACCTTTTACTTGTCTTTTGTTAAAAAAAATGTGTATTAAGAAGTTATAAAATTGTTTTCTTTTTCACAATGAGTAAATTTGAAATATATTATTTAAAGTAAAATTAATTATCATTGAGCTGTTTTTTATATGGAAAAAATAAAATCGAGAGAAAATTTTTATAAAATAAGATTTAAAATTTTCATAAAGAAAACGTAAGAATTGCATAAAAAATTATAATGTATAATACATCAACACATAAACAATACTTTCTTTTTCCAACTTTATAATTCAATTGAGATTTTAAGTCTCTGAGGGATCGTCTTTAAATAATTGCTTTAACAATTTCAAACGGATTCGAACAAACATTAAATGATGACAATGATGATTTTGATTTCGTTTTGCATCTACAGATGACAGCACAAAAAAGTACTCAATCTGTGCTACAAAACTCCCAAGACTCTTTTTTTCTTAAATAAAAATAAAAGACTTTCTAAAATGTAATTGCTTTATTGTGCGGGTATGCGTATGTGTTATTTGTGCAAAAACTTAAAAATATTTGTAAAATGTTTAAAGGCAATTGGATTTCATTTTTAATTTTATCCTTCCAAAATAATTATTTTGCCATTACTCGTACATATTTTTCAATGTTCAAAGATGCAGCCCAAAGAGGATTGAATGTACAGATTTTATTGTATTAATATATGTACATATATGATACGTACTTAAATATACATATTTGGAAATATATAAATACTATGGATGCCAAACGGGAATGGATTTTTCTTTCTTATTAACACAAATTGGTTTGTTTATAATAAAAACAATTTATTTAAAAAAAGTAACTTATATTAACTGTAAATAGAAACATTTTCTGTCCTCATATCTGTAGGGTTTTATAATGAAAACAGCTTTATTTTAATTTCAAGTTTATTTATTTAATTATAAGTTTATTTATATAAAATTCATCGGGCTTACGTGCTAGCTTAAAATTTAAAGTGTTATCTGTCTAAAACACAACTCTCCCTGTCTGCTTTCGTTCGTCGCTTGAGTCATAATTCGTTCGTTTGTCACTCGCTACTTCTAAAAGTCAAATATCTACAACAATGTTGTATTTCAGTAAGAGTTGCCACTCCTGGTTGTACGTCCGTCATATCCCGTCCCCACATATCTATAATTTTTAAATTTACTAAAAGTTTATAAAGCAAATTTTGTATTTTATAAACAAAATTTTATAAACTAATAATAATTAAAAAAAGTAATAACATTTCGCTTTAAATTCTATAGTAATGTAAAAGAAATATTTATAATATTATCGCTCGACCTTAAAAAAGCTTTTTAAAAATAGTTATGTATCTAAAGTAAAGAGAATATTGACTTAATTTTATTACCAATATATGACGCTGATGAAAAACATCGTTCACAATCAACGTTTCTGGGCAAAATTGTTAGCAAATTATTGTATGCTGATTGCATTTTAATTTGTCTGATTGAATATGTTTTATTCAATATTTAATTCCATATTATTACAGACATTATAAGGTGTTGTGGGTTGCTTATACATATATCAGTTATATTCATTACTAGCTGACAGCCCCGGCTTCGCTCGGTTTTTACTAATGATTTGTATTTCACATAGAATAAAAAGGAGGCTTTGATGTCAGTTCTTCAAGTTTCTTCAAAAAATGTATCTTATTAAGAAAAATGAGAAGTGAAATGGAGCAAATATATTAAAAACTTGAAATTTTACCAGGAATTTAAAAAAATTTTCTTTTACAAACCATCTCCTGAGAATTTCGGATCAAATAAAAAAATCAGCCAAATCGCTCCAGCCGTACTCACGTGATGCCATTACATACATGGACCATTTCATTTATATATATATAGATTCATTTGTTTCGCAATCAACGTTTTCAATTCAATTCTAATAACAAATATTTCCACATCTTTATGAAATTCACTCTTCAATTTTGGATTTTTTTTCAAATTATTTAAAAGTTTTTAGTAAATCATTATCATAAAGTTTATCCCTTAATATGCAATTACTTTTTGATAATAAAAATGCAATATCGACAGAGATTCATATCAGTGCGGCAAACGCCTTCACTGTTACTTTTACCGGATTTAAAATTACAACCATTTGTGTACGTAAAACAAATAATGCGTTCGTGTTTTGTAATCCAAAATTAATTTTTATTCTTTCACCTTCATTTGTTCGAAATACTTTTGTAAAATTTTAATTTTTGCTGGTGACTTTATAAATAATTTTTAAACGTTTCTGACCTTTTCCATTTGTAAATTAATGTGGAGTCTGTTTATTTTCTCTTACTGAAAATGCATTGATTTACGGTAAGTGGAGATGTTTTGTATTTGTACATGCCAAAAAGCAGTTACAAATAATTATGATTCACTGGATTTTTTACACAAATACTAATTTTGAAAATCCTAGGATCGGGAATGGCATCCCTAATGAATGCATGTATTTAATATACAATTCTTAAGTTGTTTTTGAAATTTAAAAATGATCTTAGTTAAATTTCTGTTGATTATAATGAGAACGTGGTTGATGATTAACTAACTGTCTTTTTATGAAGACATTTAATTCAAAACCATTTGCCTTTTTTGTCGTTCACATAATCTGTGAATTCAATTCACGTACATGAAATTATCCAATGTCTAGACATATGCCGGCATGTATGGCGACACTGTTGTTTTTGTAAACCTAACTTAAACAAAAGGCAAAATATACCTAAAACCTTTATAAACAAGTATTTTTAGTTTAATTTCGAATAAAAGGAAACCCAAAAAGCAGAACTAAGTAATGATTATGTTGCATCATTTTATAGGTATTCCTAAAAAAAAACACGCTTACTGCCATACCACCATAGTGAAAATGAGTTTGTGCTGAAATGCAAGCACCAATACAATCATCAATTGACTTCGTCTGTGTATAAAAACTTTTTTAATACGTATATAAAAATATAGATCCCAATGCATCCCCAATTGTGGCGGATATCTTTGACACCTCTATTGGAAAATTAAAATTCAAACCAAAGTTTTGTCTAAATATTTAGATGATCTTTTTGGAATAGTGAGGGGGAGTGCAATAGAAGAAATTATGACGAGTTTGAACGATTTTCACCCAAGTATTAAATTTACTATGGAGAAAGAGTGCAATAAAAAGTTACCATATCTGGACACAATTGTGATAAGGAGAAATTATTTTTCTACTCCAGACACCCCAAAAGAATATTCATCAACATGGCAAACAATTTAATAAGAAGGGTGTTGACCATAAGTGACATAGAATTCCACAAAAATAACTATAAGAAGATCAGAAAAATACTTAGCGATAAAAATTTTCCGACAAATATAATTAACAAATTACTTTTTGATTATGACAAATACGAAACAAAGAATCTGGAGGGGAACAACAACCAAAAATATATAAATCCCTTATATTTGTTCCCGTATTATCTGAGAGATTTGAAAAATCTAAATTATTTAATAATGAAATGTACGCAATGACCCACAGATCTAGTAACACATTAGCAAAATTGTACAGTAAGACCAAAGATAAAATAGATAAATTGAATAAATCAAACGTAATTTATAAAATACCATGATGCAATGGCAACGCATTTGGGATATGTGACAAGGGTTATATAGGTACCACTAAAAACAAACTAAAAACAAGAATTTCAGCACTCAAATCGGATCTAAAACTAAGAAACAAAATTCCAACACAAAAAACCGCACTGTGCACCAGTGTTGCCAGTGAAATTTCGAGATAGATACATTTTAGTTCCCAAAAAGATAAATTTTTCCCGAAAAGATACATTTTGAAAAAAAAAATTTAAATCCATTTTTAACGTTTAACATTTATTAACATAACATTTTTATTTCATATTTTATGAATATTGTAAAGAAAATGTATATAAATTCATTTTTATATTTATTTAAGTCATAAATATTAGGTATGAAATTTTTAAAAATACAGTAAGCAAACTTTAAAATTAATTATATGTAACTATCTTTGGATGTTATCAAAACAAATTCATTTTTGTAAAAATTAATATACGAGTTAAGGCGTTCATAAATTTTATAAATCTGCTGAAAATTAACAATATGTTCTTATTTTCTCAGAACAACTTCGCACTACTAGTAATCATCGATTTAGGTGGATCGTATGTTGAAACTTCCTTAATGTTTTCTGCACCATTATTAAAGCTGCTATTGTATTAGTATTGAGTCGGTTACAATGATCAGTCTTACATCCTGTTTATATAACGCGAATCGCTGATAAAAACCGCTGAAATGTTAGCGGTTTTGTTATTTTGGGTCATAGAACACGACTGTTGACAAGTTTGTTAAAAAACGTAACTGCTGTCAATTTATTTGGTATATAGAAGACGGTTAGATTCGCCGAAGTGTCAAAATTGGACGAATATAAAATTGTGTTCGCGCGTAAAATTTAATTACAATTTCATTAAAAAAGGCAGACACAAAATGGACATTTCAACAAAAAAAAGTAAGTACATGTTTTTTAGTTTATTTCGACTTGTTAAATTTTCAGAATTAAAATAACTACAGCAATGCAGCTTAGGCAATTGGTGGATTGCATGGAGGAGTTTCCACACATGGCCACAGGAGCTCCTCAGTTTGGTAGCAGCAAATCTATTGTGGAATGTACTTCGGAGACTGTGACAATTAAAATAAATTCTTGTTTATTTAAAAAAATATGTATGTACATATATTTGAAAATAAAGACAAAATTTTAATACATTCATACATACATTCATGAATATATTCATACTTCAATCAATTTACACTCCTTGTTTTCTAATAGAAAACGTTTTATAATTCTTTTGTTATCAAAAAATTTTAAAAATTTGTTAAATTTTGTTTTACTTTTTTGTTTGTTTATGTTTATAAACTGGCTGTTAATAAGTTTTAGTTGGCTAAAAATTCTCTCCACACATGTATTCGAAAATGGAAGTACAAATGATAAACAAACTACTTTTTTAAAATATTTAAACATCGGCTCATTAACAACGTTTTTTAAATTAAACTCTTTTTCCCAATACTCATCAGCGGTCATGTCGAATCTCTACATGATTGAGGAGAGCGTGCTCACGCCATTCCTTATGCAAAGCATTCTGGTCGATAAAATTTAACAAAGACGGAAATTTTTTTAATACAACAGTTAAATCCTGTTGCAATGTTCCACGCATTAATAAATATTTGTCTCAACCAACTTTATGATTAACCCGCCAATGGTGACGCAAATTTGACTTTGATTAATGGTGACACCAGTCTCATGCACCGCGGTTTTCAACTGAAGATCTTTCGAAACGTGTTGCTAATAGTTAATGTTTTTTTATTTATGCACTTTGACAATAAAACAAAGATATACAATCATTTTAAGTTCTTTTAGTTCAATATTGAAAATCACAAATATTTTAGCAGTACATTTTTTAAAATTAAGAAAAAATAAAAAAATCACACATATTCATTAAGGAAAATAATGTTTATTAGTCTTTCGACAATAGAAACTTTTATAAAATTAACAAAAATTGTTATCCTTCCAATAATCCTTCCTTGATTATTTTACTTACATACACGGTGACGCACGGTCTCACATACCAGGTTAGAAAAAAAATGTGCTCACTAAGCAGCTTCGTCTTTAACTGATGGTGGGATGTGCAATGCTGCAGCTACTGGAAATCGCAACAAAAAACAATAACGGAGAATAAAGTTATAGGAATTTTTTAACACAGCCGGTCTCACAGACCAGTACATCACCATTGGCGGGTTACCATAATAAATTGTTTTCTGAAGCAATGTTTGGGTTCGTATTTTATAATTACACTAGAGCCCCAATTTGCGTCTATCCTATTTACGTCGTTTCGATTTGCGTCGCTTTTCTAAATGCTTTGCGTCGTTTTGATTCCGATTTGCGTCCACTTTGAAATTTTGTGTCAATACATTTGTATAGAAAAAAATTGATTCGATTTGCGTCGCATTTCCCCGGTCCCTATTAACGACGCAAATCGGGGCTCTAGTGTATTTGATTGTCGCTATATGGTACGATTGATTTTCTATGATGTTATGTTTTTTGACATTTTAACTACAACTTAAACACGATAACTTTGTAAAAATATTGTAAAATATATCATCACCATGTTTATACATAACCATATTGTGATAGAAGTGAAATCATAATATATTCCAATTATGATCATCAGGGTTAAATCATGATTACCGATAAACCCAGAAATATAACAAGGTATTAAATTATGGTTAAGTAAGCTAATATAATGATAGATTATGAACATATAATTCAGAATATTATGTTCATTTATGAACCATAATATAATAGAACTCATACAATCATTTTTTCATGACGTGTAATAACAGCACAAGTTAGTTTAACAACATATTTATGTGCAAAGACGTCAATTGCAGATTTTCTTTGAACTAAAGAGCGCTTCAGTTTTGTATGAAGAATGAGTTATCATAGTCAGAATTAGGAAAACCACCATTACTATCCTATTACGTCATGTACAACAGAATTAATATAAACCTTAATGTACATTCATTCCAATACGCTGTGGCAAATAATTATAAAGTTTATATTTTTTAAATTTTAATATTCTTTAGAGTTTTTTAATGTATCCCTTCAAGCCGTCAAGATGAAAAAAAAAACATAAACAACAACAAACTGACTAATGTTAGTGCTCCCGGAATTATTCGACTAAGTGTAATTGTACAATTTAATGGCTTTTCCACAAAGTGTCATTGTGTGGCAATGACTGAAGGCCATAATCTTAAGCTGATGCTGCTATTGTCATCGTATGTCGTAGTAGTTGCGTTGTTTTCATTTTTAGTTAAAAACAATAAAACGACGACAGCAACAATAATGCAAATGGATAAAAAGGGGAATAAAAGTAACAATAACGCCCACACACATCCACTTACTCGAGCAAAACTAAAGTATTAAAAGAAGAAACAGAAGGCAAAAAGGAGGTACAAATGACAACCTTTCAAAAAGTATATATAAGTTTGTAATTCCGTGTGTAACATTGAGAAATAGTCATCTTAGATTCAACAAAGTATATATTTTACTGATCCTTATGAAATTCAAAGTCGATTAAGATATGTACAACTACCTGTTCGTCTGTCTGTGTAAAACTCTCAATCAGATTTAATAAAGTTTATAAAAAACGGTTCATAATTCTCCTAAGCAGTTCGGTATTGAAATTCAGCAAAATCAGAGTTTTGAATCAAGATGTGAGACAACCCCCCAAAAAAAATGGGTATTATGAACAAACTTTTTGAAATAAAGTTATGAAATTTTACATCAGTTATTTATATGATAAAAGACTAACCTTATTGAAAATATTTCTTACCGAAATATGGATCAGTGATACATAAATAATTATAAAATGGCAATAACTAAAACAACATTAAACAAAAATTAGTTTATGCAGAAATAAATTACAAAACAATATCCGTTTGACCATAGCCCCCAAGTCGGAGTCAAACCTCGATATAATGACCCTCACTTCGAGTTATTCACTGCAGACTAACGAAATAGACAGAATTATTTACCACTATTTAACGAATTTTGTCAACTTACAACCTTTTCATAACCATTTCCATCAATTAATCCGAATTATATGAAACAGATACACACACAATTATTGTGTTTGCAATGACAACGTCTCCAGCAAACCTACATACGTGTCCACGATCGTCAGATATAACAACGTTGTCAGATCTAGCAATGTGCTAGCAATGTACTGACATTGAAAACTTTTTAGCAAAAGGTAAATTGTCAGTTTAGACGACTGTAAGAAAACTAACAATTTCATTTGCACAAAATTGTCACACAATGAATTTATCTGTCAACCGAAATTGTCAGTTTATACGGTTGTCAGATTTTTGTGTGGCATTTTCAAATTCGGGTTGCAGCTCTGTGTGTGTTTAAAAATTTTAAATATTGTCATGGAACACAAAAGAGCAATTGGAACCAATTTATCTGCGTATGTCCCAATGCACACTTTAATTTAATTCTTTAATTTTCTTCTACTTTTTCAAAAATTGTATCACTGCTCATTTGTTTGTTTATTATTTATGTATATACAGAGTTGCATTTAGAAATAATTTCTATGACAATGCTGCCATTGACAGATGCATAAACTTTGCACATATGACAATGAAAAGTGTTTGACAATTGTCTTAAAACCATGATAATGACAAAATTGTGTGTTTACACGATTGTTAGATGTCTGACATTATATTTGGCTTCCAATGTACTGAAAATGCTTTTTCTTACAACGTTGGAAGACAAAAATTTTACGTTTACACGGTTGTTAGACATTTTCTGAACATTTTTCGGACAACGTAGTAATAGCTAACAATCGTGGACACATAGCTTTAGACTAGCAGCTGAAATATTCGAAGAAAAATTTATTTTTGAATTTTAAAACTACAAAATACAGTGTTTTCCTTCAAATGTGTTTTGATTTATTAGCGGAAATCGTTCGCTATAACATGGTAAGCAGATGATGATTAATATACAAAATTTTTTATTACCTCGATATAACGAACCTCATTGTAACGAATTATTCGATATAACGTTTTTTTTTCTAATCCCCTTAAGATTCGTTATACCAAGGTTGAACTGTAGATGGCTAAATCAAACTACTGGTTTTTGTGAATATTAGTTCATTTTTGACCCATCCTCCATATAAGTTTCACTTCCGAAAAATACTTAATTAATTATATCTCTCTTAAATATACCGGTATGTTGTTGAAATTCGAAGCGATATAACTTCATATTCATAAAATTGTTTGTACAGAATTGAGGATCAGTTCATAAGTGGCCATAGCTTCCATATAAGGACCACTGCCAGAAAACAAGTTAGCCCACAATAATGTCTAATAAATATCGATATCGAACCATCATTTTATACCGATTTTAATCCAGAAATCCGACTAATATCGGTCAGACGGCAATTGTACAAGTGGATTTTGATGGACTAACCATAATTGGCAATAGCTCCCAAATAAAGTAAATTTACGAGCATCATTATAGCAACCCTTAAGCTCTTGTAAACAATATTATTCGTATAAAATTCAATCTAAATAAGCTATCAGTCCAAAATTGGTCCACTTCCTCTACGACAACTATAAAACACATGTAAATTACATTATTTATATAAATTTCAGCTAAAATAAGCCTCACTTTATAGCCTTACCCTCTTTTATACTATTTTGATTAATCTGCTGAACACGGAAAAATGTTGAACCAATTTTTAATTTTATAAATGGTTACATTACATACATATAATTTGATAAACAGACAAAATCTGTAAATTATGGTAAGAAATGGTAATTACATCAATTACAAATGGTTAAATAGATAAAATTTCAAAACATTTGAAATAAATTCTAGTGTGCGTAAACTTTTCTATCAAACAATATATAAAATACTAATAAAACTTGCGATAAGACTGAATAAGGATAATAACGATAGCACTGATAAAGAGTCCTAGCAATAGTGTAGTTATTATTCTCATTATATTTAGTTGGAGGGTGCAGCACATATTCGCACAGCTGAATAAAGCAATCTAACTTGTTTTTTTTTTGCGGTTGTAATAAGAGCTCCATTTGTTTGAGTGGTGGCAGTAGCATTTCATCTGAGTTTAATGCTGATAGAAATCATGTGCATGCAAGTACGCTTGTACTCCTCTTGCGCGAGTTTATCCTGCTGGTTAAAGATACCACTCATTTTACACATTCAAATATTGAAATTTAATGGTCACAACAATTTAAATGTGCGGGGAGAATCAATGACAACTTCACAATCAGTTGGGCTCTGAATTATTAATGTACTCTAAAGCATGAGGGTTGCATGAATGCATCTGCTCGCATATACAACACACAACTAACAAGTAAAAAATTATAATCGGTCAAGCACGACCATATAATACCCTTCACCGAGTATATGAGCAAACACAGTTTTCCTTGAAAATTATCAAAAGTGGGCCTAATATGAGAGCTATGGTTATTTATTGAACTTATTTGTGTTCAGTTTTATTTTGATATCTAAATTTTTAAATTGTTCTTGCTTGTTAAACAGTATTTCAGAAGTGGGCCTTACATAAGAACGTAGGGATTAATCCTTATAAAATTAGGTGAAATAGCTTTTGTACTTATGAAACTTATTTTTGTTGAATACGTATGGGGGTTTTGTGCAATAATTGACCGATTTCAACCAGTTTTAATAGATTTCGCTCTTGAATCGTTAATATTAATGCAACAAATTTTAACGAAATATTTTCAAAATTGCGACCTGTACAAGTTATCACGGACAGCCAGACGTATAGAGAAACATCGTTAAATCAACTCGTGAAGTGCTTCTTTAAGATTTTGGGCGTTACAAACATAATCAGTAGTTAATAAAAATTTATTTTTTTAACTGTTGCACATAGGAGTGACATTTCATTGCAACTATTTACTTATACATGTAAATAAATACAACATTGCGCTAAATAAATACAACAAAAGCAGACAAAATTAATTTTTTATAGAGTCTGAGTTTTCAATAAATAGACAAAATTTTAAATTTTAACTTCCAAATTCTGCACTGAATATTTTCCCAAAGTGTATCGATATTAAAGGAATTTCTGGGAATTTTAAAATTCTAAATGAATGTAGTTGATATCAAGTAAATGAGTCTACAATATGTCAATTCATACAGTTTAGTTTCTGTTGTATACTTTTGTTTTCCACAATCCTGTATATGTACTATGTAAATATGATGTAAAATTTTTTGCGATTTGTAATGAAACCTAAAAAGTATTTATTTGTACACTATAATTGGTTGTGCTATTTTTCTTTGTAGTCGACAAAATTAATTAATTCTCATAAATGTAAATGTGTAACGTGAATGAGGAATTTAAGAATATGTTCGAGAATCGTTAAAACTGAATTCTAACTAACACTAACATTTCATATCTGAAAAATCATTTGATGTACACATTCTCTATGTTCAGAACTTATCATCCGACATATAGTACATATACATATGTACGTACGGTAGTATCTACTAGAGGTCTGCGCAAATGTATTTGGCAGCCAAATGAGTGTTGTGAGTGTATTTGATTTTCAATTCAAATGTGTAAAACAAATAAGAGCTAGTCATTCACGTTCAATCATTTTAAAATTTAAATGAAAGATCAACACAACACCGTTCATGAAAAAGTGAAACACATACACTAACACTAATTGTGTGTGCGTCTCAATTATATTGCATTGCTTGATAAACTCAAATTCATACATCTCACAATAAAAAAACCTGTCTGAAGTTAAAAATCACACAATGCATTCGTGTGTTTGTTGTGTTTCTTATTTTGTTAAAGTTGGGGTTTCCCCTATTTAATAAATTTCTCTAACGTTCTTTGTTTTGATACGGGCGTTTACTAAGTAGTTGTGTTTCGGTTGCCCAGCAGTCTTGTTTTTTCTTTAGTTTTGATTTACATAACTACAATTGTATTTACTCGTGTAAAACAGCATATTTGTTATTTACAGTTGAATCAAATATTTCTCTCACAACACTCACGTAATGAATAGAACGCTTTGCACAATATGTTATTTCTTACACACAATAAATTTTGTGTGATTCTTAAATCACACACAACACACTACTTACTAGTTTGATGTGTGAATTCATGTGTCGTTTAATCGCACACATGCAGACCTCTTGTATCTACTCATTTAATGCACATATCTGAGCTAATTATTGAGCTATTTAACTGAATTTCAAAATCAAACTTGTCTAAGATATTGATTGAAGATTAAGGTCCCTAAGATAACTGCTGTCTTTGGGAAGTTTATTTCAAGCGACAAATAACACTCAACTTCCATTAAGTTTTCAACATTTGTATGCTGCCTATAAATAGAAACGGAAGCGGAACGGAACGTCCAATTATGGTGAAGATTTTAAAAATAATACTTGTGCATACATTTAAAACATTATATTTTTCTTTAAATAAGGCCGAAATGACAATTGTCTGTATAGTTTGTTGTACCAGTCTATTGTAGATGTGTGCGATGGAATTCATCATTATTGTCATCAGCATTGCACTTTATGGTTGTTGATTTATATCTTTGTCTAGATGGGAAATTGCAATAACTATCAAAGTTTTTATGCCACTTTGTTTTTTTTTAATCATAAAGCAAATTACTTTTTGTTATTGGCAGTGTGATTGCGTCTGTATGGTTGCGTGGACTTTTAAAGATTTGACCATGTGTGATTTAACTAGAAAATGAGAAAATATAATTGATTTTATTTCAAACAGTCTCTCATTATAAAACAGTCTCCTTGTATTTCATATATTTCATTTTGTTATCCATTGCAACATTGTTATCTTCGAAGTATGCATTTGCAACTTAAATTTGCTTCGACATAATTTCATAAATTGAAAAATTTTGCTGTTCAACAGGGAATTAATTCCTTGTTGGATGCATAATCTTATTGCATCATAAGTAATTAATATCTTGTGTTTGTATTTTAAACTCTCTACAAACATACATATACATTTGCATATGTATATAAATTTGTGTATTTTGAATTTATTTGTGAATGCAGACCGAAATTAATCAAATGCATAAATTTTGATAGATTGTTTTGTATTTCTCCTAATAAAAAGGTCATATTTCATTATTAAAGTAATAATGTTTAAACTAATAGCATCAGTAATGATAATAATCAGAAGATATGAAATTATTGAATCAAGAAAACCTGCAGCTGTTTGTCTTCTACTTTCGCAAATATATATGATTTTGTATTAATGTTTATTTCAAGATATGGATTGCATTTTAAATTCGTTTTACAATGTTTGCATTTCAATTTATTTCAATTCATTTATATAATAACAAGAACTGGTGCATTAGTTGTTAATCTGAAGAACGGTGAAGGTGTAGCCATCAAGCCGTGGTCATGGTAAGATCATTTGCCATGCCGTTAGATATCAGAGACATGAATGAGTCAACAGATGATGCCGACCTCATCAAAGCTTTGATGGAGGCGACAAAAGTTAAAGATCACACAACGTTCAAAATATTGAATTTTATAGCATCGTTCAACTCCCTGGGCACCTAGCAGCTGAACTACTCCATGCAAGGAGAGTTAGAGTAGGTGAGTCATGTGTAGACTAAGGAGCAAAGTAACAGATAGGTCTAATATATGCAGAAAATGTTTTAAACACGGACACAAGGTTAATGAATGTAAAGAGGAAATTAGGTGTATACTTGTCTGGAAAATGTTTCAATACATTGGTAGTACAGCGTGCATAAACAACAGAAGAAACAAAACAACCCTACAAATCGGACGGAGTAAACGCATAAGACGTAGGCAATAAACTGAGCATTGCTAACAGCCCAGAACCATGGCATTGACATATGGCCTGAAATTTTAGTTACAATTTTAAACTCTTGGTATGAGATTGGTATCTTTCCAGCTAAATAAAAGATACAGAAATTAGTTTTATTACGAAAGGAAAATTAACCATATTATTAACCTAGTAAATATAGCATGTTGAATTAAATAGGAAAACTTTTCGAGTGTGTAACATTGAAATGGCTTGAAGAATGAATAGATAGCTTTGAAAGTTTGTTCGCAAAGGAAAAGTACAGTAGAATCCATAAGCGAAGTTTCCAATAAAGCCATTCAAGCCTAAACAACAGGAGAACACTGCGCAATAATAACACTGTACGTAAAAATATTTTGACACAGTACAGTGGAAGGTAGTGCAAAAATACATTCAAAACTAAAGGAGTAGACAACTATCTCTTCAACATAGTAGCAGATTATCTGGACAATACGAGTCGGAAAATGGAATGAAGGAATACCATATAAAAACTGGTGTACCTCAGGGATCCGTACAAGGGCCATTCCTCTGGAATGTTCTGTAGGGGAGAGGGGGGCTAGTATGGACTGGGGGCTAATGTGGACAAACTGAAATTCTCTCGCTCCTTTGAATTAATGTTTCTCAAACATTTTTTTTGTGTTGGTATTTGCACTCTTGATCATAGAAAAAAATGCATGTGTTGATGGTTTACTGTTGCATATCAAACTTTCCACATAATACTGCTTAAACTAGTCTTTATTCAAATAATTGAAATTATTTTTAATAAACTTTACCGTAAGTTTTACAAACAACTTGTTGTAGAAAAAAACGCGGAGGGGCTAGTGTGGACAACTATAATGGGGCAAGTGTGGGCATGTCCAAGGAAGTCTCAAAATCGACGAAAACGAGGAAAGTCATCCATTTTTACTGACACGCCTGAGAATACAGATGAATAAAACAAAAGATACAAGTTAAAAAATATTAATTTCATTGTCGGATTCAGATAGCAATATTCTGAATAACATGATATTGGAATCAGAGGAAGAGCTTGAACTTGATGAAATCGACGATGACAGCAATGAACCAATTCTTTTAATTGACCAAGATATTTTGAAAGAGAACGACATGGTTTTGGTTAAATTTATTACACTCAAGAAGCAAAGTGAATTTTATGTTGGCAAAATTGTCACCGTCCACCGTTTCTAAAACGAAAGAATGACAGATTTACTTATCCTGATTTACCGGATATTAGCCAAATTCAACGAAACGAAATAGTGGTAAAGATGCCCCAACCAGAAAAACTCCCAGGAACATCTCGATCAGCTAGTTACATAAACTTTAATATAATCTTCTCCAAATACAACATGGGATAGAAGTTAATTTTGTTATTTGTATTCAACTGTATTATAATTTTGTTATTTTTTTTTTAAATTTTCTTAATTCTATGGAATTATACTAGCCTCTAATAAAATCAGTGGTTATTCATACTAGCCCCGTGGAGGGGGCTAATGTGGACAAATATAAACTCTTTTAAAAATAATTTTATGGTGCATTTATGAAAATAAAATGATATAACTATTGGTGTAATTATTAAGGTAAGAGGTATAAGTAACCGCTTGTGGAATATATATAATTTTGTAATAATGTAAAAAATGTCCACACTAGCCTCCCTCTACCCTACGATGGGTTATTGAACTTAAAACTACCAAAAGAAGTAGAACTAATAGAATATGCAGATGACATCGCTCTCGTTATAAACCAACAAACAACCGAACTGATCGAGATAGTTGCAACTGATAGGCTATGTCGCTGTAACATATGGTTGTGGAGAAATGGACAGAAGCTAGCAGTGCCAAACATAGAAGCAATACTTGTGACAGATCGAACAGTCTTTAAGATACCAAAGATCCGACTTCAAGATAGTAAGATTCCCTTCAAACAAAACTTGTGCTGTTTAAGTGTACAATTGGATGACAAACTCAGCTTTGGACAACACGTACTAAACATTCGTGACAAGGCCGAGCAAAGTGATAGAAGGTCTATCTCCCATAGGCTTACTAATATTGGAAAGAGAGGAGAACCAAGGAGAGAATGCAAAATAGACGTACAACCTGATCCAAAATATAAAATTCTGGATTGAACGAAAACATGGCAACGTGGGATAATTTTTAACTCAAGTATTGACCAACCACGGCAGTTTCAATAAATATCTAAATAGATTTAAACTAATAGCATGTTCAGATATGAGCCTTAAATGCGATAATCGCAATTAACGTCATTATTGAGCTCAATATTCCATATAAAATCTCAATTAATTATTGCGCAATAAGTACGAAATTGTTATAATATTGAGTAAGATTTCGAATGCAACACTGTTCACAACTGTGTTTAGTGAACAAAATTGTATAAAATGGCAAATGTCAACAAAAGAAAACAAAAGAAATCATTAAAAAATCAATGTGAAGGTAAGTTTGTTTACATAAAAACACAACAACCATATAGAGTATTTTTTGTATTGTTTTCCAGCTGTCAAATGATTATTGAGTAAGCTGAAAATTGCGTATGTCTGAACATTTAAAATAATATTGTCAATTAACCGAATATTGACTCAATTAAGTTTCATATCTGAACACAGTATAAAGGAGTTAAGCAGCCGTGACACATGCGGAACGATAGAGGAGCATGCAAAGTATATACTTTTTTAATGTGAAAATTGGCTTTGAATAATACGTTAGGTGAAACCTTAACACATGAAAATATAGTGACCGTAATGCTATATTCCGCAAATTAATCGCGTGAAGGAGAGGTGTGCAGTTGTTCCGAACCTCCTTACATAGTAACATAGGAATATTACAGAAAAAACTACCCATCCTGATGAAATTCTGAAGCAATCCCAGGGTGGTGTTAGGGGAGTTATCCACTGGAGGTGATAGCTAAGAGTGCAGCCACTATTTGATAGCGTGCTAATACTACGTGCTACAAAAAAAGATACAGACAGACATAGCGCAATCGACTTGGAATTTTATAATGATCAGTAAAATATAAATCTATATAAATATAAAAATAAATACAAATTTTGGGTCTAAGATGACTATTTCTCAATGTTACACACGAAATAGACGCTCATTTACTACTTGTGCTGGTGCAGGGTATAAAAAAGGTAGCTCTAAGATGTACATAAACTCTAAGATGTAATATGGCAATAGATAAGATTTTCAATATTATTGTTAGAATAAATCCGAAAAATAAAATTAGTCACTGTAGACAGACAGTAAATCCTGTCGGCTTAATCCAATATTTCCAATAAACTGCAATTATTTATATTTACCTCAAAGCTCACTATATATGTATATATCACACAGTATTAACAATTTTAAAAAAATATGTAATTTTGTTTATTTAACCATCTGTTTTAATTTCAAAGAGAAAAGTACATGCATGCATATTACACAATTTAGTTTTTTATTGTATAAATTAAATAAAGTTAAAGTAAATCAGATGCAATTTAAAATAATAAATATGAATCAAAAACTTAATTGTAAATGTGTGATTTACAATCTGGACATTTTATGACAACGATAATATTTCCACTTATCTTTGCAAAGATTAAAAAAATATTCATTAATTTTTTAAATGGTATAACATGAAACATTTTTAATACTCGTGTGTGAATATAAAGTGGGTCAATACTCATATCAAATAACATTCGCATGCATTAATAGACAAATTTAAATTAATTTAATAAATCAATCAAATAGAGACATTTATATCATTTATATTTAAATTATTTTTATAAATCAATCAAATAGAGACATTTATATCCTACAGTGAGTCCCTTAAAAAAATAATAATTTTTACAAAATGTGAATCAGATACAACTGAATTGTCTCCAAATGTTTCCAATTCTAACAATATTATTTAGAGGAGTACTCGGGCATTGAATGGATTAAGTGTAGAATTTTGACCTCAGACGTAAAGAAAACATAGTTTTATATACCGGTGTGCTGCAATAACAGGCCAGAGCTGGAAATTTTTAACCGCTTCTTAAATGAAATTCTGATGTGATCTATCAAAACGCCGACACACGTATATTTTTTTTTGGTCTCCTTAACAACAATCAATCGTCGGAACCCCGAAATTTTGAAAAAAGTTTGCAATTGTTCTACAGTGTTTTTAGTTTTTTTTTTGTACATATGAAGACATATACCACTTTGGTTTCTATATGGTTCATAATTAAACCAGTGTCATTCTTACAACCTAACCTAAAATGGAGGCGGATAACATTAATGATAATAACGTTGAAATGTAATTATTAAAATGCATATAGTTGAGAGTATTAAGGATGGCTTTAGACGATACAACTTTATGTACGACTTGAAGACATTTTCATGTTACTTTATTTTAAAATTTTAAATTATTCGAATAATTCGATTAATTTTAAATATGTGATCGAATTATTCGAACGAGTTAACAACTTTTTTCGTATTATTCGAACAAAAGAAAAATCGAATAATTTGTAAATTTGGATACCATACTAAATACCTGTATATATTGATAGTTTTTGAATATTTCATGACTATTTAAATGCATGTCTGCAAACATATTTTTTACGTACTAAGTTTTTACAAATTTTACAAAAAAAACAAACTTAATTGTAAATAAATTGTTTAATGTTAATTAGAGAAGGAATTCAACTAATATTTATCTTTTTAAGAGAAAAGTTTTTTTATTCAGGCTAATAGTTCGAATTTTCAAGAATACTATTGTAAAGTACTGTAACATCATCTATTTAACTCACCGTTTTTTGAGAAAATATAATCCGAGAATTATCATATTTCTTTTTTACGTGTTGTGAGTTAGAACGAAATTTACGTACGTTTTTTTTAACAATTCGTTTTTTAAATCTGTATTACTTATTTTATTTTAAAGGCAAACGTATTTTATGCCGATTTTATTCAGCCAGTAAAACAAATATATTAAATACAACATTAAATTATATTAATTATTAAGTATACAGGTACATACAAATGAAATAGATTTGCTTTCGGAATATGGGTTTATCGTTAAGAAATATTTGAAATGCAATACGATTCATACTGACATATAAAAAAGTGCATCAATAAATTTCGTAGTGTCTTATTTCGGAATATCTATCCATAATTGGTTCCATATAAGGCATAAATTATTTTAGACGCACTTGTGGTATCACTATTTCGGGCTTTAAAATATATTATCAGCGCAAATAACTTGAATGAAAACAAGAATCAATCACTTTAGTTTCTATTGATTAGTTACATTTACCCAAAAAAAACCTAAAAGGCTACAAGAAAAATTCCTTTTTTTTAAGTTAATAATTTATAAAATATTCACAGCCAATCCCATAAAGATATAAAGATGACTTTCTGGTTGTCACATGAAATTAATTTTCCGAAGATCGCTTCATTGAAAATGTAAAAGCCGTTTTTATATTTCTTTTTCAGCACTGTATATTTTGTTCCCGATTATGTTTACCATTGATATTTTTATTAACAGAAAATATAAAACCAGAGATAAAATTGATACCAGCCGGGAATAACACTCTCACTTGTTCCCTTTAAATTTGTATCACTAAGTAATTATTATGTACAAATAGCAGCTGAATGTAATGAATTTTCTGGCCCTCTTCAGCCGTCATCAGCAGTCTTCTGGTCAGCATAGTGTACCATCAATATTCTTAGACTATATTGACTTTATGGCAAAGTTAATTTAAGTATTTTGTCTGAATATCTAGTGTAGAACATTTTACGCAAATTGTAAAAACGAATTAAATTGTTTTTGTTTTTTCAATCCCTTTTTTAAACTTTAATTGCTAAAGAAAAACTCTTGTAATTGAAATACGCAACTACAAGTATAGTGTTATTTGTTTTCAACCTTTATTCAAATTTGTTCACATTCAAAATATGTCTGTACAGAAGTTGGAAAATATTTCCAAATAAAAGCAGGGAGAAATAAAAAAAAAGAAGTAGAAAAGAAATTCTTGGTTAACAATCAAACGAAAGAACAAACAAAACATTGAATATTTTTCAATTTACTTTTTCAAAGAAATCCCTAATGAAAAAAAAAACAAGAGAAATGGAAATTTGTTTTTGAATATTTGTTAATAAAAACTATGGAAATACAAAAGAGAACAACTAAAAACAATGCCACAATAATACAGTGAGATTATTACACTTTTTCTATTATGCCTGCCTTTTTTTCAAAAGAATGTTAGAAAATAATAGATGCCTGTTAAGAAAGCAAATCATGTCTTACACTTTCTCAACACTCCTTGGTGCACATTAGTGCATCACCGTTATCAGCACTACCAACAACAGCCTCCCACCCAGCAGTAGCATCTTAATAATAAGAAATGGCGGGCGGCATCTTAATTATGATGATGCTGAAACTGGTGCTGGTGTTTCTTATAGTGACAAGAACAAATACTTTTGTCTTATTTAACACGTTCCTAACGACGCCATGGGCTGTTTTTCTGTTCAATTCCATTCTATGTTTTTTTTAATGAAAGTAGTGGTGCAATCATTACAAATAGATTCGTTACAACGTTCGACATACATAAATATTTTTTTAAAACTTTTCATAGGCAGCCTCTTTTTTATTTATTTCCACTGCTTTGATTTTAACATCTTTTAATGGTTTCTCATAAAATCTACAATCCTGAGGGTTTAGGAGGTAGAAAGTAAATTAAAAAGGAAGTAGATTTTCCTCTATTATTTCTTTGTTATTTTTTTTTTAATTTCATAAAACCTAATAAAACTCCTTTGCATGTATTATTATTCAGAATAGGAATGAGATGCATTAGTTTTGTATTAACGATTATTATTTCAAAACGAACTGAACAGAAATGTGAGCAGTAATATGTTATACAATTTTGCTTCATAATCACATAGACAAAAAAACCTAAGTTGTGGATTTCTTTGGAAGGGCGTAGATTTTGAATACGTCATAGTTCTGAAACTAGCGCAGGGCCTATTAAAATTATTTCTGATCACCTCAAAAATGTCACAGCATCCGCAAACCAAACAAGCTTCCTACAAAATTTACCGTTTTATATAATTTACAAAGGATATGATCCCTATAAATCCCATAAAAATATAATTTACCTCTTATATGGTGGAGGTTAAATTGAATTTATCATTTCGTTTGTAACACATCGTGTATAGTTATTTTGGGCCCTTACAAAATTCTAAGACGATCTAGCTATATCTGTTCATCTGGTTGTCTATTGAAGGCATAATAGGGCCTTCAGCAAAATAGTTAGGGATATGTGATTTTGCCCAAATATTCTTTATTGATTAGAATGTTTGGTAAAATGTCTAGTAAAACCAATAATTTAAAAAGAAATCACAAGACCATGCTCACTCTAAAATCATCTAAATACGCATTAATGATAAGCAGACCCACTTCCGAAAATAAATACTATTTTAAAAATCGTTATCAGGATAAAATTCAAAATTAACCATCTTCATAGAAATGAATAATCTTAATAAAAAATACAAATCTCCGCACCGAATTTCGATTTTCTAACGATTTGCCTATAAATGGCCGTATTTTTCATTTTCCAAGATCCCAAGTTTTATATTTTTATTTTCCATCATATCAAAAGCAAATTGAAATTATGAAAATTTTTCCAACTCGTAAGGTTCAAAATCGGTCCAACAAAAAACAAAATGTCCATTTGAATTAAAAAAAAAAAAAACTATTGGAAAACCATAATTTTTGTATTTTTTTAACTTCCAGTAAACAAAAACGTTGAACTGCAAAGAAGCTTTGGATCAAAATATAAGAAATCAATATTTTTGGATTTTTTTTTAGGTTTTCTATGATTTCTATCTTGAGCGTAACACACCAAATATGTATAAAAAATCGCTAAAAATGCAAAAATATTTGAAATTGAAGCTTACTACGATGTTCTTTTGTTTCTCAAGAAAATCACCTTTTCGATTATAAACACAAAATCATGATTCACCTTGATTTAAAATTTTTTTTTTTAAGTGACTAGTTATTTTAAAATTTTAAGATGAAAATATGTAAATTTTTGTTAAAAAAAAAGACTTGAACTTAGAGGTTACTTGCAAAGTAATAGGCTTGTAACAATGTATTTAAAAAAACTCCAATTATAAGCGTTTTAAGGGGAAAAAAACAAATATGACGCTCAAGATATTTTGTGACGATCAAGAGATTTTTTTACACGTAAACAAGAAATAATGCCAAAATTAAAGTTTAACGAAAAAAAAATTATTCTTTTCAAAAAGTAAATAAAAAAAAAAAACAAAAATTCTTCAAAAAAAAAAATGTCATACAAAACTAAACATGTACGTACATATTCTTTGATGTCTTTAACAAAAATGGAAAAAAGGAAGTAATTCTTGAAGAAACTTTTACACATATGTAAATATTTGACGCAAAACAATAACTTAACTTAATTCAATTTATACATTTTCATTCGAATTCTTATTCTGAATCTGTATAAACTTCATGAAATGACAAGCGGCTTTTTTTTCATTCTCATTCATTTTTACCACTTTCGAATTAAATTTGTGGCAAAAACAGAATCAGTCAGTAACAATAAAAATTAAACTCAAATATACCACGATTATACCGTTCTTTCTCCTTTTTTATATTCGTTATTACGCGCTTTATCGACCTTTATTTTCTCTCGATATCTCCGTGCTCTTTCAGCCGCCATTAATTTTGTTGTTTTACTCTTGAAAATTAGAAAATAAAATCAAAATTAAGCATTTTAAACTATGAAGCAATATTTATCCAAAGTGATGCTCATGAAATGTTTGCTTATTTTGTTTTTTTCGTAGGCAATTTATTTCTCAAATTCACAAATTATCAAAAAAAAAAAAATGAGTTGAAACCATGTAAACAATGATTGTTGACTTCAATTTTTTACATTTAATATTTTCACTTTTAAAAAAATTTGCGTGCGTTAAGGTGCTATCAGACGGGATGTATTTTACATATGTAGTGTCACTTTTCTGACCCATATGTAATTCCGTATGTATGTCAAAATGTCCATTTTACATACGATTCATAATTTTTGCTATCACACCTGCTTATGTTTTTCCGTATGACATAACCTATAAATGTAAACAAAAGCTGAATTTTTAACGTGTATAAATTTCAAGAATTGCAAAGTTTCATATGTATCACACGATGTGTACAACTTCTACAGATGGAAAATTTGACAGTACATATGTAAAATACATCCCGTCTGATAGCACCTTTACCATGCTGTACACAAAAACTACGCAAATGCACACTTTTTTTAAAATATTTTTTTTCGCTTTTTCACCTTTGTAATAATTAAAGTTTGTACTTTCCTTACGTTATTTATATTAAAAAATATATTAAAAAAGTGACGCTCAATGCAAATTGTGGGGACAACCTTTATTTGCAACGCTAAATTCGCACTAATTAACACAAGAAAGAAACGCAATAATTCGAAAACTGTTATTAAATGTTGCATATTTACTTTTTTCTTGATTTTATTTTATTTTGTTTACTAAAAATTCTAACGGGGGACATATGCTTTTGTATGGAACCAGTCAGCGGGAGAAAAAAACACCATTCTGAATAAACAAAAAAACAAACATACAAATTAGAAAATTACGTTTTTTTTGTTACATATTCCTCGCTGATCACTCGCACATTTTCATTTGCTTTACCTAAAATAGTAGTGTAAAGTGTCGGGACACAAAAATTGCGTTTTTTTTTTTTTAATTGACCCATACACAAAAGCATAATTAGAACCCTTGAAGGAAATGTTGAATTCGCATACATATGTACATACACAAATATTTTTTTGTAAATTGTGTAAAATATTATTAAGTCCATTATTACATCGAATACGGCCCTTTGTTCCAACTTGGAACCATAGGAATCAATATATATATATATATTACATCGAATGGATGTGTTATAAACATATGTAAGAATTTGAATATAGGAAATTTGATATCAGGTAAAAAGACAGTCTGGCCAATGCAATTGTTCGTTTGATATAAACGATACAAATGAGAAAGCTTTGTTGTAAATACGCGTTACTTCCCTTATGCAAAATGACAATGGGTTTTAATATTTAAACAATGACACCTATTCTCTTCCCATATCTATGCAACACCTTTGAAAGATACTAAATAAATATGTATATGGAAACACTTCAAGCATCCGTCGTTGCAGTTCTTCTAGGTGATGTTTATTCATTGTTGTCATTCTTGCCACAGTGGAACAATAAAACAACACTGAACTGAACGATGACAACAAAAAGATCTCATGACAATGGCTGCAATGTTCTATATTTACACCACAAGGAAAATAATGAAAAGGGTAAAAAAGTAAAAAAAATAATTGAAAGAAAGGTGTAATTTACAGCACTTACCGTAAGATGACAAAATATTAACAAAAAAAAAAAAAAAACTAAAAAGGCATGAACATGAACTTCTATCCTTGTAGAAACTTCTTAGGATTATAAATTGTTGAACATCTTCAAGTGACAAAATGCACTTGGCTGGAATGTGCAACGACAACATTACATGTTGCTACAACGCTTAAGAGATCTACTCGTAGTAACAGGCAGCGTCACTAAATAATGAAAATAATAGCAACAATAAAATATAATTTACAAGAAACAAAAAACAACAACAACTGTAGAGATTAAAAAGTGTTATTAAAAAGAAAACTTACAGACAGAATTTGGAAAATTATTATAAACAAACAATTTTTAAAATGTTGCAGATGCATTTCATATTATTTCTTATTATTTATATTATTTCTAAAAAAGTTCTACTTACTGTTGTCTGTATTGTCTGTGGTAAGTAAACCTTTTTCATTAAATTTTATTTATATGTACATACTATTTACTACAGTCATTTTGTCAGATATCTTTTTAATTAAATTTTAAGAATGACCTTAAATTGTATTGCGTTTTTTGAGATACCAAGTCTGCAATTATTATTTAAGATATTACAATTTTTTCTGTTAAATTTACAACCAAAAACTTATTTTACAGGTATATCGTTAACAATTATTATTTTATAAAATTATTTAGTGCTTTTATTCGACCTTTTTCAATATTCTATAATTTTTTTTTCAAGCAATTAGGTCACTTTTAGTATTTATATAAAAAAATGTTCTATATATTTATTTTATTTAGAAATCTAGAAAGAAATTGTAAATCGGGTCATTATCACCAAAATTACAAGCTTATAAGTGCGCAAAGGTACTAAAACCGGTTTTTTAATCGTAAAACCGGATATTGGAGGTATCCGGCATATTTCACTATTGGAATCTGCTCTTACTCGACAAACCCTACACGAAAAATAATATCGGGTCCTAGGTTTTTCTATTTCATTAAATTTTGTATCACTGTGTAATCTTTCGAGTACTGACATCACAGGATTTACTTTTACCCATGTTGAGCAAGTATTACGAACTTTTCATATACTGAAAAATAGTCTGTGTTATCATTATTAATTTAATAGAACTGCTAAAAATTACCTGAATTTGAAAATGTTAATAAATTTATCACTGTCCTTAATTTAGTGCACTGTTAATTCATTTCACAAACTTAAAAAACACCACAAAGAAAAAAAATAAAAAAGTGTTAAATTTAAATAAATATTACCTTTAACATAACGATTCAAATATTGAATGATACTGTCCTTAATTAGTTTCACGCAGCTGTAGATGATTAATTATATAATTATCTAATTGCCGTTTCAGCACATATGTTTAATTGTAAGGCGTCATTTTAATACACATTTCAAGTAGTTTTTGCACTAATAAATAAGAAATTATAATAAAATTTTCATAAAGCTCATAATGGAACACATAGTTGTGGTATGATCACAGCCATTTGGTTAACATGATAACAAAGTATTTCACAATATTGTGACCTGAGAGCAATATACAGTTACGAACAATAAAATAGGGTCACCTTTTTTTATTTATTTTTTATTATTTATTTTATTTAATTTATAAATGTTTATGTTTAATTTCAAAAATGTTTATTACGTATCGTTTTTCTATGAGTGTTCTGTGGCATCTCTTTCAAAAGAACAAAAAATATGTTAGCTATGACACTTTAAAATTAAAATGGCACTTGTTTCATTTGACAATAAAATAGGGTTAGTGACAAACTTATGAACAAACCAAAGAAATATATAAAATTAAAAAAAAAATAAAAAAATTTCACATTTATTTTAAAAACGGAATTAAATGCTTTAATTTTTTTAATAAATTTAAGAAACAAGTTGTATTAAAATAAACATATGTCTCTTATAAAGATATTAAATAGTGAAGGCCAGTACAAAGAATTTACAACGCCCTAGTTGCTCAAAAAAGTACAAAACACGTCAAAGACCAAGAAAAACGTTTGCCAAAATTGATCCGACTCTTGACCCTTTTCAGTCCGCGAAAGCCCTAACAATAGAACTGGGACTCGAAATCTCAGCCAGAACTGTTAGAAGACGTTTAGTAGAAAAAAATTATTTTTGGAAGAAAGACCAGCAAGGTTCAGATGCTCACTACAAGACATCGTCAAAATAAAATTGCTTTTGCAAGAGAGCATAGTTTTTGGGACTGTCTAATAAATGGGGAAAAATGGCAAAATATTCTGATGAGTCAAAGATTAATTTGATTGAAAACGATGGCAGAACATGGGTAAGAAATTTCCCGAAACTGGTATTTCCAATAAGATAATGACCCGAAGTGTACCTCGAATCTTGCAAAAAAGTGGTTTTATGACAATAGTGTGAACGTAATCCGATAGAAAATCTTTGGAAAAGAAAAGTAAAAAACGGCCAATAAAATCCAAAAATAAGGAAGAATATTCAGCAGGCGTGGTAAAGCATTTCCACCAAAACTTGTCATCATCTGGTAGATTAAATGCTAAAAAGAAGACCGTAATCAAGAACAACGGATACTGCACCAAATATTAATTTAAGTAACTTTAAATTTTACTTTTTGTAGTTTTTTAATATATTTTGTAACTGAACCTATTTTTATGTCCGCCCTAAATCACAAGTGAAACTAGTTTTTTTATATTTTTTTAGTTATATTTTAAGTTTTGATATATTACAGATAAATAAATGAAATAAACAAAAAATTCTTTTAAAAATTTAAACAAAAAGTATATTTTTTTTCATCGTATACAAAATTATTTCAACTGACCCTATTTTTTATCATCACCAAATGCATCATGTAAGTTCTAGAATTCACAACGGATTTTTTTTTTTATTTATTTATGTTTTTTTTGTGCACAATCAATAAATATATTTTTGCAATAAGAAAAACTAACTTATACTATGGATTTTCAAATATGTCTTGTCTTACGGCCTTCCTTACACGCCTTCATGCTTCAATTGTAATTTGGTTAAGATGAATTATTTAAGTATTATTATAAATATCTAAGAATATTTTAGAAATATAATTATCATTTTAATTTCTTTAAATTAACAATATTCGCTATTGTCAATATGACAAAAAATCTCATTATGTTGTCCCGGCAATGTTTAATATTCTTTCTTTCTTTCTTTCTTTCTTTCTTTCTTTCTTTCTTTCTTTTAATAGAAACTGCAGTGTACATGTATATCGTCACCTAAAATGCCCAAAGACGTGACCCTCATTATCATAATTTTACAGGAGAAGCAAAAAACGTTATAATATGAAAACTGTTTAATTGAAAATCGCGATTTCTTCACATCTTGTCTTAAGATAGACGACAAACTTATTTCTTATTTATTGTATTTCAGCCTTGTGTTCCAGATTCAAGCAAAAAACGAATTTTAATTTTTTGAGGTTTACGTCTTTGGGCATTTCAGGTGACGATATATGCTCTTTAATTGAATATAAGTATGTAATACATGTGTATATACATACATATAGTATATGTACATACATATGTATGTATATATTATATGTGAGTTTAGTTAGATGTATGGTTGACAACATGTTGATTGATGTGATTGTCTGCAGCAGTATAATTTATGCGTGCGTAAAGCAGCATTCCTTAAAAAGGAAAAAAGTAACACCGATACCATCTAAGTATTTCACATATAATAGAAACATACTACCCAACATACTACCCAGCATACCATTCTAGGAGCGCTCCGAAAAAGGAGTCACAAAAGAGTCCAACAAAAAAGCATTTTCGGAGCGTTCCGAAAAAAGGAGTCAGAAAAGAGTCCAAAAATTTCTTTTCGGATTCATATGGCTTTCTGGAGTAGACACCCAGACATATGTATACTAACACAACAATACACATATGTATGCATACATATTAGGGTGGAAATTATTATAAAAAATATTTCATAAAAAAATATTCGTAGCCTATTTCGTAATATTTAATTTCGGATTGTTTCAAGTCTCTAGGAAAATTATCTAAGATTAGAATATGTATAGGTTAATGAAATTCTATTTTTTGGCATTCCGTTTGTAACACATCAAATTATTGATCATAGAACTAAAATTTAAATATATTCTGGGTCCTTATAATAATCTAAGACTATCTAACCATGTCCGTCTGTCTGTCCGTCTATTTAAAGCACTATAGAGCTTCGAAAAAAAGATTTATACAAAAACAATGTTCATACGAAATTCAGCAAATATAAATTGCATGCAGAGACAAATCCTAATAGTTACTAAATTTTGTTTTCATTAGTGCATATTTGACCATAAATTCCACTTCTGAAAATAATTTAAATATTCAACAATTTCACTAAATATATATTAGGCTAACGAATTTTATAACGACATATCCCTCATAGAAAGTTCACTTCCGAAAAACACTTTAATCTCTTATAAACTAATGATGTTTCATGTTGAAACTCGAACAAATAAATATTCATAACTCCGATAGAGGGGCGTACGTAAATATCTTAAAAATATCGATATCAAACTGAAATTTTACACAGATCAGTCTTATTTTAGTAAATATTGGATTTTATAAGGGTCACTCCATAAATGGCCATAGCTCCCAGATGTACCTTACATTTCCGAGAATATCTTAAACATGGATCGTTTTTGAGAGAAAATATCGCAAATGAGTTATTTAAAAATAACAATTATACAAAATGTAACACAAATTTGTTTCAAGTATTCATAGATGACACAACTGATATATAGATGGTGGGTATGTAAGATTTGGCACAGCCGAATATAAACTCTTACTTGTTCACTTGAAAATGCGCAACCTCTAAAATCCGATTTTACTCAAGTTTGGTTTTTATATGACGAAGAATAATTTTATTTCTTGGAAGCATTGAATATTTAAAAAATACGGCCCACTCTAATGCATATACGTATATGTATGCACATCATTTCATTCGTAAATATGTATATACAGTGTATCACAAAACTATTTATGTTACCTATTAATTTTCAAGACGAATTTGTTTCTCACTCATACATACAATTTTAAAAAGCAGATAAAAATATTTTTAATGTTTTTAATTGATATTAGACATTGTGTAAGATGGGGAAATCCGCAAAACTGTAAAAATTTCCATTTATGTTTAGTTGCTGTGGCTACATATTAATTTACATAACAAACTGCAGGTCATGAAAGTATATTTCTTTTTTTGGAAATTCCAGTTAGTTTTTTGGATTTCTAAAATTTGTAAGTGTTTTGTTAAAAGGAAACATTTATTATACATTTTGCAATTGCTAATAGCAATAATTTCGTCCTTATTGTGCGCATGTATTTATATTATATAATAATAATAAGGAAGAATGTATGTATTTATATGTATTTGAGTTAAAAAAGCCAAAGGGAACATAATTTAACATATCCGAAGAAAAATTATTTTACAACTTTACTTCTGGGGCAAATAAATTACAACATTCATTTGTGATATTGTACTTATTTAATAGATATTGTCAAGCAATCAAGAATTTTGTAAATCGGTCGTTAATCGCGGAATCATTTCAAATTTACCGTGGAGGGAGGAAAGGCCATGCAGGGAAGGAAATATACGAAAAATATTCGGTCGCTGGCAAGATAAAAACCATTTGTTTTGGAAATTAACAGATTTTAATCATTCCCTGAGATCTATCGAAAACATTTTGCGTGTCGGCAATATCGTATATTCTATGATGAAAGCAAAAGCTATACTTTGGTTAAAATGGTCGACGTAGGGTCTAGCGGAAGCTAAATAAAGCCTTAAATATAAGTATATAAATTATGGTGGCTACATTTCTTTAAATGGAGTTGGTAATCTTGTATAAACTGATAATGTCTGAACCACCATGGATATTGGCCTCTTCCGAAAGCAAATCGTAACTCCAGAGCTGAAAAATGGATCATCACATACATATTGTGATCTTTAACATTACAATGACCCGAAATATACAGTTTTAGATATTAAAGTTAAACACTTGCCAATACCTATTCAATACTCGGACTGAATCTCGAATAGAACTCTTAGGGGTACAAAACACTTTTTTGCTCTTAAATGTTTAATTCTTTATGTTTTGGCGTGAACAGGAAAAAATTATTACAACTAACAGTTGAAATATGTATAACGCATATCTTTTTAATAAAAGAAATAAAAAATTTCATGAACATTTAAAAAAGACTTGAAACAAAAAAAAATTACAGGAATTCAAAAAATTCCAAAATAATTTTAAACTTCAATTTAATAAAATGCAATAATAACTGGATAAAAATAATATTTTTTAAAGTTGAATCAATTGAAAAAAACAAATATTTTTACTTGCTTTTTTTAAATTTTATGTATGAATTAAAAACAAATTTCTCCTAAAAAAAATAGGTGGCAAAATAGTTTTGTGTTACACTGTATTAACATAAACATTTATCAAGTACATAATTTTTGGCGTGTTAAGCTTCAAACAAACAAAAAAAAAGGTAAATTATTAACAATCTTAACTTTGGTTTGCCTGGAGGTGTTAAATTCTTAATAAAGGGTGTTTTTTAGATATATAGAACTTTAAGTTGGCAGCACTTTTTTACCTGGCGGCCATTGGCCTCCAAGATCGTGCGATTTAACGCCGCTTTACTATTTTCTGTGGGGATATGTGAAGTATCTAGTCTACGCCGATAAGCCCGAAACGATTGACCACCTAGTGCCACGTTATTGCCGATATACGGCCAGATTACGTCCGAGCCAGTTATATGCCAAAAGTAATGTTGAAATTATAATGCCAGAGGATTATCTTTCGAATAAAGTAAATTTCATGTCAATCTAAAAAATCATCTTTGTTTTATTCCATTTCAAAGTTCTATAATTCTTTCTTATTATTGTTCATTTGACCTTTTTTTATTATTAAGATTTTAGTAATTATTTCGATGCTCTTTGAGTATCATCATCTGGGCTTGTAAATAAATAATAATTTATATGGACCACAGACAATTAATGTTTATTTCTCTTCATCGTCTGTTGTTTAACAATACTTTTATTTTATTCTATACTTCTTAAAAAAAACACCCTTTACTTTGTGCGTAATTTTTGATAGTAGCATTTGTGAAATAAACAAAACAAATATAAATAAAACAAGTTAGAGTGCAATATTCAGCTGTGCCAATTTTAAATAAACACCACTTAAAAATATAATGAGAAATATAAAACCAAAAAACCAAACAGCAAAATTTCACGCAATAACTCGTCACTCAATTGTCAATTTAAATGAAACAATCTATGACTGAATGTCTGGCGCGGTCAGTTTATAGCCCAGATTTATAGAGACATGTTAAATATAAAGGCAACTAAAAGGAACACATGGAAAATATGCTCTAAAAAAACACGTTCTGAAAACTGACTGAAATATTTTAAAAATACAACATTTCATTAAAGTTTTACTCTTTCATTTCTATCTAATTTATTTTGATTAGAAAAATAAATAGTAAAATTGCACTACATTTTTAACACGTAATTTTTTATCGATATACTTTCGTTATTTACTTCATTGGTTCGTAGATAACAAGTCCTTAGCGGAGGAAGAGGAATATAACAATAATAAACTAGTATCGTATAATTCATATTGATCGGTGAAAATAATATTTTATTATTTATGAGGCAATTTATACGTGTTTTGAATTGAATGTTTTGATTTAAGTGTATGACGTCAGATGTTTTCTCTAACTTTGTATATTTTAATAGACATACAAAGGTAACAAATCTGAGTATTAAACAATTTTATTATTGTAATTTAGTTCTTAAAACTTTACTGCCTGATGACCATATTGTCTAGACAAGTTATCAATAACTGTTGTCATGATATATGTATTTGTTTGGCAATATTGATTACAAATTGGTAGTTAATATTTAAATCTGTCACTATGAATGTGTTTTTTGTTTAATCGTAGTTGACAAGGATACAATACAATAAATAATAAATAACTCGATGCTATAAAATTTGTTATTATAAAAACAGTTGTCTGATGACTCAACGAATTGTAACGTATTTATTTCTTAATTTACTTTAAATTATTCAATGTAAAATAATATTACCTTTAGATATTAATCCGAAAGGTTTCTGGTTTTGCCGCTATTATTAATAACACAATTAATTTTAAAAAATTCAAAAAGATGTTTTTTGGACAAAGTAATCATTTAGAAAATGAAAACGTAATTATGTGAAAGTTATTGCTTTTTGAAATTCGAAACTTAATAATATATATATTTTTGTTTTTGTTTTTTTAGAGGTATAGAACTTCGAATTGAAATAAAACACAAGAAAATCGTTTTAATGACCATCAATTTGGCTTTATTGGAAGGATAATTTTATGCCAATAATGTTTAAATATGATTTGAGGCATGTGGCCGCCGCGGCTGGCTCGAATAAAGCCAATTCTACAGGTCCAATTTTCAACCACTTTTTCGAGCATATGGGGCCGTATGTCGGCAATAACGCCACGAATGTTGGCTTCCAATTCCCCTAACGTTTCTGGTTTGTTGGCGTAGACGAGCGACTTCACATATCCCCAAAGAAAATAATCCAATGGTGTCAAATCACACGATCTTGGTGGCCAATTGACAGGTCCATTCCGCGAAATTATGCGCTCATCGAATGTTTCCTTCAATAAATCGATTGTGGCGTGCGCTGTGTGGCATGTAGCGCCGTCTTGTTGGAACCACAACTCATCCACATTCATGACATCCAATTCGGAAACAAAATAGTCGGTTATCATGGCTCTATGCCGGTCTCCATTAACGGTAACTGCCTCTCCAGCATTATTTCGGAAGAAGTATGGCCCAATGACTCCACTAGCCCATAGAGCACACCAAACAGTCAGTTTTTGTCTCAAGGGTCTCATGTGGATTCTCTTCACTCCAAATGCGGCAATTTTGCTTGTTGACGTAGCCATTCAACCAAAAATGAGCCTCATCACTGAACAAAATTTTGCGATGAAAATCAGCATCGAGATCAATCTCATTTTCGGCCCATACACCAAAATCACGACGCATTTCATGGTCTCGCGGCTTTAATTCTTGCACAAGCTGGATCTTGTAAGGTCGCAAGCCAAGATCTTTGCGCAAAATCTTCCATAAAGTTGATGGACAAAGCTCCAATTGCTGAGCACGGTGGCGAATCGATTCATTCGGGTCCTCTTCAACACTTTGCTCTACAGCGGCAATTGTTTCTTCGGTGCGCACTGTTCGACGTCTCTACAGATGCGTATTATCACATAGAGTAAACGTAGTGCGAAAACGATCCATGGTTAACCGAATTAATTGCTCTGATGGACGATTATGTCGACCATAAAATGGACGGAGCTTGCGGTAAACTTCGCGAACTGAACCGTTATTTTCGAAATAAATTTGCACGATTTGCAAGCGTTGTTCTTTTGTCAACCTGTTCGTGATGAAATGGCAAACCAAACTGAACATAAATGATATTAGAGTTGCCAGATTTGACCACAAAATGCCAGTTTTATCTCTTTTCGAAAAACAAACCTGTAAAAAAATGGAAACAAGTGCCGCATAAATATTGTAAAAAAAAATTTACTACTAAGAGACAAAATTGTTCAATGCAGAACTGATGTTGATGTTGTCAGTCGCCTGAATTTACAATAGTTGAACAAATATTATAGGTAATTTCCTTATAAATTTTTGTACAACACCTAAAACGATTTAACATATATTTTTCAAAAGTTGTATGAAAATTTAAGTTTTGCCAAAAGTTCATATCTGAATATTAAATCAAAATTAACTTTTGCTCCATCGCTTGTTGACCCTAAACGGACTAAATGGCTTTTTTCAACTGCAGCTGAGTTGGAAATTGCGTCTAAAATAATTTAGTATTATAAACTTCGTCGTCTTTAATTATGTAATTATGTACGATATGGCTGAATTCATTTAAATGTAATCGTACCATTTGAGCGCTGGTCACCTAAATTGTTTAAAACTTTTTCTATTCCATTTCACAGTTTATGACACTACTAGATGAACATCACGGCAGCTTAACAGCAATAAATACGTACTTATGCTTGGTTTTCACTATGTCAGTTTTGTTGTCAAATTGTGCAATTTGTTGGTAATTTCATAACAATTTGGACAATTTGACAACAAAACTGACATAGTGAAAACCAAGCATTACTCGAAAGTTTTTCTGAGTTTCAGCTGACTTTATCAGCGATGAAGAAAAGGGATTTTTCATACAATAAGGAAGCTGTCTAGTTTTTTCGCTTGTATTATTAATTTTATATATTTATTGATACTCTACTTTTGGCGTTTTGAAATCTTGACAACATACAATGTAAAACAGTGTTGCCATTTTGACGCTTTTCGGGTATTTTATGACGCTTTTTTGGTCTCGTTACCCTTTATTTTTTTCAAATACCCTTTTTTAAAAAAGGGTATTTTTTGACGCTTTTTCTATTTTTTTTTTTTGTGCAGTTTTGGAAGAAGTTCAAAAAGTAAATCTAGCTTTCGATTCAGCCAATGCGGACCATCTCAAGCTTTACAGCGATTTGTATTACCTGATTAAAAGTATTACAAACTTTGATTATCTAGAAGGTAATTTAGATGAAAGCGTTAACGAATTTTGTTATCTTGGCTATCATTTCGAAAAGTCTTGCGGAGATTATAAAATAAATGAACAATTTAATAGAATTTACAAAATATCACGTACTCAAACTAAGACATAGTCTTCCTACAAATTTTATATTGCTTCAAAAATATCATTATTTAGTGTTGGCAATATTTTTAAAAATAGCGAAGCGGATATTATTAATTTCATACAAAACTTCATTAATGATTCGTCTCTAATAAATAAAATAGAAATTTCCCTACAGAATCTAACGTTGTAAAAATGGAAAAATATTGAAAGAACTGATGAATTTTGGATTGAAGTTATTTATTTGGGAGAAAATCCTTTTCGTGAACTAGCTGACTTTGTTATTCGTAGACTTTCTTTTCCTTACTCAAATGCCGAAGTCGAAAGAACGTTTAGTGTAATGAATTTTTTTAAACCAAGGATCAGACACGGACTTTCTTTAAACTCAGCCAAAAGTTTGTTGTTGCAATTACAAATTACCTTCAAATCAAACTTATAAAAGGTCTGAATATTTCATTATGTCTGTTTTGTGGCCCGATGATGATGATTATAAAACAGATGTATTTGAAAATTAAATTGTTTTTCTATAAAACTTTATATTTTATTTTTTATGAATTGTTATTTTATTTTAATTTTTTGTTTACTCCTGTAGTGGAATTCTGTAACTTATTTTAACAACACTTGTCATTGTTAAAAAACTAAACAACTGATTAAGCGATTTTGCTATTCTCGAACTTATTTAGCAACACTTGTTATTGTTTGCAATCAGCTGAGTTGTTAAATTTTTTTTTTTTTTTGTATTCCTTTTAGCTCTTTTTGTTTATTTTAACAGAGGTGCCACATAGTGCCAAATTGTAACAATATTTTTAACATTAAGTTACAGAATCGCATAATCGTTACTGCAAACGACAAAATGAGTCGACAAGAAAACAATTCTTGCTATTGTTAAAAGTTACAGAATTCCACTACTGGTAACTGAATTGATAATAAAATTAATTATTTATTTTTCAAAAATTTTAATCGAAGTTGCCTTCAAGTTAAATATACAATTTATTTGAAAATAAATTGTTACACTACATTTATTTTTGAATATTTATGTTATATGTCTTACATAGCTTTCCGTTGGAAAGCATAATGCAAAATCATACAAAAATATTCAAAAGGGACACTAGCAAAATGTAATGCATTTTCTGGCCTGCTAAAGCCGTCATCAGCATTCTTTGTGTCTAATAGTGTTTTATTTTCAAACTTTGTATATTTAACTTTTTTTAATTATAAATTAAATGAGAATTATTCCTCTTGCGAGTATTAATAAACAAATTTTTCAAAAATTTTAATCGAAGTTGCCTTCAAGTTAAATATACAATTTATTTGATTTGTATGATTTTGCATTATGCTTTCCAACGGAAAGCTATGTAAGACATATAACATAAATATTCAAAAATAAATGTAGTGTAACAATTTATTTTCAAATAAATTGTATATTTAACTTGAAGGCAACTTCGATTAAAATTTTTGAAAAATTTGTTTATTAATACTCGCAAGAGGAATAATTCTCATTTAATTTATAATTAATTATTTATTTAAAAATTTTAACATGCTTTTTGATATTCTAAGTTTCTTGTTTTTTACCCTTTGTTTTATTGCCAATTTTAATCTTTTTTTTTTTTTTTTGTGTTATTTGCAAAGCAAAACAGCACGATACCAAAATTATTGTTAAATTTTTTTTGGCGCTTTTTACCCCTTTTTTGTAATTTTTTACCCTTTTTACCCGTTTTTACTATACACTTGACGCTTTTCTTTATATCTAAAATGGCAACACTGATGTACATTAGTTGTGAATTGAACAAACGTATATAAAGAACAAGGGGCTACACACAAAGATTATTATGTTAGCTATAATATGTGAAATATCAAAAAGAAAGATTCAATAATAAAAAAATAAATTAAAAAAAAAAAAGTATTTTCAGTTTTTAAGTTTTTTTATTTTTAAATTTTGATTATTCTACTATCGATAAATGTTGCAAAATTTAATTTTGATGTCTGAGTTTGGCTTGAAATTTGACAGCTACCGGGGCAGTATTCTCTGTTCAAATTTGAATAAGTCTAACTGATTGTTATTATTGTACCACACATTAAAGCATTAAATATTTAAAAAATGTTTATATATGTACATTAGGCCGGGCCAATTTGTATGGAGCCGAAAAAATCGATTAGAGCCGCCCCCTAGGATAATTCTATGGACAATTCTAAGCAACTTTGGTGAAGGAACCATGGGTCTATCTCGATTTTCGAGTCTCCCACTTTTCAAAAAATGATTTTTTCTCCTATAACATTATTTTGATTCGAAATTCGATTTTTTATTCATCGTCATATTATCTTTTTTATGTGTATATGGGGGGTTTTTGGGGTCGAGAAATTAATTTTTGATCTTTATTTTTACCTATGAACACCACCAGAGGGCGTTTCATGCATATTTGTAATATTTTTCGTCTATTTTCCGAGAAAAAATGTTCGGTAAAATTGATATTTATTTTATTTTTTTCAACAGAAATTCAACCTAAAAAATAAGAACATGTGTAAAAAAAAAATTAATTTAGTGGAAGAAAAGCGGAATGAATAAGTTATTTTTGAAAGTCTTTCTTGCTTTCAAGTCATTCATTTTTTGAAAAATGGGAGACTCGAAAATCGAGATAGACCCATGGTTCCTTCACCAAAGTTGCTTAGAATTGTCCATAGAATCATCCTAGGGGGCGGCTCTAATCGACAAAAAATTTGGCCCGCCCTAATGTACATACTCATAATAATTTTTAATAACTGAAAAAAATGTCTTGAAATACCAGAAAAGAAAATTATAATATTTAATTTGTAGGAAAAAGTTAAACGAAAGAAAAACGTCCCTTAATCCTTTAATAGTCATGATGTAATTATGTCAATGTACACAGTTCCCATCTAAATGTTAGAGATTTTTAATTGAAATGAAAAAATAAACTATATTCATACTTAAACAAAAAATCTTTGTACGCCAATTATGTGAGAAATGCTAAATTTTCGTAAGGAATAGAATAGAAAAAACATGTACTCCGTAGCCAGATGCAGCAGCAGAAACACTAAAGGATAATTTTTGGAAAAGTTTCTCAACTCTTTAGTATGCCATGCTGCTAAATGGCATGACCCAAAATGACCTAAATATTATTTAAAAATAAAGGGAAGTAGAAAAAATGTTGTAATAAAAAGAAGAAACATTTGAGGATAGAAAACAGAATGGCAAAGAGAAAGAAAGGAAATACACATACAATTTATGAAAAATTCATAACACATAATGAGTGACAGTAGTACCAAAGAGCGTCAACTTAAGGTTTATTTTTCACCGACAAAATACCGGAAAAACAGACATTTTACGAAAAGGGTGCGTGGCATGATTATGCAAAGGATGTGAACACATACACAAGGATATATAAATATACTTAGTATTTACAAGCAGTAGTAGCAGCAGTGTCAGTATAGAACTGCAGACAGCAAAAATAAAACGGGAGACCTACTAATAGTTTACACAAACTTTTGTTCAAGAAACAAAAGAAAAAACAAACAAACAAAAAAAAAACCAACTAAAATTAAGTACAAAAAATATTATAACAAAAACTTGACAGTTAGAACTTGTGCCGACGGGGCAAGACAGGTGAAATATGCTGCGCAAACAATGGGAACACAACAATGAATGTAGAAAAACGGAAAGACGCTAATTAAAATGTAATAATACACATTTCCATTTATTTACACATATGTACACAAACACACACATGTAAATACATATTCGTATGTCATTATGCGTTCATAGTACGTGTGTACCCAGCAAGCCATATGAGTCCGAAAAGAGTCTTTTCTGACACCTTTTTCGGAGCGTTAACGCTCTTTATGAGCCCAAAAAACAATCATAATTGCTCCGAAAATCTTCAGAAAATTCGAAAATGGTCCGCCAGAAAGAGCTCTTAGATAATGTCAGAAAAGAGTTTGTTATGAGGATTTTCTTGGGCTCTGTGTAATCTTGTTTTTATCATTTTGTGTGGTATAGCTATGTGTTTGTTCAAAACACAAATAACAGGACAACAACGCTTTGGTACACACATAATTAAGTGGAATTTCTGAGTCATACTGCGTGCCGACTCAGGACAGTAACAAGCAAATTTTTCTTTCGCTCCGAAAATGCTCTTTTGTTGGACTCTTTATTGACTCTCTTTTCGGAGCGCTCCTAGAATGGTATGCTGGGTATATACTCGGATGTATGTATATACATATAAGACTGTGATAATAAAATTAAGAAAATGACAGGAAAAAGAAACAAATTCATTCACATATACATACAAATGCAAACAAATAAACAACATAGACTCCTTCTTTTTATTTGATTCTTATAAATTTGTGTGTAAAAATTTGTTTGTACCCTACATCAATTCGCAGAGTAATTGCTACAATTTTAAAGAGTAAATTTATTTACATTTTAATAAATTATTCAGATTCAAAAGTTTAAAGCGTAATTTTCAAATGATTGATATCTATCTCTACATGGATTGGAAAGTTCTTGTTTTAGCATTAAAAAATTACATTTCATTCAACGGCTCTACGACTTAATTTGGCAAATGTTTCTACAAATTCACAATTTTTACTTGTAATAGATTTTTAAACTTAAAATCGGTAGATTCTGTTCATAAGTTTTAATAATTTGGCTTGGAAAGTTAGAATCATAAAATTTTAAAATTGAGATTGAAGTCTATGGAAATTGGCCATATTCAATAGGAACTGAAATTGGCTCAAAAGTTTATCATTTTAATTTTCAAATTTCAATCTTTAGTTTGGCTATGAGCTTTACATACATGCAATTTATACCCGCCGGAACATTCTGAAAGGGAAAAATACGACTAAAGTGTAAATTGTACTTCCCATTATTATTTCTCATATTAAAATGTTTATTAATGTGAGATTAAGAGATGTTAAGTTAAACATAAATGAAAGTAATTATGTTACAAAAATTTGTATTTTAAATCATTACTGGGAAATTAAAGTTTTTACTAGATAATTTATTTAATCTTAGAATTAAGAAGACTGAATTGACTACTGCATGAAAAAGTAAATTGTTATTTGACAGATATTGATAAGAGTAGACAAGTTAAGTGTTTGCAAAAACAGGCATCTTTTCAGTTTTTTTTTTATTTTAGCTTACTATTAAATTAAAAAAGAAAGTAATATTCAGGTTGTGAATAACGAATACTATTTTCAAAAACTACAAATAGCTCCAGGCTCAGCTGATCAGATGATTTATTCAGCCATTTGCGATATGATCGCTAATAAAGGAGATAATATTTATGGTGAATTTCACGTCAAGTGACCCAATGTTAAAACTCGATTTGGATGAAATTTTAACCAAGCTTAGTACTAATGAATAGTAGGCAAGACACAAATTTTCAGCTCCATCAGTCCAGAAGTGCCGGAGTTAGAGAAGGTCAAAGTTGAACATTTTGGTCAATTTTGGTCATACAGGGTTTTTTTAAATGAGTGTAACTTTTCACATATTGGTCCTAGCAAAAATTGTCTAAAGGACTTTAGATAGCTATTTCTTTAATCATTTAAAAAATATTTTTTTTAAATTTGGGCCCTTTTTTCTCAAAAGAAAGCTTATACAATTTACTTTACAGTTTCGCAGTTATAAATAAATGTATGAAGAAAAAAACTATTTTTTGCCTAAAAAATTTAATTTTTTTATTTTTAATTCATAAAAAATCCAAAACGGTAAAAAAAGTGTCAAGTCCTATTACTTTTACGTAAAGTCGCATAACCTATGAACAAAATGAGACATAAATCATGAAAATCGATGAACGCGTTTCGCTTTTATTCACAAATAAGTACAGGGGCCAAATTACCGCATTCGTGATCGAATGAGCTATCGTATCGAAAAATGATTTCGATATCGTAATTATGATAAAATGTACTAAATTTCTTGCACGATATCGAATGCCGTAATCTCAAATAAGAAAATTACCATAAATTTTACTCGATATCGAATGCGGTAATTTGGCCTCAGGTATGAATTTCAAAAATTGCTCGGGATATGCACAAAATGTACAAGTTAATTTTTCTCCGGTTTTTAAAAGAACTAACTTGTACATTATCTTAAAAAGATAAATATTAGTTCAATTCTTTCTCTAATTAAATAAAGTTCGCTTATTGTAATGCATTTAGTCCATGGATTCTCTTCGAAAACCAGTGGAGAAATATTAAATATTTGTTATATCATAAAAGAGATAACTAAACTAAGTTACTCTAAAAATGTTTTTTTTTTTAATTTCTTGTAAAATTAAAAAAGCTCAAATTTAACTTACTGTAGTGATACTTTCTAACATATCACCTCCGAGTTAAAGGTTAACGGAGAATTTTTAAAGACGTAGAGCATCTTCTAGTCACACTCTATCATATGACAGTGTTCTTCTACTGGCTTTGTTTTTAAGTTCCTTCAGTTTCAAAACAATGTAACACTTGAGTCTCCATGCAAGCGTAAGTGTTGCCCTGAAAATTATGTTGCAACACAACTTCCACTTTTATGTTTTCAGTCATACACTTTGTTGCTTTTTCATGTGTTATTTTCTTAGACTTTTTTTCTCAGCTTTCTAGAAAACTTTGACGTCAACATAAAAGTTTTTGTGTGCTTAGAAAGAAAGTTCTATAGAGTTTCTCAGCTGATACTTCTTTTTGACTTGCGAAGCTATACACACTATTACACTTGTGCAGGCCCTGCAGTTCATGGAACTAATTCCGCGTATGTACAAAGAATATTTACTGTGCTGGTGCACAGTTGGATATTACTGCTTTTAAAACAGTTGGGTTGTGTACATAATTTGGAAACACAAATGCTTTAAAATATACCACGGTTGTTAGAATATGTAATTGCTTCACAGTTGAATTTTAAACCCTGGGAATAAATAATACTTCATGGACACATGATCACTCAATTAAATTTAAAGGATTATATTTCACTTAAAGTGATTTGGTATATTTGAAATATCGATTTTAAACTGTATTTAAACATGAAACAGAAATTAAGTTCAATTAAAATTGTTTGTGTACATATACATAATTGTACATATGTATATAATATTATATAAATTAATATTAAGTAAAATTATTTTTATACATATAACGAAATACATATGTATGTATGTTGAACAAGTATTTTTGTTTAATAAAAAATAACAACAAAAGTGTTGCTTTTGACGATAATAGAAAATGTCTGGGAAATGTTTTGAAACAATTCCACTGACTTATTGCTGTATATAAAGGAAATTAATTTGTACTGAAGAATGATTTGTGGAGTTGTTGTTGAAATGATTTATGTAAAAGATAAGTACTTTGTTAAGAAGAAGTCAAAGTGAAGAACATATAGTAAGAGTTTTAAACGGCTGAGCCGAATCGTATATACCCACCACCATCTAGATTCAAGCATTTAAATGTTATCAAGAACAAAATAAATATAGTGACATATTTTGATCTAAAACTTTGTACCGATTCAAACTATTTTGTTAACTTTTGGACATAGGTCTCATTGTGTTTTAATTGGTTGTAAATATTATATAAATTTTATTCTAAAATTGGGAATGACAAAATCAATATTCCCCCCAAATTGTTGGTGATCGTTATAATATATGTTTTCTTTTTGTGTTCTACGTTCAATACTTAGGTGTGATCCAAACAGAGTGACAAAGTCAATATACCCCTCCATATTTTTAGTAGTGAGTATTAGCAAAGAGTTTGGCAGCAGCTCTAGAAGCCATATTTATTTTAGTTTTCAGTATGATCTGCCACATACAGCTAATACTATATATTACGGTGACAATCATTATAACTAACTTATTTAATTGTGTTTATATATTTGTGGTTTATATGCAATATATATAAACATGTATAAATGTATATATATATAATAAGAAATTCCTCTTAGATTTAATGCAGTATGTGGAAGCGTAAATCACACCAACAATCTTTGGCATTAATACTATAAATTATTTGAATGTTTGAGCTTTATCCCAATTAAATACTGACATTAAAATTAAGTAACATTTATTATATAAATAGAGTCTCTAGAGTAGGGATTATTTACACATTATTGTAGGTGTACGTGTTCATATATCATTGTGTACGCACATATATACATTGTTTACATACAGAAATATGTTTTAAATTAACCTCACACCTTTATGAAACCGCATACAGTGAAAAGTAGAAGTTAGGCTCAAAAAGGAAAATTCACTCACAAATCCCACGCATTCATAATAAATGTATTTTCAAACTTATCAATGGTGTTTTAAACAAAAAATTCCATATTAAATATAAAATTCTAGTGTATAAATTTAGAAGAACTTCATTATACTTTTGGACTTTACTATAATTTCGGGCTTCTGACATTGACCAGATTTATAAATATTTTAGTGGATGAACGAAACAACTATACCAATGACACTACTGGGAAGAAAACGAAATATTTTGAACCAAATTTTTCAATTCTACATTCATTCAGTTTCGATATATTGACATTTATTTAATAATATAATAATTAGTTGTCATCAAATGTAGTTTTTTAGTATTCTATTTACCAAGAGCGCCAATATGTTGAAATCACATAGCAGTGATATTGATACAATCAATAATAGGCCAAAATTTAATGGTAAACATCTCTACATAAAAAAATCTAAATTGATGTAAAATGTCAAAACCATGTTCGATAAAAACTCTTGTCCCTTCATATGGAAGAAGCAAGGATATTTCTAAAATAAATACAATTTCTGTATTCTCTAGTGTAACAATCACGCTATCTCGAACACAAAGTTCATCATCAATTTCATTAATGTCAAAATATAAAGTATCTACATGTCATCTCATCCAAATAGTATAACTTAAATGGTTTTTATGGGACGTAGAATTGCCAAAGAAAAGTGCTAGAGACTGAAACTATGGAAACTGACTACACAGAACTAGAGAAAAATTATTTACTCAATATTTTAAATTGAGTGAAATCTGTACTTAACTTTTCAGAAAGATATCAGATGTTTCTTGATATGTTTCTTAAAATTCAGTTTGTCGATCTTCATTTGGTCTGTTTCTGGAAAACTGTGAGACTTTTTTTGAACATAGAGAACACAGGGATTGCTTCTGGACATTGGACATTTCATATATTAAAGCAAGAGAATGTTGGAAGAATATTGCAGCACTGCATATCGGGATGTTGCGCAGGCAGACAACAAACAAATAAGAAGTAAGAGTTTATACAGTCAAACCTCGATATAACGACCCTCACTATATCGAATTCCTCGGTTTAACGAATTTTTTTAAATCCCCTACAACGCTCCCTAAGAGTTAATACAAAATAAACAGATACACACAAAAATATTTTGTTTGGGTATGAATATTTCTATATATGTTTGAGCTATTTGTGCCGAATTTAAACTTGCTGCTGCTGCTTATAACCCTTTCAGAGCGTGATGCATCGATTGTGCGGGTGGGTTTCGGTTTCAACATTTTTGCTTCTGTTAACCCAATTTGAAATAGACAGGCATGCAACGATTGTGCTGATTGATTTTTATATTTGTTTCTCACACTTCTCTTCTGTTTGATTTACCGATACTTGAATTATAGCGAAATTCTTCAACCACATTTCAGTTCTAGCAAAATGAGTCGTGGTAGCAAGTAAATGTCTTTAATTACAAAATTATTAATCGTTTACAAATTTTAATATTTCAAACTAATTGAAATAGTTTCATGCAATAAAAATGTGTTTAGTTAAAAATATGAAAATGCTTGAAGGATATAAAAATTATAAAACCTTATCATTGATTATATTTTCATACGCTGTAGAAATCACATATTCCAAAAATTATAAAAAATTCCTGGTTGTTTTGCGTCAGGCCTGAAAGGGATAAGATATTTATGTTCATTTAAGTGATTTCCGAAAGCGCACTTTATAAGGCAACTACGGTCAAATATGAACCGATCATCATCATATTGTGAGTGACGATTAGATTAGATTTATGCACATTTAATTGATTCTCGGAAGGTGTATTTAAATGGGGCTATGTCACTTCACTTTGCATAAAACTTCTTATTGCAGAATTTTGTATAAATTCGGTTTTTCTATAGACATTTAAGTACCATAAGCCATATTCCGGGACGACATATGTATCTGTGGCGGTTATGAGAAGTCATGGACCGATTCTTACCATTTGAAACAGAACTGTTGTTTTGTAATAAAAATAAAGTTTGCAAAATTTCATTATTATTTTCTGCATTTATTTGAAGAAATAGCAAAAAGTATCTGAAAATATCGAGGTAGTCTGAAACTTTAATCCATAACTTGGGTCCAAGTGCACTGAATTTGAAAATTTTCAATGCCAAACATTTCGGTAAATCAAAAAATGTTTGGTAAAAGTTTCATTGTTCTAAGTCTTTTTTTCGAAGCTCTATCGTGCCAACAACAGATAGCTAGATCGTCGTAGAATCGTATAAGGTCACAGAATATATAGACTTTATGGTTCAACGATAATTATATCAATGTGTTACAAATTGAATGGCAGACGTAATATACCCTTATATTTTTGTTGGTGGATATAAAAACAAGTTTAGTATTGCCATCAACGCACGTTTCCTACCCAAAGAATTATCTTCTGCAATACCAATTCGATTCTAAAGAATTGCTAAATAAGTAATGTATTTTGTAGCAATAATTGAAATTGTATGTTAATTCTTTTATACACTGTGAGTATAGTAGTGGCTTAGTTATACAAACAAATATATAATGCTATTTAAACAACGCTTGAAAGATTAACGGCAGACTCTGCTAAACAAAGATGAAATCATACAACCACATAAATACTCGTATAGGTATACAAGTATGATGTACATTAAGGGGACCTCAAAATAAGTTGCTGATGTTCCCAACTATAGATGCTTGCATATACATGCTGATATTCCCCTTTTTTTTAATGATTTCCCTATTATGGCTTTTAAATATTTAAAAACGAATTATGTTAGGAACATTTAAGCATTTGTTTGGTTCCATACAAATTGGGCTATCCTATTGCACATACAATTGTATTTGGTACTTTGTATTGGAAATCCCAAGATTATTAAAAAGGTTTGGGTTGAGTTTATTCTGTACTTTTTACTCAGCACTAACACAAATAAATGTATTGTTAGATTTTATATACATTCATGTGTATAATACATAATGTATGTCGTATAAAGTCTATTGGTATTGGTAATGCTGTTGATGCGTGCCTTTGATTGACTTCCGTTATTGTGTACTTTAATCGATGTAACACCCAAAGGACATTTTTTTTGGATTTGTGGTTCTCATACTTATGCGAGAACACATTTAAACATTTATACATTTTTACGAATTGATTCATCAGCAAAAATTTTCTACCGGATTTCGTATGAATGCATTTCTAGTGATGCGTGTGGGAGTCTGTGAACATGTGTGTTTCAACACAGGAAATAAATACATGTAAAAAACAATCACACAAATATAAAACATACTTATGTACATATGTATGTATGTATGTTTGTAGGAATATGTTTTTTGTGCATGTGTCAAAGCCAATGATCATTTTGCCAGTACTTTAACTTCTTTTGATTGTAAGTAAATATATTTGTTTGGTGTGTGGTGTATTTCTTTACTACAAACATCTGGTTTAATTGCGTGAAGGTGCCTTCCAGTGTTGCCAGTTTAGCCATTTAGAGGCTAGCTGTGGCCTTCTTGTTTACCTTTTAGCCTCGAAATTTATATTTTAGCTTCTGACATTTTTTATACCCCCACCAAACAGATGGGAATATGTATATTCAAACTGTCATTCTGTTAACACATCGAAATAATAGTCGTAGAATCAAAAAGTCTATATATTTTGGGTTCTTATTATTGTCAGTCGTCAATAATAAAAAAATCAATCCCAGAAGATGCTGGAAATATCCCAGTGAAACGTTGGAGAAAGAAAAATTAAACAAATTGTCTTTTATTTGAATGAAAATACAGACCTTGAAAGCCTGATTAGAAAATTCTAAAACATAAAACTGTTATTATAAAAAGGTCGATATATATTAAAAATTACTAAACTTAACTTAATTTTGTTTGAAATGAATTTTGAATTGCAATAAATTTCTTTCACGAAAGAAACCAATCACTGAATACTTCTTACACTTTAAAAAAAAAAATAAAAAGTTTACAATGGCACTGCGAAAACTTGTTCACCCAACTATATTCGCTCGACGACTGAAAAAACTAGAAAAAGTTGTTGACGTTGCTAGAAAACAAGTTTTCCATGTGAAAAACTCTGTTAAGGGTCGGAAAAAATTTTAAACTTGGATTTTATCAACATAGTTCACAGATGCCCCGGGTATAAACGTGCCCCGCTCTCCCCTACTATATTTTTGCAATGCGTGGGTTATTTAGTACTATGAAAATTGTTAAAGCAAAATAAATAAATCGAATTAAAGTTAAAATGCTCAATATATTATAAAATATTCGATGTTCTTTTAAAAGACTACAGAAATTTTTGATGATCTCAAAAAGCTCTTAGACTCTCGTGATATTTATGCAAATACTAGTTCTGATTCTTCTGAGGATGAATAGATTAATAAACCTATTTTATAATTATAGATTTTTTTAAAACTAAACAAGCTCTTAAAAATCAAATTTGTTGGGTGGATCTTATTTTATTCTTCATCATCTAAAACTAATCAATGCAAAATTTTAAGCTTTTGGATGATGAGATTCCATGTCAAAAACTGATTGAAAATTATTAAATTAGTTAAACAACAGGCTTTTTTGATATCTTGAAAATTTGCTTTTTTAATCCTTTTAAAAGATACATTTTAAAATGGCAATATTTATAAATAAGAAGTATATTGTTTTCCTATTTCATTACTATCGCGTCATCAGATTGGCCTTAAATTTTACGTCAAATTTTACATATTTATTTTTAAGTAGTCGTAAATATTTTGTTACAGGATTTTAAGTTTTTTTGGCTTTTTTTAAGACCATTTAGCTTCCCCTTTTTCCAGCTCCTGGCAACACTGTTGCCTTCATATAGTACAAATGCAAAGAAAAATGTGTTATCACAAACATGTGTGTTATCATGTACACACATTACAATCAATATACATACATATACAATTTTAGTGAAAGCAATTTTTAGGAACAATTTGTATGTTGTGTATATGTATTGTATATGCTTTAAATAATTCTATTTATGTTTGAATGGGTATGTGATGTGTTACCCAAGTGGATTTCATTTTCATGTTCAATTACTTGCACACACACAAGCATTCAATGTATTTTTGCAGGTGGCAGTACTGAGATTTTCATCCAAATAACCAAAAAAAAAAAAAAACAGAAGAATACAAGCGAAAAATCCCAAAACGATTTTATCAATTGCTGATATTGTCATTCCATTACTAAATACTTTCTAATTTGAGATGTATCAAGAGGAAAACACAAACGGAATCTGCTTCAACAGGAAAACCAAACCTGTACAATGTATTAAAAATAAATAAAATTTTGTTTCATTTTCTTAATAAATATTCTATGTGCCAAAGTGTGTTTAGGACGAGCTTCAGATGTCTACTAAGGAAAATTACAATCACAAACATATATGTACATGTGTCCATAAAGTAATTAATGCAACAATTTTAAATCTTTAAAAAAAATCACAAACTATCATTCAATAATTCACATATTTTCTAAATTATGTTTAACAATTTTTCATAATAACCATATCTGTATCTTTATAGGGAGTGTTGTACAATACACTAGCTTTAATAATGTCTTAAAAACAAAATTGAAAATATCGTTCTTATTATTTTTTTTGAGCAAATTAACATTTCCATAAAATTATTTCAAATTTATTTATGACTATTAAAGAGATTCATATAGACGTTAGCAGTATGTATATCAGCCCAGGTTTGGGAAACATGGTACAGTTGTTCTCTTTTGATACATTTTAAACCTCAGTTGGTACTATTAAACTTTTTATCCGTTAAATAAAAATATACTTTAATCTTATGTACTTTATAATCTTTCAAAGAAAAAAAAAGACCTTTTCTAGTATATATTTTTCTGATTGCGAGAGCGACAAAACACAAATTTTGTGACTTGAGCACAGAATACAAAAAAGTACTTAAAAATAATATAAATATTCAAAATTGTATGTTAGTCTTTCATTAGTTTGAAAGGACAAACAAATTTCCCTTTATTATCAGTCGTTTGATGGAAAAGATGATTTGCAAATAAATATTTGAGTGAATCTAAGACGCCGAAAAACACAGTCTACAAAAAGTACCAACTATACAATTTTTCTCTTTTTGGCCCTCTAATTTTAGGTTTAACTTATATTTCATTATAAGAATCTATATTTAAAACTATAAATCTGTTATTGATTCACTTTAAAGAAATGCAAAGTTCCCATTTTTATCCGTTATTACTAGATATTTATATTATGCAAAATTATCTTCTCAAATATATATTTTTGTGATTGCATAAAGCTACAACACAAATTTCGTTGCCTTAAAACAATAGAACCAAAAAAGTACAAAAACACAAATCTTTGCTCTCTTTTACACCTGCAGTTTTTTGATAAGTTTTTTTTCTGTCTTTTAATATATCAATATTTAAAGTTTAGAGTCGGTAGATCACTCGTTTTTATTCTTTTGAAGATACACTTGCAAAGAACAATTTTGTCACTGTGACATAAAAATACTGTTGCTTCATAACAAAAACAATCATTATAACAGACAAACATTTTAAAAATTTTCCTCTTTTTGTCCCTTCCCGGTATCACCGTTAAATTAAATTTTACCGGTTTTTACCCAATTTATCACTTCCTGGTCCAAGTCTTGCAAATAGATCTCTCTGCGTTCCACATTTCAATAAAATTAGTTTAGCCGTTTGGTCTTACCGGTTTTTCAACTTTGTTTCCTGACCTGTTCCATGTTTTGCCTACATTATGAAAAGACTAGAAATTTAGAAAGTGAGAAAAGATGTGTACGTAAAAAAAATTACACCACGTTAGGAGAGGATTTTTGTTGCTGAAGTGGCTCAAAATCCAAAGTTTATTTTGTTAAATTGTGCGAATAAATGAAGCAAAGTTTTCAGGAAAACTTCCGTCCATAAGACAAGTATTTTGTAGTATTTCGCTTATTTAAACATTCTGAACGAAAATTTAGCTTCAAGTGCTGCAAAGATGGGCTTAGATGTGAAGTTCTTATTCCAACAAGATAATGTCCACAAACGTTCGTCATATTTTATGGCTTAACTATAATTGCAAACACCAAATATCAAAGGTCCAACCAATTATTAGGTTTATAAAAACTACTCATTTACTAAAACATTTATTAAAACATTTTTCACATACATATATTGTTTCTTAGGAATAATAAAATTTGAAATATTTTTTGAGTTGAATGGTCAATGAAACGATCAATCTTAAAACGATATCAGAATTATTTTTCTAAGTTAAGGAGGAGCAAAGTTATTGTGAGATTTCTTGTCGAAATCATGGTGTGCCTAAACTTTATTGATTCACAGTAAGTAGTTCGTTCTCATCTTTTTTGAAATAAGGCAGCGATGAGCAATCCTTAAAAGTTTCTTTAATAATCGATTATTATTATTCTTATTAGAAAAAATATTCGCTTGACTCTGACATAGTTTAGTTCAAAGTTTATATAATGCACCAATTTATTTAAATACAGCAAATGTTTGCTTATAAGCAAGCATTGTTCATTTTTTGATAAGTAAAACAAGAGCAATGAATGCTTAGTTTGAATTCAATTATAATTTCATCTACCCTTGAAATAAAATATTGTAGTCCATATATTTATGTATCTAATATTAAATTATCGATGTGATATTTGATATTTAGATATTTTCATTTTATTAAGTTGGTTATTAATTTGATTATTTTGTGAATGTTAAACGTATTGCAATGAACTCGTAAAGAGTACTAAAATTATAACATACTCGTACATACACAGTGAAAGTCTTAATTGAACTAAAAAAATACAATTATTGCGGAGAGGAAATAATTGACATGCCATCATGTTTGCCTACAAACACTACAAATGCAAGAAATAAAAACAGGAATATTTTAATTTAAAATCATCACATTCCAATCCAAAAGAAAGAAATAATCGTCTTCAAAATTAGTCGTCGTTGAATGGATTCTAATGTCTGTAGAATATTTAGAAATGAAATATTTAAACATTGCATGTTTCTTAATACAAATCTTGTTGCAACACAAGTTCTTGAAGCGCATTTATGGTAATTGGCAACGCAGAATAAAACAAGACGAGAGATAAATTTAACATAAAGTGCACGCCACAAGCCCATACGCGTATATTTAAATGAATGCAACATGCTAAGTCTACCACATTAATCGAATCAGACAGACAGACCCACAAACAAAATTCTCGTTCAGTGTAAGTTGGTATTAAATTTCAAATAATGAAAGGCATTTAACACTCATGACCATACTACATATACGAGTACATATGTTCACTGCAAACGGACAAGCACATTCGTACTAAATACGAGTACATGCATAACCACACAGAAACTATATCTGCTGTAGAAACATACATATGAGTATGTATGTATTTACTATTTTTATTCATTTGTGCTACATATTATAGTATATGCATATACATGATCGAATATGAGTCGAATTGTGTTCAAATTTACACGGATTATTTAAATGACTATATTTTAGTCTATATATTCACCCCCTAGATTTCAAATAACGGAAAGTCAACACAATAATTTTTTTTAAATCACTTGGCCCCGTTTTCGATTTTAACGCTTAGCACATATTCTGGGGATCAAGACTGATTACTCCGAAAGGCCGTGTTTTATTTAATACAATTTCTAAAATGGGATTGAATGTAATTTCAAACTGAAAACCTACTTACTGGCCTACTGACCTACAGAAGATACCGGATGTAATTGATCTTGGAGTGATAAAAAATATCAAGAGAGAAACGACTGGTAATTTAGCAATGACAGGCACAAGTATAAATTGGGTTAAATATAGAAAATACCTCTCTTCACATTTTTCTGAAAACATACCGCTAAGAACACCAGAAAATATAAATTACTTTCTTATCAACTTGAATACTGATCTTAAACTGGCTGCTCAACCTGCTGCCCAAACTCCCCGACTAACTAGATACAACAGAATTTATTCTGCAGATATCGAACGGCTCTTAAGTGAAAAAAAGAAGAACTAGAAGCGAGTGGAAATTGCACAATTGGACTTGCGAAATTTAATTGGTGGTTTTACAACCAATGACACTGAAAAAGGATATCTATTAGAAAATCTTTTAAAAGAAAGTATTTACTCCAAACACATCAAATGAAACAATTGACTTGCCACCAATCACAAACCAATGAGATTCGAGAGATCGAAAACGCCGTTATTGAATTAAACTCTAAGAAAGCTCTTGGTATTGACAAAATTAGTAACAAGATGCTTATGGAGTATGAATATTACTTTTTATTTTCAACGCTACATTACGCCACGAATTTTATCTACAAGAATGAAAGGTTTCACTGCTTACCATGATACCGAAGCCGGGAAAGGATCACACAAAAGTAGAATTATATAGAGCCATCAGTAATTTGTCGAATATATCGAAGTTATTTGAGAAGATACTCATGAAAAAGTTATATCCGATTTTAATTGAACACAATTGTATTCCGAATCATCAATTTGGATTTAGAAGAAAACACAGTACTATCGAACAAACCCATAGACTTGTCAATATCGCACAAAACACATTTGAAGAAAAAAAATTTATTGACATTTCTCAAGCGTTTGATAAAGTGTGGCATGATGGTATAATCTACAAGTTGAAACTAAACTTACCCGTAAGCACACATAGGCTATTGGAAAGCTGAATATTAAACACAAAAATGTTTCAGATATATAAAAAAAATATGGTGCAATTTTATGATGATAATTAGTCCATAATTAGTCATAGCTTCCATATAAGGCCCACTTTCGAAAATCACTTTGAAGAGCATAAATCTCTGAAAAATATTGGTATCAAAATAAAATTCAATGCAAATATGTCGAAACTCCCATATAAGACCCTATCCGTAATTCATAATTAATTCATTCCATAAATCTTTTAAAAGTGTTTATATTGAGGTAAAAGTATTTATATTCATAGAGGTCGTGGCACTAAATTTTTGGATGATCGGTCCATAGTAGGACCTATCGCCCTTATAGTGCCTATTTCTAAATAACTGTTTTATACATATACTGAGTGTAGGGTATTATATGGTCGAGCTTGATCGACTATACTTTCTTACTTGTTTTATATTGAACACTCGTAATGTCAAACGTTTTTTAAGACCAAAAGTTTGCATGTGTTTTCGTAGTAAATAAAATGCAAATGAAAAAAATTTATTTTGTGTTCTAGTTGCGCCAGGAAATATTTTGTATTGCAAAATATTTTTAGAATAACTGCAAGAAATATTTCGATAGTTTTCCTATAAAATTTTAAATGTTTTGAATAATATTGTAGTAATTTTATACGCGTAGGTTAGGGTTAGGTCAGCAGGCAGCCATATTTAATACAGCTCACTTAGGTCCATACGTTGGTCCTTTTGTGTTGCCTGAAAAGGAATGAATAGAAGAAAACAGAAAGGGGATAGATGTTGTAGAGAAGACGTCTAGAAAAGATGAAGATGTCGGGACTGGAAGGTTAGAGGAAAAGATGGAGTTAGATACTCCAAGCCACCTAATAGCCAGTATTTCCATTTCAAGTGAAAGGATTGGGTCTCAAATCATGATAGCCAATTGATATTTTTATTGATACGCTCTAATTTTAAGTCTGATACTTCAGATAGATTATTGAAGGACATTTTATACACTTGTTAATATATAAATATGAAAACCATAATAATATCTAGTATTATCAATAATAAGCACATTCGAAAGACTTATTTATGCACATTGTGGTGTGGGCTAATTTTGAACCTTTTGGATTTCCGATACTGGCAAGATCTAAAAAGGATACGAATTTTGAGTTCTTGAAAAGTGTCAAATGTAGCGCGAATAACTCTAAAAAATAATAGTGCTTATGTAAAGCGTAAAACTAATAACCAGTGTTGCTAATTTAGGGGATTATTTTCGGCAAATATAATAGTATACAATTTATGGTTTGGGGATCTGGGGAATTAATGGGTATGTAAAAAATATTACTGGAGAATTTTTAGGAATACAAATATTTTAATTGTTGCAGCAATGCAGTTTTTAATATATGACTAACATCAAATATTTTTGAGTCATATGAATTTTACAATTCAAATCATTCATTCTGATGTAATGTAAATTATTTTTTTCTAGTTTTTAACATATAATTTGAATATAAATTGCTGTGGTCTAAAAATGTCATCTAGGTATATATGCAATAAAAAGTGTTTGGAAATTAACAAAATTTTTCCAAAGAGACGATAATTTAAAATTCATTGGTTCTTCACCAGAATTGAAAGCATTTCGGGATCGCGGTTATTTTCGTATTTTTTTTCCAGAATTTTTGCTTTTTATTTTGAGCAAAAATATAATATTGTGTCTGAAATCCGACAAATTATTCGATATCTTCATCTACAGACATGAATAAAGTTAATTGTAAAAATAAATTTTATTTGTTTAGAAAAAAACAAAAAAGAGACTCAAGTGGACTTCGGAACTAGAATTTTAGGTGCAAGTTAAAATGTTTTATTAGAATTATTCGTTGTTGCATAATTTATAGAATTTTTTATGAATATGTTTATTATTTTAAAAGTAAATACTAATACCTATACATATTTAAAAGCATACTTGATTTAAGAAAAGATTTTTTTATTTAATTTTCAATATTTTCAACACCGACACAAGTGAAGCTCGAAAATTCTCTTAAGCTTTAAATACAATTTCAACAGTTTCAATGATTTAATTTCTTTTATTTCATTCATAGAATAAGTGTTCACCAGACACGCAAAAGGACATGTGTTTGCATGTGCGTGTGTGTACGTTAAATATTTGCTAATTAATTTAATTCCTCCTTCAAGCATATCAATAAATCTTTCCTCCATGTGAAAAAGTGTCGATATGAGTGTGTGTGTGTGTGTTTTTTTATTTATAAAATAAATAATAAAAATACACATTACAAACCACCATATATGTACTCAAATAACAGCGAGTTGGCAGTAATAAAAACAAAAAAGCCAAAAACAACAACAAGTCATCACATACTGTCCAGTAACAACCTCAGGCCATTGCCACTGAATAAACAAACAACAACGACGACCAGTATGAATGAATAAATAAAACAATTACAACAGCAGCAACACAAACAAATATGAAAACGACACTGTAAAATGAAAACTGACCGACTGAGTTACGACTATTCGAGAGCAGTACCATCTACATACATAAATACAAATGGTTGTTTGGGGTTTAGACACTGTCTGTCTGGCTTATTAAAACGCTATAAATTAAATTTCATTTTATTGCAGTTAAATTAAAATAAAAACCTCCGATATTAGCACATATTGGCGTACTGAAACTGTTCAACACTGCATATCATAGTTGTCCAATTAAAATTTATAACCTAGTGTGTTTGTGAATAATTTGTTGGTTTTAAAATAACTTCAAAGATAGTGTATATTAGAATTAAAATTGGGGCATTGAGTCTTAAAATTGTATTTGTAAATAGAATGTAAGTAGAAGCTTAACAGTTGTCTAAACAGATTTACGCATTTTTACTTTACAATACTCGTAGTGTGGTCGTTTGAAAAAAGAGGTAATAAATCTGTATCTTATTAAATACTATTAAGTACGAACTATACGTACTTATGTCCCTCTAAACTTTAAAAAATTATTTTAGCGACCTGATGGTTCGAACACAATGTGAGATTCAGAATGTCAAAGTCGCTTTCCTTTGTTTTCAAAACGTATATGTATGTCAAGCTCGTAGCATGTACAAACATAAACTGCTTTCAATGAATTTCATTTTGTTATAGAGCAAATAGGAAACAATTTTTATTTCTCTCTGATTTTGAATTCTGATATTTTCGTTTCTATATCTACCACCGAAAAGAGTTTGTCTTTCCGAAATATTAGTAACAAGGAGTGGCCGTTACAGTCAATGGCGATCGTCATCGGGCCTTGTTGAACGAATTTTTGTTCACACAAATTGAATAGGAGGATATTGGCAACATTTGGTTTCAACAGGATGGCGCTACGTGCCACACAGCCTAAGCTACACTCGATGTTTTGCTCCCTGTTTTTGAAGATCGCATTATCAGCCGCAGAGCTGATGTTGTTTGGCCACCTCGGAGCTGCGATTTGACACCGTAGGAATATAATTTGTGGGGTGCCGTCAAAGACAAGTGTTACGCCGACAAGCCAGAGACAATTGACACTTTAAAGGACAATATTCGTGAAGCCATTGGTGCAATACAGCTGCACACAATCGACAATGTGCTTAAAAATTGGACTGCATGGCCAGCCGAGGCAGCAATTCGAATGAAATTATTTTCTATTATTAATCGGAAGGATTGTGCTTTCAAATAAAAAACCAAATTTGAGAAAATATTCAGCAGTTTTTTGCGATAGCATTTTCAAAAAAAAAAGTTATTTGGCGGACCCTTTAGATCAGGAGTGCCCAAGCCCTCTACTCTTGGTGCTCTTTTGTATTTGTAAAAACTCTTAGCTATAGGCTGTGTGTTTTGTATACTCATTACAGCACTCAGCACTAGCAATACGAAATACACAAACAACTTTGCCTTATTTGTTTTTTTGTCGTACTTCACTCTATACACGCAAGCGCAAAGCAACAACACTTTCGTATGCTCTACTGGTAAACATTGGTGATCGTCAATATAGATTTTGTTTTTGTTTAACGTATGATAGCGTTTAAAAAGTGTGTTGTTTCTTTGTATGTATTGGCTTTTACAACAAAAAATACTGAATAAAAATTAGTTTTTATTTAAATGTATTGGTGTTTGCTCTTACATAAGCAACTTTTGGGCACTCCTGCTTTAGATATATTCGTGGTGCTTATGAAATTATAAGACGATCTAGCAATCTTCGTCTGCTATAGAACTGCGATAGAACTCCGAAACAAGAACTTAAAAGAATGAAATTTTCCACAACTATTTTTTTGATATTGAAAATTAGTTCAGCACAACCAGAATTATAGACCAAATTTCGATATTATTCTAAAATTTTCCAGAACTATTTTTTTGATATTGAAAATTAGTTCAGCACAACCAGAATTATGGACCAAATTTCGATATTATTCTAAAATGTTATGATATTTATATTAAATAATATTATGAACTTTTGCATATATTACTTTTATTTTAAGAAAATAGGGGCTGTTGAAAATGGAGAGAATTTGTTCATAAGTTCTCATAGCCTCATACAAATGTCCTCCCTGAATATGGCATAAATGGCCACAGAAAAGCAGTAACCAAGAAAACTCAGTAAACATAAGTTTTAGGTAAAGAGAACTTACAAAACCCGTATTTTGTTTGATATATTATTGTCCACTACCGAAAGTCACTTTCAATTTAAATTCAATATCAATAATTCTCATATGCAAAATCAGACTTCTGGATTTTGTGAATATTGTCTCATATTTGATCATAGCCACGATTTAAAGACCATTTAAAAATAATTAAAATACGATAGGGCCTACACAATGGGATTTTAAAAGAATTTGCCACAAATAGTTATTTTTAAAATTAATAAATTGGTAAAACGTTTTTGATCCAAATAAATAAAAACCTTGTTCACTATACGAGTACACGTCTATACATATTTTGCTATCGATAACTTTTAAGTGTATCTTAACTTCGTCTAGGTGAAGTTTCCTTTTGATATTGTTGGTGGGTATATAGATTCGATACATCTGAATATAACATTCTTACTTGTTTAAATTTTATTAATAAATATTTCTAGTTGGTTTTTAAAGAAATTATCCTCAGTATAAGTTAAAAATATGTTTATAATATTTGTGTGTACAACAAGTAAACCAATGTAAGTGTATTTCGATTTTGTTGCTTAAAAACTTGGAATTTAATTTGCTTCTCATTTAATTTTCTTAAAATACATACTCGTATACGGAACTTAGTTTGCTTTTCCTTTTTGATTTGATTTTTTTTTTTTTGGTTCTGTGATAAATGTTTAATTAAATTCAGTAATAGTTAGCAAAATGAATGCTTAAGTAACATTCTCAATTATCCTCTACGCATTTGTGTATAAACCAAATTAAATGAACATACTTATACGCACTCACACACATACATATACCGCTACGCATACATGCATACGTTTAACACTATTATAAATGAGCCCCTATAGAGATCACCCATAAACACAGTTTTGCTGTGTTGTATTTTAAGGGCACATCTGGGCCAAGTTAAATAATAATAAAATGAAAATAAACAACAGCAAAGGGCCAAGAGCTTTTGTAATAAAATATTTTTTCATTGTTGCTAGTGTATGTGTGTTTGTGTGGCATAAATGATCCCCAGTTTTATGGGGTCACGCATAAACGTTTGATTTCATTTTAATACCAGGTGAGGACTTAAAAACACACACACACACACCATTACCCATACACTCATACTATTATAAAATTAACTGCGATTAAAGTAAAAATGAACTTGGCTGGTATTAGATGGAAAAGGAGACCTTTATTATAATAACGGTTGAAAGCCAAACATACATACAAATACACTGTCACTCCTTTAAATAAATAATATAACATTAGATTTGTATTTGTATTTGTTTATTTGTTTGTGGTTCGATTTACTTGGCCATTTGTAAATTCTCGTAAAAATTATGACAACAATATAAAAGAAAAGTTAAATAGCAACAATGCTGTCAACTTTTGCATACAAAAAAAACGCAAATATGTAAAATTTAATTACGAAACATATTTTAAGTTTGTATATTTCCCATAGGGGAAATAAAAAAGTAACTCATGAATCTTAGCAATGATTGATGTAATATAACCAGAAGTATGCAAATGTTAGGTAAAAGCCAATAATTTTATAAGTTCTCAACATCATTGTCAATAGCATATCTGAATTATAATTTGAATATTTATTGTTCATATGAATTGTTTTAAATAGTTATTAATAGGGCAACAGGGAATATATATGCCTTAAAAAAGGCTTTTTTGCACATAATAACGAAAAATATGCTGTTAAAATATAAAAAATGCCCTTAAAAATAGTTTGTTTTATTAAAATATATATAAAAAGTAAATAAAATACTGAATTCATAAACTTAATTTGGTTATTTTGGAAGGTTGGGTTAAAAAATCCATTTCTTCTTTATTATTTCTGCATTTTGTCCATATAAAAACTGCTCGATAATTCGTTTAATTTTGATTTGAACAATATATCCATATAGAATATATGGCTGTATCGTTCAGAATTTTATTTTACTCATTTGGGAAAGACTCAAGTTCACAACTCTGTAATATTATTCAAATATAAATCCATAATATGTTCCTATGAAAGCAATTTTTATGCTTTTTGTAGAGTCTCTTTTACAATTTTTCATTTTCCTGATCTTTCAAAGTACCTATACTTTCAACACTTTCGTAATAGTAGCAAAATATTTCACTGTCTCAACCAGTGTGCTCTAATGCTTATAGGATCAGTTTCGAATAAAATTATTTACAATTTGGTAAACATATCAGTGGTTTTTCAAGATTTTAGTAAAATTTGCAACAGTTTAAGTCTGCGGCTCCATGTTTTGTTCCATTTTCTACATTACCAACTATAACATTTTAGAAAGGAAACACTATCCTTTCTCAACTTTCGCATTTAATTTCTTCATATCTTCAATACAATTTTAATTTAGCGAAGTTTTTGATGGATCTTTATATTCTAAAAATATTAGTAATGGTAAACTGTATATATCCAACTACTAATATTGGTCTATAATTCCCACTTCCGAAAATCACTTAAAAGAGAATAACTTTTTTAAAAATGTTGGTATCTAAATAACATTGAACACAAATATGTTTCGTACATATACATATAACATGGTAGAATTTTATATTGATCGGTCCATAATTGGTCGCATCTCCCATATAGCGCACATTTCTGAAAAACTGTTTTATACATATACTGGGTGTAGGGTATTATATGGTTGGGCTTGACCGACTATACTTTCTTACTTTTTATATTTGGAAATATTTAAGATTTAATTCAAATCCTGGAAAATTGAGTTCCCCTAAGGAACTTATTATATACATTATAATTTATCATATATATATATCGATTATTATACAAATATATTAATAATTTTAAAGGTCAGTTTATTCCTCACTAAAGTTACCTTTTACTATTAAGAACATTAGAGGCAAGTAGTAATAATGGCCCTTAATATATTTGCCTTTAAAATAGGCAAATAAAAAAAAATTATGAAAAGCACACATGATTAGCAAAATATGCACTAACAAATCCTACAATTGTATTTCTTAAACTTGTAATTTTAGTTTAATATGCATTTATACATAATAATCTAAAACAACATTATTATATGATGTCTAAAACGATTTGCGCTTCAAAGCGTTTTGTTAACCAAATGAAAAAGCTAAATAGACAACACTAATTTATTACACAAATACCACGAGACCCTTGAGGCGAATAAAGATTGTTTGTAAAGACATATTTATATCCTCACCACCATTATGGGGAGGGTATATTAGATTTGTGCAGATGTTTGTAACGCCAATAAATATTAGTACAACACACACCTTAAAGTAAACCGACCGACTCATAATCACTTCCTGAGTCATCTGTCCGTCTGTCTTGCTGACTGTGCGCACAGAGTCCTAATAAGTTTCGTCAAACATAAGTTGTACATGAAGCCTAATCGTAAACACAAATCTTGTGTAGATCGATCCATAATTGACTGTACCATCCAAATAAGGCCAACTGCATGTCCATGAATCTCTTAAAAATAAAATACAACCCACATATACAGATATCATTGCATCTAATTTTATAACGGTCGGTCGATGATTAGTCAAAGCTCTCATATAAGATATATAAGATAATTCGTATAAATCATATAAAAGTGTTTATATCGATATAAAATCTAACACACAATATTTATATGCACAGAAATCACAGCACGAAATTTATGGATGATCGGTCCATAATTAGTCATAGCTCCCATCTAGCGCACATTTTTGAAAAACTGTTTTGAACATATACTGAGTGTAGGCTATTACGAGTATATGGTCGGACTATAGTTTCTTATTTGCTTTTTTTTTTGTAAAATTGGTAAGAGAATTTGTTTTTTCTGGTTTTTGGGCTGCAAATAAAGATTTAATTGCTAAAACAAACTCACCAATAATAAACAGCTTAATGGTCGCCATGTTGGTTGCTCCTTTGTTCCTTTTTTTGATGCCAAACAAAATTAAGTGCGAGACAGCTTTGCCCACGAGTGATGAACCAAAATAATGAGGATAATGTTAATTAAATGTCGTGGATACAAATATTCTATTGTAGGCTTTTCAATGAATTTATTTCCGTTTTTTTTTTAATTCTAATTATGACAAACACACACAATTACTTATTATACACTTGTTTTGTTTTTGTTTTGTTTGTTTAAAACACTTTTCAGATTGGAGTTCGTAGTAGATAAGAACAGTTTTATGTGATTAAAATCTTCACTTATAATCATAATCTTTATTTAAATAATGATTTAAATACACATGAAAACATTCACACATTTGTTTAAATTGAATACTTGATGGCTCTGTAATTGTACTGTTGTTGTTTTTGTTTGCCTGTGCGTGTGCGACAGGATGTGAGTCCAAGTGTGGTTATAAATGTTGCATATCAATTATTAATAGACGTATACACAAACATAAATACATACATACATATGTAAATAGATGCAAATATTATGTATTATACTTTCATATACAGTCATTCGTACTCAATTTTAAACATATTGTATTTATTTCTTTGTAGTAGTAATTTTTAATGTCATACATTTTATTGTTAGTGTAGTATGAGTGAGCAATACATGCTCACATACAAATATATGCATATGCATTCATACATATGTGAGTTTTGGTATGAGTTGTTTATTTGATTTTATCCTTTATTTCAGTTAATTTTTTTTTTAATTTCTTTTTTTGCTTTTTGCTTATTCAGAATGTGCATAATAAATTTGTCAATTTAATTTGTTTGCAGAATTTACATGTTTTTTATCACTACTTGTTTTATACATTTTAATTTGTCGTCATTAAATGAAAACATTTTTTTTTTTGCACTCATGATATTAAAACATTGTAATGCGATCAATTCTATATATTTAATTCAATTGCAATTTTCTCTTTTTTATTATTTTTTTTTTTTTGTTTTTTTTATTATTTTGCGTGTTAAATCACAATAATTGGAGTTTTGTAATGTTATTGTTGCACTTGCTGTAGCTGCTTGTGATGATGAAGAACAAAATATTCCATCTTTTCAAGTTTATAACATCTGTATAAGTGGGAGAAAAATTAAATAAAAGGATAATATAAATATGTGTGGATTGTGTATGTGCACGTAGTATGATTCATTTAAATTTTATTTTATTAATTTCTTTTGTATCATTTAAATTATACATTCTGTACATTTAAAGGCAATACAGTTGGTTGCTGATGGTGATGATGTTAAAATTACTATAATTTTTTAATATTATATGGCAAATTAAACCTGATGTTCATGTGGATTAAATCATACTATAATACATACATACATATTGTTAATCTATCTATTATATACGGCTTGAATTCCAAAAAAGGACTGCAGAATGTTTTTACATACATAAATTGTTATTTATGCTTTAAGCGGCTTTTAAAGCGATTTCTTAACTATTTCATATAAATGTGTTTGTAGTCTTTATTTAAAAACGTCTGATAATTAACAGGTAAATAAACTGCAAAACAATGAAATTAATCATTTATTTATTTAATTATTTTTCTAAAACATTATAAAAGATCTTTAACGTAGCTTTAGACAAAAGTATATAATTTTAGTATTAGCATATAATCTACTTTTCTGTCTTTATTTTTTGTATGCTGGATCTATTTTACTGAAGACATTTATAAACAAGTTTTAATAATGCAACATATCCTTATTTTAGGGCAAGTATTTAGAGCTCACTATAATTTAACTATTTTTATATACTATTTATATGTAAGAACACAAAACAATTATTTTGTAATTTCTATGCATATTTTCAAGTTTTAATTTTGTAATGAACAATTATATAAAGGTTTAAAGTTTAATTATATTAAAAATATTACTACACTTTTCGCAAAGTATAGTTGTAGTACTAGAATTTTTTGGCATTCATGTCTTTTGACGAAAATAACATGAACAAATTTTATATATTTATGAATCTATAGATAATTTCACCACAAGTTGCACGCAGAGAAGAAACATGATTGGACAAGGTTATGACAAATGAACTGTGTTTTTGGTAACAATATATTGTTGTGATACAACAATAATTGTTATTTTAATTTGATTTTAACAATATCGCAATTATAAAATTGAATATGGTTAACTGAAACATAATTATTTTTAAAAAATTTTTACCACAACTATTGAATGATAACTATTCAAACATATTTACAACTATTTAAACTTGCAAATAACCATTAAATGATGTTTCTATATTTATACTAATATTATGTTTAAAATGCAAACAAAATGTTTGTTTAAACTTAATAATATTTTGTTTTTACCATTTGTAGAATGCTTTTGCATCAATTCAGTAGTTTGTCTGCGTGCTATCGGATTATTTTAAATTTGATTTGAATTTAAATGTTTCTATAATTAAAAAAAAAACTATTACTACAAAATACACAATTCTCAAAGAAGTGTAAAAGCCCTAAATAAAGTGCGCAAAAAATAAATAATCTTAAATTTCTCAAAATAAAAATCTATTAAAAATAACTACAAATAAATGTAATTTTTTTATGTACGTTGAAAGTGCGCAAATATTTATTTCTATTTACAAAAATATTAACTAGTGCTTGTAAGTTTTGTTTTTAAAAAATGTATAAATAATTGCGAGTATACGAAATACTAAAAGAATTGTGTTTTCATTAGAAATAATGTTTTAACTGGTACCATGGCATAATTTTGCATTCATATTATAATACTTTAATAATATGATAAATAGTAAAAATAAAATGATATTCATTTAACATATTATGATAAAGTACTATCATAATATAATTGCTTTAGATCATAATATGATTACTTTAGACCATATTATGATTACTTCAGATCATATTATGATTACTTTAGATCATATTATGATTACTTTAAACAATAATAGCATGTATGACAATTTTATGATTATATTAGTTTATAATATGATGTTATAATATTAAAATTTGATTAATAAGAAAATATTATGATTAAATATTACGTTAATAATTGATCATAATATGATATTTCATGTCACTTATATTAATCATAATATGTTTTGTCTACAATCATAAATCTTATCGTAATATGTTGCTCTTAGATTATGTTTACCACAACCATGTTTTTTCTCTGCGTGTGGACATTGAAAGAGATAATGTTCTAGCGATTTGTCACTTCTTTCAACACTCTTCAGATCATATCGTTGTGGCATAGAACGATGGTCTATATAGGATCAGAATATCCTTTGAATTTCCTTCATTTAGGTTTCGCCATAGAATGTCGTACGTTCTGTTCAGTTTCTAAAATAATCATTTATTGCCAATTCTTTAAGTTCGCGCTTAAGCTTTGGCAAATGTTTGACATTGTTCAGTGTGTATCCATGCATGATTCCATCTGGGATATTTTGTCCGACTTTTTAAGATTTAACACTTTTATTTCTTAGGATTTTGATAAATCCTTGATTAAAACACGATTGTGAGTTTCATTATCAATTCTCTGAATATCATCAGTATGTGATTTGCTGCATTGTGATTTGGAGACGAAACTATTTGCCTATAGTTCGGCTAAGTTTGTGGAATTACATCCACGTTCGGTCACCAAATCGAACCAATTGAACTGTGTGAAATTCTGAAGTCAAACACCTTGATTTGCGTGTTAATGTTTTTCAAAAACAAAAGTTTTTTTCTCTCCGAACTTCATAAAACAACACAGTAATCTAATTTACATTGTACATTTTTGAGGTCTTTAACTGAATACTGGATATGTCGTCTTAAAAATTTCAATATGAAAATATATTTATTAGTTTGGAAATAATGTAATTGCAATCACCATAACGTATTCCTGGTGAGTTCATTTTTTGTCTACAAATAAGCCGCAGATATGTTTCTAACTGTGGGAGTTGGAATTTAACGAAATAACACTATTGTCATCATTGATGCAAAGACCACATCATGTCATCAGACAACAATTATTATTAACGCGATATTATTTATACTAATCAGCCTACTCATTATTCCAAAGTTGGTGCGAAAATCAAATAGAACTTCGATTTAAGTATCCTCAATGAAAATCCCTTTACGACCATAAGTTTCTTAGAACAATACTGTCGACACAAATCTTCAAAATAATTGCACTGAATTGATTGAATTGAATTGAATGATTGATTTTCAAAAATAAAATTAACTTAGAATAAAAACAGAATTCTTCACTAAAAATTGTAAAAACTTGCTAAAAAAAAAATGGGGTGTTTGTATAGAAAATCTTTGGTGATTCTTTATTGGGTAATTTTACTGGCAGACGAGAAGGTCGCATGAATATTGTTACTTATTTGTTTTTATTTGTAAATAACTTAAATCAGTAAAATATTCATATGCTTCCACATCTGTTATGTCGAACCTATGATTCGATATTAAATATATTTTAGTACTGTTTTGATATACATACATATTACGCACTAGATACATTAGCTAAGAAAGAACTGAGGGGTTTATATAGGATCCGCGATCATCAAAAAATTAGGCTGAATGATTTTCTACAAAATATATTTATGTTAAATATTATTTGCATACCAGCATTTTTAATTAAATCTTTAAGCTAAAGACATTTTGTAACAAAAACAGATTTTTTTCTCTCCATACGAAGTAAAAATTGTAAACAATTTTATTTTTAAATACATATTAAGGGTGTCTAAACGAATTATAACAAATATGATTAGTTTATTAAGTTGCTCTCTTGCGTTTATAGCGAAAAGCAATTTCGCTTTGACATTGGTTTTGAAAAACATTTAGAACATAATAAAAAAATAGTTTCTCAATAAAAATACGTTTTGCAATTTTATTGGCAAAATCAAAGGATTAATATATTTACTATTTTCTGAAACCTGTTTGTTACAAACACTAAAAACGGCAGCATATTCAAAGCAGGTAAAAATAAACATAAATTCAAATATTTACTGTGTATATTTGTGTGAGTAAAGACCAAGCATGAATAAAAAGCGGATATAAAAAGGTATGTACGTGCATTAATTTTTCTATATATTCATATGTATTTATATGTATGTAACTGGATTGTAGTACGCGTTATCGAAAATACTTAGTTATTTGTGTGTCTTTATTCTGGTTTAATAAATAAATAAATATTTGAACAGAATTTCTGTTCGAATTATTTGTGTGTACGCATTCATGTAAGAACCCACAAAAATATACACACGAGGTTGTTGACAAATATTAGTTATAGAAACTCAATGTCATCCGTTTTCGTTTAAGTAATATTAGTAGAATTTTTTGTTAACTAAAAAGTTTATTCAAAAAGTAAAAGTACTTACATATAAAACATTATTTAAAACGGTAAAGATTTCACATAAACAAGATTTATAAAAACCAGAATAAGCCTATGTCAATTGTACAATCTACAAAATGTATTTTCTCCTTTGTTTCTTTTTCTTGGACCAGCACTCAGGGGACGACCCCTACTTATACAATACATTGTGTTGGAACTAGGAAAATAGGTTATAGGAGGGTGGATAGGGGGAGTAGTTTTTGTGAACATTTGACTTGAAATTTCCTATGTTGAAAGTGGCAGGTAATACTTCTGCTGGTAGTTTATTCCACATACGGACAGTCCGGCTAAAGAATGAATTTTCGCTGTAGTGTGTTGTGCGATCAACTGTCCAAGCGATCACAAATGGGTGAGCCCTGACTTAAGAACGTATATTACGTAAACAACTACGTGTTTCAGGAACAACTTCCCTGATTTAAGCAGAACACATTCCATTAAGCTAGCATTAACGTCCAAAATACTCCACCCAAATATAATTAAATTTACGCATAATGTTGAAAATTCTAGGCAGTCTGATACTGCTTTTTCACAATTATTTGTGTGGCATTCGGTGAGGAAAAATCGGTACAAGTTCAGTGGTAAATGGTTAGAATCGTTCCATGATTTCTTGTGGCTCTCATGTAAATGTTTTCCCGGAATATGACTCTGTGGTAGATAAGTGCGTATATAATAACAGTTTTAAAAATTTAGCAAAATTGAACTTCGTGAGAATTTTGAAAATGATATTTTGTATGGATCGGTCCATATTTGCTCATAGACCCTTATAATTGCCTATTGTTAAACTCACTTATTTACGTATAAATCTGTCATCAAAATACTTATTAGTTTAAAAATCGAGAAAAAAAATACTCATTTGCATAAAAATCGACGTACCAAATTGTATGACGCTCGAACTATAATTGGTCATAGTTCCCATATAATTACCACTTACAAAATCAATTAAGTACGCATAAACCTCTTATAATTATCGTTATCAAGATAAAACTCAATCAAAATAATAACAAGATCGGTACGTTATGGACCATCTTTTCATAGGAGGACCACTTCCGAAAAACATCAATCTTATAAATATCGACATCAAAAGAAAATTGTACAGTAATATTTGCAAAATTGTTCCAACAAAAGAATTTAGAACAAAATGTCTGCTAGTTTGTTATTTCTCAAAGGCCTATCGAGGTAAGCTTAATTTTAATTACTAATATAAATGTCCTAAAACTGTGTTAAATCAAAAAATGTATTGAAAACTTTTCGATAAAACTTAAATTTATGAAATTTACACTGAGTATTCCTGGTGGGTGTATAAATTTCTTCATGGCCGAATATTTCTTGTCATATTTATAATATTTTAGGACAACTCTTTGATATTTCTTTTTATTTCGGCTCGAGTTCTTTAAATTTAATTAAATTATTTTTACTGAAGGTAGGAATTGCTACATGAGAATTATTATTAAAATTTATTGATAAATAAATGTAAAATGATAATTACAGCAAATTTCGAACCACCGGTAATACTGGTTAAAGGATTGATGTTTGAATGTTGGCTAGCGGGCGCCACAGTGGTGCAGAGGGTGAGAACGTAAAGAATTCTGAAGAGAGAAGTGGTGTTTCTCGAAACATATTTAAATTCAACCAACAACCCAGGATCGAATACTAAGCCAAGAAAAATTATCAATAAATTTTAATAATAATGTTGGTGTAACAATTCCTACCTTCAGTAAAAATAATTTAATGAAAATTAAATTTAATGAACTCGAGCCCAAATTAAAAGGAAATATTAAAGATTTTTATTTTAGAACAACATTTTAAAGACATGTAATAGTTTTGTAAATGCTGACATTACGTATCTAGAATTTTCTTAAGCTACGGTCACATTTGGTAAATATTTATTAAAAAAAAGCGTAACCACTTGCTTTGGCATAAAATTGTTTGACGTTGTTTACTGTTACAAAAGTTGTGCAATATCAAACAGCCTCAAATAAATCGAAACTAAATATTGGTTGTGCTTAGGCCTAAATAAGAAAAGCTTTTTTTTAAATTAATTAACGAGTTCAAATATATCTTATTTAGCGGTTACGTCTTTTTCGGCAAATATTTGCCAAGTGTGACCGTACCTTTAGCATTACGTGATTGGTTCCAAATTGATAGGGATTGCTTTTAGTTTGAACACTTTACATAAACTTAATAGCATTTGTATAGGGAAAACTGATAAAGAATCACTTTCATCATTAATTTCACAAGTGGCGCTTTACATATTTTAAAATTATTTGTTGGTTGTTATTATAGAACATTCTTTTAAGTATCACTTGTTCTATTCACAATTGATATTGTGTGTTGAACATTGCATGGCACAACTATCAACTATGAACAAAATTTTGAGCAATATTAATGTTGTCAAGCCTTCAAAATTCCAAAAGTAAAGTATCAATAAATATATAAAATTAATAATAGAGGCAAAAAAACTAAACAATTTTTATATTGTTTAAAAATCTCTCTTTTTCATCACCTGTCTTATGAAGAAGGATGAAATTTATAAAACTGTTGTTTTATTGGAAAAATTGGACGCTGCATTAATGAAATACCGCAGCATTTATGCAAAAAGGTCATTGAAAATTTCATTAAAAGATCGCGGCGGACATCTGCACAATTTCGTGTTCCATACATAACCTGATTCTGTCTACTTTATGATATAATAAAGTTTCACGATTTTTTTTTTTAATATCTGTATTTTATTTAAAATTTAAAAATTGCGTTCTAGTTGGGACACCCTTTATAAGAATTAAATATATAAATTATCAGTTTCCTTTTTATTATGCATTTGGTCTTTAGTTTAAAAAAAGTCTTGTGAAAATTTGCACAAAATTAATATCTAGTTGAACCTCCAATAATTTTTAACACTTCTTCGTGCCTACGATTCATAGTTCCCACAAATTTGGAACATACTTATCTTCGTTTCATTTGACCAAAGAACATTTTTTAAATATTCATGGTGGGCGTGTTTCTTAGCAAAACACAAACTATATTTAACAATCTGTTTCCCAATGTATGTTTCAAAACATAAATCAAGTTTAACATAAATCAGTTTTGAGCTCTTTAGATTTAAAAAAATCTTGTCTCTTATTTTACTTTTCTGTGAATTGCTTGAAAAGCCTTTGTTTTTGAAATAATCCGGCACAATATGGCAGTTTCCTTATGCATTTTCTTTGTTTTCTGTGCTTGAAAATAATTTATTTTGCAAATAAAATCAAGTGCTTAGCAAGTCACATTATTAACTTTTTACTGGACTAAAGGCAACTGAAAATATAAATGAATAGAGAAGAATGGTTTCAACTATTGATTCTATTATATTCCTGTGGAAATATGATGATGTCTTCAACCCAAATTAACATTATACATTAGATTCAGGCAATGAACTTATGACTACTAAAGGGATTCATAGAAACTTAATCAATATGGATCTATATAAGATCATCAATAGTTTTCCAATAAGAAATTACAAACCAAATTGTTTATAAGATTTTCTTTTTCGCATCGTTGAAAATATGTTATATATTCACAATGTTGAAAATCTGTCATGTTCTGTATCTGCTCTTTACTTATCAAGGTTTTAATTTAGAATATATAAGTTGTTAACAGTTTTCTGAAAACGACTGACTGGTTTTCTTTTGTGAAAATTTTACAAAATTTTGAATAAATTAGCAAGTATCATTATGGTTTCAGAAAACATGTAAGAACGTCAGATATATATAAATATATATACAATAAAGATTTAGGAAATTTTCAATTGGGTATGTTGTTATTTTTGGTAAAAATTCCTAATATATCAATAAAACAATCCAGTAAAAAGAACCAGTTAAATTTTAAAAATTACATCTTATCTATGTGAATGCTTAAAAACATTAACGAATTAGAGGGCTATATAGAGGATTCAAATGTCATATAGTCGGCCAACATAAATTGTCATCATCTGATGTCTTTTATATAAAGAATGAATCACTTGTAATTGTATCGATAAGAAACCATGTGTTTATTAACCAACTTTTTTTTACTTCAATTGAACTTACCAACGACTATTGAAACGTTTTTAGAAATCTTGTTATAAGTAGAACAATTTATTTGTAAATATTTACAAATGTTTGTGTCATACACATAAAGTCGCTTTTATAATGAAATAATGTTCGGTTCCTTAGTAACTAATCACTAATAAAGTCTTGAAAATAAAATTCTTCAAGACAAGGCTTTGGATCCACATTTCTGCCACATCGATGTACTTTTAGTGGGAAAAGTCGCACACTTTATTATATTTGTTTATATAATACTTTAAAACCACATGAAAATATTTGAATACATTTAAATTTGTTGCTGATAAGAGAAACACATACTGCTATTTATTTGAATTCTTTTTAAATTTTTATTTAATAAAATCCACTACTATTTAGATTCTTTGTCTTGTGATAACTGAAACTTTATTTTAATTTGTTTGGTAGTGAATTATTATTTTACCGGTCGTGTAACAGTTTTCATTTACATAAATAATTTTCAATTTTCTTGCTAAAATTTTACATTAAAATTGTGTGTAAAGTTTGTTGCGCGTTTCGTAAAGTTGAATGAATTTTCAACAAAAATTTTTATTATTTCAAAAAATTCCACTCACATCTAACAACAAAACCAAAACATACATGGTGCTCGTAGTTGTACATGGAACACACATTTGTCTCATAAATATTCATTAAAATTTATTTTGCATAAAAATGAAACACCCGAACACACAGGGCACAGACACTTAGAGATGCTCACACATACACACACACACACGTAGTTACATACATACATATGTACATATATTCATCAGAAGTGAGATTCGCACAGAGGTGTCGTTACAGACAACCAACACAATTATCACTAGTTGCACATGTTCTTATTGTTGTAGTTAGTTAGTTGGTTCTTATACTGAGTATGTGTGTAATATAAATTTATGTTTCAATAGTCGTATCTGTGTGTTTTTCTGTGAGTGTGTTAGTTACTAGTTACTAGACTAAAATGACAGTAAACAGGTAGACATTAGTAAGTGAATGTACGTGTTTTCGTGTATATGCGAGATTGTAAATATGCTATTTTTGTAATTTTAATTACAATGAACGGGTAAAGGATTTTAATCGCTAAGTTTCTTGGGGATAGTGAAGTCAACCCGTTTTCTACTTTCTGTTCTCTTTCTGTTGTTGTTGTTTTTGCTACTGTTGTGTTTGTTTGACATTTTGTATCATTTGCCAAATGAACTTGTCAGCGTTTGCTTTCTACTTGAACTTTTCATATTGTAAGTATTTTAGTACATAAACACAAAAATACTATTATATTTAGTTATGCATACATACTCAGTCACAAACAAGTGACATTTTTCTAATTCAGTTTTCTAATATAAGTGTGTTTGGCTGTATGTGTGCGTGTATGAGTGACAATGTGGTTAAGTTTGTGTGTAAAATAATTGCAAACTCAAGACCGGTTTTTCCCATTTGCATAATAAAATTTCATTTGTGGTTAACAAAACTTTTAATATTTATACTTTATCACAAAAAAAAAAAAAAAAACACAAACAATTATTTCATTTTTTTCTTTTCGATTAACATATTTTTTGTTTACCTAGACGTATGCTGAATATTTTTGCTAGATTTAAGTTAAAAATCACTTATACGCCACTTTTGAATTTCCCGTTTAAACAATTTTACTGTCTTACATTCGGTTTGAATAAAAATCGTATTTTTTTTATATATTGTTTTGTTTTATTACTTTTCGTGTTTTTTTTTCTGATTTTATTTGATTTGTTTATATTTGTTTTGATGTTTTTTACAATTCCAGCACTTGAATATTGTGCTTTTGCTGTTTAATTAGATTAAATGTTTATGAAATATGCCGACATTTGGCCCGTAGCTAAAGGACTCTTATTAACAACTAAACACCGACTAACTTTTGTAACTGTTTATGAATTGTGTCTTTCGCCACGACGACCTACCAAACAAGAATATTTGTAGCATAAAAATAGACACATTTATATTGAGTACGACAACAAATAGCAGCAGCATAACTATGTGAATTCGCCGTTACATGTTCGCGCGTTCAACATGTTTTTTAAACACTCGTAACGCCACAACCGAGTGTCATAAATATTCTATTACAATCTATATTATATCTGGAAGAGATTGAAGAGAGAACTATCATTAATACAGAGAGTTTTAAATACAGAGAGGCAATACGGAGCAGGCGCCTTCTGAAAAGAGCTTTCTATTTTTACAGTTGAGTAGGTAAGTGCAGCCGTTAAACTCATTTTTAAAGACTTAACATAATCGTACAGAATAAACTCTTAAGCTAATATAAAACTCTTATTTATAAACAAGAGAGTTTGGTGTCCTTTAAGAGATTTGATTAATTGTCTAAGGTTAGTTCCATTTACCAAAAAGTATAGATGGGATTAGATTTTTATTTAGAAAATGTAAGTAAAGTGGAAAAACAAATAAAAGGCAAACAAAGCAAAGTGCAGATAAGGCCAATAATTAATCTCAAGTGCTATATTTCCATTAAACTTGCAAATTGAAAAATTTTTAATTTTGTACAATTAAAGTTTCGTTTCCATGTCAAATGCTTTTATTTTCAAGTCACTTCATCATTAAAATGAATTTATTTTAACCATAGACAACCTGATTTATATTTTCTCTACTGTCCTGCGTATGTCCCCAATTCACCATGTGTTTTAGTTGTAACCAGCGTTGCCGTTTTGGTTACTTTTAACCAAAATTGGTTACTTTTTTTTCCAATGTGTACTTGTGTACTTTTTTTCCGTTTTGGTTACTTTTTTTTAACACAAAAGTAACCATTTTTTACATTGTTTTTACTTTGACTTAATTTTTACCACTAATTTTAGTGATAAACTAAACTACCACATTTTAAGTGTTTTAAAAATAAAACACTAAACACAAGATTACAAAAAAATACATGCCTGTCTCCAAACATAACAAACACAATCATTGTATTGTTGAACGAGTAAAAGGTTCTTCACAAAAACCATCTAAAAACATGCTACAAAATGCATTTTCATATTGATTTGACATCGGAACAAGTTAATTATTCTTTTGTTTTAGATATGAACGGACCTTAATAAACATTCATAAATTATGTTTTTTATCAGAAAACCAAAAAAAGCTTTTTACAAATTAGCGTGCTATTTAATTTTTAATTAATAAAGTGTTTTTTAAATAGTTAAGATTGGGTTTCTTTCGTAAAAAATGGATAAGTTTGTATGTACTTCGAATTAAAAAATAATAATATTGGTTTTAAGCACAATTTTTATTTTTGTTAGATTTTTATTTAAAAAGGCTGCTCAAAGTAAAACTAATAATGTCGAGTTATCTTCTGGAAGTGATGATGAGAATAGGCATATTTGCATTCAATTTCAATAACTTTTTTTAAATAATATTTTGTTGTTTAGTGATATTAAAAACAGCACGAAAAGAAAATTCCGTGTATTGTGGTTGGATGAGTTTCCGTGGCTAAGAAACAAAGATCGATGTTGTTTCTGCGCTGCCTGTGAAAAAAAATTCCAAATCACGTAAGTTATTTACGAAAGCACACAAAAAAGTGTCATAAGCAAAATGTGGAAAATAAAAACAACATTTGCAAGTTCTCAAAAAGAAACTCTTAATAAGCAAGTGCACCAAACAGAGCTAACATTAGTAATATTTCTCATTTCTCACAATTTGCCTTTTTTTATTAATGGACTATCTACCAGGCTTATTAGAGGAGCGCTGTCCCGACTCTCAAAATTGCGAAACACATTAAATGTGGCAGGTAAAGCAACTCAATTAACAGAAATGTTAGGAAAGTTTTCGTTAATAGTAGACGAAACAACATACGTATCCACAAAGAAATCACTAGTTCTAGTCGTTCGCTATAGCGATAAATCATCTAAGAACATTCAAGACAGATTTTTAGCCTCATCTACTTAAACTTTATCTACTAGTGTTTTGTAACAAATCTAATGAAATTAATTACATTTGGTTTTTATTAATATTGTTATTGCTGAATTATTTTTTTCTTTCAATTGTACCTAATTATAAGACTAAACTAGAAACTGAAATGCAATGGTTAATTTATATTTTACATATATATTTTTTAGCTGAAGTATAAATAAAATAAAATTTTAAATATATAAAAATTTTGGTTACTTTTTTTTGCTTTTGGTTACTTTTTTTTTACATTTTGGTTACAAAATTTTTTTGGTCGTGGCAACGCTGGTTGTAACTGTGTATGATTTTGTCACTTTGTTCTAAGCTAAACAAATAAACAGACCAACCAACAAACAAACATACACACAACAAAACACAGTCATATATTTCCTTGCGAATATATTTTATATGTTGGTACATTCCCCCGTGAGAACTGGGTCATTCAATTCTGTTTACATTCATTTTACACAGTAATCACAAGGATTTCAGTGCATTCACATGTGTTACAGTTCTGATTTCTGTGTTTTTAGTATTTTTCATTCAGGCCAAATTTTATTTTCGTTTCTTTTCTTTCTTTTATTCACTGAAAACATATTTGATATTATTGCCAAGAATGTTTTTTTATTGTACGCTTAATTGTTTTACTAGTTTTATTATGATAATTTTATATTTCATTACGCGTACAGATTCATTTCTCTTACTCTTACTTTCAAAACATCTCTTAAATACATATCAGGACTTTTCTATAAAACTCTTGACTTTATATCCGAAAAATGTTCACGTGATGTCTTGCTTCTTTTATAGCAACATGTAACTAGATAATTGTTTGTTTTGCGATGAGCTTCCTTCAATATTAAGGATAAAAATACATCACAAACATACTTTTAGTTTCAGTTGTTGGCAAAAACTCATTGTTTTCGTTTAAGTTGCTGCAATATTTGTTAATATATTATGCCTAATAATTGTATCTGATTCAAGTTAACTGAACTAAGCACTATAGCTCCAAATTCATCAAATTATTTTGTGACTTTTTTTATATACAATAATTAAGACAAATTACATCTAGACCCTTACTTGTGGATCTGTGTAAAAAAACTTGCCCTAAGCATTTTAGTATTAGAAATCAGAAAATTTAGTCTGTACAAAAATGTTAAACAACTTCGAAAAAATCTCATGTATCTGCAAAACTGTTTGCCAGTTTAGAATATCATTTAGTACATTTTTCGTCATTTAAGAAACTTAAACCAAAATTTTCAGCCAATTTTAGTTATAATAAAAAAAAAAACAGTTCGATGTTCCAAATCGAAGAAAAGTGTTTTAATAAACAAATTGCTAAAATTGTTTACAAAATTTAAAAATACAATTTTAATCCTTAAAGTATATGAACACTGTCTGCGACTTGAATAAGTAAATATATCTCCTAAACTAAAGACACACGAAATAGTACCACAGAAATACATGTCTTTAAATAAATGCATAATTTTAGTGTAACAAAATATGTAAATATATTATTTCTTAAGGGAACTAAAACCTTGAAATTTGGTTGTGCGAAAAATTATTTTTTCTGAACTTTAGTTCACTCGGAACCTTTTTCATTTTCAAACTTAAATTACTTCTTGATGGTACATGGGAAGTATACCTAACCCCGACATGACAAGTACAACGTGTAATGTGGTGTTTCTCTAACAAATTAAATTTTTTGTTGTAAAATTCAATTAAATTAATTCGCATACATTCTTCCTATAGTTTATGGATTTTTTTTTTATGGTAAAATCATTAATGAAATTATACGATAGAAAACACTCCTTTAAAGTCATGATTATTAAGTAATTGCCACGACTGTATTTTGATGTTTGATCATACTCGCTCACGCCGATCAACAAAAAAAAAAAAAAAAAAAAAAAAAAAACTTGTACAGCTAAACACAGCTAATTGCTAGAATAAGTTTTGTTTGGTTTTCACTTACCAACACTGACAATAGCGGATTTTACCCAAGCTAGGTTGTGGCGTGATTTTTGAAGTTCTTTTCTATTTGAACCTGCATCGAGACTAGATCACTTTCATCTACCAGTTTTTAAGGACAAATCTAGTGATAAAAGCTTATTTGAAACAGTGGTAAAATTTCATCCAGAGTCTTCTAAGGCCTATTATTTCTGGCAAGATATAATTCTTTTGCTTTCAATTGCGATACTCAAAGAAGTATCAATACACCAAACTAAGCTTGGATAACGAGATATCATCCATTCTCTACTACTAAAATTTCCAATCATCAAAGTTGACACTTTTAATTTGCCACTACAGTGTCTTCTTTTTATTACTTTTATTGATACTGCTTTCCAATTCGCTGTTTACCTACATACGTTATTGTTGAAGTAATAACATTGTAAAACCGTTGGCAGCAAAAGAAAAGAAATAAAAGCATAAACATCCAAAGAAGAATTGTTACAACAACTGCAGTATAAAAAACGTGTTGATCGAGAGAAACCAATAATAAAGTGTTTTATTAAATTACTTTATCAGTGATTGATATTTGGAGGAAAAATATCACGGTTCTTTATAAATTCAACCCAAAAATCTGTACACGTCATCATTGAGTGCCATAAGAGTCTGTGACTTTCATCCAGGAAACACCTGCTGAAACATCCATATCATCTCCTGAATTACTGGTTATATTTGGTAAAGTCTTTATTCAATATTTTATTACCCACCTACCAAAAAGTTGTTACATTTGCCAAATTTCGTAAAATTTCCTTTAAAAGTAACGTTGATAAGCTAAAATCATAAGTATCAAAAAATCATAAAAAAAAACATATTTTAGTCGAAAAATAATGCTTGGTAGGCTTAAAATATTGAATAGGAAAAATGATAAATGAAATTTTTATATAAAATTCTAATTTAAAAATAATTAAAATATTATATTCTTTATATAGTCATAAGCACCTAAATTTAAGTGAACACCCTTAATATACTTGCAAAGCCAATAGATACAATTTAATTCTAAAACTCTAACAGCAAAACTCTAAAGCAGCAGATGATGAGGCCTCAACATTCCGCAGCGGCAGAACTTTTAATTTTGGTGAGTCAATTCTTTTAAAAATTTTGTTTTTTTCTTTTATCTTTTTGCTTCAAATATATTAAAAATGTGTTCTTAAGAGTAATTATTGAAGAGAAGAACCTAGTTGTAATATTAACCGAGTTTATACTCTGACTTTATTTTCTATATGATTACAAAGAACAAGAATAATAATAAGAACAATTTCGGTTAATAATTTGCATTTCAAGGGATTATTATCTCTTAATAATTAATTATATTTGATTTTTTTTGTAATTACAACAACACAACTCAACCTTTGGTTTACTTTTTTTTGTTCCTTTTTACTTATTTATTTTACTTATTATTTTGCTTCAATGAAATTCATAAAGAGAGAGTATCACTGATATTTACTCAATCTCATTTAAAAATATAAAACAAAACTGTATTTTATATAAATTTGGAAGTACATTGTTCTTTTTCTTTAGTAATATATATACCCTATAGTAGATTAAGTCCGCTTAATGAAGTTTTTATCGGTTATATGAATTTTATAAAATTTCTTATGTTAATATATAACACGTAATTTTTTCTAAATAATCATGTAGGCACTATAGTATAAATAAAATGTGTGAATTTATCAGAATGAATTTTTAACTTGCTTATTCCTTACATAATGTGATCTGATAGGTAAAAACAATGATAAGTTAGGGATCTTAGTGTAATTTTTGTACGTCCTAAGATCATTGGCAGGGCGGGTTCAGAGACGTAATCCCTTTTACCATCTTGGGGATTTAACATTAAAACTTTTATGGTTGATCCAGTAGTTTCTGTAATTATAGTTGATTGAATAGGGGGTTAAAAACACCAATAACTTTAAAGAAAAATCAACTACCAGACCTGTATTGTAGTATTTACGTTTGATTTAGGGAGTCTACAATAATTATTTATGTTCGAACATTTGTTTCTGGAGAGAAATAGGAGTAGACAAGAACCTCCCCACCCGGCTGATCGCTAGCATCATCAATGGCTCCCGCTCGTCACTCTCTATTTGTTTTAATATTTTCTTACTTCTAGAAACAAGGGTACTAATTAGGAGTATAGTTTCGACTTTACCTTTAGCAGCATCTTAAACAAAAATTTGTTATGTTTGTTCATTACAAACGTGATGCGAAGTTTACGGGAACGTGTCAAAAGGTTTCGCTGGAACCTTGTACTGAAATCTCAAGAAATCATTATTAAATACACTTTCTTGTTTTCCTGGCTTGCGCATCACCGAAGACATGGCCTACATCATAATCGAATCGGAAAAGCAAGGAAGTGCCAACTGCATGGAATTTGGCAAAGCCCATGAAAACAAATGAATGGAAACCAATCACTTTTCAAGAATACGATGCCTGTTTGGCTATTGTTTTGTATGCTAGACTCAAAACTGCAGCAACTATTGATATTTGGCAAATGTTACAGTCTAACTTGGCAGCAACTTACACTCCGCATCATACAGTGACTGTTGATGAGCATTTATTCCCATACAGGATGCCGCTTCACACAGTACAATCCATCGAAGCCTGCCAAGTGTGGTGTGCGACTCGAAATCATTTTATCCTCTCAAAGGAATGATTTACTCTGGGAAATTGCCTGACCAGATACGAGAGCTAAATCAAAGGCAGAATGTTGTACTTATAAGCGCTTAACAAACCGCTAGAAACTGATCATGTTTTATAATATGGTCGACATTGCTACATTTATTTGATACAACGTAAAAAAGCCTATAAAACGAACTGACAGACAACGGTCATTCCTACTGATACTGACAAAACAATATGACACTACTAAACAGAGAGGAACGAGCGCCGCCTGTCCAAGGATACGGAAAGCAATGTAAAGAAAAAGCTGAATAACTAGATATTTTTATTATTTTTAAATATAATCAAAACCGGAAGAAGGAGCAGCACCGTTGTTTGCATCGACAACGAACAGACCGTAATGTCGCCTATACCGTTCTGAGTACTGACGGCAGCGGAAAACAAGGCCTATTTCCATTGCTGTAACAACGATGTTTGTGCAGAACATTCTATCTACACAATAATAGTTGTTTAGGTTTTTTTCATATATAACTCATAAAAAATTAATAATGCTATTAATTAAAAATTTCATTTATATCATTAAAAAAATTAAATTAATTATTTAATTAAAAATTAAATAAAAATTGCATTTACATTCATTATATTGATATTGTACATATATGATTGAAAAATAAAAATAGAGCAAAACAAAAATGCTTTTAAGCGTCAAGCGGTAATATCCTTTTAAAAAACTTGCACCAGATCGGTATAAAAATTTGGAACGTAGATAAATTTATTTTTTTCTAGACTTGGACCAGGTAGAGATCAAATGTGCCCCGATATACTAGGCGATAGTGTGTTGGACCTTTATTTCTTAAACAAGCAAGCCCAAACGACAAAACTGATTTTATTTGTATTTGGAAAATAGATACATTCTTACTTCGCAGCATCAATACGCTATATTTTTTTGAACACCTGGAACAGGGAGGGACAAAAAGAATTTTTAAATTTTGTCCTTAAATAAAGATGGTTCTTAGTTTAGCTGTCTGTAGTCACATAAATATATTTTAGAAACTTTTTATCTTCAAGGGCGTAAAAAGAGAAACTTGTGTTTTTTAATCTTAATAAATAATCTGCAGACTTGAAATTTTAAAAAGACAAAAAAAAAAACTTATCAAACTTATTTAGAAAATTCAAACTAAAATAATTGCTTTGGTAATTTTTCGTACCTTTTGCATCTGTTTTTTAAAAGACAACGAAATTTGTGTTGTAGATTTGTACAATCACAAAAATATCTATTAAAGACTTAAAATGTTAAATATGGATTTCTATAACGGAATATAGGTTACCAAGCAACATGCATTTGGTAAAAACCAAAACTAAGAACCAAAAACGCAAAAAATAAATTGTTAGTACTTTTTTGGTACCTTTTGAATACTTTGTTCTAAATAGACAAAACTTATTTTGTACCATTGTATATTCTAAAAAGGCAGTTAGGCGGTAACGACGGGTAAAAACCTAATGAACTAACGTAAAATGTTTAATAAATATTTTCTTTAATTATAAAAATTCTTTATTTGTTTGTAATATTTGCGTTGTTGCTTCCTGCAACAAACTGAAGTAGAAAAGTACATTTTAGATAGTCAAACTTCAAGCTATTAAATATAGATTTATTTAATAAATCCAAGTTTTTTAGTCTATTACAGGTTTGAAAATTCAAGTAAAATAGAGAAAATATTTATTATTTTTGGTACTTTTTTATTAATTTATTTTAAGGAGACAAAATTGGCTTTTTAGCTTTGTACAATCAAAAAATTGGTATTTGATAAGTATTTTGTTACATAAGAGCATGCTCTATATTAATATATAATTACCACTCGACGTTAATTATTTTTAGTTTGGAACAAATTAAAACCTTTTAGTGACAAATTGTACTCAACATTTAGTAAGCCCTAAAAATCTTAATGTTTTCTCATGTTGATCATATCTATGAAAAGGGTAGTTTTACAGTAAATATATGCAACACTTGCTAATGATAACATCTCTTAATTTAATGTTGAATATAGATTTCTTTATTAGCACAAAATTAGGAGATTATGAACAAAAGACTCAAAAAGTTCAGATTTTACCATTTAGACTATTGTAACATGTAAGTTTTCAAGTTGCCAAAGAATCTGATTAAAAATTTAAATGTACCGTTCGGTAAATTTTTAATAACGTGAGAGTGTTTAGTAGAACAACATTTCTAAGGAATGCCAATCAATGCTAAATAAGGGAAATTTCAAAATTTAAAATAACCAGCGGTCAGAAACATAAGATAAGAAAGCCCCGGGCAATACCAGATTAAAGAAGATTAATGCTGTATTCGGCTGTGCCGAATCTTCTATACCCTCAATTCAATATTCACACATTTAAATGTTATCGAGAGACAAAATAAAGCCAATTCAGCCGAATGATCATCTTTGGATATTGATATTAGCATTAACTATTTGTTGCAAATTTTCTCAGGTTAATGTGTTAAATTTAGATATCGATATTTATACGATAGATATGTATATCATTGTATATTTTGGTAGGTCTATAATGGGACTAATGTGACCTTTATATTCATATATATGAGGATAATTGATGTCAAATTTTAACTTTATATTAACTTCTATATGAGATGTATGCGTGCTTAAGTGATATTTTCATATTTATGAATATGAGGCTCATAACTATATTAATGACTGATCTATACGTATTTATGTAATTTTCAGAAGTGGTTTTTATATGGGTTCTTTGTTTAAATTAAAAAAATACAGTTTTGCGATTTCTCTTCACATCTTCTAATCTTATTTCTGCAGAGTTTTCTATATATACCTTTAATTTAGAATAATTTCAATTTCATTTAAGTCAATTTTGCATCTATATGGAATTTCCATGTAAGACGACGATCGAGGTGTATACCGAGGTATTTAGCTTCGGATTGTTGTGTTATTACTTGATCATTGATATAAATAGGAGAGCATGATTATCAAAGCAATGTAATGGTTAAATGTGTATTATTCTCCTCATTAATTTCTATTTTCCATTGATTTTGTAATTGCAAAAAATATATATGGGGGTTTTCATGAATGCTTAGAAAAGCAGTATCATCCCAAATTTTAATGTGTGAGTACGATTGCTTGGTGACATATCAGATGTATTGATTAAGTATACAACAGATTGTGCGGAACTTAAAAAATCTCCTTGTTGAAGCTTAAATATTCGACCAGTGAAGGAGCTTTTCAATAGCTTATGCGTGTTTACGGGTCAGTTTAATTTCAACTTGTATATTAAACCATCACACCACCCTTTATCAAACGCACTTTATTTTGTATATGACTTAAACAAAACGCAATACAAATCAAACTATAAATAATAATGAAGAAACGGTCAAAAGCCTTTCTGGATAATATATCTAGCAACGATAAAAAGTAGCTATTCTACATGAACAACTATGACCATTCCTTCAATGGTCATAACAGTCCCAAAAAGGCTTTCTTTTGAGAACAGAAATTGGCCAGTAGAGGACTGGAAACGTGTAATATGTTAGGACTAATCCAAATTTAATCGTTTTAAATTCGACGATAAGCAATATTGCTACAGCCGAACAACTCAGAGAATTCAAAGAAACAATCAAGCAACGTGGCAATGTGATATTGACATACTGCAAAGAATCGAAGCAATAATGAGGAAAGAAAGCTATCTGTGTATTTGCAAATTCATCTTCCTAATTTTGTAGGAAAGATGTGTTATACGGATGAAGTTAATTTTCTGCTTGATGGTGACCCACTTATAAAATCATGAAAGAATGCTTTACTGTAGTGGCCAGTAAAAGGTCCCGACCGAAAGTCGAAAGTCCGGTCAATCGTGAGGAGACAGTTGCGGCAATACCGATTAACTCCTACCCATTTGGAAGAGTGATCAATTACTCTGCTAATATATAGGTCATTCGGCACAGCTGGAAATTACCTACTTGCTGTATTTTTTTTTTATTAATTTTACTTTATTTATCACACACTTGAATGGGGAGCAGTTGCAATATCATTATTTTTAAAATTTTTTATTTAATTTTTTTTTTTGCGTTAGAAAGAATTTGAAAAGTTTTTTCATTAACGCAAAGAGATTTAGCATGTGACCATGTATAGCATGTAAATGACATTTGCGTTATAAGAAAATAATTATTTTTAAATATTTGTAGTGTAACGGTTCGGTTTCCCACGTCACCATAATTGTAATGGTTCGGTGGGTTTATTTTTCTGAATCCCGCATTCGCCTCTAAGTAACCGTGATCGTTTGCACGTGCTTGCTAGGGTCTAGCTCGTCGGATGGGGAGGGGTTTTTGATCAGGTCACTCGGAAACCGCACTTACAATAAAGATAGATAAGGTAGGTGAAATAAAAACAATCTTACATCAGATGCTCAGGAACTAGATGGAAGAGTTCCCTTGCCCATATCCCTACCATGTTACCAATGTCCTAAACTAGATTTAGTTGGTAACCCACTAAAACACGGAAATTGATTTGGTTACATAAGGTTATAAGAAATTTATTCCATATTAATTTTTACATACATAATTAAATTCAAAAGAAAAGAGGGTCAAAAATAATAACATTGGTAAAATTCATTTTAAGGTTAATTATCTCGAACTTTAATAGAAACTCTAATATTAAATATTTTAAGAAAAAAATAGCGAAGTTAAATTCAAATTTAAAAATTCAAGTATCATTGTTTCAGGCCTGAACTGATATTTAAGAGAAAAATATTATAGGACTAAAGCTTAACTTAAAGAGTACAATAATTATTTTAATGATTCTTACAAATATACAGTTTTTTATATTTTTTTTTTTTCATTATTTTATCCGAAATAAAATATGTTTCATTCCCATTTTCTCTTCTACATTCATTCAGAGATTTTTGTAAAATTACAACAAGAACTTAACTTAAAAATTGTGATACATAAAAAAATAGATATGTATGTACATATGTATATAAAAGTATTAATGAATGCGACCAAAGAAAAGAAGAATGAATCTTACATGCGTTTTACACTCATATAAAAATGTTGGTGATTTATAAAATTTATGGATTTTCTTTTTCGTTTTTATTTATTTTTTTTTTTTTTGTTTTAATAGGTTTTATCTTTGAATTTCTTTGAACTTATTTAAATTTTATCGTTATATTTCTTTTAAAATCTAACTGTATGTTCTTCAGTTATAGAAAATATGAATTAAAAAAAAACAATTATTATGTGAGGAATAGGTATTTAGCTTAATATGGAGGAATTATAAAAAGTTGAATTCTGAGACAATATTATTAAAATGTGTGCTAGTCGATGGGCAAGATATTTTAGCCAATAAAATAATATAATATTGAAGATAATTCTTATTGGAAATAAAAATGTTACCAGTTTTTTTCTTCCTTATTTTTTTTCGGGATGATTAGATGAAAACCCACGATGAGAGCCACCAGAATTTGAAGAAGTTGTAGCTACACCAGTTAGGGGGCTGAAACACGAGGTTCCGAAGCACATGGGCTGAACACCTTCAGAAATCCTTTTTTTTTCAAGCACTGCTTCACACAAATTAATTTAAAAAACAGGATAATTCAAGTTATTGTAACGATCTTTGTCCTTTGTCCTTTCTTTTTTTCTCACTTATAAGGTACAACTGGAGCAGACTTTAATATATTGATCATGTCACTTTGACTGTCGCAATAGCAATAAAATTGAAACCTAAAATATTTTAATAGCTAATTCTTTTCTTTACATTTACTTTGATTAGGGTTTCTCTTTACTAGAAAATCGGATCGTAAATTGAGGTTTTGCCAAGTATCGTTAGAGTGTTACTTTGCCCAAATACGTATACTAAGGGAATAAGCTAATACATGGTTTATACTTTAAAAAGTTTTAGCTAAGAACTTTATTTCTTCTCTCTTTTTTTTTCTTTTCTTCAAATATGTATATTTTTGTATTAATAAAATTTAAAATATTTGGGACATTTTCAAATAGTAAGTACGGCAATCTATGGAATCCCTATTCGTCATAAAAGTGTGAATGAAGTAAATCATGAATGAAAACGAAATTTGCAAAAGTTAATTGAGAAGAATATGCCTTTGAGGAATGTCAAGTATTGGAGAATTTAAAGGAGAGATCAAAGAGAAACGATATGAAACTAGAACTTATACCTATAGGAGACGAAAATTGAGAGAAATGACGTACTATAAATATTCTTCGTACAATGAGGTTTACATTTATAGCACAACCGTCACAGTAGCTATTAGCCCATTCAGATCTATCCAAATTTCGGTTGAAATCAACTCGAAATTAAGTAATTTCCCAGACATTCTGATAACTTCCAAATGCTTAGTTTCGAAACAATTATCTTAAAATTACAACAAACATCTTGCGTTAATTTAAGTACTTTTAAACCACTATAAATTTACCATGCAGAAAACTTTATTCAATAAAAGATATAAGCTTGTTAATCATAATTACTTATACTCAACGAGATCTTTGGTCAGTTATGAGCCGATGTTCATAAAATTTTGAGACTTTGGTAAAATCTAGATTATAAAACTGATGAGCGTTGTAGATTCCGGTAGAAGGACTTATATGGGAGTAAACAAATCCGCCAACAAATTGGTGATGTAATTTATTTTTAATTAGTTTTCTATTCCCGAAATACACTTGTTTTATTTTTTGCATGTAACAACCTAATAAATTAATATTTATATTTAAATTTTCTAATCAGAATTCTGAAAATATTGGGTTTTTAAAGTTTTGGTTTATCGGTATCGGTTGAACTTCATATTTAATCCCATCATAAACACGTAATTACTTGCAGCTTTTCTTCGCATATTCATATTCAAATATTGCTGATATTGCTACCTGGACTCAAACGCTAAACAAAATAAAAAGGTTTACATGAAATAAGAATTAGTTACGAAGTGGAATAAAAAATAAATACAGTAACATTATAACAAATCAAATGTCTGATACAATATTACATATTATAAACAAATACTATGAAATCAATTAGATTTTTGAGGACTAACTTAGGTTTTTCCGGCTTCGTATATCTTATACATCATTATTATTATTATTATTTTAATTATTTTATGTTAAGAATTTTTATTTTATATATTATAATTCGATATTTTAAGACATTCTAAGAATGCATTCTTTCATTTTCGAACTAAATGTTGAATATGCAAATTTGGACAATGGCAATTTTTCATTCGAGAAATTTATAGTCGTCTTATATGTAGGAAACTCTGTTCAATGGACATCATTATTCTTTGAAATAGGTTTCGGTAGATCTCAGACCGCCAACGTTTGGTATCAATATATTAAATACGAGTATATGAGAATTTATATTGAAAAATGGAATCGTTAAATATTAATATTATTATTTGTGTTTTGTTTGTGAATTAAAATGCAATTAAACACTAATATTACAAAGGAGGAAGATTTTCTATTTGCCAATGGTTAAGTAAAAAGCAAAAAAAGTCATGCAAGTCATGCAAAACCAAACAATAAAATAAAGGAAGTGAATATTTGCACGTTATTGAAAATAAAGTGTACAAAAATATTATGAATTCTGCACTTCTATTTGGCACATGTGTGGGTATTTAAGTTCGAGATGTTTTCTAAGTTTTCGTTTTTTTTTTTTTTGTTTGGTTTGAAAGTGGCACTTATTATAAAAGGTTTTATTTTTGTATAACCAGGTAAGCACCTAAAGCGGAGCATGGAATATAAATATGACATTACATTGTGATGTTTATCATAAAAATGAATAATGGAAATAAAGATAGAACTTTGAAACTACTTTCTGAGTAGGTTTAAAACTAATAAGCTTATTAGGCATAATTTTTTTATAATCATTTTATATATCAGAGTCAAATCCTATCGAAAATGTATCGATATGCACTCCTCTCTGATAAGATTTATGAACTGTGATTAACAGTTTTTATTCTTATTAGAAAATGATACTCAAAACTGGAAAAGATCAGTAAACCCAATACGTAATAGACATTTATTAGATATTTGGAGGTTTTAATAAATATTAAGAAAGGAGGAAGATTTTTTAAAATGTTTACAAACAAATGGCTTACCAAAAAATGTATTTTTTTTATTACAAATAAAATGTAAAAATATTTTTCGATTATGTCGTATACAGCTTAATGATCTATTGTCGATTAACACTGGACATTGTAGGAACTGGGAAAATGCTAAAAACTTTCCAAGCCTACCTTACATCGATTTCAGTAAAAGTTGTCACAATGAGGAGAAGTAAGAAACTAAACTCATGTACTTCAAGATTTATTAAATATTTGTCTGCATGTTTTTGTTTCTCAGTTTTTACCAAAGGCACGTTTAGGTCTTTATAAATATTCGAATTTTTTATAAACCAATGGGGTACTTGTGATCAAGGCTGCCAGAAATTTTTAGCAAAAAATCTTACTTTCACAAAAAAAGTCTTATTTTTTGAAGAAAAAATCTTATTTTTGGAAATAAGTAGTACAAAACAGATTGTTTTTAATTGAACCTAACCTTCGTCTAGACAAGACAAAAAATCTTTTTTTTTTTGGGGAAAAATCTTAAAATCTTTTTTCAGTTAAAAAATCTTAAAATCTTTTTTCGGTTAAAAAAATCTTAAAAAATAAGTTAAAATCTTACTTCTGGCAGCGGTGCTTGTGATCATTCGTAGCAAATTGTCATGACGCTGAGGTCATTTCATAACAGCATATATGTTTTATGATTGAGTTATAAAGTAGGAGTTTACTATCTAATTTGTAATAATTTCAACCTAGTTTTAGTCAGTTTTGCATTTATATGGGATTTCCATGTAAGGCGACGATCAAGGTGTATATCGAGTTATTTAACTTCGGATTGTTCTGTTGATCATTCATATAAATAGCAGAGCATGATTATTTTTTTTAAGAGAAGAAACACTCAGACAATTATTATGCCTATATATGATTGTGTTATTTTCTTTGAAAAGGGGATAGACTGAAGAAGTAAAGGTGGTGATAGTAGAAGAAAGCTTTATATCACAAATCTTCAATTGCGCATTATCTTTGTTTTTAGTGCAGCATTGCAGCGCCTCTGGTGGTGAGTAGGCGCATTATTTCTAAAGCTTGATTTTATAGCCTTTATTTAATTTTTTTTACTTCGGTGGCGTTTTAATGCTATACCACCGAAGGAGGGCGCTGTGATAAATATTAGTTATGATGGATAGAAAGAAAACTAATAATTGTCAGAAATTTGAGTGGCAGCGGCTGAGAATCGAACCCGGGCTACAAATTCCAATTCATGCTTAACGATCAAATTCGCTAACCCTCTAATCAGATGTATTGATAAAGTATAAAAAAGGTCCCGGGATACTTCACTGGGGAACTCCTGTTGCAATAGGTTGTGATGTTCGACCAATAAAGAAGCTTTCCAAAAGCTTATGTGTGTTTGCGGGTAAATTTAACTTCCCATTTGTACATTAAACCATCATGCCACACTTTAGCAAACGCTTGAGAAATGTCGATAAAAAGAGCAGAATAATATTTTTTCTTAAAATGGTTTTCTTACGATATTAAAAAGTGTATGTGTTTGTTTGATAGTACTGTGCACTCTTCTAAATCCAAATTGGTGATTCGGAATAAAATTGATTTCACTTACAAGCAGGTATAACTTGTTCAAACATGTAAAAAATGTCCTATGTATCTTTTCACATTTCATTGATTTTTTCGACTGATGGGTCTACATGATTCTAGTTTTTGTGATCTTTTCCCCGCTTAGGTACCATGGTAACCATTGAAACTTTGTATTCTGGTGGATAATATTTAAGGCGAAATATAGTGTTAAAAATAACAAGTATTATTATTTTGCTATCCCGTCATTACCTGGTGCTTTCTTACTGCCGTATTTATAAAAAATTAAAGTAGACTTCAAATGTACTTTAAGAAAATTCAAGTCTACTTTATTTTTTATAAATACGGCAGTTAGTATTTAAATTAACAACTGATTTAGTTTTCCAATATTCCAAGAGCTCTTTAAGTCTTTTAAGCAATTTTTTAACTTAGATTTGAGTTAAAGGGATCTGTGCAATTGCCACTATCTTCGAACCCTTTTTTTTATACCCTGGGGAGTAGTGTTGCCAGAAGTCCCGATTTCCGCGGGATTGTCCCGACTTTTGTTGTAAAATTCGGCGTCCCGCTCGGGATTTCAGATTCCCGATGTTTGAAATTTTATAAAAGGAGCAGACTGAAAATAAAGTCTTAACATATTTACATGTTGTACACCATGCCCATCGGCCGGGGGGCCAGGTGTAGGTTTACACACCACCTAGACCACACCCCCACTACCGGCCTAGAAATGGTTACTAGTCCCATGAACTCGCAAGGGTTCGAAACTAGATAGACTGGAATCTGGTTTACCAGAGGAAGGTCGCTGTGGTTACTAGTCCCATGAACCCGCAAGGGTTCGAAATGAGGTGGATACTAGCTCCATGAATTTGCAAGGATTCGAATCTAGATAGAGTGAAATCTGGTTTAGTAGAGGAAGGTCAAAGCCGACCGGAGTCTTTATCTGGTGCTGCGGGATCAGTTATTGCCCGGGGACATATCCCTAGTTTTATTGTTAGGGTGACCGTCCCCTAACTGATGATTGGTTGAGGTCACTTCGGTGTCTACGCAGTGGCTGTGGTTTAATACCCAAAGCGGGGAGAATGGCAGTTGATTAAAGGTCCGATGTAAGCTTACGCAAGTAAGCATACTTCAGACTATCAAATTGTCCTAGGTGCTGTTGTCGATCTCAACGGAGCTGCTAAAATTTGGCGGAGACTCTTAACTCTGTGCTCAGGAAGTTATGGAAGGCTGGGCTTTCGTAGTAGTTGTGTTGGTCGGTCTTTGGACTTGGTTCGATGCTTAGCAGATCATAGTCCTTGACCTATCATATGATCAATACACTGCTGCGTTAGTATTATGCTTTTCGTTGTCCTGGGCTATGTTAATTGTGCTTCGTCACTGGCGACAGGGATTAGCTAGCCCAATCTCTTAAGCAAGGTGATCTTTACTGTGATCTTGCAGTCAAGTATTGAGAAATTGCTAATTGTGTGACCCTGGTAAGGCACACAAAGTAGTCCTCCTAGAGGCTATTCCTGTCTTTTGGTAGGACACACAATGCGGTTGACGGGCCGAGTCCGTCCTGCGTTTGAGTGCGCAGTGAAGATAAGCCATTTTGGCAGGTGCTTCACTATAAACTTGAACACATTTGTACACCATGCCCTTTTTTATTTGGAAAACGCAATCAAAATAATAGAATCGGATACATTATGCGTTACTGATATGGCATCGGAAATGGTAAAGGTGAGACAAGGTATTTTTAATAGAAAAAACGATTGGTTTTTTGGTTTTAATGCTGGTTAGCTTATTAAAACTGATAAGGACGATTTTCTAAAAAAGGACTTTTTAAAGTTTTATGAAAGATTTTTGTCATATAAAGATTTGTTTTTTCTGAAAATAATATTTTTTTAAAATTACAATTTATACAACGCTACTGGGGAGGTAAATTAAATTTGTGCTGATGTATGTAACATAATTGAATTGTTGATAATTGATCATAGTTCCCATATAAGGCCTACTTCCGAAAATCACCTTAAAAAGCCTAACTCTCTTAAAAATGTTGTTATCGAAATAAAATACAACATAAATAAGTTTCATATGTAAAGAAATCATGACACCTAATTTTATAATGGTCGGTACATAATTATTAAAATGTCCTATAAATATATATAAATCTGTTAAAAGTGTTTCAATAGATATAAAATTTAACACAAGAAATATATAGTATGCTCATAATAGGTCATAGCACCCATTTCTGTTTTTACACTGGGTGTAGTATATTATATGGTCGTGCTTGACCGTATATACTTTCGGACTTGTTTCATTTAAGAGATTTTTCTCGGAATATTTTTTATCACTCCAAAATCAATAACATCCGGTATCTTTCTTGAGTCAGTTTTCCCCTCGAAATCACAATTCCATTTTAGAAATTGTACCAAACAAAACACGAACTTTCGCAGTATTCAGTCTTGATCCCCAGAATGTGTGCTTAGCGTTATAGTCGCCAGTTGTCAGAAAACGGGGGCCTAGTGATTTAAAAAAAATAATTATATTTACTTTCTTTGAATATATATTGTTAACAATCTTTAATACAGATAGTAGAGGCTTGAAGATAATCTTTAAAAAGATCACACATTAGATAGTGTTTAATTCGAGTTTTTATTAAAATTACTGTGCCTGTGGGGTCCTTGTATCATAAAAGAGATTCTCATTTATCTTTTTTTTTTTTTTTTTTTTTTTTTTTTTTTTTAACTTCCCTTTATTATTACACCTGTCAACAAGATGACAATAAGTAATTTAATTTACAGAGGTGGGATGATAATTATCTTAAATCAGTACCTAAGATAACTTAAATCGAATTATTGAATGATAAGTAATATATAAATTTTTTTAGTATCGCTCAGCTAGATCTGAAGGTGTATACCGTTTAAGTCTTCTAGGTGCCAGGATTTCGTTTGCCGGCAACTGTCTGAGTTCCATGTTGGAATGTTGTGTTAAACGATTTGTATGTTTAATGCTGCTGATACGGATAATTTCTTTTATTGTTTTGACGTTTAGATCTCGATGTATGTCCTCATCTCTAATATACCATTCTGCGTTGACAATAGTTCGCAATATTTTAGATTGAACTCGTTGAATAATTTTTAAGTTTGTTGTGCTAGCTGTACCCCATATTTCTACCCCGTACTTCCAAATTGGCGCTATAATTGTGTTGTATATAAGTAGTTTGCTTTGAGTTGTTAGTTTAGATTCTCTCCCTAACAGCCAAAATAATTGTCTAAACCTGTTGTTTATTTCTTTTTTCTTTTGAGTGATGTGATCTTTCCAGTTAAGTTTTGAGTCAATTATAATGCCAAGATACTTCGCCTTTGTATCCATAAGAATTGGTAGAGTATTTATTTGAATAGGTTGAAAGTTTGTTATCTTTCTATTAGTGTAGATTACTTGAATTGTTTTATCACTGTTTACTTGAATTCCCCAACTACGGAACCAATTCATTGTATTATTGAGCAGTTGTTGTAAGTTTTGCATAGCCCATTTGATGTTTGCGTGTGATGATAGTAGAACAGTGTCGTCAGCAAATGTTGCTATCATATTGTTATTTGTTGTAGGAGTTGGAATATCTGATGTAAACAGGAGGTAAAGCATTGGTCCGAGGACACTACCTTGAGGTACTCCAGCTTTTATAGAAAGTATTTTTGAATACTCGTCTTTATATTTAACATAGAATCTTCGATTTTGTAGGTAGTTTTGTAGTATTAAGAAGAATTCTTTTGGCAATTGATTTTTTAGTTTATGAAGAAGACCTTTGTGCCATACGCTATCAAACGCCTTTGCAACGTCGAGGTATGTTGCAACGCAAAAGTTTTTTTTGTCAATATCAGACGATATTTTATTTGTTACTCTATGAATTTGTTGTATAGTAGAGAACTTTCGCCTAAATCCAAATTGGTGTTTGGGGATGAGTTGTCTTTCTAGAAGAATTGGTTCAATACGTTCATAGAAGAGTTTTTCGAAGATCTTTGACAGCAGTGGCAGAAGGCTAATTGGCCTGTAAGATGTTGTTTTTGAGGCATCTTTGTTTGGTTTAGGAATAGCGATTATCTCAGCGACTTTCCATACTTTTGGGAAATATTTAATATCTATAACTGAATTAAATAAATTTCTTAAATAGACTAGGGCCTTATTCGGCAATTCTTTTAGTAGTTTTCCGGTGATCTGATCATAACCAGGAGATTTATTATCTTTTGTTGTTTTTATAATTTTTTTAATTTCATTAATTGAAATTCTTTTGATATGAGAGTTGGAAGAGCTGTTTGGAAAACTTTGAAGAGTTATATCCTTTTCGTCCATTGGATTTGTAAAGGTTTTAGAAAAATGATCTGCAAGAACATTAGCTTTTTCTTCATTTGTGCGGGCCCATGTGAGATCAGGTTTTTGGATCGGCGGCTGATGTAAAATTCCATTATTTATTTTTTTGGTTGCTTTCCAGAGCGAGTAATTTGTTGTAGCTGATGAGCCAAGGTTAGTAAGATATCTTTGTAGTTTATCTTCTTTGTCCTTCTTTAGCAAGTTTTTGAGATCTTTTGTGAGCCTATTAAGGTGGGTTTTGTCCTGAATTGACCTTGTAGTTTGCCATCTTTTTCTTAATCTTCGTTTGGCTTTTATTTTCTCTTGGATGTGAGGTGGGATACTGAATTTATCTACTGTGTGTGTTCTGGTTGGAGTAGAATCACTAACCGCGTTTATAAGCGTATCATTGAAAAAAGTTATAGAATTATCCAATTCTTCTTCGGTTTTTAGCGATATATTTGTCTCGAGTTTAGTCTCTAAGATTTCCCTGAAACAATCCCAGTCGGTTTTCTTGTTGTATATAAATTTATTTTGATTGGATAGAAGTACATCGGTTTGGTATATAAGTACCACTGGAGAGTGGTCAGAAGATAATTCAAAGCATGATTTTATATTTAGATAGTCATGTCTTATATTCTTGGTAATAAAAAAGTCTAAGAGATCTGGTTTTTTGTGAATGTTTGTAGGCCAGTAAGTAGGCTCTCCAGTACTTATAAATTTGCATTTGAATTCATTTATTGCCTCTAGTAAATTTTTTCCTTTCGATAGTGTTAATCGAGATCCCCAAACTGTATTTTTGGAGTTAAAATCACCACCCACTATAAACCGATTCCCAAGAGATTTAAGGAGTTCAAGATATTCAATTTTTGTGTTATTATATTTCGGCGGGCAGTAGACTGCAGATAATACAAATGGACCGTGTATATCTTCTATTAAAATGGAAGTAGCTTGAATATAATCTTTTCTAAAATTCTGTAATTCAGTACATTTAATGGATTTTCGTATTATTATTGCTGTACCCCCATGCGCTGTGTTGTCAGGATGATTTGTATAAAAGATTGAGTAGTTTGGTATGGCTATAAAGTTTTTTTGTGTGAAGTGGGTTTCAGAGACAAGTAGCACGTCTACTGAAGAGCGATTTAAAAATAATTTTAGTTCGAGTGTGTGTTGGATAAGCCCGTTCGCGTTCCATTGTACTATATTAAGTTTACTTAGTCTGTCCATCGAGCTTAGTTAGAAGTACTGTGATAATGTTCATCATGTTAGATACTTGAGAAATCAGTTGCTTCATCATATCTTTAAGGTCTTGCATATCATTACTTATTTGCGGTGTAGTGGAACTGAATAAAGAATTACTAATAATGGACATTTCCTCAGTATTAGGGTTTTGACTCTGTGCTGTTGCTTGAGCGTAAGTCACTGTTGGATTTATTCTACTGTTTGTTGTAGGTACGTTTCGAGAATTATCAGCTTGTTGTGTTTGGTGTTCTTGGACGGTTATTTTTTCTTTGTTTCTTAGTGGTGGAAATTGCTTAATTTTGAGGGATTTGTATACCATACATCCTTTATAATTTGCGGTATGGTTTTCACCGCATAACGCGCATTTAATATGTTCGCTTTTCTGTTTGATTGGGCAAAGCATAGTTTTGTGATCTCCAGCACATTTAACGCAAACGGGGATTTTGTTGCAAAAGTTTTTGGTGTGGCCATATTTTTGGCAGTTTGTACATTGAGGTAAAGTTCTTTTTGAACGTGGAGGTTCAAAACTAATTTTACAGTGTAAAAGGTGGGTTAAAGAATATATTTCCTTATTATTTTGACTTGATTTAAGTTCAATAGAAAACAGAGATAGTGGTTTTTTTGTACCAGTTTGTAGGATATTTTGGATATGTGTTACTTCGTGTCCTAGTTCACATAGTTCTTTTTTTATTTCCTCTTTGTCGGTTGAATAATGCATATTACGCAAGAAAACCTTGAAACCTTTTTGTTCTTTAGGTTTATAAGTGTAGTATTGGGTGTTTTTAGCTCTTAATAGGTTTACTATTTGGGTGTAGTGAATAGATTCTAAAGGTTGAATTTTTATTTCATTTTCTTTAAGAACACGTATTTCGTAATGACAATTTGGTAAGGAGTTTAAAGCATTATTGAGGTTATCTATGAATTGCACGTTTTGAACATATATTGGTGGGGGCTTTGTAGGTTTATTTTTTTCTGGTTGTTTGTGGGGAACACCATCATTTTGGATTTGGTCTTCTTTATTTTCATTATCATCAATAGATAATATTTCAAACCTATTTGGGGTTGAAGGTTGGCTTAACCAGTAAGATTTTAGTGTTTTTTGTGGCTGCTCTTTAGTTTTAACTTTTTTATTGCTGTTTGTGTTTTCAATAAGTTTTGTGGGTGAGTTACGAGGCCTCTTTGATATGTTACTGTTTTTTAATTTCTCTTTATTTAAGGGAGTATGAATTTCATGTAACTTACTTGTTGTCATTATTGGTAAGTATGAGAAGGCTGTTGATGTTACTGTTGTTGTTGCTAAAGCTAGAGTTGTTATTGCTGAGTACGATGTTGTGGTAGTTGTAGTTGTTGGTGCGAGAGTAGTAACCAAAGAGTAAGGAGTTGTGCTATTAGTTGTAAGCAGTGTGACCATATTAGCTTTTTTCGAGCTAAATTTAGCTTTATTTTTTTGGATTTAGCTTGATATATTTCATTTAGCTTTAAGCTTTTTTTTAAGCTTTTTTAAAAAATGAATTTGGCTTTTTCTAGCCTTTTTTGCTATTTGTATTCCAATGATTTTATGATATGTACATAATAAAAAAAGAAAGTTCAATAAAATAAAGATATATTGGTAACCTTATAAACTAGTCTCAAACAGCTAAAATCTGGCATCACAGAAACAATAAGTCAGCAAGTAATTCTTTAAAGTTAAACAAGGTGGTAGTAGGAGATTTGCAGTTATTTTTTCACTATTGTTTTTGACAGCTTGATGATCTACAGTGTAGATTCTACACACATATATGAAAACAATGCGATGTTTCAATATCTGCTATAATCTGTTTTGAAATGTACTTTTGTACACATTTTGTTTTCTTCTTTTATTGTGAACTACATGTAACTGTTTTTTCGTATTTGGCTTCTTAAATTCATACTTTATACCTACCTATTAAATTAAAAAATTAATAAAATGGAAAGGTCAGTAGTATTAATATAAAACTATAAGTAAGGTGTATTATTTTTAATTACTTATACATATAGATTCTTAAAAAGAAATGAGTCGAATGATAAGCGAATTGTGCATAGCTGTAGTAGTGATACAGAAGATGAATTTTCACCTAGTACTAGCAAAAGGTAGTTTTAATATTGAAAAGAAAAGTATAAGGAATTAAGTATCGTTTTATATTCTAGAAAATACACGCAAAAATTGAGAAAAAGCTGGTTCAATGATTCGAGACTTTCGAAGTGGATTGTTGAAGTAAATGACAAACAGGTAAAATGTAAATACTGTCATTGTACATTGAAATCAAAATTAAGTAACCTGTTAACGCATGGGAAGACAAGTAAGCATGTAGCTGCTGCATCACCTTTCAAGACCAAAAATAAAAAAACAGAGTTTCAAACTTCAAGTAGCTGTACGAAGAAAAAAGAAGCTGAGTTGTCTGATGCATTGTTCGTGGCGGTGCATACTTCTATTAGATCTGTAGATCACATGGCAATTGTTGACAGACGACATTAAGGGAAGTCATTATAGTCTTATAATAGACGAGTCAACCGATATTACTGTGGAAAAACATTTAGGTGTAGTAATTCGGTACTACAGTAAGTCATTAAAGCATATCGTAAATACATTTTTACATTTGTATGCTCTAGAAGAAGCAACAGCTCTCGGAATTTCTTCAGCTATCTTAAAAATTTTAAATGCTTTTAATCTAGATATAAAATATATGGTAGGCTTAGGAACAGACAACGCAAAAGTTATGACCGGGGTGAACCGTGGTGTTATCGCAAATTTAAAAGAAAAAAACGATAAAATTGTATTAGTTCCTTGCGTTTGTCATTCGATACAATTATCTGTTTCACATGCGTCCAAAAGTTTGCCGTCCGAAATTGAATATTTAGTGGCAGAAACATATAATTGGTTTTCAAAATCAAGTTTAAGACAAAAGAACTATAAAAACATATATGCAGCAATTAATTGTGATATGCAGCCACTTAAGTTAGTAAGAGCTTCTGACACTAGATGGCCGTCAATAGAAACAGCTGTTAATCGAATTGAAAACCAATGGTTAGAACTAAAAACCCATTTTGAAATTGCAGCTGTTTCTGAGTCGTGTCATCAAGCTAAAATTTTGAAAAAATTGTATACAAAAAATTATTTTATAATCATTATTATTATACGAGCATACATACATGAATATGTGTTTGAATTTAATGCTCATCAAGATATTTTTGTTCCATAACTATACATAGTTTGATTTGGTTACTGATTAAAAACATATTTTACTTAAATTTTGACTAAAAAAAAGGTTTTTACATAGTATGTGTTATTTATAATACGAATAATGAATTAATATTATTAAAAAGCAATATAAAAAGTTAGCTTTATTTTTTGGCTTTTATTTATTTATTTTTAGCCTTTTTTAGCTCTATTTTTAACCTGATTTAGCTCTATATTTTTTTAAAATCTGGTCACACTGGTTGTAAGTGTGGGGGTTGTTGAAATAAATTGGAATGTAGTTGCAGTTATTTGAGTATCAGTTGTTGGAGTAGTACATTGAGAGCTCCAAGAGAGGGGTTTCAATTGCGATTGCGCAGTGAGACTAGGATATTTGTGGTGATCATTCGGATTGTAATCTGATGCAGATGCATAAGTATTTTGAGCGGGAAGAGAGTTTGAGCTTATTGATGGTGCTTGACCATTCGCACTTATAACACATAAGCTATTTACTGTAGTAAGGTTCGACTGAGACAGATGTTTATCACTTTTTTTATTGTTAGGGGAGCGGCACCTCTCCGGCGGGGGAGAGCGCTCAATGGGCATTTTTATATTTTCTATGCTTATTTATATTTTAAACTTTTGATTATTATTTAGTATGTAGCATCATTAACAGCGGATAATGATAGCTGATTTATTTTAATTTTGTTTATTTTTTTTTAGCGTCTTTTCGCAATATTTTTATATGCTTTTTATATACTTTTTGTATTTAAAAAATGATTTTATACGGAGCGAGGAAAAAACACGTCCGCACTGCACGAAATTTCTCAGAAAATGATTTATCTGAAATAAGCTTCTAGACGCCAAATATGTTTCCAACATTAGCATCACATATATTTAGTGATTTTTTTTAGGAAATTAAGGGGAATGTCTTTTGCGTTTCACAAACAGCTTGCAATAACATGAGTTGAATTTTAGGCATTTCTTGCATCATTTTATTCATAGAATTCGTAAAGTTATTAACCAATTGTACCGATTGTAGCCTCGAGCCGACTAAAATTAAAAGAGGGAGTTTGATTGTTTGGCTCCGAATTGACATTGAAGAACTTTGTTGGTATTTAGAATATTAGCGCAGTATATATTTTTGGTTGTCGGCTCTACATTTTGTGGACAATTTGCGTTTCGATGGCTCGGTACTTGTACCGTGGGTAATTTATGTCTAAGTATTAGAAAATATACTGCGGAACCTCTATACTTAGCATTATGATTTCCAAAACAATTACTTAATTTTTTCATGTTCGAATCATATGAAATAAAATTCTTTTGATTGTATGTTTTTGCATTTTTGTGTATGTACTCGTACATATGTGTATTGTATGCTTTAATTAAATCTTTCAACCAACATTAGCTTACAACTGACATAAACCGCAAATTATATTATTATTAACTTCGTATAGACATATGTATGTCTTTTATGTACCTATCTAATATATACAATTAAAGCATACTTTTACTTATTGTTATATTAAATTCCATAAAGTATAAATTTGCCAGCTCTGTTAAAAATGAAGACACAAGTGCGACTATAGATAATGTTCTTTTACGTTCCCTTTTTTCTAATAGAGTTGAAATGTTTGCTAATACATGATGTTTTACTTAAAACTTTGAAGAGATTGTACATGTAAAATATTACTTTGCTACAATTACGCCTTGCTCTTATTTTTTAAAATTTTTTACAACTCTTAGTGTGAAGAACACGTAAAGCCAATGAAAACATATAGAAATAGCAACAACAATCTAAAAGGAATTCATTCATTCACCTGATGGTGATTTTTTTTCTATCATTCATCCTTCCTTTACTAACAACACTTCAACAACATCATCGTATGATACTTTTTATACGGCTTTCAAATTATTGAGGAAATAAAGTGAAATACAGCCAACGTGTTGGAATAATGTACAACAACAACAACACATTTTTAAAGTACTTTTTTATTTAAATAAACAACCATTTTGAAAGTCAAGTCTTCTTGTTTTTAACACTTTTTCATAATTCATTCCTTTTGGGTTGTTGTTGTTGTTGTTGGTCTTCTTAGGCATTTCCTGGTATTGCTTTTTTCCTTTCCCCAAAAACGTTGTACAACATTAATGGATGGCTTGTGTAAGTAAAGCCAAAAGCAAGAACAATAACAATAACCAAACTGAAAACACAACAATAAAGTTGTTAAAATAATCCGGCCAAAAACACAAATATTCTTTATGACAACTCAATTTCGAAACAAAAGGAATTTCCAAAGTACACGCACATCCCAACATAGTTACGTGTATTTGCGTGCATACATGTACAAAACCATACACACATTTACATATGTACGAGTATATGTATGTATTGCGATTTACCTTTGTATTGGTAGATAAGTTGGTTGTATTACAAAATTCAAACACATAAATTTAAGTCAAATAATAAACACAAAAACATATTCATTCACATAGAAAAAAGTGTAGAGAGAAGAACACCTTGCTTAACAACAAACAAACAATTATGCCCTACACTACAATGTGATAATATAACATTACCTCATATCTATATCTACGAGGAAGAGTAGAGAACATCCTAAATCATTAATGTACCGACTATATAAATAGTATTTAAGTGCACATGTAATTATTTAGTGAATTACTATTTAAAACACAAAATTTTTTTTTAAATTTGATTTAAAATTAATAAAAAAAATCTTACCTAACTCAGCGTATTTAAAAAATATTTTTTATTTTATTTCATAAAAAACAAAATATAATAAGAGTATGTGCAGGGAATAATATTAACTATTACTAATACAAAATGTTTACTCTTTAAACAAATATTTATAATACGATATGGTAAATATTTTCCTTTTGTAATAAAACCAATAAAGCCAAGTATTGTATATTGTTTTGCCTTTGAAAACACTTTGATGGAACGAATTTCCCAACCGTCTTCTATTAGATTGAGATCGGGACTTTCGGCTGGCCACTTTAAGACTGGTATACTATGGCTGTTAAAAAATGCTTCGTTTTGGCATGTCTACTTAGCTGTAAAGTCTATTAAATTATTCTCTAGAAGATCTACATATATTTCATTATTCATTTTGCTTGGCTCTATACATATTTGGGACTTTCCTCAAGCTCCAAATGCAGCTCACACTATCAAATATCCACCACCGTGGTTTCGCTTCAAACACATCTCACATGGGCGTCTTGTATCACCCTCCCCACTATGGTGGTGTAGGGTATACAAATGTGTATTTGAGAACTAATTTCTTTATAATACGACCCGTAGAGTAAAACAACGGGTAAAGAGGGGATGAAGATTTAAAATGTTAAATACGGATTTTAATAATGGAATATAAGTTACCAAGCAACTTAGATTTTGTGAATCGAACATTTAGGGACCAAAAAATAAATTGTTGGTACTTTTTTGGTACCTTTTGTATACTTAGTTCTAAATAAAAAAAATATTATTTCGTATAATAATAATAACATACATATAAATATATATGAATATATAATGACAGAATGACAGCTAGGCGGTAACAATTCCTAAAAATGAAAATTTTGTTGTCTTTTGAAACTAATAACCTACTAACATATTTTCATATTTTGTACTAAACTCAATTTGTGTTGTTGCTCTCTGCAATCAGAAAAAATATTTTTTAGGAAAGTACTTTTTTGGTAGTTAACATTCAAGGCGTATTAAGTGCTTAAGATTTTAGATATATGTTTATTTTAGGGATCAAACGTTTTAGAGTTTATGACATAGGTTTGGAAATTCAACAAAAATAGAGTAAATATCTAATAGTTTTGATAGTTCAGAGATTCGTTTAAAAAAAATTAAAACTCTTTATTGGCAAATGCAGTCAAGCATTAAGAACCAATCGCAAACTTTATAGCATTTTCTGATAGAAGGATTACTTTTGTGCCACCCTGATAATTTCAAGTATTTGGCGGAGGATTTTAAATAAATACTCGTTCATAAGTACATAGTAACAATTATTAAGAAAAACTCAAAGTTTTTTAAATTATACTTATACCAAAGATATACAAAAAAAAACAAACATATAAAATAAATATAATGAATAAAATGTTACACCAATGTGAATGATAATGAATTAAGAAAGTTTTTTTTAACACTTTTCTTCTACTTCTATCGCATAAGATGCTCAAAAGAAATTCGCTAATTTATGGATGAATGTTTTAATTAATTTATATTTACAAACACAACACAACAGAACAGAACTTTGTAACATTTGGTACCCACAACTCCTTACTTTGTTTCGTTTTATTGGCAGAAATTGGGCCAGAACAAAACTTGGCTAGAGGAATGGCAGGAGGCTGTTAAAGACAAACATGAAATACTGACGAGTACAAATATAAATTCAAATGTTCGTAATACAATTAAATATGGATAACGATAATAAGGATAACAGAACTACAATTCGAGGATAACAATCATCAAGGGAATTATAATGATGACGGCAATGTCGATGGTCTTCATTATTAAAGGACTAAAATAGCCGTTTATTTCGCAACCAAACCTCCTTGCACTTATTACTGACTTTTGCGTATTGAAATTGAAGGAGGCGTTGTTAGAAAAGCTCTTTTTTATAATCAACCATACTCCAAATATATGAGTATATATGTATGTTTGTATGTATTTAAATGTGTATGTATGGATGTAAGTATGGAAATATTTCCAGCGCCACCAATAAAGTCTTGCCACTTAATTTGAGAATATTAATGTTTGGTTCTACCCCAATATTAATTTATTTATTATTAAATTAAGTCTTGTGTGTTGATACCCTACAGTCTGCAATTACATATTTTTCTATTAATACTAATTATTGTGTTCATAGTTCATAATTAATTGATTATAATCAATAGTAAAATGAAATAGTTTAAAGTTTTATTAACAAATTAGTCTTGAAATGAACCATAGCGATAGAAATTTTGCTGTTTGAGATTGTAAAAGTCATCATCTATTACAAAAATAATTTAATTTTTTCATAATTTGTAAAACAATTAACAATTAATAGATACTTTTCAGTAGGCGATTTTCAGTATCGAATACAACCTAATATATTCATACGAGTATACTTTTTTAATTAACAAAACGCGAATGGTGTGAAATGCGAAAATTTTTATTCGTTCATTTAATTATGAATTCAATGGTTTGTTTTAATAGAATTTACCTTCAACAAAAAGGAAACAAAAACACAAACACCAGCAGCTACAAACAACTACAAGCAACAACAACTGGCAGCCGAACAAAGACGTGCTCTTCTGAAGGCATTAATGCGTTCATACATGGTGCTGATTTCATTAGGTATTGTCAGAGTTTAATTTGAGAGTATGATTGTCTGTTTGTATCCATTTATATCTAACAGTTTCTCTTTTTAACATGTAGCAGTCTTAATTAGTTGAAAAACTTTTAAATTAATTTGTAAAGAAATTCCATGTTTTAAATGAATATTAGTCCGACTCTAAAAATTAACCTTGGTTTGTTTTATGATGTTTTTCAAACATATTTTGGATTTAGTGATAACCGTTCGCAAACTATTAGATGGTATAAAAATAACTCTATTTTGCATATGTAATGACAAACAAGTAAGAAAGTTTCATATAATCTCTCATATACTCTGGGTAGGGTACCCATATTCTTGGCATTACTTTGGTCTAATAGACACAAATCTCATAGAATTTTAGTAATATTTTTTTCATTATTTCATAAGTAATGAATACCTTAAGTCATTTTAAAAACATTTACTCTTGTTACAGAGATTTTTTATATGGAAGCCATGACTACTACATTGCTTAAAATTTAAATTTCACAAATCGTTAAAAATCTGATTCTGAGCCGATCGCCGAACTTTAAGATTGTTGGAAGGGGTACAAACATTAGCACAAACGCAAAATACCCTCCCAAAAATTTTGATTTTGGTGAGCGAAACATTTCTTTATATATAAATAAATTTTCCTCTTAATCCATTTTTTTGGTAAAGCTTCTCTTATAACATTGTACAAATGTAAATGCAATGACTCTCTTTTGATTTCATTTATTTTTTTTTTAACTTTTTTGGAAAAATTCGTTAAACTGAGTAAATGACATTTTCATTTGTTCGTAATATAAGGTACTCAATGGAAAGAATTGACTGTTCGTTAAATCGCAAATTCGTTAAATTAAGTAAACCGGGAAACCACTGTATGTGCATAATGACTTTTAAAATTTTTTAAATTCAGGACATCCTCCATATAATTAAAAATAAAACTTTCAACCCGGGACCTTAACTGTTATGACTTTTATCGAAAAAGTCAAGACAAAAAAGTTATTTTTAACTTTTATTTTTTAAGGCAGAAATAAAAGTCTTGAATTAAATATTGCCTACTAATACGCTAGTGTTATTGCTTTTAATGCTATAAATGATAAAACACTCGTTATCACAATTTCATTTTTATTTTTTGAGTCAAATAATAAAAGTGAAAATTAAAAGTTATTTTTTAACTTTTATCAAAAAATGCACAAATTTAAAAGTCATATAATAATTTGCATGTACATCACCTATGTATCATTATGATAAGAACCAAAATTTTCTACGATCATTTTTTATGTGTGCTTTTTTGATGTAAATTTTTAAAAATAACAGTTATTTTCTGTCCCTGCTTTCAACTTAATAAAATATATGGAACAGTTTACGAAAAAATAACTACTTATAATTCTTTCTGCTTATACTGTGAGCGTCAATATAAAGTAGCTAGCACGCACCGCAGTGGTGCAGAGGTTAAAACTTAAAGAATTCTGATGAAAGAATGTGGTGATTCTTGAAACATGTTAATTCAACCCAGGTTCGATCCCCAGCTTAGCCAAGAAAAATTATCAATAAAAATTTTAATAAGATTTCATGTTGTAAAAACAATTCCTACCTTCAGTAAAAATAATAATTTAATGAAAATTAAATTTAAATGAACTCGAGCCCAACCAAAAATTATCAAAAAATTGTAAAATTAACAGTTCAAATAAAAATAATAATTGTTTGTAAACACCTAATATTGTTAAAAAAAAGTGTTTTATTATATATACTACAAGAACAAATCTAAAACAAAATATATTGCATAAGTAATTTAAGCACATTATAACTCATTAAAAAAAACTCGAGAATAAAGAACATAAAAACTAATTCAATTTTAACGGAAAAGTACCAGATTTTTCGCGCCAAAATAAAGTAAACAAGTATATTAAAATTATGTAAAACATTGTATTTAATACTTTGTTTGTAGTCCTTTTGCCCTTATCACAGCCGACCATCTTCATATCATAGTATCAAGAAGTTTTTTTTTTTGTGAAATTGTGTGTGTTCCATTCATCCTGTATTACTGCCTTTAGGTTATCCCTGCAAAGAATATTTCTTTGTCTATTTTGTCCAGATTGAGATCTAGGATCTTCGGAGCATAATCTAACGTTTTTAGACAATGACTGAGCAACCAATCATTCACAATTTTGGAAGTATGCTTAAAATCATAGTCCTGTTGAAAAATCTAGTTCTGCCCTAGTTATAATTTCTCTACACTAGTTGCTACATTGTTTTTCATAATGTAAGATTACCAATCTCTGATGCCATCATACAACCACAGACGGTTACTCTTCCACCGCCATGATTTACCGTCTAACATATTTATTACTAAAGGGTTCGTTTTTGGATTGTCATATTTTTGGGAGGTTTTTTACTTCAAATATCTCAAATTTACATTATTTGGTAAAAAGAATATTATTTCAAAATATTTCATTTATATATTTTTTTTGCTAGCTATATTCAAACGTTTGCTTTGATTGTTCGTTGATATAAAGGGCTTCTTACGTGGCACTCTACCATACTGGCGATTTCGATGTAAAGATCTTCTAATCATACTTTAGCTTATAGATTTCTCAGAAGTTTTCGTAACATTTTCAGCTATTTTTGTGTTTGCTTTTACTGCTCTTAAGCTATGTATACACGATCGTCAGATATTACAACGTTGTCAGATCTAGCAATGTGCTAGTAATGTACTGTACATTGAAAAATTTTTAGTCAGTTTCATTGGCACACAATTGTCACACAATGAATTTATCTGTCAACCGCAATTGTCAGTTCACACAGTTGTCAGATTGTTGTGTGTGTTTAAAACTTTTAAGTATTGTCATGGAACAAAAAACAGCAATTAAAACCATTTTATCTCCACTCTATGAAACAGGATTCATCAAAAGATATGTCGCTATTCATTTTTTATTTTCTTTAATTTAATTTTTAATTTTCTTTCACTTTTTTCAAACATTTTATTAATGCGCACTTGTTTGTTTATTATTTATGTATATACAGAGTTGCATTTAGAAATAATTTCTATGACAATGCTGCCATTGGCAGATGCATAAACTTTGCACATATGAAAATGAAAAGTGTTTGACAATTGTCTTTACACAATGACAATGACAAAATTGTGTGTTTACACGATTGTTAGATGTCTGACAATATTTTTGTCTTCCAATGTACTGAAAATTCTTTTTCTTACAACGTTGGAAGACAAAAATTGTAAGTTCACACGGTTGTTAGACATTTTCTGAACATTTTTCGGACAACGTTGTAACCTCTGACGATCGTGTATACATAGCTTTACTATAGCTCTTACTTGAGTTTTTTAAGACGCTTTGGTCATTTTGCACCACCCAAATTTTCTACATTGTTGTGTTTAATATACTTGTCTATAATTTGAATAATGTACGATTTTACTTATTTCACGGAGGGATTTACCTTTTCTGTGCAAGTCTATTATGATTCGCCGAGTCTCAATGGATGTTTCCTATTGTAAATTTTTCTCTACTTAACGCCACAACTTAATATATTTTAATGATATTTTGATTTTAAAATATAATTTGGACGGCACTTTACCGTTATACTTTCAAATATAGAAAAGTTATTAGAATTGCCACTACTTTTGGAAAGACAGGGTTTTAACATGGTCTATTTTATGAATAAATCAATCAATATATACTAGTATATATTATTTACATATATATATATATATAATATGGCATTTCTTTTAATCACATGTGGTGTTGTTGAAGAAATCAAAATATTTTTATATTTTTTATATTTCTAATATTTAATATTATTATTGTTCACATATATTTTTACATTAAAATGCATGTGTGAATTGGGTAGAGAAGGACTGAGACATATGTCACACCTGCATTTAAAAGAAATGGTCTTATCACTCGTGTGTTGTTTACCACACGGAGTGATGGGAATAGATAATATTGAATGTAAAATAGAGTGCAAGAGGTCTTATCTTATTACTAGCTTAGTTTTAAGATTTGTATTTTTGTTATTAAAGTTTTGTAAATAAAATTTAGTGTCATATTGATATTGTAAGAGTGCATTACAACTATTCCCAGAGTCTAGTAATCAATTGAAGAGTGCATTACAACCACCTTCAATTGGGCACTCAAGCGGTAAAATACTTGTTTTAATTACTGCATGTTTTTACATGTGGTGTTGACTTAATTTTGACACTCACAGTATATTTATATCTATTAAAATGTTCTTTAAATACTATAACTACATCGGATTATCACACTCTAACTACGAGAATTTTTATTTTGGTGTCATTTATTACATATTTTAATTGTGTTTACATATAATTAAAAAAATAAAAAAACTTTTATATTGCATATGTACAGAAATAAAAAGGGCATATCTACCCTAAATTTCCATTTAATTGATTTTAATGGTTAATATTTGTTTGCCAGATTTAGGTGGAAATAGCTCCTTTTGAATATAAGCCCTTGATATGCTCTAATAATTTGTATAGCGACATACAATTTCATAGAATACTTCCTTTCATTGCAAATAGAAAGAAACATTTAAAACTAATTATATTGATATTTCTATATTTAATTTAATTATTTCAAAATTTATTGAAACATGATAGTTTACGCTTGATATCATCAATATGAGCACTTAAATCGTAATGATATCTAATGATATCTGTATTTATGCAATACAATTATGTACGAGTATTTTCAAAGAAATTGATTAACATTTGGAATATCTTTGAATATCCCATTAGGGTTTTGATGAGTATAATTGGCATTGACATGTTCATATGCAAAAATGTTATTAATTTTTTATAAATTTTTATTTCAACTAGTGCCAAATTGAAGTTGTTTATGCACCAATAAATCATAATTAAATTGTAAGCATTAAATATAATTTAGTTTTAATTCAATTTTGAATAATACAAGTTTTGGATGAAATATTAAAAAAAGTACATGTGCGCTTTTCGTTTAAAGAAATTATTTAACAAAAAATTGTTGTTTATTAATAGATATATTTCTTTAATAAATACGAAAAGCTAAAAGTTTTTAATATTATAATATTATACTATTATTACATACATTCATTCTGTTTTTTATATAATTGGCAAAAATTGAGCACTTGCACATCCAAAATATGATAGAATACACAGTTTGTTCATTTTCGACTTGTCATTTTCTATTTTATGGCTTTTCTTTGAGTTGGCCGTAAAATGGACTCTCCCCAAGTGGTAATTGTAGTATTTCATAACTTTAGGATATGAAATTATTTTAACAGATTTAATCTGTTTTTGAAATCACATGCCTCTATTTGGTTATATAGTTAATTTCTAGTACTGTCTAGTATCGGTTTAATTTAACCAAAATTATAATTCTAATATTGTCCAAGTTTATTAATTTTGATTCCGTATAGCCATTTTTTCGATCTGTTGTTCAAATACTGGGACCAAATTACCGCATTCGATATCTAGTAAAATTTATCGTAGTTTTTTTATTTGAGATTATGGCATTCGATATCGAGCATTTTATCATAATTTCGATATCGAAATCAGTTTTCGATCACGAATGCGGTAATTTGGCCCCTGCTTACCAACACAAATTTTCTTTACCAGGAATGCTTCAAAAATTTTTGTTAGACCCGACAATAAGAGGTCATATTAAGTATGAAGGCGATCACTGGATAGCGGATTATATTTTTCATTCAAATTAATAGATTCGGTATTTTTTAAGAAAATTGCTCCTCAGTAGAGTTGTGCCCGGTCGTTCATTTCAGTGACCGGTCATTTTCGTTTATTTATCCAAGACTGATTCGTTCATTCAATTCGTTCAATCGTTCACTTTGAACAAATGAATGTGATTTTCTTATTGAATGTGATTTTCTTCTTGTCTTTTGATAAACAGCAGCTGAACGAAATTGATCCGTATACTATTGAACGAAAACCGTTCAGTTAAATGACCGGCTTATTCCGTTCAATGAAGTGATCCGTTCATTTTAACCCGTTCGTTCATGAACGACACAGCTCTACTCCTCAGCATATTGATTACACCTTTCATCGTAGATGTCATCTCCTATATATGACATATATATGTAAAAGTTTAATAAAATTCCATAAATTCTTATGAGTAAAGGTACAATTGATACATTCTTTTCTGGGAAGTGTTTAAGATTTAGAACTGATTCAAAATGATTTTATATGTCTAGGAAATTCTTTTCACTTTTAACTAGTTTTTTTATTGGAAAATACGAGTTTTGAGTTTTTCCTGCTGCAGTTAGAATTCTTTTTCATTATACTACTGCCAAAAAATGTTGTTAGATTTTAAAAGTCATGTTGGTTAGTTGACTTTTACAGTTCTATACTGATTAAACTTTTTAGAGATAAGTAAATATATACTGCCGTATTCATAAAAAATAAAGTAATAATTTTCTTAAAGTTTATTTGAAGTCTACTTTAATTTTTTGTGAATAAGGGCAATAATATCTCGTCAAATCTATCAAGAATTGAATTTTGTGAAATTGAATCTAAAAAATTAGTAAGCTTTTAGTTCACTTATGTCTGTATAATACGAACAACGAGTCTTTGGAAAATAGAAATAAGCTCACTAAATTATCTCAAAGATTAAAATTTATGTCATGAAGGAATTCATTGAATTGGCGCTAACGAAGTTATCTAACGAATAAATAGTTCGGAAATTCGTTTCGTTTCTAGTTTATATTGGAAATGTATGTCCTATAGAACATATTTAGATGTATTTACTTAAGTGAACAAACCTCCTCACAACAAACATCTCACAAATAATTGCAATACAAATTAAATCAAACATAGAAAACTCCTGTCAACCACACAAAAAAATAATGCTTACAATTTTCCAACTGAATGCACTGATTAAATTAAAACAAAAGGACGAGTTTTTGAAATAATTTCAATGTTATTACAATGTGCGCTTAAACTTGGCCGTAAAGGGAAAATTAACAAGTAAGAGTTTATATTCGGCTGTGACGAATCTTATATACCCATCACCAAATCATCTATTATGGGGCGAACGACATAAATTCTATTTATTTTAATTTATTTCTATTTATTTAAAGGAATTTTATGCCTATTCCAGGTATATATATGTCTCTTTCTTTTAGAACTGCACTTTGTTTATATATTTGCAGCGTGAAAGATAAAGGCACCGATGCCCGATTTTAGTAACTCAAAATTCGAAAAAGCGCGAAAAAAGAAAATTGGATGTGGCTTTATATAGATTTTTTTCCATTTAGCCATTTTTTCAAAAATGTTTACGCGTTTTGAGTCTCAAAAGTTGGCATCACTGGATAAAGGGACTTACTTTAAGGGAGTAGTCCTCATAAGGGAACTATGACATATTATAAGAAATTTATGCGCATTTAAGTGATTTCTGGAAGTGAACTTTAGGGGCTACAGTCAAGTATGGACCCATTATCATCATATTGAGATCGACGATTTTTGTATATGTATGGTTGGACCATTTGTGTTAAATTCCAACTTAATAGTGGTTTTTTAATGGATTTATGCTAATTTAAGTGATTTTCGGAAGTGAACTTTATATGGGGGCTACGGTCAAATATAGACCGATCATCATCAAATTTGTTACTCCGATCTAAATGTGTATTTTGATTATTTTTGTTTATAAAAGATTTATTTTCATTTAACTGATTTTCGAAAGTGGTATTTGTATGTCGCTATGTCAAAACTATGGACCGATGCATACCAAATATCGTTTCGATATTTGACTTTGCATGATACTTTTTATTGAAGACATTTCTATGAAGGCTATTAGAAATCATGGACTGATGTTCACCATTTTCAACAGGACTTGTCTTTCTATGATTATTATAGTAAATAAAGGGCATGATGTTATCTACATTACATTTTAAGAAATTAGCAAAAAAAAAAAATCTGAAAAATATCGAGGTATTCTGAAACTTTTATCTAGAACTCGAATCCTACTGCACCAATTTTCGGTGGATCAAAGAATATTTGGTGAAAAGTTTATTATTTTGTGTCTTTTTTGTTGCTCTATCGTGCCTTCAACAGATGGACTTAGAATCCGTCTCAAAGTATTTGTTGTTGAAAAAAAATTTAAGTATCAATATTTTAAATATAAAGAACCAAATACGTTGAAAATGATAAGATCGGTTCATAGTTTATTTTAGTCCACTTAACGGAATATATCACTACGGTACATAAAAGTCTAGTAAATAGCATTATTAATAAAAATCCAGCAAAAAGAAATAACAAAACTATATTTTTATGGATGAATGTATAACAAGCTATCAGGTTGTATATAAAAATCGTCGTACCGAAGTTGAGCGGTTCATAATTTGTCATAGCTTCCATATAAGAATCACTTGCGAAAATCACTGCAATACGCATAAATCACTTATAAACATGGGTCAGAGCTTTCATTTAATGACCACTTTAGAAAACCACATTCACATACATATGTAAGTATATACCTATAATATAAAGCATAACTTCCATATTACGACCATTTCTTGCAGTCCTTGAGATCATTTACTTGTTTTATATAATGAGTTCGAAATTTATATTTTACCTTTTTCTACAAATAATTTTAGTGCTTCCAGTTACTATTTCAATATTTTGATTGATTGGTTACTCATAGGCTTATATGGCGGAAATATTTATTTTTAAGTGCCAGACGAAAACGATTGTGGACTTTCTTCATCAACGCCAAAAAATGTTTATTGGATTTAGATAACTCTCATTTTAAATCCTAATATATTTATTAATAAATAAGATATGTATGTAAATTCGATTATGGGTCATAAACCAGACTAGTGTTCTTTGGTTATTTAAAAAAGTATTCGATATCCATAAACAACCACTTTAAAGCAAAAATATTAAAAAAAATCGTACAAGAAAATCAAGTCGCTAAGTAAAAATTCAAAAAAATATGGGTATAACAGAAAAACGTTCACATTACCATTACTTTTAATTTCTTAATGAAATGTACACTTGAATAATACTAAACATTAAACGACTTTCCGAAAGGCATCACAATGGACCGTATTGGTCTCTGGGTGATGGTGTGGGGACAACCTCACACCGGCCTTCTAACCTAAACGACTTTATTTATTTTTTTGTATTCTATAATACCCTGCACCTAAATATAATAAGAAACTACTCTGGTTATAAAAATAGAATAAAATAAAAAACACATTTTTCCATATCCACCACAAATTAAGAAACAGGGTATAAACGGACTAATTACAAACTAATAACTTCTAAATTCAGTACCCAATTATGTGATTTGGTTGAAATTCTTCTCAATAACGTTATTTACACGAGTTGTATAATTGGTTACTCGGAAGTGGACTTAATTTGGGAGCTATTGCCAAATATGGACTTACAGCTAAAAAATTCAGCACGGATATCAGTATGATTTCTGGATTAATATTTCTGATCTCTACAAAAGTTGGTTTGATATCGATATTTACTAGACATTATTAAGGGTTAACTTGTTTTTCGGCAGTGATAAGTACATGTGAGCAATTACAAAACATGCGCCGATCTTCTTAAATTTCGGAACAGAGAATTTTATACTTATGAGGATATCCCACGTTGAATTTTAATATAGGAATAGTACTTTTCAGATACATATTAGTATTAACGTAAATTTCGGAAGTGGACCTTAAATGGGGAATATTTTTTCATATATGTAAATTCCCCGTGTAAAATTCAGTACTGAAGTGATTTTCGGAAGAGGGCTTTATATGGGGGTGTGGTCAAATATGGACCGTAATTCACAAATTGCTGTAGTATGATACTTTTGTATATGTAAATGATCTGTGTAAAGTTTTGGGTCGGGACCGATATTTATAAGATATGTATATAAATACATATATTTCGGATGTGGTCTTTACATGGGAGCTATGAGCAATTAAGGGCCGACCACCATACAATTTAGTACAACAATTTATATACAAATGTTAACCTTTTAACATTATTTATACCAGGGGGGTTACTCTCTATTGCGATGCGAAAGCAAATGTTATGCAATAACCATAAAAAATGTACGCTTATCGCATCGCATTTGCTTTCGCATCGCAATAGATAGTAACCCCCCAGTTTTATACGTATTTAAGTGAATTTTGAAAGTGGACTTTATATAGGGTCCATGCTCACACATGGACCGAAATAAACAAAATTTCGTGTTGCGATTTCTTTCTTCGTGAAACTTATTTGTGCCGAATTTTGTCTTGATATTTCAATTTTATAGGCATTTACGTATCATTCGGCCATGTTTCGAGAAGATATTTATATGGGGGCTATGTGAAATCATGGACCGATTTTTAATATTTTCCTCACAGTTTATTTTTTTATCATAGAAACAACGTGTACAAAATTTCATGGCAATATCTACAATATATTTAAAAAATTGCAAGAAAAATTTTTGAAAATACATATTTTTTTAGAGCTTGTCTCACATGTTGGTCCATAACTCTGGGTGTAATATACCGGTTTTTGCTGATTTTCAATACTAAACTGGTTAGGAAACGGTATTTTGTAAACTCTGTTGATTGTGGTTGTGTCTTTTGGACGTCAAAGTGTTTTACACAGACAGACAGATGGGCATGGCTCAATCGACTTGGAATTACATAAGGATCAGTAATATATATACTTTGTGGGGTCTCAGATGAATATTTCTCAGTGTTACACATGGAATGAGCGATATATTTTGTAAGCAAATTTTAATTTTGTTACAGTACCTACATATATAAAGAGTTGATGTTGATATTTATTTAAATACAATTTATTTTAACCTGGTAAACAGTTTGGTACTTTTTTAAAGAAAAATTTTCTTCAGCAATAAGATTTACATCGTTTGGATTGTAGCTGTGTCATTAATTGCCAACAATCAAATAAGTTATTAAAAAAAATTAAATTTTATTTAAAATCTTGTGTCACACATCGGAGAATCAACTAATTTACGTCTACCTGCAGTAGAGATAGCAGTGAGAAGAAATAAAATCACAGCTATGAAATCGCAATTAACAAATCGGATTCACAATAAAAATACTTCGACTACAACAACTATAGCTTGAATATCTAATCAAACGATATTACAAAAAGACAAAGCAAAAACTAAATAAAATATGTGAACATGGAACGAAATGGATGACTAGAATTCGTTCAATTTATTCAGACCTCCTTCCTCCAACACAATTTAATTTTCTATAAATGAAACACAAACGAAATCTGTTCTTATTTGTATGCGTGTGTTTGTCTGTAATATTGAATAAATGTGATGGTGTTAAAGAAGGATGTAAGACAAATTGACGGCTAACGCCTTAAATGTTCAATTATGTGAAAATAAGTGGATATGGACTCCTAAAAGTATGCAATTATAGAAATGCTGAAAGTTTTATTTCATTTCTATAACGGTATACTTTTCTATGTAAATATGAACCAACGAACGAACGAACAAACGAATGTGGGTGTGTGTTTTAGTGAATACTAGTTTGGAATGTTGTTAGCTGTTAGAACACTGCCGCTCAAGAAGACGAAGTATGTTGTCCGTTCATAGAGTTGACTTGAACAAAAACATGTTAATGTAGACAAGAGTATGTTTTGTTCATTTATGCCTTTTGTTCGTCTTTGAATTTACATTTCCTTTGCAAATTACTGCCCAAATACAATACTACTCAGATATGTATGTCTCCCTCTATTTCTGACAATCACTCGCTTTCCTAGTCTCATGATTTTTTTTTCTTGTATCGTGATTTATGTCTGTAATCAGAGTACGAGTAACTGCTATTTATTTACAAGTATGCATGTACAAGTATACCATACACAAACATACACCATTCATACCACATGCATGTTTAGTTAGTCTGAGCCGGCAACAAAGTCGATTTCTTATATAAGTAGGTACAAAAAATTCACAGAGAGTAGTTGCACCATTAAATATTCAAATTGAAACCGACATAAAAACAAAGAATAAATAATTAACAAACTAGAAGTTCTAGGAAACTTAACACATTAACGACTTGAATCATAGACGGAAGTGTAAATTAAGAAGGTGTCAACAAATATCCAAATCAAAATGCAAATTTGACATTTGTATGTATTACAATCGTAAAAGCGTTGGTGGTATAAGTTTAGAATTTCTACGCTGCTTACCTCTTAAATATAATAAACGATATCTAAATTCATGTAAAACTTGGAAGTGATTTTGTGAATTCCTGAATAGTTTAGTCATTAAGCTTCTGCACAATGGGGGATTTTTAAACAAACAATTAGAAATCAAGTTTCTAAGAACTCTATATATAGTATTTAAACATGCACATTTACATCACAAGAGTTTATTGTTTAACGTTTTTAATAATACTGACCCATTTTATAATGACGAATGGAATTAATGGAAGCTTTTCCATAATTTCCATATTACCTATCATAATCTGAATATGACAAAATTTATGCAATACATGCCAAACACAATGCATGAGTTTTTACGATCATGTTTCTCAAATGAAAACCGCTTAAACGTAAACAAATCAGAGGTACACCCGAACTCATAATCAGTGTCGGCAGTTTAGCTTTTTTGTGGCTAGATTTAGCGTTTTTATTTGCCTTTCAGCCTTGAAATTTATGTTGTAGCTTCTGACTTTTTTAGCTTTTTTTAATTTTTAAAAAAGCCTTTTTATTTTAAGTTAAAAAATATTTAACGTAGAATTATGTATCGGTCGGTTGTTAAAATAATGAACCCTTTTTAAAAAAACCACCAGAACCATTTAATTTTCCATTGAATTTCAACTCATTATCAACCCAACTTGAAAATTTTTAATGACATAAGCACAGTTTTCATATAAATTTGGAAAATATGTGAAAATAAAAACTGGAATAAGAATTAAATTTTCTTAAAAAAATAGTACATCAAAAGTGTAAAATTTTTTAGGACAATTTAGGCAAAGATTACCAGCAAATACGGATACTTTTCGGAAATTTTACTTCTTATCCTTTGATTTTTTTTTTTTTTTTTTTTTTTTTATACATTTAATTTATTTATTGAATCTTCAGAAATGAAATGACAATAAGTTTTCGAATCTTAATACTAAAAGAAAATAATAAGTCCAGCCAGTGCTAGACAAAATATTATGATACTACAAAAAATTTATATCCACTGATCCAGTCATCTGTTTTGCGCTTGAGTTAAAGCAAGGGTATCCCTCCTTCTCAACCGAACATGGCCAGTAAAGTTAAGGATGTCTCGTGCAAGTGGGTTTGGATGGTGTTCAAGTTTGCTGACATATTTTGAGGCGTGTTTTGTAAATTCGACTTTCACCAAAGGAATGCCTAGATCTTTGTGGATTCGAGAATTTTTAACATACCATGGAGCTGCAGTAATTGTACGTAGAATCTTATTTTGACCCCTTTGAATTTTTTCAATGTTGGATGCTGAGGCAGTACCCCATAATTGAATTCCATAACACCAGATTGGCTTTAGAATTGCATTGTACAACAAAAGTTTGCAATCCAACTTTAATGTAGAATTTCTGCCGATTAGCCAATTAATTTGCACTGCTTTTAATCTCATCTGGGTAAGTTTTGCGTCGATATGAGACTTCCAAGTTAAACGACGATCGAGGTGGATTCCGAGGTATTTGACTTCATTGTGTTGCGGGATAATTTGATTATTTATTCTGATGAACGAGCATGTATCTTTTCGCAATGTGAAAGTTATATGAATACATTTCTGTTCGTTAACCCTGATTTTCCAAAGCTCAAGCCAATTCTCTAGTTTATAAACATATTTCTGCAAGTTCTGTGATGCTATTTGATGGTCCTTATGAACGCTAATAAATGCTGTATCGTCTGCAAAAGTTGAAGTATGTATTATGGGGTCTAACGGCATATCGGATGCATAAATCAAATATAAAGTTGGACCCAGTATGCTACCCTGGGGTACTCCTGCTTCAATTGGCTGAGCGGGGCTTAAAAAATCGCCTTCTTTGATTGTAAATTTGCGACCATATAAATAACTTTTCATAAGTTTGTGGGTGTTAGCAGGCAGAGTTAATTTAATTTTATGCATTAAACCTTCATGCCAGACTTTGTCGAACGCTTGCGACACATCAATGAAAAGGGCGGAGCAGTATTTTTTCTCTTCAAACGACTGTCTTATCACATTTACCAATCTGTGTGTTTGTTCGATGGTACTGTGTTTAGCTCTGAACCCGAATTGGTGATTTGGGATACATTGAGTGTCGTTCAGAATTGGAATCAACTTAGCCAATAACAATTTTTCAAACAGTTTTGAAATTGTCGGCAGTAGACTAATTGGCCTATATGACTCTACTTTAGTGGGGTCCTTCCCTGGCTTAGGAATCATGGTAATCATAGATACCTTCCAATCTGCAGGATAGTATTCTAGGCGTAAAATAGCATTAAAAATAAATAGGATAATTCTTTTAGCTACACGAGGTAACTCCACAAGCATTTTGTTGCTGATTTTATCCATACCTGGAGCTTTTTTAAGATTCAGAGTACCAATAGCGCTTTGAACATCATTAAAGCTAAGTCTTAGAGGTACAGGAGGTCTAATAACGAGTGGAGGCAAATCAGATGCATTATTTGAGTTGTTTATAGTAAACACTTTTCTCAAATGATTAACAAATAAAGTCCCCTTCTCGGAATCATTTCTAGCCCAGTCACCAGTCGGATTTCGCAGAGGAGGTTTTCCTCTAACTGGTCTTTTTAAACCTCGTGCCGCCTTCCATAACGAATAGTCAGATTGTGGGGTACTATCAAGACCCTCCAAGTAAGATTTAAGTGAAGCCATTCTTTGGGTTTCTAAGAAATCTCTTAGTATATCTCTGCATACCCGTAGCCTAGCTTTCAGTTCAGGAGACCTGTGGATTTGCCACTCTCTTCTAACTCTTCTTTTTTCTGACAGGAGATGATCGAGTTCAGCGAAATAAGTTCTATTTGTCCCACTTCTGCACTCAACGTCGTATGTGGAGGCGTGATGTACAGCTCTTCGTATGTCCTCAGTAAACTTGCCAATCGACCCATCAATATCCTCGGTAGTTCTCAACTCTACATTTTCCGTGCAGTGGGAACTTAAATACTTTTTATACTTTATCCAACTTACTCTGGTTTTAGATATGTCCCGAAATGGAGAGCCATTCCCTTGAAGGAAACGCATTGAAATAATAGAAGGAGAGTGATCTGAAGACAAGTCTAATGAAGGCTCCACTTGTATCGATTCTACAGGGATATTTTTTACTACTCCGAAGTCAATAACATCGGGAATCTTCCGTCGGTCCGTCGGCCAGTAGGTGGGATGCCCGCTTGAGAGTACATCTAATCCCATTTTGGCAATGGTGTTGAAGAGTTCACGACCCTTCGGGGTCACCAGACGTGAACCCCAAAAAGTGTGTTTGGCGTTAAAGTCACCAGCAACTAAAAATCTAGCTCCAAGGGAATTGAAGAAGCTGTAGTATTGGTGTTTTTTTATTGAAAATCGAGGCGGCGAATAAATTGATGATAAAACAAAATTGTATTGACAGAATTCAATACAAATGTTTGTTGCTTGTAGGTAATCCTCACATATGTTGTTCATTAAATAATGTTTTATTCTGTTCTTTATAAGAATTGCCGATCCTCCACATGCTCTTCCGCGGGGATCTTTAGTATCATACAACACGTAGCCATTAATTTTGAAGTACGCTGTCGCCGTCAAGTGAGTTTCAGCAATCATCATGACATCAATCTGCTTATCCATCAGGAAGTGTTCCAGTTCGTTTTTATGTTGGCGGAGGCCGTTCGCATTCCAAAAACAAATTTTTAAACAAATCATTTCTTTAAAATGGCTTGTAAGATAGTGGATTGCATTTTCAGCATTTCCTGCATCATGGATGTCATAGTGGTCGTAAAAGTGTTCATGGTTTGGACAAGTGTCTGCAATGTAGTCTCTAGAGTGTTAATATTAGGCTCGTTAATATTAGGCATATTAGATTTAACCACGTTAGCGTAAGAAACTTGTCTAGAACTAGGCGTGTTTACATGACTAGTGGACCGTAACAATTGCGGGAAATTGTCACTCGATGCCAAAATAGGCTGTTGACGATGATCAGGTAATACTGACGTCTTGTTGGTGCTTATGCCTTTCAAATGAGTGTAAATTGGACAACCTCTATAATTTGCGGTATGATTACCTCCGCAGTTACTGCATTTTTTGATTTTTGAATCAGTTTTCGACTTATCACATTGAGCAGTTGCATGTAGCTCCCCACACGCAACACAAACTGTCGGCAATTTACAATACGCCTTGGTGTGACCAAATTCTTGACAGTTGAGACACTGGACGGGTCCCTGACGCTTATGTGGTTCTTCCACGGTGATTCTACGATGCAGAAGGTACATCAGATTGTAGATGGGATGGGACTCGTTTTTCTTTAATACGACATCTCCAGGTTCCAATTCCACCCTGCACAGAGGCTGTGGAGTCTTTTCACGGTTTCTAATATTCGTTATGCTCTTAATTTTGAAGCCTTTTTCCATTAAGCTAGTCTTTATCTCGGCAGGATCAACATCTGGGTCTATACCCTTCAGAACGACTTGGAGTCCTTTTGCGCTTTTGAGCTGGTAGGTATAGAAATCCCTACTTTCCCTCTCCAACTGGTTGGACAATTTACGAAAATCATCCTCCTTTTTCACTTGTATTTTGGTTTCGCTGATATTTCCATGTTTAATTGATGTTACGCTAAACATATTTGCACCTATTACCGAAACAATTCCTTGTACCAATTTACTGGAAGTGAGCTCTCTCAGATAAATTGGTGGGGGCTTAAACGTCTTCTTAGGAAGTTCTGGCTCATCCGTCTGGAGGAGAGCAAACCTATTTTGATCATTACTCACAGTCTTAGAAGCTTTTGCGCTTGATGACACTTGAGCAGATTTCGGGCTCCTCTGTCGCTTGAGAACGGTGATGTACTTATCCATACCTACTTGTTTTTTGGGTTTCACTGCACTATTTGATGAAGATGATGTTTTCTCATCTGTTGAAATCACTATATTGGGAGAACAGGAACGACGCCGTTCTACGGCTCTTGTAGTGAGAAAATTCTCCAGAGATTTTTTTATGGATTCTTCCTCAGAGAGCCATTTAGTTTTACTCGACGAGCTAAGCTCTTTCTCAGAATTACATCTGAGAGGAACACTCATACAGTTTTTATACGATTTTTAATGTTTTTTTTTTTTTTTTATATATTTTAACCTATTACGAGTTATTTTTTTTCACTTTTTGTTTAATTTCAACCTATTACAATTTTTCACCTATTACGATTTTTTCACCGAAAATTCAGCCGCACTAAAATGAACACGTCCGAACAGTTCGATGAGACGAGACTGAATCCTTTGATAATTCACTAAAAATATTAAAATCAAGTAAATCTCTCATATTGATATTGAAAAATTTATTTGTACCGCTGATGAAATAACCTTTATTCTCTATACCGAAACTTTTAAATGAATGGTCAACTGTAGAATCAACAATTGATTTTTGGGTCAAGGTAAGTGAGTTTAAAAATGCCCTGCAAAAAATACATTTACTAAGTTGCTACATTTTGTATTTAGCTTTTTAATAAAGGACAGGGGGCACCTTGAACACTTTTTGCTTTCAAGCCACATAAAAATTTATATTTTTGAATTATTGACTTTTTACATAATTTACATACGGGGCAGCTGGAGCAGCTTTGAACGGCAATTTTTTATTATAGCGCTTAATGCCAAAAATAACATAAACAGTTATAAATCTTTGATATTTCTTTATTTAGGCTCGAGTTCATTAAATTTAATTTACATTAAATTCTTTTTACTGAAGGTAGGAATTGTTACATGAAAATTATTATTAAAATTTATTGATAATTTTTCTTGGCTTAGGATTCGAACCTGGGTTGTTGGTTGAATTTACATATGTTTCGAGAAACACCACTTCTCTCGTCAGAATTCGTTACGTTCTTACCCTCTGCACCACTGTGGCGCCCGCTAGCTTACAGTCCAACATCAATCCTTTAACCAGTGTTAGCGGTAGTTCGAAATTTGCTGTAATTATCATTTTTTATTTATTTTACATGTTGTAATGTAGAGTATACATTACAAACTTTCATAAAAGACTAAATTTTGTATGTATAAACCTGTTATAAACCAGTTGTAAGTTTTTATGAATAAGGGGGTAAATTTATACCCATTTTCTTTATTAAATTTTATTACTCGTATAACAAAGTGAGCAAAATTAGGTTTGTTATATTGACAATATTTAGGAATAATTGCAAAACCATTCATGTTTCATATTTAACGCATTATTTGTTGACCTTCTTTTTAAATGCAATATTGAATGTGTATGGCACACCTTCTGAGAGAAGACATAAGTAAAGAATCCTTTAGAATGTATAAACAGGTCTTCTATAAAGTCTACAAATAAAAGCCCTAGCAATTTTTACAGCTGGGTATATTTTTCAAGCTGTACATGTTTTATACTTTTAATTACTTTATGTTAATTTTACTTTTAATAAAAAAAAAAACAACATAAAAATAAAATTCATATTTTTAAATGCATTTAATTTTTTTCTGGCTTTTTTTTATGCCATTTAGCTTCTTTTTTCAGCTCCTGGCAACACTGCTCATTATATCCAATACCACCATAGTTTTTGTAAAATTTTCAATGATTGTTAACTCTTACTCTCAACTACTGATGATCTTATGGGAATCTTTACTGATAAGCTGTCAATGAATCTCGTTGTTTACGCTGGTCACCCTAGTTTTAAGTAAAAATGAATTATAGTTTAAGTGTATATTACAACACTGTTATTATTGTGAATGAATGATATTGTATTACAATAAAACGAAAAGGATTATTACAATCAATCCTCTAAACCCGACGGTACGTGTTTTTGTTTAAAAACTAAACCCCAACTTTTCACTAACCCCATTTTTGTATTTTTATACCACCTCAATTTAAAATTTATTTTATTTGTTTTACCCCACTCAACCCCCAACATTTGGTCCTTCGAACCGGATTATTCCAAAAAATAAAATATTTTTTAAATTGAGTTTTACTTGCAGAGTAACCCGAAGGCTCCATATTGAGTAACCCGAAGGCTCCATATTGGTTTGCTAAATAAATAAATACCCATAAATCCCCAAAAATTATATTATTTGTTTTACAAAGGTACGTAGAAAAATAATTTATGAAGTGCTTGTGACATACATATAAAGAAAATCAGAAAATCAAACAAAAATACCACATAAAATAATATAAACAACAAACATATATTTATATACATATATGTGTATGCATTGTTGTTGTTATTAATTGTTGATTATTGCTTGTTTTCTTTTGATCACTGAGTGTGTGAAGTTAACAATCGGTGTATGTGAAGTTAACAATCAAATACTTTATATTGGAAGTTAATTAAGATAATACATTTTCGTTGTCTTATTAAACACATAGTAATTTTGGAATTTACTATAATAAGTAAATTATTACTGAATATCCATACAAATAAACACAAAATTTGTTTTGAAAATTTTGTGATTATTCCTTTATTAATTTGGATATTAAAAACAGTTTTTTTGTAATCTGTTGTTGTTGGCTTTCGATATACCCTATATTCTATTCATTTTATTTGATCGATTAATCAATTTATTTCAATTATTTGATTTAATTTCTTGTTTTAAACCCCGATTTTCAAAAACAATACACCGAAAAATATGGCGTCTTTGAAAAATTTGATGAAAAATCAAAATCGTTTAGTAGAATTTGAAAGTTTTATTCAAGCTATACCTCAAAGTGAACATACTGTTCACTCCCTGAATACTCATCGTCAAGAATTGTCTCGTTTGTGGGAAATATTTCGTGATTGTTATGAGGATTTATTAGAAAATTCAGAAGAGACAAAAACGTCTGCAAAGGATGTGAAGGCCAAATATATGTCTGGTTATACAACATATTTCCAGTCAGTATCATTTATAGAAGGTCTAGTTGAAAAACTAAAAGGCAAAGGCTCGGCTTTATCGACATCTATCCCAATACATCTTCCCCCGTGTGATACTGAAACATTTTCTGGGGACTATTCGTCTTGGCCCACTTTTAGAGATATGTTTTCGGCTTTGTATAAGAATAACCCACATGTAGGGAATATTCAGAAGATGTATTATTTGTTGCAAAAAACAGAAGGTGAAGCCCGTGATATAATTCGCACCTGTCCTATAACAAATGAAGGTTTTGATATGGCTTGGCAGAATTTAGTAGATCGATATGAGAATAAACGAGTTCTAGTTAATGCTCAATTAAAAACTCTGTTTAATCTTCCTTCAATTGGAAAGGAATCCGGTCCTTCAATAAAACAATTACAGAGAACAATTAATGATTGTATCACGAATTTGTCTTTATTAGGCATAGAAACTCAAAACTGGGATATCATATTTGTATTTATTTGTTCAACCCGACTACCTGAAGTCACTCTCGGTCTTTGGGAGCAATCCCAAGGACCTAACTCAAATTTACCTAAATGGAGTAGTATGAATGAGTTTCTGACTGCTAGATATAGAACTTTAGAATCGGTTTCGGATATTATAGGCCCACATAACCCAGTGCAATCCCATATTCAAGCCCATAACTCAAAAAAATGGCATGATTCTAAGAAATTAAAAAGTTTTGGCACTACTGTAACCCCGAATATACCCCCTCGAAAATGTCTGCTATGTACGGACAATCATCCCCTTCGCTTATGTTCAGTATTTCTTAGAATGTCAGTTAGTGATCGTATGGCAACAGTCAAAAGGCATAAGTGTTGTACTAATTGCTTAGCAACGTCACATGAATTTAGGAGATGTCCCAGCTCCAATGTGTGTTACACTTGTAAACAAAAGCACCACTCATTACTTCATCGTTCCGAATCTTCTAACCAGAGTAATGTAGTATCGGAAAGCACTCCCACGAGTTCTAGGAATTCTGTTTCTGCACAGTTACCCCCAAATACATCTACACACGTAGATAGTATGAATGAAGGACCATCGACATCTGCTGCGGCACGCTCCCTTCAAACTTTTGCTACTCAATTACAGTCCACTTCTTATTCGACAGTTTTGTTGGGAACAACCGTAGTAGATATCTTATTTAATGATGTAAGATGTGGTGCTAGAGCTTTGATTGACCCTGCCTCACAAGCCACTTTTATTTCTAAAAAGTTACAGAGAAAGTTATCACTCCCAACCTTTACAGCCCCAGCCGCTACTATTTTTGGTCTTAACGGCGCTGTCGCAGGAAATTCGACTAAGGTTTGCATTATTTCAATAGGATCTTCGGAAGATCCTGAATTCAAGTTAGAAACCGAAGCATATGTTGTTGAAAAACTTACTGGTCGATTACCTACTTGTTCAATGTCCAATTTTGTAGATTTTGATCTGTCTGAACTACCAATGACAGACTTAAAATGTTCACACATGGACTTGCTCCTAGGTGGTGATGTGTACCCTCAGATAATGCTTGATGATGTCCAAAAACACCCTAAAGGTCATTTAATAGCTCAGAAGACAGTTTTCGGCTGGATACTTACCGGAAGAATCCCTCACCCACACCCTATAAGCTCTGTTGTCTCATTTTTCAATCAGTTGGATCTAAATGAGAGCATTGCTAGATTTTGGGAAATAGAGGAAGTCCCAAAGACGAAAAAACTGTCTAACGACGATGCTTTTTGCGAAAATTTGTATCATTAGACCACGTATAGAAATGCTGAAGGTAGATACGTAGTTTCTTTACCCTTTAGACCCGAATTCCCTAATAAAGTACAGCTTGGTGCATCACGAAAAGCAGCCCTTTCTCAATTTTTTAGAAACGAAGCTCGTTTGATAAAAACTCCCGACATTAAGGCTCAATACGATCAAGTTTTAACTGAATATTCTACTCTAGGTCATATGGTCAGAGTTGATCCCGATTTATTAGACAACCCGAATATAAGGTACTATTTGCCACATCACGCCGTTTTAAAGCCTGATAGTACGACCACTAAACTTCGTGTAGTTTATAACGCATCAAGTCCCTCTTCTAATGGATTAAGTCTAAATGACATATTGCATCCAGGGCCAACTTTGCAGTCTGATTTGACCATTTTAATTCTCCGTTGGCGTCTATTTAAATTTGTTTTTAATGCTGACATTGAAAAGATGTATAGACAAATACTGGTCAGACCTGATCAAACATCCTTTCAAAGAATCTTATTCCGGCGATACCCGAATGAAGAAGTTCAAGATTTTGAATTAACCACAGTTACTTTTGGTGTGAACTGTGCCCCTTATTTAGCAATCAGAACTTTGCATCAACTAGCACAAGATTGTGAGTCTCAATACCCCAAAGCTTCTAATATATTGCGTACTCAAATGTATGTGGATGATGTTCTTGCTGGTGCACATAATATAGAAGAAGCCATTCGTAATCGTGATGAATTGACGCACGTGTTGAATTCTGCTGGTTTTTCGCTTAGAAAATGGACCGCTAATAATGAGAGTCTTATTGAAAATATCCCCCCCGAACATCTTTTAGATTCCGATTTTTTGAAATTATCAGATGCTAGTAATGCAAAAACTCTGGGTTTACGTTGGAATGCGAGTAGTGATGTTTTTTTCTTCAAACCAATTCCAACGCCCGATTGTTCTATCGTTACAAAACGTGCTGTCTTGTCTCAAATAGCCAAGCTATTTGACCCCGTTGGTTGGTTAGCACCAAAGGTAATTGTTGCTAAAATTATTATGCAACAAATTTGGAAAGACAATACGGATTGGGACGAATGTTTGAAACCCATGACGTTAAATAGATGGCGAGCATTTATCGATGATTACCCCAATATTCAAAATATTAACATACCCCGGTGGGTTAATTATAATCCACAGTGTGAAGTTCAACTTCATGCCTTTTGTGATGCTTCAGAGAAAGCATATGCTGCCTCTCTATACATTAGAGTCCAAACCCCGTCAGGTGAAATTATCACAAATTTGCTCGCTGCTAAAACAAAGGTTGCCCCGATTAAAGTGCAAACTTTACCCCGTCTAGAGCTTTGTGGTGCTACTCTTTTGGCAAAAATGGTGCATTCACTTCGTACGGAGCTGAATTTCACCATGTCGGAAGCCTTCTATTGGACTGATTCGACTATCGTATTGTCCTGGCTTCAAAAACCCCCGTGCCATTGGCCAACCTTTGTTGCAAACCGAGTATCGTTTATTTTGGACAAAATAGGTACTGATAATTGGAATCATGTAGACTCTCACGATAACCCCGCCGATGTAGCAAGTCGCGGCATAACGGCAAAGGAACTTGCTATATCTGATATTTGGTGGAAGGGGCCTGGCTGGTTAAGACAAAATCAGTCTGATTGGCCAAAAACAACATTCCAAATATCAACACATTTGGAAACTCGTGCTATTCACGTAAACACCACCCAAACAATGATCTCGGAGGATGTTCTAAGTCGGTTCTCAGACTTAGCCCAAGCATTGCGAGTGTTAACTTATGTTTTTCGCTTTTATCACTCTGTACACCCAAAACATAAAGAAGAACGTCAGAACTTATCGAACCCTATAAGTCGACGTGAAATTATATATGTGAAGAATCGTCTTATTGTTTTATGTCAAGATGCTCATTTTCCCGAATATTCTATTTTAAAATCAGGAGCTAATCTATCGCGTAAGAGCTCCTTACTAGTTTTTAATCCCTTTATTGACTCAAATGGGTTTTTACGAATTAATGGTAGACTTTCACAGTCTCCTACTTTGACGTATGAAGAACGTTTTCCCAAATTGTTACCCTATAATGGTCGATTTACCCGTCTCTATTTAGAATACGTTCATAAGAATTCACTTCACGGAGGGAATTCGTTAATGCTACGATTAGCGAGGCTAGAGTTTTGGATTCCTAAACTTAAAAATTTGGTTCGTACGGTTATCCATAACTGTAAAGTCTGCACCCTAAATAAGAGAAAATTGGGTCAGCAAATAATGGCTGCTCTACCCCCGGAAAGAACGACCCTAACTCGCCCTTTTACACACACAGGACTTGATTTTGCAGGTCCTTTTGAAATTAAGTCATATATTGGTCGCGGATGTCGTATAACAAAGGGATATGTTTTGGTGTTTGTTTGTTTTGCAACGAAAGCCATACATTTGGAAGCCACAAACGACATATCAACTGACTGCTTCTTAGCAGCATTTGCTCGTTTCTTCTCACGACGCGGTTGTCCAGCTCACATTTACTCGGATAATGGAACTGCTTTCGTTGGTGCAGCCAACCTTTTAAAAAAGGATCGAAACCAATTTTTGACTGACTTGAAACACCAACTTATAAGTCGAAACGCCTTTCAATTAGTCGATTGGCACTTTATTCCCCCTGGGGCTCCACATATGGGTGGACTATGGGAGGCGGGTGTTAAAAGTTTTAAAAGTCATTTAAAGAAGATTTCTAATGCTCAGCGTTTCACTTTTGAGGAATTTTGTACAATGCTGGCAAGGATAGAGTCATGTTTGAATTCGCGCCCACTTAGTCCAATGACGGATAATTTATTAGACATTAACCCTTTGACCCCTGGTCATTTTCTAGTTGGTAGTACCCTACTTTCTCCCCCTGAACCTGATTTGTCTAGAGAGTCATTGACATATGCAAATAGATGGCGAAAGTTAAGAATTTTGCATCATCATTTTGCACGTCGGTGGAAGGACGAATATTTAGTCGAGCTACATAAACGTAATAAATGGAAATACGCTCAAAGAGATTTCGCGATTAATGACTTTGTTGTTATTCGACATGATAATCTGCCCCCAAACGAATGGAAGCTAGGTCGGATCGAACGAGTTTATCTCGGCTCTGATTCGAAAGTACGAGTGGCTGATATTCGAACAGCAGATGGCGTGTTAAAAAGGCCAATTGTTAAACTCGTACTGCTTCCAAATCCCGATCAAAACTAATTCCACTCTTTTTTTTTGCTATCTTCTCTCATTCTTCCCCAACAGATGTCAGAAGCCCCCCGAAGACTTACCGTTGAACGTGCTGGGAATCAAAGCCTAGATGAGGTCATCGCTACAGCCGGAGCCCTATGTCGGCTATGTAAAAAAGACCACCCCCTAAGAAAGTGTCCAGCATTTCGTAAAATGAATCCCTATCGGCGATTGAGTGTTGTGAAGCGTCTTAAATATTGCATAAACTGCCTAGCTCATTCTCATTTTGTGAAGAACTGTCGCAGTAGGGATAGATGCATGGAATGCCTGGAGGAGCATCACACTATGCTACACTTCCACAAAGAAGTAAACAACAATAATAAACCCAGAAACAACAATAAACCCAGAAACAACAATAAACCCAGCAGCAACAATAAGAAACCCAGAAAATGCACAAATAAACCCACCAACAACAATAACAAACGTAAACAAAAAAAGGACTCCCAGAAAGGCGCAACCCACAACCAAGCTAAGGGCATGTGTAATTGCAAGAAAGGGAGTAAGAAGGTTGACAAGTCAACACCATCTACACCATCAACACCGGCCACAATCGTTATAAATGTGATGGCAAACAATTAATTAGTTTTTAATTGTAACTCCTTTTTTATCTTGTGATTTTTTTAATGAATTGTTACTCTGATCTCTGGCGACCTAGCGCTCGTTCTCCTTGTTGCAATCTTGCAAGGGGGGCGGGATGTTTACGCTGGTCACCCTAGTTTTAAGTAAAAATGAATTATAGTTTAAGTGTATATTACAACACTGTTATTATTGTGAATGAATGATATTGTATTACAATAAAACGAAAAGGATTATTACAATCAATCCTCTAAACCCGACGGTACGTGTTTTTGTTTAAAAACTAAACCCCAACTTTTCACTAACCCCATTTTTGTATTTTTATACCACCTCAATTTAAAATTTATTTTATTTGTTTTACCCCACTCAACCCCCAACACTCGTAAATGGTCATAAGTTATTGTAATTGCCTAAATTTATGGAAACTGTTTATCTTCTCGGAAAATAAAATATAAACGATATTTTTGATTTTGTATTTCAATTAATTAACAATAACACGGTGCTACAGTCCAAAAAACAAGATTCCAATAGTGAAATATGCCGGACACTTCCTAAATCCGGATTTATGGTTAAACACCCGGTTTTTGTATCTTTGCTCACTTATAAACTTGTAATTTTGTTGATAACGATCCGAGACTAATTTTTTTTGAGCGTTGCAAACATCAGCACAAATCCTACTGCGATGGTATTGTTTTGTCAATTACTCATAAAATACTAATAATTAAGTATTATGATGAGTTCCTATGCAATTTAAATCCTTTACAATACGTATTTTATCAAATAAATACCGCTCAACTAAAATATTTAGGCAGACAAGGCAGACACAATTTTGATGAATCAATTGTAAATTATTATTCCAATTTTGTCTGCATTTGAATCGATGCCAGGTACCACCTGCTGCTTTGCTAGTGACATACATAAATACATGCACTCTCTCAGTCATTATTCATTCATTCTTATCATTCACTACAAAAAAGTGGCACCTGTCACTTAATAAATTGAACAGACAGTTCAGCTTTCTAAGGAAAGTGGTAAAGGCAACTCTAAATCTTAACATACAATATATGTATGTATGTATGTATGTATATTAACGAGCACAAAGTGCATGTGTTTACATATCTGAATAATGTTGTGAATGTGAATGCCAACTATTTGTTGCATAAACAACATTGGTTTCAAATTTGTTAAGTTTTGAACTATGTATATGAGTATTACAAATACACATAAACTTACATAGAAGTATATATGAATGTATGAGTCGTAACAATATTTCACTTTCAAACTTAATTCAAGTCAATTGATGGAATATAACTGCAATAGTCTCTTCATCGTAAAGCTAATCATTAACATGATTATGATGGCGATCATCATGGTGGAAAGCAGCTAACAATAATAACATTCGTTCGTGTTTAGGCGCATTGGGTCACGTTTCCTTTTTTGCATGTCGTGTGCAATTTGGCACATTTCAACCGATATGCAAATTAAGTTGTTGCACTAAATGCCACCTTTATCACTATTTCACATATTTTACACACACACATTCATTCATATGTACATAAATTAAGCTTCACACCTACATAAATACACAAATACTCGTACAGACATACAATCATTAGGATATACATACACTTGCATTATTGCTCATGTATTTACATATATTCCAGTGTTAGAGTATGTATACGATATAAATGTGAATGTAGCCGCCACCACCACCGCCAATAAGTTTTGACAAGAAGTACGAACACATGCACATGCCTTGATTCACTTTATATTTTTCCACGTACTCGTACATATATTTCAGCATAATCCAAGTAACAATTTTTTAAATTCTTAACACAAGTATCAGCTTTTGAACACATTTTTTCAACAATATCACTTGGTCACTTTAATTATGTATAGGTACGATTGCGGCAACTATAATTAATATATTATGTTAAGATACACATGATTATAGCAATTATATATATATACATAGGATTGCAGTAATTATGTATCATAGATGGGCAAAAACCATTAAAAAAGTACTGCATTACTATTTCCATTACCAATAAACTTTTACTGGTACTGCAATTTTTCATTTAATTACCAGTAAATTTTTACTGGTAATGAAGATTGAATTCCAGTACCAATAAATATTTATTTCTAATTAAACAAAAATTACATTTTAAAATTATGTATTATTTTTATTATAAAAGGACAAGTCCTGTTGAATATGTTACGAATTGATTAACGATTTTTCATATTTTCCATATTTTTCGCGGAATATGGCTTTAAATGTTGATAGAATAACAGTATTCATACAAAATTCAGCAAAAAAAGTTTTATGTAAAGACAAGTTTGAAAAGGATATTTTGTTTGGCATACGAGTAATTTGACCCCCACATAAAGTCCACTTCCAAAAATCACTTAAATATGGGCATTTCCTGCAAATCGTCAACCAGGATCCAAAAATAAAATGTTGATAATCATCGTGTTTTATTGTTTATGATTATAAAAAAAGGTCTATATTTTTATAATAGAATGGGTTCATATCATATTTCAGCTGTTTTACATGAGGAAATTGGGCTGGAAAATGGAAAATTTTATATTTTGCTTTATGCTATTTATAAACCAATTTTTATATTTAATTATTTTACATGCAAAAATATGTTATTTATGCACTCTTTCTTCAAAATCTCTCCATTACAATCAATTCGTAAGATAAAAGTGTATCGAGGACAAAAAAGTTCGATTAACGGTAAATTTTTACTTTGTTTCTTATCTATGTTTTAATCGTACGTTCGCGACCGAAAATATCATTTTATTTTAATTGCTTTACATTAACTGTCAACAGGTGTCAGATATTACAAATTTTAATCAAGTTCGGTGTCACTAATTTATAATTAAAAAAAAAATTCTGGGCAACAATTAATTAAAATCTTTTTTATTTGCAAAATTTCGTACGTTCGCGACCGTAAGTAAATTTTTTTCATAGGCAATGCATTTATTTTCTTAACACGCAAATTTACTTTCGTAGATGGTTAAAATATGTGATAAATCGCAAAACGAAAAACAAAAGCGTTATATCAATAAAATTAAAAGCGATCCACAAAAGCTAAAAATTTTACGCGAAAAAGCTGCTGAGAGGATGCGAAAACGACGCTTAGCATTAACAAAAAATAAAAAGGTTTTAAAACAAATACAAGAAAAAGAACGTGCAAGGTTGAGAGAATACCGACAAAAGAAGAAAAAGAAGACGCTCATGAAGCGTATTCGTGTAGACAAACTCTGGGCTGAAAGGGCATTACCAAGTGATTTGAAAAAAAAAAAAAAATTGAAGTTATTAAAGGACTATTTCAGAAGTATGTCGAACCGGAAAACGAGCAGAATAAAACATCTACGCAAGTTGAATGGGGCAGGAAGTTAGAAGTAGTGAAAGGTATTTACTTGCGTGAAGATGTTAGCGTTCAGTCGGCAGCCAAAAAGGACACCCTCATTGTTGATGGACAAATTGTTGCTAAACGATATATGCTGCTAACTGTATCGGAAGCTTACGAAGTTTATAAAAATGATTCAATTGGAGAATGCGTAAGCAAGACAAAATTCTTTCAGTGTCGACCCAAACATGTTCAACTCTCGACCAAAATGCCGCATAACATGTGCGTATGTATTCATCACGCCAATTTCAGTTTTTTATTAAAAAACAGTTATACAGTCTTTCCCCAAAACCTTCGAAAGTTTTTTACAATTAGCCTGTTGCAATATTAAAAATGAAAGCTGTATGGCCAACGATTGCGAAAACTGTACAAAAGATGTGAAATCTATTGTTCCAGTATTATACTTAACAAAAGTGGATGAAATTGTAAAATGGCAACACTGGCGGAAAGTAGACGATAGAATAACTTTGACTGAATCTATTCCATAAAAACAAAATTATAAATACTGTTAATATTTTATATGAAATAAAATAGTATATTTCTTGTTATAAGTACTACTACACAATACAAATTAAGTATTACGTATTTTGAATTAAATTAAGTTTTGATTTCTTCGACCTTTTTTTTCAATAAAATAAAAAAAGTTGTTTCGAGTTTGAGGCCACGTATTTACGTATTTTGTTAAAGAAATTTGAGAATATTTATGGGAAAATGCATGGTGATAATAATAAAAATAACATATGGAAAAATCGTACGTTAGCGACCCGTACGTTCGCGACCGTTACTTAAGGCAATTGAACAAAAACCAATCGAGATCTTTTATTGTGTAAATAATGGATAGAGACCTACATTAATACACTTTTAAAAAAAATTAATCCCTTTAGAATATTCCGTTCCATTTCGCAGATTTTTAAATTTCACTACTGTCAACCAAAGTTGACTTCTATTTTATGTACGTTCGTGACCACATGTTTATAACTATCATTATGAAAACTTACACTGTATAAAATCTATCTTTTGTATTAAACATAGAGCTACTAAAATGCTATCGAATTGCAAAAAAAAAAAATTAGGAAAAGTTTTGTTCTCTATATCTTTTGTACATTAAAAGCGTACGAGCATACGTTCGTGACCCGAGGAAATGCCCATATGTCAATATTTTATAAGTAGCGATATTTAAATAAAATTTTACACTTCTCAGTTATATGTAAGTAAACATTTTTGTATTGGATTTTGTGAAGGTCAGTCCATATTTAGCATATACGGTCTATTTCCGACAATATTCTGGAATACCCAACAGAAATCTACAATATATCATAATTGAGATGAAAATGTCGTTATTCAGATATAAACTCAAATGCAGTAAAATATTTTATGACGATCATCCAATAATATGTAATATATCTCATATAAGGGATCTGAAAAATTAAAAAAAAACTCGTGTCAACATCAATAGATCACGCTATTGTTATATTAATGAGGGATATATCGAGACATTGGTGTTGGGTATATAAGATTCGGCACATCCGAATATAAACTTGTACTTGTTATGATATAAGATTGTACCGTATAATGTTGTTCTCTATCATAATTCAAAAATTCTTTATTAACAAGATTGCCACAAACATATACATAGTGACTGCAATCAAATATTATTGCAGATTAGAAAAGCAAGTAAGAAAGTATAGTCGGTCAAACCCGACCATATAATTCCCTACACCCAGTATATGTATAAAACAGTTTTTCAGAAATGGGCTTTATATGGAAGATATTACCTATAATGGACCGATCATCCAAAAATTTAGTGTCATGATGTCTGCGAATATAAATATTATATGTGTTAAACTTTATCTCGATATAAATACTTTTAAAAGATTTATGGAGATGATTAAGAGAGGATCTTATACGGCAGTTTTTACTAATTAAGGACCGACCCTTATAAAATTATTATTTGTATATACAAGGTGGCGCAAAAGTAATCCTCCTATCAGAAAATGCTATAAATTTTGCGATTGGCCCCTAATGTCAGTTCTATTTTGACATTTGTCTATATTAAAGCAAAAAACTTGCATTTTCAAAAATTTTAATATTGTCAAAAAAAAAATAATAAAATTTTTTATAATCGGTTCCATGTTGTCTATAACTTTTAGAGAATTTTAGACATATGTACTAAAAACGTTTCTTCTAAATTGTACAAGCAATGAGCGAACTTTTATATTACAAATTGTATATCTACAAGAGAAATAATAAGATGTTCCTATTATTAACTGTTTTTGGGGAAACCTTTTAAACAAGGTGGCGCAAAAGTAATCCTCCTATCAGAAAATGCTATAAATTTTGCGATTGGCCCCTAATGTCAGTTCTGTTTTGACATTTATTTACTACACAAATGAAACACATGCGAAATACACGTTAATAAACAATGTTACGCTATACTGCTCCAGAACGCTGACTATTTATTTGACCAATAATCGGTCGCTGACAGCCAAAAAACATCGGAAGTTTACTTTTGCGCCACCTTGTTTAAACTAGATACAAATGTTACACGTGTCGTTCTTCATTAGCGAATACAGTCGGAGGTCTATGGGCTAATTGTGATACTCTTAAAATGTTCATATATGACTACTAAAAATCAGAGACTTGATAGATTAGAGCATTTTTCTATTTTATTTAAAACTTGTTTATTGGGATACTTGGTGGTGTACAAAACGAAACAAATTATATACTAACGTACATTTATACATCTATATCTATCAAAGTTATTAATATTTCTTTGTGTGTCGGTTTGACGAGTTGACGGCGTACTACTCTAACTAGCTTCTAGTAAAATTTCATAAATTTCATGATGTGTTGAGATTGATGGTATGAAGTTTAATTTTTGATGTACAGTGTGTGAAATGTGTCAGAGTAACAAATAGAAAAACGTCGGCGGGCACACTTCAATTTCTAATAGATGAGTGGATGGAGGAAAAACTCTTTCTTTTGTTCGAGTGCAATATAAATGAGTTGCAACAAATTTATTCAACTTTTTTTACAAGTACATGTTTATAACTTTTTCGTTCTAAATATGGGTAGAGATTTTGTAAATTATTGTTTACATTTACATATTTGTTTATGAGGTAGCAGAGTGTGCAATTAATCGTTATTATTTATTCATTAAAGTGTTTTATAAGGCTAGTTCAATTGAAATACATTTGGTTTGGGGTAAATTTTTAAATTATTAAATCATTTCACAATCCATATAAGTTGTATATGAATTTTAGAGTAAATACAAATTCAAATATTAATATGTATTCAAGTAACTATCAATACTCGTACTGTAAGACAACAAATAACAAACAAAACATTCTGTAAAGTTTACAAACAGGTACATATGTATGTATTAGGGATGCCAAGGAATTAATTCCACTTCCGAACGGAATTAAATTCTGTGACATGCCTGTATAATTAGAGAAAAAGCCAAAAAATACTCGTATACAGAAAATATCGAGGTTGTTTGAAACGTTGGTCTATAACTCGGATTCTCCTCTTTTTGGTGGTCGGTATAAAAATGGTAATAATTTAGTTTAGTTTATATCATTCAGTTTCGGTTTGAGACATGTTTAAAAAAAGATATTTGTATGTATAAAATAAATTATTATTTATTATTTTTACTTTATTTCTTGATGATTGCATTTTTCAATTAAAAATATCTAAATCAAATACAGTGGCGAAATATTGGCAAAATCTAATTTATATATTTTTACGCTATTTAACTTCAAAGGAAATATAAAAAGTGATTGCATACAAAATTCTTTTGGAAACACGATAATATTACTAAAACAAATTCGAATTGAAATACCTAAAATATACCGGAAAGCACAATAAATAATAGAATAAATAATACAAAATGGACCATTTTGATTTCTATATATACACGGGTTCTTAATTAAACCAGTGGCATCTTTATACCCTAACTTAAACGTGATATTGAGGATTACATTGATGTTGACGTTGAAATGGACAAAGAACATAATTATTAAGATAACTTTAAAAGAAACTTCTTTATGAACGAATTGATGAAGGAACAAAAAGTTTATTTTACTTTATTTAAAATTTTTAAATTATTCAAATAATTCGATTAATCTAAAATATGCGGCATTCGAACAAGTTAAAAGCTTTTTTTTTTATCGTTTATTTATTTACATATTGATATATATTAAACTACATAAACACTAGTTAACAATATAAATTTAGATTATACAATGTCCTATACAAGAGCTCTCTAGTATAAATAATATTAATAATAGTTACTTTTGTGGGTATATGATATAATTTATGTACTTCAAATGAAGAATAGATTATGATTTTTTTATTTGCAATGAAAATTTTAAAAAAACATTACATTTTTTAGAATTAAAAAAGATTGTCAAAAGAATAAAAGAAAATAGTATAATAATTATAGATTTAGCCACCAAAATTTTTAACTTTTTAGTCTTCGAGTAGTACAAGATACGTTATTACCTATACTTGTACTAAATCGAAAATTGTTTGTCGTTGAGTTACAACAAACACGTTTCACGTTAGCCCGTCTATAGTTATGATAAAATATCGGGACTAAGTTTTCATTTTGTATAATATTAATTTTATCTAAATATAAAAAGGCTTCTGGAGGTACAAATCCTTTTTCTAATGTATCAATAATATACTCTTCATTTGTGTAATATGGACCCATTATTAAATTATTATTTAAACATGTTGTACATCTTATGATATGTTTTCTTATTAGATAGATAATAAAATTATCGATTCTTATTACATTTGATAAATTGTATAACTTATTGTTAGATATTTATTTTACATAATTGCTTTCTGAAGATCTAAATTTGGATATACAAGCTCGAAGACATTTTCTTTCAAACACTCTTAACTTTTCCATATATGATGGTGAAATATTGAACCAGATAGTACAGCCATAAGTAATTATTGGTCTAATTAATGTTTGGTACATAATAATTTTAACTCTCGGTTTAATATATTTTGAGTAGAATAAGGATTTATATATGAAAAAAGCGTTTCTTGCTTTATTTAGTATCTCTTTTATATGGTTATTAAAATATAAGAATTTATCTAAGTAAATACCTAAGTATTTAACTGTATCCTTATTTGGGATATTAATATTATTTAAATTAGATTTGATTCCAAATTGTTTCCAATTTTTCTTTACATTCGCATTACATTTATCAACTGGTGGTCTGAATAGGATAGTTTCGCATTTCTTAGTGTTAATTTTCATCATCCAATCCGTTGTATATTTTTCTACCGTATTAAAATTTGTTTGAAGATTTTGATTTATTTTTTAAATGGTACTATCAGCGTGATATATTATAATATCATCTGCGAAGGCTATAATGTTTTCAATTTTCTAGTATAAATAAATTAAAAAGAGTTGGTGAGTTCACTGTGCCTTGTTGTAAACCGTTAATAATTGTAAAAGAATTTTTACTTTCTGAATTTTGATGAAACACTTTAAAGGTTTTATTGGTAATCATATTATATATTAATACAATTTGGGATATTGGAAATTTATAATTATTTAATTTGAATATGAGTCCTTGAATCCATACGCTATCAAATGCTTTTTCCATGTCTATTAGGCATGCTCCCGTGCAGAGTTTCTTATTCCAGTTCCAATTAATATTTGAAGTCAACAAATTTATTGCATTTATTGTGGAATGTTTGTATTTGAAACCAAATTGTTTTTCATTTATTAAATTTTTTTCTTTGCAGAATGAATTAATATTGTTATTAATACAAATTTCAAATATTTTACTAATATTAGGAAGTAAACTGATAGCACGAAGATTTTTTGGGTTACTTAAATCTTTATCTTTTTTAGGTAATATTACGACTTTAGTTTCTTTCCATTTAGTGGGGAAGTAAGAATTATTTAACATATTATTAAACAATTTACAGTACTCGAAAATCATTTCATTGGGTATATTTTTTAATACGATATTTGGTATTTTATCAATGCCAGAAGATAATTTTCCTTTTAAATTATGAAAAATATATATTATTTTATCTCTTGTTATGAAATAACTTGAAGGTTGAGTATCATTCATGTTATCAGATGTTTGTTCACAGGAAAAATTTATTAACGTAGATTGATTACTTTCATAATTACTTTTTATTTCTAAAAACTGCTGAAAATAATTGCTCACTTGCGCCTGTAATCTATTATTGAGATTAATTGGTTTGACTGAATGAATGGATTCTAAATATGCTCCAACAGTATCTAACATTTCTTCTTGATCATGGATTATATAATTATTAGAATTGTCTCTTTCCAGATTGTTTGGTAAAATACCCGCTCTATTTAATATGTTTTCTGAATTTTCTGTTATTTTGATATTCTGAATATGAAAGGGTTTCAATTTCTTGAAATTCTTTTTTATTTCTTTGAACATATGGACTGAATCCTTTGGATCTATATTTGTTAATTTTTCTTGAATATATTTATTAATACCAACTTGAAAGTTTTCTTGAATTAATTTTCTAATCATTTTTAACTTAGTCTTTAATAAATTTAGTGATGATTCAGGTAGAGTATGTTCTAATCTATTATGTTTTTTAATGCAATTTAAAATTTTACTTTTTTCTATATGAAGTTTTTCTATAATTTTGTTGGCTTTTTTTGTCAATGAGTCGATGTTTTTATATTTTGGCGTAATTTCTTCTATAGAGTCCACAATTATATTGTTTAGTCGGCACACATGGGAATCAATTTCATAGTTTGATAAATTTCTTCATTTGGGATTTTTGTTTCGATTTGTAATTTATTATTAATTTTATTCTGAAATTTTTTCCAATTAGTTTTCTTAAAATTGTATTTTGTTATTTGGGTCTCTGCAATGAATACAAACTCTTGTTGCTGATTGTTCATGGAAGCTTTAATCTGAATAGCATTATGATCACTATCGTAATCTATAGTTTCAAGATTGTTTAATGTATTGTTTTCCGTTTGAATGTAAAGCCTACAATCTGCAATGCAAATGTCTAAATAAGATCCAGTTCTTGGAAAAGAAGGAAAATTGGATGCATACAGCCTACATCTGAATTTTATTTCATTATCTGTTAACCATTCTTTTAGTTTATTTCCTTTTTGATTGTTTGTTGGGTTACCCCAATCTGTATGTCTGCAGTTCAAATCACCTGCTAATATATAATAGTTGTTCGTGTTTTGTAATTTTAAAGAATCAAATAGTTTATGAATTTCGGTTTTTATAATTGAGTCATTATTACCCGAAGGGAAATAAGCTGAAATAATATAAATTGATTTATTAGAGATCATTGGTATGCGGATTATGCAAGTTTCAAGAAAATTAAATGAGTCTGTTATATTATTCGACTATTTGTAAAATTTTATGTTATTCTTGATAAGTATTGCAGTGCCTCCCCCTTGTTTTGCGCCTGCCCTATCTTTTCTTATTATGGCGTAGTTATAGAATTCTAATTTGTGTTTAGAGTTTAATTTTGTTTCGTTCAAAAGAACAATGTCCGGATTATGTATATTAAGAAATTGTTGTAGATTATATCTTCTACTTATAGTTATTAAAGAATTTACATTTATGTGTATAATGTTTAAATTTTTTGATATTGTATTTTGATTATTATCCATATTTATATACCTGCCATTTTAAAAATTGTATCTATACGAGATGTTTGTAGATGTAATTGTTTTTGCAAATTAGTTATTTGATTATTTAAATTAATCATCATATTTTTTAATTCTATTAGAAATGAATTATTACAATTTTCATTAATAATATTTGAGTTTGTGTTTATATTTTCATTTTCTCTAACAACCTGTGCAAAGCTTGCGTTCGCGTTAGTAAATCTATTGTTAATATTAGTAGTATTATTTTCTAGAAATAACTTTTTCTTTAATCTTAGTTTTTGTTGTAGTTGTTTATAAACCTCACAACCTTTATAAGAAGCGGGATGACCATATTTGTTGCACACGACACAATATAGTTTGTCTTTCTCATCTGATGACACATCATTTACAGGGCATTTTCCTTTCTCATGGCTTGAATTACATTTGACACATTTTGTATCAAGAAAGCAATTTGCTGCACTATGGAAAAAACCTTGGCAGTTACGACATTGGGTTATTTCAGGACGTCTAATTTGTTCCCATTTCACACAACGGTGCAGAAGAGCCTTTATATTTTTTAGCTTGTTTATGTTGCTTTCTGGAGAGGTTTGCACAATAAAAATTGGTAGATTGAAACCTTTTTCAGCAGATTTTTTAGTAGTGAATTGACTAACTTTTATAAATTGTAATTCCTCAGTTTGAAATGTACTTAGTTCGTTTAATATTTCATCCGTGGGTATATTGGCCTCAAGGCCTTTAAGTAAATATGATTTAGTTTTTAACCCTTTCGGTGTAAACGTAAAAAATTTTGTTTTTGTTTTTTCTAGGTAAGCTTTTACTCTTAAGAAATCATTAATATTGTTCATAAATAATAGTTTTTTATTTCGGTATTCTTTAATTTTAAATTCATTGATTTTTAACGCATTTTTAATAAATTCAATTAAATGTTTTGTTTCAATATCAACAATGTTTATTGGTGGGACTTTTTTGTTAACATTTTTAATACTATTAACCACTGTATCATTATTTTTATTTGTTGATGAAACGTTCTTATTAGCACTCTGCACTTGATGCATTGCTGAAATAGCTGTATTTAATTTTTGAGATTTTGTATTGTTCTCTTTCACTTGGTTCTCAAATTTTTTTAGCAGGTTTTGATCACATTGTGTATCATTGTTAGTATCAAGAACTGCATAATAATTGTTTCTGTAATGTTTTTTTGTGGACGAATCCATTTCATTGTTTTTTATTTTTCTTATATTTTCAACATTAACATTATTATTGTTGTTATTCACAATATTAATATTATTATTTTCTGGAGCATTATGCTCGCTCATAATATCATTATTTGTCTTTTTAATTAAATGTTTTTGTTTTGTTTTTAATTTTGAAATAATTAAGAAAATAAACCACTAAGTTGTAATTGTTTTTAGTGTAATACCAGTTAACGATTCTGATCTCCGTAATGCGTGTGTCACTCATCACAGTCAGTTGTCGACTCCCAAGTTAAAAGCTCTTATTGTAATAATTCGTTTTATTTGAACAAAAGAAAAGTCAAAATGCATACCTATATATTTCCAGATATTCGATAGTAAATGCTCTTTTGCAGCACACTTTATAGCTAAAAAATGGTACAGAAATTAGTTTGCATAATATGATTTTATCCCGTACTCTAAGATAAAAATTTCATTGCCAACTATATTAGAGCCGTCAGTATATAACCTCCAGACAGCTTCGGAGGAATACAATCCATTCAACCACACATTCCTATTCGGAAAACATATGGAAAATTGCATATCGAAATAATGAAAGGAATATTTATACCAATATATCAATGAAAAATAGCAACCTGTACCTTGTGCACAAGACTAACGTGGGCAGCTAGCCAGATGGAAAGTTATTCTGAAGCGATCAGTATAATTTAAATATTTGCATCTTAAAAAGATGTGGCTGATTTTTATTGTTTATTGAGGCATTTGCAATTACATGCATAATTTAAGAATTAGTTATATCGTACAGAAATGGATAAACGTTAGCAGAAAAGCTTCTCAGTTGTTTTATTAATCTTTGGGAAGATGAAAATATTCTTAAATAACTACATGTTCCAAAATGATTATAATTCTTTCTTGGCCAGGAAAAATTTTATTAACTCGAAAAATGTAAAGATTTTTGGCTTTACCTTTTTACGAAAGATATGTATTTTTAATACTTACGAGTATATGAAGCAATTAATTTTATGCTTATATTCTTTAATAATATTATTTTTACTGGTAATACAATTAAGTAGACATTCTTTCAGCTTCCTTCAAAAATTATTAGTTTTTATTTGGTTCTTAAAAAATTATAAAGCAGCACAAAAAATTAAATACCTTATAAATATGTATGTACATATATGTATATTAAGTGTAAAAAGTAAAAGTGCTGACAAACAGTAAAAGCCACATTTAATATTCGGTTTAACTAACAATTTAACTAATTTGTAGAGTTTGTTGTTTAAAAATTCCGAAACAGAATTAAATAGGAATAATTTATGAAACTAAAATTTCAATCCACTTTTAACTTTCTAGTCTCTTTACAAATTTCATAGAAAGCGGAAATAAGAAGTAAAACTAATGTTGCCACGAAGATAATATCAATGCAAGCAGTACCCTACAATTGTCATCATACATATCATCATTGCGCCAAACAAAATAAATGCTAATATTTGTATTTTGTGAAATACTTACTAATTAACTAATTTAATTAATGTATCAATGATACGAAAACACATCTCAAATGTAGGATAATGAATGTTCAGGTTTGCTGCCTAAAAATTACGTTTGACATGAAAATGTTCTTGCTATGTAGAAATCATTCTGAAAAATATCAAACAACAAACACGTTTCATTGTGCATTTCTTAACGCATTGCAATGTTTTGAGATAAACAATATACATTTCTTAGTGTTGCCGTTTGGTTACCAATAATTAAAATTTAACTTCAATTGTGTCTGTTATTACACAATATATTAATCGCAATTAGAGTAATTCCGATAAATTAAATTACTTTTTAGCCGATCAGAAGCATCGATTGTAAGATTAGTTTATTAATAAACAATAATAATATGTTTATAATAGAATAACTCGAACGATGCATAGAAGAGAGCAATAATGAAACAATAATGGAAGTGTTCGTTTTCCCTAAAAATATCTACTTAATATAACAAAATTACATTTCATAATAAATTCAAAATTGCTTTTACGTAGACACCGCCATCTTAATTGCAATAAAAAAATATATTAACCTAAAATGCATGTGCATAAAGAAACCTCTGGCGGCACAGCTGATTGTAGTACTCGTATTTAATTTTTAACCATCTTCGTACCATTTCTGTTGTGCAGTTTTTAATATTATTTTGAATTTTTAATCAGCAAGACATTAAACATTCTTTCAAGACTCAGCCACAACATTTCTTCTCAACATTCATGACGATGTTTTTTGAACTGCTTAATTAAGCGACTCAGCATTTCTGACATTTGTTGTTTTTAAAAATGTGTTGAAAATTGTTTCTGAGTTGTCAACATAGCATTTTATAAACATATTTTAGCGGTTTCATTAAGCGCGGTACTCAAAGTGTAAAATTTTAAAATGTTTTCAAATTTTAGGAATTACAGCTAATAGAGACTTTAGGTGCGTAGCTATTTAATAAACCCAAAGTCTATTCTCAACCAATCCCAATAGTTTTTTGTAATGTGATCAGCTATGATCAGAATTCATATATATTGGCCGGTCCCCTAAAATTTGCTAGTATGTTGTAAGATATCATGAAACTCATCAGCACAAAATTTGTTTTCATCACAAACAATTTCTGTGGACGCTATTTTAGATCCATGAATCGATATTCACAATATCTGTACATTAGCATGATTTCCGTGCATCTAAATCTGTGTTCATATGGTAGTTGTGACAAAATATGCACAGGTAAACCTCCTACAACGCGGTGAAGAGCTTCCTGAAAAACTCCGCGTTATAAGAAATTACGTTTTAGGAGACTCTAACTCCATACAAAAATCAGAGTTTGGTTCCAGAGTAAAAAAATTTTCAATAAAATATTGGAATTTGTATAATAAAAATATAATTTTGTGTACTTATTTGTTGAGTCATAAGAACATACATATTATGTAATTTAATAACACTCCATTTATTTAAAGAAAAACAAAATAAAATTTCAATTCTACGTAAAATATTCAAGTTGAAAAAATCGTGCATTGAAATTTGTTTGCTCTTATTTCGCAAATCTTTATAAACTTCTTGATAGGGAGCTAAATTGTTTTGAATTCGTTCGTTTAAATATTTCTGCTGTGTCACTTAAAGGGTCGTTCTCCAAAATGTATTCTTTCAACTGCTTTGCCATATTTAAAATTTTCTCGATATTTTTTAGTGAAAAGTTTTAATTTTCAGCATCGGAAAGATCGTCCGCAATTAATTCTTGCATATCAGCCATTGTTATGTCATCAAATCCATCACCTTCTACTGCATGCGGCAATCTCACTATGTTCCTTTCATCTTCTATTTGTGTAGAAACAGTGCCCTGAACGTCTATTTCCGGTATTAGTGCTTTCCAGCAAGCTTTTAGTGTTGAAAGACGAATTTCTTTAAGTGACGCATCAACAATTTCAACGGAATTTAAAATTGTAAATTGTTTCCAGACTCCTTTAACCGTAATCTTATTTTCGTGCAGATTAATCTTGCTGCGGAAAACGCACGCTCAGACTCTACACTTGTAGGACGAACGGTCATAAGGAAATTATACACATTTTGCAAATATTTTCCTTTCAAAATTTCAGATTCGAAATATGAGATCTCCCTTCGAATTACTTTACTAGCTTATTTTGCTAGATTTTTTCAAACATAATTTTCTGCAACTTTTGCTTAATTGTAATAGATTTGTCCTGAACTGAAATTTCTTGTTCAATATTAACCATCTCGACTTCATCGTCAGATTTATCTGCCACTGCTTCGTCCATGTTTATGGTTTGATCTTCCAAACGTTGAACCAACTTAACAATTATTTGTATTATGGCTGTTTTCCTTATTTGGTTAAATATTCCGTAATTGTCATCGTTTTCATGGTTAGATGGATTGTGCAAATAATGTAATACATCTGAAAAGTTCGTACGCCTTTCAAGAATTCTGCATTTTAATTTACCTTTTAATGGAATACTCAGTGTCGTTTTTTGTTGTGCAAGCTCATCCAACATGAATTTTAAGGTAATATCTGCTTTATAGGGATTTGAATCTGAGCAGCATAAACTTTCAACTGCAACCTTTATAGGGGTTAAAGCTGATATTATTGTTGATAGTAGCTGGAATTCATCTTTCGAAACACAAGTATTATTTGAATCAATAAGTGCTTTTCTTACGCAACCTTTAATTATGTTTCATAATGTTCCAACGAGTTTTAGAATCTAATATCAACATCAACTCCTTGCCAAATTCATCCTTAACATATTTTTCTAATGTTGCAGCATTTTTTGTTGGCGAATGGCGAAACAATTTAACTACACTCCGAACCTTTATAATCAATGCATATATTTCAGAACTTAAAGTTATGTTAGGCATATTCTTCTTACATAAATTATCTTCGGTGACATTTTCGCAGGGAAGTAATTCACGTTCATCAGAAATTTTCTGCTGATATAGCACGCTAATCCATCCGTTGTGAGCACAACAATGTCCGCCTGTAGTGAAGTACCATGTTCTTTTAATTGTTTATCAACTAGCTCAATGCCTGAAATACGACTCAACCTAAGGTTCCAAAAGCTTTTATCAGAATGGACATTTATGTTAATATAACGTCGATTTCTGACTGACGTCCACTCATCGAATGTAATGCTGAACTTATCTCCAGTTTATATATTAAAAAAAAAGAATACCGGTATTGTTGCATGCGGTATTTCGGTTTTCGATTGAAGCTTGTAATACCGGTATTTCGGTATCGGTAATACCGGTATTGGGATCCCTATCCCCACTATGGTGGTATACGGTTAAAAAATTAAACGAATTTTTTCCAATAAAATAATATTTAATTGAAGAAGCATTTTCGGTTACATAAAATTTTCTTATGTTGTGATTCTTAAAATATATATATATATCGATACCTTAATATATAGAAGGCCTAACAACAAAATTTTTAATATAATTTTTAATAAACAAAAGCAACACATTTTATTTCTCATTTATATTTTTGTTTTAATGAAGGTATCGAAGATAGGCCTTTTTTCATAGATTTTTTTTAAATTGAGTTAGGTTTTTTTTATATTAAGCCATCGATATGTATGTAAAATATATTTAAGTCTGAAATTCGAATGTTATAATAATCGCTGTAAAAATATTTTTAGGAAAATAATAAAAATGTTGTACATTGGTAAATTATGTATAAATTGTTAAATAAATGTTAAAAATCATTTTATATCAGTTGAGCTAATTTGTTTCATAGATTTATCATCATTTGACAACATTTTTGAATTTAGAATGCAAAAATATAAAAGCATATTTTCTTTTGTCGGTTTATAATTTTTTTATTTTGCCAAGTTTTAAAATTCAGTTAAGTTTAACTTGACTTTACCAGGCTCATGTTCAACAGCCAAAACTATCATCTACTTACAACATTTGCAAATCTCTAACAAAAAATTTTAGAAACGAATATAATATTCAGCAAAAAAAAAAATAAATAAAAAATATTGCAAAGCAAGACGTGTACAAGTATAGAAAATATCAAACTACAACTTTGAGTCAATTTTGATGAGATAGATAGATGTCTTTGGTAGTTTCTACAAAGTATTTATTTATATACTGCAACCATACTTCTTTACTTACATACTTACTCACTCACTAATATACTTATACTTATACATACATGTTTACATAAATAAGATATTACAGCTTTAGATGCAAGTACATGTATATACATGTACATATGTATGTATGTATGTATGTACGTAACTCTACTTTACCATCTTCGTCGACAATTTCTACATCGTCTTGTTTTCAATAAAGTTAGTTTTTAGCATTTTTGTGGACTTTATATATTTTTTTTTTATTTCAAGTGTTTGCTACTTTATTACCAGCCATCAGTAGCATCTCCATCTGCATACCAACCACCACTATCTATGGATTCACCCATCGTCATCGTTTAGGTTGATGTCTTTAGGAAATGCGTTTTTCTGTTGCGCATTCATATTTGCTGAGTTATCGTTATTTTCTAATGTAGTTGTTGGCATTTTTTGTTGTGTTTTTCTTTTGGGTATTTTGGTATACGTTTTTCCTTATAAATATTTAAAATTTCATAGTGCTTCGCATTTGACAGTTATCGATTTACTTTTGTAGTTGTTATATTTTTATGTTGCTGTTTTTATATCGCATGGAAATGATGTACTATTATTTTCAATATTTCCGTTGTTTGTTAAAAATGTTTGCAAATACACACACTTTCTATATCGACATTAGGTTAGTAGCTAACCTTGAAGTTACGCAAACTCCATTATTTTTATACCCTCCATCATAACAAATGTTGAGTGAGGGTATACGTTTGTCATTCCATGTGTAACATTGAGAAATATTCATACATGACCCAAGAAAGTATAGAGTGTTTTGTAAGTTGTAGGGCAGAGGGGGGCACGTTTAAACACGGGGCACCTTTGAACAATGTTGATAAAATCTCAGTTTAACATTTTTCCGACCCTTAACCGAGTTTTTCACATGACAACCTTGTTTTCTAGCAACGTCAAACACCTTTTGCTAGTTTTTTCAGCGTCGACCGAATGTAGTTGGGTGAACAAGTTTTCGCAGTGCCATTGTAAATTTTTTATTAAGAGTGTAAGAAGTATTCAGTGATCGTTTTCTTTCGTGGCAGAAATTTATTGCAGTCCACAATTCATTTCAGACAAAATTAAGGTAAGTTAGTTGATATTTATGTAAAAAAAAATATTTATTATAAATTTCCGTAAAATGCCAAGCCAGTTCTGGTTTGAACAAAGAAAAAGGGGGCACCTTTGAACATGTTAATTTATCAACCGAAGTACCAAACATTATTCATTCTCTTTTATTTTCTGAAAATGACCAAACCAATGCTGATCATGATGCTTTAAAGAAAAAATGTAATGCCACCTGAAATCGCAAGGCCTTTTCCGTCTTAATAATATAAAACTTATTTTTGATTTGAATTTTTTTTTTTAATTTTGTAATTGTTAATGTTTATGTTTTTCCTAATAAATAAATCGAATTTAATATTTGTATATACAAAAAATATAACTGTTTATGTTATTTTTGGACATAAGCGCTACAAGAAAAAATTGCCTTTCAAAACTGCCCCAGCCTAGTTCAAATCTGCGCCGTATGGGGGACACATTTGAAAACAATGACTTCATCCATTAAAAAAATAAAAAAAAATTAAATCGAACTAAAAATAAGTTACTTGTAGACTTAAACTAAAGTTCATTTCCATACATATTAGCTAAATTATGTAAAAAGTCAATAATTCAAAAATATAAATTTGTATGTGGCTTGAAAGCAAAAAGTGTTCAAAGGTGCCCCCCTCTCCTCTATATAACTTTAATTTGGCAACACTTTTGTAATTGGCGGCCATTTTATCAGCTGTCAAGTGATTTATGTTTGAAGTCACTAGTTTACGGCGATAAGCTCGAAACGATTGACCACTTGGAAGACAACATTCGCATCGTTATTGCTGATATTAGGGATGGACAAAAAACATCGATGTTTTAAAAACACTCGATGTATTGTGTCAAAACATCGATATAATTCGATGTTTTTTTTGCTCCTAAGCAATCGGAAAACATCGATGTTTTGTTTCGATGCATCGAAATGACAAATTGTAAACAGAACGTGTATATTGGTATATAAACGTGTATACATATCTAACATTTTAGACCCTCGATTCCAAAAAATGCACTTTAATGATGCAATAGCCGTGTCCAATGCTGTATCAAAGATCAAGGAATTAAAGAAAAAATACTCTTTCAAAATAAAGATATTGAATCTGACTCAGAAAAATCCGATAAAAGTGAGGATACTTTTTCATTATGGACTAGCCATTATAAACTGGTTCATAGAAATTTGAAAAGCAAAAAGACTGAAGATATATTGTCAGATGAACTCTCAGTTTAGTTTAGGACTCTTGTTGGAAAACTGAACGAAAATCCGTTGGATATTTGGGAAGATTATAAATCACAGTTTCCCAAGCTTTACAAGATCGCTTTTAAATACCTTATAATGGTGGGAATATCGGTTCCGGTGGGAACATCGGACCAATAAAGAACCAGGTTGAGTGGTAAAAGACTTGGTAAAATTTTAATTCTAAACTGTATTGAAAAAAGTATTGGTAGATGTAAAATAAATTTAAGATTTTTCGAAAATATAATAATAATAAATAATTAAAAAAACAATCGATGTATAAAAAACATTGATGTAAGAACAATTATTATTTTTATTTGAACTGTTAATTTTAAATCATTATTTCGGCTCGAGTTTATTAAATTATCAATAAATGTATAAAGTTGTAAATTGTTGACCTTTAGTTTTGTTGTTTGTAAATTTTCTTCGGCATAAGGTCATAAGGTAACAAATTTTTAAATGAAAAATATAAAAATATTTTGTTTTAAAAATTTCTATTTTATTTTATTCCCAATATTTCGATCTTCATCAATAAATTTTAATAATAATTTTCATGTAACAATTCCTACCTTCAGTAAAAATAATTTAATGGAAAATGAAATTGAATGAACTCGAGCCGAAATAAATGAAATATCAATGATTTAAACATCGATGTATTTTATAAAATATCGATGCAACATCGACGTATGTTTGTGATGCATCGAATCGAAAAAAATATCGATGTTTTTTTACAGTGTCCATCCCTAGCTGATATACGGCCACAAATGTTGGAAACAAAACATTTATAATTCTACTAAGCAGTTTGGTTTTAAATTAGTAAAATCGGTTCATTTATAAATCAAATTCTGAGACAACTTCCAAAAATTTCAATAATTTCTGCTAATTTGCTTAAATATTTTGCAGATAAAACCATGTATTTTTTTTAAAAAATGTGACACTGGCAATTAATATGTCTACATATAATTGCGTTACTTTCTTTGGAAAGGGGATAGATTGAAGAAGTAAAAGTGGTGAAAGTAGAAGAAAGCTTTATACCATAATTCTGCAATTGTGCGTTATGTTTTTAGTACAGCGTTGCAGCGCCTTTGGTCCTGAGTAGGCACATTGCATTATTTTAAAGCAGCGTTTGCGAATCGAACCGGGGCCACAAAATACTAACTCATGCTTAATGATCAAATGTTCTAACTAATTAAGCTACATCACAATTAATTAATTTGAAGGTGCTAAATATCCAATATAAATGCCTTAAATGACAATATCAATAAAAAATTCAGCAAAAATAAATCACAAAGCTCTATTTTGTTTGTTACGGTCCATGCTTAAAAATATCCCCCATACAAAGTCAATTTCCAAAAATCACTTCAATACGTATAAATATATTATAAATATGTAAATATATGTCAAAATCAAACTGCTGGATTTTGTGATATTTGACCATATCCTGCATACATGTCACTTTTTCATTAACTATTTTCATTAATCTGGTGAATATAGAAAAATGTTGAACCAATTTTTAATTTTATAAATTGTTATTTTATGGAAAGCTTAATATGATAAATATATATAAACTCTAGAAGTAAGTGCAAGAATTAGCAATTAAATCAATTACATAAATAGATAAAATCTGAAGTGGAGTAAAACTAGAGACTTTTCGCTAGATGCATTGAATGTCGCGTGAGTTGTACGATAACTCAATAACTTTGTCATTAATTTGTTTAATTATTAATGTTTAATGTTTGCATTAATAAACACAATTTTTTTAATATAGTTGTATCACTTGGATGTATTCCCATCTTGCCGGTAAAACAGTCATCATCGCCGTCATTTACTGTCAACATCGAGTCTTTTTGGAAAACCCTCACTTCGTTTGCATTTGATATTGTTACTCCTTGTGAGTTTTAATAATAACTGATTATTTTCATTGCTAAACAGGTTAGATTTATCACTTTAAATATCGTTGCGAAATGATCACTGGTGGGCTGCCTTTTTCGTTGTTTGTGAATTAAAATTATGTTGTTCAGGTTAGAGTTTGCATGATCTGTTTCATTGTGGAATATATATACTTTGTGGAGGATATATTATGGTCTTAACTACTTCTCTTATAGGTATATCCACTGAGATTATTAGTTTTATTATGGATGGGAAAATAGCACATGGTTTTCCTAATAATATGGCTAAAGTAGTTCATTAGCTGAATGATCTCTCACCAATTTCTATGCTCTCTGCTTTTTCAAAGGTTGTTGAACATATATTGAAATGCTTTTATTACTGCCGCCCTAATGTGCATTGAATGTTTAAAGTACCAAAAGTGCATGTTTATAAGAAAGTTTGAGAACATTATTTTTTTTTTATAGTTGTGCAATTTTGACGTTGACTGTCAATTCAATATTTATAAAATACAAGTATGAGTTAAATTCTTTGCTAAAAATCAAATCCAATACACAAATGTACTTGCAAACCGAGAAACTCTTTGTACATTTGTATTTCCAAAAGTAATAAAGGTTCTAATATTTGTAACAGACATTCATTGTTTGTGGTTTTTCCTTTTACTTCCCCGTAAACAAAAGTTGCATTGTACAAGTTGAAAAATGTAAGAAGCTTTGACTGTAATTCCAATTTGAGTTCAATGACATTTCCATTACTGATCGTCTTTTGTTCGAACGAGTTAGTGTGGTGTAAAATAATCATAACGCCTGGACATATTTTTGACATCATTCGATAGTACGGATGGCAAACGGACTGGATTTTCAAATCCCGGCATCCCAGGATTTTTATCTCTTATTAACACAAATTAGTTTATTATTAATAAAACCTATTTACGAGTATTTCAAAAAAATAACATTTATTAACTATAAATATGTGTAATTAATTATTTAAAAGCGTAATAATATTACATTGAAAATTAGGTAGAGAAAATTCATATGTCATTTTGCTTTTAATTTCTATCTACGATTTGGGGCAAAATTGTTAACAAATTAATGTATGCTGATTGCATTTATCACCTCCAAAACAAATAATTATTCAATATGTATTTGATTTCATATCATTACAGACATTAAACACTTTTGCATGTTTCAGTTACAATCATTATTTCACTCGTTTCGCAATTAACGTTTTTAATTCAATTCTAATAACAAATATTTATATTTCTTAATGAAACTCTCTGTTCAATTTTGGATTTTTTTTTCAAAAAATTTCAAAAGTTTTCAGTAAAGCATTCTTGATTTCTGGTCTTACCAGTTCATCGCTTTTTGATAGCTCTTAGAACTTAAATAATAGTGCAACATTGGCCAAGGCTCCTATCACTGTGGCAAACGCCTTCACTGTTACCTTAACCGGATTTAAAATGACAACCATTTATGTAAGTAAAACAAATAATGCGTTCGAGTTTGGTAATCCAAAGTTAATTTTTATTCTTTCACCTTCATTTCGTCGACATACTGTAAAATTTTAATTTTTGTTGTTTTGAAATATTTTTGACCTTTACAATTTGCGATCTAATTTTTTTATTCTCTCTTATTAAGGATGTTAAAAAACATTGATTTACGTTAAGTAAAGATGTTTTGTATTTGTGTATGCAAAAAAAAACAGATCAAAACAATTATACCTCACTGGATCCTTAACACAAATACATATTTTCGGGGTTTATTATTTCCGAAAAATCGCGGCATTTTTTAAAACAATTCCCGGTACTCGGGATTTGTCATTTGATCGTGATTTCATGATTGGTATCCCTAATCGATAGCGTTGATTTCTTAAAAGCAATTAAATGACAAAAATACTTATTTTTGAAATTTCTTTGTTGTTTGATGTCAAGTGTTGTAATTGAATTAAATAAAGTGTTACTATTTCGGTTTAGCAAAGTTTTTACATTTAAAATTTTTATTTCTTCAAAAACAATATGAATAACAAATGATATCAGTGCACTGCTACGTATGAGTATTGGCTTCTTAAACCCACAATAATCATACAACAGGATGTACGACTACTTGCTCACATACGTACAATAAATCTTAAAAATGTGCGACCACTATGCGAATATTGCCATAGCTGAATCACTGTAGCATAATAAAAGCTAGGCAAGCATTTGAGAAAGCCTGATATATGATGTCATTGTTTTACTTCAAATGTGTTGTTAGAGGAAATTAATTATTTTCTAACTCCCAATTAAGCAATAATTAAGCAATAGAATTTGTAATAATTTTTTTTTTAATTAAAAGCTTAATTTTACTAGTCAATTAAATGCAAAATTGATTTTCATCACAATCAAAAACAAATAAGAGTTTATATTCGCCCATGCCGAATCTAATATCAGTAGTGTGACCTAGGCATGCCTAGGCATACTGGTTAAAGGATTGATGTTTGACTGTTGGCTAGCGGGCACCGCAGTGGTGCAGAGGGTGAGAACGTAAAGAATTCTGATGAGAGAAATTATGTCAAATTTTAGCCGTTTAACATTATTTATATCTGTTTTATACGTATTTAAGTGAATTTTGGAAGTGGACTTTATATGGGGTCTATGGTCAAACATGGACCGAACTAAAAAAAATTTCCTTTTGCGATTTATTTTTGCATGAAACTCATTTCTGCTAAATTTTGTATGGATATTCCAATTTTTTATGCATTTATGTATAATTGAGCAATATTTCGGGAAGATTTTTGTATGGGGGCTATGAGAAATCATGGACCGATTCTTACTATTTTGCTCACGATTTCTTCTTTTATTATAAAAACAACGTATACAAAATTTCATGGTATTATCTTCAATATATTTAAAAATATAGCAAGAAAAATTTTTAAAAATGTAAAATTTGTATGAACGTTGTCTTACATTTTGATCCTTAACTCTTGTTCTACTCTACCGATTTTGCTGGTTTTCAGTGCCGAACTGCTTAGGAGAACTGTAGGCGGTTGTTGGTAACCTTTGTTAATTTCGGTTGTATCCTTTGGACGTGAGTGTGTTTTACAGAGACAGACAAACAGACAGACAGACGGACATGTCAGTTGGGTCTCAGATGAGTATTTTTCAGTGTTACACATGGAATGACAAACTATATATATCCTTATTCACGACTTATGGTCGTGGAGGGTATAAAAATACTTCGGAATTGTTAGTAATGGAAATTGTAGTTTTAAAATTTTCAGATGTATTTTTGTTTTGAGATATATTTAGAACATCTGTGAATTTGGGTTGGTTTACTTGCGTACTTTGTTGTAAGTATGTATAATGTAGTCATTTCTTCTATATACATATAGTTAGAGACTTAAGTTTTCATACATCCTTAAAATTGCATGTACGTATTCGCTAATCAAAGAGTAGCAAAAAAACACTTTTAAACCAAAAAATTCAATTCCATTTTATTTACTCTTCCAAAACAAAAAAATTATATTCTTTAAAAATTACGGTAAAAATAAAAAACTTAGATAGAGACAAAAGTTTTCATACATTCTCTTCTACTTTATTTATAATTGAAAATAACATTAGGGTTTTGCAATTCAGGTAGCGTACGTGAATTAGTGCTGAATTAGTGTTTAGCAGTTTATCAGTCAAATTAGTTCTTACAAATTAACAAGATGAGCACTCGTAAGGAAGTTAGTGTCGATGTAAAAAATCTTTTTATTCAAGAACACAAAAAAGGAAAATCTTACCGCGCAATCAATAAATATATTTTGACAGATCTTTTGCCATGGTAATCTGTAGAATCAAGCCAAGATCCGGACGCCCAAAAAAAACTTCCAGGCGAGATGTCACTATTATTTTAGTCGCAAAAAATCCTAGAATTTAAGCTCCCAATTTGCGGAATGAATTGAAAATTCTACGGATAAAAAAGTTCATCTAAAAACCATGCAAAGGGCATTACGGAATCAAGTGTATTCAAGCCGAAAAACCCCTGATATCTGAAAAGAATCGAAGACTTCGACTCGAATTTGCAAAACCATATTTAAAGACACTGATTTTAGGAAATGAGTTTTATTTACAGATTATTAATCGAGCAATAAAAATAGAATTGAGTTTTTTGATTTAAAAAATGTTCTTCTGGTACTTTTTAATTGACGAAAATATGAAATTTTGGGTATGTTTGAAAAATTATGTTCCTAACTGTATGTATAGGACTATTGTATTTGTTTTGGAGTATGTCAAGTTCTAATGTATAGGTGTAATAAAATGACTACACACCTACATTAAGGTATGTATATTTGTACCTGTAAATAAATGTGTAGAAGTAAAAATACTTATGGTGGCAAAGAAAAATAACTATTTGCTTGTAAAATAAAAATATTTATTTTAGAAAATCATTTTCATCAGTAGCACGTTTTTTCTATGTTCCCACACATGTACAATGTATTTAAGTACATAGACGCTGTCCTTTTTGTGTCAATGTGCCACCCACCATTCGCCAGTATTATACACAAGACACACACCAAATGCAGCATATTGTAATATTGACAATCTACAGTTCCCAGTTAATCAAATATGACATTAAAAATTTTCAAATAACAGTATTTATGATTTTTAAGTAAGTAATCAATCGCTACTTTCTATTACACAAACAAATCAAGATTTTGCCAAGTCAAGTAAATAGTCCACTGACAGTCCCAAAATCTACAGGTTGCTTACTCTTATAATCGTACATTAATATTACATTCTTACAAAATTTAAATGCAGAAATGTATGCGAGTGTAATTCATGCCTTGACAATTTGTCACTTTTAACTGAATGTTTTACAAAATTTTCTTATAAACATACATACATATATATGTAAACGTATAAATTTTTAAATAAATCAGTATGCATGTATGTATGTGTGTATTATATATGTGTGTTAATGTATATTTTTATATATATTTTTGCATGTGTAAATTCATAAAGTCGAGTTTCATTATAATCTCACATTTAAAATATAATTTATTGTAAATATGATATATACACACTTTTATTTATGTATGTATGTTTCTACTTGCCACTATTTGTTTTTGCTACTGCTTCTTTTGTTGTTGCTATTGTTATGAAATTTACAAACGTTTTTAAAAATTCTTTAACAAAATATAGCAGAACACTTTTCCACATAAAAACAAGGAAAAAAATAGGCTAAAATTTGTAACTTTGCAAAAACAAACCCCATTTTATTAAGGGTTTTCTTTCAAAACATATGTACAGAAATAATATAACATACAACAAGGGTTTGCGATTTTTCGGACTGTTTTTTTCCAGGGAAACGGGAATGAAAACTTCAATTTCATGGAATTCCCGGGAATTTAATTAATGTTTAACATATACTTAAGTATAAGGGCACTGCTACACGTTCAATAAATATCGTGATATCTGTTTCGCGATCCATTTTAAAGTATTGATGGATCGCGAGCGTATGCTACATGTTGAATATCTATCACATCAGTATTTATGTTTTTGTGCTTGGCGGGTCGTTTATCAATGTTGCGAGAAAACCAAAAGAAAACCTGTTTAGCTATTTTGCTTGCTTTTGTCAATTGTTTTACTTTTCTTTGTTTAATTTTTTCCACTGCGTATTTTATATTATTTTATTTCTTTTATTTGTTACTTTTTACTGACGTATCATGATTTAATATCATGAAAATGCTACACGTTCAATATTTATCACGAGATCCATGATCCGCGATCTGGATTTCATATTTAAGGCCATTCTGCGGTATGCGATCCATCAATATTTTAAGTTCGTCTATCAAGATTGCTTTAATGTGCTTTTAAAAACTCTACCGCATTTAATAAGTAACCTTACATACGATTAGTTATTTCCAGTCTTTTGCAATACAAATATTTCATGTCCGATTTACACTTGCTTTAATTGTATTTTTAGAAGTATTTACGTAATTTGTTAATGACACCAATCGTTTTTTAACTTTACATTCATAAAAAAATGCAACCTTCCCTACGTTTACTAATAATTATAATCTACACCACCATAGTGGGGAATCTGGTTAAAATCGGTCAACTATTGCACCTAGCCCCCCATATAAATGCTCTCCAGATCGCTTATTAGTGTTTGATTTATTAACGTATCTAAACCAATTTTGGCTCAAATAAGTTTTAAATGAAAACTAATTACACCTAGAAATTTTGTGCAGATCGGTCAATATTTTTAGAGTTGTTAATATCCATTTACTATTCAACAAAAATATGTCTCATATATACAAAAATCATTCGACCTATTTTATGATGACCGGTCCGTAATTAGTCGCAGCTTCCATTTAACCCTCAAGATGCAAAAAACACAAACAATATATGAGATGTCAAGCCAGTCAAGTTTGCATTACTTCATTAATTTAAAACAAGTAAGAGTTTATATTCCTCTGTGCCGAATCTTATATACCCACCACCAAATCATCTATTATGGGGCGAACTTCATAAAATATTGTACCGTAATTTATATTTATTTAAGGTTTACTTTAGCTGAATTTAATTTTAATAACGATATTTATAAGAGACTTTGCTTACATTTTTGCAGAGTGTAACATAAAGCGATTTACTTCAACACACAATAAATTAAGTACTAAATGGAGTCTTCCTCATAAAGGAACTATTGGACCATGTGGAAAATCCCGTAAACCAAAACCCTACATACACCACTTGTATATGTGTTGTATGTATGCAGTCCACTGTGTATACGTGTGCCAGAATGTGAAATGTTATATACTCGTATATGTAGATGTAGCCAGACGATAAAATGAGTTGAGTTTGCAAGGGTCACAATGGGATGAATATATGTATAAGTGTTTTCTATAGGTTCAGTACACAGTATTTATTTTAATGATTTCTAGAGGTTCTGTAACAAACGATAGTAAATTACTTACTTATAATATCATCGAAGATGCAATTAATATTTGTTATACCGCGTATATAAAAGTCCTTTGCTACCATGCTAAAATACAAATTAGTATTTTAGTAAAGGGTCTGCCAAATAACTTTTTTTTTGAAAATGCTATAAAAAAAACTACTGAATATTTTTTCAAAATTTCTTTTTTAATTTGAAAGCACAATCCTTCCGGTTAATGATGGAAAATAATTTCATTCAAATGACTTAGTCTCATCTCATCGAACTGTTCGGACGTGTTTTTTTTAGTGCGGCTGAATTTTCGGTGAAAAAAATCGTAATAGGTGAAAAAGTGTAAAAAGTTGAAATTAAACAAAAAAGTGAAAAAAAAAATCGTAATAGGTTAAAATATATAAAAAAAAAAAAAAAAAACATTAAAAATCGTATAAAAACTGTATGAGTGTTCCTCTCAGATGTAATTCTGAGAATAAGCTTCGCTCAACTAGAAAAACTAAATGGGTCTCTGAGGAAGAATCCATAAAAAAATCTGTGGAGAATCTTCTCACTGCAAGAGCCGTGGAACGGCGTCGTTCCTGTTCGCCCAATATAGTGATTTCAACAGATGAGAAAACATCATCTTCATCAAATAGTGCAGTGAAACCCAAAAAACAAGTAGGTATGGATAAGTACATAACCGTTCTCAAGCGACAGAGGAGCCCGAAGTCTGCTCAAGTGTCATCAAATGCAAAAGCTCCTAAGACCGTGAGTAATGATCAAAATAGGTTTGCTCTCCTCCAGACGGATGAGCCAGAACTTCCGAAGAAGACGTTTAAGCCCCCACCAATTTATCTGAGAGAGCCGACTTCCAGTAAATTGGTACAAGGAATTGTTGCTGTAATAGGTGAAAACATGTTTAGCGTAACCTCAATGAAACATGGAAATATATGCGAGACAAAGATACAAGTGAATAGGGAAGATGATTTTCGAAAATTGTCCAACCAGCTGGAAAGGGAGACTAGGGATTTCTATACCTACCAGCTCAAAAGCGCAAAAGGACTTCAAGTCGTTCTAAAGGGTATAGACCCATGTGTTGATCCCGCGGAGATAAAAACCGGTTTAATGGACAAAGGGTTCAAAATCAAGAGCGTAGTGAATATTAGAAACCGTGAAAAAAACCCTCAGCCCATGTTCAGGGTAGAATTGGAACCTGGAGATGTTGTCTTAAAGAAAAACGAGTCCCATCCCATCTACAATCTGATGTACCTTCTGCATCGTAGAATCACCGTGGAAGAACCACATAAGCGTCAGGGACCCGTACAGTGTCTCAACTGTCAAGAATTTGGTCACACCAAGGCGTATTGTAAATTGCCGACAGTTTGTGTTGCGTGTGGGGAGCTACATGCAACTGCTCAATGTGATAAGTCGAAAACTGATTCAAAAATCAAAAAATGCAGTAACTGCGGAGGTAATCATACCGCAAATTATAGAGGTTGTCCAATTTACACTCATTTGAAAGGCATAAGCACCAACAAGACGTCAGTATTACCTGATCATCGTCAACAGCCTATTTTGGCATCGAGTGACAATTTCCCGCAATTGTTACGGTCCACTAGTCATGTAAACGCGCCTAGTTCTAGACAAGTTTCTTACGCTAACGTGGTTAAATCTAATATGCCAGGTTTGGAGCAGGCACCTAAATCACAATATTACGAGCCTAATATTAACACTCTAGAGACTACATTGCAGACACTTGTCCAAACTATGAACACTTTCACGACCACCATGACATCCATGATGCAGGAAATGCTGAAAATGCAATCCACTATCTTACAAGCCATTTTAAAGAAATGATTTGTTTAAAAATTTGTTTTTGGAATGCGAACGGCCTCCGCCAACATAAAAACGAACTAGAACACTTCCTGATGGATAAGCAGATTGATGTCATGATGATTGCTGAAACTCACTTGACGGCGACAGCGTACTTCAAAATTAATGGCTACGTGTTATATGATACTAAAGATCCCCGCGGAAGAGCATGTGGAGGATCGGCAATTCTTATAAAGAACAGAATAAAACATTATTTAATGAACAACATATGTGAGGATTACCTACAAGCAACAAACATTTGTATTGAATTCTGTCAATACAATTTTGTTTTATCATCAATTTATTCGCCGCCTCGATTTTCAATAAAAGAACACCAATACTACAGCTTCTTCAATTCCCTTGGAGCTAGATTTTTAGTTGCTGGTGACTTTAACGCCAAACACACTTTTTGGGGTTCACGTCTGGTGACCCCGAAGGGTCGTGAACTCTTCACCACCATTGCCAAAATGGGATTAGATGTACTCTCAAGCGGGCATCCCACCTACTGGCCGACGGACCGACGGAAGATTCCCGATGTTATCGACTTCGGAGTAGTGAAAAATATCCCTGTAGAATCGATACAACTGGAGCCTTCATTAGACTTGTCTTCAGATCACTCTCCTTCTATTATTTCAATGCGTTTCCTTCAAGGGAATGGCTCTCCATTTCGGGACATATCTAAAACCAGAGTAAGTTGGATAAAGTATAAAAAGTATTTAAGTTCCCACTGCACGGAAAATGTAGTGTTGAGAACTACCGAGGATATTGATGGGTCGATTGGCAAGTTTACTGAGGACATACGAAGAGCTGTACATCACGCCTCCACATACGACGTTGAGTGCAGAAGTGGGACAAATAGAACTTATTTCGCTGAACTCGAGCATCTCCTGTCAGAAAAAAGAAGAGTTAGAAGAGAGTGGCAAATCCACAGGTCTCCTGAACTGAAAGCTAGGCTACGGGTATGCAGAGATATACTAAGAAATTTCTTAGAAACCCAAAGAATGGCTTCACTTAAATCTTACTTGGAGGGTCTTGATAGTACCCCACAATCTGACTATTCGTTATGGAAGGCGGCACGAGGTTTAAAAAGACCAGTTAGAGGAAAGCCTCCTCTGCGAAATCCGACTGGTGACTGGGCTAGAAATGATTCTGAGAAGGGGACTTTATTTGTTAACCATTTGAGAAATGTGTTTACTATAAACAACTCAAATAATGCATCTGATTTGCCTCCACTCGTTATTAGACCTCCTGTGCCTCTAAGACTTAGCTTTAATGATGTTCAAAGCGCTATTGGTACTCTGAATCTTAAAAAAGCTCCAGGTATGGATAAAATCAGCAACAAAATGCTTGTGGAGTTACCTCGTGTAGCTAGAAAAATTATCCTATTTATTTTCAATGCTATTTTTCGCCTAGAATACTATCCTGCAGATTGGAAGGTATCTATGATTACCATGATTCCTAAGCCAGGGAAGGATCCCACTAAGGTAGAGTCATATAGGCCAATTAGTCTACTGCCGACAATTTCAAAACTGTTTGAAAAATTGTTATTGGCTAAGTTGATTCCAATTCTGAACGACACTCAATGTATCCCAAATCACCAATTCGGGTTCAGAGCTAAACACAGTACCATCGAACAAACACACAGATTGGTAAATGTGATAAGACGGTCGTTTGAAGAGAAAAAATACTGCTCCGCCCTTTTCATTGATGTGTCGCAAGCGTTCGACAAAGTTTGGCATGACGGTTTAATGCACAAAATAAAATTAACTCTGCCTGCTAACACCCATAAACTCATGGAAAGTTATTTATACGGTCGCAAATTTACAATCAAAGAAGGCGATTTTTTAAGTCCCGCTCAGCCAATTAAAGCAGGAGTACCCCAGGGTAGCATACTGGGTCCAACTTTATATTTGATTTATGCATCCGATATGCCGTTAGACCCCATAATACATACTTCAACTTTTGCAGACGATACAGCCTTTATTAGCGTTCATAAGGACCATCAAATAGCATCACAGAACTTGCAGAAATATGTTTATAAACTAGAGAATTGGCTTGAGCTTTGGAAAATCAGGGTTAACGAACAGAAATGTATTCATATAACTTTCACATTGCGAAAAGATACATGCTCGTTCATCAGAATAAATAATCAAATTATCCCGCAACACAATGAAGTCAAATACCTCGGAATCCACCTCGATCGTCGTTTAACTTGGAAGTCTCATATCGACGCAAAGCTTACCCAGATGAGATTAAAAGCAGTGCAAATTAATTGGCTAATCGGCAGAAATTCTACATTAAAGTTGGATTGCAAACTTTTGTTGTACAATGCAATTCTAAAGCCAATCTGGTGTTATGAAATTCAATTATGGGGTTCTGCCTCAACATCCAACATTGAAAAAATTCAAAGGGGTCAAAATAAGATTCTACGTACAATTACTGCAGCTCCATGGTACGTTAAAAATTCTAGAATTCACAAAGATCTAGGCATTCCTTTGGTGAAAGTCGAACTTACAAAATACGCCTCAAAATATGTCAGCAAACTTGAACACCATCCAAACCCACTTGCACGAGACATCCTTAACTTTAGTGGCCATGTTCGGTTGAGAAGGAAGGATACCCTTGCTTTAACTCAAGCGCAAAACAGATGATTGTATCAGTGGATGTAAATTTGTTGTAGTATCATAATATTTTGTCTAGCACTGGCTGGACTTATTATTTTCTTTTAGTATTAAGATTCGAAAACTTATTGTCATTTCATTTCTGAAGATTCAATAAATAAATAAAATGTATTAAAAAAAAAAAAAAAAAAAAAAATTCAAATGGCTGCCTCGGCTGACCATGCAGTAGCCTACACGATCGGTCCAATTTTTAAGCTCACGAATAATGTCCTTTAAAGCGTCAATTGTCTCTGGCTTGTCGGCGTAACACTTACCTTTGACGGCACCCCACAAATAATAGTCCAAAGGTGTCAAATCGCAGCTCCGAGGTGGTCAAACTACATCAGCTCTGCGGCTGATAATGCGATCTTCCAAAACAGGGTGCAAAACATCGAGTGTAGCTTCGGCTGTGTGGTACGTAGCGCCGTCCTGTTGGCAATATACGTCCGTCTGGCTGGCTGTCCATGTAAAACTTATGCGCAGAGTCGCAATTTTGAAAATATTTCGATAAAATTTGGTAAATTATATTTTTTCGGTCCAAGGACGGATGGGATTGAAACTGGTGGAAATCAGTCCATTATTTCACCTGGTCCCCATACAAATGTCCTCCCGAAATTGGGGTTTACTGATCATAAATGTTTGAATTATGCAAGCAACCAAACAAATTTCTTCACATATGCGTGGTAAATGAAGCCAAATCACATCAACGAATTTCGTGCAGATCGGGCCATAATTATTCGTAGCTCCCATATAAGGCCCACTTCCGAAAATCACTTTAAAGAGCATAACTCACTCAAAAATGTTGGTATCCAAATAATATTTAACACAAATATGTTTTATATGTATACAAACAATACAGTGCAATTTTATTGTGATCGGTCCATAATTAGTTGTAGCTCCCATACAAGGCCCACTTCCGAAAATCACATTAACGATCATAAATTGTTTCAGAATGTTGGTAATCAAATAAAATTCGACACAAATAATATACAGAAAAGATGACACCTAATTTTATAATGGTCCCATATAGCGCACATTTCTGAAAAACTGTTTTATACATATACTGGGTGTAGGGTATTATATGGTCGGGCTTGATCGACTATACTTTCTTACTTGTTTTTTTTTTTCAAAATATTAAAAAATAGTTTTTATAACATTCTTTGCAAATAGAATATCATTATTACTATTTTGTGTTCTGTTATAAAATAGTTGTTTTTAAACAAATTTTTACCCATAATAAGTTTTTTGAAGTAAGTATGTTTTTTAGAAGATTGAAAAGTTTTCCGAATTTATTTAAGATCGAACTTAACTCGTAGAAGTTAGATATTAACAACAAGTATTATGTTTAATATGTCTCTGTATTCAGGCTCAATCATGTCTTATTAGTTTTAGACGTCGTGGGATGAACTTTTTGTAGAAATTTTCTTTCCTTGGACTGGTTTTTACCATTTTCAATACAATAAATTTCCAGACAATATTGCAAGGATCCAGAATATATGTATATACATTACGACTATATTCAACCCAGGTTCGATCTCCAACTCAGCCAAGAAAAATTATCAATAAAATTTTAATAAGATTACATGTTGTAAAAACAATTCCTATCTTTAGTGAAAATAATAATTTAATGAAAATTAAATTTAATGAACTTGAGCCTAACAAGAATTATCAAAAATTTTAAAATTAACAGTTCAACTAAAAAATAATAATTGTTCTTTAATAAATCCCCTAAAACTGTGAATTAAGAAGGAAAATCATAAACATTCATAAATATATGCTGTCGATTTTTGTTAAAATCTTACACTAAATAAATTTGAAAAATCTGGCAATACAAATTTCGTAGCTTTAGAGAAAACTAGATAAATTTTGTCATTTTGTATGAAGTAAAAGTGTTTGTGCTTTAATTTTTTGCATGGTTGAAAAGATTTTACCTTTTCTTCGTGAAAGTATTAAAAAAAGAAATTGACAAATGTTATTGCCCTAAAATATGTTTAGATTACCGAAATAAGGTTTTAATATGCTCTTGTAAAAGATGTGTTTGACAAATTCTATGAATATGAAAAATAAATACATTCATACAAATTCGTATGTAGTACTTTTGTAATATATACATTTGTATGTGCGTGCATTTGAACATACATATGTATGTATATGTGTAAATATGTACAAGTCGGTGATATCTGCATGTGCATTTGTTATTCAAAGTAGTACTTTTTTTGACAGCTACGCATGAGTTAATAAATACATCATACATTTTTAAGTTTTTACTTCGTTTTCTTAAACAGAGACCAACATTGTAACCCTTAAATGTGGATATTGCATACATCAGACATTAAAAGGACTTTTGAAAAACAATTTCGCTGAAAATTAAAAAGTCATGAAAAATCGATCAGAAAATTATATTCAACTGACGTAAACATATATTTTATCATAACAAATCACTATTTTGGATTGTATTAATCATGGTGTAACTATACAAGGTGAGTACAGTAGCACAGCTGACTGACTTTGTTTACAATAATACTTTTTCAAGTGTTTTTAACAGTAGTACATTATTTTACACAAATAAATTGCCTGTTGTTGCAGTTGTTTCTTTGGCCAGAGTGATGAATTTATGATTGTTGTTTTTGTTAAGCTAATATGGAATATTAATTACAATATTTTGTTCCCGACGTTTCTTCGATTGTTTGTCGACTTTCTCATGGTATTGTCGATTTAAAAATTATAAACAAATAAAATAAGCACAATAATGTAACACATAAACAATAAAGACTCACAATATGAAATTTAATCACATTAAATAGTTTTAGATGTGTCCAGTAGCATACAAATATAAATCATAATTTTAATATGAAAATACATGTTACTTTAAACTTAAATATATATCACAGCTCAAGTGATGGCAAGTGATGTTTTTTCTTGCGTTGTATTAGTTGCTGATTTGCACTCACCTTGTATAATTACACCATGGTATTAATTGAAAAGTTAAAAAAACAGAGAATAATATGGGCCCATATCCACCAATCAAATTTTAATCACTTACTTCTTGTCTCACAATTTGTTTTAGCTCCCATATAAGGGCTAATTCCGAAAATCGCTTTAACGAACACAAATCTCAGATAAATTTCAACACAATTAAATTTTATACAAACAAAAATCAGAAATATAGAAATTTTATGGTCATGTTGTAAATTTCATGTATAAAGTTCATCAACGATGAGCTTGAGAGGTGTAATTGTTGGGTACGACGACGAGTTGAGAAGTCGCAAAAAATTCTAGAATTTAAGCGTCAAAATTAAGGAAAAGAATCGAAAACTCTACGGCTAAAAAGGTTTAACCAAAAACTATTCAAAGGGCATTACGAGATCAAGTCTATATAAGTCTAAAAACCCTTAATATCTGAAAAGAATCGAAGACTTTGACTTTGAAAAACATATTTAAATAAAGACATTGATTTTTGGAAACGAGTTTTATTTACAGATTATTAGTAGAGCAATAAAAATAGAATTGAATTTTTTGATTTAAAATTTTTTCTGGTACTCTTTATTGGCGAAAATACACCACATTCTGTCATCTATCTCTTGCGCACGCGTTTTTTATGTTGTCTGAAGTGTCGTCTTCCATATTTTGCTAAAAATATGTTTTAACGTTCTTATGTTTGAGTGCCCAGGAAAACTAAACCGATGAAAATAAATTCATCAATAATACAAGACAAGTTTAATACAAATCAACAACAATAATTTAACTATGTAAATAACAAATCAATAACAATACAACATCAAACAAACCTCTCTGAGACAACCAACGCTGCATCAATAGTTTGGCACTACGGGCCGTTTTTTTCGACTGCAATGACCTGATCATGGCTTTTATGGGCTCGATTAGCAATGTCTATGTTTTTTCCCCATTCTCCTAACCATTGATTTTTTATGAAATTGGTAACATTGTGTTAATTATTGCTTGACTACTGCGTGATGAAGGTATAACACTGGTTACTAGAACTTTCTTTAACAACAATTGTTCTCATTGTTATTTATAAAAAAAATGGACAATTTAATTGAATTTTGTAACTATTGAAATGGCAGGTTGTTTTCGGATCAACTTTTGCTACATACGAGGGTTAAGGTCGAATTTTTTTCTCCGTGTATGCGTACGTTTGTTTTCATCGGCCGGATGTTTTCGCATTATGTGAAACCCAGGTATCTGGGAATGCTGATTCACAAGATTATCACTTTCTATCGCTTTTTAATTTCCATCGAGGCATTCTCATGTTCATACGCAATGAAGTCGTGTACCAGTACCAGCAATCATTAGGTACGTATGATGCAGAATTTAACTGTCTGTGGGTTAAGTTCAAAATCAGGGCACACTATTTGCACTTCGGGTTCCTCTATAGAAGTCGTAACGCGGAAAGGGCTACTGCCAAATCTGGCTTCGATACCCTTTCCGATTACATATCAAAGATTCTTGAGAGTTGTCCTAGCAGTTAAATTGTTGTTGCTAGTGATTTCGCTATTCATAATTGCACCACTTCCTTTTCCTTTTCGCACTTCGAACTTCGTAACGTTTCACGACCAGCTACGAAACGTTCAACTTTTGTATACCAAAAGGTTCGTTGGGCTGAGCTTAACAAATTATTTCGGCATTGCAATTGGAAACTTTGTTTCTTAGACAATAATGTCAACGGGGATGAAAAAATGTATACCATCAATGAAAATTTCGATTAAATCTAAAGAAATATCTTGGTTTAATCAGAAGTGCAAAATTGCAATCAGATCCAGAGAGGTAGCATTCAGAATTTGGTGAAATCACATAACATATTTTAAAGATGAAGATGAACCATTCACTGACCCGGTTGACAAAGCTAACCATTTGGCTGAATTTTTTTGCAAATAATTCAAACTTACCGAAAAGCAAAGTATCAGTAACTATGACAAATATATTATTTTGCAAGCGCTCCCTTAAAAGGGTTTTAACCAATATTAACATACTTAAGTCTCCCGGGCTGAATGGTATACCAGCACTGGTCATATGGAATAGCAGTCGGAAATACGTGTAATAGGCCTGAAGTCTTAATACATTCTTAAGTACTATCAACAACTTTCTTTCTTATTTCTTTTCTAAAGTACCACTAGTATTATGTAAAGCTACCTAAAGTCAAGTTCGACGTAGTGATATTTGATCATATTTTCTAAAGGGACAAAATTCTATTATGGAAAGATTAAGGAATGGATCCTAAATGCGACCAATCATGCCTGGGGAAACCGGACGGACTGCCAAGTGTCACGGACGTTGTGGCCGATGCTTAGGAAGTCCGATTGGGAATCGTTGCTAGGCAGGAGTAGAGTCTGCATTAGGACCATGGTAGGCATTATCACGGGCCACTTCATGATAGGCAGGATGGCGGTGAGAATGGGATCCAAAGTGTCGGATATGTGCAGATTATGCGAGGACCCGGATGAGCCGGAGACGGTTGGGCACATTCTATGCCACTGTCCCAGGTTGCAGGGTAGTAAGCTGAGGTGGCTGGGTAATAGATTCTTGGGCGAATTAGGGGATGTCTCGAGCTGTGGGCTGGAGTGGATTCGTAATGGGAATGGCTTGGCTACGCGGTAGACTGGGTGCTGGTCGCACAAATGGAGGACATGTGTCCGAGTAGGATTTGGTCAGGTTTTCTCTTTTCTCTCTTCTCCTTTATCTCTATGCACTCTACTATTCCTTTCTTGTCTTTTACCTTGTCTTTTACCTGTTAAGATTTAATCTAATGAGGCACCGAATTCCAGCTATGATAGAGCGTTGAAAATCAATATTAGATATTCTAACTTGTAGATGAACCACTCTAATATTTCAACATATGTAAATATGTATTTATTAATGTATGTAAATAAGAAGAAAATACATGTGTTTTACAAGAAATTTTAAATAAACAGCCTACAGCTGTTAGTTACATAAAGAAATTTATTGCACAAAAATTATTAAAATAACAAAGGAAAACCACAGACCAGGAAGGAATGTGTTCTACCCATTCAGACAACCAGCCTTCTTACAAACACTGCATACAGACATACTGACAATGTGAAAACAAAAAGATACGTGTATATTAAAATCCAACTGTTAGAGAACATTAATAATACTTAGTTTTGCAGTTCACAATGGAAATGGAAATTACCAGAAGAACTATTAAAAGTGTGAAATTACGAAACAAAAAAATAATAAGGAATGAATTCACAAAGTAAGTATAGAAACAACACAATTTCATTCAATGCATTTCTTGCTATATTTTGCAGAGTCAATACTCAAAAATCTAGAGCTGTATTGTAAAACAACTTACAGTATTAAACCACCAAATAAAAGCCTTTCGAATCCTAACAAAACTTGAAAAAGAGGCAGCAAATACCAAAAACTAAACCAAACATAATAAAAGAATAAATAAAAGAGGAGAAGATTTTACTTTCGGCTACAAAAACAAATGAACAACAGAAATAAAAACAAAACAAAAGATTTTGAAACAAACGACAGACCAACCGTGCACCATTGGAGTTTCGATTGTAATCTTGCAAGTGACTTGCACATATATAGACTAAACTAAAACCACACAGCAACACATTATCAAGATGTAACCTATTTTAAGGCCACAGTTTATGATTTGCCTACTTCTCTGGCTGTGTCCTAATGCCATAGAAAGAACAATTGAGGAAACTCCTTGTTCATAACCCTTGAATACTCCCTCTACGTTGCGAAACATAACGTCCTATATTCAACATGCAAAAATGTAATTCACGCGATTAAAATGCAATAAAATACAACTTAAACGTAGAAATTGTTGGAAACACCTTGTTTTTCCACTTACCATACAGTGAGGAAAAACATTAATTAAACACACAGAAAAAATTTTATATCGTATTCAGTAACATAATTATTAGCCAAAATTTAAGGCAGCCTCTTTGTTTCCTTTTTTTCAATATATTGCAATTAATTTCATGAAAAAAATTCAACATTCCCGTTGAAAATGTAAAGAATCGCACCGTGATTTCTCATAGCTCCCACGCAAAATAATTTGGTTCTAAGGTACAAATGTACATACATACAAAATTGAGTCAAAATAAGTTTTATATAAAGAGAAGTCACAAATATATCCACCATATAAAGCACACTTCTGAAAATCATTTAAATACGCAAAAGTCTGTTATAAATATCGTTATCAGGTTAAAATTCTAAACAAATAATCGACATATCACAGTACTTTCCGCACAAGGTTTACATAGACATCCAGACCAACTGCTACTATGATGGTTTAGGTTGAAACAAAATAGGGCCCAATAGTTATTACTAATAGAAATAGTGGTGAAACTTACTGTACTGAACCACATAAATGGTTTTATACAAAATCATTTGTTACTTATTAAAATATTATTTATCGTCACCTTAAAGACCAAACAACTTATCAGCAGTTTTCAAAAGTTTACAGGAGAGAGAAAAAACGTTTTAAAATTGGAAACGAAAATTATATATTCTGATTAAGTATACTCGTATATTGGTTGAGAAAGCTTTGTTTTTTTAAACACAGCTTATGATATGGCGCTTAGGTTATTTGGAATTGTAAAAATCTAAAACAAATAATTAAGCATTCCTTTGAACACATGAATATTATTTGCATTAAATAATAACAGTTATAGTTTCTTTAATTTGTTTAAACAAAAAAGTGCTTAGTGTTTGCTTAAATTACACTAAGCAACAAAATTCAAATTTTATCATGATTTTTGAGAGGAAAATAAATTCCTCTTTTTTTAGTAGGGGAGAAGGGGCACGTTTAAACACGGGGCACCGTTGAACAATGTTGATAAAATCTCAGTTTAACATTTTTCCGACCCTTAACCGAGTTTTTCACATGACAACCTTGTTTTCTAGCAATGTCAACAACTTTTGCTAGTTTTTTCAGCGTCGACCGAATGTAATTGGTGAACAAGTTTTCGCAGTGCCATTGTAAATTTTTTTTAAGAGTGTAAGAAGTATTCAGTGATCGTTTTCTTTCGTGGCAGAAATTTATAGCAGTCCACAATTCATTTCAGACAAAATTAAGGTAAGTTATATGTAAAAAAAATATTTATTATAAATTTCCGTAAAATGCCAAGCCAGTTCAGGTTTGAACAAAGAAAAAGGGGGCACCTTTGAACATGTTAATTTATCATCCGAAGTACCAAACATTGTTCATTCTCTCTTATTTTCTGAAAATGACCAAACCAATGCTGATCATGATGCTTTAAAGGAAAATGTAATTTCACCTAAAATCGCAAGGCCTTTTCCGTCTTAATAATATAAAACTTATTTTTGATCTGAATTTTTTTTATTTTTTAATTGTTAATGTTTATGTTTTTCTTAATAAATAAATCGAATTTATTATATATAAAAAAATAAATATATGTGTTTATGTTATTTGTGGACATAAGCGCTAAAAGAAAAAATTGCCGTTCAAAGCTGCCCCAGCCTAGGTCAAAGCTGTCCATTAAAAAAATAAAATAATTTAAATCGAACTAAAAATAAGTTACTTGTAGACTTAAACTAAAGTTTATTTCCATACATATTTACATAATATAAAAGTCAATAATTCAAAAATAAAAATTGTTATGTGGCTTGAAAGCAAAAAGTGTTCAAGGTGCCCCCTCTCCCCTACGTCACGGCCTTCTAAAGTATATTTTTTTATTTTTCCTAAAATTTTTAATTATACCCTACACCACCATAGTGGGGAGGGTATATTGGATTTGTGCAAATGTTTGTAACGCCCAGAAATATTGGTCCAACACCCACCTTAAAGTATACCGATCTGATCAGAATCAGTTTCTGAGTCGATTTAACGATGTCCGTCCGTCCGTCCGTCCGGCTGGCTGGCTGTCCATGTAAAGCTTGTGCGCAGAGTACAAGTCGCAATTTTGAAGTTATTTCGATAAAATTTGGTACGTGATATTTATTTGGCCCAAGGTTGGATGGGATTGACACTGGTGGAAATCGGTTCATTATTTCACCTGGCCCCCATTCAAATGTCCTCTCGAAATTGGGGTTTACCGGTCATAAATATTTTAATTATGCAAGTATGCACACAAAATTCACCAAAAATAAGTAATAAATGAAGCTAAACCACATCTATAAATTTCGTGAAGATCGGTCCATAATTAGTCGTAGCTCCCATATAAGGCCCACTTCCGAAAATCACTTTACCGATCATAAATTTCTTAACAATGTTGGTAATCAAATAAAATTCGACACAAATAATATACAGAAATGATGACACCTAATTTTATAATTAGTCTAAACTCCCATATAAGACCCTCCCCGTAATCAACTTTAACCTCCATAAATCTTTTAAAAGTATTTGTATCGAGATAAAGTTTAACATGCATAATATTTATATTCACAGAAATCATGACACTAAATTTTTGGATGATCGGTCCATATAGGCAATATCTCCCATATAGCGCACATTTCTGAAAAACTGTTTTATACATATACTGGGTGTAGGGTATTATATGGTCGGGCTTGACTGACTATACTTTCTTACTTGTTTTATTTTCTTTTCACTTCTAACAATTAATAAAATGTTATAAAACACAAAGAAAAACAAATCAAAAGTAACTGTTTCTCAAAAAGAAAAAATTCAAAGAAATAGTTACCCTGATTTCTTCTTTTGCATGAGTGCTGGGGCCAAATTACCGCATTCGTGATCGAATGAGCTATCTTATCGAAATATCATATTTCGATATCGAAATTATGATAAAGTTATGATATAGAATGCGGTAATTTGGCCCCTGATAGGTTTTTTGGTTTCAGAAATTAGGGTATTTGGTAATTTGGTAATAGCTTGGTTATTTGTAATATTAGGCGTTCAAAATTTTGCACACATATGCCTTATGATATAGGGAATAATATTAAATAGAAAAACTCAAATTTGAAATTTTGGCTGATGGTTCTCTTTAAGGTGACGATATAAATATATAAATATAAATACATATATGTATATATTATCTGAAAATCCTCATAATATTGAACATAAAATAGTTATTAATAAAACATACAGTTAAAACTCAATAACAATTTTAACAATTACTAAAATTATTATACCCTACACGTTCAGAGTGTGGAGGTATGTATATTGGATTTGTGCTGATGTTTGTAATGCTCAAAAATAATAGTCTAACACCCACCTTAAAGTATATCGATCGATGTCTTGTGATAGTACAGGTTGCAATTTTGAACTTTAATATTTCGATAAAATTTAGTACGAGTAATTTTTCGACCAAATGATGGTTGGGACTAAACTTTGTTGCAATCTGTCCATTATTTTACCTAGCCCCCATACAAATGTCCTCCCGAATAAAGGTTTATCGGTCATAAATGTTTTATTTCTCATAGTAATCGTATCCAAATAAATTTCGCCACAAATAAGTTGTACATGAAGCCTAATCACAACTAGAAATTTTGTGCAGATCGGTCCATAATTGATCATATCTCCCATATAAGAATCACTTTAAGGGCCATTATTAAAACTTGCCTTTAATAGTCTTAATAGTAAAAGGTAACTTTAATTAAAGTGAGGAATAAAGTGACCTTTAAAATTTTTCGTTTTTACAACTTCCTTGTAAAATAAAATAATTTTTTTTTTAAATATGGCAATACCAGTGAAAAAGCGATTACTTTTGACAAATTACTGACAAGAAACAGTAAATTGTTTGTGTTTGTGAAAAAAATATAAATCAAACGTCTGCTTTCCATTTTGGTTTATCAAATTATTTATTGGCAAAACAAAATTAAGTTGTCATTTTTTCCAGAACATATGGCAACTTCAAATACATGAACCTCACTATAAAATTAAAGGCAAGATGATCTTCCCTTTAGCTTATCGGTCGGTTTTAGATAAAAGTAGACTTATAATAACCAAATACTTCTTATCTGTCCGATAACATCATACCTTTCACTATTGTCAAGTTATAATAATGGGCCTTAGAAGCATAACTCGCCTAAAAATGTTGGTATGCAAATAAAATTTAACAAAAATAAGTTGCATATATAGTATTTATAAAAAAAATAAAAATTGTTAGCCCTGTTTAGAACTAAATTTAAAACCAATTAAAATGTTAATAAAACCAAATATGATGTCATTTGGAACATGCTCATGTTTGAAAGTAATTTAGTAATATGATTCTTTATGCAGGCAGAAGTTGGAAATTAGGGATAAAATATTTAACAAGTATAATTAATAAATATGAAAATAATTGGTGTTGACTCCCCTACCTAACTACATATATTACACATACGCGTATATGTAGGTGCATACGTTTTACATGTTTACATATGTTTATATCATCACAGTTTTACATAATATACAAATATGAAAAGCTTTTAAACCCAACACCAATATTGGGGCATTATCAACGACAAAGCTCCTACACAATTATAAATTGAAAATTAGTTAGATTAGGTATAAAAGATTTCTAAGTTTCATTTCGATATTTCAAACTTTTGCTCACACTGTTGTTGCCAGTAAATGAGAATATAAATAAAAAACGTTTAACTACATACTCGTTCACTGCTTTCGTTTGCCCATCCTTCTTGTTGCTTACTAGCACACTTCCTGGAAAGGATACCAATGTTAATGTGTGCGATAAATTGGCTACGGCAGAATAACGCAAACCTTTGCAAACAATTAAGCGGGTGTTTATACATTACAACACATACACAACTAACAACATGCATACATACATATGTATGTACATAAATATTCACATACATATATAAAAACATAGATGATTTCATTTACTAGTATCTATGTATATCACAGAAATCCCACGAATTCTATGCTACACTTGCAATGTGTTACTTTAGGGCATAAAGGTTGAATTATGGGGTATTGTAGTGTGAAAAGTAAAACCTCAGCACTAAGTTGCGGTGCGCGATTCTGTTGCAAGCAATTTATTTTAATTGCACAAATTATGTTGGAATTAATTTTATTCGCTAGCTACGGAGACCTTTATTGTCCTTTGTTCTATTTTCTTAATAATCGATCGTTTTAAAATAATTAAGCTTGGCATTTCTTTAGTATTTAAAATGGATTTTGTTAACATTAGGCCCTTCCAACTCTTCATAAAGAAAGCATGGTCAGCATTATCTTCATGATGGTTTATGTTCGGGCTAAATGTTAATGCTTGTTAATATTTTAATATTTTTTTTTTTAATTCAACTTTATTCATATAAATAAACAATGCAATATTGGTGCCTCAGCGCCATTAAGGCATTGTTGAGGCGAATATTCTGTAAAGAAATTCGGACATTAATAACTGTGATAAGTCTTTACTACAATACGAACTTATTTGTGTTGAATACGTTTTAAATTTTGTCGAAATATCCTTAAAATTTCGATCTGTACTCTGCACACAAGGTTTAAATGGACGGACAGACGGACATCGTTCATAATCACATTTATCACTAATATTTTTGAGCGTTACAAATATCAGCATAAATCCAAAATGCCCTCCCCACTGTGGTTTTTGGGCATACGTTTGTTTTTAAGGATTCCCATTGATACTCATCAGATTTTCTTATTTATTCATTCTTCACAAAGAAATATTTTGTTTCACAAGAAAATTTACAAGTTATCGTTATTATACCCTCCACCACCAAGAATGGTGAATGAGGGTATATTACGTTTGTCATGCCGTGTGAAACTTTTTTAATATTCATCTGAGACCCAACAAAGTATATATTTTCTTGATCCTTATGAAATTCTAAGTCGATTTAGCCATGTCCGTCTGTTTGTCTGCGTAAAATTCTCTCACGTCCAAACTATACAACTTAACTAAACGAAATTTCCAGAAAAGTATTTACTATTTTGCAGGTAACTTTGGTATTGAAAATCAGCAAAATCGGTTCAGGCCAACCAGATTTATGGACCAATATGTGAGACAACCTTCATAAAAATTCGATATATTTTGTCCATTTTATTGCAATATTTTGAAATATATTGCAGGTAATACCATGAAATTTTGTATACGTTGTTTTTATGATAAAAGAAGAAATCGTGAGGAAAATAGTAAACATCGGTCCATGATTTCACATAGCCCCCATATAAATATCTTTCCGAATATCTTCGGTCATGTCTGATCGTAGTCCCCATATTAAGTCAACATATAAAATTCACGTAAAAACGTCTAAATCTGTTGCTAGTGCTTTCATTTTAAGATTTATTATAATTTTAATTGTAATAATATCAAAATAAATATATATAAATCACAAAAATAACGTCTACAAAATTTCATGGCAATATCTGCAATATATTTAAAAAAATTGGAAGAAAAATGTTTTAAAATATAAAATTTTTATGAAGGTTGTCTCACATGTTTCCCTATAACTCTGATTCTACTATATTGATTTTACTAATTTTCAATACCAAACTGCTTAGGAGAATTCTAACGACTTCTTGTAAGCTCTGTTGATTGTGGTTGTGTCTTTTGGACGTGGGGGTGTTTAACACAGACGGACAAACAGACGGGCATCGCTTAATCGACTTTCATAAGGATCAAGAATATATATACTTTGTTGGGTCTCAGATGAATAATTTTCAGTGCTACACACGGAATGCGAACTTATTCACCACTTATGATGGTGGAGGGTATAAAAAAAATCACAAACCTCTTTTTTGTTTGTTTCGTTTCATGCCTGAAAATATCTCCCATACAAAGGCAATTTCCGAAAATCGTATAAATCTGTTATAAATATATGCTAAAATTAAACTGTTAGATTTTGTGATATTTGACCATATCCTCCATACATATCACTTCATTAACCTGGTGAATAATAATAACCACCACCAAAAAGATGGGGGATATATTACGTTTGTTATTCCGTTTGTAACACATCGAAAAAATGGTCGTAGAGTCAAAAAGTCTATATATTCTGGGTCCTTATAAAATTCTAAGACGATCTAGGCATGTCCGTCCATCTGTCCGTCTGTTGAAATCACGATAGATAGATAGATAAAAAATACATAGAACAATGAAATTCTTACCAAACATTTTTTGATCTACTGAAATTTTTGGAAGTGCAAATGGGCAAAATCGGTCCAGTAGGATCCGAGATATAGATCAAAATTTCAGACTACCTCAATGTTTTTCAGATATTTTTTGATATTTTCTTCAAATATAATGCAGATGGTGCCATGAAATTCTGCAGACATTATTTTTATTATATAACAACAAGGCCTGTTGAAAATGGTAAGAATCGGTCCACTATTTATCATAGCCACCATACAAATATCTTCCTGGAATATGGTTTTATGCTACATAAATATCTATAGAAAAGCCGTATCCATAAAAAATTCTGCAATAATAAGTTTCATGCAAAGTCAAATCTCAAAACGATATTTTGTTTGCATTGGTCCATAATATTAACATAGCCCCATACAAAGACCATTTCCGACAATCACTTAAATAAACACAAATCTTTTATAAATATCACTAACAAGTCGAAATTTAACACAAGAAACTGTATCACACTTCGGTCCATAACTCTGGTTTTATTATAGCTACTGATTTTGCTGATTTTCAATACGAAACTGCTTAGGAGAATTATAAACGCGTTGTTGTAAACTCTGTTGATTTTGGTTGTGGCACTTGGATGTGAGAGTGTTTTACACAGACAGACAGACGGACGGACATATCTCAATCGACTTAAAATTTCAAAAGGATCAAGAATATATGTATACTTTGTTGGGTCTCAGATGAATATTTCTCAGTGTTACACACCGAATGACAAACTTATGTACATATAGCCTATATATGGTGGCGGAGGGTATAAAAATAATATCTACATTAACATTACTAACTCTTAACTAACGCAGGTTTGTTAAGTGAATCGTATTTCATTCTTTAGCATTTAAAACTAATCAATGCAAGAAACCAATTGAAAATCCATTAAAATAATTTTTTTTTAATTTTTTTTTTTTTAAGAAAGCTTATACAATTTACTTTAAGGGCTTTATAATCGCTTAATGGGATGCGAGTGGGATATCATCAAAAAAAATTATTTTTGAACTGAAGAATAGGATTTTTCAATATTTGGCACATGTATCATTTTCATTTATATATTAATTCTATTAAATTATTTATTATTATTATTTAGTATTATAAATAATAAATAGAAAAAAAAATAAAATAGTGCATATGGTACAAATTGACACACTTTCTTCTTTGAGTTGGAATTTTTTTTATAGATACCCCACTTGCAGCCCATTAAGTGACCACAAAGCTCTTAAAGGAAATGATCTAAAGTTTCTTTTGAGGAAAAATATAAAAAACTCCATTTTGAAAAAAAAAATAAAAAAATGGGGGAAAATGAAAATGATACATGTGCCAAATATTGAATAATCCTATTCTTGAGTTCAAAAATAATTTTTTTGATAGATATCCCACTCGCATCCCATTAAGCGATTATAAAGGCCTTAAAGTAAATTATATAAAATTTCTTTAAAAAAGGGCCCAAATTGAAAAAAAATTAAAAATAAAAAATATTTTTAAAAAAAAAATTAAAAAAAATATTTTTGAAATGACTGACGAAATAGCTATCTGAAGCCTTTGGACAATTTTTGCTAGGATCAATAGGTGAAAAGTTACACTCATTTTTAAAAACCCTGTATGACCAAAATTGACCAAAATTTCCAACTTTGACCCCCTCTAACTCTGACCCTTCTGGACTGATAGAGCTAAAAATTTGTGTCTGGCCTACTATCCAATAGTACTCCCCTTGGTGCCAATTTCATCTAAATCGATTTTTAACATTGGGTCACTTGACGTGAAATTCACCATACATATACATATGTATTTACTTCTTTATCTGTAAGTAGCAGTCAATAGTAACACTGTTAAAGGTTTTACACTTGAAGTACTTTTTTATTTTATTACTACTTTTACTTTTAATTCGAAGAACCAGAAAATTCTAATTAAAATTGTGTTGTTTTTAAAGACCATTTAGCCTATTTTTTCAAGCTCCTGGTAACACTGATTAGGACTAGCATTTTCATGCATTTGTTAAACAAAGAAGAAAGTTTTGTTTTATATCACAACTCTGCAATTGCGCATTATGTTTGTTTTTAGTGAAGCATTGTAGCGAATCTGGTGATGAGTAGGCGCATTATTATTTTTTAAAGCTGATTTTATAGCATTTATTTAATTATTTTAATTTGGTGGAGTTTCAATGCTACATCACCGAAGAAGGGCGTTGTGATAAATATTAGTCATGATAGATGGAAACTAATAATTATCAGAAACTGATGTTGCTGAGGCAGTGGCAGCGGCTGGGAATCGAACCCGGGGTGCTACAAATGCCAACTCATGCTTAATGATCAAATGCTTAATAACCAATTAAGCTACAACACGCTCCAAATTAAGTCAATAAAACTTAATTATATTTTTTTTAAACAGGGAAGTATTCCCACCTATACTACAGATATTTATTAATAACATTTATTTCATTATTAAAGTTTAATATTCCGACAGTATTGAATATATTTTTATATTTACATATTTGCAATTTTAAATAAATAAAATCTGTTGAAAAATCATATCAGATCAAATATCCCATGATATATGAAAATCCTTCTCGATATATATTTTCTACGAATGCTTATCGTCCATAAATAGTCCCCACTGCATCATAAGTACTAATGAAACTTGTTCAATTATTTAATTATTTTACAGTTATAGTTGCTGCGGCTTGATAACATGGCGGTGGGTTATCATAGATTATTGTCTGAGTGACTGGTTGCGGTGGTTGTTGAGGTGATGCTATAATGGTAAGAACTGGATTTTTCATACGACGTCTACAACTGCGACAGGGTCTGCGTTCCCTCCCAGGAAACAGCGCCGAAAATAAACTGATGCCGCGATGTGTGCACTCACAGTGCAATTCCAATTTATATTCCATTGACATTTTCTGATCTAAATAAAGTTGTGATACATTTATTAAATATTTTCGTTTTGATGTGATGTGTTAATTACAACTGTTTGTTAATTATTAAACAAAATGTTTTTATGCATTTATTTATATTTATATTATAAATAATTGAAAATAAATGGATGAAATTGAACAACAAATTCTTAAGTAAAAGTTCATATGTTCGCTATCTTATCCTGTGTATTCGATATTGTCACTTAAGATTGATCACTTAATGCTCTTTTTGTTAAGTAAATACAATCAAAGTGCTTCCATACCAGTGTTGCCAGTGAAATTTCGAGAAAGATACATTTTAATTGCCAAAAAGATACATTTTTTTCCCGAAAAGATACATTTCGAAAAAAAATTCAAAATTAATTTTTAACATTTATTAACATAACATTTTCATTTAATATTTTATGAATATTGTAAAGAAAATGATATATTAATTCATTTTTATATTTATTTAAGTCATAAATAAATTTTAAAAATACAGTAAGCAAACTTTAATTTTAATTATATGTAACTATCGTTGGATGTTATCAAAATCATGGGAATAAAATGAAAATGTATTTATGAAGTTTTTCAACTTTAAAAAATTATTTAAAAGAATTTAAATTATAATTATTATTTTAAAATATTTTTATAATAAAATAAATTTAAAATATAATTAATGTAGTATTTTTATATAATTTAATAACTATATTTTTATAAAATTATTAGATTTAATATATTATTTAAATAAATAATTAATTTTTGCATATATATATATATATATATGTTTTTGTTTCGACCTTTTAAATTCCAAATAAATTAGGTAAATAATGTTTAACTGTAAGGACTAATTTTTGATTATTGTAACTCATTGTTGTTATTTTCCTGATGATGCTTACCGATGGTAGGCGAAATATTGAAATAAATAAATAGAACGATTGATTATAACACAGACCTCGAGCCTGATTATTTACCTAATTTATATATATATATATATATATATAATTTTATTCTATATTCTTCGACCTTTTTCATGATTTTTATTAAATAATTTTTAAGCTTGAGGTCACTTTTTTGTTTTTTATAAAAGAGTTTTTAATTCCTATATATAATTAACTCAATATTTCGATTTCTTTTGGAAATCTTCTTCAGGAGTTATTTTAATATTATAACAAATTTTCTATGTGTAAAAATTTTTTTAAATAAGTTTGAAAGGGGTTGACAAAATTGAAAACATGTTTTACAGAAAAATAATTTAAAATTTTCGATAATAATATTGAACAGTAAATAATTATAACAGAAATATAGTAACATTTTGAATAATAACATTTTGGAATTATAACATTTTTTTAAATACATAAATTGTGTTAATTTCTCCTATTGTTAATATTTATATTTTGTTCAATAGGTATATATATATATAAATTTATAACTATATATTCATATATTTATATTTATATTAAATTATGACATAAATAATATATAATTAATAATTAATAAATAATTTATATAACAACATTAAATATAGTCATCATACATTATTAAATAATTTTTTTTAATAAATTAATTTCTTCATAATAATTATATAAATAATGATTAATAAAGATTTAAGAACATGATATTCTTAATTGAATTTAAATTTTTTTTTTAGTCTAGATTAATAGATATCTATTAATTAGTTAAATATTTATATATTAATAGATGATCTATTAATCCCTCTTGGTACATAGACCAAAAATAAATTTCTGCACGCTGTAATATAAAATATAGATAGGTATAAATTATTATATAATTTCTATTGTAGTAAAAATTTATTTTTTAAAAAATTTCCAAAAAAAATGATATCGTTGTCTGATTTGTTTTAAAACTTCAATATACATAAAATGATTGGCAATTTTTTTAGTAAATCATATTTCTTATGCTGATCTTCTATTAGAGTAGCAAGCGAAGTATGACCTAAAACACCTGAATAAATTTTTTCAATTGGTAAAAAATAATTTGGATTTGAAAATTCTATTTTCAAAGCATCTGTTGCCTTTACATAGTTAAATTCTAAATAGTTTCTAGCAATTCTTTTAATTAATTTTTCAACTTCAGATTGCAAAATGTATAGACGAGGCTTTTCCGCCTGAAATATTATATTAAAATCGTTTAAAAGTTCCAAAGTGTATGACATAAATTCCAAATAAATTTTCGTAATGTCATTACTAAAAAAAATATTTTATTTTTGTAATTTTTCCTACAGATTTAAAAGATACAAAAAATGTCAGGATTATGCATGGTACCTGAAGTCATCAAAAGATACGAAAAATGTATCTTTCGTATCATAATGCCATCACTGTTTCATACACTTCAACAAAATATTAATACAATTGGTAATTTTGTCAATGTCTGCAATGTTAAAAGAAAGTAAGAGAAATGTCCCAACTCTATTAAAAACTTCAAAAATAAATAATTTGCTGGTATTTTGTGATCAACTCAAATTTGTTATTAAAGCATTTAATTGGCTTTACATATTAATTTTTACTTTTAAAATGTTTATGTTTCTTAATCGGTACAATAAAACATTGATCACAGTATAAATATCCATATTTGGTTAAAAATCAGAATTGGCAAAAATGCTAAATAAAGGCTAACCTAATGTTTACAATGTATTTTAAATATATATTTTTACACTATCTTTTTTTTATCCGGCGGTAAAAGTTACATGATATTATATGCTTAAGGTTTCATTATATTTTAACCCTGATCGCTGATCATTTTACATTCAGTGAATCAGTACAAGCTTGTTAAAGGGGCCAAAAAAATTTTTTGAATATGGGCCTAAGTTCCCTACCAGCTTCTTGTTCTCAAAAATGTTTATTCAAAACATATTTAAAAATATTTGTTTTTCAAAAATTTCATTCTATAGAATATCTTTATTTACAAAAATTGCTGTAGAATAAAAAATATCAAAAAGCGACATATAAACCAAGATAATAAACTAACAAATTTTCAAAATATTTTTATTTTCATAAGTTGAAAATCACAAATCATTTCGATATCAGAAATCTTTATTTAAATAGTTGTATCAGATTGTTTTCATATTTAGCTCCTCAAAACGTATCGTCGATTGGTTTTTATATATTAATATAAAGGATGATGTAATAAAGGTAGGGCTTCTACATATTTAAATAAAATTTCCCTTTTAAACATTGTTGCACATAAAAGTGGACTTTTAAAAAATACTTTTATAATACATTTGTTCACCCAATTTACTTAAATTTTGTATGTATGTAATATACTGTAAAACTGTTAATCATTAACATGAATCTGTACTTGAAACCTTTTGCATTAATTGCCCTTTTTCACTATGAAGGTCGACAACCGAAAAAGTACTTTTCTAATAAAGATCTATGTACATATCTGATTTGTGAAATGCCTCGACGGAAATTAAAAAAAGACGTAACTGAAAATCAAATATATAGGATTTCTTACGTTCACCTGTTCACACTTTCATGTTCACTTCATCCACACGAAAATTATACGCCGACATGGGTAAATTTATTTTTGTGAAATTTATAATTCTTTATCTATTTTTTCCATTTATTTTAAATACAATTACTTTGAAAAGATAAAACATGACATATCGTTAAGTCTGCTAGTCTCAATGTTGTAGCGATATCAGTGATAAAACAAAAAAACACTCAATTATTTATTTAAATTGATATAATTTTTAGTGAAAAGTCGTAGTTTAGTTACAGACATCAATGCATTAAAAACTAATTGTGGAATCAGTTGAAAGAGAATTTATTATTTTTGTTGAAATTCGTTGTATTTTTTGCTGGCATTAATTTAATATATTACCAAAATGGCACCTCATTGGGATGAACCTCATCATCATCACCACCACAATCATAACCGGCCTATTATTGAAGTAGATATTGTGAGTCCTTTTGCAAGACCACCACCACCGCGAGTCACAACTGAAGTAATTATTGCACCTCAATCAAGACCAACAGAAATTGTGTACGTGGCTCCACCCCAGCCACGTCCACCTCCACCACGTGAAGTCGTCGTTGTTGTTTCAGGAAATCGACCACCTCCAGAACATTGGGATAATCGTCCCCGTTGGTAATAAAATAGATTGGAAAAATTGTGATTATAAATTTCAGAATACATACATACGTACATACATACATACATAAATATGTATGTACATATTATGAAGTATGTTAGTTGTAAAATATAAAAATAATTTAAAATATAAAAACCAATATACATACATACGTACATACATATATGTATATGTACATAAAAAATTTTAACGTATTTTTATTAGTTTTATTTCTTAACCAGTCAGAAATATTAGTCAAAACCGGCCATATAATACCCTACACCGAGTATAAGAGCTAATACGGTTTTTTAGAAATGTTAGTTATGACATATTATTTATTTTTTTTATTTATTTGATTTAATCTACTATATATTACAAGATTTTATATAAAGGCATTATTAACGAAAGCATTGTGATAAAACATATTTGGGGTATTCACAAGGTGTGCTATCATGTTATATTGTCATAATGTTCTAACATTTTACAATGGTTTAAAAATATTGTTGTTGCTTTGTAAACAAAAAGTGTCTTAAATTAATAGAACTTTGCTTGCTGTTTATTGTGCTGTCGTATTTTTAAATTTTTTGTTTATTTACTTGAGTTTGCCATCACAACATCTAAAATGTATTTTTCGCACAAACTGGCTATTATTTTAGTTTTTTCACTTATTTTTGGCATTGTGGAAAACAATATTAATTTTTATATTTGTTTTAAATCAGCTGATTTAAATTCAAAATAGCACACTGAATTATGAGGGGTTGTTCACAGCAGTCGTATTTTTTCATGTTATTATTTTAAGACATATGACTTTATGACACCTTGTGAATCCCCCAATTAAGTATTTAAAAACACGATAATATTGCGTTTAATTACATTTATATTAATAGAAAAATCGATTAAGCTATACAATTCATTGAAATTTTTGCATATTCTGCTCAAAGGATCAGCATCAGCATAAATTGTTTGAACAACAGGAAGGTGTCGGGTAAAACGTCGTGGAATATTAAAATGTATGTTACGAAGAAGAAAGTCGGAGAGGACATCGCCATTAATCAAATTAATTAGAAATGCCACATTTAGCATAGTCCTTCGGCTTTTTAATGTAGATAGTTTAATTAATGATAACCTCGCAGTATACGAAGGAAGATTCCAGGCATAACGACCAAATGAGCTCCTTAGGCAGAATAAGAGAAACTGCTTTTGAACAGATTCAATTCGGTCTATGTGCATATTAATTTCAGGATCCCAGACAATAGACCCATTCTCCAAAATTGGTCTGACTAGGGATGTGTATAGTTGTTTTGTTACATTGGGATCTATAAACTATTTAGACCATCGTTTTATATAAGCAAGCACACCACGAGCTTTATTTATCGTCATTGTAATATGTTTGTAGAAATCTAACTTAGGATCAAGTAGAATACCAAGATCCAGAAATTCTCCAACTAACTCTAGTTGATACCCGTCCAGGAAATAGTGTAGCATTGATGTGCAATTTCTAGAAAATCGCATATGCTTGCATTTTTTTAAGTTTAGCTCCATTTGATTATATTTACACCATGCGTAAAAACGATTTATATCCTACTGCAAATACGCCTCATCGGAAGATAATTTGTAACTGAGAAACATCTTAACATTATCAGCGTACATTAAAACATTACAATGCTTCATCACAAGCGGCAAATCATTTATGAAAAGCGAAAATAGCAAAGGGCCTAAGTGACTTCCTTAAGGGACACCGGAGCTAACAAAAATTTCTTTGGAGTTGATATTATCAAAAATAACACACTGTGTCCTGCAGGTTAGGTACGACCGTAACCAGCACAAAGCGTTGCTAGTAAACCCTAATAAACTCAGTTTAGTGAGAAGTAGGCTATGGTTGATTTTATCAAAAGCTTTGATGAAGTCAGTATAAATAACGTCCATAAGTTGGTCATACTTAAAAGCTCGATTTGTTAGAGTTTTTAGTTGTAAAACATTTGTTACTGCAGAACAACCTTTCCTGAATCCATGCATGTTATGGTGATAACATTGAGGATACACTGTGGCAGAGTGAGTCTGTTAAGCATTTTTCAAAAAGTTTAGGAATTGCACTCAATTTTGCAATGCCTCCATAATTCGTTATGTTCGACTTGTTTCCTGATTTAAGTATCGGTATGATAAAGGATTTCCTTCAAAATTGAGGAAAATTTCCATATTTTAATGACACATTAAACATAATAGTCAACGCAGTAGCCAAAGCATGAGCACAATTTTTTAAAACGCAAGCAGGGATGCCATGAGGTCCACTACACAATGACGATTTTATTGTTTTTAAAGATAAAACAACCTGAGAAGTATCAATAGAAGAAAATTATATTGCCTGATGTTCCATCAGAGAAAACGGATATTCAGTTGTTGTATCGTACTGTTGCTTAGAATTATCCAAACATTTTTTGGTATGACTTCTTTGCATATAATTATTTTCGGTGTTAATTTTTATCTCGATTTAGAAAATGTATACATGTCTTATATGGAAGCTTTTAATAAATATGGACCAACTGTTACAAAATTAGGTGTCTGTATATATGAAACTTATTTTTTTTATACCAACATTTTTAAGATTTTCGGAAGTGGGTCTTGTATGGGAGATATAGTGTAGCTAAGTTTCATATGCAAATTATTTGTGGCGAATTTTTGATACATGTATAAATCAAACATAAAACACCGATAAAGCTGTATTTCTGGAGAGCATTTGCATGGGGGCTAGGTGAGATATTGGACCGTTTTCAAACAAATTCAATCGTCCTTGAGCCGAAAAAATATGTAATCTACGAAATTTTATTAAAATATGTTCAAAATTGTGCTCTGTACTTAGTGCTCAAGGTTTACATTGACAACCGATAATTGAACATAGCTGCCATATAAGGCCCACTTCCGAAAATCACTTTAAAGAGCTCAACTCTCTTTAAAATATTAGTATTCAAATAAAATACAACACTAATAAGTTTCATATATACAGAAATCATGACACCTAATTTTATAATGGTGGGTCCATAATTATTCAAAGCTCCTCCTTCGAAATCACTTTAACATGTATAAATCTTTGAAAAGTGTTTATATCAAGATAAAAGATAATACAAAAAATGTTAATATTTACAAAAGTCATGCCACTAAATTTGATAGGTATAGCTCCAATATAGCGCCCATTTCTGAAAACAGTTTTTACACATATAGGGTGTAGGGTATTATATGGTCGTGTTACTTTGATCCGTATAGTTCTAAAATCATATTATTTATTTCTTACTCCAGCAACTGTGAAAGTCTAGTCGGCCAAGTTCCACCATATTATACCCTACACCGAGTATATGAACAGAAATGAGCACATTGAACTATTATGAAATTTGTTCCCTTTTATTTTTTTAACATTGAATTAAATAGGAAAAATGTGAAAAGGGAACAAATTTCATGTGAAATTTTTATTCACAATAGGGGTGATTATTTATATTACGCCGGACTGGTTTGTTTGATAAATTTCACATACTCTCTTCTACAAATGTCACTTTTATACTCCTGATTTTAAATAAATTTATGGCCACTAAAACAACATTTAACCACATTTGTTTGTTATTTAATTATTTTATTGTTTTGAAATAGAAAATGAAAGTATATGTAATTAACTTTATAAATAAATAATTTTTTTAACTAAAAAACGAATAAAGAATTGTTACCAACGAGGTGGATTGTTGTAGCCATAATTACATGCATTATTGTATGCTCCATTGTTGTTGTAGTATGCGCCATTATTATAATATTGACCTTGGCTGGGTGCACCGGGATAAGTTGCCGCTGGTGTTACGACCACCACCTCAGTGCGTGGCGGGGGAGGTGGAGGATAGTATGGACGATTCCAACCGGGAACAATATCAATCTCGATACCTGGACGATGATGGTGATGATGATGATGATGACGATATGGATCCTCATAGCATGGTGGCGGTGGCATGGCGAATGTATTAATTAATTTAAATAGTTGTAGTCTTGTTTAATATTTGAACCAATGTTAATTGGCTGTCTTTAATGTAGCGAAGCGTCAAATCGTACTGTGTCATAAACTGATTTCATATTTTTATTAGTCTTAAATAAATATTTTTTGGTTTTTATTTTGTTAATATTTGTATTTATCATTTTCCAATGACTCGCTTCCAGTTTTGCGTTTGTTTATTCGATTTATTAATCGATCATATGTTCCGAAAACAGTGATAACGAAATATACCTATGTACATACATACATATGTTTTTGCGTGTCTAAAATGACTCATATTAAATAAGAATAGCACAAAATAATGTTCCAACTATGTACTTACATTTGTGTTTAGATATAGATAAGAATAAAAAAGTAATTTTTTGGACTAAAATTCACAACAGATAAAACTACTTATTCGAACAGAAAAAGAACACAATTCTGTGACACAAAACAACCGGTACGCACAAATATTTTGAAAAATTCAAGTCATTCCTGCAGAAGTTGTTTAATTACTCATAGATATTATGTATGTATATTAACTATACAAGGTGAGTGCAGTAGCACAGTTGGCTGACTTTCAATTGCTTTTGACAGTAGAACATTATTTTACACAAACAAAATGCCTGTTCTTTCTGTATTGTGTTGTATTTATTGCCGATTTGCACTCACCTTGTATAATTACACCATGTAATAAACTTACAGTAGTTTGCCGGTTTAACGAACCAGTACTTTGTCAGGCCTGTTCGTTAAACTGAAAAGTTCGTTATTTATGTCTGGTACCCATGTTATGAAAAAAAAATAAATAACTAGCACTGTATTATTTGTCGTTTATTTTGAAATATGTTTTGAGATCTGTATAATATATTTAAAAAAAATTAAAAAAGGTACAATTCCTTACACTGGTAATATAAAACCTAAAATACATTTATATATCTTTATATATACATATGTAATTTTAATGAAAAATATGTAGGTTCAAATTAATTTTCAATTTCCTTGAAAATTTTACATAAAAAATTTGTCGAATAATGTTTGTTTTTTTTTTAACAAAAAAATGTTGTTTTGTGGCTTCTTCCTGAAGTTCTCTTAAAAGCAATAAAGTTGACAAATTAACATTATTTTGTGAGCCCATTGAATACAAATTTCGAAGCTTTTGATAGCATCTATGTGTTTTATTTGTTGCTAAATGTTCTTCATGATCGATTTATTCTATATCATGGTTATCATCATGAGCACTTGCACTCATTTTTATGTTTACACCACGAAAGAATATGCGTAACTGATCATTGCAGGATAATCAAACAAAAATGCTACATAAACAAAACCTAAAATAGCGATACTTTTTGCCAATCACTTTGTTTTTAGTTAGAAATTACTTCGCAATATGCTTTTTTAAACTAAAGTTATGGATCTGTTCGCTAAATTGAGCACAAAAAAAAATTTTTGTTCGCTATATAAGGTACTCAATGGAGAAAACTTGTGTGTTCGTTAAATGCGATATTCGCAGAATCAAAGGTTCGTTAAACAGGAAAACTACTGTATTTAAAATCCAGAACTCAGTTAATTTTTCATTGTGAATAAAGAGTTTTCAATTGTTAATCTATTGAATACAGTAGCGCTGATAAAGCAAATCATAAATTATATATATAGCTTTATTTTATATAGGTATATACATTAGGGTGGCCCAAAAAAATTTTCAAAATTTCTGACAAAATTTTAGTGTTTTTAAATTTTTTCATAGAATTTACTTAAATAAATAGTTGAAATTACTTGATTATAAACATCATGCAATTTAACCCAAATGGTTTTCCCGTTTTTTAGCTTATAAAATTGATGTTATTTTAATACCCATTACATTAACGAATTGAGTTAACAAAAATTGTCAGATAGGGAAGAATTAAGGTTAAAAAAAATTAATAAAAATTTAAATAGGTGTGAATAAATAAAAAAAAAAAAAATTTTGTCAGAAATTTTCAAAATTTTTGAATTTAAAAAAAAAAAATTTAATTTTTGATAACCCATTGAATGCGCCTCTCAAAGATCTTTCATATGATACCAAATTTACATATAGTTCCTTTGGAAGAAATGTCAAAAAATCAAAATAAATAATATAATAAAAATAAATAAAATAAATAAAAAATAATAAAATAAAGTGCCAAAATGGTGATTTTTTTAAATGTTTGTACGGGACAAAAGTCAACAGTTGGGGGGTAGTAGAATTCGTTTTAGAGGTATGGTTCCTTCGCCAAAGTTTCTTATTTTGATCCCTAGAATACGATTTTCACTGAGCCATGGGCGATTTTTTTGCCTCCCCACAAACCGACCCGGCCTAATGTACATCCATCTTTTGATGGATGCGAATGTAATTAAGCCTTTATAGAAACAATTTATAATTGTGTATCGATCCAGTAGTATCATTTTATTCATACTTGAAACAATAACGATAATTATCGTTATTAATAAAAATATTAATTTTATCGATAACGATATTTATACGCGTTATTGTATTTTCGAATGTCTTATCCTATTGTCGGCCGGTCGTCATAAAATATGGTTTCGTGATTTTATGTATTTGAAGCATATTTTAGTTGAATTTCATATCAAAAACTATATTTACAAGATTTTTTGGATATTCTAATTAATAGTTCGATTTATATTTACATATAACTGATCTGTTAAAAATTTAGGTTCGATACATTTTCATATGTTTCTAGGGAGTTATTACCAATATATTTGTAATTTTGTGTTCAAATGTTTCTCAATAATTACAAAAGAATAATATAAGTATGAGCGTTTAGACTTTTTTGCGTATAATTATTTTTATAAATACGATCTTAGATCCAAATACTGTCAGTCTAAGCCCCATTATACTTTATTTTTTTTTAAAAGTTTACCAGACATTTCCAAAGCATGCACAAAATATCAATTTAAGAAATAAAACGAAATTTATTTATCAGTTTTTTTATTAAAATGTTTAAAACATTGTTTATTAAGATTAAAAGTAAAAATTCGTGTTAACAATTGGATTAGGCACCAATTAATAATTCGGGTTGTGATAATGCGCTGGTGGTGGTCCTGATGGTGGTACATAGTAACCAGCTGGTTGAAACTGTGGATATGCTGAAGGCGGATTTTGACCAGGTGGCATAACAACGACTACTTGAGAAGCTGGAGGTGGCGGTGGTGGACAATGATGATGATGACGGCGCCATGGTGGAATAATTTCAATTTTTATTCCGGGACGATGATGATGATGGTATGGCGGTGGTTGCGGTTGACATGATGCATGTTGCAGTGATGGAGGCTGACATGGTGCTGCGTACTGTGGTGGTGGAGGTGGTACCATATTTTATAACTTTAGTAAAACACTTATTAAAGAAATTTAACGATTATTTTAATAGCTTAAACGTATTAAGTTTATTTTTTCACCAGTATTTAAGTCTCAACCGTTATACTTCTGCCTACAGACTATTGGAATTGCGTATATTGATATCAAGAGTTTAGTTTATTAATAAAACCCACTGAACAATATTGGTAAGTTGTGTTGTTCTACAATTCTTATCAGTTGTTAAGATGATAAGCCAGCAACGATGACAGTTCTAGACGGAAAAATCGTACACGTTTGGTATTATCAAAATTAATTACACTGGAAAACATTTATTATATTACTTTTCCAATGATAGTATAAAAATAATTTATGGACCCTTTGAATCATTTTTACACTTTATTAAAGATTTTATTTACTACTTAATTTATTGTAATTTAAATGTTTATTTAAAATGGACTTTAGGACTTTTTGCCGAATTATACAGTTACAGTTGATAGCAAGATATGAAATAATTTATATTCAAATATTTTTGGAATTGTTTGCTGAATGTCTTTAAACAAAAATTTCTTAACAAAATGTAATTTTATTTTGTATGAAAAGCAAATTTTTTTTTCTGTTTTAGTTTTGAAATTATAGTGCGTTTACTTTGAGAATTTATATTAGAATTTTTTTAAATGTTTACCTTTATTGTTAAATGCTGACATCAATACCATTTGCAGGAGTGATTAACTCTGTGGTTTGTATGGTTTATGTACCATAATCGTAAAATATGCTAAAGTTTTTCGAACATAATTATGTATGTACTAGAGTATTCAATGGTTTTCAGGGTTTTCGAAAAATTGAATGTAATAAAATCTGTTTTAGATTTCAGGTTTTAGCTGAAAAACTCGGTTAACCGTTTTTTTTTAAATGCAATATTTTTTATTAGAAAAAATTAATGTGACATATTTTTACAAATAATGAAGATTTTAAAGGGGAACAAACAATAAATACCAATTAAACTGTTCCCCAATGATCGTGAGTTCTATTTCAGATCACAAAAATAAGTCAAAAGTATTTCCAAATACAAAATTTTGTTAATATACATATTTTTTGGAAACCTAATAAAATTTATTGATCAAATAAAATAAAATTCTTTATTAGAAATCAGTTGGAGCTCTTAGTACCGGAAATGTTTTATATTTTTAAAACAAGCTATGTTTGCTTCAGCAACATATGTATTTATATATATATAGCATGGTACTCTGTTTAAATTTGCGAAATTTGTTGAGCAACATCAATTATTTCGTTCGAAAATTTTGACAATTAGCAAATGGTGACAATGCCGCGATTTAGAACAAAATTGTCGTTTTTATTGCCCTCAGGTATGCAACATTGTTTCTGTTATATAAACAAAAACCATATGTTTTCATTTTATGGATACAAAAATGATATTATTATCCTTGATGCTTTTATGGCGTTGCGGTTGCAATGTAATTAATTTATTGGTTTTATTCCTTATATTTTTTCTTTTTCGTACTGCCGATATGATCAGACGCTTCTCAGTTTCACTAAATTTATTTTTGTCTTTATTATTTTTTATTTTATTAGTACTATTTTCAATTTGATTCATTTTTGTGCGAAACTATTAAATTAAAACCACAATGACAAATAACATCTAAACAGCTGTTGTTTTTAATTTCGTGCGAAATAAGTGCCGCTTAAATTATTTCGCAGTTGGAAAAAAATGTTGCCATATACATTTTTTGGTTGAAAAAAAAAATGCTGTCAGAAACATTTCGTAACATTTCACAACAAGAACAGAGTACAACTCCAACCGCATTAGTTCGCCTTTATTTCACAACAATTGTTTTATATGGGCTTTTGATGTTATTTCGCACGAAAAGATGAACAGAATACCATGCTTATAGCGAGAGATTTTCGATACGGAAATAAGAAAATATTGCCGAAATTCCAAAATATAAGATATTCGAGACCGGTCTGCTTTATAAACAGAAGAAAACGTTTAACCGGGTTTGAAACCAAACAATTACGATATAAGCGAAAACGGAGATTATAAGTATGTGCTTGATAGATATAAGTATTTATGTATATACAAATTCAGTAAAATATAAAACTTATTAACTTTAATATTTACTCAGCTTTTTACAGAAGTCATGAAATAAATTTAAATATTACCATTAATAAGAAATTCGAAAATCTGTCGTGAACTTCACTACTCATTCTATAACATTTTGATGATTATGGCATATAATCTTATAGCATATAAAATTATGCGAATTATACAAAATTTTAGGAGACACTGTCTCAATAGAAAGATTGTTGTTAAGTTATTAGATCGCCGCAACCTTTTTGTTTGAAATTTAAGTTCTGATTTAAAATTTTAACTTTTTAGTTTAAATTTCCGAAATTTAGTTAATACAATAATGTCAACAAAATTTTTCAAAATTTGAGTTATTTTCAAGTATTTAGTTTTATAATCGTTTCTCTCATTATAAAAATTTGGTTGTTTCTCATCAAGAATTGGATAGGAAAATAAATTTTTGAATGGCAACATTTATTGAGACCAGCATTCATTATTTAATCACCTAATGAGTGACAACGCACACTCCCACTCAAACTCATTCACATTAACACACAAACTATAGAATATAAATTATTTTATGTACTTTTAAAGACAGACTTTTGTGTTAATGCAACATCATGCTTTTAGCACTGAATTTTAATTATATTTAAACTGGATTTTCAATTGATTTTGTGTGAAAGAGCAAATAGAAAAATTCATTCATTTACGATGTTGTTTTTTGTAGTTTTTTCTTGTTTTTGTTTGTCAAATGCTTTCACTTTTTCGTACAAATGTGCATACATACGATTACATACATACATTCTATATAATGAATATATTTGAATATGTACTTTAACCATGTACACAAGTTCAAACATATAAAACTACGAGTACGAGTATGTGTTGATATTTGCAAAGTGCCTGCACACTAGGGTGGTTCCTATAGCTTAGGATTGATTGAAAATTACATGTGATTTTACTTTATTTAATTAAACAAGTAAGAAAGTATAGTTGGTCGAGTTCGACCATATAATAACATACACTGCGATGTATGCATGTTAATGTGATCTTTGGAAATGAGTCGTTATAAAACATTTGCATATACATGTAAAATAAACTTGTGTTCAAAATTATTTGGATAACAACATTTAGAATCTATGACGAATTATAAATTTTATTTTTATAACATCATTTCTGGGAAATTTATGCCCGCAAAAGTGATTGTGGGAAGCCATATATCGTAGCTATGGTAAGTAATTTACCCATCTGCTTCAAATTGGGAATGATTTCATTCCATCAAACATTTAATTTTAAAATTTACTGAATCAGGCCTTAACAGAAAATAATAAAGTTATTGATTTTCTTTAAAAACAATTTTAATATTGACTGTACATTACTAATCAGAAATACAAATGTTTTCGTTTACTCTTTAAAGTTTCTCTATCTTAAAAGAAATTGTAAATCAAACTAGTAAGAGTTTATACTCAGCTGTGCCGAATCATCTTTTATGGGGCGAACTTCATAAAATATTGTAACGTAATTTATATTTATTTTAGGTTTATTTTAGTTGAATTACATCTCAATTACGATATTTACAAGACACTTTATTTACATTTTTGCAGCGTGTAACATAAAGCGATGGACTAGGCGATAGAGTGCCGGACTATCAGTCAAAGGGTTGCGGGTTCGATTCCCGCCAAAGACTCTGGGTAGACGAGTCAGACATATGCAGATCAGTCAGACATATGTAGACGAGTCAGACATTTGGTAGAGAATCTAAGGCATCGCAATGGACCATATTGGTATCTGGGTGAGGGTGTGAGGTGACTCACACCAGCCTTCCTACCTAACTTGACCTCACCTAACATAAAGCGATTTACTTTAACACACAATAAATTAATGGTGTTTTCTTTTCTGAAATAAAATTTTACACCTTTATTATGAACATTTTTATAATGTTTACCCCACATTTTAAAGATGTCGCATTTTTAATGGTCAGAATAGAACATAAAATTACAACAGTGTAACACTTTTTTTCATGTACAGCTGTGTTTGTTTTTTTTTTTTTTTTTTGTTAAAAAAGAAGAAGCAGATATCTCCCTGGTAAGATCGCTTGAAATAAGGCAATGAATATCTCTCAAAAAGACCAATGGCACCTTCCCGACTAATACGCAAATTCTTCTTAAACTATAAAAATTATATATGGTGAATTTCACGTCAAGTGACCCAATTTTCAAAATCGATGTCTTCCGATTTGGATGAAATTTGCACCAAGGTTAGTACTATTAGATAGTAGGCCAGACACAAATGTTCAGCTCTATCAGTCCAGAAGTGCCGGAGTTAGAGGAGGTCAAATTCGACATTTTGGTCATACAGAACTTATTGAGCTGAAAATTTGTGTCTGGCCTACTATCTAATAGTACTAACCTTGGTGCAAATTTCATCCAAATCGGAAGAAATCGATTTTTAAAATTGGGTCAATTGACATGAAATTCACCATATATAAACATAGGCTGTTTTCATAAACGCAGTATACAATGCAACATTTCATTGCATATAGTTCATAATAGCATTTAGAAATATAATTTAAAAATATTTGTTTTAAGATTCCTTTTAATAGTCCAATATCTTTATATTTTATGTGATAAAAGTTTTTAAGTTATATTTTAAATGCTATTATGAATTCTATGAAATGAAATGTTGCATTGCATACTGCGTTTATGAAAACAGCCATACATTACATATATAAGAAGTAGGAGATATTATCCCTTGAAATTTGACATGCATACATCAACTTCACAGTATTCATTAATTACGGTCTCTACAAAGCCTTGCAATCGCGGTTGTGGATTTCTTTCCATTATCATATAAAATATTCATCATCGTCAGATGATGAAGACGAATCCAACAATTCATCCAAAATTTTTTCAGCACATAAAAAAGTAGTAATATTTTCCATTTTGTATATTTCATTTGTTTCTTAACACAAATACACACTCATAAACAAAGCAAATGTCAGCTGTTTTATCGTGCGATTCTCCCCCTCTAAAAATACAGAGTGTGCAAGGTGCGACATTTTTTAAATTTAAAGTGTGGCATTTATAGAAAAGAACACACTACACTTTAGCAGTGTTGACATGTTTTCAGAAAAGAACACAAAAAATTAAAAAAGGTGCGAAATGGGAAAAACGTGTAACATTTTTGTCAAAAAAGAAAACGCCATAAGTACCAAAAAGCCCTATTAAACTGATTTTGTCTTTTTAAAACGTCAAAATTGAACCATACTCTGTGGTTATTCTCGGAATGCGACCTTGCTATACCAATTATGGACAAAATTTCACAAAAGTCAATAGTATAAATTTTGCATACTTATAAGTAATGTGTTCTGTAAAATGTCAGTCCTCATAAGGGAACTATGACCTATTACGGGCCATTCATCATGAAATTCTATATGACGATTTATTTGTATATGCGATTTATTTGCGTTTAATTTCGATGTAATAATAGTTTTTCTAAGAGATTTATGGGCATTTAAGTAATTTTCGGTACTAGATTTTATATGGGGACTACGGTCAAATATGAATCAGACATCATAAATTGAGTATGAATATTTCTATATATGTATAGAATATTTTTTAATTCAATCTTGCTGCTGATGCTATTAAGAATTATGTCCATTTAAGTGATTTTCATGCGTGGACTTTATAAGGGAACTACGGTGAAATATGGATTGATCACCATTATTTTAAAATTGACGATTTCTATATATGAATGGAATATTTGTGTTAAATTCCAACTTGATAGATGTTTTATAATGGATATATGTGTATGTAAGTGATTTGTGGAACTGGACTTTATATTGGGGGTGTGGCAGCACCTAAAGTTAGAATTCAAATATTTTATATTCGAATTTATGCTACCGTTGAATTTATATTTCAGTGTACAACTTATTACATCGATGTAGTTCAAAATACAACAATGTCAAATATCTTGTAATCGATAATTATTGTAAGGTTGTATTAGTGCTGTAAAGCAAATACATATATAGTTCTTAATAGAAGATAGAAGAGTAAGTTTTTTCTTTATATGAATTTTAATAAAATGGAGTCACTTAATTTTCTGAAGTCATTAGAATAACACGTTTTTTATTCTCCGCCATTGGCAAACACCACAGGGGTAATAGTCAGATATGGACCGATAGTAATTTTTTTAAAAGGTTTATGTTCATTTAACTGATTTTCGGATTGTATGGGGCTATTTCAATATTATGGACCGATGCAAACAAAATATTGTTTTGAGATTTCACATTTTATTTACAGAATTTTGTTTAGATACGGCTTTTCTATAGATCTTTAAGTACCATAAATCCATATTCCGGGAAGACATTTGTATGGGGGCTATGAAAAATCGTGAATAGACCATTTTCAACAGGACTTTTCCTTCTATAATAAAAATAAATGTGCAAAATTTTATGATATCGAGCCATAACCGCCGAAAAAATGTATCCCACAAACTCAAAATTTTACAGGGGAAGGTTTTTTTTAAATAAAATCAGTTTGAATAAAGCCATTATTTTAAAATTTATAATGTAAATATTGTTTTGTGTAATACATTTAATTTTAATAATTCTAAATGATGTTGAACTATCGATTTCGATAAAAAAACAACAATCGATTATGGTGTGGGATACATTATTTTGGCGGTTATGGCTCGATATTATCTGCATTATATTTAAAGAAAATAGCAAAAAATATTTGAAAAATATCGAGGTGGTCTAAAACTTTGATCTATAACTCAAAATCTACTGGACCGATTTAACTTATTTTCAATACCAAACATTTCGGTGGATCAGAGAATGATTGGCAAGCATTTTATTGTTCTATGTCTTTTTTTAAGCTCTAACGTGCCTTTAACAGAAGGACGGACATGACTAGATCATCTTATAATCATATAAGGGCCCAGAATATATAGAATTTTTGATTCTACTACCATTATTTCGATGTGTTACAAATAAAATAATAGGTAAAAAACAAAAACCCTAATGTACATACATATGTTTGACTATTACATACAATTTGGGTCATCGATTTTTATTGCACCAAAACACAATTGTTGTGGCGGTATTTGTTCGCCATTCAACCGAGTTCAACTAATTAAAGTGTGTGATTGTGTGTAGATTTTATATATAAAAGTATTTAATACAGCCATAGAAAAATGTTAATACAAATTATTACAGAATTATATTTCATGAGCCAATGGCATAAGGTTGACAGGAATTTAAGTTTAGGTTTGTTATTAAATCCCTGAGATAAAGATAAAATAATTGTAACTATAATGTGATTTACAAGTAATGTCTACTTACTTTAACTTTACTATTAAAAAAAATTCTAAACAAAATGAAATTTTTGAGTGTAACTTTTATTAGGAACTAACGCATTTAAAGTGCCCTAATCCATTAACAAAGAACGTATTTGTTTTCGACGATAATTAGCATTATAAACATTAAAAATAATCATTAAAATAGACTCAATTCCATAGACGAATAAAACCAAACACACAGCAACATCAACAGAAATCTATTAAAACAAATTGTTGTTCAATTACAACTTGTATTGTAATTTTGTAATTACGTTTTCGACTAGAAATAAAAAATAAACAATATCCAACGACCTCAAGGTTTTTCATTTTTATCGAAAGTGAAAAGGGAGTATGAGAGTGTGAGAAAAAAGTTGTAATAATCTTTAAGGACAATTAACCTCATTTTATGATTTTCATTTCATGCTCATATTTTCATTTTGGGGTAAATTTGCGGTTAATAGGCTTCATTTAACACAATCTTTACCACTTTCAAAAGATAAACTTACAATTGCCATAAGTGCCAGTGGTCTATGTATGAATGTACGAGTATGTATCAAAGTGTGTTCATGTGGCAGAAGTAGCTGGTAGGAGTTATCTAGTTATGTATGTATGTGCAGCATTGATTTTTCATTTTTTAATTAAATGACATATGCTACTTGTACTCGTACTTGAATGGGAGAATTTATTTTAGTTCACATTTGAATAAAAATCTAAGCTGAAAATAGTGTTGCCACAATAAAAACCAAAATAGATTTAGTCTCTTTTTATATGGTGTTTAGACATGTATTTTTAATTGAGTGAATTATTGGTTAATTAAAAAGTGTTCACACATGCTCAATATTGCTAATTTAATTAGCGTTTGACAGCAGCTGGCAAAAAAGAATACAATTACAGTGCACTCGGGAAAACGTCAACATCTCAAAACGTCAACCCTTTTTTTACATTACCTACTCTAAAATTTTATGAAATAAATGGATAGAAGGTTCTCTTCCAAGTGTTGGAAGGAAAAAAAATCTGAAAAAATAACAGATTTTTTTTAATTTGTTAAACGTCAACCAACACCCGCGGTTTTAATTAGTTGACGTTTTCCCTAGTTTGGTTGTAATATTATAATTTTCAGCCTAAAAATATTCTTTATTAATTTAAAAGTGAATCAACTGCCATTTTAGTTATTACTTGTCACAGGGTTGTATTTTTAATTTTAACAATTATTAGAACAATTAACTCTTCATGAAGCAAATATCTTAATTGAAATTTTGTATGGATAATTGAATTCAATTAGGCGTTAATTAAAAACTTTCAATTAAAAATGCATGTGTGAACACCATATTACTTTTTTTCAAATTTCGGGTACTGAGGTTCGTATTGGTGGTAGACTGCGTATAAAAATATAACGCTGCCGAAACTATTCAGTGATATATTTTCAGCAAGTTTCATCTCCATTTTGCTTTATTATTTTAAAATAAAGTCGCATGTTTAGCTTCATTAATCTTAAGATCCTGTAACAAAATGTATTTATACCCTACATGGTGGTGTAGTGGGGAGGGTACATTGGATTTGTGCTGATCTTTGTAACACCCAGAAATAATGGTCCAACACCCGCCTTAAAGTATACCGATCGACTCAGCATCACTTTCTGGTTAGCAAAAGTTAGGTCGATTCTGAGAGTGAGTAGTCAAAATAGAGGGTAAATTAGAAGACCCGTATCGCGGCATTTGTTTATGTTAGTTCGATTTTTTTTAATCGACCTTCGAACTTTGCAGTCAAATGCCGATTTTCAGCATATTGTTTATATGTTTTTTTAGCTATAACGACTAATTGATATTTTTTAAATCTGTAAAAGCCAAATTATTGCTAGAGACCTGTGCAACAATTAAAATTTTCTAAAAAATTGATTCAGAATATTTTTGTGGTGCTTATGAAGCAAAATGTTGAAAAAATTATTTATTTCTCGTGCTTTTTGAAAATATTTTCCACATAACTAAAGCTACATTTACACGATTGAAATTTTCTTCAAAATTGCTTTTCAAAATGCTTCAAACCCGTGTAAACAGGAAAAATTCTTCTAAATTTATTTAGTTAATAGTTATTAACAGTTAGTAATAGTTATTAAATAAATAAATTTTGAAGAAATTTTGCTGTTTACTCGAGTTTGAAGCATTTTGAAGAGCAATTTTGAAGAAAATTTCAATCGTGTAAATCTAGCTTAAGTCTTTTTTGTTTTCTAATTTGATCTATATATAATATGCTTCTCAGTTTTTTTAAATAAATTTCATTTGAAAAGAGAACAATTATAATACAAAACTTGCGTTTTCCTGCTTAATATTAATTTACTTCTCATTCCAACAATTTTTTGTATTTCGTACAAGCGAACTAATTTCAAAAATAAAGATTCATTTAAGACTCGGAGCTCAGCCGATGCTGATGTCTTTTAATTTTCGCTCGGTCGTGATGAAATTCGCTATTAATTTTTTTTTAACTTATTAAATTTTGTGAGTGATTTAAGTTAAGTGCATCAGTTTAATAAAAAAAAACATTGGAACCAAAAAATATCGGAACCAAAATGTAAAATGGACAATTTTTGTACTGTTTGTGGACGTTTCATAGCAAGCGATGAAAAATATGGCAATGCGTGTGATTTTTTTTGGAAGCGTATAAACAATATTTCTCGCAAGGGGTGTTGTTAATGGTCCCGACATACGGAAACTAATGAGTCGTTAATATTTAGACCAAGTTCTTAGAGACCGAGAATTAAATGCATGGCTCGCATTGAAAGCAGACATTAAAGGACTTTTGGTAAGACAACTACAGGCAATCTGGTGTAAACATGTTGGCAGCTTTTGATGAAATTGGGGTTAATTTGTCGTAAAAAATGCATCTCTTGCATCAGCATCTTGATATACTCACTCAACAGTCGCCAACTGAATCTGATGAGCAAGGCGAACGTTAACACCAAACTGCGCTTCCATTTAATATATAAGGTAACTATAGAGTGTGCATATTTTGAATTCCTAGATTTTTATAATATCTTTGTCAGAGTGCACCATTTAAACATGTTAACGATTGAAAATTATTTTCGTTTCAGGTACAGAGCAAAGAAATCCCCAAATGCAATAATCGCTAAAATTTGTTGGTGGTATAAAAAAACCTTTGAAGAAGAGGAAGACGAGGAAAAAGAGAAAGAGTGGAAGACAAAGGTGAAATTCCAGAATATCTGTTGGACGAAATTATCGACCTTTCTGATGATGATGACTACGACCAAGATATTAGAGAGAGTAGTGATGTTGATCCACAACGGCAACTGGCCAAATCATTAATTTAAGTTTTTTACTTAAAACTTTTCTAACTATCATTTAAAAATTTAATTACAGTGGGTGGCCAAATTATTAGTTACACATGCAAAATTGTTTAGTTTGCAGCCGTATAACATTTTAAAATAGTGGAAATTTATCATTTTATTTGTTCTTTTAGGTAAATTAAGTGTTGCTAATTCAACTAAAAATAAATTATTTTGTTTTAAAAATATATATTTGAGGAAAAGAAATATTACAAAATGTTTTGAAAAAAAATCTTAATATTTCGTAGAACCTTCTTTGGCATCAATTACAGCTTGCACCCTTTTTGGCATGCTCTGAATGCATTTTTGAACATTTTCTTTTAGTTCTTTATCGTGATGCCAGACTTTAATCAATTTAATCAAAATTGCATATTTCACACTTCAGAGCAGAATGACAGAATGATCTACAACTGCACTCTAATGTCACCAATCATTGTTGGCACTGCACAAAATATTTAACAGTATTACCAGAATTAAAATACGAAAACATCTGGTACAAGAAATAAATTTATATACGTATTAAAAGCAGTTGAATCTTAATTAATAAGTGTAACTAATAATTGGGCCACCCACTGTATATAACTATAATAACAGTTTTGTGGAAAATATTTTCAAAAAACATGAGAAACAAATAATTTTTCGACCATTTTGCATCATAAGCGCCACGAAAATTCTCTAAATCAAATTTTTAAAAAATTTTACACAGGTCTCTAGCAATAATTTGGCTTTTACAGATTTAAAAAATATCAGTTAGTCATATAAATCATATAAACAATATGCTGAAAATCGGCATTTGACTGCAAAGTTAAAAACAATTCGAACTAACATAAACAAATGCCGCGATACGGAATTTCTAATTTAGCCTCTATTTTGACCCCTCACTCTCAGAATCAACCTATATTGGCGTAATTGTGGTATCCAATAGTTTTTCAGTCCATAACCACTATCACCCAAAACAACAACATCCATACATTGTTAACTTTTTAACTTACAGCGGAATTCCGTAACACTTTACACTTTTAATGATTGTGACATTCACGCAACCACAAACACAAGGGAATCCACCCACCATAAAAAACGTTTCAATAATACCACTGATAGCATCGGTGTATTTAACGTCGACTTCAAACTGTTAATTTTGCAACAGCATGCATAGCTCTATCTTGATGGTACTGACCATTTCCAAACCAGTGCCAGCACAGAGCAGTTGATTTTCAGCCGGAAAAATTTTACTGAGTCATGTTTTGTGCTCTAATTTTTTTCTATACATTTCTCTCATTACATTTAACATTAAATCAACTCCTTATAATTAAAGTTTCGTAGTCCCGAAAAATTAATTCGGTCTCTATACGTTCTTCTTACAACCGAGTCTTCAGTATCGTCGGAAAAAAACTCATGTCTTAAAATTTTGAAACCTAGTTATAACAACGAAGAAGCGATCAATTACCTTGGAAATTTTTGGCAAACTTATCAAAATTTGCTTCGAATTTAGAGTTTTTGTGGAACGAAACATTATAATTATTTGTAAAATCTTTGCAAATTACATTTTTCAACATTAACTTTGCGCTATGCATAAGAAATCATACATGAAACAGAAATTGCAAAGAGAGTAAAAACTTTGCAAATTACTCTTATCAATTTCAACTTATCACTTATTAAATTGTGTAATTCTGAGGAACAAAAAGTTTTGCAAATGGACGAAAAATTGCATAAGTGCAAAGTGAAAAGATGATAAGTTGTTTTTTGAAATTTGGCACTGCACTATTGCAGAGTCGACAATTTTGACAGAGCTGCTTGAGGAGGAACTGCCCATGAAATATAATGTTACGAAATTATATTTCAATTTAAATTTAACGGTTTGTAAAGTCTGGTATCAACATACAACATGATTTTTTACATTGGCATTAGTAGAAGTTTCTATTTATAAATATTGTTGATAACACGCTGTTATAAACATAGTTCAGCAGTATGACAACGTTAAGATTTGACGACTTTGGCTGAACGTTCTATATAAGAACTTTCTAGTATCTTAGCTCCGAGCCATCCAGAAATGATGTTAGTGTATAAATAAACTAACCGGACCACTCAAGCAGTCAGTTTATTGCGAGTCGTTATGTGAAAATAAGAGCGGTTTTAAACTGTAATAGTTTATGTTGAAAGTAAATTGTAAAAGAGTGTTAAAAGACAGAGTGATTATTAAAATTGTTTTGTGTACATTTTCATAAATAAAGACTCGTTACAATTTTAAACTACTTGGCGTTTTTCTGTTGCGATTAAAAAGAATCGGGTTTATTTAAAGGCAATAAACCAAGGTAAAAACATAACAATATCTTATACGAAAACGAAGTTTCTATCTGCTACTTCTTTGATGTGTTCGAAACTACGATACCATTTAAATCCACCGAAATATTAAGAGAACATTCATTGTGAACCGAGATATATCAGGCATGTAAACTCTAAAAATTGTCAATTGATTGATAATGTGATAAACTATTTTTACATCAAAAAATTCCAACGATGCGTAGTTTAAAATTGTGTTCGTTTAAAGATATGTTAGTTAAGTTTGAATATACATATGTATTTAGTGAAAAGCTGGTAACACTCTAGCATGTTTTACTTTCACCAATATCCCACTTATGAAAAATTCAGAGGACATATGTACATATTTACATGGTCTGTAACACATTTTCAAATAAATTGATACGATTACAAAGAGCATATACCATTTATGAGTTCGAGGTATTATTAAAGAATAGAAAATCGATTTATCTATAATAAACTAGAATTGTTTAAAACTGTTTGGTTATTCTTCCTTTCCCATTTAAAGTCTCAAACCCCTACATACAGCTTCACACACACACACACATCTCTCAGATTTTTAAAATTCTACAATCACAGTCACCATAGAGTTTGTGTACGAGTACGTTGTGCTTTTGACCAATTCGCTTTTCTTAAGTAGAAAGACCTTAATATATTTTATCAATGGATATTAATATTTTTGGCATTTTTAAAAGCACTTTCCTTTTTTGCTTGCTTTGCCTACTGCTTTTGAGTCCATTAAATGTTATGACTTTTGGGAATTGGTTTAGAGATTTTCTTTTACATTTTCTCATACAAATATAAAAGTCATGGGCTTGAATTTTTATTAGGCATATTTTTTGAATTTGTTTGGAACACTTCAATATTAAATTAAAAATAAAAATGAAGAGCTGTGATGATTTGCTCTTTATTTCTATCGACATTTATTTAATATTGCAAAAACACAATGTTGATAAGAGTAACTCCTAGTAAATATTAGATTCACAGTAACATGAAAATGAAACTTATAGAGAAATGTTTATTATCATTTGTCTATTGGGACCTTCTGCTATGAAATATAATACAATTTTTACTAAATCAATAAAACATTAACTCAATTTATATCGATATTGTTATATGCATCATGTAATAGTACGTAACACATAACACCAGTATTAATTTACATCTCATAAAAAAATAATAGGAAAATATTTGTAATGTCTTCTTATTATTAAAAAGTTTCATCATTCTTCACAAATTCAACATTTGTTTTCTGGCAGTTATTTTTCTACTATGATGGCATAACAAATAGCTATAACATAATCTTATATCACTTCTCCTGACTTTCACTAAATTATTATATTAGAATATATCCTCGAGGATATATCACATCCTATCCTATGTTATCCTGTCCTATCCTATTCTATCCTATCTATTTGTCCACTGTTGAAAACAAACATTCACTTTTTAAGTTTAGACGCAAATATGGCTGGATTTTAAAACTTCCAGGTTCTTTAAACGTCTGCATTCTTGATTCCAGTTGGTCCAAGATAATCATAAATAACGATAAAATGAAGAAAAAACAACATATTTACCGACAATGACCTGAGAACTCCTTCGACTCTGATTGTTTTTTGACACTCACGGAAGTTCATGCAAACATTTTGGCGCATAAAAACTGTAAATGACGTAGTTGGGATTGTTGGACAATCTAAGGGATGTCGAATGATTGCTTAAGAAAACAGTGCATGGCGCCGTAATTTTTGCTCTCAGTGGGAAAGCAAAGTCTTGACTTTCCATCGCTCTGGCTATGACGATGGAAAGTCACATGGCAGAATTTGGAACAGACATTTAGTAATATTGAGACTCTAACCCCCTCACATATAAAGACAACATTTTGGTATGCATATTAGTACTCGTATGTATTATTAGTACAAGATATTTTCCATCTCGATTTATTTTCCGAGCATATACAATCGGTTTAAGTGTAAAGAATAAAAATATTTAAAAATGTTCTACTATTGCACAATATTTTTATATAGTGCTTCAACAAAACTCTATCAAACGCAATTTTTGACATACATATGTATATGTACATAACATACAATTCTTAAAAAATCAGCTAATCATTAAGATGCATAATGGAAACATACAAATAACATACATACAAATAAAAATGTATGAGAAATTGAAATAAAACGGCCACTTACATATGTAAATATTTACCACGTGATTTCCAAACAGTTCATTTATTCCAATTACAGCCAATCCTAAATGAAATGTTTGTTTAAGATTGTCAAAACATTTGAAAGATAAACACATTGGTGACCAACCATTCGGTAAACAGCCACTGGACATAAAAACAAGTGGATGTTATTTCTTATAGTGTGCATTCGATTTAATATTCATAAACAATTCTGTTTTATTAACGCTAAGTTAATAATCCTTAAATTCCTATACATATGTACACTGGAGTATTATTTGGTTTTTTATGTTCGTGTGTACATATGTATGTGTTTAAGTAAGAGCATTAGATTTAATATGATTTCCACCGTACATATGTATTTATACAAGTATGTATATGCAGTAAATTACAAAACTGTGTTTCTTGTATATTTTTAAGAGAAATTAGCTTTTCATTCATATGTCAAATGGTTCAAAATATGGAATTTAGTTTAGTTGTTGCATTTTAATAATTTGCATCACAATTTTCAGGTCACACAAACATTTAGCTTATTTTAATTTTCTCTTAAAGTTTGAGTTTTTTCGTATTTTTTTTTTTAATTTTTCTTGAATTTTTTGTCTTTTTGTCAAAAAGAAACTGTAATAGGTTTTCGATTTGTTTTTATCAATAATTTAGTCTTTATTTTGAACGGTTGTGAAGATCTTTGCGTTTAAAATGTTGAATGGAAAATAATTTCACATTTCCGAGGGAAAAATAGTTTTACATCATTACAACAAAGACAAATTAATTAAATACTTACATTTAATATATGTTTAATAGATGTCGTCATACAATAAAAAAAAAAATAAATTGGTCAATAGAAAAAGTATTCATAATTTACCACGGGGTTTTCGAACAAAGTGCTTGAATGCAATAGTGAAAAGACATTGGAAAACCATTTTACTCCTATATTTATCCCATAAAGATATCAATGATTATCTAAAACGAAACAGACTGTATGATGCTGTGACAAGGTAAATACACTTATTTCAGAAAAGTCAAAAACAGTCAAAAGAGGTTATCATTCGCAGATCTCCAAAAAAAATAAAATAAAAGTAAAATATAAACAGATTTCTCCTAAAAATAACTAGGCAAAATAGTTTTGTTAGTCACTGTATGCATACATGTATTTGTCATTATGTATACACATACATACATATATTTACACGTTGACAATTTTTTGCCGCACTCTTACATATACAGTCTGCACATATTTCCTTTCAAAGTATAAAAATATAATTTTTAAAGAAAATCTGCTTTTTACCAGCAAATAAATAAACTTCAATTAATAATCCAGCAATAGCATAGAAATGACTGAACATAAGGACAGACTATTGACTGTTAAATGTCTGAAGAAAATTTAGATAATTCGGATTCGGATAAAGTTTTAGAATTTTTCAGATATGTATCAGACATACTGACAACAAATGTTTACTGGGCATATCCTTGCACATACATATGTAATGGTGATGTCAGTTATGCGGAAGTTTGAACTATATGTGTATTAGTACATATTTGTATTTATTAGTTTGTATATCCTATAGTTTCCATTAGTAGGCAAACAGATTAAATAGTTCCCTTAGGTAACATATCAATAGACTTTGACAGTATATAAATACATACTCAACACATACATACATACATATGTACTCGTATAGGTGTATTAGAGTGCTCCAAAAAAATAAAATTGCGAGTTTATACCGTCCTCACCCCTAGAACTGTTCTATGGATTGGACATGCTCTAAAAAATAATAAAATGATAGGATAACGTTAACTAATGCCCTATCGGCTCTAAAGTTTGGACGTGCATTTACAAGGGGTAATATGATTTATTTTATTTTTTCCCCAAAAATTTTGCCGTTTTGAGTAAAACGTTCAAAAAGTAGTTAGCAGTACCTGAACTATATTATTTTGAATAGGTTTTTTTAAAATTCATAATACTAAAGAAATTAAGCTTATTCACCTAAATATGGCAAAAAGAAATGGTTTTTTTCCGAAATCCGCCAACTTAAAATCGGGGATACCAAAAAACTATGGGAGTTCTTAACATAATGTTTTTATAATTTTATTTCCTCTTATAGCCTTAATAAATCCCAAAGAGATGTTTTAAAAATTCTAAATTTTGTTTAACAAAATTTTTAAAAAATTAAAAATGAAGTTTCAAGAGGGTCGTTAAAAAATGAATGATGTTTGAACATACATACTAGATTATAGGTTAAAAGTAACAACGTAAATTTAAATTAAAAAATAATATGATTTTAATTCGAATATTTCTAAAAATTTGTTAATTTTTTTCGTACATTTCTTAAGGTACGGGCACATTTGGCAAATATTTGTCGAAAAAGACGTAACCACTAATTAAAATATATTTGAACTTGTTTATTTATTTAAATAAACTTTGTTTAATTAGGACAAGACACAACAAATATTTAGTCTTATTTTATTTTATGCTGTTTGATATTGCAAAACTCTTGCAAGAGTAAACAACGTCGAACAAATTTGTGCTAAAACAAGTGGTTACGGTTTTTTAAGTAAATATTTGGTAAATGTGACCATACCTTTATTCATGTGCTCTGAAACACGTTAATGGCCTGTAAGCCTATTTTTATCGTTTAGATCTTATTAGAGCGCATTTTTATTATTTTATATTAAAATGCAAAAACAATTATTTAATGGCAATACTTTAAAAACTTAATATTTTTCCCCATGTAAGTGCATTTCCAGCCGACTTCACAGCCGATGAGCGCCAGTTAACGTTATCCTCTAATTCTAATATTTTTCAGAACGTATTTCTATAATCCATAGAACAATTCTAGGGGTTGGACGGCTTGTAGTAAAATTTTTTTTCGTCCATGTAATTTTGAAGCACTCTATTGTATATACACTCATACTCATAACTATTCGTATGTATATCCAAATTTATGTTTGTATTTGTAAGATTATACTTGGACATACATATGTATATAGACATTTTATAAGTTTATATATGTATATGTCTGGTATATACATACTTATCGCACCTGTTCGACAAAAGGGTATTATCGCAAAATTTTGAAATTTTCATTTTTATTAAAAAACACTACATAATGATCTGTAAAAATCTCCCATTATTTTGTCAACTCTTTCGTCAAAAAATACCGTTATGTCACTCTTCATATCTTCAGAGTTATTATTTATATATCAACAGTTTATTGCCTCTACTGAAAAATAGAAAATTTTGAGTTGCTACCCTTTTGTGAACAGGTGCGATATGTTACCACCAGAGCTGCGATTTGAATGTGTATGCATCATGGCTATAACCACTTGATTCTTAGAAATAGTTGAATATCGCAAAAGACTTTGTGTGTATCATTGGGAGTAATATCTGAGACCCAACAGAGTATATGGATATACCTACATTAGTGTGATTACTATTTTTATTATTTTATATAACAAAAATAAAACTTCTCATATTCGAGGAATAATTGCATTCAGATGGCATTAGTAACATCAAATTTAAAAAATATTTGAAAAAGTTCCCCCTTTTTCTAATTGATGAATACGATGCTTGGGAAAATATTCGCATGATAATCTGCGACACAACAGCAGTAAATACTGGTCGTTTGCACCGGATTGTAAAGCTGATACAGGATGATGTCTTGAGCAAGGGCTTTCAGAAGCCACAATACATTGGCTGTCAGCACCATGTACTCGACCTCCTTCTGAACCACGTCATGAATTTTCCTATTCAAGAGCCAACGAGCAAACCAGAACTGAACTATTCCTTCATTGACAAATTAAGAGAAAACTATGTCTCTCTTCAGGCTCATTACCTTCAAGTTGCGACAGATGATGTTAACAGAGACGAGAACCCTGGGTGGCGAGATGATTTAAAGTTCTTATATGTATGTTATTTTAGGCATATCGTCAGTACAAAACAACTTCACGATGGCCCCGAATCAGGTGGAAGAAACTCCCAAACTAACACCAGGCAAGATGGAACTCGCGTGCAATATATGCTGTTATAGCCTTTTTTTCTAATGCCAGAGTGGCGCCGCATCCTCGGTACAGCATGCGACTTCATCTGCTATGAATGGGCAAATGCTTGGTTCAAGTCGCAACACTACAACGAAGAGTCATTCAATGAACTTTTAACCTCACTCACTCACTCAAAGACAAAATGCAAGAAGGCAATTAAGTGTTTGAAGACGAGCTGGTCGGTCGAGGAGTCATTAATTGACATTCCCAGATCTAACCAAAATGCTGAACGTGCTGTAAAACTGATGGAGGGACTACATTCGAACTCGAAAAAATTTGAATTTCTGAATCTAAAGTTCATAGGAAAAAATAATTGTTAAACATTTTTTTGCACATTCTATACTTAACTATTACTAACTATTTTATATTATTAATATTTGTACTATTAATCTTTTCAATAAACCAAAAACAGCATGTAATTTTTTTAAAAAAAATTAATTTTGCACTTTTTTTCATTCGAATGAAAGTGGGAACTTTTTCTACAAAATACAAAAATGCAATTAATATTCTTATATTACAAAAAAAAACTTTCTCGATTGCAAGTGGTTTCATTATTTTTTTTTGTAATTACACTAACCTACATATATATATTGTTGATCTATATGAAATTCTTAGTCGATTGAGCTATGTCCGTCTATCTATCTGTATGTCAACAATCGTTTATCATTCTCCTAAACAATCGATAATCGATTCAGTAGAACTAGAGTTATAAACCTGAATGAGGAACAACCTCCAATAAAGTTCATATTTTTAAGAAATTTTATGTTTTGCACACGTAGACCGCATAAATGTATTTTCGGCATATTGATCTATGGTAGAAAATAAGTTTTGTATTAAAAGAAATAATAAAATAAAATTGTTTGACAATAGTACGCACAAAAGATCTACTTCCAAAAATCACTTACATACATACTTATAAATCTCTTAACAACGTTATCGGATTGAAACTCGACATGTATTATCCTCATATATATATGTATGTATGGATTTATATAAGTCGTTGTATCCAATTTTATCAAGATCGGCCCATAATTGGTCATAGACCACTTCCGACAAATAATACAAAATTAATCTGAACAATAACAGGCAATGGAAAAATTCGTATTATATGCATATTAAACTATATTTAATGGTGTTTTCTTTTCTGAAATAAAATGTTACACCTTTATTATGTACATTTTGATAATGTTTACCCCCCATTTTAAAGATGTCGCATTTTTAATGGTCAGAATAGAACATAAAATTACAACAGTGTAACACTTTATTTTCATGTACAGCTGTTTTTGTTTTTTTTTTTTTTTTTTGTTAATAAAGAAGAAGCAGATAGCTCCCTGGTAAGATCGCTTGAAATAAGACAATGAATATTTATCAAAAAGACCAATGGCACCTTCCCGACTAATACGCAAATTCTTCTTAAAATATAAAAATTATATATGTATATAAACATACATTACATATATAAGAAGTAGGAGATATTGTCCTATGAAATTTGACATACATCAGCTTCAGAGTATTCATTAATTACGTTCTTTACAAAGCCTTTCACTCACGGTTGTGGATTTCTTTCCATAATCACATAAAATATTTTATCATTATTAATCATTAGATTAACCCCCTCTAAAAGATGAATCCAACAAGTCATCCAAAATTTTTTCAGCACATAAAAAAGTAGTAATATTTTCCATTTTGTATATTTTTTTTTTGTTTCTTAACACAAATACACATTCATAAACAAAATAAATGTCAGCTGCAGCAATGCCAACTTAGCCCTTTTCGGGCTAGATTTAGCCGGATTTTAGTCACTCAAAACGCGAAAAAACAAGAAAATTGGATGTGGTTTTTATGGATTTTTTTCCATTTAGCCCTTTTTTCAAAAATGTTTACGCGTTTTGAGTCTCAAAAGTTGGCATCACTGGTCAGCTGTTTTATCGTGCGATTCTCCCCCTCTAAAAATACAGAGTGTGAAAGGTGCATCATTTTTTTAATTTATAGTGTGACATTTATAGAAAAGAACACACTACACTTTAGCAGTGTTGACATTTTTTCAGAAAAGAACACAAAAAATTAAAAAAGATGCGAAATGGGAAAAACGTGTAACATTTTTGCCAGAAAAGAAAACGCCATTAGTTCATATTTTCACTTAATAGTGCATGTATTTCAGTAAACGAAAATCACAGCCCTGGTAATCACATAACAAGTATCAGAAAATACACATTTGAACTCTAATGTTTGCACAATCAAATTTCATATACATAATATTTTTTCATATAGATTATAACCTGGTATGTAACACCATTGATATTGTCATCATCATCTTTAACTTTACTATGTATGTATAAAGAAATTGTTAAATTTACTTGTACAATTTAGGAATAAAAAAAATTTATTAAATGTAAACATGTATAGCGTGTTGTAAATATTGTAACCACATAAAAAATTTGTTAAGAAGAAAGTATGTATTATATAAACGTTGCAAAAAATTTCGGAGAAAAGTTAACATTTTTATTAAAACCTAATGCATCTCAATATAGATTAACTTAATATCAATCGGGACTTACCGATTTTTTTATACATAGCTTGAAATTGTTTATGATTAATTTAAATTAATTGACAATTCTATATACTAAATTAATTATTAAGGTTACGACATTGGTAGTTTAATGCCAGTTCTTTCATTGTAAGGAAAGAAATAGTGAAAAGTATAAAAAGTTTTTCGAAAATGTTCAATGTACAAATGTGCATGTGTATGTATGTATATCTATCGGAAGATAGAGGATATTGTTTTTATCCTCTTATTTGTATTCTCAATTGCACCGACATTAACAAAAGTAATAAATAATTATGAAATAAATATAAAGTGCTTCCCAAGCACTTATGTATAAAATATAAAGCAAACAAACTAAGTTTCCCTTAAAAGACAAATAAAATTATATGATTATATATAAAAACTACCATAAATACATTTGGCCAGTGATTAAGACAGTGTTCTAACTCTTATTTTACTGCTTTTTTTAAAAATAATAGAACCGATGAGCGAAAAACGAAAAATGTGTATAACTAGAATTTTTTTTATATCTAAACTAAGGCTATTTCAATTTTGAATGACTTATCAATTAATTACAAACGATACACTGATACTAAACAATTCAACACAAGAAGGAATTATATTATTTAATATTCCAAAATAGTAACTGGAAAAATATCAATTTCTTTACGGATCAAATACCATAAATCAAGTGAGAAAATCCGAATAAAAAAAAGAACGTGATTCTGAATCGATCGGCATACGTTAAGGTGGTGGTGGACCAATATTATATATGAGTTATCAGGCATGTGATGGAAATCGAAAACGAATGAGATTTAGAAGTCAATTTTCAATTCGAAATATTTCTGTATTGAAAAACTTTTATTACATAAAATATAAAAATATTGTGCTACTAAAGAGAATCGTAAAACAAAAATTTTAAAAATTAGATTATAAATGCATTAAAATGTATGTATTTCCAAAACTGATTCGTTTTCGATTTCCATCACATGCCTGTATGTATCAATTTTAAATTGTAAATTGTATCAAAACATACTGGTATTAAATTTTGGATAATTCATTGCATTTATACTTATTTTACTAAAACAGATTTTTACCTTTTAAAAAACTAAATAAATTTATTTGTTAAATAAGTCCAGAAAGTCTTTACAATTATTCCTTTGAAAAACCACATACATAAATAGTTTTACTTACAAGATCCATAATTTTTAAACACTCATTTTCAAATATTTAAACAACAGTCACGAAAATCACAATATTCTCAAAAATTTATCTTATCTGTGGATCTTATATGGAGGTATGGTCACATATGAATTGTCTATTTTCCATTTCTGTTCAAATAAAACTCGTCTTATAGCGTGTTCAGATATGAAACTTTATTGAGTCAATATTCGGTTAATTGAAAATATTATTTCAAGTGTTCAGGCATACGCAATTTTCAGCTTACTCAATAATCATTTGAAAACAACACAAAAAATACTCTAAATGGTTGTTGTGTTTTTATGTAAACAAACTTACCTTCACATTGATTTTTTAATGATTTCGTTTGTTTTCATTTGTTGACATTTGTCATTTTATACAATTTTGTTCACTAAACACAGTTGTGAACAGTGTTGCATTCGAAATCTTACTCAATATTATAACAATTTCGTACTTATTGCACAATAATTAATTGAGATTTTATATGGAATATTGAGCTCAATAACGGCGTTTAAAAAATTCAAGCAAAAAAGAAATTAAAAAAATTTAAAAAATTATTTTTGTATGTAGAATTTATTTATAAACAATAAAAACAAAAAAAATCAAAAAAAAAAATTTATATGAAAAAAAACATGATTTACAAAAAAGGTCCGTAAGGACCTTTTCACACGGCCGTGAAGTTCAGAACTGTCAGTTATCGGAGGGTTAATTGCAATTATCGCAATTAAGGTCCATATCTGAACACGCTATCAATCGTCTTAGTACTATATAAGGGCCCAGAATATATATACTTTTTGTTTCTACGATCAATATTTCAATGTGTTATAAACAGAATGACAAACTTGTAATTTTTGTTGGTGGATATAAAAACCACGGATTTAATATTGATTGGTGTTTGAAAAATTCGTATCTTTAGACGAATAATCAGCAGTGTAACATAAGATGTATTAGTTACATTTAAATATACAAGTATCTGTATGGTAAAGAGAGAGTGTGTGTACTGCATAATAAAGTCGTATGTATTACATATAAATAAACATTTAATTACATCTTAACTGTAACTAATTACTATATAGTATTCAACATTAATGTAGTAAATAAATTAATAGTATCAGGTTTTTGTGGCCCCATCTCTCGTTAGTAATAAAGAAAATGTTAAAGGGACGAAAAAACATATTTATTTATTATTATGTATTACAGTTGTCATTGTCGCCTTCTTATTATTTTCAGTTGCCCCTTTCGACTCTTTTTTGAATTTCCGTCAGTCAGACCGTCATTTTAACCATTTGACTATCTTCAAGTTTGCATGTTGTTTTATTTACAATAGTTTGTTTTTATTGTTTGTTTTTGAGTAGGGTGAACAATAAAAACTCTATTGTTTTCTACTCCCACAAAATAAGGAAAAGAAAATGTTATTATCCTTAACCACTTGTATGTAGTATCTGAACGAATACATGAATGAATGAAAATGATGCGTGTTAGTATTAGACATGTATGTTAGTGTATGTACATTATGTATTTATTAAGAATCTACTGTTGTATGTGTGTGTCAAGTACTTAACCCCGTAATGACCACTTGTCATGCCAAAGAGGCTTTTCTAAGCGAAAAAATAAAAATCATTAAAAAGTTCATAAGAAAAATTTATAACAACAATAAGAGGAAAATAATTTTGATTAAAAGGGATGACTTTCCTGAAACTCTTTTGGGAAAGAAATAAAATGACAACCAACAATAGCAACAAAACAATATTTACGATAATGCCTGTTGATTATGGTCTAATACATTGTATAACTCTACCTCATCTCCAGCGTCTTCATCATCATATTCCTCTGAGTCATATTTTCATTTTCATTGTTGTTTAGTATAGTTGTTGCTTTGTACTCTATTTTATTATTGTTTTTCTACAAACGGAAATTAAGTTTATTTTTGTTCAGCAAGAACTCCTTGAACATTATGAAACAGCCTCATAACTTTTTAATATTGTAGTAAAACGAATGATTATGATATTGTATTGCATACTTAGAACTAATAATAAAGCTCATGAACTTCAAATAAAAATTATTATTATAACTTTAATTATTCTTATAAAAACAACACAGTTCTAATACTACTGTAAGGCAATTCCTAAAACGATGATTGGTTAAGGACGAAAACATGGCTTGCCATGTCAAGTTAAAGTCAAATGATCATTATTTACGGTCACACGTGGCCATAATTTTACATATGTATTTCGTCAAATATTTCATTGCATGAATCTGACCTCAAATAAAATTTAGAGCAAACAATGAAAAAAAATTTCCGTTAAACAAAATTATTTATTTGTCTACATAAAAAATATTTTCGCCATGTGACCATAGCGTGACCACTAGCTATATAAATGCCTAAACAATTTAAATTTGATATTGGAAATTTGTTTTTAATATTATTGCGCATTTTCCAAATTACAATCCAATATGTTTAATAAAGTTTTTTTGCATTTTCTTAATATGTTGTGAATTTTATTTTGCGCTTTTTATTTCATCAAGCTGCTGCGAAAAATAAACATCAAAAATAATTGCCCTATGGTCACATTATAACACAACACTTTCATGAAATATTTGTTTGTTCAAAAGAAAAAAAATATTTCCTCGACATATCGGCAAAATAAACATAGACTATTTAGAAAATATTTATGTAGAAAAATTGAATATGTTTTTGGTATCAGTTAAAAACAAAAGTTCAAAAATTTTATTTCTTAATTATAAGTATTTACTAGCCCAAGAACCGTTTTTATGATACCATTTTCAATGTTAATATGATATTTTCTTCGCTATAGTAATTGCGAACTATGTATAACTATTTATCTGCATATCGCACAATACTTACATATTGAAAAAAATATAAATTGATGCTAATGAAAAGCAGTTGTTCATTTGTGTTTTATTACTAAATACACTCAAAAAAAAGACATGTACTAAATTTTATGAAAAAAAATTCTTTAAAAGTAGTTCAAAAGTTTCCCTAAATTTGAGTAAAATTTAACTAAAATTAAGGAAATTTTATTAAAATGTAATAAAAATTACTTAATCTGAGTAAAAAAGCAAATAGTTCATAAACTTGATATTAGTTTATTATTTTCTATAGATAAATTACTTGATTGTAGGAAAATATTATTAACCGCAAAATAATATTTACTAGAAATTAATAAATTTTTCCTAGACTTAAGGGAATTACATAATAAAAATAAGTAATTTTGGTTTTAGTTCAAAAAACTGAGTTCAGTAAATGGTTTACTCCAAAATAGTTCATAATTTATAATATACTTAAAACTTGTTAATGGTTTTCTTTGATATTAGTTCAAATTTTCCTAAATACTGAGAAATTTATATTGCATTTTAATACATGTTTATTAAACTTCTACTTCGAGTTTATTGCTTACTAACTATTAAGAAATGCTTTCAAGAATCTAGTTCAGATAAATTTAGAAGCAAAGCAATATATTATTTCCTACCATTGAATAAAAGATGTCTTACTTCTTAGAAAGTAACAAACTGATATTTAGGAATATCTTCCTTAAAAAAAGTACAGATAAATTTTAAAAAATTGTATAATTGAAAATTATAACTGGTACAATTTTACTTGGTTTGAGAACATAATTAACTAAATATTACTTAAAATGTAGAAAAAATATAGTAAAAATTTACTTGAAACAGGTAAGTTAAATTCCTAAAAAAATAATGTAGATAATTTAAAAAATAATGAAAAATTTTACTAATTTGAAGTAAAAATTTCTTACAAAAATATTGAACATAAAGTCGTTTTCTTGAAAAAAATAAAATAGTTTTTGAAAACTTTTTTATAAGTAAATATTTACTAAATTTTAGAAAATAATTTACTTAATTTTGATATATTTTGAACTTAAACGTAGAACCGAATACCTAAACTATATACCATTAGGTAAACAGCACTGGCGTAACATTGGAATGTTGAAAGTAATTGTTTTAATTTTACAAAAAACACACATACTTGTTTTCTTTTGGTTTTAGTTTTATTCTGAACGAGTTGTAGTTGAAAACAGTCAATTAAAATATAAACTGTGTATTAACAAATAAAATAAAAGTGCAAAATTAAAAATATAATAATTAAATTTTAAATACAATTAATAACAAAAAAAAATATAAAATATAAAAAGGAAAGTGAAAAGTTAATTACGTTAGTTTATGTACTATGTAAGTGCCTTGTTAAGAATTTTATTTGACAAAAGTTTCGTAAAATTGTTTTTGTATTTATAAGCACATTTGTGCATGCACATTGTTTTTGATTATTAGTGTTAGTGTTTAAATGCGCCAACGTGGTCTGATGAATTGAAATGCTATAAATATGGAATCGGAAGACACTTTAAAAGATGCATTAACGCTACTCAACGGAGATGCATTTTTGGAAATTTTTAAAGGTATTTTTGTTTTTTTTATCATATTTTTTAAACTATGGTGTCTTTTAATGATTCAAAACAATCATCAATAAGCTCATTATTAGAACATGAAGAAGTAAGTTTATTTTTCGGCCTTTTTCTAATATATTTACAAAATTTATCCGAAATAGTTTAGTATTGAAGCAGTATTAAAATCGTCTATATCTGGGAAATCGATTTTAACTTCATAACTGACATTAATAAGAAAATAATTACAAAATACGCAAAATTTCAAATAGCAAGTTGTGTTATTGCTTATATTATTAAAATATGTATGTATACTTAAACAATTTTCTCTAAAACAAGGTTTTCAATTTTTAAATTTGAGCTTTTACGTAATTATTGTTTGTTTCTTTAAATTCAAAAAGTGCATCTGTATTGGAATTTCATATTTTCCAATGAATATTTATTTATTTGTAACTGCTAATATATGATGCGCTATTTGTATTTTTGTAACGATTGCCTTGGAATAGTATAATTAGGAAGACTAAGGACCTTCAGTGTTCCATAGCCAAAGATGCAGTGTGTCACAAAGAGTGTCCCTTCCACGTAGTTCTTACGAAAAGAACCATAATTTAACTATGAAAAGGTTCTGAATTTTTTCACAATTTATCACGTAGCAGAAAATTCTGAAGTACATTTTTTTAAATTGTTGCCCTTGTTTAAACAGAATCCTTAAGTATACATATGTAACTCTTCTTATACATATAAAAAAAATATGAAATAGAGCGATACACATGTTTCAGTAGCTTTCAGCGTTACGGAAATTGGATTTGTAATTTATAGTTATGACCCAATCTTTACTGCATCTAAAATTCAAGATTTTATGAAATTGATTTTATCATATGTGAAAGTATTTTCATCATATTCTGTTAGGCCTGAGTTATTAGATTATAAAATACTACCAGCAACGTCCATAAAGTCACCTCCAATTCATATTCATGAATCAAACTGTAACTACTATTTAAGACCTAAAAATACTTGGTAATTATAAACAAATAATAAAACTAAATTCAAATCCTGTACAAATATTATATTGTAATCAAAACTATAATTAAATCAAATATTAATCTCAATTTCAAACAAAAATTAAAAATACTTTTTATATAAAAAAATTAAATTTAAATCCTGTAAAAATATTCAATTGTAATTTAAAAATACATATATCTTCAAAACTATAATTAAATCAAATATTAATGTAAATTTTATATACTTTTTTTGTTATTCTTAAATTGTAAAATATTTTAATAATAAATAAACCTTTTAAAGAACCTATTCGTATACGTTTATTTCTAGATAAAGCAATATTTAGCATCTAGGAAAATAATATTAAAATTAAGTAAATATATTACTTCTAAATTGGAAAAAATTTAATTGTACTTTTATTCTAGTAAGCTAGAAAAAATAGGTTACTAGTAACATATTTTTTATTTTATTTAATAAGTTACAGTACATTTCTTCCTATTTTCTGGGAATAATTTACTCAGTTTTAGTATTTTTTTTCGTTAATTTTAGTAATTTTTTTTCTTCTGGGGTGGATGCGCTTACTCAATTTCAGTTCTTATTTGCAGATTTGTTTCCTTGCTTTAAGGCTTAATGTACTCTTTTTTACATATATTGTATCCAATCTTGGGAAAAAATTAACCTAAATTCATAACTTTTTTATTCGTTTTTGGTAACAGATTTATTAAATTGAAGTAAATTTTTACTCAGAACTGGTACATGTTGTCATAATTTTAAGTAAAAAATATTTATCTTTTAACTAAAATAGACGAAAAATTTCCTAATTTTTATTGTTCTCTCAAATTTATCTGAACTATATTCTTGTAAATATTAACTAAAATGAAGGAATGTTTCAGATAATTTATGAACTAGTATAAAAATAATTTTTCCACTATTCTAGTTAAAATTTACTATAATTTAAGAAAATTTTGTATAAAAGTAGGAATTTCGGACTAATATTAAGTAAATTTTTTTTCCCAATATTAAGGAAATTTTTTACTGACTTGTAATAAAAAATGTCTTTGGCGCCATACGACAACCATTACGTCCTCAAAATAAGTAAAATTTCCTAACTTCTAGTTCATTATTTTTTTGAGTGTACTTGTGTTTTATTTTATTGGAAACAAATTATTTAAAATCGTAATATAATCACCGTACTCGTATTAGGTGATTCGCTATCATATAGTGTTTTGGATAATTGGGTCAAAGTCAGAATAAATCCACAAATTTTATTAATCACTTTATCAAATGACTTGCAAGACAAATAAAAAAAAAATGGAGAAAAATATTTGCTGTTTAATGTTCACACATTTGTCACATTAGAAACAATTTTATTGTCGATCGATAAATTTGTTTGACGAAAATCAGCTGTTTTGTTGTTTCCCTCCAAAAATATTTTATGTTCAAACTAGAAACAGAAAATATTTGACGTTTAAATAAATTTTAAAAATTTCATAATTGTTTCAGCTGTATAGCAAAATCATTTAAAATTTTTTTTTTAAAGAGAAGTCACACTCAGGCAATAAATATGCCTATATATTAATTAATTAATTGTGTTACTTTCTTTGGAAAGGGATAGGTAGAAGAAGAAGAGGTGGTGAAAGTAGAGAAAAGCTTTTCATATGACAAAACTATAATTGCGTTAGCTTCAAACAGCTGTCATTGAAAATTGAAAAAAACAAAAATCGGCAAAATAATAAAATTAAGCGGAAAATTTTAAGAAAAGTGTTTGCGGTGGAAAAATGAAGAAGGTAAGATTAATATAATAATTAGGCTATTTTGGCGTTGATTTTTTGATAACTCTTTACAGGAACAAAAAAAAAAAATAAAGAGATAGAGAGGCGAATTGGGCTACTGCAGAAACAATTTTTTTTTCTTTTTTATATTTTTGTACACATCCAGTTTTTGTTCTTTGCATAAACAGCTGGTTGATTTTAAAGTGATGTTAAATTACTTAAAAGCAGTTTCAGCTGGTTTTAAATTAAAAGTATGGTTTATCGGTTAAGCCTCAGTTAGCCGACTGTAACGGAATGTAGTGTAATGACGTAAAAATGTAAGGAAATTCTATTTCTTACAGATTCATACATTACGGTGTTGCGTTTGGCCCATTCACTTCAACATGCACAGAAGTAATAATTAGTTCATATAAACCAACTAACTCTTACACCCTACATTTTAAGCTACTACTTTGATTAATCTTATATAAATTTACTACGTAACTGATCTCATCTGGTGCCGGCTGCCATCGATGAACAAAGTACTTTAAGTTATTTTAAATATATACATATATGTATATAAATATTCAACCAAACATAAGTCATACTCACCCAATTTTACCTTTAATAAAGGAAATATGAATATTTACTTATTTTTAATTTATTTTTCTTAAATATTCATACGACCTTTAGATTCTTGATATGAAAAAAATTTTAAAATATCCTAAAAAGTCATCATAGTTCATAATAATTCGTTAACTGTTCAAATGAACTCTATATGTTAAGGTGACCAAGTACATTCGCCTCCTATTTGAAATGTCACCACTGTTTTATTTATTTTATAAAATTCTTTAAATTAAACAACTTTGATTCTTCTATAATTTAACTTAATAATTTAGAGTAACCATTTACTTTATATATTGAGAAAACTCAATATATGTAAACTAAAGGGTGTCCCAACTAGAATGCAATTTTTAAATTTTAAATAAAACACAGATATTTAAAAAACAATCGTGAAACTTTATTATATCGTAAAGTAGACAGAATGCGGTTATGTATCGAACAAGATATCGTGCAGATGGCCGCCGCGGCTTTGCTGGCACACACGCGATCTTTATTAGAATATTTGAATTTAATTTAGTTAATTAAAAAACTATAGCATAATGAGTAATTATGAAATTCTGAATTTTGTATTATTCATTATGAAAGGTGCAGTTACAGCTATGGGATAGAATAGGAAGTTTGATTTTAGACCAGTTTATCAAAATTCCAACTCGGGCTACACAACAATCATTGACTATTTTCAAATCTTCTATCTTCTTTGTGTATCGCTTTTGTATTGTGTAGATTTGACTACTTAAATTTTAAATCTTATGTTAATGGTTCTAATTTCACCAACATGCGAAAACCACAGCCGAATTTATAGGTAGTACCGTTCCCAATAGATTCCATCTATTCAGAATTGTTTCACTCTTCACATATGGCAACATTTCGAAATTTTAAATAATAAAATTTGTATAAAGCTCTACTAAAATTCAATAGACTTGAAAATAAACCATCAGTCGGATATTTAAAATTCCAACAATACTTAACTAAAGCAATTGTTATAAATAAATAAATAATACCCAAAGTACAATCAACATAAGCGTATAATAAAACATACAACAGACAACCAACATTTATGGTCCAGATGAAATCAGTGGTATTTTCGAATAAAAAAACAAACGAACCATTTAAAAAAAAATCAAAGGACTTTCACATACACACACACACCCACACACACAAGGAAGATTACGAATAGTCAAACACTCTCAATAATATCGAATACAATTGAATTGAATGTTTTTTATTTGGACAATTGTACATTTATTTGTAGCAAGTGTTGCAACTGTTTGTTGTTGTTGTTGCTGTTAGTAGTGGCAGAGGTTTGTTTAGTTGCATTGTTACAGATAAATATATTTAACTCTCTTTGTTGTGCCATCAAGAAAAATGTACGAACAGAGAAACTACTTGTTCAGATACCAAAACCACCACCAAAAAAAAAGAAAACAATAAAAAACCGAAAAAAACACTTTAAATAAAAGAAAATCCATCGATGATGCTGATGCTGATGACGGTTAATAGCAGTGGTCATGTAGTTGATACTTTTTTTTAGTTTGATTTTATTGTGTTTTTCTTTTTTGATAGTCAAAGTCATCATTATTCTTGTTGTTATTTTTATTGATGACTCTGGTGAAGATTACAACGAGACTGTCATCGTTGCACAATGACCACTTGAGATGAAAATATTTTTTTGTTTTGTTGTATTTGTATTTACAAACTTTTTGTTGTTGTATTTTCCTACAACTATCTTTGTTGTTTAAAGTTCGAAATGAATGAATGAATGAATGAATGATTTATTTCTTGCACAATTGCTTTAGAGTTTCGCATTCCCTATTTTATTTCATCTCTGTAACGAGAATTATCATCATCAATAAAGATAAATAATAATCAATAATCTTGTTGTATAACATAAATTATTTACACACTTATTGAATCAGGATTTAAATAAATACTTAACATAAATACGTACGTAACATATCGTTCATTTGCTACAGACGGTTATAACTAGGATTTGGGGTCTGGGAATTCCCTAATGATAATTTTTACGTTAATTTAAAATTTGTTTGGCAAAATATTATCATTTTTGAAATGTTTAACGTATATGTACTGCCTACAAAGAAAAAACAGAAAGAATTAAGTTTTTGAACAAAACATTTTAAACTAAAGCGTTGTCATGATGATCATTACGATTTCATGTCTGGATATTTTGCAAACGTTTTGAAATGTTGAATTTGACAACAACCTTTATATGGGTACATACATATGTCGATACATCTGATTCACCATAAGCTTCGGTGAGCAATCAGAAAAATCGCGAATTCGACATTATCAAAGCAAAATAAAACTTTTTTGTTGCACTATAATGTTCAATAACTAAGTGAGAATAAATTATTAATATGTAGTGGAGAGGGGGGCACGTTTGAACACGTGGCACCTTTTAACAATGTTGATAAAATCTCAGTTTAACATTTTTTCCGACCCTTAACCGAGTTTTTCGCATGACAACCTTGTTTTCTAGCAACGTCAACAACGTTTGCTAGTTTTTTCAGTCGTCAACCGAATGTAATTGGTGAACAAGTTTTCGCAGTGGCATTGTAATTTTTTTATTTTTTTTGTAAGAGTGCAAGAAGTATTCGGTGATGGTTTTCTTTCGTGAAAGAAATTTATTGCAGTCCAAAATTCATTTCAAACAAAATTAAGTTAAGTAATTTGATATTTATGTAAAACAAAATATTTATTATAAATTTCCGTAAAATGCCAAAAACCAGTTCAGGTTTAAACAAAGAAAAAGGGGGCACCTTTGAACATGTTAATTTATCATCCGAAGTACCAAACATTGTTGATTCTCTCTTATTTTCTGAAAATGACGACTCCAATGCTGATCATGATGCTTTAAAGGAAAATGTAATGTCACCTGAAATCGCAGGGTCTTTTCCGTCTTAATAATATAAAACTTATTTTTGATCTGAATTTTTTTTATTTTTAATTGTTAATGTTTATGTTTTTCTTAATTTTTTTCTTTAATTTTTTCTTAATAAATCAAATTTATTATATATGTATATATAACTGTTTATTTTATTTTTGGACATAAGCGCTACAAGAAAAAATTGCCGTTCAAAGCTGCCCCAGCCTAGTTCAAAGCTGCCCCGTATGAGGGGCGCATTTGAACACAATGACTTCATCCAATAAAAAAATAAAAAAAAATATAAATCGAACTAAAAAAAAGTTACTTGTAGACTTAAACTAAAGTTTATTTCCATACATATTAGTTAAATTATGTAAAAAAGTCAATAATTCAAAAATATAAATTTGTATATGGCTTGAAAGCAAAAAGTGTTCAAAGGTGCCCCCCTCTCCACTACCTTTCTAAAAGACATATATGTAAGTTACTAAAGACAAAAATCGCGTTCAACAGGGCTTCATATGTTATGAGTCTCGCATTTTTAAGTTGCATACAAAATATATATAAATAAATTTCATCAAACACAACTAATCTTATAAACCAATCAAACATTTGAAACATTTTTAAAGAAATTTAATTTGCTAAAAGCCGTCTGTCTCGAGTATTATATAAAGAAACAATTCAGTAAAGTGTGCATACTAGGTAGAAAAGAATGGAGGGGATAATCCAGTCATTTCTTAAACTGCAGGACGCAATAAAAAAACAGATGAAGGGCTTGTTTCACATTTGAAAATATTAGTAGATGTTTTAAACTTTATTAAAGTTGCAGCAGGTTTATATGTAAACATTCTTTATGAGCAGCTATTATCCATAAATTCAATGCAAATCAAAATATGTATGTAAAATTAAAGAACGATATTGATGTCATTGATAAATTACCTAACAATGTCAAAAAATACAATCGGTCAAATAATCTTTATAATGGGAAAAACTGAAAACTTGCCAGTAAAATAACAAATCGGATGTAAGATGACTTATGCAATGCATAAGTTAATTTAAAAAGCACTTGATAGATGAACTTAAAATAATTTCTTATTTCTTTTAAATATAATTTAATTCTCTTACTAACAAATGATCTTAAAATGTGCATCCCTCGTAGTGGGCTGTTTTTCTTTAGTAATGGATACAATTTTATAAAAATTTTAATCTTTATAACTTTTTGTAAAGCATCAATTCAATTGCAATGACATACTTCATGTAACGTTATTTCTAAAATTTCACACTCCTTGTGGAGTTTCAGTTTTGAATTGGGGCCTCATAAATTCAACAGGGGTGGTAACATAGGTCCCCAAAATGGGGCAACTTGGGTTGCATTCGAACGCTCGCTCGCTATCGACTGCTGTCATTTGAAATTTCGATACATATTATTCGATAACGACTAATAGAATCCCAAAAGTTAAAAAACTCGAACATCGTATACAACTGCCAGAATTAGCCCCCTGGTTTCATTATACCTACACAATAGTGGGGAGGATATATTGAATTTGTGCTGATGTTTGTGACGCCCATAAATATTGGTGTAACACCCTTCTTAAAGTATACCGATCAACTCTGAATCACTTCCTGAGTCGATTTAACGATGTCCGTCTGTCTGTCCGTCTGGCTGGCTGGCTGGCTGTCCATGTAAAGGTTGTGCGCAGAGTATAGGTCGCAATTTTTAAGATATTTCAATAAAGTTTGACACATGATACTTTTTTGGCCCAAGGACGGATGGAATTGAAACTGGTGGAAATCGGTCCATTATTTCGCCTCCATACAAATTTTCTTGTGAAATGGGGTTTAAAATTATAAATGTATGAATTATGCAAGTTTCCTAATAAAATTCACCACAAATGTGTGGTAAATGCAGCCAAATTATATCTACAAGTTTTGTGCAAATCGGTCTATAATTGACCATAGCTCTTATATCCCTCTCGGTATCCCAATAATATTGCAAACAAATATGTTGACAAATAATATGGTAAAATTTTATGATGATCGGTCCATAATTAGTCGTAGCACACACTTTAACGATCACTAATCTCTCACAAATGTTGGTATCCAAATAAAATTCAACACATAATAAGTTTCATATATACAGAAATTACGACACCTAATTTTATAATATTCAGTCCATAATTAGTCGAAACTCCCATATAAGATCCTCTTCGTAATTAACTTAACCTCCATAAATCTTTAAAAAGTATTTATATCAACATAAAGTACAACAAACACACGAGTAATATTTATCATGGCACTAAATTTTTAGATGATCGGTCCATAATAGGTAATATCTCCCATATAGCGCACATTTCTGAAAAACTATATATATACTGGGTGTAGGATATTACTTTATTGCCTGTTTAAGCCTTTTATCCATTTCCAAAAGCTAATTTTGTATTTGATATTTGTCCCAAGCCGTAAGTATTATTTCCAATCAATTTTAATATCACTTCCTTTTGAGTTAACACTTTTCTTAGCATTATTATTATTCTTCAAGTCAAGACTGACCATATAATACCCTTTATCCAGTATATATGCGAAACCAGTTTTTCAGAAATGAGTGTTGTATGGGAGATATGACCTAATATGATGAAATTAAGTAGCATGACTGCATATAAATATTATTTATTATTTATTTATTAAAGTGATATTCAGAAAAGGTTCTTATGTCGTTACCGATCATCATAAAATTAGGCAGAATAATTTGTTTCATATATACCCAATATCTGTGTTACATTTGATTTAAAGTTTTAAGAAATTTATTGATGTTAAAGTGATTTTCAGAAGTGAACCAAATATCGGAACTATGTTCAGTATATGTTTAAAAGCTATTGAATGAATAAATAAAAAAATAAATAAATTATTGTCAAATCTGCACAACATTTTTAGAGTTGATTTTCTTTAAGTATAAATTGTTTGTGATATAATTTGTTTGGCTGCATATATAAATCAAAAATGTATGAACGATAAGGTTCTAATTATGAAGGATAGTTGTATGGGGTTAGGAGAAATAATGTACATATTTTAACCAATTTCAAAAGGCTTAATCGTTGGGCAGATGATTTACATGTACAGCCATCCAGCCAGCAAATTTAGCCAATTAAATAAAAAATTATGAAAAATATAAACAGACAGACATACATATGTATTTATGCGATTATTCCACGAAAATGTGTTTCTTTTTCAAAATCGTTAATTATACAATAAATTACTATTAAGAAATCCATAAATTATTCGAACGAGCATCATTCGTTTCATCAATCATTATGTTTCTCTATTAATTTCTTTGATATTAACTTAGATAAATAAGAACTTTCCATAGAAAGGAACAAAAACTTGCATTTATTTCACCACAGATAATAAAAATAATATATAATTGTAGTGTGTGTGGTTGTAAGTCACTCTTAAAATGTTTCTTGACACTGAGTTTAATTAAAAATTAAAACCTTAATTGTACTAACCATAAAACTCTTAAAACTAGACTAGAGCACATGAGAACATTACTTTACACATGCAGCTGCCTTAGAACACCAAAAGGTACAAGAAAACAAGTAAGAAAGTATAGTCGGTCAAGTGCGACTATATAATACTCTACACCAAGTATATGTATAAAACAGGTTTTCAGAAATGGGCGCTATATCCAAAAATTAAGTGCCATGACTAATGTAACCATTATTTATTTTTATTTATTAAAAAATTTATTATAATTAAAATTACAATAAATCTAAGGCTAAAAGCACTAGCATCAATGGCTATCGGCTTAATATTTCTTGAATAAGTATGTATATGTTAGTATTTTTGTTAGATAACTGTAACCATAAATATGATGCTTGTTAAACGATATAAATACTTTCAACAAATTTATGGAGGAATTGCGGAAGGGTCTTATATGGAAGATTTGACTAATTATGGACCTACCATTATAAAATAAGTTGTCACTATTTCTGTATATATGAAAATTATATGTGTCGAATTGAATTTGGATACCAACATTTTTAAGAGATTTATGGTCGTTAAAGTGATTTTCGGAAGTGGACTTTATATGGAAGCTATGATCAATTTTGGACCGATCTGCACAAAATTTGTAGATGTAATTCGGCTTTACTTACCACTCACTTGTGGTGAAATTTGTGAGGGTACTTGCATAATTCAAACATTTATGACCGTTAACTCCCTATTTCGGGAGGACATTTGTATGGGGGCCAGGTGAAATAATGGACCGATTTCTACCAGTTTCAATCCCTTCCGTCCTTGCGACCTTTACTCTGCGAACAAGCTTTCCATGGATAGCCAGCGAGCCAGACGGACGGACGGACGGTCATCGTTAATTCAACTCAGGAAGTGATTCAAAGTCGATCGGTATACTTTAAGGTGGGTGTTGGACTAATATAATATTTATTTACAAATCAAATATACCCTTCCACTATGGTGCTGAAATCTGTTCTGACTATTACAGGCAACCTGTACCCAATGTAACATTGATCACTTTACTTAAAAAACAGGATATCCAAAATTGTCTTGTTTCGTTCTTGATCAGTTCATGAGCACTTGTTTCGGCGCGGAATGTGTTGCCAAAAAGATGAGAACAGGTAACAGCTAACAATGGTCAATAAATTTATATTGTACAAATGTTTCAAAGAGAAATATTCATCTGAGTCCCAACAATGTATTAATATTCTTCTTCCTTATGGAACTCTAAGTCGATTGAGGTATATCTGCCTGTCTGTTTGTTTGGTAAAACTCTCTCACGTCAAAAAAAAACGTAACCAAAATCATCAAGGTTAACGAAAAACCGTTTATAAAGCAGCAAAATCGGTGCTGTAGAACAAGAATTATGGACCGAAATGTGTTACTATCTCCATCAAAATATGATATTTTCCATCAGTTTTTTTGCAATTTTGTTTAAATTTTAATTTAATTTAAATGATAAAAGGAGAAACCGTGATAAAAATAGTTAGAATCGGTCCATGATTTCTCATAGCTCCCATACAAAATTCATTCCGAAATATGACTCAATAGTATATAAATGTCTGTAAAATAGCAATATAAATTCAAAATTCCACGAAAATAAGAGTCATGAAAAAAGAAATCGCAAAACAAAATTTTTTTTTAGTTCGGTCAATATTTGACTATAGACCCCATATAAACTCCACTTCCGAAATTCACTTAAATATGTATAAAACTGGTATAAAAATTGTTAATTGTAAAATTGGATACTTATGACCCATAATTGGTCATAGCTCTCATATAAGGACCACATCCTTATATTGGTTAGTATCAGCACTGACCCAAACTTTACACAAATCGTTTATATATTTACATAAATACAAAAATTATACTACAGGATTTTGTGTATATCGGTCCATATTTGATTGTATTCACCTTATAAGGTCCGCTTCAAAAAATCTCATAAATATACCGGTGTTCATAGTTGGCAATAGCTACCAAACAGCCATTAAACTCTTGTAAATAACGGTATTTAAATGAAATTCAACCAAAATAAGCCTCACCTTATGTTCCTTAGCTTGTGGTGAATATGGAAAAATGTTTTTGTACTCTTATACCAATTTTTAATTTTATAAATTGTTAAATTGCACAAAAGATTGTTATAATAAACAGACAAACTCTGTAAATAATGGTATGATTAAAATTTAAAAAACTTGTAAATAAATTATGTTTGTGTGAATTTGCCTTTCAAACAATATACATATATATGTATGTATGTATATATTTGCGCCAAGACCAAATAAGGATTTTCTAGCCGTAACACCAGTGTAGTTTTTGCAATTTTCATTATATTTAGGTGGAGGGTATTTAAGATTCGGCACAGCTACACTGTAACTTGTTATATCCTTTCAGTTTGCAAATTTGTGAACATTTTAAATGTGATAACGGCAATATTTATTGTGCGCTGGTTATTTATTGCGCACTTCTTCTATGCAGGCAGTTTTGATTTAATAATAAACAATCTTTCTATTGTGGTACATATACATACATACATACATACCTACACAATTTTTCAACACAACTATGAAAATCTGCACATTCATACTGAGAGTCGTAAAAATGGAATCATATGAAATTATGTATAAGATAATAAATAGATTCGCATACATACAGGCCAGAGCAACACAGCGATAATGCGATGAGAATAGGTTTAATGCAGTGATGTTCAGCCCATACAACAATTGTTTGAAAAATTTACACACATTTGTTATGCTCTTTTAAAAACATTCATTCACTCGTCGTTCAGCAAGCGATGAGAACACATGCGACGGACTATCGTCATTTTTTTCAGAAATTTGTTAAGCATTGTTGTTGCTTCTTGTTGATCGAAGCATAGCAAACACACGCGATTCAATTACAATTGAAGACGAAAAATAAAAAACTGTTTTAGATAGACTTATTTTTGTTTTTTATCTAAATAACTGTTCTAAAATTGGTTTTCGATATTGATAATTGTTATTTACGGTCCCTGATATTGTTTCATAAGGTGTTTATATTTGGAAAAAATTCTTTACTTTTTTCTGATTTTAAGCGTTTGACAATATGTTTGCTGTGCAAAATCTCTCACAAATACATCTACATTTTATTTTTGAACATCACTGGTTTAATGTGTTTAATTTTTTATTTTCCCCCAAAAACAAAATTCATAAAAATAACAAAAGGGAATCAAACAGAGAACGAAATTACTAATCAGTTCTTCCACAAAAGTTGAAATTTTTTTATTGTAATTTGGAAATTAATGTGTTGCATGTGTGTGATTGCGTATGAAAGAATATTTGTTTTATAATGGCAGTATGCTTTACTCTCGATAATGACTAATAAACGATGGAATGAATGAATAAACAAAGATGGAAAACATTTTATTGCATGCTTTTAGGATGAACAATAATTATGCTACTCATATATCCAACAAACAAACAACCAACCTAACAAAGACACAAACCAATACCATCCGTCCATACTCTTGTGTGAACATAAAATTAGTAAGTACATACATACAGTAAGTTCTTAAATATTAGTATATAAGAACGCTATGATGATATCACATGCGTTTCGACCAAACTGTTATACACAAAACAAGAGAACAGAATGTTGTACACTACAATACCAAAACTCCTAAACATCCACTATACTACATTAAAAAAATATTCACTTTACAACTGCTGGTACCAAAATGCGATGGGGTAACAGGAAAACATATTATTTAGTGATGTCAACTTTTGCTGAATAAAAAAACATTTACAAATTTTAACTATACATATGGATGTACATACATATGTATATGGAACAAAATTTACTTTTAAATAAATATTTTATTTATCTTATTTATAAAATTCAAGAGGAATTGGTCTTGTTTATGGCAGTCCCAGTTTATATGTTTGTGATTTGATTTGCTTTTGGTTGGTTTAGGCGACATCGGATCTACAAAATTTGTGGGAAACAATTTATTTGTTTTTAATTTTGCAAAAAATAATAAAAGCAATATGGGTCAATTTCAATAAAAACGCAATTTTTTGTGTCTCGCACTTTACACTACTATTTTAGGTAAAAAAAAAATAAAAAAACAAAAATGTGAGAGTGATCAAATTTGTATGTTTGTTTTTTTTTTTTTTTGTTTATTCAGAATGGTGTTTTGTTTCTCCCTCTGACTGCTTCCATACGTACCCTACACCCACTATATGTATAAAACAGTTAATCAGAAATGTGGGCTATATGGGAGATATGACCTATTATGGACCGATCATCCAAAAATTTAGTGTCATGATTTCTGTGAATATAAATATTGTGTGTGTTAAACTTTATCTCGATATAAATACTTTAAAAAGATTTATGGAGGTTAAAGTTGATTACGGGGAGGGTCTTATATGGAAGTTTCGACTAATTACGGACCGACCATTATAAAATTAGGTGTCAACATTTCTGTATATTATTTGTGTCGAATTTTATTTGATTACCAACATTCTTAAGAAATTTATGATCGTTAAAGTGATTTTCGGACTAATTATGGGCCTATCATAATAAAATTGTACCGTATTATTTACATGCATATGAAATATATTAGGGTTCAATATTATTTGGATACTGACATTTTTGAGAGAGTTATGCTCTTTAAGGTGATTTTCGGAAGTGGGCCTTATATGGGAGCTACGACTAATTATGGACCTATTATAATAAAATTGTACCGTATTATTTACATGCATATGAAATATATTAGGGTTCAATATTATTTGGATACCGACACTTTTGAGAGAGTTATGCTCTTTAAGGTGATTTTCGGAAGTGGGCCTTATATGGGAGCTACGACTAATTATGGACCTATTATAATAAAATTGTACCGTATTATTTACATGCATATGAAATATATTAGGGTTCAATATTATTTGGATACCGACATTTTTGAGAGAGTTATGCTCTTTAAGGTGATTTTCGGAAGTGGGCCTTATATGGGAGCTATGACTAATTATGGACCGATCATAATAATATTGTACCGTATTATTTACATGCATATGATATATATTAGTGTTCAATATTATTTGGATAGCAAAATTTTTGAGAAAGTTATGCTCTTTATGGTGATTTTCGGAAGTGGGCCTTATATGGGAGCTACGACTAATTATGAACCTATCATAATAAAATTGTACCGTATCATTTACATGCATATGAAATATATTAGGGTTCAATATTATTTGGATACCGACATTTTTGAGAGAGTTATGCTCTTTAAGGTGATTTTCGGAAGTGGGCCTTATATGGGAGCTACGACTAATTATGGACCGATCACAATAAAATTGTACCGTATTATTTACATGCATATGATATATATTTGTGTTAAATATTATTGGGATACCTTCATTTTTGAGTGAGTTATGCTCTTTAAAGTGATTTTCGAAAGTGGGCCTTATATGGGAGCTATGACTAATTATAGACCGATCTTCACGAAATTTGTAAACGTGATTTAGCTTAATTTATTACTCATTTTTTGTGAATTTTGTGTGCATACTTGCATAATTCAAAGATTTATGACCGGTAAACCCCAATTTCGAGAGGACATTTGTATGGGGGCCAGGTGAAATAATGGACCGATTTCCACCAGTTTCAATCCCATCCATCCTTGGGCCAAAAAATATCAACTACCGAATTTTATCGAAATATCTTCAAAATTGCGACTTGTACTCTGCGCACAAGCTTTACATGGACAGCCAGCCAGCCGGACAGACGGACGGACATCGTTAAATCGACTCAGAAGGTAATTTTTTAAGCTAAGCTGATTACCTTTTTAGACATCGGGGTGAGGGGAAGATAAGACGAGTACATACTTGATTGTACTAGCAATTCGTGTTGCTCTCTTATTCGTATTACATATGTGTATACAAATGTGCTGTGTGAACACCGAAAAAATTTCTAGGAAAAAATTGTATCAATCTTTTCAATAAAAATTGCTTCGTGTAAATTGGGACTTACTAGAATTCAAACTCAAAGAAGACTTTGTAGAGCTGCCCTTATTGATTGATACAATTAAAACTTTAATTTATTCTTTATAACTTTGTTGATTGATTCAATTAAAACATTATTTAAAATTATTATTATTTTTTATTATCTTTTTAATTTAAAGTTAAAAAATATTAATTGAGTAAAAAATCGCCAATTTCCAATTTTTACAAATCTTGGTAATTGGTATAATTATTTTGATAGGAAGCATAAATTTGAAAAATTTTTTTTTTGCTTATATCAATCATTGTGGTAATTGCACACGATTTTTACTTTTTCCTGTGTATCCGCCGCACAGTGGCTCAGAATCGTTTTTCATCAACCAAAAAATCTGTAACTTTTGAACCGATGGAGATATTTTAGTATTTTTCTTTTATTTTTCTCCAGTTTTAATTTAATTAAAATCGCTTCAGTAGATGATGAGAAATTTAAGGTCAAAGTTGAACTTTTGATTTTTTGTAGCACTTAGTATGATTTTTGATTTGAATCTGATTGTATTATAAAAAAGGCACATGCAGTTAAAAAAAAAACATTTTAATAATATCCAGGATAATTTTGTGAACTTTATCAATTCTGCATTAGGTTCCATTAGAACCGGTTCCAATAGAAGCGTGATTTTATTTTTTATTTTCTTTTTTTTATTTAAATAACAATAAGAAAAACAATTTTTATTTTTTACGAAAATTATAATTATTATATATTCGGTTGGAAAATTGCCTGCAAATATTCCATATTGAGTTCTATATTGTTTCTGTCCTCTAGCAGCCTGCTTTGCATCTTCATCTAAGTTCCGATGTTCTATTACCCATTGAGTTCGAATGGTAGAGATTAGTGGATCTAATATTGCGAATAATATATTAAATAGAGCTTCATTTGTTAAATATCGTTTTTCAGGTATTGTCCTCTCTATAAAATCTGTAATCTTTATTCCTGAACTTTCTCTGATAGATCTCTAAGTGGTACTAAATGATGCTTTATTACATACCCTCCATGATAAAAAATTTTGTGAACTGTTCCAGACATTTTTCGTTATAAAAAAATGTCAACCCATTATTAATAATAGTTTCTGATTAAATTTACAAAAATTACATATTTTTTTTAATATTTTAAAATATTTGTTTTTAACAGCAAACCACGCCCAAAATTACCTAAATTTTTGGCTACCTTAGTTATAATATGTTTGCCATTTTGGAAATCACTGACTATAACAAAATAGACTTTTAGCCAATGAAATTAATTGCTGAGCTACCGTGCGCTACCTGCTAATTTGAAGCCGATTAGTCTTAGCTTAGATTAGTCTTGAATCTTAATTTCGAGCAAAAAAATTTTAGTTTTAGTCACAGTATTTTTTTAGTGTGCACATAAACAAAACGTGGGCAAACCTCACACAAATTTGTCCATACATATTCAAACACGATCCAAGGTCATTTTTTAAGTTTGTAAACTCAAAAAGGAAGACTAATGGTACAGCAAAAAACATGAAATATCTAAATACTGAATCTTGTGATGAGGCGGTAATCAGTGATTTATTCGCCGACTTCTTTATTTCTATTTACTCTGATGCCCATTATGATGTTAATATTGTCAATCCATTCAAAATATTCCATAGTCAAACAATATATTTTTCATTGACCAACACTACACACATTATTGAATGTTTAAAAAGTTTTAAATATTCATTTTCAAATGGACCCTGATGGCATACCAAACTGTGTTTTGATGGAATGTACACATGCTATTGCATTTCCATTATCAATTATTTTTAATATTTCATTAAATAATGGCTACTTTCCCAATATTTGGAAATAATCATATATTATTCCTCTATTTAAATCTGGTAATAAATCACACATAACGAATTATAGAGGCATAGCTAAACTTAGTGCAATTCCAAAACAATTTGAGAAATGCATCACTAATTGTCTTTCACACCAAATTTCTTCGTTACTAACACCTTTTCAACATGGTTTTCGCAAAGGTTCTCAGCTATGACTAATATTATGCAGTTAACAATTTTAGTCAATGATGGATTTGTCAACGGTCAACTTACTGACGCCATTTACACAAATTTTAGTAAAGCCTTTGACAATCTTCTGTTAAAAAATTGAATGTTATGGGTTTCAACAACATTTTTTTAAACTGGTTCAAAACATATCTTATAAATAGCACACAGTCCATAAAATTTAATGGTGCAATTTCCAAAAAGATATTGGTAAAGTCCGGCGTCCCGCAAGGAAATCATCTCGGCCCTATTTTGTTTTTGCTGTTTGTAAACGACATGCCGGAAGCAATCAAATACTCAAATATATTGATGTTTGCGACTGATGTGAAAATATGTTCTAGTTTTAAAAATTCAGCAGATCATATTTATCTGCAGTATGATTTGGATCATTTTAATAACTGGTGTGAACTTAATTTAATGGAATTAAACCTGAAGAAATGCAAACATATGCACTTTTCAAGAAATTATGATGCTGTCAATTTTTACATGTTAAGTGATCATAAACTAAAGTTGGTAAACTCAATTATGGATGTTGGGATGTTGTTAGATGCAAAGTTAAATTTTGTACAACATATAACGATGACTGTTAATAAAGCTCGTGGTATTTTAGCCTATATAAAACGATGGACAAAAGAATTCAATGATCCCCACATCACTAAATGTTTATATACTTATCTAGTAAGACCGAATTTAGAGTATGGTTCTGTTGTATGGGACCCTGATCATATTGAATCCGTTCAAAAACAATTCCTTCTTTTTTGTTTGAAGGATATATACCGAGGATATGCAACACTTCCATCATATTCAACAAGATTACGTTTGATAAAATTACCAACATTAAAAAGCCGTAGAATAATAGAATAATGCTTAACATTTCCTTTGTAGTAAATCTTATAAATGGAAATGTCTGCTCTGAATTTCTATTAAACAAAACTATTATTTAGTGTTCCCCAATGTTCACTGCGCCTCTATAACAATTCACTTTATGTTAAAATTTTTCGAACAAATTTTGCTATGGCAGATCCGTTTAGAAAATTATGTGTTGTTTTAATGAAATGTTTAATTTGATAGACTTTTCTTTAAAAGTAAATTCCATAAAACGTAACATTATCTTAAATCTAAATAATTAATTGTACTAAGGTGTCAAAATATATATATATGTATGTAATTTTTGTAAATCGTCTGTAATACCGTGTTGACATATGCACCTTAATTGCGTTAGTCGCAATTAACGCCATTATTGAGCTCAATATTCCATATAAAATCTCAATTAATTATTGTGCAATAAGTACGAAATTGTTATTATATTGAGTAAGCCTTCGAATGCAACACTGTTCACAACTGTGTTTAGTGAACAAAATTGTATAAAATGGCAAATGTCAACAAAAGAAATCATTGAAAAATCAATGTGAAGGTAATACTGTAGACAGACGACAGAGTTAATGCGCATTAAAATCGTACTAATTTGAATTAAGATTTTACCCTGACAGCCGACAGTTTCTGCATTTAAAACAGCTGTTTGTTTGTAAACAACTGTTTAATTATGAAACAATTTGTTTGGCATTTGGTGAAAATCAGCATTTATTTGAAAAAAAGCTGAAATTACTTTTGCTGAAACTGTTTCATAATGCAAAACTTGTTCATGCACTAGCAACCATCAACCTGAACGTGTTGCTACATGTGGGGATCGCAGTGGGACACTCTGAAATAAGAGAAAGGCAATTTTGGAAATCTATTTTTATTATTTTAATTTTACAATTGTCTTCTTCTTTTAGATTAGTAAACAACTTGATAGCATATTATTGATTTTCGACGATGTTGCCATATTGAAATAGCTAACTACAGTATAAATTTAGTTTGATTTTGTGTATTTACGTTTAACTTAATGAGCATTAAGATGGAATAATTCACGAATTAATTTGAATTAAGACGGTTAATGCAAATTAACTGTTTCGTCTGTCTACGCTATAAGTTTGTTTACATAAAAACACAACAACCATTTAGAGTATTTTTTGTATTGTTTTCCAACTGTCAAATGATTATTGAGCAAGCTGAAAATTGCGTATGCCTGAACACTTGAAATAATATTGTCAATTAACCGAATATTGACTCAATTAAGTTTCATATCTGAAGACAGTATAATGATTTTATTAATAGACTAAATAAATAAATAAATAAAAAAAAAAAAAAGTAAGGTGGCTATATCATAACTGACTGAACCTCGTCCGTATTAATTGAGCCACATACAATTCGAGCGTAAATGTTGTAGTATAAACCTAATAAGAAGTTCTATTTCCAGCCATTTTATTCCGAAAGAGTTCCAATCAAATTCTAACAACCTTTGCCATTGCTATTTATATTATTTGCTGTAATTTATTAATTTGAAATAAAGAATTGAATTAATTTGTTGAAGACACAAAAAGGGTTCAAGTAAACCTGGATGTGACTTAGTTACTTCAGCCGACGACAAGACCACGTTTGATGATGATGTGGCTTTAGCAACCGGTGAATTTAAAAACATTGAATAGAAACCAGATTTGTTTATTGCACTTCTGTGTACATCCTTAAGCCTCAGTTAGCCGACTGTAACGGAATGTAGTGTAATGACGTAAAAATGTAAGGACATTCTATTTCTTACAGATTCATACATTACGGTGTTGCGTTACTTTACATCTCCATAACCATTTGCATTACTTTACAAATAACAATATCCATCAGCTGTTTCTTACTGTTGCAGTTACATTCCATTACAGTCGGCTAACTGAGGCTTTAGTCGGAACAATTAATCATTCCTTTGTTTTTTTTTTTGATCGCCAGTATCGTTTGTAGAGCAATAGTAGCCACACTGAACTACCTATACATACATACATGTGTACATAATTGTAAGTATGTAAGTTTGTAAATACATTTACAAACGAATATATTCATACAATGAATTACAAAAAATATATGGCTATAAACAGAGCCACACAAAGAATCCATAAAATTATGATGATGATACTTTTTTCCCCTGCTATACAGAGTAGCACCATTCCTCTTTTTCTCCTCCTTTTTTTCTTAATGAAAGCAAAGCAACAGTAGTATATGAATAAAAAAAAATATAAAAACAGCTACTACAGCATAGATGGAAAAACATATGTACGAGTATATACAATGCATAAGGATGACCCTCAGACTTTTGAAAAACTGAAAAATTTTGGATTGTAAAATATGCTAAATAATCATTGAAAATGCGAATATTATTTCAAAATGTTTTGTGTGGATGTTTACCTTTATTGTCTTGCACAATTTTGAAACCAAATTTAAAACAACGCAATCCTAAAATTTGCAATGCAAAGAAACAACCTGAAATTATATATTTGAAAATAACCTACGAAATGATTTAAAAAAAAATAATTGATAACCAAAATATATATTTAAACCCAAAAACAATTTTGAATTTTTTTTTTGAACTCAAAAAACTTTCGACCAAAAACTCAAAATCTCAATCAAAATGTTTTTTGATTTTTCTAAACTTTTTCGCAATAGGAGTACAATTTTAGAAAATTTATAACAGCCAGCCTAATACATATATACATACATACAGAAATATATAAGTGAACCACCCACCAATGTATTGTCATCGTCAGCAGCGGTAAATACTATTAGCAATAAATTCCATATGTACTCGTACTTGAACATCTTCCATAGCAAAACAATGCATCAACAAATATTATAAAAAAATTCGTCCTGTTTTGTCCTTTTCACATTTGGCAACAAAAGAAGCAACAAATACAACGACAACATCATCATCTAAAAACCACCAAAAACAATGAGTTGGGGCTAAAGCATGATTGAAAGTCTAAAGCATTGGAATGATACTTTTACTCGTACAATTGAAAATTTCAATTTCATAAATAACACAGTTATCGAGAATGGGGAAAAAGTAAAACTACGACAAAGAGTAAAAAATTCATATGATGTAATCACACGAGTCTAAGTACAATATATGTATGTATGTACGAGTATGTACATATGTATGTAAGTGGAATAGAAATATGATATTGTAATAGAAGTCATCATCGCATTGTAAAGCAGTCATCATCGCATTATAGCAAACTATTAATGAAAATTAACTTTATTGGGAATAATTTATGTTCACAAAGAAATGTGTTTTGTATTTTCGCAATGTTAAGAATTGCTAACAATATGTACGAGTATGTGCTTTAATAAACAACAATTTGGGGGATAAATAAATGAATTGTCGATTGATTGTTTAGTATGAAAAATGTTATTTTCAATTTTGTAAACCAATCTCCATTTGATTTATTTTAGAGCGTAAAACAAAATGTTAGGTCCGTAAGAACATTAAAGTCAATAATAAAAGTACCAAGCAGTGCAATATTATATTTTGAAGAATATGTAATTGTATTTTGAACTAATGTTCTTATCTTAGTGTAAAGACTTAAACTACTCTTTGAATTGCTAAGGAAAAATATGTATATTTATTCTCTCACACTTGCTTATTCTTATAAGCTACACGACTATTTTAGTATGAAGAATAAAGCTGAGTTGATTCATTTTATATATTCTCAATCCATACACATTTTAAGATTACATCCGTTACTACAGAGATGAGGAAAAATATATTTATTAAGATGTAGAATTCAAGTACATATGTCCAAAAGTCGAAAAATATAGTCTCAAGAAAAATCATTTAAATTTAAAAATACAATTACTACTTAAACACAGGATAAAGGAGGTAAAAATTTACTCTTCCGTGAAATTCAGACAATAAAAAATAAAACTCTTGTTGTAATAATATTGACTTTTTTCTCTATTTACTCTTTGCTTAAATACTAATATTTTGTTTATTGCTGCAGTTGTTCAGTCTCGTCTCATCGAACTGTTCGGACGTGTTTTTTTTAGTGCGGCTGAATTTTCGGTGAAAAAATCGTAATAGGTGAAAAAGTGTAAAAAGTTGAAATTAAACAAAAAGTAAAAAAAAAAATCGTAATAGGTTAAAATATATATAAAAAAAAAAAAAAAACATTAAAAATCGTATAAAAACTGTATGAGTGTTCCTCTCAGATGTAATTCTGAGAAAGAGCTTAGCTCAACTAGAAAAACTAAATGGGTCTCTGAGGAAGAATCCATAAAAAAATCTGTGGAGAATCTTCTCACTATCAGTTCAAAAGCGCAAAAGGTCTCCAAGTCGTTCTAAAGGGTATAGACCCATGTGTTGACCCTGCGGAGATAAAGACCGGCTTAATGGACAAAGGGTTCCAAATTAAGAGTGTTGTGAATATTAGAAACCGTGAAAAGATTCCACAGCCTATGTTTAGGGTGGAATTGGAACCTGGAGATGTCGTATTAAAGAAAAACGAGTCCCATCCCATCTACAATCTGATTTACCTTCTGCATCGTAGAATCACCGTGGAAGAACCGCATAAGCGTCAGGGACCCGTCCAGTGTGTTAACTGTCAAGAATTTGGTCACACCAAGGCGTATTGTAAATTGCCGTCAGTTTGTGTTGCGTGTGGGGAGCTACATGCAACTGCTCAATGCGACAAGTCGAAAACTGACTCAAAAATCAAAAAATGCAGTAACTGCGGAGGTAATCATACCGCAAATTATAGAGGTTGTCCAATTTACACTCATTTGAAAGGCATAAGAACCAACAAGACGTCAGTATTACCTGATCGTCCTCAACAGCCTAATTTTGCTTCGAGTAACAATTTCCCTCAATTGTTACGGTCCACTAGTCATGTAAACGTGCCTAGTTCTAGACAAGTTTCTTACGCAAACGTGGTTAAATCTAATATGCCAGGTTTGGAGCAGGAACCTAAATCACAATATTTCGAGCCTAATATTAACTCTCTAGAGACTACATTGCAGACTCTTGTCCAAACTATGAACACTTTTACGACCACTATGACAAGCCATTTTAAAGAAATGATTTGCTTAAAAATTTGTTTTTGGAACGCGAACGGCCTCCGCCAACATAAAAACGAACTGGAACACTTCCTCATGGATAAGCAGATTGATGTCATGATGATTTCTGAAACTCACTTGACGGCGACAGCGTACTTCAAAATTAATGGCTACGTGTTATATGATACTAAAGATCCACGCGGAAGAGCATGTGGAGGTTCGGCAATTCTTATAAAGAACAGAATAAAACATTATTTAATGAACAACATATGTGAGGATTAAAAGCTGCCGTTAAAAGCTGCCCCAGCCTAGTTCAAAGCTGTTCCATATATATTAGTTAAATTAAGTAAAGTAAAGTTAAAGTTGATTGATAATTCAATTTTAATTAATTCAGTTTTTAACTTAATAATTAACAAACACAAACTGCGAAGCTTTTTTTGGCTTGTCTGCAGAAAACACCCAGAGTCTTTGGCGGGAATCGAACCCACAACCCTCTGACTGATAGTCCGGCACATTATGGCCTAGTCTATCGGGCACTCTATGTGTGAGGATTACCTACAAGCAACAAACATTTGCATTGAATTCTGTCAATACAATTTTGTTTTATCATCAATTTATTCGCCACCTCGATTTTCAATAAAAGAACACCAATACTACAGCTTCTTCAATTCCCTTGGAGCTAGATTTTTAGTTGCTGGTGACTTTAACGCCAAACACACTTTTTGGGGTTCACGTCTGGTGACCCCGAAGGGTCGTGAACCCACCTACTGGCCGACGGAAGATTCCCGATGTTATTGACTTCGGAGTAGTGAAAAATATCCCTGTAGAATCGATACAAGTGGAGCCTTCATTAGACTTGTCTTCAGATCACTCTCCTTCTATTATTTCAATGCGTTTCCTTCAAGGGAATGGCTCTCCATTTCGGGACATATCTAAAACCAGAGTAAGTTGGATAAAGTATAAAAAGTATTTAAGTTCCCACTGCACGGAAAATGTAGTGTTGAGAACTACCGAGGATATTGATGGGTCGATTGGCAAGTTTACTGAGGACATACGAAGAGCTGTACATCACGCCTCCACATACGACGTTGAGTGCAGAAGTGGGACAAATAGAACTTATTTCGCTGAACTCGATCATCTCCTGTCAGAAAAAAGAAGAGTTAGAAGAGAGTTGCAAATTCACAGGTCTCCTGAACTGAAAGCTAGGCTACGGGTATGCAGAGATATACTAAGAAATTTCTTAAAAACCCAAAGAATGGCTTCACTTAAATCTTACTTGGAGGGTCTTGATAGTACCCCACAATCTGACTATTCGTTATGGAAGGCGGCACGAGGTTTAAAAAGACCAGTTAGAGGAAAGCCTCCTCTGCGAAATCCGACTGGTGACTGGGCTAGAAATGATTCCGAGAAGGGGATTTTATTTGTTAACCATTTGAGAAATGTGTTTACTATAAACAACTCAAATAATGCATCTGATTTGCCTCCACTCCTTATTAGACCTCCTGTACCTCTAAGACTTAGCTTTAATGATGTTCAAAGCGCTATTGGTACTCTGAATCTTAAAAAAGCTCCAGGTATGGATAAAATCAGCAACAAAATGCTTGTGGAGTTACCTCGTGTAGCTAAAAGAATTATCCTATTTATTTTCAATGCTATTTTACGCCTAGAATACTATCCTGCAGATTGGAAGGTATCTATGATTACCATGATTCCTAAGCCAGGGAAGGACCCCACTAAAGTAGAGTCATATAGGCCAATTAGTCTACTGCCGACAATTTCAAAACTGTTTGAAAAATTGTTATTGGCTAAGTTGATTCCAATTCTGAACGACACTCAATGTATCCCATATCACCAATTCGGGTTCAGAGCTAAACACAGTACCATCGAACAAACACACAGATTGGTAAATGTGATAAGACAGTCGTTTGAAGAGAAAAAATACTGCTCCGCCCTTTTCATTGATGTGTCGCAAGCGTTCGACAAAATCTGGCATGAAGGTTTAATGCATAAAATTAAATTAACTCTGCCTGCTAACACCCACAAACTTATGAAAAGTTATTTATATGGTCGCAAATTTACAATCAAAGAAGGCGATTTTTTAAGCCCCGCTCAGCCAATTGAAGCAGGAGTACCCCAGGGTAGCATACTGGGTCCAACTTTATATTTGATTTATGCATCCGATATGCCGTTAGACCCCATAATACATACTTCAACTTTTGCAGACGATACAGCCTTTATTAGCGTTCATAAGGACCATCATATAGCATCACAGAACTTGCAGAAATATGTTTATAAACTAGAGAATTGGCTTGAGCTTTGGAAAATCAGGGTTAACGAACAGAAATGTATTCATATAACTTTCACATTGCGAAAAGATACATGCTCGTTCATCAGAATAAATAATCAAATTATCCCGCAACACAATGAAGTCAAATACCTCGGAATCCACCTCGATCGTCGTTTAACTTGGAAGTCTCATATCGACGCAAAACTTACCCAGATGAGATTAAAAGCAGTGCAAATTAATTGGCTAATCGGCAGAAATTCTACATTAAAGTTGGATTGCAAACTTTTGTTGTACAATGCAATTCTAAAGCCAATCTGGTGTTATGGAATTCAATTATGGGGTACTGCCTCAGCATCCAACATTGAAAAAATTCAAAGGGGTCAAAATAAGATTCTACGTACAATTACTGCAGCTCCATGGTATGTTAAAAATTCTCGAATCCACAAAGATCTAGGCGTGCCATTAGTAAAAGTCGAATTTACAAAATATGCGTCAAAGTATGTCAGCAAACTTGAACACCATCCAAACCCACTTGCACGAGACATCCTTAACTTTACTGGCCATGTTCGGTTGAGAAGGAGGGATACCCTTGCTTTAGCTCAAGCGCAAAACAGATGACTGGATCAGTGGATATAAATTTTTTGTAGTATCATAATATTTTGTCTAGCACTGGCTGGACTTATTATTTTCTTTTAGTATTAAGATTCGAAAACTTATTGTCATTTCATTTCTGAAGATCCAATAAATAAATTAAATGTATTAAAAAAAAAAAAAAAAAAAAAAATTGCTGCATTTTCATAGTTCAAAGAAAAATTACGCACTTCAATTCTCTAGAAATTTGTCTGGAATTACATATAAATATACATATTTCGTGAATTTTACGGAAATGCAGCAAAAATAAAATATTACAATTATTTGGAAATAACAATTTGAAAATTAAAAGAAAATATTAAAATTCTCTGGAAATTAAAACAAATTGATATTTGTTGCATTTTCATTTGCGTAAACGCAACCAAAATAAAGCGTTACAGTTCTTTTGGAAAATAATAACAATAAATATTAAAATTCTTTGAAAATTAAGACAACATACATGTGAACATAGGTATGAAAAAGGTTACTTTAAGGAAGTAGTGAGAGACACAATTACAAAAGAAATAGTAGGAGACACTATAACAGTAAAACTCAAATTTCGCATCATGATCGGAATCGTGACTGTGGGTATAAAAACCTTGCTAGCTAACTACAAGGTCGGATTGGTCGGTCAGTGGTTAACTGTGCTGCTTCAGTGTGGTTACCTTAGTTTAATGATACTCAGAAATATCCAAAGCTGTCAAAATACAGCCTTTAAGACCGTCACATACTGGCTTCATATAACCTCCGAACGCCACTTTAACGAGGGCACTAAAGTTCTATCAGCCAAGAAACATAACGATATGATGACGCAAAGCTACTTCTGACATCATACAGTTGAAGGCTCCTCGAATACATGACAGATAGGACCTACTTACATATATCATTTGATCGCAGCTCGTATATGACAGCTTTCAACGCCAATAGCAGACATCGAGAAGATTCTGACCAGCATATGTTGAGGTTTATCCTAACATCTTCACATATTTCACTGTCCAGGCAAACTTACTCCACAATTTCTGTAGGATTTATGGACTTATACTATTTAATTAGTATAATTCCTTGGATTTAATCTACATGCCAAAAAAAATCTACAATTGTTTCCGCTGTTACACCATTTGCCACCGTTCGTATTTCCTACAATATTCTTTCGTGTATTGAGGGTATTCAAAAATGAAAACATAATAAAAATATTTTCAATAATAAATGCTATAATTTTATACTTAAATGTCTGCGTGTTTTTTATGTCTGTGTGCAGGAGCACAAGTACTTGCAATCAGTCTTATTCATGCTAATATTTATTTAGAATCTATTAGTATGTGCATATATTTTGTTTTATGGCTAATTTTGTATGTGGCTGTGCGTACACATGTGTAGGGATTTGACTTTTTTCTAATGATTTGAACACTTAAAGCTCGTTTTTAGTTTGATTTTATATTTGGAATTTAAATGCACATGTGTTTGGTGGAACACTTGCATAAATGAATTTCGTATAGACTGGCTACATGACACCCTTCATCAGTTACATGTATTTTTATTTGTATACAAATACTTTTGAATTCTTTTAATTGGTATGGTTTAGAATGGTTTTGTTCACCAAATTAATTATCTAAATTCGTGTATAAAATAGGCAACGGCAAATTAGTTAGATTAAAATTAAATAAACTTAACTGCAATATAACTCATCAATAATAACTATAAAATGTAATATAATTTATTGAGTTACTTCCCGGCAGATTATAATGGAACAGAATGGATGCAGGTGCAAAATTAAAATGAATTTATTGCGAAATTAGAATGCCACTCGCACTAGAAATGGCACATGAATTGTAAAATCATGTTATGCAATATATTCCAAGTGCAAAATCGTCCTTTTTCAATTATTGAGCAAATTTTGCCATTAAATAATTATTTTTGCATTTGAATTTGAAAGAATCATACTACTTAAGTAGTAATCGTTTTAATGATATCAATGATACTATTTTCAGATGGCTTCTATTTCATTTACGTTTTGAAATCATAGAAGTTTTCAAACTTCGGTGTGTCGTGTTCACTGTTTTGTGCCCTGACATCATCGAGATATATTTACCCCAGACTGCAAATTAAAACATGTTTTAAACATTTTTTAAAAGTTATAATTTTAAATGTTAAATAATTTTAAGTTTAGAGAGAAAAAATTTTGCCCATCACTGTCTTCCGGAATGTGTCAATGAGTTTTTCATTTTAAAATACCAATCATCTGAATTCAGTTTTAATGAAATATTTGAATATCCTCAAATATTGAAAAAATTAAGAACATTCTGTTAAATAATAAACATATGGTGAATTTGACGTCAAGTGACCCAAGGTAAGCTTTCTTTTGAGAAAAAAAGGCCCAAATTGAAAAAAAATTAAAAAAAAAAATATTTTTGGAATGATTGAAGAAATAGCTATCTAAAGTCCTTTGAACAATTTTTGCTAGGACCAATAGGTGAAAAGTTACAGTCATTTAAAAAAAACCTGTATGACCAAAATTGACGAAAATGTCCAACTTTGACCCCCTCTAACTCCGGACCTTCTGGACTGATAGAGCTGAAAGTTTGTCTCTGGCCTACTATCCAATAGTACTAACTTCGGTGCAAATTTCATCTAAATCGAAAGGCATCGGTTTTAAAATTTGGTCACTTGACGTGAAATTCACCATATACATTTTATAACCGAAATGTTTTTATTGTCTGGTCAAATACCACTTTTTATCATTTCCAATTAAACCACTTTATTTTTATATTCCAAGATGTTACTAACATTAGAAATAACTTATTATACCTATAAGGTAAATAGATGCAAAAATACATACATACATTAAAGCGACTCATTTCGTATGGAATAGAAAAGGGGTTTTCCCAAATCAAGCTCAATAAAAATTCTTGAAAAAATCATATAAATTTCGAATATAACAATCTTGAACATGACGATTATAGTGTTGAATGTGGCATGTGTTGCTTTGGGGGAAGAAGCAAATAATTTCACAAAAATAAAAAAAATATTTTTTATAAATTTTCAGCTCAAGTTATTTGTATATGTGAGTCGCTCTAATGTACAATATATTCTTTTATACAAAACCCTATATTTCTTACTAAAATCCAAGTCCATACAAACACTCGCATTTACTCAATCTAACACACATACTTAACTATGCATGCATACATACATTTGTAGGTTTTTAGCCTAAAGTAGCTAATGGATTCTATTTAACTTTTACTGACTGCTAATGGATTTTTCTTGACCCCAAATAAAATGTGAAGCGTAAAAATCATTGGGAAACAACAACTTATACAAAAATAACAATAAAACCATTCAAGAAATGTTTGCAAAAAAAAAAAAGAAACAAAACACCAGCAACAGTAACGATATAACAATAACTTCATGAACATAGAATAAAATGAACAAAGTTAAATTGTTATTTCTTGATTGTTGTTGGTTTTTTCGTTGGCTATAAAAGGTAAAATTCTCGTCCATAAAAAAACTTAACTTTGTTTTCAATTTCAATTTCATCTACACTTGTCTATTTTTGCTTTTCATTTAAATTATTGCATAGAGTGTGTGTAAGGGAGAGTACATACTAAAGATTTTTTCAACAAGAACTTTTTGGTTAAAAACAAAAAAAAACAATAATCCTGCAGTGTTTAATGCATGATCAGAATGGTCAATTAAAAGCTGAAACTATGCGGTCTGGAAATTATGTTTTTAATAAAATCACGGTTTCGATGGCTGTGTGGCATGTGGCACCTTTTAGAACCGTGTTCATGTCAGTGATATCCATATAATAAATAAAAGGCCAAAATTTAGTTGTTAACATATCTGTATCTTGAAAGTGTGATACATTCATCTTAACAGCATTATCTGCCGAATTAAAATAAATGGCCCTGTCACGTCTCCAGATCACATAGCGCACCATACAATGACTCGTTTAGCATTCAAAGGCTGCTCAAAAAGTTCTCTTGGACTTTTAGAAGCGGTAATTATATCCTACACCACAATAGTGGGGAAGGTATATTGGATTTGTGTTCATGTTTATAACGGCCATTAATATTGATCCAATACCCATCGACTCAGAATTGCTGTCTGTCCGTCCATCCGACTTGCTGGCTGTCTACGTAAAGCTTGTGCGCAAAGTACAGATCGCAATTTCGAATATATTTCAATCAAATTTGGTATGTGATACTTTTTCGTCTGTTGTCTGATAGACTTGAATTCGCTATTTTTTATTTTATTTGTTTTTTTTTATTTTAAAATTTTTCTGACTCGATAGGGATAGGTATAAAACACAAAAAAATATGCAAAAATTTTACACGCAAGCGTTTGACAATATGTTTGCTGGGCAAAATCTCTCACCAATACATCTTCATTTTTATTTTTGAACACCACTGGTATAAAATATGATAATGTGCATATATGGAGAAAAATGTAGTAAAAATATGTTTATAATTTTCATATAATTATATTTTTATCGTTTACTGCAAAATTACGCAAATTGTTGTGCATTTTATAGGTATACGCCTCCATGCTTCTATCGTTTCATTGTAAACATAAATATTTTCGAACTCCAAAAACTATTTTTGTAGAACGTGCTTTTGCAGTGCGAGGCTAAGTTAAAACCAAAATTCACAATTTAATTTGTTTGCTGCAGTCTATTGCATACACTTGAAAGCGAACAATAAACCACCTCATGTTGTAACGATGCAGAGCTTGTACTTCCCTTGTAAATTTACAAATGTTGTTTACTATTGATTTGTCGATGAGGGGAGTGGACAATTTGGTTTTTTATTTAACCTCAAATGCAAAAAATATTCATTAGATTCCTTAAATCGATTTGGCAATGCACTTGATTTATACGAGTATAGTACACTGTGATTTATCAAAAAGAACAAATAAAAAGAAAACCAAAAGGTAAAAAGTAAATCACAAGGAAATGTAAAAACATTAATCAAAATGTTTTGAATTTATACATCATCCTCGTAAAATTGAATGGAAGTACCTAAGTATGCATTTATTAAGGAATTTACCTTAAGTGTGTGGAGAATGTAATTAACTTAATTGCTGTATTACAAATGATATGAACTTTCGTTATAAATATATATATGTATGTATGTACATATATACTTTGTACATTGTACATACTCGTACATCTGTATGTATTTATGTATGAGTTACTAATATGAATACTGTACTACAAACCAATAAATATCTTTTGAAATGTTGAGCTAAGGACAAAATGAGCATGTGTGCTTTACAGATTTATTTCATTCATTATATTAAGGAGCTCTACCATTCTGATAAGATAAGTTATAAAGTGTTCTACGTATGTGTTATTTCATGTCATCTAAGTACATATACAATTTACGTATTTTTACTTACAATCGAAAATTATTTATTTCGATCAATTGTTTATATTTGTCAAACTAGTAAACATTAAAATATTTACCTGCCCTTTTCACACTCATAAATCCCCCATGACAATCAATTTTCATTAGAGACTCATCTGTTTAACCTTTAAAGTTGAGAAAAATAGGAGTAAAACCCATCATTTTATTATTAACCCTAGACAGCTAGAGTCATTACAGTACTTTCAAATAATTAATGTACATAAACGTTGCCAACAGTCATTAATTGTTGAATCATCAAAAGAATAAAAACAACATCAACAACAAACTGCGTACATACATACATACATATGTATGTATAGTATGTGCAACATGATTGACATGCCCCGTTGAACAGACAAATGATTGAAGGAAAACAGATATTGCATGTTCTAGTAAATAAAAAACGAATATACCAGTTTACCACTTGACAATTACAGTTGTCACTAATATTCAACAACAATTTGTATCACTTGCACAAACTGAGTGTGTGTGATTGTATTCGAGTGTGACTTGTACGTCTGCGCACTGTAGATAAATTCCAATTTGGAATATCATAAAAAGAGAACAATGAATGAAAGTGTAAACAGGTATGATTCTAATATTATGGTCACACATGGCAAATATTTACTCAGAAAAGCGTAACCACTTGTTTTAGCACTCTTACAAAAGTATTGTAAGATCAAACAGCATTTTATAAAATAAGACTAAATATTTGTTGGATTTTGTCCTAAATAAAAGAAGTTTTTTTCTTAATAAATAAACGAGTTCAAATATATGTTAATTAGTGGTTGCGTCTTTTTCGGCAAATATTTGCCAAGTGTGACCGTATCTTAAGTAATATGTATTTTCCTTAACTACATCTTCTATTACTTACGGGTATACATATATTAAAAACAAAATGTTTAAATGTATTTAAGCGCTGGGAAGTCGGCATATTAAGACACTTTATTCTTTAGTGATTTTTATTTATTAATTTGCGAAAGAAATTTCATTTATTTAATTTAAAAATAACAAGTAAGATTTTATATTCCGCTGTGCCGAATCTTGTATACCCACCATCAAATCACCTATTATGGAGATTTATAAGAAATTTATGTCCTTTAAGCAATTTTCGGAACTGGACTTAATATGGAGGCTACGGTCAAATGCGGACCGATCATCATCATATTGCGATGGAAGATTTTTATATACATATGTATGGACTATTTGTGTTGAATTTAAGCTGGATAGTGGGTTTCACAAGGCATTTATGCCAATTTAAGTGATTTACGGACCTGGACTTTATATGGGGTCTATGGTCAAACATGGACCGAATAAAACAAAATTTCGTTTTGCGATTTCTTTTTACATGACACTTATTTTTGCTGAATTTTGTATTAATATTCCAATTTTATATACATTTATGTATAATTGAGCAATATTTCGGGAAGATTTTTGTATGGAGGCTGTGAGAAATCATGGACCGACACTTTTCTATTTTCCTCATACTTTCTTCTTTTATCATAAAAATAATGTTTACAAAATTGCATGGCAATATCTGCAATATATTTAACAAAAATTGCAAGATCATTGTTTAAAAATATTACATTTTTATGGAAGTTGTCTCACATTTTAGTCCATAACTCTTGTTCTACTATAGCGAATTTGCTGATTTTCAATACCAAACTGCTTAGGAGAACTACAAATAGTGTTTTGTAAACCTTGTTGATTTTGGTTCCGTTTTTTTTTTGACGTGAGAGTGTTTTACACAGACAGACAGACGGACATAGCTCAATCGACTTGGAATTTCATAAGGTTCAAGAATACTTCGTTTGGTCTCAGATGAATATTTCTCAGAGGGTATAAAAATCGCGAAAACAATTTTTATATCAATTCTTTGTTTTATTGCTTTCGAGCTCAGAATTGTGTTTATGTAAGATTTTGCATTGTGTAAGATTTTTTCCTTGTTTTGTGATTTGTTCTTTCTCTTCTTTCGTTCTTGTATATTCCGGGAATACATTTCTATCGGCCATTTTTACCATTTTAAAACGAATTTATCTTTCTATAATAAAACAAATATGTGTAAAATTTCATAACATTATTTTCATTATAAAATTATAAAAAAATCTTATCCTGAAGAAGCTACTCAAAGAGTAGCGAAATATTGAAATAAAATTTAAATATTTTATAAAAAAGACCTAAAGCTTTAATAATTACCAAAAGCTTAATAACAAAAAGTTCAAATAAACAATAATAAGAAATATTTTCATTATATTTAAAGATAATACCAAAACATTTTTTATAAATATTAAGGTTGGCTCAAATATTCGTATATAACTCTGGTTCTACTCAACCGAATTCAAATACTAAAAATGCCTAATTGACGAGGAATATTTGGGAAAAATTGTATATTTCTAAGTGTTTCCCTCATAACGGTAACGTGTCTATAACAGATGGACAAGTGGACAGCTTATGTAATGTACATACTGGTTGAAAAAAAAAAAAAAAAGCAAATATTAAATGAAAACTTGCTTAAATTGGTTTCTACTGCAAAGGCACTGAGGGAGCCATTTATGCAACTGCTAGCTTCAGTCGGCTGGGGGGTTCGTTATACCTTGCAGTCAAAACTAAACTATTACAGAAAAAAAATTATTATAGACTCCCAATAAAATTCACTAATGTCGAACAAACCCTTATACATGGTGGAAAATATAATAAAAATTGATTTCCGTCTTGTATTTTTATATGGACTCAAAGATTGGCGCAAGTCTTGGCAATGATTTTGCCCACCCTAACCTACGTTTTGGTTGTTGCCTTATATTATACCAAAACCCCTAACATAATACAATCCTTTTAGAATTTCACCACATCTCGTCAAGAAAACAATTATTTTAGAAATACATAATCAAATCCATCTAGATTTATTCATTAAATCATTTTAAATAATAAAAGAAATTGGATTTTAATTGAAAACTTATATTATAATTAACAGATAAATTTAACGGTATTTAAAAAAATCGTAAATTAAAAAAATTTTTTTTTTTTTTTTTTTTTGTTATCAAGAAAATAGTAGATTTTGGAAATATAAAATTTTATCGATGTACCAAAAGATTCAAATTAAATAGAATGTAATACAATTAGAAATAACTTTACCAAATTACTGAATTTATCATTTTTTAAACATTTTATAAAAGAATGTGGTAATGTAAGTTTTAGCATTTACGAAGGTGCATAATTATTCGGTTAATATCAACAATTTAGGGGAATACAATTTGAAAACGAGCTGATTATGTATTCAATTCCATTTGTTTCAAATCAACTTTGTCTAAATAAAATCATTAAAAGAAGAGAAACAATAACTTTAGGAATGAATAAAGAAGACAAATAATTTAAGAAAAAATCTACGAAGGCACAAAATATTATTAATCTGTACTCATTCACAAAATATTATTTGTTGTTGTTTCTTTTCTTTTATTTCATTTAGCGCAAAAAGAGTACGTGTAAATAGTATTTGTTTTTTTTTTTGTTTTTTTTTTTTCTTTGTTTGCAATTGAAAAAAAAAATAATGATCAATGAAACCAACTTATATTTTTATCAATAAACTAATTTTACTACGATTACACTCACCAAAATTATTCCTCGTACGATGAAGGCCTTCAGCATAGGGATGTCTGGCGATGTTAATGTTGATTAACGTAGGTGAAGCTAATAATTAGGGTTTTATGATTATTACTTTTTTCTTGCAAATTAATGGTCGGTGAGGGAATTGCTAAATTAGATTAGAATATTTTTTTTTTTAAACAAAATTATTAGAGTATTATTTAACCAATTATGCAACTTGATAAATTATACAATTACGTTAGTTTTTATATTAACAAAAAGGTTGTGAGTTGGAATGATGATGATCCGATATTTCCAAGAAGATTCTTTATGTTGTGTCGAACTTAGACGACCAGGACCCACAGGTATCTTGTTGAAAGGGACCGTTGGTGGTATCTTAGTTTTAGCAGAGATGTATATGTATGAGATAGAAGATGTATTTGGAGAATGTTCTTCTCTTAACCAAAACTGGATTGACCAAATTGTCCAATCATGCGACTACGTTTTTGTGAGGTTATGTCCGACGAATAGTATGATCACTAATTGGACCAATCCTCAATTCGGATTGACGGTATAGGAAGCACGTGGAGTCGGGTCTTCGTGAGCTTCGTTCGAGTAGTGTGGTTTACCAAGTTTGGTGCCAAGGGATATAATTTTATATTGTTTATCCGTGCTTAAGAATTTTGTTGAAAACTTTATTTATTTAAATTGGTTCTATTTGAACTCTAGGAATAACCTAACTTTTTTGTGGTTAACGTGGTTAAATCTTTATTTTTCAATGACTTTACTCCGGATGATTTCCTGGAGTGATGTTAAGCCGTCGAAGTCAAGAACGAAAAAGAATTCTTTAACAATTTCCGTCTTGCCACGAGACTTTTACTCGTTAGTTTTATACATCAAGTAAAATAAGTAAAAAGAAATACGAAAAGTAATCATGTACAGCTTTACCGACATTACACAAATGATTAAATTAGGAATGTGTAGCAAAAGTATTTGTTCTGAGGATTAGCAAAATTAAGTAAAAAAATTAAGTCATTTTCAATCAATTATATACAAACTTTTAGAAAAATCACATATATTGAAAATTTTCCTTTATTCCTCATATTTGCCTTAAATTTCTTTTGATATTGTCTTTTACGCAAAAACACACCACTGGGCATAGTCAAGACATAAACCCACTAATTATTTTGTTATACATATTTAACTTTTTACAATTCGATAGATCATTCAATATGTCGAATTTAACATAAGACAATAATGTTAAAATCAGCAGCATAAATGAAATTTTATTTGCGCATGAAAACTGGTATTTATAGGTGAATAAATAGAGATTACAAAAAACGTTATTACAAAACCGAGAGATATTGACCTCATAGGTGACAATATTTATCGGAAAAAATTTAGTATGGTGTTTGTGTATGTCGAAAACACAATTTAGAAAGTATTTTAAAATCTGAATAAAAAAGTGTTAATTGTGTTGTAGTATTTTTATTTAAATAGGTTTATAGATAGTTAAAAAAAATCAAATATGAAACAGTGACTGAAGAAGTCAGAAAAGAAATTTTAAGAAACAGTAACACTACAACAACACCAAAAAAGTCTTATAGACGAATGTCTTTGCCATGATAAGTGCCGACTATTTTACCCTTCATATCCTCTAGGACATAATAGTTATTACCTACTTTCTCTTTTACTACTGCTTTTAGAAACAATGGTGCGAGTTTAGCATTGTAGGCTTTCGCTGCTGAACTTTGAGAGAAATTTCTTCTAAGGACTTCCTGTCCTACATTAAAAGAAATCGGTCGAGTACGTAAATTGTATTGGTTTTGATTTCGAGTGTAGGCTGCAGAAATTCGTTTTTTAAGTTCGTGGCGTAAAAGGTTCAGGTTATCGTCTCTTGATAGGCAGAAAGCTGGTTCTTCTAACAGTGTTAGCTTCGAAAGCAATTTGTAAGATTCTCCATGAGTAATCATATTAAATCCAAAGAGAGCGTGATATGGGGAACAACTAATTGTCTGGTGTTTCGAATTTCGAAGGGCACAACTTATGAAACTTAAATTTTCATCCCAAGCTTTTTGATCGCTTTTAAGAAAAGTTCTAATTCCACTAATGATAGAGCGATTTACACGCTCGGAGGCGTTCGATTGTGGGGAATAGATTGCCGTATATATATGACTAATACCAAGAGATGTTAAAAAAGCATTAAACTCATTTGCTCGAAATTGTGAACCGTTATCACTTACTAATGTTTCAGGCACACCGTACATGTGAAAAATGTTTTTAAGAAGAAAATCCTGAATAACAGAAGATGTGAATTTCTTTAAAGGGCATAGCCAATGAAACTTAGTTAAATGGTCTAATACAATTAAAATACCTATATTTCCAGTTTTACTTCGAGGGTAGGGGCCGAGTATGTCTACAAATAATCGCTGAAAGGGACGAATAGAAGTTACGTGTTTTCCCATTTCAGGTTTCATTATGAAGTTAGGTGATTTCGTTGTTCTACAAATCTCGCATAACCTAACATAGTCCCTAACATCTCTTAATAAGCCAGGCCAAAAGAAGTTGCGTCGAACTAAATCTACCGTTTTTGCCATTCCACCGTGACAACCTACTTTAGAATCATGAAAATGTGAAATTAATCCTTTTCTCAGTTGTGTCGGAATCCATAGCTTCCAAGCTCCCTCCTCTTGATCAGGGTTACCGGTATAATGTTCCGTTCTGATGTACACGTAATTGTCAACTAATTTAATATCCGGGTAACTCGAAGAATTTGTGGCAATCCTATTTTTTAAGGTTTGATAATCCTCATCAAAGAAATGTTGTGAATTTAAATCTATTTCTGGTTGGCATATTTCTAAGGATGAAACTTCTTCGCAGGGTATTCGGGATAAGGCATCAGGCACGATGTTATCTTTTCCTTTACGGTGGCTTATAGTAAATTTATAAGCCTGGAGTTTGAAAACCCAGCGAGCCAACCTTCCACTCAAATCGGGTTGTTTCATTAGCCAAACTAAACTGGCGTGGTCCGTAATTACTTCGAACTCTTGGAGTTCCAAGTAACATCGAAATTTTTTGATTGCCTCTAAGGCCGACAAACATTCCCGTTCCGTCACGCTATAATTCCGCTGTGCGGAATTAAGCTTTCGCGACATAAATGCTATGGGTTTTTCTGCTCCATTTTCGGCCAGTTGAATTAACACAGCCCCAATTCCATAATCGCTGGCATCGCAGTGGAGATAGAATTTTTTTGAGAAATCGGGATTTGCGAGTACTGGTGCCGAAGTTAGGAGTTTTTTCACGTTTTCAAATGCTTTTTGAGCCGAATCCGTCCACACAAACTTTTTTTTGGTTGTCACAACTTCTGTGATAGGAAACACAACCGTAGAGAAATTATCAATAAAACGCCGGTACCACCCCGCTAAACCTAAGAATCCCCTTACTTGTTTTAAATTTCTAGGGGTTGGCCAGGACAATATGGACTCAATCTTTTCAGGGTCAGTCCTAATTCCACCGTCTCCTATCACATATCCTAAATATTTAACTTCCCTGACACAGAATTTACTTTTGGAGATATTAAGCGTTAGGTTGGCATTTTTAAATTGTTCGGCAATTCTTACGAGTGTAGATATGTGTGATGAAAAATCCGATGACACAATGATGAGATCATCAAGGTATCCGAAAACCGAATGTTTCAAATCAGGAGGTATTAACTCATCCATTAAGCGACACATAGTTTGAGGAGCGTTGCACAGTCCAAATGGCATGACCTTGAATTGGTACAGCGGTCGGCCAGGGACTGTGAACGCTGTCAGAGGCTTCGCCTCATCGGCTAGGCCGATTTGCCAATATGCATCCTTTAAATCGAGTTTTGAAATTAGGTTGGCCTGAGGAAGACGGGAAAATATTCCCTCGATATTAGGTAACGGATAGGCATCTTTTTTTGTTAAAAAATTAAGTTTTCTGGCATCTAAGCACAGGCGGACTTTGTTTGGTTTTATGACCAAACGCATGGGAGAGCTCCATGAAGAATTGGAGGGTTCGATTACACCTAGCGTCAACATACGATCTATCTCTCTAAACATCAGGTTCTCCACTGCCGGAGAAACTGGATAAAACCTTTGTTTAATCGGCTTGGCATCACCAATGTCGATTTCATGAAGAATCATGCTGGTTTTCCCTAGACCTTGTTTCTCAAAATTGGGAAAGAGAGCAATAATTGCCTCTAGTTGTTGTTGTTGACATTGTGAAAGTGAATATTTTGTGTTATCTGAATCATCAGATTCAGACTTTTCGGGACAGATTGGTTGGACTTCGGACTTATTTAAATCAGACAATATTGGCTGGACATTTGACGCAATTTCACAAACGAAAGATTTAGACACAATTACTGACTCAAAAATGTCAGGCGCAAGTTTGAATGTCTTCCAGAAATCCAAGCCTAAAATCAATCTCTGAGATAACGTTGGGACGATTAATATTTTTATTTGCTGAATTTGATTTTTAAAGGACATTTCCACATCCAAATACCCTAATACCTTTTGATGTCTCCCATCAGCTGTTCTGACGCTAGTTTTTAAACTGTGAAATTCAGGAAATTTTGTAAAATCGTACAGAGCCAAATCCGAGCCTATACAACAAACATTCGCTCCCGTATCCAAAAGACCTAGTTCATTAAAATTCAGAAATCTAACCTTGGCGTAATAACGGTTATCCTGCGAATTAGTAACAATAGATGAGATTATAAATTTAGAAACAAAATTTCGACGTTTAAAATAGTTTCGAAGTCTAACAGTGGATCTTTTAGGACATTTATTCTGAATATTTAGAGCAGAAGTATGAAAAATTCTATTACGAGCAGAGATATAGTCGGACCATCTTTGGTGATACGGACGAATTGGGGAAATAGTTTTATGAGAAAAATCATTATAAAAAAAATCAGAAGGTTCATATTTTAAAATTTTAATTTTGGGTTTATTTGGTTCTGTATTTAGTATTGGATTAGATTGAACGTTTGGTGAAAAGATATTGGAAAAGTGTTTTGTAGTGTTATTAATTTCTACAATCGATCCTTTGTCGGATTCGAAGGTTGATAGTTTTTTGGATTATTACGTTTTAAAATACAATTCTGACAGTTTGGCTTGTAGGTATTTTTAGCTCCACAGCCATAGCAGAAAATAGATCTGTCTTTCAGACAATCTTCCCAGTGATGGCCGGGTTCATCACAATTCCAACAAACTCTAACCATTGTTTGCTGTAGTGCATCAACATTTAACTCGGGATTTGTAAAATCATGACAATTTTCTTCCATATCAAGTTGTGCCACATTTCTTCTAGTAGCAAAATGAGGTCTTGGGGCAAATGATTTCTTGAAATTGTCCTCCCCTAACAAATTTTCCCTCATTTGAACAAGTTTACGAAGGTGAGCTAACGAATACATAGGTACATACAAAAGCTCATGTCTGATGTCAGGGCGAAGATTTCTAGTTAATATCTCAATTAACTCTTGTTCTGATATGGGTGTGCTTAATCTGTCTAAGTTAATGCAAACGGACTCATAGAATGTTTCAAAATTCTCCCCTGGTTTTTGTTTTCTGCTGCGGATTTCTTCTCTGACATCGAAATCCGATTTAAAATCTTTGTACTGATAGCGGATAGCAGCACAAAAATCCTCCCAGACAATATTTTGGACTTGTTTGTGATACCTCCAAAACCAGTCACGGGCTTTTCCGGAAAGAAGGATATGTAAATTTTTGCATATAAGACTGAAATCGTTATTGAAGTTGTCAGCAGTTAAAGAGCGTACTCTATAAAGGAATTCATCAACATTTAAACCATTAGCAGAGCCGTCGAATTTTAAGTTCCAATTTTGTACAATTGAGGTTATTTTATCTGCTCGAAAAGCAAAATTGTGGTGTGACATATTATTGGAAATGGGTGGATTTGGATTCATCCGAGGTGTTTGTTGTCTGAAACCTGTCGAACGATTATCTGGTACAGAATTCGTATTGATATTTAAATTTTGCAACAATCTAGAAACACTTGCTTCTATCATTTGGTTGATTTGCGCATAGTCAATACTATTACTAATATATTCAGCTCTTGCAGGAGTATTTAAGTTCTGAAAATTTGGAGAATTTTGTAAAGGACGTGAATTTCCTAAGGCTTGGTCATTTGGGGTAAGAACTTGTTCACACTCTTGTCCACGCTGATTACTACAATTAAGACTTACTAATTGATCCTGATTCATATCTTGAAATAAATTTTTAACGTAACTCCTAGTAGGATATCGTTTGGCAAGCGCACCTCGACTTTTACCGCGAGCAGCATTTGGTTGAGACTTTGCATCATGTTGAACTACATTCATATTTTGAGTTGTAATACTAGAATATTGTTCACTACATGGTGGAGCATTAGTTGAAAGAGGTTGAACCTTTGCTGTTCGTAGATCAGATAACTGACAAGGACGTTTGCATAAGGGACATTCAGAAGATTGTGCTAAAGACCCTTCAATACAATTCCTATGAAAAGAATGTTCACATTTTGCAATTACTAGGCATTCTTGGTCAATAGACATTGTCCCTTCACATATACTGCAATTATTATTTGTAACATTCTTGACTTCAGAAGTCGAAGGATGAGGAGATCTTATCAAAGACATGTTTAAATATTATACAAATCCTATTTTACCACCAATAATCAATATATACATATACTTGTATTTTCAACGATTGAGATTAATGTTGAAATGTAAATTACAATTATAAATATTTTACTTATATAAAATCGTGTTTTCTTTCAGAGAGGGCTATATTCATAAGGATATAAATGCAATTAATTAAAATACAAGACGAACTGTTTACGATAAATTTCTTATTTTTTTAAAGTTTCGACAAATATAAAAGATTTATAAAATAATCAACAAACCAGAAACAGTATAAATTACCTTTTTGTAGAATGTACTATTTTAACTATATTGGATATTTAATTACAATCAGCAAATTAAATATTTTCCTAATAGAATTAAAATTCTGATAACTCAGTTGAAAAACTATACAAATCAAATATTTTTATAAGAACAAATACACGCTATAAAGAATAAATAATCAGACTAATGATTTGTACACAAAAAGACATTCTAGAAAACTTTTGGTCAATATTTCCAAACTTTTGCACCTCAGAAATTCGATAATCCTAAAAGATGTAAAATGTATTTTATGTACAATAATATGATCTAAATATTATATTCATGCTTGTATGAAAAAAAATAATTTATCTAAACAAAATAGAACCGTTAAAAGCACAAACTGCACTTCTTCGGGCCCCACGTTGGGCGCCATTTTCTGTAATGTACATACTGGTTGAAAAAAAAAAAAAAAGCAAATATTAAATGAAAACTTGCTTAAATTGGTTTCTACTGCAAAGGCACTGAGGGAGCCATTTATGCAACTGCTAGCTTCAGTCGGCTGGGGGGTTCGTTATACCTTGCAGTCAAAACTAAACTATTACAGAAAAAAAATTATTATAGACTCCCAATAAAATTCACTAATGTCGAACAAACCCTTATACATGGTGGAAAATATAATAAAAATTGATTTCCGTCTTGTATTTTTATATGGACTCAAAGATTGGCGCAAGTCTTGGCAATGATTTTGCCCACCCTAACCTACGTTTTGGTTGTTGCCTTATATTATACCAAAACCCCTAACATAATACAATCCTTTTAGAATTTCACCACATCTCGTCAAGAAAACAATTATTTTAGAAATACATAATCAAATCCATCTAGATTTATTCATTAAATCATTTTAAATAATAAAAGAAATTGGATTTTAATTGAAAACTTATATTATAATTAACAGATAAATTTAACGGTATTTAAAAAAATCGTAAATTAAAAAAATTTTTTTTTTTTTTTTTTTTTTGTTATCAAGAAAATAGTAGATTTTGGAAATATAAAATTTTATCGATGTACCAAAAGATTCAAATTAAATAGAATGTAATACAATTAGAAATAACTTTACCAAATTACTGAATTTATCATTTTTTAAACATTTTATAAAAGAATGTGGTAATGTAAGTTTTAGCATTTACGAAGGTGCATAATTATTCGGTTAATATCAACAATTTAGGGGAATACAATTTGAAAACGAGCTGATTATGTATTCAATTCCATTTGTTTCAAATCAACTTTGTCTAAATAAAATCATTAAAAGAAGAGAAACAATAACTTTAGGAATGAATAAAGAAGACAAATAATTTAAGAAAAAATCTACGAAGGCACAAAATATTATTAATCTGTACTCATTCACAAAATATTATTTGTTGTTGTTTCTTTTCTTTTATTTCATTTAGCGCAAAAAGAGTACGTGTAAATAGTATTTGTTTTTTTTTTTGTTTTTTTTTTTTTCTTTGTTTGCAATTGAAAAAAAAAATAATGATCAATGAAACCAACTTATATTTTTATCAATAAACTAATTTTACTACGATTACACTCACCAAAATTATTCCTCGTACGATGAAGGCCTTCAGCATAGGGATGTCTGGCGATGTTAATGTTGATTAACGTAGGTGAAGCTAATAATTAGGGTTTTATGATTATTACTTTTTTCTTGCAAATTAATGGTCGGTGAGGGAATTGCTAAATTAGATTAGAATATTTTTTTTTTAAACAAAATTATTAGAGTATTATTTAACCAATTATGCAACTTGATAAATTATACAATTACGTTAGTTTTTATATTAACAAAAAGGTTGTGAGTTGGAATGATGATGATCCGATATTTCCAAGAAGATTCTTTATGTTGTGTCGAACTTAGACGACCAGGACCCACAGGTATCTTGTTGAAAGGGACCGTTGGTGGTATCTTAGTTTTAGCAGAGATGTATATGTATGAGATAGAAGATGTATTTGGAGAATGTTCTTCTCTTAACCAAAACTGGATTGACCAAATTGTCCAATCATGCGACTACGTTTTTGTGAGGTTATGTCCGACGAATAGTATGATCACTAATTGGACCAATCCTCAATTCGGATTGACGGTATAGGAAGCACGTGGAGTCGGGTATTCGTGAGCTTCGTTCGAGTAGTGTGGTTTACCAAGTTTGGTGCCAAGGGATATAATTTTATATTGTTTATCCGTGCTTAAGAATTTTGTTGAAAACTTTATTTATTTAAATTGGTTCTATTTGAACTCTAGGAATAACCTAACTTTTTTGTGGTTAACGTGGTTAAATCTTTATTTTTCAATGACTTTACTCCGGATGATTTCCTGGAGTGATGTTAAGCCGTCGAAGTCAAGAACGAAAAAGAATTCTTTAACAATTTCCGTCTTGCCACGAGACTTTTACTCGTTAGTTTTATACATCAAGTAAAATAAGTAAAAAGAAATACGAAAAGTAATCATGTACAGCTTTACCGACATTACACAAATGATTAAATTAGGAATGTGTAGCAAAAGTATTTGTTCTGAGGATTAGCAAAATTAAGTAAAAAAATTAAGTCATTTTCAATCAATTATATACAAACTTTTAGAAAAATCACATATATTGAAAATTTTCCTTTATTCCTCATATTTGCCTTAAATTTCTTTTGATATTGTCTTTTACGCAAAAACACACCACTGGGCATAGTCAAGACATAAACCCACTAATTATTTTGTTATACATATTTAACTTTTTACAATTCGATAGATCATTCAATATGTCGAATTTAACATAAGACAATAATGTTAAAATCAGCAGCATAAATGAAATTTTATTTGCGCATGAAAACTGGTATTTATAGGTGAATAAATAGAGATTACAAAAAACGTTATTACACTTATAAGGTCCCAGAATATACATAATTTTTGGTTCTACGATCTATGTTTTGAGGTGGAAGATCTAAATGAATCCGCCTATCTATATATATAAAACCATTATTGGCAGACACCATTCTTTAATGTTCCCATACAGATTTTAAAAAATATAGTAAAAACTCCGTATCTCTATTTTCCATCCAAAGCAAATGAATTAGTATTTACAACACACATATTTATATTTATTTACACATAATTTTATTCTATATTCTTCGACCTTTTTAATGATTTTTATTAAATAATTTTTAAGCTTGAGGTCACTTTTTTGTTTTTTGTAAAAAATTTTTTAATTCTTATATAGAGTGAATTATATATAAGAATTAAAAAATCTTTTACAAAAAACAAAAAAAGTGACCTCAAGCTTAAAAATTATTTAATAAAAATATTTATTTACACTACAGTCACACCAAATTTTGTGCGAATACTTTTGTGCGGAACCTATCCAACGCACAAAACAAGTTTGTATTTTATTTAACTTATCCCCAACAAACCTCGACTTTGCCAATGACAATGGCAAACTTGTATAGGTATAATGCAAACAAAGATACACAATTATATTCTACTACCTATTGAAATATTTAAGGTGGAATCACCCATTCGTTGAGAACAAAATATTTGTTCGGACAAAGTTTTTGCCTATGAAGTTTGAAGTTTGAAGTTTGAAGTCTCTCTTTTTAAGAAAATATTAATATGAAAAAACTTTGTCCGAACAAATATTTTGTTATCAACGAATGGGTGATTCCACGTTTACTCTTGTAATGATATTTTGTTGTAAGGAATTGTGTCTCTTAAAATTCCCCAAACTGATCAAGACAAGCTTCAGGTAATAAAAATGTTTATTTTGTTATGTGATGCCTACAAGACCATGACAAATGACTCTTGATTTTAAAATTTAAAAAGATTTCTTGTTGGAATATGCATGTAACAGAAAGTTACTGTCCCAGAATTTAATTTAGGTGTTAAAAACTTTTAGAAATTAAATATTTTACATATTCCAAAAATACATTTACATGCATAGTTTTAAATTTGTTTGTCTTGTTTCCCTTGATTTTGGCAAGTACGTATGTAAAAGTTAAAATTAAATATCTACGAAGTCTTACGCACAAAATAATTTATTAAACTGAGGACAGGGCAACAGACAATTTCATTTTTTCTTTTATTCGTACAACATTTTAAGTTGTAGATTTGTTTTGTCTTGTTTTGTCAGACCATGTTCTTTGTTTTTTTTTTTAGTTGTGGTCATTTGTTTGTTATAGTGGTTGTAAAAATAGTTTTGTTCACTTCAATGCTTTGGACTTTCTTAAGTGTATTGAATGTACAATTTTAATGAAAGTGTTCTAAAGTATTTAACCGTAAGTGTCATTTGGTATGTTTTTATTTTGTAGATTATCAGTTGATTCGATGCACTTCTTTATAATCTGTTCTTGCAATGAGAGTTTTATTTTACTATTAGAAATACATTTTAAACAAGAGGATAATAATAATAGGCAAATTATAAATATGAATTGGAAAAACTTAACTTAAACCAAAAATGAAGTGACTCATGTAACCCGAGTAGAAGTACACTGGCCCTTCAACCCAACTTCAGAACAAATTGCTACTTCTTAAAAATCTGACTAGATCCATCAGTGACACATCTTTAAGCAAGTCCATATCATGAAACAGGCCTTTAACAAGATTTCATAATCTAGACTCCTGCAGATAATCTATATTTTCTGACAAATGTCCAATCATTCAGAATCCAGTAAGTACACCTATGAAATTACAAACCAAGAGTAAAGAAAGTACTTAAATATCCCGTAACAGAGAGGCTCACAGCATTCACCGCAACCAAGTGAATGTCCCTTTGTGCCAACAATTTATTTTCATTTATGCTTTCAAGCATCCATGGGCTAAAAATGGGTTAAAAATGGTACAGATATCAAAAACTCGAAGAGAAACCAAGAGGACAAGTTCATCAGAGAAAATATTCTAGCCAGTGGCTATTGCCGTCCCAACTAGAACGCAATTTTTAAATTTTAAATAAAATACAGATATTAAAAAAAATCGTGAAACTTTATTATATCGTAAAGTAGACAGAATGAGGTTATGTATGGAATAATATATCGTGCAGATGGCCGCCGTGGCTTTGCTGGCACACACGCGAGTTACGACATCCATCTCACAACCAACAACAATTCAACCACCGCCCAAACCACAGAGGGCATAATGCAGCTACGTACAATCATAAAACCAACAACAACAACTACTCCAATTTCATTTATTTAGGTTATTAAATAAGTTTATATGTAACCAATTAAGTACTTCACTTAACTAACAAAATTCCAAGAAATCCCAAACTCACTTTTCTTTAACACTTATGTATGTCATTAAATATGTTTATTACTTCTTTTAGTTTATAGTGCATATATCAATCAGTACTATTACTAACAATTCCAAGTAACCCCATACTCACTTTATTACTTCCCAAATCCACTTATATAGGTCATTAAATACATTTCAACATTTAGCATAGCCAACAATAAAATCTAGATCAATTAATTTTCGTTTATATAAATTCCTAATAATTAATAAGTGCATTTTTTGTTATTCTTCTTACTTCTAGTATTCTTTCTTTTGTTAAGCTAAGTTACTTTAAGCCAAAGATTAAAAATAAAATTCAGATTGTACTTGATCATTGAAAGAATAAGTTGTTTTTTTCCTTGCCCCTTTGGGCAAAAACATAACTCGCAATCTTTTAATGAAATTTTCAATGACCTTTTTGCATAAATGCTGCGGTATTTCATTAATGCAGTGTCCAATTTCCTTTTTTAAGGCTTGAGTCGTCGTCGGCTTATTCGCGTATTCACCCCAAATGCGACAATTCAGCCTCAAGATGGAAATGGGTCTCGTCACTGAGGATGATTTTATCGGCAAAATCAGCATTTTCATGTTGTTTCTCCAATACCCAATTAACGAACTTCCTTTCGCTGTCCATGGTCAGGTGGATTCATGCAAATCTTTCGTCAAAATTCGCTGCATAGTGGATTTGGAGACACCAATTTGCTGAGCTCGGTGTCGAATTGAGGTGGATGGAGTTTGAATGACATCATCACGTACAGTTGCGACATTTTCGGTCGATCGATCTGGTCGAAGGCGCGTTGTTGTCTTTACATCACTAACAGACCCAGTTTCGACAAATTTATCCATTAATCTCTTTACAGTTGATTCTTTTGGAGCATTATTGTGACCCCAAATTTATCGCAACTTGCGAACTGTATCCGCAAAACTTCCAACATTGTGTAAAACAATTTCACAATGAGAATGCGCTGTTCATTCATGTAGCGCTCCATTTTTACTAACCTCGTACCTTCTACTAGCAAACAATAACAATTGTTAAAATATCAAACAATGACACTTCGAATGGCGCCAAATTTAAAAATTCCGTTCTAGTTTGGACAGCCTTTATAATTATCATCAAAGAAAAGCCTAATCCGGTCATTGTCGCGCAATTTGATTTGATGTAAATATCAAGGTGAGATATGTCAAACAACATCTGTGGACTGGATCGAGGAGTTGAACCTTCATGAGTTCATGAGTAGAGAATTTATAGCTGTATGTCAGTATGCTATCTAGCAACAAGAGCGCCATAGGCCAGAATATGTCTTACAACCACTGTTATCATCCAGGGTAGAATATCTCTTCCCAAAGGTTTTCTTAAAAATATAAAAGTCAAAGTTTTCGACTCTCGAAAATTCCAAAATCCCACCGTAAACACAAATGCCAGGATGTTTTATACTCTGCTAACAAAAGTTTATATCTATATCAAAACTAAAATTTATATCCTAAATTTAAATATTTAAGCCATTCTATTTTTTTAAAAGAGATACCATATCATAATACCTTCTGTCAAGTGTTTTCTCGATCCATCCATGGATCGTTCATATCACTGTTACCTCCAACTATTTGCAGGTAAGTTGTGAAGAATTAATGGAACTAAGTCCCCTTTTACACAGGGAAACATTTGGAAGGGAAATATTTTGTGTGTTGGTAGAGAGGGACGGGTGGGGAAGAGAATATCAAATTTGTTTCCCGTTCTCGGAGGCACGCTTTGTGCTTTCATTCTTATTGTTTACATTTGCTATGCTTTTTGACATTTGCTTTATTTCTTTTCGGCGTGCTTTGTTGTCTATGTTTTATTTATATTTGACTTTGTTTGAATAAAAATAAAAAACAGATAATGTAAAATAAAATAAATGTTTTTATAAATTTAATCTTTTATAATTTATTTATTTATTTCACAAATCAAATATACTTATATTAGCAAATCAAATACAGTAGAAATTAAAAAAAAACAACACTGCAATTAGACAAATATCAAACAACAAATATAAACTGGAATATGTCCGACAACAATGTTTCCCTGAATGACAGCGAAGGAAAATACAAAAGAGAATTCCAGATGTTTCCCTTCCAAATGTTTCCCTGTGTAAACGGGAATACTTTAAAATGTCTAAAGAACTGAGACGATGGATTTTCTGCTGAAAACAATTCAATAAAATTGCCTGTGAATCATCAGTTTTATAATTTTTAAAACTTATTTGAACATTTTTAAGAAATTGTATGGTGTAGTAGCTTGCTGTAGTAATTTTATATATGTAGTATGTGTAATAATTTCCTTCAAGAAAAGTCTTGACTATCAGACGGATTTGGGCAACCAAGCGGAAGTTGATTTATATTGTTGTACAACAATTTAGCGCATCTAGATCTATTCATTTTTACCATCATGGGAAAATGTTGGCCAGAAACAATAACAACATCAACATACGCAAATAAACATTTTTTTTTTTGTTAAAGAAAGGAAATTATTTTGTTTTATTAACAATATTTTATAACTAAAAAAAAGGAAACCAAAAAAAAATAAATATAAAAATGAAATTATAAAGGAAACTAAAAAAACAGAACAACAAAAATGCTATCAAAATATTTTGCAAAGAATTGAATAAAACAATGGAAAGTACTTTAGTGTTGGTGTATGTATACATACGTGTATATCTGTGTTGTGTTAAAATGTATAAGTATGTGTATTCTTCGTTTAATAAGATTTGAATACAATGTTGTTGGTACTGGAACTGGCTGGGTGTTGGAGTTGGTGTATCAATGTTGGTCTCCGCTTTGCTTAACATAAAGTCAGTTTCTTTTGAGATTTTCATTAATAACATTGTTTAACATTATGAAAATAATCTGCCTTAAATATTTAACAATAGAGTAGAGGAAATATATTTGCATAAACATATGTTGTTACTAAAGCAAAAATGCTACATACAACAAGAGCAACAGCAAAAGAAAAACGAGTATGTCTTATAAATATATATTGTTATTAAATTTTCTACTTACTAGTTTTTAAATTGTGATATAAGGATCCAATATGCTATGATACCACACAGACTTTAATTATAATTGTGCGGTAACATCAACACAATTCGGTGTTTTCTTATTTTTCAGCCAAGTAATGCAAATTATATTAATTTTTTAAATAAATCACATTGTAAAAAATCTGGGCAAATGATTCTACGATAAATATCATGAACTCCTATTCCGAGAAAACTTTTATATGGGGGCTTTGAGAAATCATGGACCAATAAAAATAATATGTGAACAATTTCAGGATAATTTTGGAGTTTTATGGGAAAATGTTGCTCCATAATTCTGTTTTTACTCAACCGATTTGCAACATTTTACTACCAAAAAGCGAACCATAGAGCGTGTCTACAACAGGAGGACGGACATTACTAGATCGTATTAGAATTTAATAAGGACCCAGAATATATATACTTTTTGGTTCTATGATAATATTTCGATGTATTATAAACGGCATGACAAACTTAACATATTGGAGTAGTTATTAAAATATATGTATACTAATAATAATATATGTCACCTTATAGCTTTACACATAACTGCATAAATTGTTGAATGAAGCTTAAGTTGTCTTTTCAAATGATATTAAATGTTGTATGTGTTTAATTGGGAGCAAATACAAATATTTTAAAAAATATAATTGTGTGGAGAATTACATAAACAAATTTTAATTAATTTTCAATTTAGCAGAATTTTTTTATTTTTATAATTCCTAATGCATTCAATACGTCATCTTACATCCGATTTGTTATTTTGGAAGCAAAGTTTCCAGTATGTCGCATATATATTTGTTTGGCCGATTTGAACTTGCTTCAATTGTAGGTATTTTTGAAAGTTTTTAGGTAATTTATCAATGTCATCGTATCGAAAAATGATTTCGATATCGAAATTATGATAAAATGTACTAAATTTCTTGCTCGATATCGAATGCCTTAGGCCCAATAAAACAGTGCGTATTTAAGTGTAGTTTTAGTTAATTTTCATAAAAACTTAAGTTGCATTTAAATACAGATTAATTTTTTCAGTCATACTTAATTGCTGTTATGATTTTGTGGTAAAAATATGGTAGCACTTTGAAATGTCAACAAAATTATCGATATATTTCAGAAAACAGCTGATTTTTTTAATAAAATTTGCCAACAATTTTGTGTTTCGGTTTTTGTGTTTACTTGTTGTATTGTTTTGTGTGTTTTATTGTTTTGTGTGTTTTATATATTAAATTTGGTGGCATAAATATGGATAAAAGAAGTCCCAACTTTTGACTTCTTGTTAGACGCTGTTAAAAAATACAGCAGCATGATTGAAAAGAAAAAAAAAACAAAAACAAATGCCAAAACCATATGTTCAATGTTTAAAACTTAAGTTGCACTTAAATGAACATCGTTGGCCATTTAAGTAGCATTTAAGTTTTCAGTGAAAAACAAAATTTTGTACTTAAATGCAATTTAAAAATAAATGGCACTTAAATACGCACTGTTTTATTGGGCCTTAATCTCAAATAAGAAAATTACGATCAATTTTACTCGATATCGAATGCGGTAATTTGGCCCCAGCAAAGTTGTTTTGTATGTATTTCGTATTGCTAATGCTGAGTGCTGTAATGAGTATACAAAACACACAGCCTATAGCTAAGAGTTTTTACAATTACAAAAGAGCACCAAGAGTATAGGGCTTGGGCACTCCTAGTTTAAAACATCTACTAACATTTTTCAGTGTGAAAAAAGCCATCTGTAAATATCTGCTCTCTTTTATTGCATTCTTCAGTTTAAGAAATGATTGGATTATCCCAACCATTATATTCCACCCAATACGCCCACTTTGCTCATTCTTTACTTTGTATAATTCTCAAGACACACGACTTTCAAGAAATTAAATTTCTCGAAAAATGTTTTAAGTATTCGATTTGTTCTTTAAGAGTACGTGTGTTTGATGAAATTTATTAATTTATACATAAACGAACAATATGAAAATTCTTTGTCGGTTTTAATTTTCAGTAAATTTAGCTTGAAAATTCTTCTTCCAAAATCTAAATTTTTCTGGCTTTATCATTATTGGCATTAGCATTATTTCCAGGGATTTCCCAATATTTCATGAGCGGGAACGCCCGAACTCCAACCCTAGGTATGAGTCTTTTCATTTACGTGGTAGTTCACTACGTGCGAACACTTAAGTAGAGTCGAAGGGACCCCGTTGTAAAAAAAGTATTTTCATTAGAAAATTAATTTTTCGAAAGTCTGCATTCAAAAAGGTAAAAACTGGCAAAAAAAATCTAAATCGCTATTTTAAAAGCCAACATCATACATTTAGGAAATTCAAACTAAAGGGATGAAAAGGGATTTATATGTATTTACAAAAATTTACAAATTTCTTTTTAAAAATTAATAATTTTATATCAATTTCGATAAACACAGTAATAGCTTTTAAGTATAGATTAGTTCTGCAAATTCAAGTAAAAATGGTGTTGGTACTTTTTTTGTATATTTTATATTCATTTTTTAAGCGGTAGAATTGGTGTGTTGTTGCGAAAATTTATTTTTTCTATTGTTATACGATCTACAAATATTTAAATAAATTAACAAAGTTCTTAGCAATGATATCTTTTAAGAGAAACTTTCACTGAAAGTTATAATTATATTATAAATTATATTATATTTTATAGTTATTATTGATGACTCATCATGAAACCAAAATTATTGGTATTCACTAGGGTTTTTTTCCCGGGAATTCCCGGGAATTTCAATTGTTATGATTTCCCGTTTCCCGGAATTTTTTTTGCGGGATCCCGGGAAATACAAAAACTGCCAACTCGCTCCTTATACTTAAAAAGGAGTTCAAATTTGTTGAAGGAAGCGGTCAAAGAACTAAAAATATTGAATACTTGTTTAATGCACTTTTAAGTATTCGTCCAACCTCGGTAGAAAGTGAACGAGTTTTTTCAGTAATGGGGTAATTTGTAAATAAAATCTGAAATAGACTTTCTGACACTTCAATAAACGCTTTGAGTGTGTTAAAAAGTTATTTCCTAAGCCGTTAAAATTTTAGTATAGTTATTTGAAATATATTATATATTTTATGAATGAAATTTTAAATTTGTTGATCTCATATCTTGAGTACCAGAATTAGTTTTTTTTTTACTATTTTTTTATAAATTAAATTGTTATATTTATGTTTCTTTTTTATCTAGTATCTAGAGCATAATAATAAGAAATTTACATTTAAAAGCGTAATGTAATAATTCAAGTTTCTCTTTCAATTAAAACTAATTTTTGTAGTATTTAAGTATTTTTTTACTTTGTTTTTTCCCTCACGTTTTTTAATAAAAGATTTTTCATAAATAAAGACAAAAAAAAATCCCGTTTTCCCTGGAATGATCAAGTAAACAATAGTTTAAAGGTAATTAAAAAAGTTATATACTGTCATTAGCTCCCTACCAGAGATTGTGTTCAAATAATGAATGTGTTTGCAAAATGGAAAACACCATTTGATATTTTTTTAAATAGGACTGAAATGTTTCATAAATTGGAATATTCTTTGAAAAAAATATTATTAGTCAGCTAATTTTGTCGAGTTTGACAATTTTTTATTTTTTCTCTAACAGAATAAACTCTAGAACGACACTTTTGTCAAAAAAGTTAAACATATTTTTGCCATAAACAAAAATTCAAATATGATGTAATAGAAAAATTTACCAAGTGCAAAGAGTTCAGCAGTATTAAGATAAATGGCAAACTGGCAAACGTTTTACTAAAGTTATTGATGAAAAATAAAGTTATGTCAAAAAAAATGTAAAATTTTTCAACTCAAAATTGACATTTCAAGCTTGAAATATTAAAAGTGTTGCGGAATCAGCGGTTTATGGGCAAATTTGGCGATTAACCGTTTTTGGTTTGTTTTGTTTTTATGTTTCTCATAAACAAATAGTTGACAACATTTAATAAAATATACAAAACCACAACAAAAGAAAAACTAAAAGGCTTTTTTGTTTGCATTTTTTATAGTTTGCTTTTTCTAAAATTTTCTGTTTCTTTCTATCAATTCTATATCAATTCAATGAACAAAAAATGTAGTGTCATAAGGGCTTTAGGATTAGGACAAGTCATCTCCGATTTTAAAAAAAAATTAACACAGATTTCTTACATTCAACGTTAAGACGCTTTTTTCTATTAATATCTCAAAGGTCAATATTTACGGTACAAAGCTCAAAGTCTCAAATAACGACATTTTTAAAAATTTTCAAAAAATCTCTTTGGGTGTACAAAATATCTTCTACGTATAAGAAGAGTTTCAAGCTGGACACTCATTGTGTTTAGGAAATAAAGTCGAATATGGGAAATCTAAGAAATTGCACAAAAATATAGTGCATCCTTTAAATGTCAGGTCCTATTGAAATTAAGAGTATGTGTAAAAAGACATGCACACAATTAAAATAATCAATGTATTTCAGGCTTAGCTTTTGAACTTCTTCATAGTGTAAACCCAACACGGATTTCGCAGTTCCTTTACAAGCAGAGGAAATACTTCCATATATCATGGCTTTCAAATGATTAAAGATTTGTGAAAAAATCATTGACTGTAGCTCGATGAAGACTAGAGTATTTAAAATAACGACTTCAAAAAAAACCGGATTTCGGAAAATTCCGGTTTCAAATGACGTTTTAGCTGAAGAAACCGGTTAAACAGTTTCTCATTATATACGGTATTGTTTAAGTTTTTCATTATTTAGTTAGATCTACTAAATATCAGTTAAATGACTTCATACGATATCTAAATATACTTGGAAAATAACAGCTATCCAGTTGAAATCGGTATTGGAACCGAAATCTTTATATTTTTTACAAACAGATAAAATGTTTTAACGAATATTTCAATCCAAGTGAGATTTTGGATTATGCTAATGTCACAAACTGTCAAAACAATTACAAAAACTTATGTATATTTGAATTCAAATAGTTCATAATTATAAGAAACGGTTTTGTCGAATTTTTTCTGTTTTAAGGTCAAGGGTAAACTTTAACAATGAAATGCTAAATTTACACAACAAAATGAAATTTGGGAAAAACTAATTCTATCGTATCCATAATGATGGTATTTACGCATCATTTTTAATTTTTATGTAATGCACACTTGAATTTTAATATACGTTTTCGACAATTTTTTGTATTATTTAATAAATATTTAAAATGGTAACGTGAAGGTCTAAAAAGTACATTTTATTTGTATAGTTGGTAAAATATCCAAAAATATTGACATCCCTGGTTTAGCTTTAATGATTAAACAGAACACGAGCGCAACTTCAAGCAAAAACAAGTCTCAGAGAAAACCGGCCCATAATTGAAACGACGGCTGCAGCTTAACAACCTGTCATTTATGGCCGAATTCTCGGTCATTAATTAACTAACTATTGTTTAACTATTACTTGTTATTCTTATGGCAAACTAAACTTTGCGAATAACGAATCATTAGTTAAGCCTTTGCCATTAGCTAACTAAAGACTGTGAATTTAGCCATTAATGTTTTTATATTTCTTCTGTGTACCAACCTGTAATGCCGACAGCTTTTACAATTTTTGTCCACAAATCTTGTTTTAAATAAAAATGTTTGTACAATGGCGACTACAAATTAATTTTTCTCTATAACATCACTCATTTTTTTTTAATTACAAAATCTCACTTTTAGATGCACTTTTCAAAATTTCTTTTGAGTTTCTTTTGTTTTTATTTTTCTTGCGCCAAAGCTTCAAAAACATATGGTTTTGTTTACAAAATGTATAAAATTTAATAAAAGTATGGTAATATTGTTGAGAGCATTTGTGTTTTAAAGTGAGAGCATAAGAAAAAAAGCTGTCAAAATAAAATAAATTCCATTTCACGACCGCATTCTCTGGCAAAATTTTATGTCAAACTGTATGGAAAACATCGTTCAGCCCCAGTTCTGTTTCATCATTTACTCGCGTAGAATATCTACTCTTTTTTATTGCTAGAATATTGTCATCAATGTCTCTTGACAGTTTTTTCTTTATTTATTATAATTTGTATTTACCACATGCAATTAAATTAATATCTAACTTTTTTATGTCATAAAAAAGCAAACACATACAAATCTAACGGTAGACATTCATATTTTTGTGCAAATATTTTAAAAGACACATTTGTTTAAAATTTAGTACCATTTTGTAGGTATTGTAAATTATTTTGTTAACCATTAATACAAAAATAAATGACACAAAAAATATTAAAAAACTGTTCCTTATTAGTTTTATATTTATGCTATAAAAAGCCCACAACGCACAAACATGTACTCGTTTGTACTCGCCACTGTATGTTGGTATGCATATACATACATATATATACATTTAATATAATTTTTATCATAAAGACACAATAATACGAGAAGTTATAGCAAGTGTACATATTTACGCCTTTAAGAAGAACATTTAAATAATAAATTTCGTAGCAGACGTACACACACACAAACAAGTGCAACAACAATAGAATAGACAACAAATTATTAAAAAAGAATAACTAAGAATAAAAAATTTTAAATAAAAAAAATTTTAATACATGGGCGCTATATGGAAGTTATTACCTATTATAGACCTATTATAGACCTATTATAGACCGATCATTCGAAAATTTGGTGGCTTGGATTGTGTGTGCATATAAATCTTGTCTATGTTCAATTTTATCTCGATACAAACACTTTTCAAAGATTTATACTTGTTATTTTCGGAAGTGGGTTATGTAACTAATTATGGACTGACTGTTATAAAATTATGTGTAATTATTTCTGTATATATAAAACTTTAATGTGTTGAATTTTATACCAACAATTTTAAGAGAGTTATGGTCGTCAAATGGGCCTTGTTTGGGAGCAATGTTCAATTATGGACCGATCTGCACAAAATATTCTGAATACATTAGGCTTCATGCACAAATTATTTGTGGCGAAATTTGTTTGTACATAAGTTAAATATTTATGACCAATAAACCTCATTTTGGGACTTTATTTCACCTAGTCCCCATACAAATGTATTCAAACAATGTTTTTCAACCAAATTTACTCCCAACCGGCTTTGGCCCGAAAAAATATCATGTGCATACTAAATATTTTCAAAATTGCGACCTGTACTATGCGCACAAACTTTACATGGCCAGCTAGCCAGCCAGACAGACAGACGGACAGACATCGTTAAATTGACTTAGGAAGTGAAGGTGGGTGTTGGACTAATATTTATGGGCGTTACAAACAACAGCACAAATCCAATATACCCTCCCCACTATAGTGGTGTAGGGCATACAAATTTATCATAAAAATAAGAATGCACTTGTTTTTAGTCGTATCATCCTCATCGTTTGTGTTCCTATTAATTTACGAGTATTTTAAGTCAGTATCTAAATAGATATGCGTTTGTACGTAAAGATGTTGTTGAATAATAAAAATACAACAATATGAAAATTAAAAAAGATATTTAAACCACAATTTCTCACACTAACTCATATTTTATTTACAATGCTTAAATGCCGCCAATAATGTGGCAACAACGATAACAATAACAATAACGACGAAGAAAATTGAAGAAGCCATCGAAAGAAAGACTCATTCATTCACTCATTCATTCATTTAAGTACAACACTTGGAAAGCAATTATTAAATACGAATACAAGGAGTATCTGAACAATTGAAAAATTCCCACAGTCTTTTGCATACAGGTCGCGCCCTTTCTACTCCAGATAAATACAACTACAATCAACTGAAAGACAGGCAACAAGTCAAGAAAACAAAAATAATCATGATGATGAAGAACCTTTTGCCATTTTACGCTTCGCTGATCGCCGATTGCGGTAAAAAAATTAGAAAGAATTCAACTTGACTTTTTTAGAATTTTAAATTTTATTCGTAAAATTGAAGGGAGGGTTGGCAACAGCAATAATGTATAAATTTTCTCTTGTTGTTTCCCCTAAAATAGATGCATTTAAACACTCACTCATGCACCCGTTAAATACTTATGTACTCATCCATATACTTGGGGGTGAGTTTACTTCTTCATGAGCAGTTTCTTGACAGGTTTTTTACCTTTATTTTTAACAGGTATTTTTCTTATACCTAAGTAATTTATGAAGACGTCCTTTGTATGTAAATCGACCAAACGTGAGAACTTTTTGATATGGACGAACAAATTTTATAAAAAGTCTAATTATTCTAAATAATCCTAAATTTTTTAAAATAAATACGACTGCTTCCGCCTAGACTTTAGAAAAAATACATATGTATATGAAAAAGAAATAAAATAGTATAGTATACTCGGTGTAATACCCTACACCCAGTATGTTTGTAGATTTGTTTTTCAGTAATGGGTGCTATATGGGAGTTATGACTAACTAATGACCGATCATCATGAAACATATTTGTGAACATTATATGGGAGCTGTGGTGAGTAATGAAAGGATTTGCACAACATTTTTAGATGGGATTAGGCTTCATTTACAACTTATTTGTGGCGGAATTTGTTTGGATACGTGCGTAAATCAAACATTTAGGTACGATAATTGGGGTTACGTGAAATTTTGAACCGAGTAATAGCTAACAGCTTAAAGTAAGTCAATCAGTAATCATAGGAGTCCAAAAAATGTGCAAAGATAGCAAAAAGCTATTAACCTATGCGAACGCATCGTCGATAATAGCTGTTAACGCACGGTTAAAGTTTTCCAGAGAACATAGAAATTGGGCAATAGATGACTGGAAATGTGTAACTTGGTAAGACGAATCCATATTTTCCAATTTATAAATTATTTTGTTAAATATTGAACATAAAATAAATGATAACTGAATCTTTTTTTATGCAATAAAAAGTGCTTAAGGTAAAAACATGTACAATTTGTGCTCCCTACTGTATATTAGAAATGGCATATAATTGTCTATAGAAAATCTCATGTATTCTGAGGTTGAAAAAATACTATTTGAATATTATTCTGAAATTCAATATTCCATTCTTCAATGATACTGAAGCTAAGTGGCCCATTTTTTTTTATCTCATTAGAACTTTCTTTATCTCATTAGAACTTTTTGTTCAAAACTGAGCAAAAGAATTAAACAAGTTTAGTTAGTCCAAACAATTGAATCGTTCATTAACTAACCAACACTACTTTACAGTAGTTTAATTTGAAATCATTTGGTAACTCGGGAATATCTTAAACAATTTAACAAAAGGTAAGATTTGTGAGACTCCTGAGTGTATCTAAAAATATATTTTACTATTAGCATTTCAGTATTGAATTTTATTTCGTCATAGAATGTAACACGTAAAATTTTGCCAGACAACCGTATATAATTATGGCTCTAAGCACCCTGTGGTTTTTCTTCTTAGTTTGTCCTTAATATATGATCGGAATAAATATAAGTTGAAGCTTTTCTCCATGTGCATTATTATTTCATTCCCTGCAGTGCACTTTTTCCTTGTAAATCCCCGTTTATTTTTTATATTTTTTCAAACAAAACAATACGTTTTAATTACTTTCGCTTAAATATCCAATTCGAGTAATTACCTTAAAAAAATCCTATCACTGACATTTTCGTTAGTTTAACTTCGTTTATTTAGCCAAAATACCTTTTTATACAATTTTGTAATTCCATTCAGGCACCAGTTAACTTCCTGCTTGTTACATGTTTTCATTTATTGTTAGTAGTAAAATTATAGAAACATAAGTTTTCAAAAAAGTGGTGAATTTAATCAAATTTAAAGTGTTACATACCTTTTTATGGATTCCAAGAAAACATCAAAAAAACATTTTGATTGATCTCTACTACAAAAAAAGGGGAAAAACAAAACACCAAATAGCTGCAGAATTTAATTCTAGTTTCACGGTCCTTAAAATAGCTATTCTGATAATTACCATCTTAAATGCATTTAAGAAAATTCGTTCAATTACCTTTATAACGTAAATAACAGTGAACGGTTAAATACCTTGCCCGGACAAGTACCCAAAAATTTTGGATTTTTAGTGAGGTATTTAACAGGGGTATACTGTATAAAATTATATTTCAACATGGTTAAACATGCCATATTTAAATCTAGAACGCACAAGTATTTTACGACTCAGTTTACCTTAACGCTGAGTATAAAAGTTATACAAACAGATTAAGAATTAACTTTTAATTTTAGACAAAAAGGACACCATTGTACCTGCTACCTTCAGAAGCACATATCATTACCAGGTAACAGTAAATATGTTACTGCACAAATGGTATTGTATATAAACTCCAGAAGCTTCCAATCACACCATCATTCTCATTCGAGTATTCAACTTAACAACACATCAATTTAAAATGGATTTAAACTCTTTGACCTATTATACTCTATTCATCTACCGTGAAGAATTATTGCGCTCTAAACGCAGTAAGTGCAATGTAAAACACACTAAACTTTCTCTGACCGATAAATTAATAACTGAAGGTGTGCGTAATCTGAAAAAGTGTTCAATGGAAGATTTACGTGCCATCAACAGAAAACTTGCATTCAAAAAGAAATTGGAAAACAAAATCAATTACAAAAAACCGAAAAAGGAAGACCAGAAAACAGAAGTTGAGGCAAATGAAACACCAGCCATCGATTTGCGAAAATTATGAAAACATGGAGTCATCAAGCTTACGCTATGGTAAAATACTTGAGTCTATATTGAATATGGAACTATTTCATCTGAAAAAAGATGAAACATTAAGCTGACTATTATCCGAATCTTGTTCTATGAATAGTATAGGGCATTAAAACGTACCAGGAAAAGTATTGTACAAATAAATTTTTTGAAAATAAAGTTTAAAAAACACTATCAAAAGATTCTATTGTAGTTATTTTTAAAAAATAGTTTAGACAGGAATAATGGTTTAGATGTTATTGAGCTAAATGATCCAGAAATTGTTGACAGTACCAAAACAGTGGTAGACATACATAACTTAAAAACTTTAGAAATAATTTTCTAAACAAAATAATGTTTATAAAACTACTTCTGCATTAAAAATGTGTTTTGTAATATCAAAAACAAATATATTTTCATATAAATCCGAACAAGGCAAATAAGGGGTCTACTTTGATGTGGCACCATTTATAGTTTATTATTTTTGTTTTATAACTTAGAGGCTGGCTTATGTCAGGTTAGTTAAAGAGAATCAGAAATGTAACTGACATTCAACTTATAAGATATATTAATTAATGTAATGGTAACTGAACAGTTAATACTCCTGCAAAGCATTTAAGACTCTAACAAGATTTTAAATATTAAATTATATTTCAACATGGTGAAACATGCCATATTTAAAAAAGGAATTTACAAGTATTTTACAACTCGGTTTACCTACATAAATGCTGAGTTTAAAAGTTAAACAAGTAGATTAAGAATAAACTTTTGTGACAAACATAAAAAGGGGCAAGATCTAAAATTTGAGACCGCAAAAAGGACACCATTTTACACACATGCCAGTACCAGGTCAGGTATGAACCGATTTACACAACATTTATGGATGGGATTTGACTACTTGTTCAACTTATTTGTGGCGTAATTTGTCCCTTATGAGAGCTGGGTGATATTTTGAATAGCGATTAACGTATGCAGACGCAAGTCTCATGATAACAAAAATAAAAACTGTTGAACACTAAAAGATGCTTCTACAGCAATAGAAAACCTCGTTAGTCGATGGACAGCAAGTCGAGCATTTGTCGATATTGGCTACATCTCAGCAGGAATAAATTAAAACCTATATTGTCGTTAAAAAAATTTAAGAGCAAAGAAATTGGACTGTAGTTGACAGGACACTTATGATCTGGTCATACGAATCCAAATTTAATCGCTTTCAATCCAAAGGTAAACAATATTGCCGAACAGCCCAGAGAATTCAATATCACGATCTGAAGGATACTGTTAGGTATTTACTAATATTTTCATTTTATTTTGTTATAAATTTTCATAAATTATTGTATGTAAATTTTTTTCATTTTTTGGCTCACTGTTACCACTGAATTTATTTTTACATATTTTTGTAGAAACTAATCAATGTAAATTCTTTTGGTAATAAACCGTTAGTTTTGGTTATTTGTCTCTTACTCCAATTTCTATAACTAGTATGTTATTATTGTAAACAAGAATGCAATTTATTTATTATTTAGTTTTCTGCATACATACTCTGCATGGTGTAACTATACAAGGTGAGTGCAGTAGCCCAGCTGACTGACTTTGTTTACAATTTACTTATGTCAAAAGTAATACATTTTCAAGTATTTTTGACAGTAGAACATTATTTTACACAAACAAAATGCCTGTTGTTTCTGTTTTGTGTTGTATTTGTTGTCGATTTGCACTCACCTTGTATAGTTCCACCATGATACTCTAGTTACTAGAGTCTAGTAACAAGTTGAATTGGTATATTGGAAGTGAGAGACAAATAAAACAGCAACAACAGTGTAGCCCTCATTTACATGAATCATTGTTAGGCTTAAGTTAAAAATATTTACAATTAAGAAATTATTGTTAAAGCTGAACTTGAACAAGCATCATCTTCTTTTCTTGTCGCGTATCACGGTCACAAATTTTTAATAGTATTTTTATTATCGTTGCCCAGCAAACATTTTCAGCAACATATGTATATGTAGATAACAATTCTAAGTTATTGAAGTTGCCGGTGAAGAAACAGCTCTTCACCGTACAGATACAATGAATCACGGTTAGAGCAAAGTCATGATATGGGGTTCTTACACGGTTGCACCTCATGCAACCAAAAAATCAAAGCAATAATGAGGTAAGATGACTATCTGCGTATTTTGCAAACTTATCTTCCCAATTTTGTTGATAAGAGCAAAAAGTTCTAAAATCAATCGTATCCGAAAGTTTGTGTTCATTCGTGAAGAGATTGTTGCAGGTGCAATACCGATCAACTCCAACCAATTTAAACGAGTTTCTGCAACAGGTTCAGCACCAATAAAAGAGTATTCTAAATGAATTAATTGAATAATTTGTAAAGAGTATGCTAAAAGGTTTAAGAAGTGTAATATTTTCATTTCCTAAAGTTGTAATAAGGTGAGTACTTTCGGGTTGTTTTTTTTTTTTTTTTTTTTTTTTTTTTTTTTTTTTTTTTATTAATATTCAAAATATTTATTTTATATTGGAAGTAGGTGCCTCAGCGCCACTAGGACATTATAGAGGCAAGCTAGCAACTATTTTTACAAAATTTTTTACATATTCATTGATTTTTAATTAAATTATATAAAAAATGAGATCATTCTAACTTAATAGCATTTATAGCAGAAGCATTTCCAAGTTTTCATATAAATATTCTTTTAATCTCTTTTTGTAAATTGAGATTGTTTCAGCCTCTTTAACAAATTGTGGTAATTTGTTATATTCCACACTACCCAAGTATTGAATTCGCTGTTTTGTAGTTTCTAAGCGACATCTTACTACACTGAGATCAGTACGGTGTCTTGTATTGAAATTATGATGACCGGTTTCCAATCGGATACTGTGATATCCTATGTTATGCAAAACTTTATAAACATAAATTAGTAACTGCAATCTATGAAGGCCGAAAATAGGCATAATACCTTTAGCAATGTTTTTATATAAGTCCAAGGTAGGGTATGATCTGGGAAGGTTATATATCAGCTTCAATGCCTTATTTTGCAATACTTGCAAAGATTTTATATCGGAGTTCCTTTTATGTCCATATATAAGTACAAGGTAATTCAGATGGCTTTGAATTAAAGATTGATAGATAAGCAGCTTTGTATGTCTATCGAGTTTGTTTCTCATCTTATATAAATATCCAATGGCCGATGATAATTTACGTTTTAGTTGATCTACATGCGACTTCCAGGATAGGTTGTTCTGTATATGGATCCCAAGGTATTTAATGACAGAAACCTCTTCTAGTTCTTTTCCATCAACAAAAATTACACAATTTTGTTCAATACGATTTGACTGCGCTTTAAACCGAATGAACTTTGTTTTAGTAGCATTCAGTACCAGTTTGTTAAGTCGTGCGTATTCAGATATTAACAGCGCATCTCTTTCGGCATATGTTTTTAGTACTAGTTCATTCTTATATGGGTATAATAAACATAGGTCATCAGCGTACAAAAATATTCTCCCAGTAAGTCCAAGGTTGTTGATATCATTAAGGTATAATTTGAATAACAACGGTCCCAAAACACTACCTTGAGGCACACCACACATAACATCTTGTATTGAACTTTGACTTGTATTTATTTTAACATATTGTTTTCTGTTTTCGAGGTAGCTCTTAAATAACTCCAACTCTTGGCCACGAATACCATAAAAAGGTAATTTTTCACATAAAATGACATGGTCTACAAGATCAAATGCTTTTGAAAAATCGTAAAAAATACCTCCAACACCAGAAAACCCTCTGTCTAGTCCATCGCACACATAATTCACGACATTGATTACTGCTTCCTCGGTGCCACAGCCTTTTTTAAATCCGTATTGATTTTCATACAACATATGATTATCTTCTAAGTACGTGGATAGCTGTATATTTTGTCAAGAATAGACAGTAAAGCTATAGGTCTGTATTGTTGAAACAAGTTTGCATTTGGTACCTTTGGTATAGGAACAATTTTGTGATATTTTAAGGAATCAGGATAGATAGAAGTGTTTATAATGTTATTAAAAATGATTACGAAACATGGACTCAATTCTTCAACGCATTCAATGAAAACTAATGGCAATATGTCATCACTTCCAGCACTCTTGCTCTTCTCAAACTTTGTTATTATATCATACATTTCTTCTGTTGTTGTATTTTTGAATTTGAACGTACGATTGTGATATTGAAGTGTTCGAAGTGAATTACAGTTCTCGTTTTGATATACTTCAATTTGCCGCCTGAGGTCCGAAACCGAATCCAAGAAATATTTATTAAGAGCCTCTGCTTTTATCTCATCACTTATAATGTGCTCGCCTTCCTCATTTTTCAACAATATCTCTGATTTAACATTTTTTCCAATTATCTTATTCAGAAATTTCCAACATTTTTTCGGCTGTAGCTTGAATTCTCTTAAATTGTCCTCATAGTAGTTTTTTAGTGATTCCTTGCATGCGTTTTTAATTATTCTGCTGATTCTTTTTAGCTTGGCCTCTGTGTCAGGGTTTCTTCTCTTTCTTCTAGTTTTGAGCAATGTGTTTTTGTATTCAATGAGCTTTTGCAGATTTCCATTGATCCATGGAGTTATTTCATACTTAATTAGTTTTTTTCTTCTTGACTCAATTGTAGAACACCTTACTGAATTTGATATACACGACAATACTTCTCTTGTATCAGACGAAACATCGCCGTTGAGGTTTAGACTATCTAAATTTTGACGTAACCGTTCCTTAACACAATCATAACTGCAGTGTTGTCGTTTTATTTCAATAAAATCACAGTTATCCTTGCTCAAATTTAGACTGCAGCAAATAAGATTATGGTCTGTAAGATTACATTCAACGGAATCTATATGTATACCGATTTGCAAATTGCTATATACATTATCTATTGAACTACCGCTGCAGGGACGAGTAGTCATACTATGGCAGTTTATATATCCATAACAGTTAAGTAAACTCAGTAACTCCTGTGATACGTTGTCTAAAATATTCAGATTCGAATCACCTACAAAAATGCATGGCATCAAGCCGAATCGCAAAAGTAAAGCTTCCAAATAGTCCAAGAATATAGGTACGGTACATTTTTGGGAACGATAAAACGAAACGATCTTTAAAGCTTTGCCTCTGATGTTTTTGGACACTATAGACAATACAATTGTATCAATAAAATCCCTGCTTTCACACACATCAACATTAAAATGTAAGCCTTCATTGATATATACTGTTGTACCGCCATAACCGTCTTTTCTGCAACAGTGTACAGCTTTATATCCGGGAATATTGTATAGATCTGTAAGCTCTTGTCTAAACCATGTTTCTTGAACGCAAATAATACTGGGTAAGATTGGAAAATTTGATATTAAACTGCGAAATCTATTAAATTTATTTATCGACGAAATACTTCTGCTATTAACTGACAATATATTAAATTTGTTTTTATTCAAATTCATTAAATGAGATTCAAAGGACATGAAGTTATTAAAGTATTGGTTAGTAATAAAATTCATTAAAAAAAAAATAAAAAAGAGATTACAAAACATTCAATAAAAACGACAAAATAGTGTGTTTGCTGTTAATTATTTGCCGGTGATAAATATTGTGCACCCGGTTCCACATCACTGTCATCACCAGAATCTGCATGAATAATTTGCTTGCTTCTACGGCTTCTATTTGTTGTTGCTTCCAAGAGAAGTTCATCTACTTCTTCGGCACATCGTATTAACTTTGGCTTTGATAATTCGCTTCTCTTTGTAAAAACACGTCCGTCATACGCATATATTCTACGGTATCCAACTGTCTTTAACGTTCGGGCATGATTAAGCAGTGCAAGTGTCTCTCTACTGAGGAAATCATTCACAAAAATTGATTTCGTTTCTTCTTTTTCCATTAATTTAGATTTCGCAGCCATTAATGCCTGTTTTGTTTTAAATGAATTGCATTTTACAACAATCGTTTGTTTTTTGGCGTTATTTTTCTTTTTCAAAAAATAAGCAGTATCAACTTCTTCGGGTTTTAAATGAACTTCGACTTTCTTCATGATGGATATTATTGTATCAACTGCGGTTGCATCTCCAACATTCTCTACACCATTAACTAAACAATCGTTTTTAACTCTGCTGTCGTTTAATATTTTAACGGACTGTTTTAATTCACTTATCTCAGCTTTTAACATTTTATTTTCTTTCTGGACTGCATCTATTTTTTTCTTATTTTCTGTTACACCTTTCAATAACTCATCAAATTGTTTGGACATAAACATCATCGACTTATGCATATCATCCAGCTGATCGAGCTTGTTCAGTTTTGTTTTGATCAAATTCAATTCGCTGTTAATGTTGTTATTTTTGTTTTCTCCACTTTCGCAACAGAGATGGCATATGTATTCAATGTTCTCATCGTTCATCAGCTGTTCAAATTGACGTTTGTTTAGTTCAGTGCAAAGAGAGTGAAACGTTTTGGAGCATCTATCACACTGAATGGAATTATCAGATTCTTCTTCTTTCACCACCAGCTTGCATTGTTCACAGAAAATCTTAGGATTTTTAATACTACGGCGACTGGATTTAGGCATATTTGATGCAATTAAGATGACAAACAACTAAGTCTAAAATTTTAAATTTACCAGACTATTTAAAGATGATTCAGTATCCTGCAATATGCAAATTAAATTTTCTTTATCAGAGCACTTGTAAAAAAATGACTTTCTCGCGAATAGGGTTGCCAGCATCAAATGATACTAATATTTCATCGCTGTCTATTAATGTATTATCCATCTTATTTTTAAATTGTATCACGTCTTTTACATTGTATGTAGAATTGTTTGTCAAGTTCTTTAAAATGTCAATTATATATTTGCTTAGTCCGTAAGATGGTGAGTTAATCGATGAGCATATTGGTCGTAATGGCATGTCGTCTTTATGAATTTTTGGAAGACCATATATCCTTAGGGGTATCGCAATTCTGGTTGTCAGTTTATTTTTGTCAGATATGGTAATTAAATTTAAATTATATAGTCTGTCAACAATAATATTGTTCTTGTTCTGCAAACTTAACCTGGCTGTTCAGATTATTGAGAAAAAATGGTTTATGTTAGAAGAACATACCAAAATACCTAAGGATTTGTTTTTGGACATTTTAAAGTTCTGCATAATGGATTGTAGATATTTCAAATTTAAGGACAATTTCTACACACAAAATAAAGGTATGCCAATGGGATCTCCCATCTCTCCAATTATTGCAGACATCGTTATGGAAGAATTATTGGACACAGCTCTTTTCATTCTGTTTGTACTTTTTCTTCGAATCTGACGCAGTTAGTCATGTTTTATTAATTATTTTCTTAAATATTAAACATAAAATAAATTATAAATTAATTTTTTTTATGCAAAGTTCATAAGGTACAAACATGTATCCAGTGCTCCCTACTATATATGAGAAATGACATACATATACCTATGTATGTATATCAGTTTACCTAACCGCTAACTTGAAAAGTTAAACAAATATATTAAGAATTAACTTTTGTGAGAAACATAAAACGGAACAAGATCTAAAATTTGACACCGAAAAAGGGACAAAAAGGACACCATTGTACCTGCTACTTTCAGAAGTACATATCATTACCAGGTAACAGTAAATATGTTACTGCACAAATGGTATTGTATATAAACTCCAGAAGCTTCCAATCACACCATCATCCTCATTCGAGTATTTAACTTAACAACACATCAATTTAAAATGGATTTAAACTCTTTGACTTATACTCTATTCATTTACCGTGAAGAATTATTGCGCTCTAAACGCAGTAATTCCAAGTTGAAACACACCAAACTTTCTCTGACCGATAAATTAATAACTGAAGGTGTGCGTAATCTGAAAAAGTGTTCAATGGAAGATTTACGTGCCATCAACAGACAACTTGCATTCAAAAAGAAATTGGAATATGAAATCAATTACAAAAAGCCGAAAAAGGAGGACCAGAAAACAGAAGTTGATGCAAATGAAACACCAGCCATCGATTTGCGAAAATTATGAAAACATTGAGTCATCAAGCTTACGCTATGGTAAAATACTTAAGGAGTCTATATTGAATATGGAACTATTTCATCTGAAAAAAGATGAAACATAAAGCTGACTAGTTTAAAGAACACGAGTTTATACAGGAATAATCGTTTTAATGTTATTGAGCTGAATAAATGCTCCAGGAATTGTTGACACTACTACAACCAGTAGTAAATTAAGTTTAGACGATATGTTGAATCAGCATATTTATGCTGACAGCCATATGATTAAAATTAGCAGCAAATTCCTATGTCATATGTTAGACGTTTACACGATATGTTGAAAGTAGCAAATTTTTGATGTCAGCATATGTCAGCAAATGAAATGTCAACATAAGAGTTAGCATACGATTCTTGTGTTTATACGATATGTTGAATTTTGTGTGGTGCTACATATGCTGAGTCGTGTAAACATTTGTTTGTGAAATTAGTCAGTTTGACATTATTATTCAACTTCTGTATTTTATGAGTAATTTTTTAAATAAAATAAAATTAAATAATATCAATAAAAAAACATAAATGATGACGTGGGATGAAATTGGTCTAACTACTGCTTGTACAGTGCTGATCTTGGATGACGGTGAAGTGAAATTAAAAGCAAAAAGATGCAGAGTCTGAAGAAAACATTAAAAAATATCTGAAAAATATCGAGGTTGGCTAGAACATTGGTCTTTAACGCGGATCCTACTCGACCGATTTTACCCATTTTCAAACCAAACATTTCGGTAAAACAATGCCTTCAACAGACTGCTAGATCGTTTTAGAATCTTACAAGGACCACGGATATACATATCGATGGTCTCATGTAGAAAGGCCCTAATACTATGTTTCCACGACGACTTGAATCACCTGCTTCGCCTTCTGAATCATGTTTATGAATCATGTTTTTTACATGACTAATAAACTTGATTCGATTTGACAGTTGTCTTTAATAAACAAACAGAATAAAAAAAAACAGAATTTACAATTTGTGGTAAATATTTTTTTTAATGGACAAACAAAACTGAGTGAAAATTAGTTAGCTTATTTGAAAAAAAACATACATTCGTACGTATTTACTTTCTTTACTTCCAGCAACAAGAAAATAATTTGCTTTGTTTACAATAATATTAAATTTTTACAGCTAGTGCAGATAAACTTGCGATAAAAATTAGAGAAGAGTGCAATTTTTCGTACTTCTAGAGTAGATTCAATATGAATCTACTTGATTCGCTCTTAAAATTTTGTATGGTGAAGCAAGTTGTTTCGCACATGATTGGGGTGTGAAGCATGAATAGAGAGCGAAGCATGTACCGTGGAAACATAGTATAACTCGCATATTTGAAACTTTACAGGCGAAGGTAAAAACATAATAGAAACTGTAATATTCAACATGTAAATTTTTTTTGTACAACTGCTTATAAAAGCGTTATTTTTTACACTATTGCAATAAATGTTTGTGAGGAGGTGTATTTGCGTTTAATGCATTGGAATCGCAAAAAAAAAACAAATTTCGAAAAAATAGCGAGTTAGGGCCTTTCTACATGAGACCAACGATATATACTTTTTTACGACCAATATTTCGATGTGTTACAAGCGGAATTACAAACCTAATCTTGTGGGTATAAAAAAACCAAAGTGTTCCCTCTAGTTTTTTAAAACACCTTTTGTAGTGTGATTACTTCGTTGTTCTTTAGTAAATAATAAATAAAAATGAAAATATAAAAAAATTTACAGAAAAATAACGATACTAAACAATAAAATATTGTGATTATTAAATACATACATTTTAAAAGCAAGAAATTTATTTTTCAAATACTTAAGGAGCATTGGAGAAATCACAAACGGGATGAAATACTTACATACATAAAACTTTACCACTCATGCTAAAGAGAAAAATATGTAATTTATATGTAAATACATATATGCATGTATGTACTTCCTATAGATGCTACAGAAAAGTGAAATTGAAAATGTTGCAGCACAACAAATATTTGATGAAATTAATAAAAATTAATTTTTATAATCAAATTGTCATCAATGCTGTTGACTGAACTTCACTAATAGCAAAAATATTTAAATGCAAACATTTTGTCGTTTATTTAATTGAAATGTTTATTTATAAAAGTAAAAATATTTAAATTGTTTTTCTTTTGGTCCTTTCATTTAAATTACATATTTGTTAATCGAACACACTGCTTGTTGGTTGGTCTACCACAAGTTTGTTTTCCCACCCTCCTGTTTTGAGTTCGTTTCAGTGTTTTTGGCTGTTGTTTTCTATGCAGTTTTTTTTTTTTTTTTTTGTTTTTGGTCGAGGGGGAGATGATTAAATTGAAGTAAATAATTTCCAAGTGCAGTAGTATTGCATTTGATGTTGATGCTTCAACTTTTTCGTTTAGGTTTTTTTTTGTGTTGTTTTTACTTCTGTTGTTGGTGTTGTTGAATTGGCATTTGAATTGAAATCCATTAGTTCTTGTTGCATTTTTAATTTGAAATGTAAATTTTGTAAATTTGTTTTTTTTTTCTTTTTCCAAAACCACAACACTGTTCGACTAACAAAAAGAGGAAAGTTTTATAATTGATTTTTTACTAAACACAACCATATAAAAATTTTTAAATAGAAAAAAAAAACAAATATTTGTTTTACAAACAATACTAAATACCTGCACAATAAAATGTGAAGACTGTCGTCATATTCCTTATTAAATTTGTTGTCTACATTTGCCATTGGCACTTTGATGACATGGTTTTTATTAATATTTAGATAATTTCTACGCTTATCAGATATTGGAAAATGTCCTTAATAACATAGAAGGCAGTTTCCATTCCAAAGGGATTCAAATATCATACCAGATCTAATTAATTAACAGGTTCCAAATAGGTTTATCTCTTCTCGATTTCCGTTAATTAGTTAATACTAAGTTTACTGAATTAAATAACGATTTTAACTGACACAACAATGATTTTTGCATAATCTTTAACAACGTGCGGGACAGACAATGTGCTTTGCGAATTAAACTCCAAAATTTCATTCACAGAAACTTCTAAATCAATCCAATCCTACGCTAATGCGAGTACGTCAGACAGAGAACAGAAAGAGGCCATTCACATTTGCTAACCATTCGCAAATTCATTGCTTTTGAATTGCTTTTACTCGACAATAATAAAAATGTGCATTGCTGTTTGTTTACTCATTCCTTATTACTGTTTGCTATTTTACAATCTCTTTTTGTTATGCCTTTATACATCAAGCAACGATATAATTCAATGCCACATGAAAAAACTAAAAACATTCACACCATTCGTCCAGTATTCGTTGCTTTCAGTGAATGAAAACATAGAGGAAGAGCAACAACAATACAAAATCTAATGAGAAAATAAATATTTTTTGGTTGCTGCTTTATGTGCGATTTGTTGACAGTAAAGTAGTAAAGGTTGATATTTTTTGTTAGTATGTACAACTTATACAATCAGCATTGAAACCATTCATACCAATCGTTAACCATTCGTACCAATCGTTAAGTATTCATTGCTTTTGGGTGTATACGTTTACATTTCTACAAGACATGCAATGCAAGCATCATTTTTCGTTACACTCCGTTTTGTGAATAATGGCATGTAGTGCTATACGGAATTGATTTATGTTGTCAACATGAGGTTCGTTTTTTGTGATTGTATTAAAAATCTAAAATTAACCAATCAATCCGTTCTCTGACGTCAGATTGGTTACACAAGCAAAATGCTTGTCATTCTATCAAAATTGCAGTCGACTCAAGTTAGCACTGCTTCTGAATCTAAATTCTAAATTTTTACATTTCTGATTCTGTAAACCATTATAAACGTAGTTCCATTTAGTTTTTTATTTCAACAAGTTAAAATTTTACAAAAAATTACATACATATTTACATACTCGTATGTATTGTATTTTTGTACACTTTTGTCACACTTCAACTTCAAATTTCAAAGTTTTTTTTCAATATTATTAAAGTTTAAATTTATATATTTTTTAAGAGTCAATAAAACACAACATCTTTCAAACTAACGTAAACGGTTTGCATACCAAAATGCAATATTACATTTTGAAAAACCCTGTATTTTAGCAGTTTTATTTAATTACAAGCATCTTAACATTTTTCTTCCAAATCTACGCAACACTCCTTAAACGATATTATAGGAGCAGTGCATAGTTGTTACGTAATGGGTGCAACTTGAGTACGCTATTTATGCATTATTGCAATATGCCACTTTTTATATATGTACGTACGTAGGTAATGAATCATTAAATTTTGTTTTTATTTTGACTTGCTCTTGAAGAAAGATAGAATAAAAACCCAATTAGCCAATTCAAGTCCCAATTTATTATAGATCAATTGCTGAAAGGAAACTTATTTTTGAAAAATAAAATTGCAATAACTTATTGACATTTAACTAGGAGTTTGGAATACTCAAATGTTAAGAGAAGAAAAAGGTTTCCAACTGGGTATCGACATATTAAAATTAGTATGCGTGTGGACTTGCACAATGTGTATGGCTGACTGTCTGTCTACTCATGTGCAAGAGCATGTGGCTTAATTTCAAGTCAATAATGGTCTCTTACCATCATGTTCCTTTTATGATTCAATAAATATTAATAATTTATAAGGGTAAAACGATGTTGAATTTATTTTATGTTGCTGCTGGTTTTGTTGGTTTTTTTACGAATATTTTTCTCATTTTTTTATATTTCATTATTAAACCGGTACTTTCTCTGTTTTACCAAGAAAAAAATATAATTAAGAACGTCAAAGAAAAAATATGAAAAATAATATGTAAAAAAAAATTATGAAAAGTTTATATTTGTTAATTAGAGTCGAATGTGTGGAATATAGACATGCTCTCCTCTATCCCTATGAATATGCATGTGTGGCACATGATTTTGGGGGAGCGAGTTGAAGGCACTTTCTTATGGGGCAACACTTGGTGCAGTGTTATTGATATTGAAACATCCATAAAGTTATTATCAATTAAAATTTTACATTAAACCTGTCCATAAAAAAATAAATTAACTTGAACCCATGTCAATACTGTAAAAGCTGTACAATTGGATAAAAAATTTGAATACATTTATATCATGGAAATAAGGCAGTTATGCTGGATTAAACCACTTTATGTAACAAAATGGATCAGTAAGTAAAAATATATGCTATCAAAAAAACGAAATCCATTGAGCTCGCCTGATTCAAGTCTCACCTAAGGCAGATTTTTTTTCTTCAAATTAACGCCTTATTTTATTGATCGATAAGACATTAAGTACGACTCTGCGAACATAAAATAATATGAAAATGTATGTATATCAAACAAATGTGATGAAAGTCATAATCTTCTATATACAAATATGACAAATAACTTATGTATGTGTATGTTTATCCCAATTAACAATGGAATTATCTGATTTGCTTTTAATGAATTTTAGATACTAACGAATAAAATTAGATCGATTCAAAATAAATTTATTTTTGGGGGGCAGGACTGGTGGATATGCTTAAAATATGATAATACAATTATTAAGAATGCTACATGTTGTATATACAAAAATATATGTAGTATACAACCACCACATATACGAGGTTAGCTTGAAAAAGAAAAACTGGAATTATATGACTAAACTTTACTGCCGGACATACAAATTCTACGCTTACATAAGAGTGGCATGAGTTTTTAGGATTGATCTGAAGTTAGTTACCGGAAAAAGGTTCACAAATGAAGAGAAAAAGTAAATTATAAAGAAAGAGTAATTAGACTCTGTTGGTAATCTCATACATGGGTCCAAAGGGTTTGAGAAACCAAATATTAATTATATAAATTCCATAAAAGCTGCTGATTTCAAATTTACACACACAAATTGATTTACTTCAAACATAACGATTTAGCTAAAATTTAAATCTAAATCTCTAGGTCAGGTCTGCAGGCAGCCATATTTAGTACAGCTCACTTAGGTCCATACGTTGGTACTTTTGTGTTGCCTGAAAGGAAATAAATAGAAGAAAACTAAAAGGGGATAAATGTTGTAGAGGTAGATAGAGAGTAGATGTGAATAAGTAGGAGAAGACGACGTCAAGAGAAGATGAAGATGTCGGGTCCGGAAGGTTAGAAAAATATGAAGTAGATACTCCGAGCCACCTAATAATTAATTCCATTTCAAGTGAAGGGATTGGGTCTCAAATTATGATAGCCAATTGCTATTTATTTTGTCAAGTGCTTTCCACCCGACCGAGTCCCCGGAAAATAATATCGGTTTTATAACCGCTTCGAAGAGCCAATTTACGTATTGAGGTTTAATACCCCAATTCCTACCTATGACCTTTTTACAGACATACAAAGCCGACATGGCCTTAGATGTTCTTGCTAAAATATTCGGTTTCCAAGATAATTTACTGTCAAGGATAGTACCCAAGAATTTTGCATTATCCGAGATTGTCAGTTCTATATCGTTCAATCTAGGAAGCTTAAAAGTGGGAATATTATATTTTCTAGTGAATAATACGACTTCCGTTTTGACCGGATTCACACTTAAACCACTATCAGTACTCCGTTTGCTTAGTGTTCTGAGTGCATCTTACATTCTTAGCGAAATAGTTTGCAAATGGAATCCTGAGACTGCCACTGCCACGTCGTCCGCATAAGCGACAATCTTATGTTCAGTGATATCCAATTTTCTTAGCATGCTATTTATGGCTATGTTCCACAAGAGTAGAGATAACACGCCTCCTTGAGGAGTGCCACCCTCTTCGGGCAAATCTTGTGATTCTTGTTGCATCGATTTTGGAACTTATGGTTATATTGTCAAGTAGATTCCTTTTAAATCTAGTTATTGACTCGTCAATACCTAAGTCATGTAAAGCAGAAATTATTGCCCCAGATTTTTACAATATTGAAAGCAGCTTCTATGTCCAGAAACGCTACTTAACACTATCTAAATCTCTAAATAAATAACAATTTTTGGGTAAAAGTAAAATCATCTTCGAAAATATTGAATATTTCAAATACAAATTCAATAAAAAGGAATTGATGAGTTCCGAAATTAATAAAAAAAATAAGACTTGACGACTCTCGTACCAACAAAAACAATTTCGGAGTAACTACAAACATAAAGCAGCCTTTAGGATGTTCCTTTAACACTGCAGCATTCTATACATAACGTGATATACCCTTTCACAATAAACATATGTATGAGGAATTATTCCAGTGAGTACAGTCATATACACACAAGCACACACCAGCATAGATAGATACTTTGGTAAGTGAAAGGATAAAAATTCCTATGAAAATCATCCCAGCAGTTCTGGTTGAGTGTCTTGAACTATTTGAATTTTACCTATAATTGGAGACACCGCTATGGTTGTTGTAGGTGGAAATCAATTGATGCTGCACAAATCACAAAGATTAAACTCCGAATTAGAAAAAGACAATTAGGGACAATTGGCTCTTCAGCAGAACAAGAAAAGTTTAAAATGACTTATCTTTTTGTATAATGTGTTGCGGTGGGAAGAAAATTTTTCTAAGTTGAAGGCTGAAAATTTTTTGCGTAGCCCCACCTTAGAGAATGCGTCGGGAGGAGGTCAAAAGTGTCTACTACCTCAAGTCCCTCATAAATAATAGGGGAGGGGCCACTCAGAATTCGGAGGAACCACTCTCCGGCCCAAGTCCCGGTTCAATTGTTATTTTTGTTAATTTGTTAGTTTTTATTGTTTTGTTTGCGGGGGTTAGTATTTTTAGTAAATTTAGTTGTTTTTTTATCCATTTCTCTCATGTGGCTGGCCTCTCGCATGGGAACCATTTTAGGACCAACTTTTATCAGCGGCTGAGCAAAACCGCATTTTATGAATGCTCATTTTCTTTAATTGTCCTGAAAAGAAAAATATTAATGAATATGAAACTTACAAATATTAGAACTATATATGTATTACTTTACCACCAATTCCAATCCCCTGAAAAGATCTTTTTACTATTTACACCACCTATATTCGTCCGAAAATGGAATACAACTCTCATGTATGGGCCAGTGCCTCGAAGTCTATTTTGGAGTTACTCGACCGCGTACAGGAGAGGGCGAAGATGCTTATCGGTGACAGTAGGGTATCCAACTCTATTGATTCATTAGAGCATCGTCGCAATGTGGGTTGTGTTTCACTGTTCTGTCGATACTATAATGGAATGTGTTCTGCTGAAATTAGGGAACTTGTTCCTGAAACACGCAGTTTTTTACGTAATACACGTTCTTCAGTCAGGGCTCATCCTTTTGTGGTCGACTGGACAGTGGATCGCACAACACACTACAGGAAAAATTCGTTCTTTAGCAGTACTGTCCGTATGTGGAACAAACTCCCAGCAGAAGTATTCCCTGCCACTTTCAATATAGGAAAATTCAAGTCAAATGTTCACAAACACTACTCCCGCTATCCTCCATCCCATAACCTATTTTCCTAGTTCTAACACAATGCATTGCATAAGTAGGGGTCATCCCCTGAGTGCTGGTCCAAGAAAAAAAAAAAAATTTATAAATTAAGACAAGAAACTAAAAATAAATGCAAGAATATAATTACAATGTAATACTTACCTCATGTCTGCTTCTTTGGTTTTATTTATATTTTTCATTCCATATGTTTATATGTTAGGGTATGTTGAATGAATGAATTTCAACAAGAAAGTTGGCAACTAAATTAATTTGCGTAGATAACAGGGATGGTTGTTAATAACGTATTGAATCTTTTTGTATATTTATTTGAAATTTGTGAATGAAACGATTCAATCATCTAACTTTATGAACGCCTGATCATGCAGTTCAGCATCAATACCCAAATAATTTATTGAATAGGACAGGATAGGAGCGGTGAGGAAAGGGCATGTGTTTTTTTTAGGGAATTTCAGTAAATATGGCAAATAAAGATGGCGATCGCGCGGACTATCTAGAAAAGTATTTTATATGCACATATTTATTTGGAAATTTTGTATATTTAAAACAAATACATTATATATTTGGAAAGGTATTTCGTAATAATGGGAAAAGATTTGGGGGTATAAAAGCGAAAAAACTTAAAGAAGGAGAGAGAGGAATTTTTGAGATTTTTTGAAAATGTAAAGCGGCTTGTGCGGGTTCGATTCAAGAAAAGATCTGTGTTATTTTTATTGTGCTGTAAAAACAAAAAAAGGGTTTATTAAACAACCACGCAACAAAATACTAAAGAATAGAAAACATTTAAAACATTTTCAAAGAAAAGAAAAAGAAAGCCGTTAAGTTATACGCATATAAACATTTAAACTATTAACTTAAATTAAACAAACAAAGACTAACTAATGGCGTTTTCTTTTCTGGCAAAAATGTTACACGTTTTTCCCATTTCGCATCTTTTTTAATTTTTTTGTGTTCTTTTCTGAAAAAATATCAACACTGCTAAAGTGTAGTGTGTTCTTTTCTATAAATGTCACACTATAAATTAAAAAAATGGTGCACCTTTCACACTCTGTATTTTTAGAGGGGGAGAATCGCACGATAAAACAGCTGACCAGTGATGCCAACTTTTGAGACTCAAAACGCGTAAACATTTTTGAAAAAAGGGCTAAATGGAAAATAATCCATATAAAACCACATCCAATTTTCTTTTTTTTTGCGTTTTGAGTGACTAAAATCCGGCTAAATCTAGCCCGAAAAGGGCTAAGTTGGCATCGCTACAACTGATATTTGTTTTGTTTATGAATGTGTATTTGTGTTAAGAAACAAAAAAAAAAATATACAAAATGGAAAATATTACTACTTTTTTATGTGCTAAAAAAATTTTGGATGACCTGTTGAATTCATCTTCATCATCTGATGATGATAAAATATTTTATATGATTATGGAAAAGTGAAAGGCTTTGTAGAGAACGTAATTAATGAATACTCTGAAGTTGATGTATGTCAAATTTCATAGGACAATATCTCCTACTTCTTATATATGTAATGTATGTCTATATATATATAATTTTAATAGTTTAAGAAGAATTTGCGTATTAGTCGGGAAGGTGTCATTGGTCTTTTTGGTAAATATTCATTGTCTTATTTCAAGCGATCTTACCAGGGAGCTATCTGCCTCTTCTTTTTTAACAAAAAACAAAAACAGCTGTACATGAAAAAAAGTGTTACACTGTTGTAATTTTATGTTCTATTCTCACCATTAAAAATGCGAAATCTTTAAAATGTGGGGTAAACATTATAATAATGTACATAATAACGGTGTAACATTTTATTTCAGAAAAGAAAACAGCATAAGTTACAAACATTTTTACACCAAAAAAATATGCCAAATAAAACTAAATCGATTCAATGCTGAAGAGAAATTTAAAATACAACATAACACAAAACTGAAGCCGAGACAACTTATGCCAAGTCTGGAGAAATTGATTGCTTCTGGGGACATTGAGACCGAGGATCCAACATCAAAGTAATTGCCAAGCCGTAATTGTAGTTCCAGATGGAATTTTCCTGTGGGTCAGATTGTATTGATAAAAGATTGTATTGGTATGTTTAAAAATATGTTTCAAGTATAGATAAGGATAGCATTAAGTTAGGTTAGTGTAAAATTTTTATATGTTAGTGTACTTTGTTTTATTATATGTTAGCTAGTAAGTTTTTTTATGAAGATTATATTTCATGTAAATACTGATCTGTTAGGAAAAAAAGATATGACAAAAAAAATGATGAACGTTTAGATATATGGATTTTCTCGAAATTTTCTTTATATTACATCTGAATAGTAGCAGATCCATTACTAACCTTAGAGAGCTCTTTCAGGTAGTGAACCAATACTTAGGCAAACATTTATGTAATAAGATAAGACGAGAAAGGATATATAACTAGATAATTAAATAGTTAAAATATATTAACATTTTTTTTAAATCTAACAGAGAGGTTCAATTGTGAGTGTTAAGTGTTAATTGAAATTACTTTAAGATTTGTTTATTAAATTTGGAATATAATGAAAGGATTATCAGAGATGTTTAGTTGTAAGTTAATAGAAAATAAATATTGATATATTGTAATGTTTTGAAGAAAAATGTCTGAGTAAAGTTTATTTCAAAGGGGATATTGAATAGTAAGTGATCAGTGTGTGTGTATTACCTTTTGTGGGGCCATAATAAAATAAATTATGAAGGAAAATAAATATGGCCATGGATGGGACTTGGGCGGCTGGAAGAACAAGACCAGACTTCCCTAATATTGCTTTTAGCTTGAAACAGTAAGTTAGCTTTGTGTTATATGTATAATTGGTGCGTGGCTGAGCCTTAGGAAAGGGTTGAGAACTACGTCCCTAATGAGTGTCAAGAAAAAGTTAAAAAGAGCCGGTGAACCACCTAAGCGCAAAAACCGTCACGTAACATATGGGTGATCCGATAGGCAGTATGCTGAATTATCAATCTGAGGAGTCTCTAGGTGTATCTGCAGACAGTTTATGCTTGTTTATAAAAATAAGAAAGATCACATAGGTACGCGTCAAATGACCGAAACATATAAACATAAATTGGAGTCATTCAAGTAATTAGACAATTGTCAATACAGAACTGCTGGGATGTTTGTAAGGCTACACTAACATGTGGATGTAATTGGTTGGTCTCAGGCACACTCTCACATGCAATAACCAATATATTCCAATGAAACTTATGAGTATGATGATGCCACTGATGATAATGATGTTGCTGATAATTACAATGAAGATGATGATGATGATGATGATGAAGACGAGAGAGAAAAAAATTCTATAAATAAAACGTATTTTTCACGGAGTTTTTTTGAAGACACATAGATTAATTGTGAATGTCACTAGTATAGACCATAAACTAAAATATTCTTGGCGAAATGTGGAAAATGTACGAGTGTAAACAAATGGACGCATTCATCGTTCTGCATACGTACGAGTATGCAGAAATAAATACAAGTTTAGCACACATAATTGCCACGTCTGACAATGTGAGTTTGACTTGAACAGAAGGAGGAAAGACACAAATATCCGTTTCACTTTACAGACATCCCTTGACTGACGAACATACATTAATAGGAAGGTTATTTCTAATGCGAAAAGTTCTAATGTTTTAATTCGATAATTGACTGCATAGACTGGGATCTTTAGAGAGAACGAATGTATCTCATAAACAACCGTTTTTTGGACTCATGTTAGATAAAAACTCGGGAAAGTCATCAATGGATAAGATAATTTAAAGTATTGCATTTATGTATTGAAAACCGATTTTTAATTTAAGGGTATGGTGTACGAATACACATGCCTCGATAACAATGAATAACAAATACATATAAGTAAAACTATAGTCGCTCATGGTTATCGTGGGGCCGAATTAAATTATTTGTGAAACAAATTTGCAACTTCTAGCTTTTCCGATTGACATTGAATTTTGCATACGCATAGCAGAAGAACTTTGACAACGAACCCCAAATAGCCATCAGAAACGCCACTTGCAATTTTATTATTTTGTTGACCGGACATAATTTACTCTCACGAAAGCAGTTTCAAAAAATTTCTTCATTAAGTAGAACTATAATGGATTTCAAAATTGGATAAATTTTGAATTATCGTATTTGATCGGCCAAAAAAAATACGTTTTAAATGCACATAGAAGTTTCAATTGCAATTAACTCTCTACTAGCCTCTCCCTGGTCACCTCCGAATTTAACCTATTTGTTATTGGTATTTTTGTTTTTAAAAACTCCCAAAGCCTTTGATGTACGAGTATATAAAATCGAAAAAATGTTTAAATTTTACAATTATTACCGCAAACATTTTTTGGTTTAAAGAAAATCTAATTTTAAGCGAAATTTAGTAGAAAACCAACATTCAAAACTTAATCTCTGAATAATAAATGTCATATAGAGTTTCTAAAACTTATTTTTAAGGAGTTTATTGGCGTACGGTCAAAGCGCCCAAGTGCATAACGCCCAAAACCCATATTGTCATAACGCCCAAATCTTGACATATTGCCCAAAACGCGTGAATAATAATGACAAAATACCGAAATGCTATATTGTATCGCCCAAAAGACAAAGTTTAGGCGATGTGACATTTTACGTTGTAAGCGCTACGACAATTTTTTCAAAATTTTGTATGCAGGATAGGATTTTCTCCTCCATGGTATACAGAAAACCGGCTTCGCATAGTACAGATTCTCTGTATACAGAACACCGGCTTCGCATAGTACAGATTCCGGTTTCCATGAAGGAAAAAATCCTTTCTCCCGGCCATAGGCCGGCAATACAGAGAATCTGTACTATGCGAGGCGGTGTTCTGTATACCATAGAGGAGAAAATTCTATCCTGCATACAAAATTTTGAAAAAATGTGCAATGTCGTTTAGCCCAAATGCAAAACGCTAAAATGTTTGGGCGTTATGCACTTGGGTGCTATGACCGTACGCCGTTTATTATATATAATATTAAAAAATGTGTCCATTTCTCCAACAGACACTTCCAAGTTTAACTAATTTTTTGTCGAAATTTTGAATTTAGCTTAATTGTTTTAAAATCTCAAATGAAATATAATTTTGGATACCCCAATTTGATTTGACTACACCATGTACACTATTTATTAGCCTCGGATGAAATATGTACACAATGGGCGAACATTTTAGGAATCCCATTCTTGGGAATTTATTAACTGAAATATTTCGAATTATAAAGGCTACCTATGTTGAATACCTTACTACATTTCTATTAATTAACAAATTTACTTTCTTTATATTCCACGCTTTTCTAACAATAAAATTGTTGGACTAGTTTTCGGTCCATACCGATATATCAATAATATTTCATTATCTTAATGTTTAAATTTCAATTTAAATGTACATATGTAACTGTCAATGTAAGTATGTTTTAATAGTGCATTACACAAAAATATTCGGAATCGGACAAAAAGTAAATTAGAAAACTTCTCTGCTACATCCAATCAAAGTGAAAGTTCATGACAATTGAAAGAGTTAATTAGAAATGGCAGATGTATGTCCAAAGTTTATCAATTGTGCTCCACTGTAGGTTTTAGAAGTAATATGTACTAGTGGTAGTAGTTGTAATCGTTGCAGTTTGCCGTTATTTGACCTCATATCCATCCGCAATTACCCACACATACATATGTACATGCATACGTTCAAAATATGTATAGAATTATTTTGAAAATATCTGGCTGCATTCGTCGACCAAACACGTTTAAAATGCGATGAACGGTCATTGAATTTTTGGTTTGTTTATGCGTGTGTGAATATAATAGTCTATTTGAATGTGCAAAACCCGTTTCTACGCATCTTTAAAATTTGTTTTTTTTTTGTTGTTGTTGTTTTGGGTGGGTTTCAAATTGCAAATAGCCAGACCACAAAAACCATCTTTGTCTGTTGTTGCATTGATTACATTGGGCCAAAAACTTAAGTGGAAGATTAAACTTGCAGTCTTATGGAAAATGTGCGTATGCGAAAATTGTTGCCAGTATCTGCGAATGTGTGCGACAGTAAATTCGGATGTCAGTAGATACGTTGTGATGGCAATTTATCGGTTTATCATTATCATATTCTCATAATTTGTATGAAATAACAAGTCTACTTAAGTATTTCTCGTATAAGTGACTCTAAGGCTGGCCGCTGGATGATTGTCTAGATGGATGTCTTTGCCTTGACTAATAAACGAACGCGCACGCTTTTGTTTATGTGCGGTTTTTTGTCATTGGGCTGGTGTTTATTTGAAATTCAAACAGCAGAAGGTTTCAAGTTTATAAGATTTTAAACCAAAATCCTTACCCAGGAATTAATTTACATTAGGTTTATTTCCTTACAGCGATACGTCTGTCTAAAAGTATGACATCGGACAATAGTAGTGTTTTCTGCAACCTTTTTTTTACTTTTAAGTTAAAATTTAAAAATAATAATTTTTGAAAAATGGTGAGCACAGTGACACAAAAAATCCTAAACTCTGACGAAATAATGCAAAAAGGTGTTTAGGTGTTTCAGGAAAATAATTGTGAGACTTGCACCCATTTGATATTGGTGGAGGTTTTATATGATTCGTCACAGCGGAATATAACACTCTTATTTGTTGGTCTTCATTACATATTGTCGGTGGATATATCTTTTCACCTTTCCTATATCTGTATTTAGTCCAAAATGGAATTTATTTTTTATCTATTTGTCTATTTTTTACCATTCGTTCTATTGAAGCCAAGCACTGTGAGCTGTATCAACTGCTATAGCAGAAGTCTTTACAAAACAAGTTAGAGTGATACATTCGCATGTGCCGAATTTTAAACACCCTGGGAGGGTGACCAGAATATCACTATTCAGTAATTTTTATATTCATTAGTATTTTATATATCGTTTGATAGATAACCATTTATAATTGATGTAATTACCAATTCTTACCATTATTTACACAATTTGTATATCTATCATAACAATCTTATCAACGATGTAGTTTACAAAACTTTAATGGTTGTTGTAATGACACTCAAAAGTTCTCTTTATTGAGGAACTATTGCCAAATATGGACTGACACAAAATTCAGTAGTAAAGGGTGTCCCAACTAGAATGCAATTTTTAAATTTAGCGCCATTCAAATTGTCATTGTTTGACATTTGAACAATTATTATTGTTTGCTAGCAGAAGGTACGAGGTTAGTAAAAATGGAGCGCTACACGAATGAACAACACATTCTCATTGTGAAATTGTTTTACCAAAATGGTGAAAGTTTTGCGGTTACAGTTCGCAGTTTGCCGATAAAATAATCTTCAGAGACGAGGCCCATTTCCATATTGATGGCTTCGTCAAAAGGCAGAATTGTCGCATTTGGGGTGAGGAAAATCCTCGAGTGATTTATAATTGCGATACGATCGATATTAGTATGATTTCTGTATTCAAATTACTGATCGGTATAAATTTTTGATTTGATATCGATATTTATTAGACATTTTGTGTTTTTACTTGTTTTTCGGAGTTGGTGCTGATATAGGAGTTATGACCAATTATAGACCGAACTTCGTAAAATTTTTCACAGACAATTTTATATATTGGAGGATATATCATGTCGAATTTCAAAATAACTATATACTTAAGACAGATATAAGAATTTAATTTTCTGAAGTAGTCCTTTTATGGAGAGTATGGCCAAATATGGAACCGAAGCAAATATTGTTTTGTGATTTCATTTTATATAAAACTTATTTTTGCTGAATTTTGTATTAATATTGTAATTTTAAAAGCATTTAAGTACCATTTTGCCACAATTCGGGAAGAAATTTGTATTGGGGCTATGAGATATCATGAATCGATTCTTACTATTTTCAACATAATTTGTCCTTTTATCATCAAAATTACTTTAAACAAATTAGCAAATACTATGTGAATAGTTTTTTTTTTTTTGAGGTTATCTCAGATTTTGATTCATAACTCCGGTTCTACTAGACAGATTTTGTCTTCTCTCAAACTGCTTATAAATGTTTTTTTTTTTGTAAACTTGGCTGATTTTGGTTACGTATTTTGGTGTGGCGGTGGAGGGTATACATATTACTTTTATTGCCTGCATTGTGTTTGTTTTAAATGCATTTCATATTGGCAACCTAATAAGCACGAATGAGAGGTCAAAACATAATGGAAACTTTGTTTGGAAGTAGCAATGCAATTGTGTTTGTGAAGCAAAATAATAGTCGAAATTGTAGTGGCAAAACAATTTCACTTTTAACAATTATAACCAAAAGCTCAGAACTATTAGTGTTTACACAGCTGGTAAGTGGCCGCAGTTAATGGTGAACAGCATGAATATAGAGTATAAGTACGGGTGCAAATAGACAGTCAACTGTTTATGAAACTCCCAGTAGCATCACTGCAGCCACTGAGACTTAAATAGAAATTGACAAAATAAAATGTTTGAAAGTTTTAAAACTATTTTCCTAGAACCAAAATACAAAAACAAATGCATTCTAAAGCAATTGATATTAGCTGTGCAATGTAAAGTTGGCAAGTGCGTGTGCGTGTGTGTGTGTGTTGTCGGAAATTTTTCAAGTAAGAGTGAAAATAATAGTTAAAATTATATAAAAGCAATTCCTTTCAATAGTAATTTAGAGTAATGTAAAAAAGAATATGTTAGCGGAATATTCACATAAACAGTACACTTTCAACACAGAGAAGTACACTGGCAGAAATTTGGTCAACATTGTGTTTGCTGTAGATTAATTAAAAAGAATTCAAAATAGAAACTAGCTTTTTCGCTAATACTTTAAACATTTTATATAGGTACAAGTTGAGCTTTTCTACTAAAAGTCGTTATTCGACTTGTTGTATGTTTCAAGTCCATTTAATCGAATTACATATGTATATACTTATTTATTACTAATTTATTAATATTGTACTATGTTTCTTCCAGTGTAAGTGCTATGCGAATATTGCTGCCATAACGACGAACATTACCATTACTATTACGGGAGCTACTCATAAGACGTAACAAATACCACAGCTTCAGGAACGCTTGACTACCACTACACCCAACACTTGCTTTTGATAGCAAAGTTCCCAGTGGGAAAAATTTCTGGGGTTTCAATTTGTAGGCCTTCTGAACAACTTGTTAATATATTATAAAAAATTCGATGCTCATTGCTTACTTTTCAAATTGGAATCAAAAAAAAATCTACTTAAATGCTTGTATGTAGCGGGCAACCACGTAAACCATTCCACATTACCTTCTCTCAGAAGATTCTAAAAAATTTAATTCTTTTTAAATCAGACATGAATGGTTTTGCTTTCATTTTAATATGTGTCTCTATATTCTACAACAATACAATTTACTTTGCTCTCCTTGACTAACAATGACACGCCGTGTAAAATTTAAATGATTTTATCAGCACTGTCAACTTGGTGCTTTTTTAAATTTTTGATGCGAAAAATTCTTTAGTTGGTGCGCTTTTTTTAAATTTTGGTGCGCTTTTTAATTGTTGGTGGCACCAAAGCAAATTCAACACAACTTTTTGTTTCAGTGTGAGCAAAAATCTTTCTACAATAAAATACACCTGTTTGAGTACCATTTCATTCAACACTGCAAAATTTTTTTTGTGTATTTCGGTGCGTTTTTTAATTTTTTCGAAAATGTGATGAAATCTTTATTTTTACTAAGTTTTAATTGCAGTTTTTTAATAATTCATAACTCATGAAATCTATACGATGAAAAAATGTATTTTAAATACGAATGTATGATAAATGAAATCAAATTCTTCAAAAATCTTTGTTTAAAAATCAAATTAACATTTCAAACATGTAAATAAAAATTCTTGTATAACCTGATGGTTTGGTCGACTGAACTGTAGACGAACAACCAGGGTTAGAGTACCAGTGGAATCCTACCATATTTTATGGAAAAAATCAAATAGAAGTACTTTAACTAGATAATAAAATATATAAAAAAGTACCAAATATGTACTGAACTTAGCTTTTTTATCAATTAGTACTTTAGTTTCGAATATCAAATTGTGAGTTAAATTTTGAGTGGTTATATGCTTATTTTATCTTTATTAGCTCATTTATTAAAAAAAGGCTTTTTACTATTATTACATTTACTAATAATCGTTAATAAAAAGTTTTTTTATAGAATTTATGATATTAAAAAATTTCAAATTAATTCAATAAATATTTGAATCAAAAACGAAATTCTTAAATTGGTGCGTTTTTTTAAATGGTGCGCTTTTTTCTCCATTTTAATGCGTTTTGAAATTTAAAAGTTGACAACGCTGGATTTTACAATATATGCTAGGTTTCCTTGTGTCTGATAAATAACCCGGGGTTTACACATGCAAGTGCAAGTTCGAAAAACTCAATACATTCATACTTTTCTACTGACACAATCACACATGCAGGCGCTTGCAGCTCACTTGCGAATGAATTTAGCTGGACAGTGATTTTTTGACACTTTCAGCAATAAAGTGACAGAAAGGTAAACAGAGTTGCCAAATAAAAAAATTCTGAATAAATTTAATGGATTGTGGTAAAATAATTAATAAACATTTAACTTGTTTTGTGTATATTTTAAAATAAAAACATATTTTTTTCAAATATGAAAAAAGAAGTGTATTGATGTCATTTTAGAGCATTAAATAATAATTAAAATAATAATAATAAATTGTAATAATTATTTCCCTACAATTATACTCATGTGAAGGCCATGGCAACTCATGGTAAACAAATACAAACTTTGTGCGCCATTTGTTAATTTAAACTAATTTTTTTAAGTTTACGCTTTGACAACATTTTGAAAATGAACTTTCACTGTCCTGTATAAACACTAATGCTACTTGCAAATTATTCGAGTTTTTCAAATAAGTTTTCGTATATAATACGTACACAGCACTTGCATGCAGGTACTTGCATGTGTAAAGGCAGGATAAGACCTATAGCAAGGCCTCTCTACTGTAGTTTTCCCCCCTGGTTTCGCACGTGTGTGTGTGTTGTATGTATGTATGAACAAGTGAAGCAGTGGAAGTCAGAATGCATTTTGTATGTGTATGTATAGGGACTGTTGAAGTTGACTTTGAAAGTTGAGAGCTTAAAAGAAAGTTGCTTTTCTTAATTAAATTCGATGGAGTACCAATGGCAATCAGCAATATCCTCTTCAGTTAGGGGTGGTACTAATCAAAGTTCTTTTAGTTTCAATTGTACGTACATATGTACATATGTTTGTTTTTATTATTAATAGTTTATGTATCAGAGTTTTTATTTCACAACTAGAATGATTCGCCATTGAGATGAAATTTAAATTATAATTATTATTGGTCTTACATACATATGTACATATGTACATTAGGGTGGCCCCGTTTGTATGGAGAAAAAATAAGGTATCGATGTTCCCGATTAATATGAAAATTTGATTCATTTTAAGACTACGTTTCTCAATTTTTTTGTCCTGGGGTCAATATTTGGTGAGCTGGATCAAAGGATAAAAATGTCCTTTTTAGAGGTTTTTTGATTTTTTTCCAAATTTCTTCCAAAGAAACTTTATGTAAATTTGGTATCAAATGAAAGGTCTTTGAGAGGCGCATTCAATGGATTATCAAAAATTAAAAAAACATTTTTTTTACTTCAAAAATTTTGAAAATTTCAGACAAAATTTTAGTTTTTTTTAATTTTTTCATAGAATTTACTTAAATAAATAGTTGAAATTTCTTGATTTTAAACATCATGCAATTTAACCCAAATGGTTTTTCCCGTTTTTTAAAATTCTACCTATTTAAATTTTTATTAATTTTTTTTAAAACCTTAATTCTTCCCTATCTGACAATCTCTGTTAACTCAATTCGTTAATGTAATGGGGTACTAAAATAACGTAAAATGTATAAGCTTTCCATTTTTTGTTTGTTATACAATAACTATTTAAATTTAAGCCAAAATATTTTAAAATATTTGCAGTCGCGATATAAAGTAATTTTCTCGTTATTTAGTAAAATAACAATTCCTATTTTAATGTTGTTGTTTATTTTTAAATTAATGAAGAAATTTTATAAAAGTAAGTTTAAGAGAAAAAGTTTTCTCTTTTTGAATTTTTACAAAAAAAAAAAAAAAACGTATATCGCTGGCATAAAATGTAAATGCTCTAAGTCCACTTTTTTTAGAAATTGAGATTTTGATGCAGTTGTGTTCAATAAGTAAAAATACATCGATTACAAAATAAATATAGTTATCTCATTTGTTGTTGTTGTTTTGTAGTGATGAGTAAAGGCGCTAGGTCCAATTTATCACATCTTTATGTAATATCTCACTTCTTCCAATGTTGGCATATCAACTGTTTCGCGCGGAATAGTCTGAGAGTCCAACCAATTGACATAATATTATTTCTCATTGGCTACACTCTCGTTGTTTTGAGTATCAACACCATTGACAGTCATGACATTAATCGTCATGATGTTACTTATTTTCATTCATTTTTTTAAAAAATTTAACAATGTACAATTTTGTAAAAATATTCGCCCTGGTCGTGGAAAAGGCGATTCCAAAGTGACGGACATTCGAGAAATACATTACACACCAAATGGTGAAATTAATTTCAAACTTAGATTTCCTGATGAATGGAAAAATCTCCACCAAAAAATAAATGAAAATGTAGTCGCACTGGAGTGGTCGGAGTCACACCAACTTCATCAAGAAAGAAGAAAAATAAAGACTAGAAAGTTCGAAGACTAAAATCCGCTTTGCCTACAAAACACCATAAATTTTATGACGATTTGCCATACGAATAAAAATAGTCGTCATATATAGTTCTCATATTGCTAATAGATTAAACTCATGTAATCGCATTTGTTAATAAACGTATTTGAAAAAAATTATGTTAATATTAAGATATTTTCTATGAATTTTTACTTTTAATTTGCAACTATTAATTCATATTAATCATTTAGCAAACAATATACTAATACAATGTAAACATATATGAAATAAACAGTTTATCATATGTTGCTTCAAATAAACAACAACATTTCAAAGGAATAACGAGAAAATTACTTTATATCGCGACTGCAAATATTTTAAAATATTTTGGCTTAAATTTAAATAGTTATTGTATAACAAACAAAAAATTTAATAAATTATACATCAATGGAAAGCTTATACATTTTACGTTATTTTAGTACCCATTACATTAACGAATTGAGTTAACAGAGATTGTCAGATAGGGAAGAATTAAGGTTTTAAAAAAAATTAATAAAAATTTAAATAGGTAGAATTTTAAAAAACGGGAAAAACCATTTGGGTTAAATTGCATGATGTTTAAAATCAAGAAATTTCAACTATTTATTTAAGTAAATTCTATGAAAAAATTAAAAAAAACTAAAATTTTGTCTGAAATTTTCAAAATTTTTGAAGTAAAAAAAATGTTTTTTTAATTTTTGATAATCCATTGAATGCGCCTCTCAAAGACCTTTTATTTGATACCAAATTTACATAAAGTTTCTTTGGAAGAAATTTGGAAAAAAATCAAAAAACCTCTAAAAAGGACATTTTTATCCTTTGATCCAGCTCACCAAATATTGACCCCAGGACAAAAAAATTGAGAAACGTAGTCTTAAAATTAATCAAATTTTCATATTAGTCGGGAACATCCGCAAAATTTATTTTGGGGCCACCCTAACCCTTTACGGCGCCATGTTGCATTTCTGCAACATACCCTTAAAGTTAGTGTTAAAATACCGCAGATGCTGATAAGCCGATTTAGCTTAATGTTGTAGTTTGGCAACAAAGTGTTCTTATGTTTGGAAACAAATTTTTCTAATGAAAAGCAGACTAGATGGCATATGTTCACCTCAAGTGGTGCACGTGTAAAAACTGGTTTTGCAAGCATTTAGTCAATTTGCGAAAAATAATTTCTTGAAGAAATACTCATATTCTGCTCTTGAAATTTGTGAAAGTGAAAGGTAATACGATATATTTCAAAAATAAATTGCAAGTTTTTTTTGCAAAACCAATTTCGTTAGTGTTTTATACTGATTTTTGTTTGTTGCATATCTGCAACACTGCGTATTGAGGCCCATTATTTAACAATATTTTCCCTTCATCTTCGTAGTTGTAAAATTAGCAAAAAAGTGCATAATTTGACTATTAAAGACTTGGAAAATATTCTAGCAGAGTGGGAAGATAGCGAAGATGGACTTGATTTTTCTGATGACGATGATTGATTGTATGGTGGATGACTGATCCACCATACAATCAAGAAGCGAATGAGGATGAAAGCTCTGATGAGGAATTAGAGTTGCCGCCTAACGAAGAAGATGTTCCTGATTTTGCAGACGATCTATCAACTACATCCACCACTGATTTATTTCCAGTAACAGTTTCTCCTACTACCTCCGCTAAAGCAGCTCCAAAGTTATCTGGCCGTATATCAAACGCAAAAACTGTATTGAAAACGAAAAGCTTAACTTTAAATGATGAGCAACTACGTTTTCTTGGGCCTAAAACGTTACCACCAGAGATACTTTGCCTAGATACCCCTTTTGAGGTATTTTCATATTTGTTTCCAGAGGATATAATATACTTTATAAGAGACCAGACCAATTTATATTCTGTGCAGAAAGATTAAAATAAGTCAATTAATGTGAATAGTCAGGAGATACGTCAGTTCATTGGTATCGTTTATTATATGTCGATCGTTCATATGCCAAACACAAAAATGTATTGTTCCGACAACATAAGCTTTGCACTGGTACGGGAGATGATGCCGGAAAAACGATTTCATATGATTAAGCAGTTGCTTCATTTCAACGATAACAGCAAAATGCTACCATACAACCATGATGATTCTGATCGTTTGTATAAAATCCGACTATTAATTGAGAAACTTAACCACAACAATTAAGCTACGTAGAAGCGATGGGGCATACGATTTTTTTTACCATTTTCTTGATATGACTATGTGCAATTCATGGCTGTTACATAAAAGAATACATGCTGAAAATGGTAGTACTAGTAAGGCCCTTAACTCTGCAGAGTTCAGACTCAATATAGCTGAGACCTTATGTAAATATGAGACAGTCAACCGTGCAAAACGGGGAAGTGATGTTGAATGGCTAATTCAAAACAAAAAGATCTTGAGCGGGACGTACGTACCTCCAAGAAATGTGAAGATGGACCAATTAGGGCACTGGCCAGCATGGACTGAAAAACGGATGAGATTCAAATTTCTAAAATGTAATGGTTATACGCAAACATTATGCGAAAAATGCGGCATTGCTTTATGTTACAATAAGCAAAATAACTGTTTTAAAGATGTTCATTTAGTATAAGTTCAACAGCAATAAATAAGAGCTATTGATGCAATGTTGCATTTCTGCAACAAATTATATTTTGTCCAAAATCATTATTTAATTTTTAATAAAAAATTTTTTGAAAATTTTTCCTTTATTTATGTTTTATTTTCTATCTAATACAAGAAAACAGAAAAAATTGGCGTTCTTGCGCCGTAAAGGGCTAATGTACATATATCGATTAACGTAGTACTTGAGTTTCGTTATTAGAGAAAAAACAATAAAATTAAACTAACAGGTTTTCCAACAAGAACTTTGTTTTCCAACAGGGCATATAAGGGTAACATTAAAGTTTTGACATTTTACTAGTTGACGTAACAGTAGTAGAAGCTTTGAACATTTTTCCGAAAATCACATGACGATATTAATCCTTATGTGTGCGGCAAAAAAAACACCTTCTAATTCGCTGCAAGGTACCTGGGTACCTACATATATATAAGAAAAGGCATTTTCGCATTAAATACATTGTTGGAGCGTAGTTAAGACATATTTTATATAATTTTTCTTAACGCCTTAAGGTTTGAAAACTACTAACAACTTCAAATAATATACTTGCAATGGCCGCTTTCTCATATAAAGCACGTACAGTAAATTGTCTCTCAGGCAAATTACAAAAAAAAAGTAAAGGCATACGGCTGCAAAAAAAACTGAATAATTTGAAAGTTAGTAGTTCTCAAAAACTTTCAGGTATACAAGTTATCAAATTTAATTAAAAAACTTTGACTGAAAACGCTAAAGGTACCCGGGTACCTTGGTGCACACATAAGGGTTAAAAATGCATTGTGGATCTGTAATAGCTCTAATTTTGGATACTTCAACAAGAGATGTGATTGTGCATTTTTTACGAATATTCTGCTTTGATTACGCTAACGGTGAATGGATCACGTGATCAGATGATATGGAAACAATTGCAAACCAAATTTCAAAACTACAAATTTTGAATCGATTACAGCCTTAAACTTGAAATCCGTGACGTGATTAACAAAATAGACTCGTAATTTTGCCAAAATGAGATTAAAAATTTTGATAAAAGAATCTATATCTGTATGCGTTGTGTATGATCCGATAATTTTCAAACCATACTCTTCCAATATTTTAATGTTATATTTTGTTTAAAAATCAAAGTTCTTTTTAAAATCTTAATCTGTTACAAAACTCATACATAAAACAAATTTCCGAATATCACTCTAACTGGCATAAATGGCGTATATGTAAATGTTACTATACAATTTCAATTTTACATAAACCATGGGTCTTCATATTGTGACCGTTGATCTGTAATAAGTCATATAAGATATCTTTGGAATAAAAATTTTAAAGAAAACTTTTTGCTCATATATTCGTTGAAGAGCATCATATCGACAGCTCAATTCCAAAACATGCTAAGTCAAAAAAGTGAGTTTTGCAGGAAAAGCTCCTAAAGTTTACAGGCGATATCTAAAAAACCATATGATAATAGAAATTTGTTGTTTATAACTTTTGATTGGACTAGCCAATCATAACCAAAATTTGACAGAATTGAAGTTGAAAAAATCGAAATTCAAAAACGCAAAAATATTAAAAACATGCTAAGTCGACATAGCATGATTTGGAATTGAACTGTCGATATGGTCCGGCTTGACGGACTATACTTTCTTAAATGTTTTCTGTTTACTTTGCTCGTTAAGTTTTTCCTAATTTAAAAACTTTTAAACAAATCAAGTATCCAACTTTAAACCGAAGTATAGAATGTTGTTCAGTGACCATTATATATTTTAAAAAATTTTTTCAAAAGTCTGTTTTGAGATATAGATCGTGAAGCTTTTAACTCAAGATATGATCCTGACTTGTTGATATTAGTAATAATCATAACATATTGTTTAAAACGAATTTCAAATAGCTTTTCACAATATTTAGCTTGTAAAATAAATCGGAAGCACTTATAACTTTGTGTGATGCACAAATACCCAAGAAGTGCACCCATTGCAATTGCAATAAGCAGTTATTCGCCTTAATTTACTGCAAGCTAAAATTTGGAAAGCTAAATATTGTAAGATGTGATTTGTACTACTACTTCCAAATTTAAAACATTTTTGTTGCGATGTGTACAATCTTACAAATACATTTTCAAAATATCATATATTTATAACGGGAATGTATGGAGTCAGAATGTTTTTGATTAAACAAGACATTAGGAAGATTTAATTTGTCATATAATCTTCCGTTTTGACAATCATGAACTTTATTGAATTTTTTATTATACTTACCCCATTTTCACAAATTTCAGTTACAATTTAACTAAATATTACTTTAACCTTCAATTGGCGTAATTTCTTTTTCACCACATTTGGTTAAAATTTAGCTTACGCATTTAACAGAAAACTTGGAGTTAAATTTAACTGAAGAGATAACTGGATGAAATAAGTGAATAATTTACAAAAGAAAATATGAATAAAATGAATGAAATTTATAGTTTTGAATGGTTTATACATGTTTTAATTTTTACGACAAATAGATAATTTTGATAAAATGTTACATCTTAGATTTTTTTAAACGTACATACGAGTCAAATAAATTATCTAAAAAAAATCTGCAAGCTTTTTCCCATTTTTATTTTGCGGCTCATTTCAATAAATTCTATTTTGCAAAAGTGGATCACTTTGCATACTCACTTTTCAGGAGAGCGCAAAGTCTTTACAAAGAGTGCAAAGTCGTTGCAACAATTTGCTTAGTGCTTAGTGAGATTTGTAAAGAATATTGTACAACAGAAATACTTGTCACTTTGCCAAAAATTGCAATTTGATAAATGCAAGGTGAAAAGTAAAAAGTCTAAAAGTCTAAAAATGTATTAAACTATATCACAAAAATTGTTTTTCATAAAAACCAATATTTGAAATTAAAGTGAAATTATTTATTATTTCTAGTTCTTTTGTTTATAGTTTATAAATCATTTCATTACTCTGAAACAATTTATTGACAATTTGTATTTCGTGTAGAATCTGTTCTAAAAAAAATTAAATATAGATGAAAACTTCTTCATCCTTGTACATTTTTACGATGTTAATTTTGTGGTACTTTTCATTAGAATAAGCCAAGTAACTTGAGCTACTTCTACAGATCTACATTATACAGAATGCTAAAAAAAACAGATCTAGGTGCTAGATCGACTTTTTGACTTTGGAAAGTGCTAGATCTAGCACTAAAAGTGATAAATTGGCAAAACTGGTTGTTAGAGAAAAATCTAACAATTTTTCTAATCTGTTTCATTAAATATTATGTTATGCGTTGATATATTTTCTTCATATAAACATCTTTTAATGGATGGAAATTTCATTATTTTTTTCTTTTCCAAACTTCTACGCATATGAAGCTGAGGCTCAAATATCGTACATACAATGTATGTCTGCCAGAACATGAAATAACAAACCAACAACTGTGCCAACTACAACTCTAGTTTTAGTTAGAGATCAATATAATATACTCGTAATGGACACACTCTTCAATGCATGCAATGTCTTAAGGGAAACCACGTATCTTGGTACAACATCGTACAAACAAACAAACGTCCAACATAAGAATATACTTTTTAGTGCTGTGTTGTGAACTGAAGATACAAAACAAAACAAAGGTAAATATTACACAGATACACTTACTCACACGTACGCCATGCATCAAAATCAACATCATCAACTTTGAGTCGACTTCATCAAAAACGTATTAGGTTTCAAATTAAAAAACAGGTAAGAAATAAAAGAAAAAGAAAATATCAAACACAAAAAAACTGAAATGAATTAAAAAGAATAGATATGTGCTTGTACATAGTTAGATGGTAGGCACGGGAATTGCAGAGAAACAAAGGGGTGAAACTACATGAACATTAATACAAAAAGGAACCTCATGAGACTGTAGGGCAAGGAAATCAACCACTAATGGCAAAAGACAAAAGAATACTCAAGTTAGGACCAAGAAAAGTAAAAAAAACTTTACAAACATTTAAGATGTAAAGAAATACAAAAGTTAAAAAATGCCAAGGAAATTGCAACATGCAGAAGGGAGTAAAAAATAGCAGTTTCAGCAGCTGTCTTTTGAGTAAAAATTTTTACAGTTAATCAGCAAATTATGTCACAAATTGAATTACTTTCGCTAAAGCCGGATAATTTATGTAAATTTTTATTTCAGATTTACGCTTTTTTAATATGGTTACTATTGTAAAATATGTTCTGATCCGTGTACAATTAAGCATAGCCGTTTGAGGTGCTAAAAGTTATTTATAGATCCTATTGAATTCCTGAAACTGTCACCGCTATTAACCACATAGATAACAGTTCTATAGTTGATGAAATTATCTAAGCAGACAGTTGAGATAGAGTGTGCTAGTCTCAGATAAGCTGTTTCCATTCCAAAACCGGATGGTCTACAGGCTCCATGGCAAAACTAATCATTGATCTATTCCTAGCTCATGTATGGCTAATTCTATAGTTTCAGAATTTATATTGTTAGAAGCCAGAAAAGCTATAAGTTCCTATTTCCCTGGCATACGTGTATTAATTATCCTTTCCTTTCCAAAGATTTCAACAAAAAAATAATTATACATAGAAAATCTTGATGGCGCATTTTCTGGTAGTCTTGTTTTGGACGTGAGTTTTGCACTTAAGACCTGGGGGCTAATTCTGGCAGTCGTGATCGCAATTGTCTTCGAATCGAAATTTATTTCGACAGTGTAAAATTTTTTAATGATGGTACTCGATACGAATCGAATCGATTCATTGCTTCAGTGTTGTAAAAAACTTAAATAAGTACGTATTACAAAACTGAATAAAATAAAAGAAAATGTAAACAAAAAACATATGGTTCTGCAAAAAATAGCTCAAGTAAAAGAAAGTTTTTTTAAAGAAATTATTTTAAATTAAAAATGGATCCAGTTATGTTTTTTTACTCATCGTCTTTTGATTCTGACGAGATTCAAAACATTAATGACCCCTTAAGATTGACAAGCAATTAGTAAGTATAAATAAGTACATACATACATACCAACATACAAATGTATATTTAGGGCCTAAAATTTAGGCTCACAAAGCAAGCATGGGTAAAATTTATTTTTGATATTTTTGACCTAAAAGTAATAAAATTATTAATATAATGATATTTTTTAAAGTAAGTATCAAATTTTTTACTAACATTTTATTTTGTTTCTTCTGTATGCTAAAAAAAAACGTTATTTCGAATGCTTCTTTGTTTACGAGTAAAAACTCCCAAGGTTGCGTTCGAATGATTATTCGTTATCGAATGCCATCATTAGAAATTTCGATACATTTTATTCGCTATCGAATGAGGGAATCCCAAATATTAAAAAATTCGAACGTTCGAATGAAAATTTATTCGCATACGAATGCGAGAATTAGCCCTCTGATTCTTACAATGTGTCATCGATGATTTAAGTACATATTGATAAATCACTTCATCATTTAGACTTGTTGGAAAAATGTGCGGATATCCTGCGAGAGTTCGAGACAATAACGGTAGACCAGTTTTGAATCGATTGTGGATTTCCCAGTCTCACTATAATCTTATAAAAAAATTTTAATAAATTTAGATGGCTTATATCGACAATACAATATATAATTGTTTCTCTGCGTTTAATGTACAAAATTTTGTAACTACTAACGTTGGCTCCAGATGTGTTGTTGTTTTGAATCCACGGCTTTTGGATTAATGCAATCTCCTTATTTCCCTTATTCTGATGTAAAGACATAGGTTCAGCGATTGCTGTTTTAATTTAGTTAGTTTTTGTGTAGAAGTACCACTATATTTTTACACACAGTTTTACTAGACATTAAGATACATTTAAGAATATATTGTAAATACTCGTATGATTGCAATGTTGGCTTGTTGAAATGGTCAATATTAAATTTGCAGTGCCATATGGAGGTAAGTTCTTGCAACCGACCAACCGACAATAACACAACATATCTACAGAATACATACACATATGTAGACATATATACATTACATGTATATTTACATTACGTTTACACCATGATAAAGAAAAGCAGGCAAGATAAGTTTGCCGAACGTATTACATCGTAATAAGATCTTTCGTTTGATATCATTAGAAAATGGATAGTTCGTTAAGATACACTAATTGTAGAACAGGCAGGACAACATTTTTTGAATTTTAATATTTATTTACATGTTTTTCATGCAAAGTCTCATTTTAAAAATTACATTTCTTTTAAATTCAATAAAAAATTGTTTCTAAATAACAAAATTTGTTAGTGGGAATAAATATTTTCTGAAGATGAAAATTTATTATAATCTGGCTTTTTGTACCCGGCACTGCCCGGGATATTATTGATCTTTTATTCCTGGCCGCTAATCATTTAACATTTTGGTAATCTATTTTAAGAATAGCACACAAACAGTTTATTCTGTAGGAGAAAAAAACATTCATACAACTCAAATTATTTTATGGGACAGCATTTTTTCGAAATAAATTCATTAAGTATTTCGAAAAATAAATTTTTGAACAACGCAATTTTGAAATATATAGCCTGTTCGCCGATCTCGAACGTTAACGTTCGCTTAGATAAGACTTAAGACACAAACTTTTTATTGTATCTATTTTTTACTTTTTTGTTTATTCCACCATCAAGTTTATGTCTTAAGTCTTATCTAAGCGAACGTTAACGTTCGAGATCGGCGAACAGGCTAATAGATTTTAAATTTTTGGTTGATGATAACTGTTAAATTTGTTTTCTTAATTTTCCCTTTCTAAACGTATATTTGAGCTTGTTAATCGTACATATTTTTGAAAAGGAATAAACTTACATTTAAAATTTGAATAGCCTTCGTTATTTTTTATCAGTTTAGAACAAAGTATACAAAAAGTACCAACTGCGCAATTTTTCACTTTTTGGTCCTCTAAGTTTAGGTTTAACTTATATTTCATTGTAAGAATCCATATTTAGAACTGTAAGTCTGTTAGTGATTCATTTGAAAGAAATGAAAAATTCCCAGTTTTAACCGTTATTACTATTTAGGTGTCTTATTATAAAAAATTAACTTCTCAAAAACAACAGATACAAATGGTACCACAAAACTACAAAAACACGAATCTTTACCCTTTTTTACACTTTCAATTTGTATGTTTTTAATAAGGTTTTTGTCTTTTAATACAACAATATTTAAAGGTTCAAGTCTCTAGATCATATATTAAGATTAAGCGCAAAATTTCACTTCTTACTCGTTTTTATTCCCTTGAAGATAGACTTACAAAGTGTAGCATTATTACATGAATGCATTGTTTTAAGTAACTGAACAAAACAAGTGTCTTCTTACAGTAAACAAAACAAACAGATATACATAAGGTGCATGCCCATTAGCGGCTTGGTGTAAATAGACACTGTAGTAAACGTCTGGGTTGCAATGCCCTTGAAATGAACACACGCATTCAGCTACGACCATATGTATGGGAATACTTTAAGTCAAATCAAATTACCCAAAATATTCCCATACATTAGTTAAGAATTAGTCGTCTAGTATATTCTCATAAGTAGTATATAAGTAGAATGTATTTAGAAATAAGGATGAATTCTGATAATAAAGTCAAAGCGACAACTAGTTGCTATAATAATAAAAACTGACTTTCATTCATCACATGGCGATCCTGCCAAACTTCTTTGGAGTGCTTTAAAAATACAGAGCACCCAAAGAAATTCAAAATTCCTTGGAGTGCTTTAACAAATACAGAGCACCCAAAGAAATCCAAAGTCCTTGGAGTGCTTTAAAAATACAGAGCACCCAAAGAAATTCAAAATTCCTTGGAGTGCTTTAACAAATAGAGCACCCATAAAAAAGGATGGAATAAATAAAAATTTTTTTTGAAAATACTGTCAGTCCAGCCAATAACGGTCTGACAGAGAAGGAAGAAAACACCTGGCCAAAAGGTGCATGGATTCCAAAGAAGGCCCAAAACCCTTAACTCTAGAGGAGTATAGAGCAAGGCAGAAGCAGCCTAAAAAGAAGGACGATACTCCAATACCACAAGTGACAAGACCAAAACGCAGAGGTGGATTACTCTGCAGATGGAAGAGGGAGAGATCCCAGCTACTAAGAGAAGTCAACAGCAAGGAACCACCTACTTGGGAGCGGTCAACAATAATTTGGTTGAGAATCAACCAACTCGATGAACTAATTCAAAAAAAAACTACAGTGCACTAGATGCACGTATAGGTCGGTAGGCGTTAACCACCGTTGACAAATACTAATTTTTTTTTTCTTTCTTTCAACAAATTTTTTTTAAAAAATGTGTAATTCGAAGACTACCTTTGATCATCCACGAGCAAACGTAGTAAATGAAGTAGAGATAAGAGAAGAAAATATTAATACTTTTAAAATAGAAATATTCTTAGTTATAATAACTTTAATATTAATTATAAATTTCTTTTGTCGCATATATCAAATGCATCATAAAAATTTAAAGAAAAGATATCAAAATAGAAATAATGAATCAAATACAATATAAATAAAAGGAAGAAAAGAAGAAAATTTGTATATGGATTGGAAAAGCATTCTTGAAAGATGCAGAAACATTAAAGTAGAAATAGAGAAATCCTATAAATGTCTGAATTTGGACAGACCAATAAAAGACGATACTTTACATAAACATTTGAAAATACTAATTAATAGTTTAGAAGAAATTAGAACCCTTTTAAATGTAAATTACGAAAGACTTACAAAAAATCATAAGATAGCTGCTGAAGCATTTTACCAAGACACAAGAGACAAAGTATTAAGAATAACAGCAAAAAGGAATTTCGATATAAATATATCAAATAATATCCATGAAAGGATACAAATCGAAAAAATTTTTCCAATAATAAATAAAATAGAAGCAACAATGTCTCAAACAGTGGTAGAATTTCTTAACACCGCCTCTAAATTAATTCCTGAATTTGACGGAAAGGCAGAAAATTTACGATCATTTTTAGATGCAATAGCCTTAGTAGACTCAATCAAAGGTTCACATGAAATCATAGCAGTATCTTTAATAAAAACAAAATTAAAAGGAAATACCAGAAATATTATAAATAATGAAAATACCATAGCAGATATAGTAAACAAATTAGAAAATACAATTAAAGGCGAGTCAGTCGAGGTCTTGACAGCAAAAGTAATGAATATTAGACAAAATAATAAAACTGCTAATACATATTGTAGTGAAATAGAAGCTATTACTAAGTCATTAGAAAATGCGTACATAGCTGATGGAGTAACAAACGAAATCGCAAATAAATATGCAACACAGACAGCAGTAAAAGCAATGACAAAGAACTGTACCAATGATAAAGTAAAACTTATTATGGAAGCCGGACAGTTTAGTAATATGAATGAAGCAATCAGCAAGTTTGTTAACAGTTGTACAGAAGCAACTGGACAACAAAATACAATATTACATTTCCAACAACGACCAAATAATAATTCCTATAGATTTCGTGGACGAAACAACTACTCTCGAAACAATAATAATAGAAACCACAATAACAACAGAAATAAAAATAATACTTACCATCAAAGGCGAACTAATTACAATAGAAACCGAAATTACGTACATACGACGGCAAGCAATGAAAGAGATTCGGAAAACTCGAATCTTCCCCTAGGATCAAACCAATAAAAACAAAAATATATAATCTTAATCTTAACTTTTGTTTTTTCATAAATGCTTACATTAATAACACAAATATTCAAATAACATTGTTAGTAGATACTGGAGCAGATATTTCGATAGTTAAATCAAAATATTTTAAATTAGAGGAAATCAATAAAAACAAAATAACAACATTAAGTGGGATAGGAAAAGGTGAAATAAATTCCTTAGGAACTAAATTTTTTGAGCTAAGAGCCCAAAACTTCCAGATACCACACAACTTTCATATAGTAAATGATGAATTTCCGATACCATGCGATGGTATAATTGGTATGGATTTTATGAAAAAATACAACTGCGTTTTAGATTTTAATGAGGATTTTGATTATCTTATCCTTAGACCTTTTAATATAGCACAAGATATAAAAATACCACTTACAAATAATAATAATAACATTGTCTTACCAGCAAGGTCAGAAGTAATACGTAAAATAAATATATGCTCCACAGAAACTGAATTATTGATACCAAATCAAGAACCAATACCAGGCGTATTTATTGCAAATACACTAATAAACACTAAGTTTGCTTATATTCGTTTCTTAAATACTAATAACACTAATACAACACTAAATCCAAACAATATATTAAACGAAAAAATATCAAACTATGATATAATCACAAATAAAACTAATAATAGTAACACCATTAAAAAATCAAAAATATTACAAATATTACAGAAAAATTTTCCAATACCTTTTAACACAACACTAACTAACATATGCTCTGAATACAGCGATATTTTTGGATTAGAAACAGAACCAATTAGCACTAACAATTTTTATGAACAAAAGTTAAGAGTAAAAGATCCAACACCGATATATATAAAGAATTACAGAATACCGCATTCACATAAAGAAGAAATAGACAGACAAGTTAACAAATTAATAACTGACAAAATAGTGGAACCATCTTACTCCGAATACAACAGTCCAATCTTATTAGTACCCAAGAAATCACTCCCAAATACTGAAAATAAAAGATGGAGACTTGTCGTAGATTATAGACAAATAAATAAAAAACTAATTGCAGATAAGTTCCCACTACCTAGGATAGATGACATATTAGACCAACTAGGTAGAGCAAAATACTTTTCTTGTTTAGACTTAATGTCTGGATTTCATCAAATTAGTTTAGAAAACAAATCTAGGGATTTAACATCGTTTTCGACAAACAACGGTTCATATAGATTTACGAGATTACCATACGGTCTAAAAATAGCCCCTAATTCTTTTCAAAGAATGATGACACTAGCTTTTAGTGGATTAAAACCCAACCAAGCCTTCCTGTATATGGATGATTTAGTTGTATTAGGATGTTCAGAGAAACATATGCTTTCAAATCTAAAAGAAGTTTTCGAGTTATGTAGAAAACACAATCTAAAACTACACCCAGAAAAATGTTCTTTTTTCATGAAGGAAGTTACATACCTTGGTCACAAATGTACTGACAAAGGAATACTGCCGGATGACACTAAATATGCAATAATTGAAAACTACCCTAAACCAACAGATGCAGATAGTGCAAAAAGATTTGTCGCCTTTTGCAACTACTATCGAAGATTCATTAAAAATTTTTCAGAATATTCAAGACATTTAACACAACTAACTAAAAAGAATACAAAATTCGAATGGACAGATGATTGCAATTTCGCATTTGAATATCTTAAAAAGGCCTTAATGAAGCCAACATTGCTTCAATACCCCGATTTCAATAAACAATTTTGCATAACAACAGACGCAAGCAAAAAAGCTTGTGGGGCAGTATTAACACAAGAATATGAAGGAAAACATCTACCTATAGCATATGCCTCTAAAGCATTCAGTAAGGGTGAAAGCAATAAAGCTATTATTGAACAAGAATTAACTGCCATCCATTGGGCTATTACACATTTTAGACCATACATATATGGAAAACATTTCTTAGTACGATCTGATCATAAACCATTATCTTATTTATTTTCTATGAAGAATCCAAGTTCCAAACTAATAAGAATGAGACTCGACTTAGAGGAATATGACTTTACTATTGAATATCTTAGGGGAAAAGATAATTACGTTGCGGACGCGTTATCAAGGATAACCATTAACGACTTAAAAGAAATGAATAATTCTATACTAAAAGTCACAACCAGATCTATGACCAATAAACATGCAAATAATGATAATAATACAGTAGTTCAACAGCAGAAAATTGATGAAAATAAAAATAATAAGCCCAGTATATATGAACCTTTAAATAACACTGACGTCAGGAAATACTATAAACTAAAGATTTCCCCTGGAAGATGCTACATCAAACGAGGAAAATCTATAGTAACATATATACAAATAAATGATTTGTTTACTAACGGGAATCTTGACTTAGGACAATTTTTCCCTAGGCTCGAAAAAGTGGCCGGTGAACATAATATTTATAATTTACAAGTGGCACCTAGTGAGAAAATTTTTGAATTTATCTCTTTTAATGATTTTAAAATAACGGGCAATAAGGTATTAAAGAAAATTAAAGTAGCGCTACTAAAACAGGTGACCCAAATCAATAATAAGAATGCCAAGGCAATTCTTGATATACTGCAGAAATATCACGATGATCCAATAGAAGGAGGACATTGTGGAATATATAGAACTACACAAAAGATACGAAGATATTATTATTGGAAAAATATGTAAAAAGATATATCTAATTATGTAAAAGCATGTCACAAATGCCAGATAGCAAAAACAACGAAGCATATAAAATGTCCTATGACCATAACAGAAACACCGGATAAACCATTTGACATAGTATATGTTGATACAGTAGGACCATTTCCGAGATCAATTCAAGGAAATGAGTATGCAATAACGCTAATATGCGACTTAACTAAGTACTTAGTAACAATACCAATACAAGACAAGAGCGCTAAAACAATAGCAAAAGCTATATTTGAGAACTTTATACTTACCTATGGTCCAATGAAGACGTTCATATCAGACATGGGAACAGAGTATAAAAATTCTATCTTATCAGAAATATGTAAATTATTAAAAATTGAAAAACTAATCTCAACCGCCCACCACCATCAAACATTAGGAACGATCGAAAGAAGCCATAGAACTTTTAACGAATACGTACGTTCTTATATTTCAGTAGACAAGACGGACTGGGACATATGGATAAAATATTTTACTTACTGTTTCAATACAACCCCTTCAACAGTGCATAGTTACTGTCCATATGAACTAGTTTTCTCCAAACTTCCAAATTCATTTACACAATTTGATACTATAGATAGAATCTCTCCATTGTATAATATAGATGATTATGCCAAAGAAGCAAAATTTAGAATAGAAGTAGCTCATAAGAGAGCCCAATTATTATTAAATAAAAATAAAATTAATTCAAAAGAGATTTATGATAAGAACACTATAAATTGTAATTTAAAAATAGGTGATTTAGTTTTATTAAGAAATGAATCAGGACATAAAATAGAACCAAACTACAAAGGTCCTTTTCAAATTGTAAATATAGATCTAAGAAATAATATAACCATAGTGGATAAGAAAACAAATAAAGAGCAAATAGTACATAAGAATAGACTTAAAATTTATCACGATAAGTAAAAGAATTGTAAAGGCGCCATTACTAATTCAAATACCCTAATACTAATTCAAATACCCCATTACAAATTCATATACCATTATAAACTCACAATAATATTATATAAATATAAATAGTTTGTAAAAGAATGTCCATACAACAAAAAAAAAATGTTATATGAACATTCTTATTAAGAAAGGAGGTGTAGCATTATTACATGAATGCATTGTTTTAAGTAACTGAACAAAACAAGTGTCTTCTTACAGTAAACAAAACAAACAGATATACATAAGGTGCATGCCCATTAGCGGCTTGGTGTAAATAGACACTGTAGTAAACGTCTGGGTTGCAATGCCCTTGAAATGAACACACGCATTCAGCTACGACCATATGTATGGGAATACTTTAAGTCAAATCAAATTACCCAAAATATTCCCATACATTAGTTAAGAATTAGTCGTCTAGTATATTCTCATAAGTAGTATATAAGTAGAATGTATTTAGAAATAAGGATGAATTCTGATAATAAAGTCAAAGCGACAACTAGTTGCTATAATAATAAAAACTGACTTTCATTCATCACAAAAGAACTACTCTTCTAATACACAACTTTGTCAGAACAGAAATGTAAAATAAAAATGCTGTTTCTTCATAACAAAGACAATCATTATTTCAGAGACAAATTTTAAAAATTTTCATTTGTGTCCCTTCCCGGTATCAACGTTATATTAAATTTTACTGGTTTTTACACAATTTATCAGTTACTAATCCAAGTCTTGCAAATAGATCTATCTGCGGTCTACATTTCAATAAAATTAGTTTAGCCGTTGGGCTTTACCGGGTTGGGCTCTTTTTATCCCTTCCAGGTCCATGTATTGAAAAATATATAGCCTGTTGACGCTTTCAAGTATGAATATATTTCCGTTTCAAATTTCAATAAAATCGGTTCAGCCGTTTGGTCTTACCTGTTTTCCCCCCTTTTTATCCCTTTCAGGTCCATGTATTGAAAAATAATATAGTCTGTTGACGCTTCAAAGCATAGATCTATCTACACTATACATTTCATTAAAATCGGTTCAGCCGTTTTTTTTTGCGAGTGATGCTATCTTCCCTTACGAATTCCCATTACTTTCTTAAAAGAATTGATGTCTGTCGTAAGCATTATTTTGAAAGGATAAGAAGACATGATACATGCTTCCACTTTTGTTTCTAAAAATAAAGTAAAGGTAATGCATGTTATCATATGTTGTCATATGTGTATTTGTTTGTATGTGTGTGTCGAATTGTGCGTGTGTTTGTTTTGTTTGAACCAACTGAGAAGACAATGTGGTCAAAACTGAAATTTACAAGCATCTTCTTAACAATCACACAATTACACAGAATACTCACGTGTTCAATAAACAAAATTTGGAAAACCACAAGAGATGTTTAAGTACCTTCCAGCTAAAAACACAAAAAAACCCAAAAACAAAATGAAAATTAACAGAACATGCTACAGAACAACAAAAAGTGAAGTAGGAATAACATAACCCAGTTAATATATTATCTTGACATTCTGTCGTTTTAACCGAATAATCTACATCTTCAGAAACTATTTCTGAAATTTACAGATACTCTGTAAATTTAACATATAGAGACTGTTGATAGAAATTCTTGTAGAATCCGGAAGTAATGATCAGTGGGTAGGAGAGGTCTTTGTTTGGTCATGTATGTTTGTTTGGACGAGTAGGTCATGTATTTTGGACAAATTGCTGGATGGCTGGATAGATCGATGAATTTGTTTATGTGCCAGTTTGATTGTATGTCTGATGTAAGTATGTATATTGCAACATGGCACACAACATTATGGGCTTTAAAGGTATTTTTCTTATTTGTCTTTGTTCTTCTTGTATTTCATATACAATTGTTGTATTTCATTGCCACTTATATTGTGGCCGTTGTCATTGTACTGTTTGTGTAAACACATTGACCACAAGTGAAATTTCACAAACTTCTGTTTAAACATTTATGGTAGATCATGACTTAAAGAACGTCTTTCTAGAGGTACATACATGTTAAACCTTTTGTGTATTTTGCTCGAAATTCAAAGCAATTTTGTAGTTGCAGATTTTCACATGCAGAGTGAAAAAGCCAAGCGTTATTTTTAATTACGTTTGTCTGTAAAACGTATGTAAATATTTTTATATCCACCACTAAAATAAAGAAGTGGATGGGGGTGATGTGGTGTAATAATGATTAAGTCAGTGGTGAAATGTTCACTTTTCTAATTTGAGCATGTTGACCAAGGCAGCTTAGAATATTGAATTGTTTAAATTTTGATCTAATAAACAAGTTGGTAAATAATTCTTTGTAAATAATCTTTATCAGAAGATTTTTCTTTTGTTTAAATTGAAATTGAATTTTTCATTCTTTTGTTTATATGAACGAGTATTGATCAAACTGTATTTATGTTTTTTTTTACGATGTGGAGGTAAATTATTGCTTAACAAAGGAGGCTATTCGAATTCGATTTGAATTCCTTTGCCTCCCGGAAAGTATTGAAAAACAACAACAAAAACAGAATTTGTTAGAAGAATTAAATGTTTTTTCATTTGGGGATTTTAGGAGAATTTTTTAAGCCTCTTAGTTTTCAACACAATAACAAACGTTTATTTGTTTATTTTTCTTTTGTTGTTTTTGGTGGATCTGGTGTATTGTTTTAGTTATATGTATGAACTTTTTTCTGTTATTGTTGTTATTTATGTTGTTATGTATATTTGCAGTTTGATGGCTGGCTGTCAAATTATAGTGGACCTCAGCTCTGCATGTACAAAATACACACACAATTGTGGGTATTAATTGTATGTGTGTACGAGGGTTGGGTAATCTGTTGTATGCGACTCGCAGTCTTATGGGATATTCTCACAAGCTGTGTATGATGATTCGACGATTATGGTTCTGCCTTGCTTAGCAATTCGGTAATTTTATTTATATCGCAAGTTTTGAAGAATTTTTCTGTATTCTGGGTTTTTGCCAGCACAGAAAAATTTACTTCCATTTGCATTTAAAATATTTTTGTTCAAACGATTATATTTTGTCCTCTTTTGAACGTGTTTGGAGTTGGCATCACTGAGAGTGGGCTGCAAACTTTATATAGGGTGATTCATTTAAGATTTTTCATACTGTCATCTTATTATTATTTAGTAGCAACAAGGGCAACAGCAGCAACGTTCAAGTGTATTAAAAAATCAGCGTTCTTGGAAATGTTTTTAGAGCAACAACGGCTTTAAGCATTGTGGTGAATGTGTTTAATGCTTTATTGTGAAATCATTTTGGTGAGTAGAAAATTTCACATTCTGATATTACACCATTTTTTGGTGTTATATACATATATGGATATCGGTAGAGTGGCTTTCAAACGGATCACCAACAGCGCAGGCGCAGCCAACGTTTGAATGAAATTATCTTTAAAAAGTAAATGTCAGAGATTCACACTCCCATTTAAAATTTTAAGTGTTTTATTTCAAATTAAAAAAAAAAAAGATTTAAATGAATCGCCCTACAGCGATACTAAGGAAGCCCACCTTGTAAATACATTTATAAATATTATTTTGAGATTGCCTTAAGAATATAAGATGTTTATTTGTCTGTTTAAGGTCGTGATACACTATCCTACACAATCGAACGATTCATTGACTGGAAAATCTGACCGAATTCTATCACACTCAAAAGAAAATCGCAACAAAGTCTGTCATAGATGCCACACTATTACGCAAAAAAGATGCAAAAACATGTGTTTTTGCCAATGTATGCGGCATTTTTCAGCCAGAACATACTTTGATTGCAATTAGTTTACATTGTACTCACCTTAATACTTTTATTCATTGTATTTTGTTGTTATATGTGAATATAATAAACTGTATAAACTATACAAACAATTAAAAAATGTTAAACGTCTGTCCTTTAAATTATAATTTGTGCTTTAAATCAATAAAGCCGACATTTTTGTTTTCTTATCAGCTGTATTAGAAAATACAACTCTGATCGCATAGAAACTATCATTTTATGAAAATATTTAAAAACTTTTGCAAGTCAGACAGACATGTCAAAAAAATCTGTCATTTAGTTACATTTTTAGGCCACACTATCATACTTTATGAACACACCGTACGAATAATACAGGATGGCGCAAAAGTAATCCTCCTACCAAGAAAATGCTATAAATTTAGCGATTGGCCCCTAATGTCAGTTCTGCAATATTCCGTGTTCTGGAGCAGTGTAGCGTAACATTGTTTATTAACGTGTATTTCGAATGTGTTTACTACACAAATGTCAAAACAGAACTGAAATTAGGGGACTCGCAAAATGTATAGCATTTTCTGATAGAAGGATTACTTTTGAGCCACTCTGTAGGATAGTCAGTAAGTAGTAATTATTCTTATTCTTATTGACCTCAAAAGTGTAATCCTATATTTTTTTGTCATTTTGTCAGGCTGACGACCTGGTACTTCTCAAACGACTCTTGTGCGATTATAAAACAATGATGCACATTTTATTAGGTGGAATAGAAATGAAAATTGAATTTTAGGTCTTTAAGAAAAGTCATTAATATGTTGACAGTTATTATTGTTGTTGTTCTTAAAGTACGCTCGCTCCCTAAGAATTTATATTAAATAAGACGTGCAACATGTTCAAGTACTTGTGTTTGTGAATCAGGGCTGTATTTAGAAATGTATGTACTTATGTGTTTGCAACCACTTATAAAGTTGAATAATTGCCCACAATTATTTACAATTTGAAGAAAGGGAAATCAAATTACTTATTTGTTTATGTATTTATGACTGTACGCATAAGTATGTATGTACATTAGACTGGCACCGTTTCTATGGAGTAAACGATGTTCTGAACTAAAATAAGAAATATGTAATATGCAATGTTGGTACCATATGAATAATCTTTGAAATACGCATAGATTGACTTAAAATATTCTATTAAAATAATGACATTTATTTAGAGTCCATATGATTCTATCGAAATGGTTTATTTTCTATTCAACGGAGTTTTCAAATATTTTATATTATATTATATGTAAATCAAATACATAGTTTTAAAAATACTTGTGTATTCTATTCTATGTATTGGAGCACCCTAATTCACATACATACATATATTTATGTATGTATGAATTTTTATGTCTAAGTATTTCTGTATTAAATAAATAAAAATATTTTTGTTTATGACCATAAACATTTTGGCCCCATAAAAATATTGATAAATTATTATATTGCAGTTTAATAGTTTCACAATAAAAACCAAATTTTATTTGACTGTTAAAACTATAAGGAAAAATGTTAAATAAATACATACGAGTATGTATATAAATCAGCAACAAATAACAACAATATTCCGTTTAGAAACAATATTTTTAACACATTTCTAGCCATTTTTATTTTGCTCCATAAATTTTATTAACTCGCTGTCATAAACAATTTGAATAAATTAATCAGATAAACATTCATATTACCCCCTTTATTATTCTGGCAATGTGTCACTAGGTTTTATTATTAAGCAAATTGTAGTACTTATCTACAAACAAATTCAAATAAATAAATTAACATTTGCTATGATTAACTATTTGATGAAGAGAGAGCATTGATGGAATATGCAAATGTGAAATCGATTCACATCATATTCATGACCGCAAAGTGGACTATAAGAATGAGTAATAATATTTCTAACTTAATCGGAAGGAGCATAATTATCATTAGAGGTTATGCAGAGAATTCGTATTTGCTTGGTAATATTTTTTATTTTCAAAAGATTTTCTTAATTTTACTATGTATTTTTATATATTTCCAGTTGGAAATTTAATTCGAAACAGCCCACTAATTTAGTGGCTATTTTAAGTTGTCTGTTGGTTTGAATTTTATTACATAAGGGTTAATAAATTTAATTGCTACCGTCATTTTCACCATCATTTTCAATCAGTTTTAAAGCCTTAATAAGTATTCAAAGAATCCTGTTTGTAATTTTATGAATCTTCTCGAAACTAAATACTTGAGTTGAGTTTATTTAAAATTCATAACAAAGTGAAACTGTAAATTAAAAACACCTGTCGCATGCAGCGAGACAGCCAGTCAGACAGCCAACCACTCAGCCTACTGCTGCTATTCCAAAATAATTAAACTCAATTTTAACTAATTTCCACCAGCAACAGCCTGTCACAGCAACCATACAACAGCAACAGCAACAACAACACCAGCGTCATGATGAACACTACAAAAAGCCATTATTAAATATTTTGTTACTGAGTACGAGTATAATCAATTTGTATTCGTATCTGAACTGGAAGATATTTCTGTTGTATAGTTTTGTTTGATTGCTGCTTTTCATACATATACATACATACATAGATACGTTTATACATAGGTAGTGGGAATATTGTTACACTACACAAGTATTCTTGGTGTTTTATTTTGTTTTTGGTTATACCTATCAGAGTTGTAAACGAGTCATTAATTTTTGAATTAATTCCCGAATTATTCATGCAATGAATTGGTAAAATTTTGAATTAATTCTTTTCTCCAAAAAACGAATTGAATTAAATTTGAATCAATTCATTTGAATTTAGCGAACATGAATTGCAATTCATTTTACCAATTTATTTGAATTGCAATTCATTTTCAATTCTTTTGAATTGAATTGATTTTGAATTAATATAAATGAGTTAGAAAAAATGAATCGCAATACATTCCCAATTCAAATGAGTTAAAATATGAATTGCAATTCATTTTACCAATTCTTTTGAATTAAAAAATGAATGCATTTAGTCTAATTCAAATGAATTGCAACTCATTTTGTCCAATTCATTTGAATTGGAAATGAATTACAATTCATACTCGCTAAATTCAAATGAATTGATTCAAATTTAATTCAATTCTTTTTTTTTTTGTTGAAAATAATTAATTCAAAATTTAGCTAATTCGTAATGAATTGAAATCAAAAAAGAATGATTCATTTACAACTCTGATACCTATGTATTCTGTTGTTTTCCTTATTTGAATGATGGTTAGTTATTAACACTAAAGACATGACCATAATTAGTATGCATAAAGTAGCCAGCGAGCTGTATTAATACAAAGAGGCAATGTTAAGTTCATCGTTGTTCAACAACCAGCCAGCCAGTCATCCAGCCACGCCACACTCTTCCACACAATATGCAGCGTCAAAACGACAACGAAGATTCACAAGCAATAGAGAGACGAAATATAGCAGGCAAAGGTGCTAAATCAAAATGTCGTTAAAAAGAAACAATAAGAAATTAAAATTAAAAAGTAAAAGAAAAAAAAAAAAACAACGAATAACAATTTCGAGTACGATCAAGATGCGTGCCTTAAACAAATTATGCAAAACACGTTACACGCACAAAACAATGCCTGAAATGGTTGGAAGGCTCGTTGTAGGAATGTTTGTGAGTTGAAAGTTATTGGAAAAGTACAACGAAAGAGACAAGCCAACAAAAATAATTTTGTACCTCAACACTAATTAAACAATGGCAATAAAATTAATAACAAAATTATTAAACGTAATTCCAATATCTTTTTAAAACCAACAATATTCATATGAATTTCGTTTTCATCCTCAGTTTTACACAAAAAGAGGAAAAGAGAAAAATTCATATACATATGTATGTACATACAAAAGTTTGTATTATTTACGAGTATTTATTTGCTACACGAATGTCATAACTGCGCATAGTGACTAATAAGTCCCGGATCACACAAGGGATCACAAAGGGATCAGGCTGTCCTTTCGTCTCAATTGTATGACAAGGATATCAATAACGTTTCATTAGCAATATCAATGGAGAATGGTTTGCTATTGCAAACATTTGTATTTTATAAATTCTTTTCAATTTCTCTGATTTACCTTTTAAAATATTATCGAGAATTATTTGGTGTTACAAACATTAAAAAAAAATTCGAAGACTTTAAAAATTTTAATTTTATACAAAACTAGCTAAACCCGGTGTGCTTTGCTACCCCCCCCCCTCGTCATAAAATAAAATAAAACGTATTTATATATTTACAAACATTTATTTATTTAATTTTAATATATTTATTGCAATGCTTTAGGCGAGACCATGCCCCTTTGTCCACTTACATAGTCAAGAATTTATTATTTCGTAAGAATATCCTGTTGTGAAAATTTAATGACGATCGGTCCAGTAGTTAAGACTGTATTACGATGTTTAATTTTCCTAAAAAGGGGCGTGGTCCCACTCACTTTTCTCCTGGTACGAATTCCTAATTATGCCAATACCATATGTAGCAAATATCACCGATGTACGTCAAAAAATGCCCAAAATATGGTGGGTTAAATTTGTGGGTTATATGGGCGGTGCCACCCCCGTTTGTACAATCAAAACTTCATATAGCCTATTATTCCTTCCAGAGTCACAGTAACGTGCTGTAAAAATTTCAGGCAGAATGGTCCAAGGGTTTGGCCTCCTATTAAGCACAAACATACAGACACACATTCATTTATATATAGATAGATTAAAAGCAATATAATTTAAGGTGAAATGGGGCGAAAAATGGGGATTTGGTAATAAAAAAATGTATGTAGTTAAAAAGTATATAAAACTTTAGGTAAATACATATTACAAAAAAAGTATTTTGTATAGCAAACATTGTTAGTGGTATACGTAAGTATCTGAATTAAAAAAGGGGGCGATGAAGTAGGCGTGGTTCATAGTTATATGGCGACGTTAACAGTATTAAGAGCAATATACTACCAAATCAAAAAAATACGTTGGAATGAACAAATTTGTATAGAGAACAAAAAGTATAAAACTTTGAAAAATTAGGCGTGAAAAGGGGCGTGAAAGGGGCGTGGCTTAAGAAATCTTTATTTTTACCTCGCCTGGAGTATATAATGTGTATACAATTTGAAGTAAATCTGTTAAAAACTATATGGGAGCAATTACATAATTTTTAAAAAGTGGGCGTAAAAATGGGCGTGGTAAAAAAAGTACCCTATTAATCATACCAGAGTCCCAGTTAAATGCTGTGAAAATTTCAAAAATATCGGTCCAGAGGTTTGGTCTCCAATTACAATATTTTAAAAAAGTGGGCGTAAAAGTGGGCGTGGTAAAAAAAAGTACCCTATTATTCCTTCAAGAGTCACAGTATCATGCTGTGAAAATTTCATCAAAATCGGCTCAGCCGTTTTGGAGTCTATACATTACATACATACATACATACATACATTGAATTTTATATATATAGAAGAAGATAGATAATCGAATATAACGAATAAATATATTTTTCTGCAAATATGTACAAATTATTTGAAATAAATTTTACTTCGATATCATCACTTGTAAAAGATTTACCGATTTTCGCCAAATTTGTAGGTGTGATGATTATTTTGCGAGGATATTTGTATGATGGCTATGAGAGAGGACCGATTTTATTTTTCAAAATTGCGACCTGTAGTTTGCGTACAAATTTACATGGACAGCCAGCCGGATGGACATTGTTAAATCCAATCAGAGAGTGATTCTGAGTCGATCGGTATACGTTAGACTTATATTTTTTGCTGTTACAGACATCAGCACAAATCCACGTTATACAAAAAATGTATGTCAAATATCGTTAATATGAAAATACGAGTAAATAACCAAAGATACACAGTATACTGCAACTTTGTTACCTGTAAGCTTAATTAAGGAAATAAAATGAAATGCGCTATAAAAAGTAACAAATATCAAATAATTTAAGTAATTAATTTTGCAATATTTGTTTTCGTATATAATAAATATTTGGATTATAAATTAATTTTTGGTGTTTCAAGGTCATAAGCAACGATATCCCCAGTAAAAAATGTGTTCCAAAAGGAGCAGGTTTTATGTATGAATTCATACCTCAAATCGCTTCAAACCTGCTAATGGGATGCATGATTTTTGTATGAGGTGTTCCCGGTTTGGAGGACTACTTTCTGCTGACATTAAGCGCTTCTTTTAACTTATTCAAACATGCAAATAAAGCACTTTCCTGAAGTGTTTTTTTAATTCTATCTGAATGTTTTCGCTTAAGAAAAATTTATAGTAACTGTGAAGCGCGATATTCGTTTTGTAATTGACTTTCGTTGGCGTACGTAAATCTGTTGGCTATAATTTCATTTTTGTTTTTTAGCTTTAAAACCTTCTCCGTTGTCAGGACTAAAAGAGCATCTTTTTTGTATATTTTATTCGTAAGCATTTACTGGTTCAAAAGAGCGCTTTTATTGAAGCGCTCGATTATGCGCTTTTTCTCCGAAGTGGTTCAAAAAACATGATTTTTTTTACTAGGTCATGTACAGTGTGACCAGATTTTGAAATACTACAAAGCTAAATCACGTTTGAAAAAAAGCTAAAAAAAAAAGATAAAAAGGAAATTAAAAGCCAAAAAATAAAGCTAAATTATTTTATAGCTTTTTATAGTCACTTTTCAGGATTTCGATATTTTTAATTTTTAAATATTGTTTATGTAGGTATATTTGTATGTAGTCATGTCCTTCTTCATAAAAAATATTCAGGTCTCTTTAGAGCTTATTTGACAAATATTGCATAGCAAGAAAGCCTTTAATAAATCTAAAACATTTTGTATTAATAAGGTAGTTATTATATAGTATATATTTTTGCTTTATTTAAATTAAAAATATTGAATCAGTAACAATATAAAACAAGTAAGAAAGTATAGTCAGTCAAGCCCGACCATATAATACCTTACACCCAGTATATGCATAATACAGTTTTTCAGAAATGGGCGTTATATGGGAGATATAACCTATTGTGGACCGATCATCCAAAAATATAGTGTCACGATGTCTATGAATAAAAGTATTATATGTGCTAAACTTTATTTCGATATAAATATGTTTAAAAGATTTATGGAGGTTAAAGTGAATTACGAAGAGGGTCTTATATGGAAGTTTTGACTATTTATGAACTGACTATTATAAAATTAGGTGTCATCCTATTTGTACATAAGAAACTCATTTTGGTTAAATTTTATTCGGATAACAACATTTTTAAGAGATTTATGGTCGTTAAAGTGATTTCGGGAAGTGGGCCTTATATGGGAGCTACGACTAATTATGGACCGATCATCATAAACTTCTGCCAGATTATATGTATGTATACAGTGTCGGACAAACATATTGGACTGAAATAACATTTCATTATTATGAGCATTTTGTTTTGTTTTTTACCGATATAACCGATATACCGATAGTTTGAACCCTTCCCGATCACTGACCCCTACCATTTGTATCACAGTGTAATTATTGTCCAGAGAATCAGCTAAAAATTAGTATTGAGAACTAATCTCCCAAAATTCTTCAATGGGAGGGTATAGAGCACGTTACACAAAATAAATTTATGTTTAAAGTTCATCTACAGTTATTAATTTAGTTTACATTTATTATGGGGACAATAGTTTTTTGTTTTATTAATCATTTAAATTTCATCATAGAGACTCTTTAAGAAAAATGTTCATGTGATAATTTTGTTTGACGATGGTCAAGAACCAATTCCAACCCTGAGTCTAGCTGGTAAAGACGGATCCCGCCGACCTATAGTCATTCAAATATAAGATATCAAGGTTTTCTGATCAATTTAGATAAAATCTCGTTTTAACCATCTTTAGAAGTTACCTTATACATATATTACATCAATCTAATTTAGTTTTAATGTATTTTATTCTTCTATAAATAAATCTGATTGATGGTAAGTTTTTGAAAACGTATCTTAATCGAAACATTTACAGTACATGTATGTATGTATGGGCATATGAATTCGTAACGATGAAAGTTCTTTCTTTTAGAAAGTTTCATTTATTGCTGAAAAAACAACAGTCTCCTGCTTGTATGATTGTTCTTGAGGTTCTGATTAAATTCTATAATAGTTGCGAGCTTTTAAACTTAGGTGAAGCATAGCCACATACAAACATATTCCTAGATAAGTTTAAATATCTAAGCATGAGGTTAAATCTTACAACTCGTAAGTAGAAAACTTGTTTTGTAAAACAAACATATAAATAATAAAAATAAACAAATAAAATGTAAAGAAATCTCCATAAGTTAAGCTGAGTATGTACTTATGTACATTCAGATACATATAAATACATACATATCTGCTGTATGTACATATTTATTTTAAACATACAAACTAAAACAACAAAAACAATATTTGGAAAAGCAACTAACTGGTTTGTGAATGTATAAGAAACGGGTTAAAAGTAGATCGTACATACATAGATACATATACACAAGATCCCATTTACTTGAGCATTTTGTAATTATCGTTGTTTTTTAAAGTTCTTCCGAACACAACACAGAAAAATCCATTTGAATTTACCTTGGCTGGCTGTCTACTATCTAAAGCTGTTGTTTTTTTTTTTTAATATTTATTTTGCTTGAAAAAAAAAACTTTATATCACAGCATAAAAATGAACATGCAAAAAACCAGATTTACACCAATACATATATACAAATGATATATATGTACATACACTACAACTACAAAAACTATAAATATCTACATGACATGTTTTGTATGTTAAATGTGTAGTGTGGTAGATACTTATGTATGTAGATACTTTGAAAAACTCTACTCCAGCTTAAAGAAACTTAAACTTAAACAAAGAAACGTTTTTACCTGTGTGCTTTATAAGGGGCAACTTAAAAGTGGGTAGAGTTTTATTATCGGATAAAATAATGATTCTCAACATTATAATGTTGCTTTTTATTCAAAAGCAATGTTGCTTGTTTATTTAATCAGCAACATTAGTACAGACACATATTTCATTACAAAGACAGAGTTGTTACATGACTAAATAAGACAAATGTTGCAAACCAAGAATTCTGTTGCGTGTTAAAAACAACTTGTTGATTTTTTAATTATATTTAGCAACAATTTGATAAGTTGCATACAAGGGAAATTTGTGTGTATTTTAAATAAAATGTTTCTTTGATGTTTTGCTACTTTTTATTTGTTTATATACCAGTCTTATATAGATATACATACATTAATGTGTGGATTGTATTACTGTATATTTGTTATGGGATTTTTTTGTTGAAGTAAGCAAATGTGAAATGTTTTTTGAGTTTCATTGTGAAAATGTGCACCAAGTAATTGAAGATTGTGTGTCTAAAAATATGGCAGCCCCCTAAAGACTATTCTATGGCGCGTTGACTGTGAAGTTTGAATATGCATTTGCAAAGGAAACAAATATATATGTATTAGGGAAGCCAATCCCGATCCCCAAAATCCCGGGATTTTTATTTGTGTAAAAAACCAGACAATTGTTTACTTGCTTTTTTGGCATACACAAATACAAAACATCTATGTACACTTAACATAAATCAATGTGAACAGAATAGTTGCTATTCAATAAATAAATATTTTTGCGATTAAAATTAATTTTGGATTGCCAAACCAGCTGAAACACACTATTTGATATGTGTTAACGGTTTTTGGAACTGGAAATTCCAATAAAAAAGTCTTGATTGATTTAAAAACTCAACAGATGACAGATGGTGAATTTGCTTTACTTAAACAAATAGTTGTAATTTTAAATCCGATTAAAGTAAAAGTTGCAGCCCTTTGTCGCAGTGATATGTATCTCTGTAAAACCGATGCTGCACTTTCATTTATGTTAAAAGAGGTACCAAAAAGTGATTGCAAATTAAGTGATAAACTGGTGAAAGCTCTCCTTAAAAGAATCCAAGAAAGAAGAACGATTTACTCAACACTCTTAAATTTTTTGAAAAACCCAAAATTGAAAACAGAATTTGATAACAACGTAGAAATGTTTGTTATTAAAAATGAGTTAAAAACGTTGATTGCTCATTTTAAAGGAAATGAGATCTGTGGTTCACCTTCAAATGATTCTGATTCGGATTTATCAATGATTGAGGAAACAAATGATGATTCTAATATTTCAATCATAAAAAAATAAATCATGCAATTGAACTGTCCAAACAAAACACCTAATAACGTCCGTTATGGTATGGAATTAAACATTGAAAAATAATTTGAATTATTTATATCCGGGGGTAAGAGAGGACAGTTTTTGCAATCAGCATACAACAATTTTGCCTACAAGCGTTGATTGTGAACGATGTTTTTCGTCAGCATCATATATTGGTAACAAAATTAAATCAAGATTATCTGATGACACTCTAGATCAGTGCTCGCCAAAGTGGTGGTCCGTGGACCGGTGCCGGTCCGTCAGCCATAAGTCGCCGGTCCGCAAAGGGCGTCTCGCGAAATGGACAACGATTTTTTAAACGATTATATATACATATACGACTATATGTATACTCCACACTTCTAAACATTGTACAATTATCTACATGGCACTACAGTAGCACTAGCAATTTCACGTCCGAGATGTCAAAATATGAAGTCAACACACAAGCGAACGAACAAAGCAAAGTAACCTAGTTTGACATCTCCAACACAAAATCAGCTGTTCAAATTAACGATCAGTTGTTCATTTGCTATCACCAATAAAAAAGGTACCGGTCCCCGACGTAATAGAAAAATTGCAGCCGGTCCGTCACACTCAAAAGTTTGACGAGCACTGCTCTAGATGCTTTTTAAAGAACGATCATTAATATTCTATTATTTATAAATTTATAAATATAGTAATTAAAAGCCAAATGACATATAATTTTTGTCAACCTAATAATTTATACAGTGTAAACAACTATGTAATGTAATTTTGTTTTTAAAATTATTAAAGGTTTATAACTTTTAATAAATGAAAAAACTATAGCTTTGAGACAATTTTTTGTTTTTAAACAAATTAATATTAAATACCTATATGTTACTTTTTTGTTTCTTTATTACTTCAATTCAATGAACTAATTTGTTTGTTATATATTTATTTAAATTTATGAATTAAATAAATAGTTTTTTTCATTAATATTATAATTTTTTTTAATATCAAACAAAAATCCCGAAATCCCGATTTCGGGATCCCGGGATTCATTTATGAAATCCCGAATCCCGGGATTTGAAAAACCAGTCCCGTTTGGCATCCCTAGTATGTATGTACCTGTGGCCAAATTACCGCATTCGTGATCGAATGAGCTATCGTATCGAAAAATGATTTCGATATCGAAATTATGATAAAATGTACTAAATTTCTTGCTCGATAGCGAATGCCATAATCTCAAATAAGAAAATTACGATCAATTTTACTCGATATCGAATGCGGTAATTTGGCCCCTGTACAGTGTATAATGTATAGTGCATCACAAAATTAATTATTTATAGGATAAATTGGTTTTTCTTTCATATACCTATCTATAAATATATACACAAAATTGTAAAAAACGAATAATTTTATTTGTCCAATTGATATTATTGATATATAAATAGGAAAACGAAAAAATATTAAAAATATTAAGTTTAGTTTTATTTCATTGTTTTCAATTTATTAATAATAATATTTTTTTAATAAAATTTTTCATGGAACTTCTTTTTCGTAAAAAATGTTGCCTTGTTTTGCCCTTGGTTGTGAAATAAATAAATAATTAAACATTGCCGAGAAAAAAATTATTTTATACTTCCACGATTTCTTTGGGGCTCAGGTCGTACATTGAGGAGTTGTTGAGAAGTGTTTGGTAATGTACAGGAGCTAAATTTCAACAACTTTTAAATTATTATGTTAAGAATGGCATCAATTTCCTAATTTTCGGAATGGCCAAATATCCTCCATTGGCAAAAATGCGGGCCCATATCATCAAACAACCGCCATCATAATTAACCGTTGAGTTTATATTATGTACTTATATTTAAGGCTTCATTTGGCTTTTACTATACCCTAATTTGCCAATCTTAATCATAAATGCTAAAGTTGCTTTCGTCATTTCCCATTCATATAAAGTGTTAGAAGTAAAGGATATATTGTGCAATTTAAAAATAATATAATTCAAGCAAAAACTTGATAACTTTTGCAATTTTTCTAAATTAAATATCAGATATCCTAACTTGATAAAACGATGTCCTAAAATATCAGATCTTTCATTCAAAAACAAATAAAAAAGTATATTCCATCAAGTCAGGCCATATAATTTCTTCCACCAAGTATATAATAAATATTTAGCAGCGTGATTTCTGTACACAAAAAACCGATTTAATATGGGAGCTACGACTAAATAGTAACTATCATCATAAAATTATATGAAACTCGTTTATGTTCAATTTTATTATTAAATAAATTTGTGCTTGTTAAAGTGATTCTCGGAATTAGGCCTATGACTAAAATTGTTGACCGATTGTCATAAAATTATGTGAGTTGGTAAGTGTAAACGGGTTTTAAGCAAATCTGAATTTATATGAAAAGTGTGCCTAGAACGCTTGCACAACGTTTCTAAATGGTAACATTATTTTCAATTATTTACTTTAGTTGAAGATAGTTAAGGGTAACAACACATGTCGAGATGAAATGGTACTTATTAATAACAACGTTTTAGGGGTAACGATGATTAACCTTGATTTGATTTGTTTATCGCATTGAGAAATAAAAGAATTTTACAAAATATGTGATTAACAATGACGATTTCATAAACGTTAACAAAGACTCAAATTTTTCATAAGAGTATTTACATTTTGTGATGCTAATAAGCAAAAAGTGTTAATAAAGTTTCGACTCTGCAGAAAATCTCCCATATTCATTTGCAATTAAAAATCCTCTTAAAAATGTTCTTCAAAAACATTTTCTTGGAGTTCTGCCATGAAATTCGGATGAAGATGTTAAATGAAATTTACAAAAATTAAATAATTAAGAATGTATTTAATTTCCATGCACTTACTCCATTGGAAATGCTTTTGATTTACTTTTTATTTTTTGTTGCTACTTTGATTTTAATAATTATATACGAATATCTTTGAAATATACATATTAAATACCTACAAACATAATATTATTTTTTCAATGTAATTTAATATTTACGATGTAATTTTCTCATGTCTTATCTTCAAGGCCTTTATACAAAAAAAATTAACGAATTTCTCAACATTGGGTTAAGAAAAATGTATTTCTGCTCGAGAAAAGTATTAAGAGCACCTACAACATTTTATTGCTTTATATACAAATGAAACGAAATTAATTTTATTTCCCACTTAATAAAATTTGTTATAAAATTAAATGCAAAATCGAAATACAGCTGCAGCCAGCAAAATTGCAAAGTACAATATTATCATTCTTTTAAAAAAGTTAAACCCAGCAACCTAACAGCCAACCACACGTTTACAAGTTCTTCTGATTACATAAAATGCTCTTTCTTTTCTTCTCTGTAATAAACGCATTATTTGCACTTTTGCCCCCAAATTATAAAACAACAACAACAATTACGTATAATGCAGCAGTATACAAGTTTGTTGTTTTTAACTTTTTGCATACATTTGCTTATGAACTTCATTCAACATAATAGTACAAGCGAGGAAGAAGATACTTGCGCTGCGCTAGTGTTTAAAATTCCATTCCTTTTAATTCTTTGTGTTGGTGGGAGTACAAATATAGTGGTTGTTGTTTTATCTGCAAACTTTGCAAAATAAAAACGCTTGTAATTAGAACATCACTATTTAAAGTTAAGGAAAATCTGCTCTCGTCTATGCTGTTTTTAAAGTAAATATTTTTATTGAAATAAATTTGTAAGATTTTCCATGAATTACTATGATCCTTTATTGTTGGCTGCCTTAGTTTTTTATACATAGGTATTGAGGAGATGGTGTGTTTGCAGATGAAGAACATTTAAGGAATTATAAAAGTATACAATTTGAACTTGAAAAGAAAGAGATTGATTGTACATTTTAACATGTCATAGTTATTTGAATCATTTGAATAGTACGTTTTTAATTGTGTGGGATTTGTTGCTCCAAACTTGTCATAGCATTCTCTAGGAAAACATAAATCTATACTCGTACTCAAGAGTGATTTCGGTTAATAAATCTTAATGTAAAATTTAATATTTGTATTTTGAGGATCAAATAACTAGCTACGAGTAAGTATTTCTCTAATATTGACAGTACTACTGTTGATTTTATCTAAAAGAAGCTGTTGTCCATAATTGGTGATATATAAATCTAAAAAATTAAAATTCAATTTGGTAGAAATTAAGCCAGAAGGAATTTTTAAGCTTGCTAATATTAAGGAAGACCTCAAACAAAATCAATTTATTTAATCTTACGTTTTTATACGACTTTTATTAATATTTTTCTATCCTCCACCACCGCAAGTGTTGGTTACGTTTTCCTAAAACATAGGTCTCATACAAATGTGATGATAGATAATACAATAAAATGTTGTACATGTTATTTCTGTGATAAAAGGAGAAATTTTGATGAAAACAATAAGAATCGGTCCATGATTTCTCATAGCCCTCATACAAAAATCTTCCTGAAATATTGCTCAATTATACATAAATGCATAAAAAATTAAATATAAATATAAAATTCAGCAAAAAATGAGTTTAATGTAAATGGAAATCGTAAAACGAAATTTTGTTAAGTTGGTCCATATTTGGCCATAGACCCCATATAAAGTCCACTACCAAAATTTACTTAAATAAGTATAAATATTGTTACAAGCTTAAAATTCGATATAAATAATCCTAAGGTATATAAATTGTTGTACTAAATTTTATGGTGGACGGCCCACAATTGGTCATAGTTCCCATATAAGCACCACATCTTTATATTTATCTTCTAAATGTCGGTAAAGATCAAAAACTTAACATAGATCATTTACATATACACACAAATCATACTGCGGTATTTTCTGAATTTCGGTCCATAATTGACCATATCCCCCATATAAAGCTCTCTTCCGAAATTCACTTCAATACTCATGAACCACTCATCGATCCAAAATTTTACACGAAGCATTAAAATATATGCCAAAATTACACTGTTAGATTTTGAGAATATCGTTGGTCTCATGTAGAAAGGCCCGAATTTTATTTTTTTTTGCGATTCCAATGCATTTAACGTAAATACACCTCCTCACAAAAATTTATTGCAATACATAGTGTAAAAAATAACGCTTTTATAAGCAGTTGTACAAAAAAATTTATATGTTGAATATTACAGTTTCTGTTATGTTTTTACCTTCTCCTGTAAAGTTTCAAATGTGCGAGTTAGGGCCTTTCTACATAAGACCATCGAAAAATGTTTTTGTAATTTTATAAATTGTTAAAATATACCCAAGATTGTTATGAAAATGAGCCAAACTCGGAAAATTATAAAAATTGTCATTATATCAATAAAATGGTATACATGGTCAAAATTAGAAAATATTTCAAAACATGTGAAATAAACAACTGTTCAAATGTTCAAACAATATATAAAATACTAAAGAAATTGCGCTAAGACTGAATAAAAGCACAGAATAAGGATATTCTTGTCTTTTAACCAGTGCATTTTTTTATTTCTTATTATATTTAGCTGCAGGGTATTTAAGATTCGGCAGAACCGAATATTGCACTCTAACTTGTTCTTACATGCGTTTATAGTTATAGTTTGAGTGCCCCGATAGATTAGGCGATAGAGTGCCATACTATCAGTCAAAGGGTTACGGGTTCGATTACCGCCAAAGACTCTGGGTGTTTCTGCAGATAAGCCAAAAGCTTCGCAGTTTGTGTTTGTTAATTAAAAAATTAGATCCTTGTTAAATAAAGCTAATACTTTAATTTTATTTAATGTATTTATATTAAATATATTTCCTTAAATTTAAATATGTATGAGTTATACCAATGGTGGGTTTCTAGTTGTGACACGCAGTGTATAACTTCTAAACTATTCGTCAGATTTCTTTGAACTTTCAGCTTTTAAATTGGCTTTTTTGTTATAATTTTATAATTTTTCGAAAAATACACTGATATTCTGACATTATTCTAAAAAAAAATTGTTTGTTTGAGACAAATAAATGAATTTATATTCTCATATTTTTCTAAAGAATATGTTAAAAAAAAACATTTATTGACGTCCCATCAGAGCTTCAAAAAGTACATTTCCGAGTATGTATTAATAACTTAAATAAACTAAACTTTTAGAGTTTGTTTTAAAATTAAAAATCAATTTTTTAATAAACTTTATTGAACAATACATTCAAAAATAAGCGTATAAACCCGGTTTTCGGGTTATTCGTAAAATTACAATTTCTAAAAAACCGGTTTTACTATAGTGGTTACAACTATGGCAGACCAGTGTAGTTATTACCCACGATTATGACGACCATCTTCCGATTGGCAATGCCAAACATTATTTTCCTACATTCATTCGTATATACACCCGGAATTTTGTGCGCGGTGCAAAGGTGGAAAAACACCTCATATGAAACCGAAGGAGTATAAAACTATTAAGCAATCCGCATCTACGCCAGTCGATTAGAGATTTATTAATAGCTTTCTTGGGCATAAAGATAGCCTTCAATGGCATCGCACCAGTTTCGATTACATTATTTATTTTCTTCAAATATATATGTACATATAAAGTATATAGAATTAACATGTTAAACTTAATTATAAGTAACATTTTTAAAAATATTTTCTATAAATCTTTAACTTCTAGCTATTGTTGGACTTACGAACATTTCGACCAGCAAATATTAACTTGTACGCTCTAAAATTTTCCATTCCTTATCACTTATATCGCTTGGATACAATTTTACCTCCTATTTTTTTACTACTCTGTACTAGCAAATGTACACAATCGATTGCAATAATAAAAAGAATCGAGGAGTTACATTCACGAGAGATATCTATCTTCTTAGAATATGCTTAATATTCCACGACATCTTAGGCTCCATTCCAAAAGCCGGCGAGAAAGAACCAATAAAAATAAACAATGGAATTTAATATCACCTCTAAAGCTAAGTGGAACTGATATCCGGTAATAAGACCCTAAAATCGAATATTTTGAAGAAAGGAGTAGAAATATTACAAAACAAGAAGAGAAAGTGAAGCACATGAATAGAAACTCTAGAGTACAGATTTCTATAAATGTTTAATTTAATTGTTTACCCAATGTTTCACCATTGTACTGTGTAGTTCCAACATCCTTAATAGAAATGAATTATCCATGCTCTTATACATAATTACCAAGTAATTAGTAGTACAAGTTTGTAACAATATTTAATAACTACGTTATTCGTAATATATGTATGTCGTTTTATTTTTAACGTACCGTTGTTGTTTAAACTAAATAAAATATATAAACATTCCCTTACAGTTTATGCTAATCATTAAAAACAAGTTTCTTTTAACTCTCGATATAAACATTGTATAATTTATGTGCAACATAACAATGATTGAGTCGTATTAACCACGAATTAAAAACGTATACATGTTGCCAATAAACTGACCGAATTTGTTTTAAGAGCGAAATCCCATTCTCTTTCAATTTTACACTCTCATGAATTACTTACTCTTTTCAAATTTAAGGCATAGCAGAGGCAGAGAACTGTCATTAAATCCGAAAAATAGAGTTGTGTGTTTTAGAGAATGTTAGATGAAATACAACAAATAGTAAATTAAATCTCGCTTCGAATAGTGAACTAAAATGTAAAAGTTTTTATAGCACGCACGCACATACATATGTATATTACTGTGTTCATGTAACTTTCGAGGGTGCAAACAGCAGCAGCTGTAGAAAGACACAACAAAACAGAACACAATAGACACAACATTGGAAGAGAGAGAGCTACCAAGACGGACTCTCCGAATGATAAATATGTTTAGGTACCTTTAGTTAAGCGAAAGATCTCTGTTGTGGCGGACTGACGTTACGGATGGGAACGGTATTTGCGTACGATTTTCTTGGATTACTTGAGTTTTTTTTTCTGTTTCTGTAGTTCTTTCTACATGAGATTTACAATTGTTTGCATACTTCTCTCAAAACAAAGTTTTAATTTACAAAAATCATACACCTAAAAGTAAACAAATTATTAATAATATATGTATGTATTTGTTTTTAATGTTATGAGAATAGAAGCAAAAAAGAATTAAATAACTAATTCAGTGAAATAAAAGCAAAATTACTAATGAAATGGATACAACAAATCTGAAGAGGATTATAAAACCGTTAATTTTACAATAAAACAAAAACCAGAAATGTGTGCAGTGTAAACAAAAAATATACAAAAAGGTACCTAACAATAACAAATTTAAAAATTAACCATCAAACAAATTTAACAGTGATTTTGTGTAAAAAATTAAAATATTGCAACTAAAAAAGTTCGAATTGGTTAAAAAAAAATCTGAATATCTAAGAAAATGTTGGCTTTAAAACCAATACTATCCCAGCAATTTAGTTTATTTACAATGGTATTGTCACACCACTACACCAATAAGTGCATTATTAAATATGAATGTTTTCCCCTTTGGATAACTTATTTTCTGGGAAAGGAAAAATCTTTTTCTAAGAATTAATTTCTTCACAGAAAAAATTAAAGAAGACTAAACAGGAAAAATTAAGTAGAGATTGAACTGGACGACAATAACTATTAGTGAATGTTTGAGTGTAGGGTTTATATTAAATTGTACCCAGCATCTGAGAAGAGTTGGATAACATGTTTATATGCATACATACTTATGTACATATTCACATGCACACAAACCTTTTTCATATGGGTCTCTACAGTTATCCATCCGTCCATCTAATGAAGCAGTGAACTCTACTATCAAACCAGTCAGGCTTTAATAATAACAAAACGACAACAACAACAACATCACCGTAAACTATAAAAAAGTCTTCTCAACAACTACAACAAGAAATCATACAAATATCAAAGCGCGAAGTAAAAAAATAAAAATGCTCAAGTCGGCGTTTTAATTTTATTTTGTTTGCTTCTTTTTAATTTTTACCTGTTAAACTGGTTTCTCAATATCACTATAATAATATTCAACTCTCCTCTAGTCTCTTTAATTCCTCTCTAACCCAACAACTACTTTTCATTGTTGTTGCTGTTTTTGTTATTGTTTGTCATCATCACCAACGCTGTTGTCGTAGTAGTCGTCATCATTGTGATTGTATCGTATGGCCCATAGAATAATAAACAACAACAACAACAACAGCAGCAACAACATAAAATCTTGGTTTAAAGTAAAAATCGTTTTTTAAGAAACTTACGTACAATCGTACGAACGTGTAAAAGAAAATCACAAAGAAAAATAAATATTAAAAACATAAAACAAAATAAAAAAAAAAAATAATGTACTGCTGCAATGAAAACGAGTTTTGTTTTATTATTTTTCTTCTTGGTTTATTCGTAATTTTTCTGTTTTTCTGGCCAAGAGTGACTCTAAGCAAAGAGAGTACCGCAGAGCGATTAAATGAGCAACAGAGATAGCAAGTGCTTAATAATAACATTTGTGATCTATACACTGAGAGAAATGATAATTGTAGTTTGAATAATATAAACAAAGAATTATTTAAATTAGTGCAATTCACAATCTTGTGCAAATGTTGTTGCATCATTGCATTTTCAAAAAGCTTTAGCATAAATATTTTTGCTCTTGCTGTATATTTTGTTAGTGTATAGCAAAAATGTGCTAAACCTTTTTGCAAATGCAATGATGCAATGCTATTTGCACAAGATTGTTAATTGCGCTATTATTTTATTTGCAATTATTTGCAAAGCAGGAAAATATTGAATTGATTTACATCTACAAATGTTTTATTATTAAATCATTTCAGTATATGATTTTTTTAACAACTCTTCATTCAGAACTAGCGAAAACGGCAGCAGGATGTAATGAAATTATTATTATTAAATTATATTTGTTTGTATGTTTTTGACATTTTATATTTTTAATTTTATCACTTTTTAGTTTCAGTAGAATTTTCTAAAGAATTTTAAATATTGTAAGATACATAAGTCTCTATACACCTAGCTCTTAGTTAAATTTGATTTACTACAGTTAAGTAAATACAACATTAAGATGATTTACCTCAGGAAACAATTAATATAGTGTCAAATACAATACAATCATTGAGTACCTATTAGTTCCCCATCATAAATAATTCATTTAATACAAGTATACATTTTATTTAATATTCAATCAAATATAAAAATTTTGCAATATACATATGTAGGTACTTACATTTTTATTTATTGTTTGTAAATTATTAACAGATTCATTTTAATATTTGGTACAGGTATAGAAATTATAATAAGACACGACATACATTTGTCACCATTTAAAAAATACATCATGTAAAACACACAACTGTATGTAGACAACTTTGGACATATATGGAAGATATCAGTTTAGTAAAGTGGAATATCTCTGCGAAAATTCATTGAAAATGGTTGAGGTCTAAACATGTTTTATAATATATTTTTACTCAGTATCCATGATAAGAACACAATAACATTGCCATTTAAATAATTTAAAGTATAACAATATCAACAATCATCATTTCATAATTTTGAATAAATTCAATGTATTTTAAATTAACAATTTCTTTAACTATCAAACCATTTATTGATGTAGGGGCTTTATTATTTTTATATTAAAGCTACGGCAATGTTTAAAATTTCATGATATTTGGTGGACTCCATAAGAATAGTTCATCTTTTTGAATATTTCTACAGTCTCAGTAATGAACAGGAAGTATTAAGTTTGTTAATTTAAAAAATAGTTATTTACTCATTTTAACTGACATGTTATTATCTCTGAATGCATTTAATTATTAAGATAATTATGATAATACGAAATTGTTAAGATAACAGTGTTACATTTTGAGATTGTATGATCTTATACAAAACAATGGAAAATGTATGTATGTCTAGACTGACATTTACCTAGACATTACTCGGAATTAAAAGTTTTAGTTGAAATTGCCAAAATGAATTTCAATTTAACTCTAGCATTCATTCAAGTCCACTTGCATGAAATAATGAACTCCGCTATTGAAATATAAACCTTTTACTTTCGAAATTCTTTTTAGTTAGTTATTGTATTCATTCATCTGCTTTCTTTTTAAGATTTTTATTACAAATTTAATTTTTTTATAATAAATTTTTTTTAAATGTCACCTTATACAGGTATAATAATAAACACTTCAGGTTGTATAATTAAATCTATAGAACTGGTGATAATGCAACCAATTCTAGATCGGTTTTGGAATAGAACAGGGAACTGAAGTTGTGTACCAATGTACATTAGGTACGTTAAGAAAATCGTAAAATAATATGTTTAAAGAAAATAGTATTATGCCAACTCGGAACATGTGAAATTGTTTAAAATCGAATGTATCCAACAATAAATAAATCAAAAAGATTCAACAAGCGATTAATATTTTCAATAATACCCTTTAAGACATCCAACATTTATTTTGTAATAAAATTAAAGAATCAATAAAAGTTACTTAACGGATTCTCAAAAAAAAAAAAAAAATATTGACATGACCAGGATTTAGATTTTAAGATTTAGTTAAAAGTTTTTCAAATTAATATACATATTTGTGTTTGTTGTTAATTTAAAAACTAAATGCTTCGTCTATTTGCTTTCAAATAAAAATAAACAAAATCATAAGTATCACTGTTTGTTTAAGATTTGTTTGGTATCTATAAAATTTTTAAAATTATATTATATTTTTAATAGCTAGTTCGTGTGTATGTACAAATTAACATTTTATAGAAAAACAAATTTATACAAATTTCAGTTTGGAGTTAATACGGGTTTTAATAAATAAATAATGTAAAATTTTAATTATTTACTTCAGTTATTTAATGTTTTGATATTATAACAGCAATTTGCCTTTAGTAGTATTACTTAGCTATTTCCTTTTTACATACAATAATGGATACAGTAAATTTAAAATACATATGTAATTAATTAACAATAACAAATACACAAATAATAATACTAATGAATAATGTGTTCGATGGGATGTGTTTAATGTGAATAAATAATCTGTTTTCGTTTCCTTGGGAATTATGGGAAAACACTTTAGTAATTTTGAAATTTCATTTTAGAATTATGTTTAAGATTATCCTACTTATACATACATACATATACATACATTAGAGTGCTCCAAAAAATAAAATTGCGAATTTTGATCGTCCCCACCCCTTAATTGTCCTATGGATTGTAGAAACACGTTCTAAAAAAATAGTAGGATCGTAGCATAACATTAACTGGCGCCGCAACGGCTCTGAAGTTTGGTGGTGCATTTACACGAGGAAAATATGCCATTTCTTAGTTTTTGCAAACATTTTGCCATTAAATAATTATTTTTGCATTCTAATATAAAGTCATCGAAATGTGGATGAAATTAGCTTTCCAATGAGATATAAAAGCTAAAAATCGGTTAAAAAATTTTAAAGTTATTAAATATTTCCCAGACCATTAATTTATTTCAGACCACTTAAAACAAGAAACGTAAGAAAACAATTAACAAATTTTGAGAAATATTAAATAAAAATCATATTTTTACTTTAAATGTACACGCATTTACTTGTATGTGAGTTTTTATCTTCGTAGCATAATGTTAACCTATTATCTAGTATGGTAAACAAATTGTTTAACGGCCGTTAAATTTAGTTACTAATAGTTATTAAATAAATAAATTTTGAAGAAATTTTGCTGTTTACACAAGTTTGAAGCATTTTAAAGAGCAATTTTGAAGAAAATTTCAATCGTGTAAATCTAGCTTAAGTTTAAGGAAAAATTAACTAATTTCGTATTTAAATATCAAGTTAAAAACTTAACTTGACTCCTGTTGACCTATAAAATGCTCTTTTGCCACTTTTTACCAGTGTATGGAAGATATTTAAAGAGTACATCAGACAGAAACACACTGATAAAAAAAAGTTAAATTTCATACTGTTGTAAATACGAGAATGTTGAAGGCAACATGGAGAAACTTTTGCTTCTTGGAAACATTTTCAACATTTTGTTCTGCTTGTACATATGTGGTTTTATTGGAATTGTATTTTTGTAAAGTTGTTGCTGTATTGTTGTTGTTGCTGCTGCTGTTATTTGTAGTTTAAACTGTTGAAGCCTTTCAAGCGCAAGCAGAAGACAATCGAACAACCAACTTTCGTATCTCCTCTAGTCAACACATTAAACTCTAAAACAACAAAACCAACAATTCTATAGCACTGACTGTTTTTTTTTCGGAATGGGCTTAAATTGTTACAGTGTTTGTTTGCGTGTGTGTGTGTGATTGTATAGAGTTTGTTTAGTTGTTGTTGCATAAGTAAACAAGCCCTAAATTGCTTGTTGCTGCCAAGTTGCTTGAAATTATAAGAAATAAGAATTTACCTGTTTTTTTTTGTATTCTTTTCTGGGTTTCTTACTTCTTTAAACTTTAACTGCAAATAGCAACAACAAAAACTGTAATAATATAAATGTTCTTGGTTTTCCTGTATATACGAGTACCTATGGTCATTCATGTTGCTTCTTAATTTGTGTGTGTGTGTAATTTCAGTAGTTTAAAGGAATTTATTACTGTTGTAATAATTTCATACAATCATTTTATAAAAATAACAATATTGTTTATTACATTTAATTACACTACTAAACCAAGAAACATCTAAATGACTAGATTAGGAAATAATCTTGGTTATTACAAACGAAATACATAATGGAGATCCTTTGATTAATCCGCACTACTCGTGATTAACACTAATCGCATGTGATTCCATCCGATAAGTAAGTTCAGAAAGAAATGAAGAGAAAAATAGCTTAAGTCCAAAAATTAAGAACAATCAATCGATTCCTATCCCTATGTATATGTTTCCAATATCCTTGGAAAGACTTTAACACGGCACATCGTGTAATTCAGCAATAGCTGCAGCACGTGAGGTCATGCTGATCATCCAGAATTGACAGATGGAAATAAAATCCATCAAACAAAATAGTAATTGCAATGAAACATCAGTAAGAATTTATTTCAGCTGAATCGTTGCAATCTTGCATTTTATTAATTTTAAAAAATCTTTAAGAAATTTGATCAATCCACCAAAATCACCGTTGATTTGTTTTTGTTTGTTGATGAATATTACTTCATTAATTAATTCATTTCTATAGCTGCTTGTAATGTAAACGATTACAAAAATGTTTTAAAATGTTTTTCTTTATTTCCTTTTCAGATCGAAAATAAGTTTCATATTGAAACAAACACATTATTACAAAAGGAGTGGAGTTTTGAATAATAAAATAATAGAGGCAAAGAAAAAACACAACATAATGTAAAAGAACAAAAATCAAAAATAACAAAAGAATAAAATATAAATAAAAAATTTTAATATAAGAAAAAGAAAAAGAGCTAAAAGACGACAACAACAAGAAGACATAAATGAAGAAGTGCATTAAAAAAATTATGAAAAACAAGTCAACAAGTTTGAGACCAGTTTAAATAAAGTGAAACGTGAATAAAAAAAGGGGGTTTAAACCTCTCTCTAAACGAGTGTGTGAGTGTGTAAGTGTTTTGTTATTCCAGCAAATACAAGAAGCCATTTTGTTATTTTCCCTAGAAGAAAAAAATATATAAAAGAATTTATAAAAAGCAGGTTGTATTTTGTTTAAGGAAACTAAAAAAAACATTATGACCTTAATTTTAATAATTGGAAAAAGGCTTTGAGAACATGATGGCCAACAAAATGTCACTAAATACTTAGCAGTGCTTCAAACAAACTCACTAAAATTGATGAATGAATTAAATATTTATTAGAAAATAGTGCAATAATTTTTGTAAAAATAACTAACACAACATCAGCACATAGTGTTTGAAATTTTTATAATTAACCAATTTAAATTTTTAAAAGTTTCAAACTGTTTAAAAGCTTTACCTAATCTTATACGAAACGGGAGTCACATACTTATGTTGTTTGAATTCAAGTTTTTCTTTAATTGAATTTCGGTTTTTTATAATTTCGTATTTTTGGCAAGCTGTATAAAGTCATTGATCTAAACGTCGTTTTGGATTTGCATTTACAGCTACAACTAGTGCAAGCTGCAATTATCTCTTACCTGTCTGTCTGTATGTCTGTCATCTGTGTTTAAACTGCAACACACGAAACCAAACGCTTGCAAACAATTTTATAGCAATATTAACTTTATATACACAGCGTGTTGAGAACTGCAAACATATTTCTCTGCCTTGTGGCATAAACTTTCTACAAGCCACAGACTTGCATTGACGTTGTCATCACTATTCGCAGCATCAACCATCTCAGCAGCAGCTTCATTTCGTGCAACAACATTATTGTTTGACATCAAACAATTTTACAACTTTTACTGCAAATTGCAGAGATTTGCAACTACAACAATATCTTCTACTGTTTAAAGCTGAAAACAACATAATGGCAACTTGGAAATACTTTTTGATCGGTGAGTATTGGGATTTTATTACAAAAAAATAACAAAAACAATAAAATGTATTAAAAAACAAATATGTTATGACAAACTGCCAGAAAACTGACTACTACATCAAACCAGTAATAACTTTAAGTACGACTATATACAGCTCTACACCGAGTATGCATAAAGGTTTTCAAAACAAATAAGTTGAATGTGAGATATAAGCGAAGTCATTTCTTAATTTGAAAGGTCCATGGATGCCATTACGACATCGTTAAAATGCCCATGGCATCTTTGCACTAGACGTCTAGTTAATCTGCATTAGTGACTTGTTGTCATAGAACTGCTACTTCAGAAACCTATCCGTCATAAATAAGTTTAACATGAGCTTGTTGGACCAATAAGTTTGGTCATTTCAAACATTAGCAAAAACGTATTACGTCTTTCCTAGATATATGTAGGTTTGTAGTAGGGTATTAAAACATTACTAACAACATTATGCAGCTGTTAGATTGTTAGTAACCATTTTAAAGTACATGTGTATCTTCGACATATACGAAGCGAGGCAAACCAACATCTACTATTTTCTGAAAGTTTTATTTCTATTTATTATTGGTTGTGTTGTAGTTGCTGTTATTGTTGGCATTAGTTTTATGTTAGAACGAACCTCTTAGACAAACGTGAGTTGGAATTTTAAAAAGGAGTTGTTTTTTATGCTGCCATGTACATACATATGTATTCTTTTTTCTATTATATTCTTTGTTTTTTTTTTGCCAATCGATGTAAGGAGAAAGTTTTCTTTGCCTTTTTGATTTTCTATATATTCTCTTTCACTTCTAGTTTGAAATATTAATATTGAAAAACATAGACTTTTCCATTATTGGGGGTCAATAATGAAGATGTTTGACATGTTGTTCCTTTTGTATTTTGATTTTAAAAAGAAATCAGTTTGGTTTTAAACTTTTGACAAAAATTAAAAGTTCTGGCAGGAATTTACGCCTAAAAATCTTTGATGAAAATCAATTTTAAAGTTGAAAGTTCTGCTTTATATGAAATATGTATGTACTTCAGTTTGACATTAAATTACAGACGTGAAATTGCTAATAATTTCATCGAAAGATATTTGTTGAAAGTTTTTGTCACTTAGGCGCCTAGTATCAGGCAATTGTTATTAACATTTATTGGGAAAAAGTACTTTGTACTAATTTAATAAACCTGATTGCTTAAAGGTGGATTCACCCATTCGTTCTTAACAAAACATTTGTTCGAACAATTTTTTTTTATATGAAGTTTGACGTCTCTCTTTTTGAGAGAGAGAAAATATTTTTTACAAACTTGAATTGGTTTAATTTTATATTTTTTCTTGACAAAAATGAATCGAGTTGCCAATAGGTACGGTGACCATCCGTCCTGTATTTTACAGGACAGTCCTGTTTTTTAACATGCTGTCCCTTGAGATTTTTTTGTAAATACAGGACAGTACATTGTCCCTTATTTCCTAATTTGATATGCAAATGTCCTCTTTTTAGCATATACATTGCACGAACATTAATACAAAATTATCATAAAAATCCAACTGTATACTTTCCCTACATTTCCAAAAGTGAAAAATTTGTTTACTGGGATATGGGAAATTTCCTATAATCTGGCAGTTAGAATTGAAAATTTCAAAGAAATATGTGAAGATATTGAAATAGAATATAAAAAGTTACTAGGACATAGCAAAACTCGATGGTTAACTTTAATGCCAGCTTTGCAAAGAATCATAAAACTATTTGAAGCTTTAAAATTATATTTTATGTTTCAACCAAAATGTCCGACAATATTACGAAATTTTTTTATGAATCCTTCTGCTGAATTATGGTTATCTTTTGCATATAGCCAAGCTTCAACATTTCATAAAGCTATTCTTAAAGTAAAATCACAAAGTATTTCAATGCCTGAGGCTTCAATTATTTTAAAAGATTTAAAATTTAAATTGGTCGAACGGAAAAAGGAACTGTTTTTACCCCTTACCGTCAAAAATATTATTCTCGAATTACAGAAAAGTAATGATTTTGATGAAACAATAACTAAAGAACATATAACAAATTTTTACCAAACATGCATTGATTACCTAAATCAGTGGGATAAAGCTTTTAGAGATGTAGAAATTTTAGACTGGATATTGTTACGAAATATGTTATCTTGGGACAAGATTGAAAAAACTTTATCCTATCTAAATGAATTTAGAAATGAATTAAAAATAAATAATGAAGATTTATTTGATGAAGTGAGCTGCGTGAAAAATTTTGCAAATAATGAAAACATAGAAGAATGGAGGGTAAAAAATATATCAGTAGATGAAAGATGGATTGAAATTTTTAATCACTTTAAGACAAATGTGATTGCATATAAAAATATATTGATACTTGTTGAATTTTATCTATGTCTACCAGCTTCAAATGCTGCTATCGAGAGAGTGTTTTCAATAATGAATAATATTTGGACCACCGAAAAATCGCAATTAAAAGTAAATACTTTAAGATCATTATTAATTACAAAATGCAATTTTAAAATGAATTGCTCAGAACTAAAAGGATTTTTAATTAACAATCCAGATGTTTAAAAAAAATCCATTCTGTGGGAAAATATCAAACTTCATAACTAAATTTATCATTTATGTAGTTTTTTTCTATTTTTTTGTTAGCCTTAGTCAAGGATAATATATAAAAACTTTTTATTTAACTTTTTATTCTAGTCAAGAAGACTTGTTTTTGTTGTTACTTAATTTTATAATAATAATAATACATATATTATATGATTATTTTTTCTGTTTTTCTTTTCATTTTTAACACAATTTTGTATTTGTCCTGTATTTTCCTTTCCCAAAAATGGTCACCGTACCAATAGGTTGCATTTTTTCATACAAATAATAATGTCTTATGTATTTCCATGGCCATGAGCAAAAGCAACTTTCTTTTTTTTATTCATTTTGAATTTATATCTGTAATTATGAATACACAATACATACTTTAAAATAATTTAATATTTGTATTTTGACACTTACAACCCAAAGCAAAATAAATCAATGGCCGCACTTGTAAAACTAATAGATTTTGTTTACATATGACAGCTTTGATTTTTTCAGAAAAATCATTCGAAATGGGTGAATCGTGCTGCAAAAAACTCTCAGTAAAAAAATTTTTCTCCGAAAAAAATTTTTGTTAAGAACAAATGGGTGAATCCACCTTAAGTGTTTATGAGCACTTACTCATAAAGAAGGAAAATATTCATTGGGAACATTTAGATTTCTTGCAGTTTTGTCTTTTAAAATAATGTAAATTTAATTAAAACTTTACAAAAGCTAATTAAATGTAAATTAAATTAATTTGTAAAATAATTTCATTTATTCCTTATTGCAATATTTTGCAAAAACATTACACAGGACAACACTGATGAGTTAATTTTGATATACATATGTAATTTCAAAGCCAATAAACTTCTCTTCTTGCATTGATTGTGTTTGTCTGAATAGCCCTTAATATAGAAAAGTAAGGAGACTACACTATCTAGTTAGCATAACTCCGAAACATTTGTCCGATTTAATATGCAGCCATCTTATTTTTCTTTATAAAATCAATTTATTTAAAATAATTTATAGATTTAATAAATAATAAATAAATCAAATGCCACAGAATCAATGTTGTCCTGTGTTATTTGTGTAGAAGCTTGTATTTTAAAATTAATTTGTTTGGCTTAATAGGAGTTTGCACGTGTTTGCGTGTTTAAATTTATATTCATCTCTTGTATGATTTAATTAAAAATGCCACATATTTTACATTCAATAAAATTATTAATGCTAGTCTTTCTAATTTCTAAAGAGAATTTATTATGCAACATAAACATTGCAAAATAAAAATACTAACAGAAATCAGTGTTTATTACAACATTTGGGCCACTTTGTCACAATTTTACTCTACGTCCTTGTTGCAATTTTATAAATAATAAATTATAAGTAACTATTAGCAAGACATTTCTCAGAAATCCATTAAATCCTTAACGTGATTCTGCTTGGTACAAAATTAAAAAAAAAAACAATCACAAACAAACTGAATAAAACGTAAAAGCATCAGAACATACGACATAATTCTTAAAATCATTATAAAAAGAAATATGCAAAATGTATGATAAAACCAACACATTCACATGTAAAATATAAGGACAACATTTGAATCAAAACATTGGCTTAGAAATTCGCACGCGTTCTACAAACTGACTGGCAAACATTTACAAGATTCTTCTTATGTATTCGCCTTCATTTTCACATAAATAATTTTGATTTTTGCATAATTCATGTTTCGAATTTGCCAAGTACATCGTTCTCACTTTGCACGCTTTCAGCCAACCATCCAAACCGCCATCCACAAATGAACAGCGTACTGTATATTTATATACAGCGTAATAGAATGTGAAAAGCAGGACTAAAGATTTGTAGTAAAATTATAATTTTATTACTTACACACACATTTGTTGTAAATACATTTAACTTATACATATATACATGGATATGTATATTAGGGTGGCCTGGTGGCTGGTTGTCGATGTCAGAATTTGTTTTTTAATATAGAAACTTTTTTTAATTTAACGTTTTTTTTTTAATTTTTGCATATTGCGAATTTAATCCAAAACCCAGAACTTGAAATTAAACGTGTAACTGCTGCATCTAAACATAATACGATTCTGCTCAAAAACCCAATTGCGGAAAAATATGTTTTTTAGATGATCGCGAACAACTTTAGATCGTGAGAGTATCGCAAAAGTGCAAAATAAGGGCCACCCTAATATGTATGCATGTACGCGTACGAGCATTATTGCGTTTAAAATAAATTCGCAATATTTTATTTTTATTTAAAAATTTTCAACAACTTTTAAAGCGTTTTATAAGCACTTAAATATGCGGTAGGAGATTTTAAATAATTGCGCTTTAAAATTATGCTTTTGAAATTTAAATTAACTTATGCCAGTAATTTCAACTAATTTATATCTCTCAGTACCTACATATGTACTTATGGAGTTAAAATATTTGGTATTCAGTACAATTTTATACACTTTAGATATCTATTTGTCATTAAGATGGCAATTAGTTAGGAAATCTTTAACATGATTCTTCTCGGCAACAAATTAGAAAAAAAATTAAAGAAAACAAGTTCAAGGAGTTTAATTATATACATGGATATAGTTTTGAAGTCCTGTATTCAAAATTATAACAAATTTCAAGAACACGAGTTGTCAAACTTCATGACATTCAAAATTTATATTAAAATCGTGAAAAACCGTATTAAAATAGAATTGTTGAAATAACTTTATAGAGTATTTGTGATTATTTTAAGTAATGCTGCTGTAATATTCTTTTAAAATTTGAAACCAACATATATTTCTTTATCCACACGCATACCTTTATAAATGTACAAGTCTACAAACATTCTTAAAAATCATTAAAAGGATTCGCACTCGCACAAACCATGTATGTTCAGATTCTTTCCAACATTGTATTAAAGAATTTAACAAGCTTTTATGTGTATTAGCCTGAATGTTTACAGCCAGTCTATGGCACTGTAGCAATAACTTGGCAACACAAAAATTGTAACGCATTAATTTTATATTCATTTTACGTTTTTTTTATTCATTTTTATTTGTATACTCAGCACTACACACAGCATGTTTAGTGGATCATACCATTTGTTACTTAAATACTCAATTTAAAGAAAAAAAGAGAAAGAAAAAAACTGTCATAAAATACAAACAAGTTTTCCCGGAATTTAGCTAATTTTGAAAGCTATGCAAAGCATCATCTCTTGATCGAGGTCAAATGTGCCTAAACCCTATGGAACCATATTTCCAATTCCAAAAGCTATCATTGTTTGGATTTGGCACAAACCATTCCTTATATCTAAATATATTTTATATATTTTTTGGCATTATTGTTGTTGTAGTTATATGTACTTCAACATACCCATAAAATGTTTATATTAAATGTAAAAAAGCCATAATAAAAAACACTCGCATGATGTTTGCACAGTAGCACACCCAACATTTGCATAAAGATACGAACTCTCGCACACAAACATTCATCATATAAATATGTATGTATAAAAAATCATAAAAAATATTTATCAAAAATATGTTCATATGTATGGATGTATATAACAACTTAGTAATAAATTTATGTAAAATTCCTAATAAATAAAGTCTGATACTGTTATTCTATTAGAAAGTAACAAGAAAAACATTTTCTTTTGTTTTCTTATATTTTTTTTAAAAAGTTTTTAATAGAAGAATTGAAACCTCTAAAGGTAGATTTACATAAACAGCAACAATAAATGTTACTTAAAGGATTCAATTAAAGTTTTTAAAATTACTCTCAAAAAAAAAAAATTAAATTTTGTAGAATTCCGTACGAAAAAAAGTTATAAAGTTTAAGCTGTTATTTAGACATTGTTTTGGGTCTGTTGTTTTAAGAATTAACGATAGCATCCTTTATAATCTCTGATTTTTCTATGATATTTTCTTTATGTAGTTGTTTTTCCTCTACTTTCTGAATCATGTTGTTTGGCTCATTGATCAAAATTGTATTTAAGCTGAATAAATAAATGCATTGAATTTGTATTTATTTAAGGTATTTTGTTGCTCTTATTGTGTTTGGAATTTGTTTAAATTTGTCTGCAAAAAATGAGAAATATTATATTACTAGTGCCAATTTATAACAATTCATCATCAACAGCTTTAGTTTTAGACTTGACATCGATCTCCTCTTCCTCTTTTAACCACATTTAAAGATTTTTTACTTATTACTCACTTAAGCTGTTTTCGAAGCAAATTCTTTTATTTAATATTTAACGATTTTGGCAGTAAAAGAAAACAAGTTGTTCTTTAAATGTTTAGACAACATATTTTGGAAATACTTTTTTAAGCTTGTTTTAAAAATATGTATATTCGATATTATTATTGTTTAAATCAGTGTTTTAATTCCAGTAAAAGTAATTTTAATATCATTAAACATTTAAGACATTGATTACTTTGTTAGAGTTTAAAACTGATTTTGAAGCAGAATTTTCAAAATGTATGAATTTTAAATGAAAACACAAAGTAGTAGCAATGAAAATATTCTAAAATCAAAATAAATTTAAATTATTAAGATCAACCAGTGATGGAAAATTCAATACTATTGTACTATTTTCAGTACTTTTTAACAGCAAAAATACCACAATACCCCCACATCATATTTAGTACACTTTGTTTGTTTTGCTTTGATCCCTGTTTAAAAATCCAGCGTTACTACTTTTATAATCATTGACAACATTGGCTTTAAAACAAGAACATTAGGAATGCACAAATTCCTTATTATTCATGTTATTTATTTGATGTGGGATCAGCTAATCTACAAAAGTAAACAGATGCATAAGAATTAAAATTGTTTGTATTTTAAATTTCTTATGTTTAGTACATTTTTGTAATTCTCATTTCTTGTGTGAGATTTTTTGTGTATCATATGAGTTTGAAAACTTCAAACATATTGGTTAAAGATCTATTAATGATATGGCAATAACACTAACAAAATGCAGGCATGCTCACATGTTTATTATTTTAACCCACAACAAATAAAAATTTTTGAAACATATATTATTACATAAAAATGAATTAATATTTAGTTTGTTGTTATAATAGTTTTTTTTTTATTAAACAGAATTAATTTTATTTTTGAATTTTGAATAAAAATATGTTTCCTAAAAAGTACCAAAATGTTGAAAAAGTACTCTTTTTGTTGACGGTCAGTACCATTTCAATTTTTCATTTTTCCATCACTGAGATCAACACAAATTTATAATCTGACAAATTTATAAATTAAAGTTATTTCCTACTCTACAATAATAAAACTCTTTAATAATACGAATCAAAGTGATGCCTTTTAAACGAAATAGACAAAAATATAGGTGGGGTAAACGATTTAGAACTGGTGCAGTGATAGTTCTAGTTCCAATTTAAAAACACTTTACCTTGGCACCGTGGAGTTTTCTTCAATTAAACATTTTCTATATATTTACTTTTTTTGTAAATTTATTACGAACATTTTGTTTTACAAACGAATTTACTTATTTTTTTTCTTGAAAGTTCAATGCATCACTGACATTTTTATATTTTGTTATACACTCATAATTTCTTTAATTTGCACATTGCTTGCTGTTTTTTACTTACAATAACATTTCAAAAGCTTTTGAAATATTTGAAAAGACTGTTATATGCATTTGAATGCTGAACTAAAGGCCCAACTATAATATGCATAAGCAAGCTTAAGCAAATTGCAAAAGTTAACGAAAAGGCTGTCAAATGCATAACTAGTTCAGAGTCAACTTTCAGGTGGCTACAATGACTTTGAAACTTTTTGTCCACAGTTGCTCATTTATGTTTAAAAAAAATGTTTTTATTTTAACAAAAAAGCCATTAAATGACTATATTTTATAAATATTATTATATTATTTTATAGTATTAGCACTACATTGTAAATAATAATAAACGTTTACATATGTTTTGTTAATTTTCGTATTGTGTTTGCAAAAATGGAGAAAAAACTTAAAAATTTAAATTATATAAAAATATTAAAGTTAGCGCTTGAAGGCCTGTGCACATTAAAAGAAATAAGTGAACTACACTGTAAAAGAAGAAGACGCTCTTGTTCTGTCAGAGAAATAAACCGCGACAGAAAGACATTTTGGTTAAAATAAAAAGGGCCTCTTTTATTGTAAAGGCACTTATTTTTTTCCACATTTTCCATTAAATTTAAAATAAATGTATTTTCTTCTTTCTCCATTTTGTTAAAAACACAAACAAACAACAAACAGCTGATTCCGTACGGAATATGCGATCAGTTTCGCTTTTTGCTTAAGCTAATGACAGTTGAAAAACTTAACGAAAAGTTTCGTTAAGTACATTATAGTTTGCCACATACAATTTATATGTGTTCGCACGTTTGCTTAAGCTAGCATATGCACATTATAGTTGGGCCTTAATCCATAGACGATTAAATATAGCTTTCTCTCTCTCTCTCTCTCTCTAAATATTCGTTTATCTATTTGTTGGCGGTTTTATTCTAAAAGGTAATTTTATGAGGTTTTACTTTATTTTATGTCGCATTAAATCGTACTCAAAAGAAGAAAAAAGCAGAGAAAATACCTTTTATCTACTCATCTACTACACTTTGTTTTTAAAGATTTTACTGGGTTTTATTTCGTCATCATCAATATGAATATGAACATGAGCATCATCGTTATCATTATATAACATATATTATACTCGTATTTTCATTTAAATCATCTTTTATAACATACCTTTGTTGTTGTTGTTTTTCTTTTTGTTTTATAATATTTTTATGGTTGGAGTGTATATTAGAGTGTAGCTAACAAACATTTAATGCGTTTTTAATTATGGCTTAAATTTGTTTTTATATACATAGATATGTATGTACATTTAAATTACAAATAAAAGAACTTTATACACTTGAAGAACGCATTTGCTGCATGCAACATTTATATGTACGAGTATGTGTTTGTCTGTATTTCATTTTGATTTGCTTTCGAGTGTGCATTTGTTGTGTATGTGTGATTTTTCTTTTCAAACACTAAATTGGTATTCAATTCGAAACGAGTTCAATAAGTATTTAATGGCATTGCAGCAAATAATGACAAACTGTAATTATAAATATAAAACATCATTATCATGTTGTATGTCAAAGCATTAGTGTTTTTTGTCTGCCTGGATGTTTATTTTGTGGTTATATGTTGCAAATTGATAAAATTAAAAGTTAATTTTGTATTCGAATAATTGGTATCCATCCACAACAGTGATACCAGAGTATGGTTTTGTTTGAATTCCTAGATCATAACCAATAAAGCCACGATTTTTTTCTCCCCTTAGAGTAGTTTGATTGAAGATATTAGTTCTTATGCGTAAAATATTCTTAACCAAGTGAGAGTCATAACGTTAGAATTTTTCATTTGATATTATATATTCAGAGTCTAACCCTGCCTTTACACATGCAAGTATGCACTTGCATGCAAGTGCCGTAGTCGAAAAACTCGACTAGCTCTGCAAGTGAAAAAATGTGAGTGTATTAGTAAAAAAGTGTGAATGTATTGACTTTTTCGAACTTGCACTTGCATGTGTAAATGCTACCAAACTATTTCCATGTAATATATACGGTAGATATTAGTCATTGCAAAATATGTTCAACTCTTTCTTTACTTAGAAAATTAAGTATTGTTAAGAAAACTATTTGTATGCTGTGTATTATACTAACTTTACTGTAACTCTTAATTTGCCTATACAATATCTAAATTTGTTTAACTCAGTTTATACGGTGTGTGAATTTTATTAGTCTAAAATAAAAGATGTAACTTACTGTATACGAAATACTAGTATTTTCAACACATTCAACTGGAGAAACCGACGAAGACACATAACTTTAGAAAATTCTATACAGTTTTATGTATAAATTACCTTATGGTGTTTTCAAGATTTACTTAGTTGCTCTTGTGAATGTTTTATTTAAATTTATTTTATTACAGGATATTAAAATGAGACCTACATATAGACAACTTTAATCGTACTACTGTAATTTAAATAAATTCTTTGCCTTTGGCTGTCGTTTCAATGCATATGGCATTTTTTGTTTAAAATTGTTTTATTATTTCCCTATTGTAACTAAAATGAAGTTAATAATAATAAACATAAAAATAAATACGATAACTAAATTTAAATATTGCTTTTATACGGTTCACTGAAACCATAATGTTCAAATTACCAAAAAGAAAAAAAAAACTAATGAAATGTAGGATTTTTTGTGAAAAAAAATCTGTTGAGTTTGACCGAATTTTAGTGGCTTTATTTAGTAAGTGGATTCGGGAATTAATGGCTAATAATATCACGAGAACAATTTGTTTGATTGGTTTAAACAAATTACTGGACAGTGTTTGTTAACAATTTTAACAACAAATTTGTTAACAATTTTAACAACAAATTTGTTTCTTTCATTCATAAATTTCTAACATGATTAAAACGTGTCCATATTGTGAATAAAACTGAACACCTCTATTGCTAAATATTATTCATATTTACATGCATATTTAAAACTAACTAAAACATAATAAAATATGTTTCTATCGCAGTTACTTTAACAACAATAAATTTATTAAAAAAAAAACAAAATACGAACAAAACAATAACAAAAACTACATGTATTTAATAAAAACTCAATAACAAAGTGGAAAAAGTAATAAATTGTTTATTGGATTTTTAGAGTTGGTTTTCAGAATCCAAAAAAAAAACTGAAAAGAAACACTAGCAAAACACAACAGAAGCAAAAACGATTTCAGCCAGCAGATTTGTAGCAATAAAACCATAAACTTTGAGTCAAATTTCTACAGAGGAAGAGTTTTATTACAGATTTTGTTTTTTTTTTGTTTTGGGGAAATTCAAGATATTTATCATATAAATAACAACGAAATGCTAAATCAAAACTAAACATATTGTTGCTGCTAAAGTATTAATATTGTTGTACTTACAAAAAAAAAAAAAACAAAAAACAAAACTAAAACTGAAAAAATCCAAACAAAAATTATTGAAAACAGCAACAAATTTAATTTAGGGTAAATTTAAAGAGAGAGCAAAGAACTTGGTCGAATTTTCATAAAAATATTGTTAAAGTGTTCATTTAAATGATCTCGGCAAGGACTAGACTATATGGGTTAAAATTTGCATGCAGCCAGCCCCCTATGGCAAGTACTTCCCTTTTTGTTTAAAGGCTCAAACATGAATTAATTCAAATACAATATAGGTATTCATTTTTTAAACAGTTTGAAACAAATTTTGTTCTATTATTATTATTATTTTTTCAAGTTTTAACAACAATTGTACAAATAACACCAATACTAAAGTAAATAATACGAGAAAAAATAGTAATTTGAAATATGTACATACTTATTATTTACATACATTTATTTATAATAAATACATATAAAAAATGGAAACGTATTGAATGAATGGCGTGTATTGTTGCAAAGACTTACTTATCGCCAGCCACCAGAGTTAATAATACATACAATTCAAAAATATACATATGTATACATACATCATGTTTATGGAGCATATGCCAGCCAGGTCATATTGTTCAATTAGGGTGGTGCCTATAATAAATACAGAAGCATAGTAAGAACACTCATTACTAAGTAATGTATATTGCTGAATTTTGATCAATATATTTTAATCATTGTTAAAATTAAGAAACAATAATTTATATACACTTATTTTGTTATATGTTTTGTTGCTACCACCCTAATGCAATTTTGTTGAAACATGTTTTTTTTAATGCAAAAGAGGCACGTGTTGCAATACTTGAAATTTTCAATTGTGTATTGTTTGGATTTGAAAAAAACAAAACTGTTAAATAAACTCCAATGAACGCCATAAATTAAAATGTATGTTGTGTGCCTCGTAAAATATTACAAAAAATATGTGGAACTTGATATCAAAATAATACAATTAATTACAAAATAAAACAACTTTTACAAACAAGAGTGTAGTGCAGCAGTAGTGGTAAATAATAATAAATAATAAATATTAAAAATATAAAACTAAATCTTCAGAAGGAATCGGCCAAGTTGAAACAAGAAACGGAATAGTTTTTTGAACAATAAATTTATAGCCACAATTGTTATAAAAACCGTTACGAACAGTAGGTTAGTTGGTAACCAGTAGTGGTTTTTAGTCAACACGAGACTGGTACCAAGGGTTGCAGGGTACTTGAAATACCTGGGAGTTACTGTGTATTTCGATTCGAAAAGAAAATGTTTCGAATTTGTATACTTTTTACATTGTATTTCGAAAGCTTTTGCTTTCGAATCGAAATACACAGTAACCCCCCTGATGTATATAAACTACACTCAAATGTAAACATCTAAGAATGTATTTAAATTTTCTTCTATTTCAGCAATTTTTTCTTCATTACTTTTTTCAGCTCATATTGTTTTACTCGTATTGAAAAAAAAAACCAGAACTGCATTCAACAATAATAATTTGGGTCAAATGAAATCAAGTAGAAAAGTGTTGTAAGTGCATTGAATGACTATTTCATAGTAGTAGAAGTTTGTAGGAAAAATATAAAAAAATAAACAACTAGAAAACAAACAAAAATTAACTTTGTTTTAAGTTAAATGTTTTTGTAAATTGCAGCACACAGTTTTTGTTGATGTTATTGTTGTTGTGGCATTCAGCAAGAAATCTACAATATTTATAGAACTTCCTACTTCGACATTGCTTTCGTATGCAAATCAAATTGAAGAATATTTTTGTAATAAATTGATTGTTTTGGTTTTTTTCTGAAATAAACCTATAAGTAAAATTGTATTGAAAAATATACGAGTAATAAATGAAAAGAAAAAAAAAATAAATAAGAAAAGTAATGAAAAGAACGCACAGAACGTTGTTTTGTGTTCTTCTTTGATTTCTATAAACGAGTATTAAATGAAATTTAAATAAAATTCCAGACACGCATTGTTGCTTTCAACAATTGTACTCGTATGAACAACTAACAAAACGTGCAAATATTTCCTAGTAACAAACTCATTTGAAAAGACTCTATTAAAATCATACTCAACCTTCAATCGCACTCTTTTACTTACTTGCTTACTAACATTGTTGATTTTTCTACTTGATTTTACTGCCAAGTAATAAGTATTTATCAGTCAGTATACCGTGTATACTGTACTACACTTTAGTATTTATATCCATCCCTAGTACACTCACAACTAAATTGTGCATTTAAACAAATTGATTAAGAATTTTAACTGAATTTGTGCGAGTAATTTTAAAGAGCCATATATACCAAAAAAATACAATAGAAATCGTTTAAATCAAAGAATAAAGAGTTTAACTTCAAATGAATGACTCGTAATTTCATTGATTTATTTAATTAACAGAGGAGGAGGAGGCAACTCGATAAAATGCCAAATGTCATTTGGTGAAGAAATCTATTCGAATAAAAATGTTTGATATATAAAACTTAAGGTATTCCGCGCGAGTTTTTTCCCTTTTCTCTTTTTTCCTATTTAAATTCAATGTTAAAAAAGGGAAAAAACTCTCGCGGAATTTTTATTCATGATTGGGCTGATAGTCTTAGGATGATATGGAAAATCTATCCATAAATGGCTAAAACATAATCAAAGAAACTAATTTTTGAATCTGAATTGTATGTACGAGTACTAAAAAATAAAAACAGCCATGTTGGTACATCATATAAAAACAAATAATATTTTTAATATTATCCTGACGTACTAAACTAAGGTGGAGAGTATTCATATAAATTAGAATGGGCACAGCCTAAATTTTGTTTTATTTTTGAAATGAATCGAATAAAGTTCAAAAGTTTTGAATTTTGTGCAATGTAATTAAATAACATTCCTCAAAGCAAACAAACTACACAAATATGTGTATTTATTGAAACATTTTTTCTGCTGAACTCTCATAAAAATAAAAAAAAAACTTTTTGAAAAATTAAATATGAAATCATATGGCCAGAAAAACTAAATCGAAAACAAAATAAAATTTGTAATTAAATTGATTTATTATGCCATTTTTAGAAGCTCAAGTGACCCCTGTAATAAAACGAATCAAAAGCAGAGAAAAAAATCATAATATACTTGTGTATATTATGTGTGTTTGGTTCGTAAAAGTGTAACTGTACAAAATACGTATAAGATAAAAATAATCAAGTAAACAGACATAAAGACATTTATAAACATACGTTCATATTTACTCTACTATATAGGCCTTCATTTTTATGTACATATATGTATGTATTGTATATAAGTATGTATATGTATTTTCCTTTCTTTTTTTCCTTAAAAAAATCAAACAAACATTAAGAGTTCATGTGATGAACTACAGCACAGATGTTTGCACACATCCTTTTATGTAAAACAGTTTAACATAAAAGTAAAGCAACATAAGGAAAATGAAAACTAAGATTTAGAAATCATATTACAGGCATACAGTATAAATTAGACATGGAAAAAAAGTCCGATTCTTGATTTAGTTCGAAAAGAATCGTTTATTTCATATTTTCGCAATTTTTCATATTTTGGAACACTAAAACGCAGAATGTTAAATATTGATTGCAGCTAATTAGTCTTTTTAAATAAACAAATAAAACTGAATTGCTAATAAATTACCGAACTTACCAACTTCTCTTTCAAAGTGATAGATAATATTATTTATGCACTTAATTTTATTACCTACTGTACTCTTTTTTCTATATGGTAAAAATCATTTAAAATAAAATATTCAGACCAAATAAAACACACACAAAAACTAAATGATCATCGCAATTTAAGTTTTGTTTTTATATTTCTTTATCAGAAATATTGTTCGAATCTGCCTGCTTCTGAAACATGTTTTTTTTTTGCCACAGAAACCCAACGATACTAAAACAAAAAGCAAACAACTAAGCAAAATCAAATGAAAACTCAATCAGTATATTGACCACAAAACAACTTTAATACAAATGAAATATTTTATGTTTAAATATACAAATTATAATAACAACAAATAAGCTACCAAAAATTCAAATCAGTAGCAGTATTAACAACATCATGTACTTCGTGTACTACCAATAAGTATTCGAAAGATACATACTCGTATGTACTCGTATGTGTGTATTCATATGTTTGTAATTTTGATGGTTTAAAAATCTTGACATGATACGCATACAAAATTAGTTAAAAGGCACACAAAAGAATAAAGATATGAAACCTTAAACCAAATCTATACATTAATTCTGTTATAACAAAAACAGAAAAACATTACTTTTTGCTTTTAGTAAATTTTTTAATGGTTTTTTTGTTGTGGTTGGCTTTGTAATATTCGAATTTCTGATGGCGTTTAACATGTGCCACATATGGTCTCTTCTTTAAATAAAGAAATATGTATATTATTTGCTGTTTGCCGGTTCCCTCGTATGATTTATTTTGTTTTATATATTATCCCCACAACTAAACCAACAAGCAGGAAAATATAGAAAATCGTATGCCACATTAAAATAATACAAAGAGTAGATATAAAGAAAGAAGCCTTTTAAAAAAGCATTCTTCAAGCAGCACTCATGCTAAAGGTCAACGGGATCATGCCTATAAATTGTAATTAACTTGTATAGATTATTTTTATTAAGACATGATAATAACTCTTTAAATACTTTTTTACACAGCCTCTTTATTACTCTTTATACCCTACACGACCATAACGGGGCGGGTATATTAGGTTTGTGCTGATGTTTGTAACGCTCAAATATATTAGTCTAACGCCTACCGTAAAGTATACCAATCAACTCAGAATCACTTTCTGAGTCGTTCAAACAATCTCCGTCCGTCTGGATAGCTGACTGTTCATGTAAGCCTTACGCGCAGAGTACAGGTCGCAATATAACAAATATTTCGATAAAATTTAGTATGAGAACTTTTTTCAGCACAAACACTGTTGGGATTAAATTTGGTTGCAATCGGTCCATTACTTCACCTCTCCCTCATACAATTGTCCTACCGAATTAGGAGTTTATCGGTAATATGTAAACTTAACCAAACAAATTTCACCACAAATAATATATATATGAATCCTTATCACACCTAGACATTTTTTAATTGACCATAGCTCCCATATAAGCCCCACTTCTGAAAAGCACTTTAAGCAACTCTCTTGAAAATGTTGGTACCCAAATAATATTCAACGGAAATATGTTTCATTCATATACAAATAATATGGTGCAACTTTATGATGATCAGTCCAAAATTAGTCGTAGGTCCCATATAAGACCCACTTTCGAAAACCACTTTAACGACCACAAATCTCTTAAATAAAATTCAAGTTTCATATATACATAAATCATGACACCCAAGAATGATAAAATAAAGATTACGCCAACGCGCGTAAAATTTTAAAATGTTCTGCGCATTTTGGCCCTGTGACGTCACACATTCTTTGTTTTTATTGGCTAATTTTTTCTCACTTGTTTTTTTTTACTCATGTTTTGCTTGCATTTGCTCACTGCACTCTTCATGTTTATATTTTTTGTTGTTTTTTTTTTGTTTGTTTTTCTTTTTTAAACAGATTTTATTTTAGAACTCTCAGAGATTTCAATTGCAAGGTTGCCAACTATCACATAAAACATACATTTTTTGCAAGAAATTTTAACTCTAATGCTTGGTTTTCACTATGTCAGTTTAGTTGCTAAATTGTCTAAATTGTTATGAAATTCCCAACAATTTGGACAATTTGATAACAAAACTGACATAGTGAAAACCAAGCATAACGCATTAAACATTATTGGCAACCCTTAGAATGGAACTTCTACGTCACATAACGGGAAATCATACGCTTGGCGTAATCGTTATTTTATCATTCTTGATGACACCTAATTTTATAATAACTCGTCCATAATTAGTCATAGCTCCCATATAAGACCCTCTTCTGCAAAACACTTTAACATGCATAAATCCTTTACAGGTGTCGATGTCGATGTAAAATTTAATGCACAGTAGGCACGTTACCAAGGGCGGTCCAATTTCTGGAAAACTATTTCTACTCGCATACTCGATGTAGGGTATTATATGGTCGGGTTTGACCGACTATACTTTCTTACTTGTTTTATGAATGACTTCAGCAGGAAATTGTTTAAAATTCTTTGTTTGAATATTTTGCACTTTGTAACGGAAGGACGGACATGTAAGATATTCAGTCATTCATTAATTAATTAATTTATTTAAATAAAAATAACTATACACGCCTGCTAATTGAAGACTATAAACTGAGAATAACATACACAATTCTTATTTAAATAGCCTACATTTACAAATTAAGGTTAGTTTAGGTTAAGTGGTAATTCCTTGGTGAGTTTCCGTTAAATTTGCGAAAGCAATACTAATACTTAGGGATCTAGGGGTTTAAAACGCTCTCATTAATTTTTAAGCAAGGTTTACATAACTACTGAATGAAAACTCTTCAATGATTTATCTGATTTAAAAGTACGCATTTATAAGGCATTTTCATGAGCATATTATAATTTTACTGATAATGGCTGCTGTCTCCTTTTGCAATCAATGAATTAGTTAAGTCGGTACTTGTAACTAGTTTTAGTGATGTCTCCTGCTATCACCGTATTCAAATAATGTGTTAAAATGCTAAATAGTGAAATGTCAGAATATTGTTAATGATAATTTCTGCTGGGTAGTTAAACATTTTAACAGAGTTTTGCCTAAGTTAGGATTATATTTGGCACAAGAAACAAAACAAATATATTAATTACAGAGAGTCTTTCATGCAAATTACAAAAATTACAAGGCCACAAATTGAACGCATATAAACGCAGTTTTATAAAATTGGACTGTTCGTAGAAAATACAGATTTATTATCATTTAAAAGATTTTTTTTTTACTGTTGTACTTTCTCAGTAGTGCCTTTTCCGGAAGGATTTTTGCAAATTTAAGACCCACAACTGCGTCCAGACTTTTTTTAATATGATTATTATATATAGAATAACATTCAATTAGAAAATCTCTAAGAACATTCAAAAATGTTTAACTAGTTTTATACTTAAAAATTATGCGGAAATTTATTAAACAACTGACAAGCAGGTATGTTGTTAAAGCTTTGCCTTAGTTCACTTTTATAATCATGGCTTTTTTGCTTTTTTTGTTTGTGCCTAACGTAACTACCCACTCCTTTCAGGTATTTTAGTGTTAGTTAACTATTGTAACGCAGTGTTATATTTTCTAGTATTGATTTATGTTTAAAACTGCAATAGGAATAATGCTTAATAAACTAAAATAAAAGAATTAAAAAGAATTAATTTAATTCTTTTATTTTTTAAGTATCATGCCCATTTTATTGCTTTTTTATACATCAAGCATAAATGTTAAGGGCATCATTTGTGAATTATTATGTATTTTTATTCCCTCATAACACTATTAATTAAAAACAATAAATTTGTAAAAATATGAAAAAACATCTAAAACAACAAAAATGTATAATTTTTTCACTGAAACTGGAAAAAAAGCGTAAAAAATTAAATTAAAATCAAGCAGAACAATGGATGAATGGATGGCAGCCATGGACGTATTTGTTGTATAGCTGGCACTAGCAGCAGCAAAAAACAGCCACCAATTTCAAATATTGGATATTAAAATGAAACAAAAAGTGGAGTAATAATAAATAATGAAATAAATGTAAATGTAAATTATTTCAAGTGTATTAATCCAATGCACAGAAAAATGCATATAATTTTTAATTAATACTAAAATTATAAAAAAAAGCTCAAGTGCATGGAGTCGTCATCAGCGCACAATCCAGAAAAAATCTGATTGAACTGAACGCTATACAATTCCTAATAATAATAATAAAATAATGAACCACTTTTGGAATCATCGTCATTTCTATAAGTGAGTGGTTGTTTTGGTATTTTTTCCTTTTTTTTTTTTTTGTCTGAAAAAAAATATATAAACGAACCAAATTTATTTTTCGTTTGTTGGTTTATAATGATTCCACTTCAGCTCTAAAGAGGATGATGATGATGATGATGGAGATTTATGGAAAATTATGTTGCAATGTGATAGTGTATGAATGCTATGCAAAACATTTCAACATTTCTGTTTAAAAAAAATCAATTTAAACACATTATAAACATTAAGAACATGTGTTTAGATTTTTTTATATGCGAAATCACGTTATTTTGAATTATGTTGCCGTTTCTATTACTTTACTATAAATTGTGTACAAGTTTGTTTTTGTTTGAATTTGGAATTTTCAATATATTTTGTATATTTCTAACTTTGATTTACCATATAAAACTTAAATGATTTTGATGTAATTCATGTTAAAAATCCAAAACCAAAACTGCCAACCATTTAAAATATTGCAATGTATTTATTTCGCATTTTGTTTCCAAAAGGATTCATTGTAATTTTAAGATCTGCCATTGTATTAAATTTAGTTTTAGAAATTTTAATAGTTCTCTAAAATATTATTTACAATCAATGGAGGGTTACGCCATAAGTTTTAAATTTTTTATATATATTTAAAGCCTAAAAATTAATAGCTACATGGCAGCACTTGGGCCATGAATGAAAAAATCCCGTTGGTCAACTACAAAAAGAAAAGATTGGTCGGCCAGTGGTCAATTATACTGCTCAATGTACTCACTTACGGTGTGATACCCAGTGAAGAAAGTCCTACTGGAACAACGACTTAAAGCCAGGTTCCGATTAAGTCGTGCCACAATTATGCAAAGATGAATGAACTAGCCCAGTAGACGTAGCACAATTCCTTGGCCATTGTTGTAATAAAACATACCAGGTTCACTCACGAAAATCAAACCTGCAAACCTGCACCAGACGGACACATATTTCATAGTTATTTCAGACACATGAAAATGTGGGCAAAGTAATTTAATTTGATTGCTAGCTTAAAGAAAAACTAATTTTAATTTTTACTACTGCTTTAAGCGATGCAAAATAAATATTTTTAACTTAGTGTCACATAATTAGCGCACAGCCTACGTAAATGAATTTAATAAATCCCATAGAAATAAACATGAAACATTTATAGACACAGACAGATTTAGCCCTACATATGGTCACATGTATTTATCTATCTACGTACTTTAACATACGAGTATAATGATATACATACGTACTCATACGAGTATATTTGTATTTATGCATGTTTCTGCAAATGTCTATGCATGTAGTGTTTGTATCTACTTACTACCTACGCAGGATAAAAACTTGTTGTGTATCCATTTGTTATAGTATTATTTACACTAGACTGCAGTTCAAGTAAAATTTTTGTTAAATTTTTGCAATATGTATCTATGTATGTAAGTATGTTTGACTGTAAATAATATTTTATTTTGTTTTTTGTTTTCATTTTTCTCTCATTTTAAATTTTATTTGTTTGAGTGAATACGAGTAAGTACCCAGCAAGCCATATGAGTCCGAAAAGAGTCTTTTCTGACACCTTTTCCGGAGCGTTTATGCTCTTTATGAGCCCAAAAAACAATCATTATTGCTCCGGAAACCTTCAGAAAAGAGGGTCAATTACATTCGAAAATGGTCCGTCAGAAAGAGCTCTTAGATAATGTCAGAAAAGTGTCTTTTATAAGGGTTTGTTTGGGCTCTTAAAGAGCTCTTAGAGAATGTCAGAAAAGAGTCATTGCCATTTTAAATACAAAAAATTAAAATTTTTTTAGTTTTTTTAAATTGTTTTTAATTAAACAAAAAGGGGACGGGTAGAAAATGCATTCCAATTTGCCAATTGTTCCAGTATTTTACAATAGTATTCTTGATTATTCGAACTATTAGCCTAAATAAAACTTTTCTCTTAAATTAAAAAATTAGTTCATTTCCGTCTCTAATTAATAAAAAGGGAATTCATTTACAAATAAACTAAATTAGAATTGGAAAAAATTAAATAAATTGTATTTACAGTGAAAAAATAAAATTTAATTAATTTAAATAAAATATATAAAAATGGGTAAAAATTAATTCTTTAAGGAAATTTTTTTTCGCTCCGAAAAGGGTTTTTAGTTGGACTCTTTTCTGACTCCTTTTTCGGAGCGCTCCTAGAATGGTATGCTGGGATGCTGGGTATATCTGTGAGTTTGTTTGTGTGTATGAATGCTTACTTGGAAGGAAGTATGTATTACTACTGCCAAATAGAAAATTCATTTTCATTTTCGATCCATTTTACTTGAAAAATATATTATTTTGTGTATTTATAACATTATTTCAGTTAAATTCTTCTTCTTTTGTGCATTTGTGGGATATAGTATTTTTTTCATTTATACTAGATTTGTATTTCATTTTGTTGTAGATTTTGTGCATTTTATTTGTTCAAATATTTTTGATTTTTGTGAATTTTAAATACCTAAGAGTCGTCCTGTCAGTTTGTATTTTGTGTGTATGTTTATGTGTTTAATTTCATTATACTCGTAGTTTTGGCAAGCATAAAAGATAAAATTTGTTAAAAACAATTTAAATTGAATTTTCTTTAAAACAGACATAAAATGAAATAATGGGTTTGATAGTTTGAGTTTTGTATCTGTGTATCTGTGTATCTGTTTGGCAAAATGTGCATGAGAGTATTTGAATCATATTACATATATTACATTAGGTGCAGTTATCTTGTTATTTAGATTTGTTGTATTTTTCCATTTGAAGTCTCTATTGTCGAAATGATTTTTTTAGTTTCTTTATTTTGAGAAAAAAAAAAACTCAAAAATAAACAACATTGTTGCTAAAATGTTGCCAAAATAATTGTCAATTTAATGTTATTGTTGTTTTGTTTTGGGAACATACTAATAGGCTGTCTTAACGTCCCTAACGTTTGTTTTCCTTTGTTTCAAAAATTTCACATTAAAATTCCCAATAAGCAGCCATCACTTTTAAACGAAAAGCGTTAAATTGTATCTGCCTCAGAACTCATACAGTTGCAATTACTTTGTTTCACTCACTGTTACACTCATATTTATCCAGTTTAAATATGTAAAAGTGTGCTCTTTATCCTTTAAGGAAGAAGTTTAAACATGACAACAATTAAACAAACACATTCAGTTTCTGTCATTTATCGAAAACTACCCTGAGGTTGTATTTAGTCTAAAAGCAACAAAATCTGAACACGTGCACTACGGATTTCTTCATCATTTACTCAAGTCTTGAAACGAAAGTATAAAAACATTTTAAATTCGATCATCCTTCATTCCGGGGTGGAAAAAGTTGTTAAAGTTTTGGTTTTAAAAATCTCTTTTGCAAACACATGCCTGTTTTTATTTACAAGCTATAAGTTCTAAAGTACGCAAAGTCCTCACACATAGAAATATGACTTTAAATATTTTTTTCATGGTTTTCTACAAATTACCGCACACAAGTGGTACAATGAATGTGAAATAAAATGCGCTTTTTATGCATAACAACTCCATATCCACGTATTAGAACAGAGATTATGGTGCGTTTGTCTGTCAAAGGATACATTGCCATTCTCCTGCATTCTGCTTTTGTTGCTTGCAATTAATACATTTTATGTCAGCACCCTTCTCGGTAGCGCTTTGTTCTTTTGTGACATTATGGCTTTTTTTTTTTGTTTGACAAAGAGTTGATGTTGCTGTCGCTTTTGTATTTAGTGTCATTCATGCATGAACATTCATATTACCGGTTACCGTTAAGGGATATTTTGCCTTTCAGCAGGTCTAAGCTTAAAACCAAAAAAACAAAAAAAATAAAAAAATTAAAAGATAACTTTAACCAGGAGCAAGTAGTTTTTCCAGTTGTCTTCTTTTCGAATGGGCGTGTAAAATTGTCAAACGAATGTAAAATTTTTTATGGAAATTAGACATTTTGTACTTTCTCAAATTTGTTTTAAAACGTTTTATGGTTCTGCTTTTTTGTAAACCATTTAAATTGTCTACAGCATCCCTTAAATATTTCCAAACAATTACAGATTTTCGTTTTTATTTAATTTATTTGAAATTTCACTGAAAATGTAATTTTAATTAAAAATATTTAAAGATTTTTTGAATGGAATTAAAAAAGTATAAAGTGTCATTTAGGGGGATTATTACCCTTAAAGTAATAAACATTTTCAGTTAAGTATTCAACATTATTTTTTTTTTTTTTTTTTTTTTTTTTTTTTTTTTTTTTTTGCATTTAATTATTTATTGAATCTTCATATTTGAAATGACAATAAGTATTCAAATCTTAATACTAAAAAGAAAATAATAAGCCCAGCCAGTGCTAGACAAAAATTTTTATGATACTAAAAAAAATTTCACATCAACTGATCCAGTCATCTATTTTGCGCTTGAGTTAAAGCAAGGGTATCCCTTCTTCTCAACCGATTGTGGCCACTAAAGTTAAGGATGTCTCGTGCAAGGGGGTTTGGATGGTGTTCAAGTTTGCTGACATACTTTGACGCATATTTTGTAAATTCGACTTTTACTAATGGCACGCCTAGATCTTTGTGGATTCGAGAATTTTTAACATACCATGGTGCTGCAGTAATTATACGTAGAATTTTATTTTGACCCCTTTGAATTTTTTCAATGTTGGATGCTGAGGCAGTACCCCATAATTGAATTCCATAGCACCAGATTGGCTTTAGTATTGCATTGTACAACAAAAGTTTGCAATCCAATTTCAATGTAGAGTTTCTGCCGATTAGCCAATTAAGTTGCACTGCTTTTAATCTCATTTGTGTAAGTTTCGCTTCAATATGAGACTTCCAAGTTAAACGGCGGTCGAGGTGAATGCCGAGGTATTTGACTTCATTGTGTTGCGGGATAATTTGATTATTTATTCTGATGAACGAGCAGGTATCTTTTCGCAATGTGAAAGTTATATGAATACATTTCTGTTCGTTAACCCTGATTTTCCAAAGCTCTAGCCAATTCTCTAGTTTATAAACATAATTCTGCAAATTCTGTGATGCAACTTGGTGGTCCTGATGGACGCTGATAAAGGCTGTATCGTCTGCAAAAGTTGACGTATGGATTTTAGGGTCTGACGGCATGTCGGAGGCATATATCAAATATAAAGTAGGACCCAGTATGCTACCCTGTGGCACACCTGATTCAATTGGCTGAGCGGTACTTAAAAAATCACCTTCTTTGATTTTAAATTTGCGACCGTATAAATAACTTTCCATGAGTTTATGGGAGTTAGCAGGCAGAGTTAATTTTATTTTGTGCATTAAACCGTCATGCCAAACTTTGTCGAACGCTTGCGACACATCAATGAAAAGGGCGGAGCAGTATTTTTTGTCTTCAAACGACCCTCTTATCACATTTACCAATCTGTGTGTTTGCTCGATGGTGCTGTGTTTAGCTCTGAAGCCGAATTGATGATTAGGAATACATTCAGTGTCATTCAGAATTGGAGTCAATTTAGTCATTAACAATTTTTCAAACAGTTTTGAAATTGTCGGCAGTAGACTAATTGGCCTATATGACTCCACTTTGGTATGGTCCTTCCCTGGCTTAGGAATCATAGTGATCATAGACACCTTCCAATCTGCAGGATAGTATTCTAGGCGTAAAATAGCGTTGAAGATAAAGAGGATAATTCTTCTTGCTACACGAGGTAACTCCACAAGCATTTTATTGCTGATTTTATCCATACCTGGAGCCTTTCTAAGGTTCAGAGTACCAATAGCGTTTTGGACATCACGAAAGTTTAGTCTTAGAGGTACAGGAGGCCTTATAACAAGTGGTGGCAAATCAGATTCGTTATTATTTGAGTTGTTTATAGTAAACACATTTCTCAAATGATTAACAAATAATGTCCCTTTCTCGGAATCATTTCTAGCCCAGTCACCAGTCGGATTTCGCAAAGGAGGTTTTCCTCTTACTGGTCTTTTTAAACCTCTTGCCGCCCTCCATAACGAGTAGTCAGATTGTGGGGTACTATCAAGACCTTCCAAGTAAGATCTAAGTGAGGCCGTTTTTTGGGTTTCTAAGAAATGTCTTAGTATATCTCTGCATTCCCGTAGCCTAGCTTTCAGTTCAGGAGACCTGTGAATTTGCCACTCTCTTCTCATTCTACTTTTTTCTGATAGGAGATGTTCGAGTTCAGAGAAATAAGTTCTGTTTGTCCTATTTCTACATTCAACGTGATAAGTGGAAGCGTGATGCACAGCTCGTCGAAGGTCCTCGGTAAAGTTGCCAATCGACTCATCAATATCGTCGGTAGTTCTCAACACAACATTTTCCGTGCAATGAGAACTTAAATACTTTTTGTATTTTATCCAACTTACTCGGGTCTTAGTCATGTTCATAAATGGAGAACCACACACTTGAGGGAAATGCATTGAAATGATAGTAGGAGAGTGATCTGAGGACAAGTCCAGTGAAGGATCCACTTGCATCCATTCTACAGGGATATTTTTCATTACCCCAAAGTCAATAACATCGGGAATCTTCCGTCGGTCCGTCGGCCAATAGGTGGGATGTCCACTTGAGAGTACATCTAAGCCCATTTTAGCAATGGTGTTGAAGAGTACGCGACCCTTTGGGGTTACCAGACGTGAACCCCAAAATGTGTGTTTGGCGTTAAAGTCACCAGCAACTAAAAATCTAGCTCCAAGGGATTTAAAGAAGTTATGGTATTGGTGTTCTTTTATTGAAAATCGAGGCGGAGAATAAATCGATGATAAAACAAATTTGTATTGACAGAATTCAATGCAAATGTTTGTTGCTTGGAGGTAATCCTCACTTATGTTATTCATTAGATAATGCTTTATTCTGTTCTTTATAAGAATTGCCGAACCTCCACAAGCTCTTCCGCGGGGGTCTTTAGTATCGTAGAACTCAACATTATTTGTTTGGTATAAAAAAAAATCATTTAAATACCAAGAAATATGCAGAAATTAATTATTTGTTAACTGAATGGTACTATTTCCAAATCTAAGGGACTTACAACTCGTATGTCAAAATGAGTGTCAAAATGAATTTTTTAAAATAAATATGATTAAAGTGAATTTGCATACTGTACTGAATTTATATGTATATGTATGTTCGAATTAAACGAATAATTCGAATAAATTAAAATATTTAAAATTAATCGAATAATTACACAAGTTGGAGCGCAATATCCACCTAAACGTAATAAGAAATATCAAAACCTACGCTGGTTATAGGACTAGCATATCCTTATTCTGTGTTTTCTATTCAGTCTTAGTGCAAATTTTATTAGTATTTTATATATTGTTTGAAACACAATTTTACGACCAACACAATTTATGTTAAATATTTTAAAATTTTATCTAATTTTGACCATTTATAATTGATGTATGCGATAAAGTTTAACATACATAATACATATTTATATTCACAGAATTCATGGCACTAAATTTTTGGATGATCGCTCCATAATAGGTCATATATCCCATAGAGCGGCCATTTTTGAAATTGTTTTCTACATATACTGGGTGTAGGGTATTATATGGTCGGGCTTGACCGACTATACTTTCTTACTAGTTTTATATTTACTATATATCTATTAAATAATAGACAATAATAATTTAATTTACATACTTACTTACTTAACTGGCCTTTTATAACAACCCTTGTGGGTCATTGGCCGAACTTAAAATAGTTTTCCAGGCGCTTCGGTCTTCTGCGCTTCTTCTCCAATTTCTAACATTGAGTTTGGAAATGCCTTCCTGGACTTGATCCTTCCAGCGGAGTTTCGAACACCTTTTTTGCTTGAGCATCTTCATTTATTCGCACAACATGTCCTAGCCAACGAAGTCTTTGCATTTTGACACGTTTTACTATATCAATGTCGGCGTACAGTTCATACAGCTCTCGGTTCGTACGATATCGATATTCTCCACTTACGCAGATTGGTCCATATATCTTGCGAAGACTTTTTCTCTCGAACACACCAAGCTGCGCCTCATCCTGTTAAGTAAGCACCCATGCCTCTGCGCCATATATTAGTACAGGTACGATAAGCGTCATGTAGAGTTTAAGCTTTGTCCGCCGAGAGGGGGCCCTGCTCTTAAAGTGTTTGCTTAGCCCAAAATAACATCTATTACCAAGTACAATTCTTCGTTTTATTTCCAAACTGATGCCGTTTGTTTTATTTATGACGGAACCGAGGTATATAAATTCATCTACTACCTCGAGGATGTAGTTATCAACTCTCACAGATTGGGCTAATCTAGTGGATTCTTTGTTCGTCGAAACCATCATCTTCATTTACTGCCAAACCCATTTTTAATGATTCTTTCTCTATACTAGTAAAGGCATCGGCATATGTTTATAAGAAAAGAGATCTTATTTTGTAAATAAAATGAAAATATTGCTAATTTTTAAAATAATTATAATTTTTAAAAAGAAACGACAAATTTACATAAACATATTTATTCATTTTATTTGATTATTCTTCATAAAAGTAATCGAAATATTCGAAAATGGTCATTTTGAAATTCATCGAATAATTATTCGTAAGAAATTTTTCGAATATTCGAACGATCATAATTCGAATGTATAAATGTACATCAAATTGTTCTGACAGTACTGAACTCACTCAATCACTCAGTGCTGAAATGATAACAAAGCCGTAAAATTAAATAGCTAAACAAATTTTAAAATATTAAACTAATTAAAATATATTACCAAATACTTCATTGTTTAAAATATTTTTTAATTACTCTTCTAAACACCTGCACCAAAACCCACTATACTCATTTAAAGGGTTAATTAACATATATTATATCCTGCATACACATATTTGTATTGTGTATTTATTTCTCATTTGTAATTAAATGCATAAAATTTCAATTTCATTGGTAAACATTTTTATTGTTAAAAAAGTAAATTGCAAAATCTATACAATAACTACACATATTTTCATGATGAATTATTTTACAATTTGTCATTATTTCGGAAAAAAAACAACACTCAGCTTTCAATGATTTTAAATCAACAATAAAGTCTCATTTTCAATACGTATTGAAAATTTATTTATACGCAAGTGTAAACAAATACAATTTCAAATTGCAAACTGTTGTCTAATATTTTTAATTAGCAGTGTTCACTGTTTGATAAATATAAAAAAAGTGCACTAGGGATGCCAATCCCGGGATTTGTTTGATAATGAGATATAAATGCTTGTTATTAGATATGATTGGCTTGATTGCAAAACGAATGAATAAATAAGTGTAATTGAAATACGCCTAATATCTGTTATGATATGGAAGCAAATATTGAATAAGAAATAGAATAGAATTATTTGCTTCGTAGGGTGAGAAAGAATTGTTTATGCAATTAGCATAAAACAATTTTATCCACAAACAATGCGAACGATGTTTTTCGTCAGCTTTATATATTGGTAACAAAATTAAATCAAGATACTCCTTTTTCTTTATTAAGATCGAACGATAATATTCTACTGCTTTTAAATTAATATAGAAATTAAAGGCGAAATGACATATTATTTTCGTCAATCTAAAGTTTCAATGTAATGTTATTATGTTTTTAAATTATTAATGGTTTACAAACATTTAATGAATTTAAAAGTTATAGGTGCCTATTATATGAGCAAAATTCGATTTTCGACTGTGGTCGAAAATGCTTATCGAACGAATTTTCATTTGGTATTATGATGCACATTCGATGAAAAAACGCTATTGTGAAACTCACTCTTTTTGGGTTATTCACAATAATACATTTCTATCAGCTGGCGCCATATTTGTTTACAAATTCTTAAAAAAAAAAAATATAAATAAAATTTGAAATGACCACCACGAAATTATGGTTTAATGATTCGTCTGATGAATATAATTAAGCTTCTGTGTAATGCCCTCCCATTTTTTGGCTGTCTGAACTTTAGAGCAAATACATTTTGCCAACAGTGGATCTTCTTCCATGAGAGAAACGAGCTTTTCCAATTGCTGTTTTCTACTTACGACCTGCAGGATATTAACAAATGTAATTTTGTGTTTGATAAAAAATTCGTTGAACAACGAAATTTTCGACAGCGATACCAACTCATAATACAAATTTTATATTCGATAGTCGATTTTCGATAGCCAGCGAATATTGATTGTCGAATGCAGCTCGTAATAGAGCAGAGGTCGGCAAAGCGTAAAATGAGGTTGTGTGTGTGAGCAAACTACCCAGCAAACATAAACATAATTATATAAATTATACAAAACAACTTAGATAGGAAACATACACTCACAATGTATTTTCCGTAACATATAAGAAATTAACAACACAATTGATATACAAACGGAACTTCTAATACTTCAAAAGCTGATTACATGCATGTTACCAAATGCATTATCAATTATAAAATATTTTTCGTAATTCATTATTAATTTTAAATGTTTGTTGGGAAGTATTTCTGAAAAAAATATAAAAGCATCCGCCGCATGTGCACACATTGCTGTCTCAACGACGACTGAATGAAAGAGATTAAGCTCATGTGTGAAGTGCTCTCTGCACTATTGTGCTATATGATGCCGACGTCTGTAATAGAGGCTATAGCTATGAGAACAGATTATATTTGTTTTGCAAACATCTTTATGTTTAATATACATAAGTAACTTTTTGGAAATAAATAGTTTTTTATATCAATAAACCAATTTGTTTTAATGTGAAACAAAAAACCCGAAATTCTGAAAAACCTCGATTAAATTCCGAATTCCGGAATTTGCAAATCCAGGCCCGTTTGGCATCCCTAGTTCGTGATGAAAAATTCGGTTATTGATTATCATAACAATAAAACAAAAAAGTATATAAACCTGGAACATATACATACATACATTATCTAACTATTTTTTGCAATAACTAATTACATTTTCTTTTCTATTTTAGGTAAGTACGTACAATCATATCATATCGTATTTAGTGTAAGTATGAAAAACAAATTTCTGGTTAATCTTATTTTAACTACAATAATATTTAACATAAATGAATATGAATAAACCAAGTTTGGTTGGCGTTACGAGTATATTTAAGCTTGGCTGTGGTTACAGAGATAACTGCTAAAGGTGGTGTTAGACGGTATGTATTTTGCAGTTGTACAATACAAATGTAATTGTGCTTGTCTGTCAAAATTGGCAATTTACAGGCAGTTTATAATTTTTGTTTTCATACGTCGGTGACCTAATCTACATACAATAGAAGACAACAGCTGTTTTGTTGTGATTATTTTTGCAAATATAGTTTAAAAAAATGGATTAAAAAAATTAAATGATTTTAATGCTGATAATGCTGCAATTATTGCAATAATAGCTTCTATAAAATATTCTATAAAAAATTAGCAAGAGTTAAAGAGGAGGCAAAAATTGTTGTATTTGCATTAAATAAAAATTAATAGAACAATTATTATTTTTATTTGAACTGTTAATTTTAAATCTTTGATATTTCTTTTTATTTCGGCTCGAGTTCATTAAATTTAATTTTCATTAAATTATTTTTACTGAAGGTAGGAATTGTTACATAAAAATTATTATTAAAATTTATTGATAATTTTTCTTGGCTTTGGATTCGAACCTGGGTTGTTGGTTGAATTTACATATGTTTCGAGAAACACCACTCATCACTCTCATCAGAATTCCATTCAGTCTCGCTTGTAAATTTATAGGTGGACTTGTTTTTGCACCAAAAAGTATACAGAGGGGACAACTTTGACATTTCAAAATCGCTACAATCAGCTACAATAAGGCAAGTCTCTTAAAAAGAGAAAGAAAATATTTTGTGGTAGTATTTGGTAATGTGAAAAAGCAAAGCACTATATACAACAAGAATTTTGTGGACAAAACAAAATAAACAAAACAATTTGAGTAGAATATTTGAATTGAAATTTAGTTTAAATGTTTGTGATTTCAATGACTTACTAAATTGTATTTTAATAATTGTTATACTTTGCGGTATGCATTGTGGAGTTTGTGCATTCGTTAGATGATATAAATGCATTTTTTATGATTGTATCAAACAATACAAAAATACTCTGTGACCAAAATTGAATTTTATTGCGCAGGAAAAATAGCAACATAAAGAAAACAAAAAGGCAGTTCTCAAAGAAAGAGAAAGGTATAAAACTACATTTTCTTTCCCCTTCTGTCACCTCTGTATACTTTGTGTTTTGCACTGAAAGAAATATTTAATCAGGAATGGAATTATGTTTACATGTTTGAATATTGAATTATGCTGATTTGTTTAAAATTTAATTTTTTTTTGTTAGTTTAAATTTTTAGTTTAACAGCTTTTCAAAGTTTGGCATTTGACTTGCTAGCTTTCCAAAATAATACTATTATTTGCATTTACATGTCAATGTTATATGAACTGTAGCAGACCCAAAATTGCGGTTTTCTATCTCTCTGCACCTATTACTAATGCAATGGAATTAAATTAGCTGGTTACCACGTACATACACTTTAGGGAGCATTATTAACTTGGGCAGAATTATACAAAATTCAATAAATATTTGTCTTAAAAGTTTTCCTTTTCGAGTTTAAGCAACTAATTGAATACATTGTTGCCATGTCATAATATACTTACATATAATTGGTAAAAGTTAGGAAGAGGAGGGCGCCAGGTAATGAGAGATAGTTTCAAATTAAATTCGCATTAACAAAACTTGTTTGCTTGTTTGTTATTTATTGAACATAGTTTTCAATTTAATCATAAAAAAGAGAAACATTTTGAAACACCAATGATCTTGTCTAAAACTAATGATGAATTTTCGTTGGATAACACCCTTCTGTTGTTGTTGCTGTAGTAGTTGTTTGTTTGTTTGATTACCTTCCACAGAATAGGAAAGTTAATCAAGCGTAACAACGTTTAGTGTATTTAAAAGTTAAATACATAGAGAAAAAGAAATAAAATTGAAATACATAAATAAAAAAAAAATATACAAAAATTGATTTGTTTGAACAGTTATGTGTGTATTTGTTGAAAAGTGGTTGAATGTACATATGAGTTGAGTTCTGCAAGTAGGTATTTACAATCACACACTGTGATAGCAGAGTACAAATTGAAAAAGGAAGCTATAAAAACTAAAGTACACACCGAAGAATGAGTCCACCCTCTTTCACAGACTCAAGCACTCAAATGTCAGTGTTGTTACCCTAATCGAAATGTTAAAGTCAATCAGCCAAAGCGTTGCCAAATCGAAACGAACAATCGACCAAATGTAATGAAATCAAATAAAATATTAAACAAATAACTATGTAAGTACTATGTAGCAGATACTTACTGGTGGAATCCCCAAAATGGTTGTAAAACTATAATATAAAAAATAACACTTGAATACTAAATTTCAAACACTTGTTACAATTGGAACGAGTGTTAAAAGTATCAATTAAATAGCAATCAATAGATAACATTCATTGATTTTACACAAGCTAAATTACACAAGATCTGCGCTAGACATTTGCTTGGTTACGTAGAGAGGGCGAAAGTTTATATAAGCGAAGAATAGAAAAGCAGAGCCATTTAATATTAATTACAGAAATCTTAAGTTATTCTTATCCTGATTTTGTATTTGTGCTAAATATTAAAAAAATATGTACACACAAAAAATAGCCAAAGCTTGATTCTATCTATAATATAATCTAACAACTAATTATTAGAAATTGACACTTCAGCGGTCTAATTAATAATATTATATTGCATGTAAATTCAATTTTAATTAATTCAGTTTTTTTTTTAACTTAATAATTAACAAACACACACTGCGAAGCTTTTTTTTTTGGCTTGCCTGCAGAAAACACCCAGAGTCTTTGGCGGGAATCGAACCCGCAACCCTCTGACTGATAGTTCGGCACATTATCGCCTAGTCTATCGGGCGATCTTTGTTTCTCAAGAGATCAGGTTGTTCACTACCCTTAATTGTGAAACTTCGAAATACAAAAACGAAATGCCGAAATGTTGTCACTAAATTAAAAAATTAAAAGTTGAAATAGAAAAATTTAATATTAGAGCCAAAGCTTGATTTAGAAATAAAATTAGTTAAACAAGAGACATTAATTGACAGTTATTTCAACTTGGTGTTAGTTATTATGTGACGGAATTTGGCTAAAAGACAATATAATTCCAGTTGAAAGTTTATCTATAGCAATATAAATTTTACAGTTTAAAGCCCCACGTAGAAATAAAATAAAATAAACTTTTCTCTTTGCCAATCAACTAAAACAAATTCTCTACTTTATAGTGGCTTTGAGGTTTAGAGTTCTTATCAGTAGACCAACAAACATTTTCTAAATTACAAAACTACATACATATGTATTTCATATTTTAAAACAGTATTTATTTACGATACGAAATTGTCCGCTGAGTTTGCAACTTGCGCATATATTTTATATGCGTTAATAACATTTAAAATTTATTACAGTCTACTTTTAGGCTATATAACCATTTCTTTATTTAGCTGTAATAACACTTTTAAATATATGAGACTTCCTTTTCCTCGTTCTTGTACTTTTTTTACACTAAATGGTGTAGGCCCATAAAAAGAAACACACTTATTTTTTCCCCAAAGTACAATTTTAAATTAAAATAAAAAAAAAAAACGTATTTTATGCGTATCTTTTCTTTGAATTCATTTTCACTTTTCTATTAAGAAATGAAAAATATAAATGCGACCTTGCGAAAGAAATTGTGAGCCTATACAGCTACTTTCAATAGTTGTTTAAAATTTCATTCGAATAATAATGACTTTTACATTAAAATCATAAACTTTTTCCCGACAAAAAACAAATGTTTTTTGATAACTATTTTTATTGTCTATACTTTTCTGTCGAAATAAAATCGGGTTAATAAATGATACAAATATAAACATAGAGTCTCGAAAAGGTTCAACTTTAAAATACTTTTCAAAATATTCGAAATACTGGTGGTCGTACCTAAGACCGATTTTCAATATCTGATATATGAATATTACATGGGAGCCTATCGACTTTCATACTTATAAGGATCTAGAATGTCGGTATATAGTTTGTAGAGCTTCAAATGAATATTGCTAAAAAACTAACACAAGTGAAAGAAATGAGTCGAAATAGCATTTTGATTGTCTGTTTTGAAATGTAATATTTTCCTCTGACAATAGTACAATTATGATTCAACATGCTGTCGGGGTTAAACAGGGCAGTATTGAAAAATTAAAAACTACAACATGTTTAACCATAAAGTTCTAGGCCAATTGTACTCGTTGTAACACACACAATGAAGAAAATTAAAAGTGTAAAACTGTCAATCATCGTGTTTGTTTCTTAACATTTCCATTTTCAGTGTCAACTTGTTAAAACAGCCAGGATGACAAAGATTAAGAAGGAGGGAGTAAAATGGGTGCTTTCATGTTACACTCAGCATTAACAAGAGTTTGAAAACAAACTTTTCTACCGTATTTCAACAATTCTTTACATTTTTCCCCATTAACAAATATTCTAAATGATTTTGTTTGTTTTTTTTATTTATTTTTTTTTTGTGTACACTCGATAACAAGGATATAGGGGGAAATGGGAAAAACAACTAAACATGTATTAGGATTTTCTGTTTAATTTTCTTGCCGTTTACGGTATTTGACAAGTATTTAAAGGTTACGACGGCTACAACAATAACGTGTACGTAATAGCAATGAAAAGCCAAAAAAAGTAAATAAATATTATTAGTTCCCTTAGTTAATGTTATTTAAAATTCATTAAATGAGTTTTATTGTATTTAAGTTACTTTTTAAAGTCTTTATTTGTTTTGTTTTGTGTTGTTTTGTTCTCCAAAAATCACAGGGCAAATTAACAAGAAAAAACTAAAGAGTACTTAAGCTCTTTATTTAGTTGATTGTCAAATTGTTTTTCGAAACTTTCGAAAGAAGTGTAAATTTACGAGAATTTTTCAGTTTGGAAACAGTCCATCCCTTGAATTTGAAATCAGCTTAAATATGTATAAATATGTAAAAGTTTGGAAAAAATGAAATCTTAATTCTTCAATTCCAACAGACTTTTAATTAAAATTAGTTATTTTTTTTCGATTTCATGTAGAGACAGTTGACTAAACCCCAATCAAACAATTTTGTAGTAATAATTTCCTGGTAACATTTTTCTATTTTCCAAAAACCACTTAAACGTTTCTTTAAAACCAGGAAGCTAGAAAGAAAGGCAACTAATTTTTTTGTTTTATTATTTGTTGTTGGCTAAAATAAATATTTATGTTATTGACATCACGAAGGACCTTTGCAGCAACAAATAAAAAAGAACTATGTATCTGATGTTTATAAAATATTGAAAACAACAAATCCGTCCATAGTATTATAACATTTTGTTAAAAACAGCATTCGAAAAAAACGAGTGTTTTGTACGGAATATTTTCATCTACTACAAAATGTACGAAATACCGAAACAGTGTTTCTGAATGTGTACACAAATAATATTTCGTACACTATGATTGTGAGATAATCTTCCGTACACTACGAATAAGATACGGAACAAAGTACACATTCATTACGTTTAGTAAATGTGTATGGAACTTTTAGCGAACACTTGTTAATGTGTGGAGTACTGGTACATGTGTGACGACGGACAGGCAAGCAATTTTATAGATATGTACATACAGTGCACTCTGGAAAACGTCAACTAATTAAAACCGCGGGTGTTGACGTTTACGAATGTAAAATTCTTAAATAAACAACATATCGATAAGGTGCTTTTAAAAGTTTTTATTGATTATAAACTAAAACCAAACATTCAACCTGACTAGAACCATAGAAGACAACTAGAACCAAAAGAATACATTTTAAATGAGATCATATGCATTTAAAAAAAAATCTGTTATTTTTTTCTGCTGTTTTTTTCTTTCCAACACTTGGAAGAGAGCCTTCTCCCTTAAACGTCTTAATACATTTTTATCTTGCTAATTGTTGACTTTCTTACACCATATTGCTTCGCTAAAGCTACTGCACTTGTACCCTTTTCTAATAGTCCAAAATATTTGCCTTTTCTTGTAATTTAAGCACTTTCGGTTGTTTTGAGCCCATAAATAAAAAGACAATACATACAGTCGTAACTTCTTTTCTACTCTACTAATAAGGGGAATCCCCAATTTCTGAAATTATTTTATAAAATAAATGTGTGTTCAAAATTTTGTTTTATTAAGAGTTGGGTTGACGTTATAGAGTAGGCAACATGGTGTAACTATACAAGGTGAGTGCAAATCGACAAAAAATACAACACAAAACAGAAACAACAGGCATTTTGTTTGTGTAAAATAATGTACTACTGTCAAAAATACTTGAAAAAGTATTACTTTTGACATATGTAAGTAAATTGTAAACAAAGTCAGTCAGCTGGGCTATTGCACTCACCTTGTATAGTTACACCATGGTATGCAATAGTGTATTTGTTTTTCAAACGTACGGTACGAAAAAGGTACTGTTTTTGGCGAACACTGGTTAAAAATGTCGTTTACCTCTTTTGTTTTTGTTTTCCTGAACCGTACAGCTATCAAACGCTCTGCTTGTAGTTGTTCTTTTTACTGTCTAAAATGTCGTAGATGTCAAATGAATATAGCAACAACTTCATGAACAACATTAAATTGTGCTCCACTTCTTTGATACATTTTTTGGATTATTTTTAATATTAAACATTTTTTCTTTAACTGATTGGTTTTCCTAAATTTTTGTCTTGTTTCCTTTTTTTGTCTCTCTAACTAAAAGAACAAACAATTTTTTCTATTTATTTTTTTTAATGTCATCGTTTATCAAATTGTTGTTAAAGAATAAAATACCAAAAAAATACATGTAAACTGTAACATCATAGAGAAAGTAAAATGACACATCAAAATGAATTCCTGAAAAAGGGCAGCAAAGCAAGAAAAAAATTAAAAACAATTTTAAGCAAAAGAAAATAACAACAGCAACCTAAAATATACGAGATACTAAAAATGTAATAAAATAAATTTTAATTTCGCCAGACACATGGTGTCATCTCAAATAATAAAATTGTAAAGAAATTAATTAAGTATCTATTAATTTTGGGTACTGCTAAATATAAAAAAGCTGATTGCAAATAAGTAAGTAAACCTTAATTTGCTTAAAATGTAGAATTTTATGTTTGAGGATTAGTGTAGGGAGTATCAAGGCCGTACACAGGCTTTTAGTTGAAATATTTTAGCACCTGTGTTGAAAAGACCACAAGCAAGCTATGAAAATTTCCAGTCATTTAATATGACTGGAGTAATTTATTTTTACTCAAATCATTGTAGATGACATTGTATATATTTCCTTTATTCTTTTTTTGGTTATATTAATATAAATAGGAAGTATTGAATAATTTGTAGATATTTCTATATTTACCAAAAAGTATGCAATATATGTACATACATATACTCGTATGTATGTATGTATGTTATTTCAAAACGTACTTAATATTTGCTTAGTTGTGTTCCAGCTGGACAGAGATTACAGATATTGTGTTCATGGCGATTTATTATAGAAATTTAGAAAGTTTTGTACTCAAAAGGCAAATATTTTAGTTTCATAGTTTATTAAAGTTACTTTTAAATATTAGAAAAATCATTTCTATGAATTGTGATTTATTTAAACCAGGAACATTGTTCATGCAACTTCATGTTTACATTTTATGGGAAAACAATTCTTTTATCACTATTAAAAATTATATTGCGAAATTACAATTAAGCAGTAATTTTATAATTTTAATGCGCCTAGAAATATACTGCAGTTTTTATTTTGTTAATATTTAATTTGATTGATGAGAGGATGAAAAGTTGAGAAATACGATTTACAATATTGAAATTTGTTAAAAAAAGTAATTTGTAGAAGACAACGATCTCTGCCACCAATAAATAGTACCCACTGATTAATTTTGCTATAATTTAAGTTGTAAATCAGCTGCTTTTAAAAAATGTATTTTAATAAATTTAAAAGTTTATATTTTTAAAAATTAATGTACATATTTCAAAATATTTCACATTTATTTACATTATCGCTTAATAAGAGAAGAATTTGACATGTTTTAATTAATCATTTTTGGAAGTTGTTTCTGTTAATGTCAATATATTTCTTAACCCCTCTAATGGAATGCACTAATTGTGTGGGGTTTACGCCTCCTCTTTTCTGTAAACTTAGAAAACTGGAGTGGGATAACGTCTACATAAATTAAATTCAAATAAAATAATTAGGCAAAGAAATTTATTAAAAGAATTTCTAAAATATGTACTAAAGATAAATACAACTTCAATAATGAGCATAATAATATGTGTATATGACTTTTTCTATATGTATGTTTGCATGCCAAAGTATTAGAATATATGTATGTATGTATGTGCTGCTAATCAGAAAACGTACGAGTATTTATATGTGTATACTTAATTAACTTATTGTATTTAACTTTTGAACAATTTAATACATCACATCATTCAGGCTAATCACAGTTAGTCGTATGAATTCAAGAGAAGTAGAAATAAATTAAACTGCTACATATTTATTGCTATACGATTATATACCGTCAAAATATCATTTAAACAAAATTAACTAGTTGTCTAGAAAGTACTCAAATATCGTAGTTATTTGCAGTTGAGCAAGTCAGCAGATACGTGATGCTTTTTTTCTCCCTAAACTGTAATTACCCTACAAAAAAGTTTTGTTGTCTTAACTAAACTAGGCATTTTATCAATATCTCTTTTATCAGTATCTCTAAGTACCTACATACATACTTTGAATTTTCTCTTTATATATTCTTGTTTCTTCCTACAACGTCCGTAATAATTATTAATTTATGCAATTCGCGCAAAGTTTATGCAAACAATTCTAATTTGTTTACACAATGAAAAACAAATCAAGTATGTAAATTATTTATATTTATATTATTTCTCATTTTGTACGCAGTTTTTTATACATTTGATTGTATCTACATACATTCCGCAATACATACCCTCCTGCTTACGGTCCTAACGCATCCAACACCCATCAAATTGTTAATATGAATATAAATGAGATACCAAAGTTTTTTTTTATTATTATTCTTCGTCTTATTTTGCTTCTAAAGACGCATTTAGTGAGTGTTTTATTTATAAATTTGATCGTTTAATGGCAACTGCAACAAAATTTAAAGTCTGATTAAAATATTACTGGGTCTAAAATATAACTGAGTATTTCCTTAACGGGAGAATATTTTAAGCAAATTATATAAATAAGATTTATAAATTTATATGTATAAGAAACATTTTTTTTGCCTTTGTCAGCATTCTGCGTCACAACATATGTGACCCAGCCTATGAAAAGGTGACTTATGACTCAAAAAATTGCGAGACACAGCTGTTAAAGATAAACAATGCATTTCGTCAGTGTGTGTTGGGACAAAATAAGAATAATGTTATGATATCATATCTGCAATGGCGGCCACGTGAAAGAGCATCTCAAAAACTATTGAAACCAAAAAAAAAAGTGAAAACATTTTTTTGACATACAATTGTCATTTGTTTAACATACAATTATTAAGACATTGATAGGATAGGATAGGAAGGGTTGTGCATTAAGTGCACTTCCACTTGGAGACCCTGCGGTCCATTGTGATTCCCTTCAGTAGAAAAGATAGAGAAAAAAGATAGAGAGTAGAAAGATAGACATAAAAAAGAACAACCAAAACCGCCTGATAAGGGGAGAAAGAAGGAAAGAAAGAAATATCCCCTTACGGATTTGGAGTCGCCGTAGAATGTCCCTTAAATAGCCACCCCATTCCCCTAATGAAACCCAGAATGTTACTCGGTTTGCAGCCAGCAACATTACTGAGTTCGTCCAGGAATCTATTTCCTAGCCACTTAAGTCTACGACAGTTGCACATGATGTGCTCTATTGTCTCTGGCTCCTCTGTAGACTTAGTTTCCAGAACTTTATACCATATACAATTTTATATTTTTTCTGTTATTTAGTTTAAACAATTTTTTATATGAAAATTAGTATTACAGACAAGTGCCTGGAATATAATTTTTAATAACATTTACCCGGCATTTACACATGCAAGTGCAAGTTCGAAAACGTCAATACATTCACACTTATTTACTAATACACTACCATTTTTTCACTTGCAGAGCTAGTCGAGTGTTTCGAATAAGTTTTCGTATATAATACGTACACGGCACTTGCATGCAAGTACTTGCATGTGTAAAGGCAGGGTTAGATCTCAAGATCGTTAAAATTGAAATGCGTTCATTTAAATTTTCTCCGTACAGACAATATTTTCGCAATATATTAAATAATTTAATATGTATTAAGCTTATTAATTGATACATTAAATAAACAATAAAAAATAATTTTAAAAACAACAAAAATTAAACAATATCAATTATGTATTTTTATTTATAGAGGATTTAATTAAATGTTTATTTATTGCCTTAAACATTTTATAAATAAATAAATAAATAGATGAATACATTTTCAAGAAATAAATGTGTAAACAAATGCAATTTCATTTAAATAAAACAATTTTTTAATAAACAAATTAATTTGTAGCAAAATGTTTATATTGGCTTTAAAGTGCTGTACAGAATACTCTACTCTCTGGCTAATTAGTTTGCTCAATTCAAGGTGGAAAGCTTTCACTCTCTATTGCTTAGTGGTGTACATCTAATCAATTATTGAAATTATGAAAGCAAAGCTTTGGGCTGTTTATGTATGTAATTCAGCTTATTATACAAAATTATAATTACGTTTTTCAATTTAACTTATTTTTGTGTTTAATTAACCTACATATGAATTTAACTAAAACAAATATGTACTGACAAAAACTAGTTGAATTTTGCCCACAGGCAATAAATTAAACACTATTCCTGAACACAATGTAGTTAGTTTAAATGAAATTAATTTAGAAATGTTAATTAATTTACAATAAACACAATTTGCTTTTTAAGCCAGTAAATATCCCATTTTAACTTAAAAATATGCTGAAAATTTGAAATGATTTTCTTAAAAATACAAAGCAAAACCTATCAGATATTTGTATTTTGTATTTTTTAATAACCTTAAAATTCTAGTTTTTATGATTTATACTTAAGTTTTGCTGGAACCACATTGCTAAAGTCGACCTTGCTATTATATTTAACTTGAATTGTTATACATACTTTAGCAATTACTAATAAATAATTAATAAATATACGTATGTAATAAATGTTGTGTTAATATGAATGGCTGTGTTATTTTTTAACAATATTTTATATTTATATGTATGTATGTATAATTAGTAAACTAATTATATAGTTGTATAAATTATTTATTTATGTATGCAATAATTCGCAAAAACATGTCAGTAATAGTCCCTGAATACCTGTGTAACTGTTGTGTATGTTAATATTGACATATTATTTATTTAATTTGTTAAATATTTTTAAGTAATTGTTTGATTTTTTCAAAAAAATTTTCCAATAATAACGGACCATTAGATTTGATTGTATCAGCGCTTCTTTTTGTCATTTTTCTTATTGTTTATATCAATTTAAATTAGTGATAATGATATGTAGTTATAAATTTTAATTACAATTTTTTATTTATTATTTCAACTTTATTTATATTAAAATTTAAACGTGTCACTTGTATGCGTATTTTTTTCAATTATAACCTTAGCAAACGAACAACTCATTTAGAAATACATATCGATGGTCTCATGTAGAAAGGCCCTAACTCGCATATTTGAAACTTTACAGGAAAAGGTAAAAACATAATAGAAACTGTAATATTCAACATGTAACTTTTTTTGTACAACTGATTATAAAAGCGTTATTTTTTACACTATTTACACTATTACACTATTCGAAAAAATAGCGAGTTAGGGCCTTTCTATATGAGACCAACGATATGTAGCTATGTATGAAAAGAAACAAATTTTAAAACAAATTTTGTAAAAATTTTTTCAGTTTTTAAGCCAACATTGTCATAAGTATCCAACATTGAAATTGTTTTAATTTTATTTGTTAAAGTTAATTTAATAACAAACAGTCCTTGACTTAATTCAGTCAGGATACTTGTGCTCATACATTTTGATTTAATTAAAGATACATAAAATTGTTGGCTAAATACACACTCCCTTCCATTCTCCTTTGTGTCATGCACACAATAATAAATAATATTTTATTCGAGTGACAATGTGGCGATGATGGGAAATTTTGTTATCACACACGCAAAATAGTAAAACTCACACCCACATGCGCACTCATACACATTGATGAGAGACTATAATAGAAAATGAATGGCATAAACAGTGGAATAGAAAAATATAAATCGTAAACGAAAATAAACAAAACCCATACCGCATCGCACCGCACCGCACAGCACTGTACCGAACTGAACTGAACTCAACTGAGTTAAATCGTAGTGAGTGAGTGAGTGCATGGTTGATGCACGTTGTGTTGATGATTTTGATGATGTTAATGCTGTTATTGTTATTGCAGGTCTCATTGCTGTTGGTATTGTTGCTATTGGGCTTGAATGCAAACCACGGTGATAGATCTACATACATATATACATACTTATGTATATTCGAGTACATGCATAGAAGAAAAACACAAACATTAGTTGCAAATAACTACAGCCAAATGTAGTCATGCAGCATGAGACTGAGACTGTGAATAAAACTTTGAATAAATGAGAAATAACAACCACAAATTGTAGCATTCAATGCACACAAAGCCACATATACAAATGCACATGTATGCATACGAGTGATGCGTGAGAAGTATTTTAAAACGTTAAACGTCAAATTTTGCTTTGTCAAAAAATCTAATATGTGAAAATTGGCTTGGCCTTTGATGTATTAAAGCACGTATGTATATCTCGTTGACTGTAAAGCCGGCCACTCATGTACAGTTTTAAATGTCAGTTTCAACTGTTCAGTTACAGAGTTAGCAAAAATTGGGCTCTATGCAACTGTCGGCCTTTCCTTCAGATAGATAGTAGTCCAATTTAAGTGCCTAATGTCAACCTCCTCGTGGTGCTAACTGGGGATTAGTGTCATACATTGGATTGTATGACTAACAAACTGACAGGGTTATATATGGTCGGGGGGCGAGGTATAGGTGTACACCCCACCTAGACCACACCCCCACTACCGGCCTAGAAATGGTTACTAGTTCCATGAATTGCAAGTGTTCGAATCTAGATAGAGTGGAATCTGGTTTACTAGAGGAAGGTCGAAGCCGACCGGAGTCTCTATCTGGTGCTGCGGGATCAGTTATTGCCCGGGGACATATCCCTAGTTTTATTATTAGGGTGACGAACATAGAAATATTGCAAATATTTCAGTCAAAATCATTACGAGCAATAACAAATGCTCCTTCTTATATAACAAATAAAGCAACATAATGACCTAAAAATTCCATTTGTAAAATCTTAAATAAGAAAATTTAGCTGCAGCAATTATTTAGAAAGAATTAGTAACCACACACATACATATGTATATTGGCAATCACATTATTAGATGTGACTGATAAAGTCAAAAGACTTAAACGAAAACATGTTTTAGATCTCCCTTTTATTTAATGCAATATCGTAGAATTTAAAAATAATAACAATGAAATTATGTAATTGATAAAATAATATACGAGTATATTTCTTTAAATAATAATGTAATATTTTACACGTTACATATATATAAATTAGCTCTATATATTCAAATACATGCATACATAATAAAAGTTATTGATTCCATTGGGAATTTGTACGATATGTCATTTTTAAAATTGATAAAATTTGCTCTGACAGTTTCAACTGAAGTGAACGTGTGTGGAGGTTCAGCTGTACCGTTCTCAGTTCAATTTATGTCGAGCTAGAGGGCGTATCATGTCGCGTAAACAGAACCCAGTGATATTTGAATTTATTACAATATATAGATCTGAACCATGCCTATGGCAAGTTAAATCTAGCGAGTACCATGACAGCACAAGAAAATATGCTGCCTAAAACAAGCTGGCGAAAAAGTTACAAAACGTAGAACCCGACGCGGCAAAGAAATCTGTTTTGTCAAAAATAAACCGCTTAAGATCAGCTTTTTGCAAAGAAAAAAAGAAACTTGAGGCATCAAAACTGTTAAAAACTGAAGTATTGAACTGCACGTGTTATAACAGTTGAAACGTAAGTGAGTGAGTAATCGGCTTGAGAGGTAATATATAATTCCACGATGTATTTTGCAGACTTTAACTAATTGATTCCATATACATAAAAACATGTTTCAAAGACACTTTTGCACCGATGTCTCCCAGTGTGGTGTATTGTGCCAAACTCTGCTGTTTTACTTCAAATTTTATTTTTATTATTTTGTACGTACGATTTTAAATAACTTTTTAGATAGCCCTCAGAAATACTTTCACACAATCATCAACATCCATACCACACACACTCACATATGCTCAAATAAATGTCACAAAATGTGATTTTGTGTTTGTTTGCTGTTTATTTTAGAAATAAAAAACAAAAATTCCCCAAAAAAATATATGCATGTATTTGAAGAGAAAAAAGCAACAGCTACGATAATGTTATGAAAAAATAACAAACAAAAATGAAGAATCTAAAGGACTATAAAGTGGTAGTGTTACAAAAATTTACAAACAACACAACTACTCGTATAGGAAGCACAACCACTTATGCAATAAATAACCACACTATCATACAAATGCATGTATGTGTGTATTTAGGAAATATTTGTATGTGAATATTAGTATGACTCATGTTTATACACTACATCACCACAGTGGAGAGGTTATATTGAATTTGTTCTGATATTTGTAACGCTCAAAAATATTAGTCTAACACCCACCTTAAAAAATACCGATCGACTGAGAATAATTTTCTGAGCCGATCAAACGATGTCCGTCCGTCCATCTGGCTGGCTGGCTGTCCATGTTAACCTTGTGCGCAGAGTCCATACTAGTAATTAATTATAGCTCCCATATAAGACCCGCTTGTGAAAATCAGTTTATTATGCATGAATCTTTTACAAGTGTTCATATCGAGATACAATTTAATGCAAATAATTTGTATATGCCCAGAAGTCACGCTACTATGGGCGCTCCTATTTCTAAAAAATTGTTTTACTCGTATACAAGGTGTAGGTAGGGGATTATATGGTCGGGCGTGACCGGTTATACTTTCTTACTTGTTTATGTTGCAAATAATGTTTATGTTTTAAATGATTTTAACGATTTTACTGCTCATGATGATAATGACAATGATGATAATGATGATGACGACGATGACAATGGCGTTATTTATATTTGTGTTTATTGCTGCCACTTAAGCATTCCTACTGATGTTGCAACTTTATTTTTGCTAATGGCATATAAAAATACTGAATGCCAGAGCATTTTAATTTTTATATACATGCTTATAGTGGAAACAAAACAACAACTAAAATATTGATAAAAGAAGCATGAAAAATGAAAACATAAAGCACTTTCTGCAAAAATACACACTGAAAAAAGGGAGTGTAAATAACAAAAAAATCTAAAAAAAAAACTCTAAAAAAATATTCAAATACTAAACGTTCTCTCCATGCGGTTTATTTATATGCCTGATGAGTTTTTAGCAAACGTTTTGAAAACAAGCATGAATGTTTTGAAATGTCATTAAGGATATATGTGCAAACATACACCCTCACTGCATACTGCCATTTACTATCATTTTCTCCCTCAAACACACACACATTTAGCTGGAATGCAAAAATGATAGTGAGAAATAAAGCCTCTAGAGGCATAAATACACAGAACAGTGCAAAAAAGAAAAAGAAAACTAGTAAAAATAACAAATAGATAGTTTATGGATCTTTAATACCGCAAACACTCAAACAAATACACACACCATGCACACGCAAGCAAACAAAAGGACGTCTCCAAAGCTGTGAATATGTTGCCAGCATAAATTTCAAGTCTGTTGGCATGATGATGCGTGTGTGTCTTGTTTGTTTTAAGGATTTTTCTGTTTTTTCTGCTGTCATTTTTTGATATCAATATTGCTTATGTGTTAGTGTATAGTTTTCTCTGTAATTTTGTTGTTGTTTATGATGCATAAACAGACACACAGAGGCACTCAAATAACATAAAATAGTTTTTAATAAAAATCGTAAAACTGAAATTTTTACAAATCCCATAAACCACAATTTTATTATGAAAAAAACGCTGTTAGTTTTGCGAAATCTCTTAAAAGCTACTGATAGTGTAAAATATATTTTAAAGTTCATTTAATCTAAATCAATTAATACAAATCTTTACGGATATTATTTATACTGTCTAAATGTTGTTAAAACTTGTTTATACAAATTTGACTCATAATATATTTTATATCTATAAAGCTATTCAATACTCACCTAATATGTTAGTCATTACAGTAAATTTTATAAACTATTCTCAACACCTTTAGTAAATTTTGCATCTACATATCTGTAACAATTTTATTTAACAAATAACTTGTAAAAGCTGTCATACAACACGGAAATATGAATATGTTTTTAATGAACTTTTTACATAACATTTGAAATGTACATATCATTTATTTAATGTAGTATTTTATCGCGCAATTATTACAAATCGTATACTTTTTTCATATACTTAGTTGTGAATTTGTTGCAATTTAAATGTGCTTGTTGCAGCAATAAATGAAGAGAATTCAACATTCAATTGTGGGGTATATAATATGCTCCGCAAACTATGCTATACAAAACCAATATCCTTATAAGTATGCCTTTTTATTCACAGTTATATTTACATGCTGTTATGCCAAATTTCAGTTAGAGTAGAAGCAAACTTGTATAACTTTAAAATTGTATTACAATTTTATTATTAGTATTTCAGATATGTATATCCAAAAATATTTACTTTAATATCGAGGTAGTCGAGGTTATTTTTATAGAACATTTATAGATTTTATTGATTTTCAATACGAACATTTTCGATCGTTTATATAATAATTAACAATATTGGAGTACGTAAGATATCCGGGGATATCCGATCTGTTTTACCAATTCACAAACATTGCAGAAAATAACAATTGTGATTTCGTAGGTCTACTGAGATCGAAAACTTCTCAGTTCGTCTTTATGATGCAACTGCAGAGACAAAACTAATACTCATATTCTTTAGACCCTACACCACCATAGTGGACAGGATATATTGGATTTGTGCTGATGTATTAATTTTAACCAGTATAGCTTCTCCGGAAAATGTTGGTTTCCAAATAATATTCAACACAAAATATGTTTCATATTTACACAAATCATGCGCCCAATTTTATGATGATCGGCCCATAATTAGTCAAAGCTGCCATATAAGACTCACTGCTGCAATTAAGATATCGAGATAAAATTGAAGACAAACAATATTGATATGTGTAGAAGTCATTTGTGACATCAATTGTTGGATGATTGGTCCAAAACTGCTTTTGCACAAATACTGGATACAGGGCATTTTATGGTCGAGCTGGATCGACAATACGAGTACGTTCTTACTTGTTTTTGTTTGTATTTGATATGAAAACATATGCATAAAACATGAATAATATTCATACATAAAAACAAAAACCATCATTCAAAACAATAGCTAAACTACAGGTGTTTCTTTTAGTTCAGTTTTTGTACATACTTGGTTCGAAAACCCAAAATAAATTTATGATGAAATCAGTAAGTTTTCATATTGTATGTAATTAAATCAACATACATACATATGTATGTGTCGATAAAATGACATGTAATTTAAATAAACAAACATCCTATATGTATTGATATGACCCATGAAAAGGGGATAATTTCAAAAATGTATAAACAAATTTAAAATTTGAAAGAAAATGTTTTATCTATATCTTTGCTGCGGAATTCTTTAACATAGAGCTGATTTTAACAAATTTAATTTTATGGATTTTATATTTCAAACAAAATAGTGTTTGCTCGTAACATTATTTTGTTGAAATATGGAATTTATAGAATCGCAAAAATAAAATCAAAGCAAACGCAAATTGTGTCTCAAATTCAGAATAAAAAACCACAATAAAAATATAGTCCAACGGAAATTTCTATCATAAAAATAATTAAAGTACTAGACTTACAACAAAAGAAATATGTACATATGTATGTAGCTAAACACAATCTAGTGTAAATTAAATCTTTTTTAAATGTGAAATATGTAGTTAGAAATTTAATCATAGTTAGTTTTACCAGAAACAGCTCAAAATGAGTCATTCATTTAATGTGTCCGCTTGTAGTTCATTCGTCATCAAGCTGCTACTGCGGCAATAGAGAAACATCATTTAATATTTGTTACTTTGGAATTTTTTTAGTTTAAGTTTACACCTAGATGTTGTTCATCTTTACACTTTAAAGTAAAGATCATCATCATCATAAGTCTTGATGGATGTTTGCGAGACAGTAAAAATTTACGAGTATTTACTGATAAAGCAAATCAACTACTGAAGACGATGTAGGGCGCAAAATAAAAAAAAAAAAGATTTGAAATTGTATAAAAATTATTTTAAAATGCAATAATATTTTAAAAATTGCTAGTATGTATTTGGTAGTCTGAAGTAAATATTGAAACTGTTGAAGCTAAATTTGAACAAAATTTTAGCATATACGAGTACATACAGTCGCACAGTAAAGTATACATACCCCCCTGAAAAACGGGGTTTTGGGTTATCTATGAACAATTTAGCAATAAAGTTAATTTCAAACAAATTCAATCGAACAACAGACAATAAATTTTGAGCAAAAATTTTTTCCACACAATATTTATTAACAAAACTATATAAAATTCATTTTTCAAACACAGAAAAGTCTACATATTTTAAATAAAAAAATTATTTGGGCTAGAAGTAAATAAAAAAACAACAAAATTAATACTTAGTGGGTTCGCCTTGGCTTTGTAGAACAGCATTTAATCTATTTTTCATAGAATTTGCTAATGTGTAATTATTTGAAATTAAATTCCATTCTTGAAGTAGAGCGTTTTTAAGATCCTGTTTATTTTTAATTCATCCCATAAATTCTCTATAGGGTTTAAATCCGGTGACTGAGGTGGCGATTGAAGTTGATGAGGCACGTTATACAGTGGTCATTCTTTAACAACACCAGCGGTATGCTTTGGGTCGTTGTCTTGCTGAAAGTAGCAACCTTCTGCAAGACCCAATTTATTCGCGTAGTGCCTCAGATTATCTTTGAGAATAGAAAGCAAGTTTTTAGGCAATAATGCCTATTATTTCGACGCCATACTTTTTGTTTTCCGTCATAACCAAACAAGTTGAACTTGCTTTTGTCGGTAAATAAAATATTTATTAGCCCAAAACCCCTCATCTGCATCAATGTATTTTTTGGCAAATTCGACGCGTTTTTGCATATTTATTTTACTTATAAACGGCTTCTGTCGGGGCACACGGCTGTGAAATCCATTGCTTTTTAAAACGTGTCTCACCATTTCTGGATGCACTGAAGCAATATGCTGGCGTTCTAAGGTCTTTGCAATTTCTACTGCCGTAATTTTAGGCTTTTCTTGAACATTTAACAAAATTTGCCGCTTTTCACGTGGAGTCAGTTTAGGTGGGCGACCACTTTTTGGTTTGTTTTCTACACTTTTTATTTCATTATATTTCCGAATTATTGTCTGAATGCTTGATTTTGGATGCCCAACTAGTTTTTTCATCTCTATTAAAGATTTTTTTCTTTATGGAACTTCACGCACTTTTACACAAATTTCTTTACTCATTTTCGTTAAATAACAAAATTAACTGCAAAATTAACAACAATTAAACTTTTTTCTAAATAACAGTATCTCGTGAAGATGCCTGAAGTGTGTGGTTATTTTATCATTCTTGGTGTGTGGTAGGTAGCACTGTTTAAGTACGAAGTTGCATTTTATTTATTTTTCCACATAGTCGTATGCAGACTTTTCTGTGTTTGAAAAATGAATTTCATATATTTTTGTTAATAAATATTGTGTGGAAAAAAATTGTTCGTCAAAATTTATTGAATTTGTTTGAAATGAACTTTATTGCTAAATTGCTCATAGATAACCCAAAACCCCGTTTTTCAAGGGGGTATGTACACTTTACTGTGCGACTGTACATATTTTGAAAGTGTTAAACAGATGTTTGTAATATTTCTAATAATTCTGACAAAAATGAGATCAATTTAAAAACAAACACAATGATAAAAACAAAATACTTGTTTCAACAATTTAAATTGCAATGTTTTTATACAACAAAAAAATTTAAGCAAGAAGAAACTTGCAAAAAATGTCAGGCAGTCATACTTCAGTCAGTCACTCACTCACTCAGTCAAACTTAAGAAATCTTCTTTCTTGTTCATGTTCAAGTGCTTTGAAAAATCATTTTATGACATTGAAATTAAATTGTCTGCAACAAACGGAACTAAAAAGATTTCAAACCAACACTTAAAACGTATGTATATGTATGTACGTAGAAACGCATTCCTATACACACTTATGTATTTGCAACAACTATTTTACGTACGTATGTATGTATATACATTTGAGACATACAGAATAGAAACTACAATGTTTAAGAAACGATTAAATAGGGAAGGGAAAGTCACAGAGAGTGAGAACGATAGAGAGGAAATGGAAAGTGAAATGGAGGAAAACTACCAGATATGTAAGTACAAGTATGTATGCATATGAATACGAATATAAAAGTGCATTAAATGGAACAGATGTCGGAATGAATTTGAATTGTAAATATGTGTGCACATTCATTCAATATTTTTAAAATCATCATGATGATCATCACCACAAACAATCTTGTTGCTGTTGTACAGCAGGTTAATTTTTATTAAGCACAGACAACAACAACAACAACAACAACGGCAACAACATCTCAAGCAAAAACAGCAAGTGTTTAGCAAGTGACACTTGTACACTTTTTCAAATTTTTAAAACACACAAAAACATTTGCTGTTCAGGGTGATTTACGGAAAAATACAAAATCCATGTCAATCCTAATACCGATAAAGTTTGTGCGGGGTGTTCATTGTTGACTGTTGTTTGATTCCCTTTCCCTTTAAGTGGCATTGTTTGCTATGAAACGTTTAAAAATATTTTCTTAAACATTTACTCAATGTCAGGAATTCAAATGCATTCAATTTTCTTTAAGAAACATTTTAAATTAGAAAATTTCACTGACATGATTTTGTCGAATGAGTTTAAGTGCATTTTCTTCTATTTACTAAAAACTGCTATTAATTAAATTGCATCAGATTGGTATGGGAAATTTTTCAAAGTTTAGTATATCTTATTTGATATGTTAGTTTATTTTATGTAAAAGTATTTTGTGAAAGTGGGTTTTTGTTAAAATTCACATCTACACATCAACACATATACTTACATATATGTACAAGTTACTTACTTTTTTCAACTCAATTTATTTACTTTTTTTTCAAAAAAAGCAATCAAGAAAACACCAACCAACCAATAATAAAAAAGAAGTTGGAGCGCAATATTCGGCTGTGCCGAATCTTTAATACCCTCCATCTAAACATAATAAGAAATACAAAAACTTATAGGACTAGAATATCCTTATTCTGTGTTTTCTATTCAGTCTTAGTGTAAATTTTATTAGTATTTTATATATTGCTTGAAAGACAATTTTACGACCAACATAATTAATGTTGAATATTTTGCAATTTTATCTAATTTTGAGCATTTTTAATGATGTAATTACCGATTCTTACTGTAATTTACAGAGTTTGTCTGATTTTCATAATATTCTTGAGTGTAATTTAACAATTTCTAAAAATTGTCCATATTCACAACAAGTTAAGAAACAGAGTATAAAACAGAGTGTAAAAAAGGATAAGATATAAGATGAAGCTTTTTTGTTTGAATTTGATCTCAATAACATTATTTACAAAAGATTTATGGTAACGTTGTTTACAAGAGTTATATGGTGGGTTGTTATGCTCGGTAGTGGACTTAATTCGGGAGCTATTGCCTATTATTGACTGACAGCTATAAAATCCAGTAGCATAATTGCCGTATAACCGATTTCTGGATTAAAGTTACTGATCTATATAAAAGTTGGTTGGTTTGTGGGTTTATTTGTTTTTCGGAAATGGTTCTTATATGGCAGCTATGACAAAGTATGGGCCGATCTTCTTATATTTTGGAATAGTGATTTTTATGCATATGAGGATATTTCACGTCAAATTTCAACATATAGACGGTATATTTAAGATATATATTAGTATTAACGTGGATTTCGGTAGTGCACCTTCAATAGGCGATATAGTCAAATATGAACCGATATTCTCAAAATCCAGCATTTTGATTTTGGCATGTATGTTTTGAGGATGTTTTAGCTTAATTGGTTAGCGCATTTGATCATTTAGCATGAGTTGATATTTGTAGCCCGGGTTCTATTCCCAGTCGCTGCCAGTCAAACAATATCAGTTTCAGATAATTATTAGTTTTCTTTTCTATCCATCATAACTAATATTTATCACAGCGCCATCCTTCGGTGGTATATCATTTAAACGCCACCGAAGTAAAATAATTATATAAAGGCTTTAAATCAAGCTTTGATCAATGCGCCTACTCACCACCAGAGGTGCTGCAAGTCTGCACTAATAACAACCATAACGCGCAATTGCAATTCTTTCACCACTTTTAGTTCTTCAACTTTCGATCCCCTTTCCAAAGAAAGTAACGCAATTATATATAGTCCCTTAAATAGTCCGTGTAAAATTTTGGATTGGTACCCGTATTTTTAATAGATTTATGAGCATTAAAATGATTTTCGGAAGAAGGCTTTATATGGGGGATACGGTTAAAAATTAACTGAAATTCAACATGATTTATACCAGTTTTATACGTATTTAAGTTAATTTTGTACGTGGACTTTATGTGTGGTCTATGGTCAAAAATAGACTGAACAAAAAAAAATTGTTTTACGATTTCTTTTTGCATGAATTTTGCTGAATTTTGTCTTGATATTCCATATTTATAGGCATTTTTGTATAATTGAGCAATATTTTGGGAAGATTTTTGTATGGCGGCTATGAGAAGTCGTGGACCTATTCTTACTATTTTCCTAACACTTTCTTCTTTTATCATAAAAACAACGTACACAAAATTTCATGTTATTATCTGCAATATATTTAAAAATATAGCAAGAAAAATATTTAAAAATATAAATTTTTTACAGAGGTTGTCTACATTTTGATACATAACTCTGGTTCTACTATACCGATTTTGCTGATTTTCGATACCAAACTGCTTAGGAGAACTATAAATGGTTTTTTGTAAACGTTGTTGATTTCGGTTGTGTCCTTTGGACGTGAGAGAGTTTTACACAAACAGACAGACAGACTGACGGGCATGGCTCAATCGACTTAGAATTTCGTAAGGATCAAAAATATACTCGTATATACTTTGTTGGGTCTGAGATGAGTTTTTCTCAATGTTACACACCACTTATGGTGGTGAAGGGTATAAAAACAGACGCCAACGAACACAACAACTTTTACAGGCAGTACATCTGTACAACTGTGTTAAATACAGTCAACGCAACACAACATTTGAAGTAGTTGTCAGTAATTTTTTATGTAGTTATGTAGAGTGAAATCATGCGTAAAACGTAATATAAAACATGTCGTCCATACATTCGCTTATTTGTTTGTAAGTGTATCTCTTTCTCTGTTCATGAGTTTTAGAGGATGTGTGTTTTTGTTTACAAGACTCAAGCCAGAGTTGTTTTTTTTTATTACTGATACGTCTTATACTTCTTCTTCTTCAACATCTTCAACTTTTTCCATCAACATCATCATAAACAAGTGTTGAATACAGCTTTTTGTATGAATGTTGCTACAAATAAACATAAAATACATCTGAGACCCTTACAACGCTTCATCGGGATTTCCATTAGTTTAATGTGAAAATTAAAATAATGAATTAATCTGTAATTTATTAACGGATGTTTTTGAAGCTTATTAAGGTCAACGGCGGTCACAAGATTCCAAAGTGAGGCTTCAAACGATATAAATTTTATGTTTTTGATCCATACGATTTTCAATATACAGTGCTTGACAAAACAATGGAAACTTTTCTTAAAATTTACTTCCTTACTGGTCTCAAATCTAAATTATTTCTTGAATAAAAACTAACAATTGTTTCAGTATTTTATTTTATAGATTGTTTTTGATATATTTACTAAAATTAAATAACATAAAATATCATATATCGAAAATTATGAAGCGAAAGTAAAATTATTCAATATTTGGGTATTGACAAAACAATGGAAACTAAAATTTTACTTCAATAAAATTTGTTGACCAGTTATCAAAACTTAATATTTTGTTGGATATCCTTTATTTGTGATAACTGCATCACATCGACGATGCATTGAACCAATCAATTTGTTAACTGTGTCTTTTGATACTTTTTGTCATTCACTTAAAACTGCATTATATAAATACTCTTTTCGTGTGAAATTACGTAATCTTATTTGGCAATCTACAATTTCACATAAATTTTCTATGGGATTGAGATCTGGGGATTGGGCGGGCCACTTCAAAACACCCACCTCATTAAGTTGTAACCAGTCAGCTACAACGCTAGAGGTATGTTTGGTTCATTGTCCTGCTGAAATCGCCAAATTAGTGGCATGTTCTCTTCTGCATATGGATACATTATGTAGTTTAAAATGGCTTTATAGCCTACACCAGTTAATGTGTCTTTTATGTCATGAATTGGGTCCATTTCTTGCCGAGAAAAACACCCCCAGACCATAATATTGCCACCTCCATACTTGACTGTCTTACATTTATATTTTGGGTCAAGTCACTTTCCCTTTGGACGCCTCACAGAGGACCTTACATCATTTCCCCTTAAATTATATTTAGACTCGTCTGAGAAGAGGACAGTGTTTCATTTCTGTCTAGACCAATTAATATGCTCTTTAGCAAATTTTAAACGAGCTGTGCGCTTTTTCTTAGATATCACAGGTTTTTTCACAGGGCGAAAGCATCCGAGACCAGCCTCGCGAGCTCGACGGCTAACTGTTCGTGAGCTAATATTTAATCCGAGAACATTTTTAACTTCTGTCGATGTCATTTGCTGGTCTTTTTTAAACGCCCTTGCTATTAATTTAACTAAAAACGCTCTGCTTTCTGTTCCTACATATTAATTTGTATATGTTTTATCTTGTACAGTTAGGCTCTGGTGTATTTTATTTGTCGTTGTAGTCGTTGTTATTGTACTTACAAGTTTAATTTTTATTATGTTTGCTGTGAACGTATGAAAGCCTATTAAATATTATGGGCTTCAGTCATACAAACATGCCTCTTTTACCATGGAGAAATCTTTGGGTAAATGTCTTTTCAGCACCTTGAATTTAAACACAGACACGACAGCACGCACTTTTATTCCATTACGTTGCTGACAAACATACTTTCAACCTTAGAAATTTAGCTGCTGTAACGATGTTTTTGTTTTGTTTTGTTTTGTTGTTAATGAAATAATTTTGGATGAGTTTCTTGCAAATTGTTTCTGTATTTTTTACTGCTCAATTTATAATGCTTTAATGATCCATACAATTGAATTGAATTGTAACACTCAGGTATTTAAGATGATAAACAAAAACAAATTACAAGCTCATAAATCGTAAGAAATTTAATACATGTTCAAAATTGACAGCAAAATATGGCAAATATTGGAATGTTGTTGTTTGTTGCGAGTGTTGCATTTCAAGCTTTAGCTACATACACTAACAGTCAATGAACTATTCAACAACAAAAGTCATGGAAATTATTCTCAGGTATCAATTTGAAAAAGATCAATGAAACGGAAATTGAAAATTATTTGCTTTAAGTCACATTCCAAAAAAAGAAACGTGTAAAAAGAAAGGAAAAACTCTACTCACTATCAAATATTTGCGGTTACACAAAGAATCTATCACAACAGATAATTATTACAATCACTTTTATTTGCTGCTGTTGTGAAAGTTGAAATGATTAAATTTCATATGCTATGAATACACACCCCTTTAAATACTTACGAGTATTTTCAACAATTTCCAAGTGGATGACATTCTCTTTGCAAGCTTCATAAAATTTCAATCAAATTTTCTGCCCTTCCAAAAGAAAATGCATTTGTTTTTTTTATGATCTAAAGAAATATTTTGATTAACTTTATTTGCAACCAATAATTTTTTTAATTTTAAATTTTTTTGTAAGTACTTTTGGGGTTTCTTTAATTAGTTCAACAACAACTAACAAGAATTTTATTTTATAAAATATTTTCATTTTCATTTAACTTGCCTTTTTCGCTTCTTTACACACAATAGTGAATGGGAGTATATATAAGTTTGTCATTCCGTGTGTAACAGTGAGAAATATTCCTCTGAGACCCAACAAAGTATGTATATTATTGATCCTTATGGAATTCTAAGTCGATTGAGCGCCATGCCACTCTCACGTCCAAAATATACAACCAAAATCAACAGAGCTTACAAAAACACATTTATAATTCTCCTAAGCGAATCAACATTTTAACATTTTTAGAAATAAAGTGAAAGAAACTTAAGACATTAACATCGGACAACACTGTATTAAACATTAAATTATATTTAGTTGGTCGAAATATTGGAAATTAATTAAAGACAACAAAAATTAAAAAACGAACAATAGTTTTTATAGAGACCTCAAGCCGAATTTATAAAGTAAAAAGATTTTTAGAAATTGTAATCCAGAAATCATACTAATATCGTTTATACGGCAATTATGCTACTTTGTAGCTATCAGTCAATAATTTGCAATAGCTATCAAAGTAAGTCCACTTCCGATCATAACAACTAACCACACCAGTCTGGTAAATAACGTTATTGAGATCAAAATCAACCAAAAGAAGCCTCAGCTTATAATCTTACCTTTCTCATTACACTCAAGAATATTATGAAAATCAGACCAACTCTGTAAATTATGGTAAGAATCTGCAGTTAAAAAATTAGATAAAATTTCAAAACATTTATAATAAATTATGTTGGTCGTAAAGTTGTCTATACGAGATCTGATCAAAAAATAACCGTTATTTGAAATTTTTTCAAAAAGTATAAATTTATTCATCAGTAACTATCTTGTCCCCTTCAAAGTAATACCCCTCATACCCAATCCTCGAAACACTTCTGAAACGTGCTCCTGTTTCGATTTTTTCTTCTATCTCCTCAATCGTAGCAAAACGCTTTCCTTTCATCAGTGTCTTCAGTTTTGGGAAGAGGAAAGAGTCAGTGGGGGCCAAGTCCGGTAAATACGGTGGTTGAGGCATGATAACGGTTTTGTTTTTGGCCAAAATCTCACGCACAAGCATCGATGTGTGAGCTGGTGCGTTATCATGGGGCAAAATCTATGATTTTTCCACAGTTCTGTGCATTTCTGACGAATTGATTCGCGCAAACGGCGATAACATCAAGGTAGTATTCCTTATTGACGACCTTGTGGCAAGAATTCATGATGCACCACGCCATTGCAGTCGAAGAAAACTGTGAGCAAAACCTTCACATTTGACCGAACTTGACGTGCTTTTTTCGGTCTTGGCTCTTCTGGACGTTTCCATTGGGATGATTGGGCTTTGGTTTCAATGTCATAGCCATACATCCATGATTCGTCACCAGCTTTGACCTTTTTGAAGAAATCTGGATCGTGGATGACGATGTTCAACAGTTCCTGAGCGATGTTCATACGACGTTGTTTTTGCTCAAAATTTAGCAATTTTGGAACAATCTTCGCTGCTGCACGTTTCATGCCTAAATCATCCGTAAAAATTGCTTGGCAAGAGCCAATGATATGTCAACATCATCAGCAACCTCTCTGATAGAATTTGACCATTATCAAAAATCATTTTCTTCACTGCTTCAATGTTTGCATCGGTTGTTGACGTGCTCGAACGACCAGGACGAGCATCGTCATTGACATCTTATCGGTCTTCCTTAAACCAGTTATACCACAATTTAACTTGTGTTCTGCTCATAGTAGACTCGCCAAACGCCGCAGTCAGCATTTCAAATGTGCTCGCGCATTTAATTTAATTTTTTACACAAAACTTAATACAGTTTCTTTGATCCATTTTTTCAAATAGTAAAAAATCGAAGAGCACACCAAAACACGACTAACCTTTTTATCTCTCAAAAACAAACTGTCAATCCAAAATGGGTGATATTACTAACATATATAACAGACATGTGTACCAATTTAACAGAAAAAAATGCGAAAAACGAACATACTTAACTCACGAAATGTGAAAATAACGGTTATTTTTGATCAGACCTCGTACATGCAACTTAAATAAAAAACACTGAATAAGGATATTCTAGTCCTATAACCAGTGTAATTTTTGTTAGTTTATTTCTTATTATATTTAGGTGGAGGGTATTTAAGATTCGACACAGCCGAATATTGCACTCTAACTTGTTTTTCTCTCCCACCGTTTAACCTCAAAAGCACTTGATACATTTTAAACGCACCAGCAAAAAAAAAACGCGCTTGAAACTTTCGAATACTTACAAGTTTTGCTTGCTTGGACTTTGGGAAACTTTAGGGGTTTTAAAGTGACTACTTTATCTTTTTAATGGCAATAATTGTTGTTGTGCTTGTAGTTAAAATACTAAAGTCTTGGCATAACTTTGTTAAAGGGAATAAGTAGAAAATTTCAACTGATGGCAAATAATTCTAACAGCTTTTTCTTTCCATACTGTTTGAATATTTTAAGTGAATAATGTAATTCAATTTTAGATGATCTAGATATTTCAAATTCTATTTCGTTGAAAATTAAGCAGCCATAACTATTATGGATTCGAGTAGATTTGCTTATTTAAGTCAAAAGAAAATAAATAATAAATGCTGGCAATTTGAAAAATATTATTTTGTGTTTTTCGTTTATTACAAATTCATAAATATTTCCGCGAATCAACATGTGTTTATGTTTAAGAGCTGTAAATAGAAAATTCTTTTTTAAACAGTTTATTTTATTTCAACAGCCAGTCCAACGCCACACTCATACAGGAAGTTTTTATTTTACCATTAATGTACGCAACAGTGCTGCAATAGTGTGTTTGCTTTGTTGTGCATAAGTCTAAATATAAAATATATCATTGGACATGACTCAGAGTCTACTTCAGAGTACAATGCAATTTCATATTATTTGTTTTTGGAAACAGTAGTTTCATTTTTGTGCGTTTCTCTATGTAACGCCTAAAACAAATTTAAAAGATTTTTGGTGGTAAAATTTTTAAAAGTTTTTTTATTTTTATTTTTATTGGCAACACTCTGTTTACCATTATTAATTTTTTGTGGTGTTTTTTTATAATTTATGAAATAAATTAACCGTGTCACTAAATTAACATTTTCAAATTTAGGTAATTTTGAAAAGTTAGATTAATTTTGATTACACAGAGTGTTTTTTAGTATATGTATGTAAATGAAAAGTAAACATGGGTAAAATCAATTCCTGTGATGTTAGTACTCGAAAGATTATGTTAAACTGTTTGAACGTAATCATCCGTCCATCCATTGGACGGATGTAGAATTCAAAAGACAATTTTTTGCTGGAAAGAAATATGTTTGTCGGCCAAAGTTGAACGAATTTGATCCAAAGTACACTCACTTTGAAGCATTGAGGATATTCTATAAAGCTTTGGTGTGCCATGCCGTCACATGGTGTTTGGCCGCTGCACAAAATTGAGGGAAATATGGATAAGTTTCAGTATGCAAGATTTCTAAGCGATACAATGATATCGTATGCTGATGAGAACATGCCAGTAACATGGATATTTTAACAAGATAACGATCCGACGCATACGGCTCATTATGTCAAGCAACGGTTTTTTTTAACAATTCCGTTACTCTGCTTGACTGGCATTCATGCAGTCCGATTGAGAACTTATTGCAAGTTGTAAAAACCAAAGTAAGCTCTGTAAAAATAAGCAATTTTAATAATCTCTTTGCTGGAACAAAGAATGCTTGGGAAGCCATTCCAAGTAGTGTATTTGGTCACCTCAATACCTCGCAGCTGACAAGCTGTTATTTATAACAATAGACTTGCAACAAAGTATTGATATTGATTGATGGAATAGCCTTATGCACTATATGCACGACTGATATCAATCATATTTGAAAATATGACTCACAGATTTATAAAGAATAATTAATTTGACAACAATATGCAGTTATTTTCTAGGAGTAGAAGTAAAATTGACTAAGCTACGACAAATTTTGAAAATATCATGAAACCTTTCGTCCTTAATTAGTTGCACTTAGCTGTATGTTTAGTTTAGCCTTGCTTAAATTTAAAATCATTTCCTGCTCAACTATTCTTCTCTCAGTGTGTGCATTAGAAATAAAAAATAAATTAGCAATAATAATAAAAAACATAAGTTAACAAGAGAAAGCACTATGTGACAACAGACTGAATAATTGAAAGTGAGGTTAAGGAGTCCAACAGAGATCAAGTAAAATGAGTGAAATGCTTCACAATCGTTGACATGTGTACGTATGTATATTTGTGTGTGCGGTAAAGATTTTAATTACTCTCATATACAAACTACTATATGCATATATAAATATCATACTAATATAACGATAATTGAAGATTTTAAAGAACAAAAAAATACAAACAATGTCCTTGTTTAATACATGTAGGCTAGCTACACTTTACACTACTTCCATCCACATGTATAAAATGTGACACAAATCAAACGCACACTTGTGCCGACCATCATCTCGTACCAACATGTGCCGAGACACATTTGTAAAATAACCAGCAGCAGCAGCAGCAAGTGGTTGTGTTTTTGAAACTCATACGGTTAATTGATTATAAGCACAAGTGTAATGGATGTGTAATGGTTGTTTTAGAACCGAAAGAGGGAATAAAAAAATGTGCGATGATGGGTAGGACAGGACTGTAAATAGAGAGAATGTGTAGGGGAAAACATCATATTTAAAATAACGTCATACAAAGAAATTGAGTCATAAATGGTAAGTGAGTAAATTGATTTAATTAAACGAGGATCATGCTTCGTGATTTTGCCTCGAAGTGGCTTCTTAAAAAAAGCAGACTCTTACCTATATAGTTACGTTCTCAGTCTTAGCTGTACGATCTAATAGACATCATTAGCAACACAATGCGATTGTAATTTTAAAATATTTATTAATAAAGATCGGTATAGACCCCAAACAAATCTGTTAAATGTTTGAGGGACATTGGGATATCTTATCGAATATCGTTTAAAAGCTATTTTTAAAATCAATTGTTTACAATAAAAATCGAAAAGGCTATCCTATATCCTACGATGTAATGTGTAGTTATATTTAATGTTACTTTAATAATTTTGTCCAAACTTTTGGACTATCCCTCGTACTCTGTATTATAATATGCACATTCTCTGAATGTGTCATCATAAGTAGTCGTATCTGTATAACAGTTGTCGTTGTTGCTATTTTTTTTTTATTTTTTTGCAAGAAAATAATATAAAATGTCATTAGTTTGCCATGTTTGTTGTTTTTTTTATTTCTTTAAATGTACATAAGGATGGAGCCGTTTATTATGGAATGAAATTGTTCTACATTACTAATATACCGGTTTAATTTCTAAAGTATTTAGAAATATTCTAGGTTTCTTTGAATTGCCTAATGCCGCCCATACATTACACAAGTTTAGTGCTCAAGTCTAGCACTGTACAGTGTATGACGTTATTTGTGCTATTTGAGCAGTGAACTGAGTAAAAATCAAAATGATTTTGATATTTGTACAGTGAATTTGTGTAGTGTATGTGTAAAACGTTCAGTTGTGCCGCGGTTTTTAAAAAAGTAACAACAAAAAATGAGCGCAGGAAAAATATTTTGGATAGAGTTCTTAGAACTATATAAAGAAGCCCCTGCATTATGGCGCATTGAAAGCAGCGATTACAGCCAATCGCGTAATGAAAATCGAAAAATTAATTAATAAATTAATAAATAAATTTGTGTTGATATTCTTTTCTTTTTTTATTGCTACAGCAAGCCATATTTGCACATGTTGCCTTCTTCGCTGATAACTTTAAAATAAAAACTTGCACAGTTTACTTGAATAGTGTGAGTCGCAAGTTTAATTTACGCAGTGTCAGACTTGAGCACTGGGGCCAAATTACCGCATTCGATATCGAGTAAAATTGATCGTAATTTTCTTATTTGAGATTATGGCATTCGATATCGAGCAAGAAATTTAGTACATTTTATCATAATTTCGATATCGAAATCATTTTTCGATACGATAGCTCATTTGATCACGAATGCGGTAATTTGGCCCCTGAACTTGTGTAATGTATGGGTGGCATAAATTAATTTGTCTTTTCCATAAGCAAAATTCGTTTAAGTTTGGAAGTTTCGTTTAACAAAGTCAATTTCCTTTTGACATTTTAGTTCGAGTCATCCTTTGCATAGAATCTGGACCATCCTAATGTTTAAACATAACTTTCTAAACATGTAAGTACATATGTATGCCTGCCTAAAAATGTACTGAGAATGTAGACATATACTAGACCTTTTGTATTTTACATACACGTGTGTAAGTATGTGTGTATTAGTGTGCATATATGTGTATACATATACATATATATATATATGAATAGGTTTTTGTTCTTGTAACTTCTGGCAACACTTTAATTATTTCTCTAGTGTTGGCTTTTTAATTATTAAATGCATGGAAAGTACAGCAGTAGCAGCACCAGCAGTAGCGGTAGCAGTAGTACGAGCATCATCAGCACACTTGCCACGACGTTACTCTTTTTAGCAACAACAATTGCAAAAAAATTAAAAACTGGCATATATCAAAAGCAACAACAAATAATAATAAAAACAAAAATGTAGAAATAAAAGTAGTTGAAAACATACGTATACTAACGTATGTGTGTAGGTGCGTGTACATCAGAGTAGAGTGTAAGTGAGAGCATGTGTTTTTTCTTCAGCTTCATAAGAAATTAGTCCTGTGGCTATAAAAAATAATAAGAAGAGCAACACATCAAAACAACATTAAAAACTGTCAACGACACGTTTCAAGTCTCACGAATGTAGAAACCAACACACAAAATTACAAAAAAAAAAGTTTAAAAACCTACACAAATTAAATGTGAGGGAAGACAGGAAATATATTAAAAAGAAAATATATACAAACACATTCAACACACACACGCACACACTCATACACCAATTTTAAACCAAAAAAAAAATTGTTCAGTTAAAATGGGGTTTCAAATGAAAAGTGGGCGAGTGAGTGAGTAAGTGAGTAAGTGCTGAAGTCCGTTGCTAGAGCTTAGTGTTAAAAATGTTGACGGTTGGTGAAGAAAATGATGCATAAGTACTATATCTGACTCATATTTTTGTCATCACTATCAACAGCCAAAAAACATTAAAGATTAAATGTGGGAACAAATCGAAAAAGTGTGCTGTATTTATGAGATTGCTACTGCTCCTGCTGCCAACTAGATGTTGCTGACTCGGTAATAAAACACTCGCACCAACAGTTTTACGGCCATAAGTTGCTGATGTATTTAACTTTAAAACTGAAATCAACAGTAACAATCATGTTTATTATTTCAGTTTTTTTTTATTTCACTTTCAAGTTTTCTCTTTCTGTTCCTGCTCTTTTCTAGGTGTGCAACATTGTTTTTTATGTGTCTGTCTGTAAGTCCAGCCGTTTGTCGCATGTCCTATGTGCACATATGTTTCTTCTACATTGTAGTTGTACACCGAGTGTGATGAATGTTTAGCCCATAAAATGATTTTGCTATTTTTTTTATATCTTTTGGTTGATTTTTCATTCTCCTCCCTGTCTGCTACTCCTTGATGATGTTTGTTTGTTGCTGGTGCTGTTGTCTCCAATGCTTTTGTTTTTATTGTTATTGTTGTTCTCTTTATTCCTCCTTACAAAGTAAAAGACAATTTACTATAAATGCTGTAAAAGCCGTAATACAGACACACTTATAAACAAGGGTCTTTCTTGTTTATATGGATGCTTAACTGTGTATATGTGTATGTGTGTGTGTGTGAGTTGGCCAGCAGCAGAATACTTTTGCAACGTTTTCATTTTGTTTAATTTTTCCAGTTTTTCTGTTTGTAGTTCAACATTTGTCTTCTACTTGTAAACTTTTGTTTCATTTTTTGTTTCATTTCTGAATTGTTGTTTTTGCTGCAAGTATCTGTGAACCATAATGCAACATTGTTGTTTGTGTGTGTGTGTGTGTGTGTTTGTGTACGTATACATGGGAGTGTGGCAAAACTTATGTTGACAGTATACTTGCAATTAGTTTTAAGCATCTAAATAAACCAAGCACTTTATACTAAACTATCTGTCTTTCACATTTCTCTTTTCTCATTGTGCAATGTCCTTTTTTGCTGCTTTTGTTATTTTTATTATTCTCCGACACCCACAAGAGTCATGATTATCCTAGTTGTTTTAATTTTAATTGTACTATGCAGAGGTTTTCATTTGAGTTTCTTAAAGTCTGAAAGAAAAATACATTTATAGGTTGTTTCCTTTTGCTGCAACAAACTATGGTGATGTGAGAAGTTTTCAGACTATCCGGGGACCTGTTAATGCGGCCCATGTGGAGAATTTATCTTAAGATACTAAATGTTATCCGTTTGTTTATTAGAAATATTATACATATATATGTATTTGGGTTTTAGGTAAAAGAAAGAGAACAAAGTTCTTGTTTTTCATATTAGAGAAACATTTTTTTTTTCTAGACAAATGGCACACTGAAATGCATTTTCTGTCCTGTCACGGGCTTCATCAGCAATATTTATTGTCCAAGATCTACTTGTAAATAGTTTCATCTATTTAACTCACCATTTTTTGAGAAATAGAATTTGGGAATTAACATATTTCTTATTACATGTTATGAGCTAGAACGAAATTTACTTATGTTTTTACAATGTGTGTGTATTCTTCTTTATTATTATTATTAATGTGTGTGAAGTTAAATTCGAATTTGAGTAGCAAAGACAAAAACCATATTTGCTAACATTGATAATGTTACAGTCAACAGACCACTGTTAAGCACTTAACAGTCAAATTTACTTGTATTTTGAAAAATGTAGCTTTTAGGATGAAATTCTCTAGACGAATTTGGACAAATATCGAGTTGCACACGTATCCCACTATATAGAAAGGGTAGTCCAAAGGGTCCTAAATGAGACTACATTAGTCGAATTTCTGAAATAATTTTGGAATTTGAATAAATCGAATTTGAAAAAAATGTATTTTTGGCAAAATGAACTTTTAGGATGAAATTCTCTAGAAGAATTTGGACAAATATCGAGTTGCACACGTATCCCACTATATAGAAAGGGTAGTCCAAAGGGTCCTAAATGAGACTACATTAGTCGAATTTCTGAAATAATTTTGGAATTTGAATAAATCGAATTTGAAAAAAATGTATTTTTGGCAAAATAAACTTTTAGGATGAAATTCTCTAGAAGAATTTGGACAAATATCGAGTTGCACACGTATCCCACTATATAGAAAGGGTAGTCCAAAGGGTTTTTTGTTTTTTCAAAAGTTCAAAGATCTTTAATTGTAGATGAAACAACTTAATTCAAAATTCAGTATCAAGTATTTGTGACTTTGCCACTTGATTTATTGTGTAAAATTATCATTTCTCTCTTGCCTCTCTATCTCAAAACAATTATTTAATTATTTTAACTTTTAGTTATTTATCACAACAACACACCTGCTATTTTATATTTATACATGTATTTTTTGAATAAAACGAGTTTTTAAATACAATAACATACTCGTACACATAGCATGCAAGTAGATGCTTGAATATTCTAAATGTATTTACAAGTATCATCTAACACAGGCTGTGGCCTGCAAAATAAACTAAATAAAACATTCATTGCTAAGTTTTATATACAACATATTAAATTCATTTCATTGTCCACCGTCTGTATCACTTCAAATGCAGAATATTTGAAAAATAACCATATTAAATAATATTTAATACTAAATACAATCACACTCTCTTACATCATTATAAACAATAGAATTTAAATCGCATGCAAATTTATTTATATTCATACATTTATATATTATTTTTGCATATTTTTATTTAATTTGTTGTTTTGTTTGTTTAGTCAAAAAAAGAAAAATAAATTTGTATTCTGATAGAGTAAGAAATTTAAGATTTTATTTCACAAGAAAATTTATGCAAATTAAGTAAATTTTTATTTTATTACTATTATTTGTTTTTAAAGAATAAGAAAAGATTATGACACATCTTAAAAATACCAAATTAATAAATGAGTAAATGTGAGTGTATATGTAAATATAAAACTAACTGATCAATATTATAATTTCTTAATAAAAGCAAGATTACAATTTCAAAAAGTAAATTGTGATTGATTTTAATAGCAGGCTTAGCAAGGATTTTCTATGAAATTGGGGCCAATAAATTTATCAACACATTCTTCTATAACACATCCGAGTTTTGCTGGTATTCATGTTATAAAAACATTTTTATTGTAATAATCAGTTTGGTACCTTATTTGTCCAATGCTTACTTTAAAATGTATAAAAAGCATAAACATATATTTGCTACAGTGAGCCCTTGCTATCTATCTATCCATCTATAAGTTTTAGCTATCCTATGATGTGTATTTCAGAGAATATTAAATTAAATAAAAATACTTGTGATTTTACACAGTTGATAAGTATTTTTTATGGTATTTCACTGTACATTTTCATTATAATATAACTTTAATTGTCTTCTATTCATAGTTGCTTTGGTAATTAAAGCTTTCTTAGGATTTTAATAATGAATCTGAAGGCATTCTTACAGTTTTATGCCTTTTGAAGCAAAATAATTACTCTACTTTGTAACTCTTTATTGAAAGTAACCCAGCACAATGTTTTACTTTCGAACACAGAAAAGGTTCTTAGTCTCTATAAGTTTCCAAAAAAGTAGTTTTGACCAATATGTATTTCAATATATATGTACATACATATATGTATAATACTACTTTGTGTTAGTTGAAATATAGAAAATATAAAATCACATACTTAGACGAATATTGCCACAGAAAAGCAGCAAAATCAAATAGAAGATATTCAGCCATGTCACAGAATTTAATTCCGTTGGGAAGTGGAATTAATTCGGTATTTTTTTTCTATAGAAAAAGTAAAACGAACAATTTTTTCGGAATGAAACCTAGATGTGCTTAAAATTACAATTCCACATAGCAAACTAAAAGTGGTTTCATTCCAAAAAAAAAAATTCGTTTTGATTTTTCTATAGAAGCAAAATACCGAATTAATTCCACTTCGGAACGGAATTAAATTCTGTGACGGCTGATTAATATAACATTTTTTTTATATGGAATTAAGCGCAATTGTTGAGAAAAGGGCTCGATGGAAGGGTTAATGTGGACAAGTATTCATGTATTATCGGATAGCCGAAGCCCAGCTATAACCTAATTGAAGCATTATCTTGGATACGATGGAGAATGGGTGTACTGTTGTGAGACCGAAACAATTTACATGCCAGTAAAACCACCGCCCTTGGGGAGTTTGTTCGCCAATAATTGTGAAATTGTTGACTGCCACAACTGAAATTTAAAAGTTTTGCTGGTTTATTTTAACTACGCAATGGATAAATTTTCTTTTTAATAATATTTTTATTTTTCATTTTGTTCCTTAACTCCTTTCAAAATACATTTCAATGGAAATATCTTATTAAACAACTATAATAACAACAACAAAAATCTTAGATATCAGAAATATTAAAAAAATAAGTATATTTTTTAAGTTTCTACTTGGTTTTCTTTTCTCTCATCTCGCACTCTTAAGATGCTCAGTTACTTATTGTGAGGATATTGTATCTGTATCTGCAACACTGCCAGCACGACCAACAACAACTACATCAGTAGAGGCTGCAATAATCTTATCGCCACAACAACTGAAGCAGGAGCAGCATTTTTAAGAAATAATAAAATAAAGTGTTGAAGAACTCTTTATTTTTTTTCTGTTTGTTTTTCTCTTCAAGAGATTTTTTCCAGCTTTCGTGTCAGTATTTATGAAGTTCAGCTTTTTTGTTGTTCGTTGTTGAGATGTTGTAGAGAAAATCAACTAAATTGTAGTAGTAAACGACTTTATGATATCCTTCTTTAACTACTTCACTCTATAGTTGCAGATAAAATAACCAGAGAGCAGTTGTTCAACTCGTAGTCAGGGCTGCCAGATGAATTTCGGAAAAAATCGTCAAAATCCCGATATAAAAGAAAAATAATCGTCATTTCGAATTTTAAAAATCGTCAAAAAAAAATCGGGAGAATAAAAAGTTACTATTTATAATAGTATTTTGAAATGTTTATTTAAACGAAAACATAAACATTAAGGTTTATATAGTCTCTGTACAATACATATCAAAATGCATAGATTTTAACTTTTTAAATAAGAAATAAGAAATCACAAATCAAAATATAATGTTAAACACAACTTTGTCCGCTTTCACACTCTTCAATTCTAACTCGTCAAGGCAAGTATTTTTGGATAAGAAGGGAAAAGAAAACAAAAGGGGTACAAACTTGACTTTACTAGTTAATTTTCTTATTTCCTTTTGCTTTTTTCATGCATGTTGATTTGCATTAAAAAGTACGAAAATTTAATTGACGTGTGTAAATGAAATGGCAAGTTCAAAAGAGAATTTAACAAAAACTGGTCAGCTAAGACTTGCAGTATTTTGTAAATACATATCTAAATTTAGCATATTTTAATAATTCTGGTTAAATTACAATGTCAAAACAATTTAGTTTATTAAGTTTCAAATAACATTTTGAGCATAGAATCCAATTCATCCCTCATAAACAGGTACTTATTTTCCGTATTTTTGTTATTTAAATTTTTAACTTAATATTCTTTCCACGTTTTGTAGAATTCCCCCGTTGAAATTCAGAAATTGTTTCATCTAGAATTTTAGTTCATGGAATTTAGCATTAAAAATTGCTTTTTATGTTACAGATAAATAAGTAATTTTTACTATCCTGACTCAATATTATTTGGAATTATTATACTTAAACTTAACAATTGTCAATAATTAAGAAAACACTAGTTACTATTACTTAGTCTGCACAAAAGATCTTATAGGTCGTAGTGTTTGAGGCCTCACTTAATAATTTGTTTTTGAAATATGTCATGTTCTTCTTAATATTTATGATATTTAATGAGACAAATAGTTGTTGTCTCTAAAAAAGAGAATTTGGTAACGAAAACATTAATAAAACAAACGAATGATAGAAAATTTTAATAATTCAGAAATTTGTCACTTTCAATGAAAAAATCTTCACTTTGCTATTTATGAAACAAAAAATCGTCAAAATGACAATAAATCGTAAAATCTGGCAGCTATGCTCGTAGTTCATATATAAAGGATGTTCACGAAAAATAGTGTTGTAAAATATCGTTAATGGTACTAATCTTTAATACTCGATACTTTTCAAATAAATTGAAACCATAAATTTTTTAACATTAATTCAACTTCATTTACTTTAAATATTTATATCCAAATACTTTTTTAATTGATTTACGAAAGCCTCGGTATGAAAATTAAAAAATACATGCAGGTATTCACAAATCAAATGTCAAATATTTTACCTATTATCATTTTGAAAATACAACTCTGTAAGTATTTGGAACTGAGTATTGAATAAATAAACTCAATACTTTTACATACCTAGCGTTCTAACGATTTTGCTTGCTCCTGTTGAACGAACAAACAAAAAGTTGGTTGAAAAAGCCTGTTCAGATGAAATAAAATGAATGAATCCTACCTGCTGAGTTTTCAAATGTGAAGGAAAAAAAGCTGCTTTTGTTAAAAATGTTTTTTATTTAAATATTTTTTCAGTTTGATTTTGTTCACTAAACAAAAATGAAAATTTATTTTTTACTTTTTTAAGGTGTGTGCAAGTTTTTTTTTTATTATTATTTATTTCTTTGAATGTCATACAAGGCCAGCAAAAATATATGTACTTAAATAACACCTGCCTTCAACATCATCACCGCTATCATCAACTCGCCAAAAGGAAGCGCAGAGCCATCAGTTGTTGCTGTTGATTTCTTCTGATTTAACAAGAAAAATACCTTCAAAATCTTGTTGTTGTTGTTATATTTATCCTGCAAATAAGGGTTTATAGATTTTTTCTGTCTTCTGTCTTCTTTTGGCTTTTTATTTTAAGATGTTTTCGAAGCAGCTGGTTTTTCAAAGAATTAAAAAGTAAAAAATAAAGAAATAAATATTTGTAAAAAAAATACAGCAACAGCAACTAAAATTGTTTGTTTTTAATTCATTTTATTTCAAATATATAATGGTTTCTTCTCAGGATAATGTTGAAAACTACATACAAACATAAATATTTATTCAATAGACATCTATTTTTTTTAAGTCAAAATAAAAAGTAGAAATTTTAAATAAATAAAGAATATCTTAAAATCTTCTAATATTATGTAAGAAAGTAACAGACATTTTTGTTTGGGAAATATACTTTAAAAATAAAACCAGAGACATTGAACTTTAACTATAAAGAAAAAAATAAAAATGAGTTTCAATTAAAATATTTGTGGAATCAATTAAAAATTTAATTGAAATCGGACTTGTAAACAAAATTTGAGATTTAATGAAAATATCAGAAAAATCTGCAAAAGTAATTGAATCAATTAAAATTTTAATTGAAAATTATTTTAAAATCAGTTAAAGGTTTAATTGAAAAAAAAAATTATTTTTTTTCTGTGTAGATATTTAAGATACGAGAAACATACAAAATTGTATTGAAAAATCGTGCGTTTTAAGACAATCATAGCATATCGTACTCCTCTCTAACACGTTTTTAAGAATTCTTGATTAAAGATTGCTAATCTTAAGATGGTTTGATCCAAAACTTATGCTAATATTTCAAGAGTCGATCGCTAATAACTGTTAATGAAAATTCAACTTCCAAACTACTGATCAGACTTGTTTGTAACTTCGAAAGTAAATAGAGCAGGAGTTGAACTTTTTGAATAATGTCTACGGCCCTCTAGCAGCTTTATACTATGTTTCCACGACGACTTGAATCACCTGCTTCGCCTTCTGAATCATGTTTATGAATCATGCTGTTTACATGACTAATATACTTGATTCGATTTGACAGTTGTCTTTAATAAACAAACAGAATAAAAAAAAAACAGAATTTACAATTTGTGGAAAAGAATTTTTTTTAATGGACAAACAAAAGTGAGTGAAAATTAGTTAGATTATTTGAAAAAAAAGAACACATTCGTACGTATTTACTTTCTTTACTTCCAGCAACAAGAAAATAATTTGCTTTGTTTACAATAATATTAAATTTTTACAGCTAGTTCAGATAAACTTGCGAAAAAATTAGAGAAGAGTGCAATTATTCGTATTGAATCTACTTGATTCGCTCTTAAAATTTTGTATGGTGAAGCAAGTTGTTTCGCACATGATTGGGGTGTGAAGCATGAATAGAGAGCGAAGCATGTACCGTGGAAACATAGTATTAGTTTTTACAGATGTAGTGCTACTAAAACAGTAAACACTACTGTAATAGAAATTAACACACTACAATGAAGTTAATGTGGCAACTAATATGTAATGAATGCCCCGATAAACTAGGCAATAGTGTGCCGGACTATCCCGCCAAAGACTCTGGGTCTTTTCTGCAGATAAGCCAAAAAGCTTCGCAGTTTGTGTTTGTTAATTATATGTATTAATAAAAAAATAACAGTAGTAGGTTGCTCAATATATTTTTAAATATTTATTATTAATGTAATTAATTCTTCATTTTAATCGTTTATTTACTTCCGTTTTCAGTATATTATTTTTAATATTGTACGATCATAAATTATCCAATATTCCTGTCGTAAACTTGTAATAAAAATGTCTATTTCAGTTTCTTTAGAAGTTTTATGTAAATATTTATCCATAAAATTTATAACAAATAGATTTTAAATAGCACATCATTTGAAAGCGAACAGAAAAAAAGAATGAAAAAGTTTACATTGTTTGTCATAAAGAAACAAATGCCATTGTTCAAATGAAATTTAGCTGGCTGTCTGCTACTCAATTTATCATTACTTCGCAATGGTGTTGAGAGAAATATGTTTAACAATAAAATTTGTAACAAGAAACAAAATTTATTTTTTCAAACTTTTTTTATATTTATTTATTGTATCTTCCTTAAAAAGAAACTAACAATAAGTATTTCAAATAGCATATCTAAAGAATTTTTTATTTTTATTTCAGCCAGTGCGGGATGAAAATGTTTATCTGCTTGTCTGTCGTTTATTGGCATTCTTCCTTCTTGTCTTTTGCTCAGATCCGCTGTGTCCCTTCTTCTTAGTCGAATATAGCCACTATTATTTAATATGTTGCGGACTAATGGGTTTGGCTGTACTTCAAGCTTTTTTAAGTGTTCTTTTGAACTCAGTTTTTACCAAAGGCATGTTTATGAATATTCAAATTTTTTACATACCAGGTTGCAATTGTGATCATCGCTGTATTCCATAGCACCACATAGGTTTTAGGATTGAGTTATAAAGTAGCAGTTTACAATCTAAACTAAGCTTAGAGTTTCTGCCAATAAGCCAATTAATTTGGATTAATTTCAATTTCATTTGGGTCAGTTTTGCATCTATATGGGATTTCCATCTAACGATCGAGGTGTATACCGATGTATTTAACTTTGGATTATTGTGGTATTGCTTGATTTTTGTTATTATAGGGTGTTTTTTTTACAGGTTTGTTTTTCGAAAAGAGACAAAACTGGCATTTTGTGGTCAAATCTGGCAACTCTAATGTCATTTATGTTCAGTTTGGTTTGCCATTTCATCATGAACAGGTTGACAAAAGAACAACGCTTGCAAATCGTGCAAATTTATTTCGAAAATAACGGTTCAGTTCGCGAAGTTTACCGCAAGCTCCGTCCATTTTATGGTCGACATAATCGTCCATCAGAGCAATTAATTCGGTTAACCATGGATCGTTTTCGCACTACGTTTACTCTATGTGATAATACGCATCCGCAGAGACGTCGAACAGTGCGCACCGAAGAAACAATTGCCGCTGTAGAGCAAAGTGTTGAAGAGACCCGAATTAATGGAGACCGGTATAGAGCCATGATAACCGACTATTTTGTTCCCGAATTGGATGGCATGAATGTGGATGAGTTGTGGTTCCACACAGCGCACGCCACAATCGATTTATTGAAGGAAACATTCGATGAGCGCATAATTTCGCGGAATGGACCTGTCAATTGGCCACCAAGATCGTGTGATTTGACATCATTGGATTATTTTCTTTGGGGATATGTGAAGTCGCTCGTCTACGCCAACAAACTAGAAACGTTAGGGGAATTGGAAGCCAACATTCGTGGCGTTATTGCCGACATACGGCCCCATATGCTCGAAAAAGTGGTTGAAAATTGGACCTGTAGAATTGGCTTTATTCGCGCCAGCCGCGGCGGCCACATGCCTGAAATCATATTTAAACATTAATGGCATAAAATTATCCTTCCAATAAAGCCAAATTGATGGTTATTAAAACGATTTTCTTGTGTTTTATTTCAATTCGAAGTTCTATACCTCTCAAAAAAACACCTTGTAGTAGGAAAGCATGATTCTCTACGCAATATTTATTTATTCTCATTAACTTTTATCCTCCATTGCTTTAACCAGTTTTCTAATTCAGGGGGGTTACTCCGTATTTCGATTTGAAAGCAAAAGCTTTCGAAATACAATGTAAAAAGTATACAAATTCGAATGATTTTCTTTTCGAATCGAAATACGGAGTAACCCCCCAGATATATGATTTTGCATGTAGCGACATGCTTAGAATAGCAGTATCATCTGAAATGTTGATGTGTGAGTACGACAGTTTGTTATTATATCAGATATATATATCAAGTATAACAAGGGTCCCAGAATACTTCCTTGGACTACTCCTGCTTCAATAGGTTGTGCAGAACTTAGAAAGTCTCCTTCTTTAAGCCTAAATGTTCCAATATCTGAAATGTGCTTGCGGGCATCATGCCACACTTTATCAAACGCTTAAGAAATGTCGATAAAAAGAGCAGGGGCCAAATTACCGCATTCGTGATCGAATGAGCTATCGTATCGAAAAATGATTTCGATATCGAAAATATAATAAAATGTACTAAATTTCTTGCTCGATATCGAATGCCATAATCTCAAATAAGAAAATTACGATCAATTGTACTCGATATCGAATGCGGTAATTTGGCCCCAGAATATTATTATACCCTACACCACCATAGTGGGGAGGGTATATTGGATTTGTGCAGATGTTTGTAACGCCCAGAAATATTGGTCCGATCGACTCAGAATTACTCCCTGAGTCGATTTAACGATGTCCGTCCGTCTGGCTGGCTGGCTGTCCATGTAAAGCTTGTGCGCAGAGTACAGATCGCAATTTTGAAGATATTTCGACAAAATTTGTTACATAATACTTTTTCGGCCAAAGGACGGATGGGATTGAAACTGGTGGAAATTGGCCCATTATTTTACCTGGCCCCCATACAAAAGTCCTCCCGAAATTGGGGTTTACCGATCATAAATAACGTCATAACGTCTTTATTGTTTAGGCAATCTCTTCTTTATTAATTTCACCACTGTTTCATATTTTTTCTTATCTGTTTTTTACTAAATTATTTTGTTGATTTTGTACACAGTTTATTTGCTTTTTTTGTAACTTTTGTTTCGCTTATTTGTTATTAAGATTAACAGATTAAATATTAGATTATTTTGAATTTTGCCAAATTGCTGAGTAAAAATAAACACGTTCGTACTATTTAACAACTCAACGATTTGCATTATTTAAATAAGTAAAATGCATGTGTCAGACAGTGAGTGAGTCAAACAGTATGTATTTAGAATTTAGTTTCGCTTAAGATCATTTGTATTTATGTATTTCCTTAAACAGAAATTTGATTGCTTCAACAGCAATAAAAAAAAACTACAACACACTGCTGCTCCCTATTCGATAAACAAATTAACAAAATGTTGGATACAAATACATATGTATGTATGTATGTACGTTCTTATGTTGGTGTGAATGTATGAATATGAGTTTGGATTTGTATATTATTAACCTGAACATAAAACCTTTAACTTTTTAGGATCATTTTTCGAATACATTTAAGCTTTTTTGTGTCTGTTTGTTCGCCTTCTGCTGCTCTTGTGTCTTGTAAACAAATGAAAGATTGTTGTTGCTTTTGTTGCCTCTTGTGCCCTTTTTATATTCAAATTAAACTGTTTCTTGTGGCATTTATGTGTCTGTCTAGACTCCTGTAGTTGCTGTTTACGTATAAGCGTCAGATATTGAAAAACATCTGCTATTTTCGATTTTTGTTTCTTTGTGTTGTTGTTGTTTGGTTTTCTTTATGCAACTTACACATTGCGTTAAAGCACACGCACTGTGTTTATTGGTATTTATGGACTGGATGACTGACTAAATGACTGCCAGCTTTATGCGGTAGTCCGCCTTTATTGTTGCTTCTTAGGGAATTTATATTCTGGGTGTTTTCTCCATGTTGTTGTTTATTTATAGTTGCTGCAACCTGGTTATTGTATGTTATTTTTTAGATACTTACTATACTTTCAGTTGTTGATTATTTATGCACAGAAACAAAACAAAAATCTCTAATTTATACGAAAAGTTCAAGGAATTTACGTTTAATCGATTTCATTTAATGGAGTTTCACAAGATATTTAAATACTTGAAATTGTTTATGAAACATGTCAAGATTGTACGATTTAATTAGCTGTAGTGAAAATATTTACTTAAGATTTTGGGGCGGTTTTGTGTAAAATGGAAAATTCATAAAAATGAAATTTGTATTTTATTTGAGAATGTAAATATGTATATAATGATTAAAGTAAACTTCTAAACTAACTACAATTGTTATTGTTTGCTAGTAGAAGGTACGAGGTTAGTAAAAATGGAGCGCTACACGAATGAACAACGCATTCTTATTGTGAAATTGTTTTACCAAAATGGTGAAACTTTTGCGGCTAAAGTTCGCAAATTGCGATCAATTTGGGGTCACAATAATGCTCCAAAAGAGTCAACTGTAAAGAGATTAATGGATAAATTTGCCGAAACTGGGTCTGTTAGTGATGTAAAGACAACAACGCGCATTCGACCAGGTCGATCGACCGAAAATGTCGCAGATGATGTCGCTAAAACTCCATCCACCTCAATTCGACACCGAGCTCAGCAAATTGGTGTCTCCAAATCCACTATGCAGCGAATTTTGACGAAAGATTTGCATCTTCATGCATACAAAGTTCAATTGACTCAGGAACTGAAGCCACCTGACCATGGACAGCGAAGGGAGTTCGTTAATTGGGTATTGGAGAGACAACATGAAAATGCTGATTTTGCCGATAAAATCATCTTCAGTGACGAGGTCCATTTCCATCTTGATGGCTTCGTCAATTGGCAGAATTGTCGCATTTGGGGTGAGGAAAATCCTCGAGTGATTCACCAGAAGCAAATGCATCCTCAACGTGTCACTGTGTGGTGTGGTTTTTGAGCTGGAGAAATCATTGGACCTTTTTTTTTGAAAATGAGGCAGGTCAAGCGCATACAGTCAATGGGGTTCGGTATCGTGAAATGATAACCAGTTTTTTCTTGCCTAGAATTGAAGAAATGAATGTGGAGAGCATATGGTTTCAACAAGACGGCGCCACATGTCATACAGCCAGAGAAACAATTCAATTGCTGTATCAGTCATTTAAAAATTGCGTTCTAGTTGGGACACCCTTTATATGTATTTATTTCTTATTACACGAATTCCTAAATTAAAATCATTTGCTGTGAAACGGTAGTTGTCATTCGAATAATCGAGTATTCGACACTTAAATTTAAACAGCTTTTAGCAAACGTAATAAAATCCAAATTTATTGAAATGTTATAATACCTAATTAGTTTTTGCAAGCATTATGGCCAGTTTTTAACTTGATATTTAAATACGAAATTAGTTAATTTTTCCTTAAATTTAAGTTTTATTTTTCAGTCTCTATTAAATGTCAAAAAAATATAAACAACTTCTTCATTTAACAGCTGATTTACTATTTAGTTTACAAATTGTTGTAAACTAAATGGACAAAAGCTGCCTCATTCATATCCTCTTCATCTGAATTTATGGTTTTATTTGGTATTAATGACACAATAGCACAATGTTTTTATTCGCGGCAAGTTTATTTATTGAATATTTTTTATCAAATAATAAAAAAAACTTCAATGCGCAATTTTCATAATTTGCAAAACTGTCAAAATCATATGGTAATAGCGTAGACAGACGAAACAGTTAATTTGCATTAACAGTCTTAATTCAAATGAATTATTTCATCTTAATGCGCATTAAGTTAGACGTAAATGGAGAAAATCAGAGTGAATTTATACTGCATTTAGCTATTTCAATATGGCAACATCGTCGAAAATCAATAATATGTTATCAAATTGTTTACTATTCTAAAAGAAGAAGAAGACAATTGTAAAATTTAAATAATAAAAATAGATTTCCACAATTGCCTTTCTCTTATTTCAGAGTGTCCCACTGCGGTCCCCACATGTAGCAACACGTTCAGGTTGATGGTTGCTAGTGCACAAACAATTTGTACATTATGGAGCAGTTTCAGCAAAAGAAATATCAGCTTTTTTTTTTAAATAAATACTGATTTTCACCAAATGCCAAACAAATTTTTTCATAATTAAACAGTTGTTTACAAACAAACAGCTGTTTAAATGCTGTTTTAAATGCAGAAACTGTCGTCTGTCAGGGTAAAATCTTAATTCAAATTAGTGAGAATTTAATGCAAATTAACGCTTTCGTCTGTCCACGCTATAATATGAACAACTTATGTTGTATTTAAATGGACGTAGTCACTGATTAAAGTTATATTTAAATATGGTCTATAAAAACGAATTTGGTATTTAAATAGAACTTAAGTTTAAAAAATTAATTAAAAATAAAAACTAATTATTTGAAATGAAACACATTTTATTAAGTTAATCGAATAATATTTTAAAGAAGCCCAACATTTCAGTAAATAAGGTCAATGAAACTGCCGCATTTTAAAATAAATTCAAGTGGTTCTGCCTTAAGATAATATAAACTAAAACTAAACCTTGTTCTTTTTCTTTTGTTTTTTTTATTCTCTATCGCAAAATAATTTTCATAATTGTTTCCTCAAATGTATGCATTTTTGCAAGAAGTAAACACAACATGAATCTTTTCAAACTCCATTGCCAGCCAGCAACCTGCAATTATTCAAGTCTTTAATTTTAATTACTACAAAAAAAGATAATGCAATCTTATCTAAATTTTATTTATTTACACATTAAGCACAAAAATTGTGCAAAAATATGGAAAAGAAAGAAAAATTAATAAAATTTCATGAGAAAATAAAAATCGTACGTACCGTACCCACTGCTGGCAGGGGCAAAGAAATAAAAGAAACAAAAGATTCAAAATTCAAACCATGCTGAAAACATACATACACCCATTTAAACAATGGTGTGAAGTTTCATTTAATTATGTATATTTAATAAGTTAATAACTGCTGTGTTTATTAAAGAAGTTCGACAAATACAGACGAAAAGCGAACAAGAAAAAAAATATAAAATCAAGTCAAAAAGAAACCACTGGCGGAAGCTTTAATTGAAGCAAAGAGGGCGTGAGATAAGTGACTTCTATCGTTTTTATTTTATTTCTATTTCTTTACTGTTTGTATACAATTTGTGATGAATTCAAAATTAAAAGAGTTTTGAAAGCCAAAGTTTCAAAAACCTGCCTAAAATTTTGTTCAAGTATCATCTTGAAAGGTTTTTTCTATGGCCAGTAATTCGAGATTCTTACAGCGATTGCCGTTGACACTGTCAATGCTACATCTACAATATTAAGTTGCATAAATGTTAATGACAACTTGTACAATGATAATGTCATTTACTGTTGCTGCTTTTATTATTTGTTTTCATACAAATAAAAGCCTTTGGAGTTTATGCAAAATAAAAGGGACACTTTTTTTTACCCACGTCTTGTGCACTGTGCAGTCGAAGAAACAACAAAATAAAAACAACAAGTTGTAGATTATTAAACCAACCAACGAAGCAGGAGTGTAGACCGGAAATTGTTTGAAATATAAGAACTTTAGTATGTATTTCTTTTGTGCAGCACAGACATGTAACCCATACTTGAACACTCTCATTCTCTTAACACAATATTAGTAATGTCTGTTGTATAACTATATTGTTTATGTTGTTGCTGCTGGTAGTATTGTTGTTATTGTATTTAGTATATTGTTCACATCAAGACAATAGAGGTAATAGCAGACGATTCTATAACATGTTCACACAACAGAATGGCCACTGTTAAATGTAGAAACTCATTGCATATTAGATACAAATATTTACTACTCGTATGTATGAACAACATACACTTACACACACATACATATGTTTGTATGTACAGATATGGCAAAATTTCCATAATCATAAACAATACATTTTTATCATTTATCAGAGCACTCATTTTGATTTTTTTCTGTATTCATTATACTCGTACCTAAAAATTTAAGGAGTCGAGTGTATGCATGGAAGCCGGGATAAATATGAATAAAAGCCCACAGAAAACAAGCCATAACAATGCCATCATGCTATTTAAACAACTAAATACTTAACCCTTTCGCCCCTACTGGGATTATATGTCCCAGCAATGTTTCCTATATATAACTTTTTTCTACCAATTATATTCTTATAACTAATGTATCCCAATAAAGTTTAAAGCTTATATGCTGTGTAAATAAAAAAAATATGTGTTAAATTATAACGGTATGTCATTTATGAGCAATTTTTTCATATGAGAGCACGTGTTTTTCGCTAATCGTCTCATAATTTTGTCAATAAAGCTCCAGTTTTTGTGTTTTTATTCACAATTACACAAGTAGTGTAATATCGTTTTTAACACTTTGCAGCAAAACATTTTTCGAACTGTAAAGTGTTAGAGAGTTTTTTTTGCTTATGGGACATATTGTCCCAATAAGATTGTTCAGTGGGATTTATTATCCCAATATATCGTTGCAAATACAAGTTTTGTTTTTTTATTCCGCAAGGATGGCAAGGAAGATATTGTCGGAAGAGCAAATGCTCGAGATTATGTTTGAAGATGATGATAGCGAAAATGATGGTACTGACTGCAGTGATTCCGGATCCAACAATACTCCATCAGATGACGAAAAAGAAGATAATATAACCGACTCAAGTGATGAATCCGAAGATGATGTTGCCGATGATGTTTTTTTTTTTATTTTAGCTTTATTGGGACATATTGTCCCACTGTAAAATCTTATTGGGACTATATATCCCAGGACAACGGTAAGGATATCCGACTTTTTATGTACACCAAACATCTTATATGTTTGCCCTATAACCGAATTTGCCGTCAAAAATTAAAAAAACCTTCCAGATTTCGAGAAAAAACTCAGGGGTGAAAGGGTTAAGGAGCAAAAAATCTCATACCACACACTTTCCCATACATACTTACCTAATCGTATACATATGTATGTATGCTGGTACATACACCAGCACTCTTATGGCCGAATTCACAGTCTTTAGTTAGCTAATGACAAAGGCTTAACTAATAATTCTTTATTCGCAATGCTTAGTTTGCCATAAGAATAACAAGTATTAGTTAAAGAACAGTTAGTATATTAGTTTACCAATGGTTAACTAATGACTGAGAATTCGGCCATTAAACACATACACACTGCAGTGCAGTGCATGATGCAACATGGCCAACCGAACAGATATAATTGTGAGTGAATGGATACCAAAAGAAATGTTGTTGTTGCTTTTTTCAGCAAACAGATTTTAATAGTAATACAGTGACCCTTAAACTGTATATGTATCTCCTAAATATATAATTTATTTCTAACAAAATTCCAAAACACCTAAATAATGCAATATTTTGATGGGTTTATGTCAGCTTTATGCGAGACATAGACGCTGGTTAATTTGAGAACATATTATCAACTATAGTATATTAATGAGGCTACATTTAAGAATCACTGTATATCAGTGATGGAAAAATGAAAAATTGAAATGGTACTGACCGTCAACAAAAAGAGTACTTTTTTTTAAACATTTTGGTACTTTTTAGAAAACATATATTTTTATTCAAAAATAAAATTAAAAATTAATTTAAAAATAATTCAAAAATAAAATAAATTCAGTTTAATAAAAAAAACTATTATAACAACAAACTAAAAATTAATTTATTTTTATGTAAAAATATATGTTTAAAACATTTTTATTTGTTGCGGGTTAAGATAATAAACATATTTTGTTAGTGTTAATGCCATATCCTTAATAGATCGTTCACCAATATGTTTGAAGTTTTCAAACTCACATGATACACAAAAAATCTCAAACAAGAAATGAGAATTACAAAAATGTACGAAATATAAGAAATTTAAAATATTTATCAAACAACTGCAGTTACTTTTGTAGATTAGCTTATCCCAGATCAAGTAAATAAGATGAATAACGAATTTGTGCATTCCTTATGTTCTTGTTTTGAAGCCAATGTTGTTTACGAAAAAATAAGATGTTGTCTTTTTTATGATCTTAAACAGACTGACTTTATTAAAAAAGCTGTCCATCTACTACAGCTAGAAATTATTACATACATATGTATGTATTTACTATTATGTATGTACGACAATAAAAATATCATACGAGAATACCGTTAACTCAAACAAGAAATAATAACAATAATAAGTACATATATATTTCATATATTCATATTTGAATTCAAGGTTATTCGCTGACCTATTAACACAATTATAGTTGAAGAATATTAATTAAAACAGAAAATAATAAATCAATTAAATTTAAAACAAAAAGAGTATAAACAAAGTTCATTAACAAATGTTGTCAATGATTATAAAAATAGTAACGCTGGATTTCTAAACAGGGAACAAAGCAAAACAAACAAAGAGTACTAAATATGATGTGGGGGTATTGTGGTATTTTTGTTGTGAAAAAGTACTGAAAATAGTACAATAGTATTGAATTTTCCATCACTGCTGTATATATGCTTTCACTTGGAAAAGTCAGCAACACTGAAAGTAAATTCCTAAGTATAAATATTTATGTAACAAATATATGCTTACATATCCATAGATGAAGTTATAATTTTAATGCAGAGATACCTTCATTTATACGTACATATGTACTGCTATGAAGAAACCCCTACTAAACTATAGTTCATAACAATAATAAGTAATTGTTCCACAGAATAGAGCACAAGAGGAGTTAAAACGTTTAGAATATATGCAGAACTCACACTCGTACTAATATTTAGCAAATTTTCTGCAAATTTGCATCTTCTACACATTTTCATTCACTTCACATGGAGTCAGCTAGCAAAGCTTTCTATTGTATTAAGTTGTTTTATTGTGATTATGAAGATCAAACTGGTGTACTTAAGATTTTGGTATGACGACATACTCGTACATACATTCTCGTAGACACCGCACCACCCTTGTACGAGTATGTATGTACGTACCCCGGAATGATTTAAAAAGGTTATTATTATAATTTTTATTTTTGCAAATAAACGCACATGTGAGTTTGTTCGAGGAAGACAATGAAGTAGAAAACCAGATAATATTAATTGATAATAATAATACTGATTACGATAAAAATTATGTGCTTAAGAATGTTAATTTTTGTTTGCATTGCTATTGTTTTAAGTAGTATCAAAACAGAGATTTAAATTTTTATATAAGCATTCAACTATGACGAAAGAGTTGCAGAAGTGTACTTTTAGTACCTGGGAATTTCTTATTGAACATAATAGAACTAGGAACTGTGCTGACAAAGTTCTTACTTCTGTAATAGTCGGAATATGATATTAATGGAGAATTAGACAGGCTTTAGGAACTTATGAATTACTCATCAGGGACCAAATTACCGCATTCGTGATCGAATGAGCTATCGTATCGAAAAATGATTTCGATATCGAAATTATGATAAAATGTACTAAATTTCTTGTCCGATATCGAATGCCATAATCTCAAATAAGAAAATTACGATAAATTTTACTCGATATCGAATGCGGTAATTTGGCCCCAGATTTTTATGGAACGTCAATTGAGAATTGAGTTTCAAAAATTAGTCTTTCAATGTAAAAGTCATAAGCACAGACGACTATTAGGTGGCTCAAATGGCCGATTGAAAAATGTTCACCTTTTATGAATTAAGCTTACAACACAATACCTATAATATCTCTTGCACTTAATACTTAATTACGATAATTCCTAAACAAAAGTTTGTTCAAACATTCAATACACACACATATTTTAACATTTCTGAATTAATACATATGTTATAAGAATGAATGAAAGATTTTGAACACGAAAATCCAAATTTTGTTTTGCAAAACTTTTGGGTGTCTGAAATTTTTTTAATTACCTTCTTTACTTCAAAATTTTAAAAAAGTTGTAATTATCTACATAAATGAAGTTATGTAAATCGATTTTGTGAACATACTTTTGTTGATCGTAAATAGTTTGAACTATATCATAGAATTTAAATCAGATTTTGTTATTTAGAAACTTTTAATGGTATATCTAGCTTTTCTTGCAATTACATATGTAGTTACTTCTAAAACAATTCCAAAAGAATGAATGACAATCCCTCAGAAATACTTGTTGAGAAACATTAACCCTCGTATTTCGGGAACAGCTAGAAATACCACAATTTTAACTTGAATATTTTGAGTTTGAAGCATTTTGAAGAGCAATTTTATAGAAATTTTCAATCCTGTAAATCTTTCTTAACTTTAATGCTAGTATAATTTTACGTAGTTTAGTAAATATGTATGTATGTACAGTCAGAGACTAAAGTTTAAATACACCTCAAAAATTTATTGTTTAAAAAAAAGTAAAAGTTTCAGGAAAACTTAAAGTATACAGTTTTATTTAGTTTTATAAATAACTAAATACAATAACAAAAAATATAGACTTCATTACGAACATAACGGAAATTCTTAAAAATACAATAAAATTCACTCGACAAAAGTTTAAATACATCTTGCAAAACAAAGAACTTTCTTTCATTTCTCAAAAACAAAGTACAATTATACTTTATGTTTCGGTGAAATTATGTTCTTACAAGCCAGAACTTGTATTAGTAGTCTTTTTATTGTCAGCATTACAAGTTTTGTCGAAAATTATGGGCAAAGGTAAAGAAATTGAGTCCATCATTAAACATTTAATAATAAAACGTTTCAACGAAGGAAAATCTTATTGGGAAATAGAAAAATTATTAAATGTGCCATTTCCAAGTATCCAAAATATAATTAAAAAATATAAGGAAAATGACTCCGTAGCAAATATTCCAAGAAGCGGTCGTCCAAAAAAACTTACCAATCGTGATGTTAACCACATCGTAAAAGAAGTGAAAAAGAATCCAAGAACAAGTGCACCAAAACTTGCAGATGATATCGCTAATAACTATAACAAAAATGTTCATCCAAGAACTGTTCGAAGAGCACTGCGAGAAAATGGATATAAAAGCCGAGTTCCCCGCAAAAGGCCACTAATAAGTGAAAAAACAGAAAACTTAGACTTAGACAAATCAAAGACGCTGAGTTTGGGAAAAGAGTTCTTTTTACAGACGAGAGCAAATTTAATTTATTTGGAAGCGATGGCCGTGCAAAGGTCTGGCGCAAGCCAAACACTGCCCTTCAAACCCAAAATTTGGTTCCTACGGTAAAACACGGCGGTGGCAATGTAATAGTTTGGCGAGCGATTGGAGCAGCGTGGGTTGAAAATTTGGAGTTTATTGATGGGATCATGAATCAACATACTTAAAAGAGTATATTGGAAAGCAATTTGCAAGCATCCGTCGACATCTTTGGCCTTGGATCCCGTTTGATCTTTCAACAGGATAACGATCCCAAGCACACCGCACTTTCTGTGAAAGAGTGGTTGCTTTATTCTGATCCCAGACAGCTCCATAGCCAACGTAAATCGCCAGACTTAAAACCAATTGAGCACGTTTGGGATATAATGAAGCGCAAATTAGTAGCAACTTTAATAACGAGCAAAAAGTTGCTTAAAGAAGCTCTTAAAAGAATCTGGTCAGAAATATCGCCTTCTGACACAGAAAACTTGGTACTTTCTATGCCACGCCGCTTGCAGACAGTTATTGATAGCCATGGCGGTCCAAAAAGTATTGAAATGTTTTCTTTTTTAATTTATCTAAAAAGAATTTATTAACATTCCAAGATGTATTTAAACTTTTGTCGAGTGAATTTTATCGTATTTTTAAGAATTACCGTTATGTTCGTAATGAAGTCTATATTTTTTGTTATTGTATTTAGTTATTTATAAAACTAAATAAAACTGTATACTTTAAGTTTTCCTGAAACTTTTACTTTTCTTTAAACAATCAATTTTTGAGGTGTATTTAAACTTTAGTCTTTGACTGTATATCTTGAATGTTATTTATTGAACTTATTGTATTTCTGTGTGTTAGGGAGTGTACAGAAATATTAACTAATTTTCCCTTTTGTCTCGCAACTGCAGGGTATGTAGTTTGAGCTGAGAAAATTATAATTATAATCACTCGTAAATGATTATAATTGTTGGTGTATGAAAAAAGAAATAAATAAAGAGATGGAGTGCATTATTATTTCTTTTTTTTTTAATAAAATTTGTGTGAGCTTTTGTAATTTGTTACCTTTTTTCTGAGTTGTATATTTGGCGATTACGTATGTGTATATGTAGGTATGTAATTCCTTTGGATTAGTAATAAAAAGGTAACGATTGGGATGCAATTTGGGATTTAAAATTTATTTTTTTTAAGTTAATTTTTAAGTTATTAATTAGCTGAACTGGTCAGTTCTGTTGCTAAGCGAGAAGTGTATCATACATTTATTCGTCTTAAAGGAAGCCGAAGAGGGTTGGAATAGTTCCGTATGTAGGCTTATGTTATTTACATTAACATAGTATATCACGCCCTCTATATATCAATTCTTATAGCTAATATTACAATTTTTAATTCTTTTTAATATTTGATTTTAATTTAATTTGATTTTTTAGTTTTTTAATATAAATACATTTTGGATAAATTTTACATTTTTGTTTTATTAATTATTGTCTAAACGCAAGTCATTAGTCATTATTTTACTTGACGATACATTATGTATGTGCTAATTTTGTATATTTTTGTTTCTTTTTAGGTAAGTTGAAGTTTGTAATTTAAATGAACACAAGTTCAAAAGAAGCTGTATATTTGTTGTAAGTAAAATATTGAACAATTAAAATACTTATTGTTGATATCATTAGGAATTCTGTCTTTTAAAAGCCAATCGTATAATTAAATATGATTGCAGGACTGTTGCTCAATATTTACCAAAAAACAGCCACCAATCTACAGTAACTTTCTTTTGATTGTTCTTGTTTGTTTCTTCTTAAAATTTCTATAGGTAAGGGCGTGGTAGGTAGTGGCAGTAGCATTAAAGTGCTCAGGAATGCTGGGGAGTTTCAATTAAAAAGTTAACAAACAATATTTTATGTAAATATACATATTGTACTGCTACGAATATAATAGTTGTAAAGTTTATTATTTCAAAGCCATTGTGAAAATATCTTAGTTGTAATAATATTTTCGTTGTTAGTTTTTGTTTTATTTCCTTTGGTATTAGCAACCACCCACCGAATTGCCAAAAATAAGCAAAACTTGCCATTTTTAAACCTTTTTTAATGTAAGCACTGATTAAATCAAAATGAATTCATTATAAAGTTGCTGTTGTTGTAGGTATATTCCTCCGTCCTATGAGTATGCTGCTGGTTGGTTGCTGATGATGTTGCACATTTAATGAATGACTGTAAAATAAGACAATTTTGCACTTCTGCTTTAGTTCGTTCTTCTTTTTGATTCTAATGCATCAAAAACATTGTTTTGTGCTTTACGTAGGAAACATTGAAAAGAAATTCATATTCTCATGATGCTCTATCCATTTTCATTCATTCATTCTACTTGCCTCAGTTTGCTAAGAGAAACTGAAACCAATTAATAAATTTTATGCAACTTTTTCCTCCAGTTTTGTTTTCAAACTATTTTTTTTCGATCAACATGTTATTGTTTTCATATGGATTTTATGCAAATTGCTGTAAGCATAAAGAAAAGTACAAGAAAAAAGAAAACTTTGTTTTTGCGTTTTCATTTTTATTTTTAATAATAGGAGTTTCTGGCGTGTTAATTTTAGATCAAAGCAAAATGGGAGGTGAAAATAAGGAAAACAAAACAATGAGATTTCCGAATGCAGAACTAGTACACAAAAGTTCAGATTATTGTTTAAATTTAAATTAATTAGGCTGGATAATGTCACTATTTCAATTTAATTCAGGAGTGCCCAAAAGTTGCTTATGTAAGAGCAAACACCAATACATTGAAATAAAAACTAATTTTTATTCAGTATTTTTTGTTGTTAAAGCCAATACATATAAAGAAACAACACACTTTTTTAAAAGGGTTTCATACGGTAAACAAAAACAAAATCTACATTGACGATCGCAGTCACCAATGTTTACCAGTAGAGCATACGAAAGTGTTGTTACTTTGCGCTTGCGTGAAGGACGACAAAAAACAAATAAGGCAAAGTTGTTTGTGTATTTCGTATTGCTAGTGCTGGGTGCTGTAATGAGTATACAAAACACACAGCCTATAGCTAAGAGTTTTTACAAATACAAGAGAGCACCAAGAGTATAGGGCTTGGGCACTCCTGATTTAATTATTTAAAAACTAAAGTTTTATTTTAAAAATTATAGCCTACATTTAGGCTCTGCTAAATTCAAGCAAAATGTTGCATGCTTTAAATGAATATCTTGCATGGTACTTTAGTGTTTTCAAAAATAATAAGATTCTTTTTCTAACATTACTATAATTAGAATCTGAAAACAAACGACAACAAAAACTGAAAAATTCTCAGAAATATAACGCCACAAAATACATAAAATTGTTTATGGAAAATTAAATAAACAACCAACCATCATTCAAATACATGAACAATCAGTATTAGAATGTCTGTGTGTGTGTGTGATGCTCAATTTTTAAATAAACAAATTTTCACCATTAACTGCAACATAACAGCAGGACGAGCAACAAATACTTTTTGTTTTAATATGCTCAGCTATCGGTTGCCTGGCAAGCAGTGAGAGAAATTGAAAACCGTGCAAAACTGTGCAACTGCAAAAAAAAAACGAGACAAAAGCGAAAGGAAATAAATAAAATAAACATCAATAAACGTTTCGCTTAAATTTTTCATTCGTATGCATAACAAGACTTGAACATTTTTATTTTTTTTTTGCTATTTTATTCCTTTCTAATATTCTAAACTAAATTGTACATACATGCACTTTTAGCGTAGTTTTCGTTGTTGCTGGTTGTAAATGGCGAAATAAACAAACATAAACAACAAACATGCTGTACACACCATTTAGCCTGCAACATACCTACAAACTCTTTCAAATATGTATACACAAACACATGTAATCACACTTGCAACTGATTTTGGTAGGGGGAATAACGACTCAAGTAACAATATTACTTGAGATTTCCACACCAGGAAGACACTGGATAAAGCTCAGAGATATGCTTCAATTGGCGTTATTGTACAAATTAGTTCTGCATAATAGGGCTGTCTGAAACAGTTACGAAAGACTGCACAAAGACTATGAGATATTAACTGATGGATCGATGATGTGGTCACCGGCCACCGTCTTTCTGGTAAATCTTCAATTGAGAATGATGATGGTCAGTCAGATCTCTAAAATTTCATAATATCAAATCCAAGCTGCTCATACTTGATTTCCAAAGAGCTCTGAGCAGTTTATGAAACACTATTATGTTAGACTGTGTTAGTTAGATTCCTTTATAGTACTAGCGAAACCTGTATAGGCAAAAAGGCGTCATTCGGAAATCTGAAATCACTGGCTATATTTTTATGCTGAACATTTTAATTCGGAAATTGTAATAATTTAGTTTTTTTTAGCATTGAGGTAAAAAAATTGTATCTTCAGTTCCTTTTCAAATTAACCCCATAACACTAACAACAAATAATAATAGTAATAAAACTAACAACATGGAAATAAAAATGAATGAGAAAAAAATATTTACAAACAAATATAGTGGCCACAAATGAAAAAGCCACAATTTAGCACAATCAACTTTAAATAAAAACAAAACATTCAGCATAAAACCCTCAAAAAACGAAAAAAACAGAGAAAAACGCGCTCCACACATTGAAACAAAAAATTCAAAATCTAGCAAACAAGACCCAAACAGTCCTTAACTGCAATATGTACAAATGGCGCAGCAAACACATGCTGTAAATACGCGCTTATTTTACTCTTAGTATTTTTTTTATAATTTTTTTTTTGTTACAACAAAACGTGACTTGTTTTCTGAAAAACAATTGTTTGTGAAAAATTTCTGCTAGAGCTTTCCAAACGCCATTTTGTTGAAATGCAATTTTAAAAGGTTCCTTCAGTCTGTGCGAAAAGAGTGGTAAGAAGAATGTGTAGGAGATTTGGTTTAGAGTTGTATGATAGATGAAGACTTGAGGAGTCTTAAATATAACAGATTTCTAAGAAACAATAAAGCACAAACAAATACCTACTTATATACATACTTTTGTGCAAACACACTTGAATAAAACGTTCCCTTATCAGCGTTAAACAAGTGTGAACTTTTTTTTCTAAAATGTTGTTTCGTAGAGTCATTTGTTTATCATGGCTCGCAATTGAAAGCAAATAGATTTTAGACTTATTGTAAGGCCCAGAATTAGGCCTAATATTTAAACAATTTATAATATTAATAAAAGCTATTATTAACTGGACAATTTTGCTTTGAAGAGAATTAAATCGAGAATTGAACACAAAAGCTCGAATTTGTATGAATTAAACAAATTTTGATACTAAAATGCTTTTTATCAGCTAGAAACAAGCAGAGCAAAATATATTTACCAGGTTAACTATTCCAGAGTGATTTATAGTGATTTTGTTTTACAAGAGTTTTGCTTTCGGTATTAGGTCGATATATCCGAAATTTTGTTCGGACTTTAATAAATTGTAAAGTGTTTTTGCTACAATTAGACAAGCCAAGTGATATGTTCTCTATTTATACGTCACGCTACTAATGCGTTTCAAACAATTGACCTAATTTACCGCAGTGTTATGTTAAATGGTTTTCTACCATTAATCATTTGCAATCTACATGTATAATCTTTTGAATAAATGCTGCCACTATTTTGTAACAACTTTGGCAACTGATACCTAAATAATAGTGATGTATCCACAAAGTAGAGTACTTTACCTAACAATGTAATAAAATAGGAGTTTAGGAGATGCCAAAAAGAAATTGCAATAAAACTACATTTTTACTTATTTAAACTTTAGCTTATTAAATTATATATATCAACAAACACAAACTGCGAAGCTTTTTGGCTTGTAGAAAACACCCAGAGTTTTTGGCGGAAATCGAACCCGCAACCCTCTGACTGATAGTCCGCCACACTATCGCCTAGTTTATCGGGGCACATATGTATGTGGTCATTGCATACTCGTACATGATACTTTTTTGTTTGTTACGGAAATAAGTTTAATATTATTTTAAATATATTTTATAGGAAAAAATAAAAAACACAAATTATAACAAATAACTAATAAATTCAAAGGAAAAATCTGAAAATTACATTCCAATTGATGGTTCGACAATAAATTGATCGACAACATATTATAAATTTACGTACACGACTTTGTGTCATTAATTCGATCCTTTACTCTTTTACCAAGCCAAGTGCTTAACATTATGAATACCGCTAATATTTTTATTTAATTTATATATTTTTGGTAGTAAACTTAACATTAGTGTCTAATTACTTGCATGCTTCCATTTATATACTTTTCGGTTATATGCCACTTATGTGCCATTTGTAATGCAAAGAGTAGTCAATTGTCTCTTTGATTGAATAAAACTAACAATTAGGTCTCAATTAGCTGCCAACCAAATTTTTTATGCGGAAGCATAATTTGAAATTATTTATTCCGTTGCTGCGGTATTTTTCACTTTGCGTTAACATCTCTACACAGAAAATATTGCGCCATGAATAATTAACGCAGGAATGAATAATTACATTTTACATATCGATCGATATTTCTTTTCGTTTAGTTCCGGCAAGGGTATACATATAATCTATATAGGGTTAATTAACCTTCCTCTTAGGGGCAGTTCATGCGAATACAACTAGTTATTTGGCTAATTCGGTAACTTGTTGTGACTCTAGTTCACTAGTGTAATTTTTTCTTACACACCTTTTATTTTACAACCGCAGCGCTCTAATATAAATATTTATTCAAAACACATACATAATTTTAATTTAATTTTTTTCTTGTACATATTTCTTTTCTGTTTGTGTTTATTACTTTTCAGTTATTCTTTTGAATTTGTGCTTTAAGTAAATAAATAAATTCTAATAAAATGCAAAACAGTTATAGAAAAAACTCAGTAAGAATAATAAATCTATGTTACAAATTGCAAAAAAAAAAGAAATAAATGAAAATATAATAATAAACAAAAACAGGGTGTTCTTGTTACAATTTCAATTAAGTCGAGAGCAGGCTCCGACGAATACAAATTGACTGTTACCAAATTTAAAGAAGACTCTGGCGTCTTAGGTATGTATAGGTAGAACTAACATACTTTTTATTTGGTATTCTAAAGTAGGGCATTCATTTTGGTATGATATTATGTTTCCAAAAGCTTTAAATACTTTAACATAATTTCTTAGTATATTTTGTACTAAATTCAAAGGAATGCATCTATGTACAGAAAGAACGAACTAGTTCTTCTTATCCCTTTCAGACCATGATGCATCGATTGTGCGGCTGTGTTTCGGTTTAAATATTTTTGCTTTTGTTAACCCAATTTGAAATAGACTGGCAGGCATTGATTGCGCTGATTGTTTTTTATATTTGCTTCTCACATTTCTCTTTTGTTTGATTTACCGTTACTGAAATTCTTCAGTCACATTTCAGTTATTAGCCTTTTCATACTTGCATACATTTAGGAGGAACGCATGGAAGATGTTGCAACATCTAACATCTCTACCATCAGTTAAGTAGACAAAATAAACAAAAACCACGTCGTTTTTAAAAAGTAAAATTAATTTTGAAAGAGCACACCCAGATATTATTGCATTGTATGGTTATTAATAGAATGTACTCGTCTACTGGAGAAAGATGATGATGATTTGTAAAATTCAAATTTCATTTTGTTTGTTAATTTTTTTTTGTTGACTATAAAAGTCACTTTTGTTAGTGATGTAACTTGAATTTCATTTTCAATATCAGTTTTGCTAGTGATGACACTAAAAATATCGGAAGATGTAAATGGGAACAAAATGAGTTATATGTACTGTTTCACGACGACTTGAATCACCTGCTTCGCTTTCTGAATCTGCTGTTTACATGACTAATAAACTTGATTCGACATTCGTACGTATTTTCCAGCAACAAGAAAACAATTTGCTTTGTTTACAATAATATTAAATTTTTACAGCTAGTGCAGATAAACTTGCGATAAAAATTAGAGAAGAGTGCAATTTTTCGTGCTTCGCAAGTAGATTCAATATGAATCTACTTGATTCGCTCTTACAATTTTGTATGGTGAAGCAAGTTGTTTCGCTCAAGATTGGGGCGTGAAGCATGAATAGAGAGCGAAGCATGTACCGTCGAAACATATTATCAGGAACATCTTGTGAAAATGTTGAAAGATGTTGCTTTTCAGCTATGTACATTTCATATGGGAAAATTTCAACATCTTCGCAAATTGATGGTAGATGTTAGATGTTGACAAGTGTGAAAAGGCTATTAGCAAAATCAGCCGGGGAAGTATGTAAGTAAGTGTCTTTAATTACAAAAGTATTAATCGTTTACAAATAATGCACATATATATGGTGAATTTCACGTCAAGTGACCCAATTTTGGATGAAATTTGCACCAAGGTTAGTACTATTGGATAGTAGGCTAGACACAAATTTTCAGCTTTATCAGTCCAGAAGTGCCGGAGTTAGAGGTGGCAAAGTTGGACATTTTGGTCAATTTTGGTCATACAGAGTTTTTTTAAAATGACTCTAACTTTTCACCTGTTGGTCCTATTCTTTGTGTTCTAACCTCTGCACTACTGCGGTGCCCGCTAGCCAACAGTCAAACATCAATCCTTTAACCAGTGTTACCGGTGGTTCGAAATTTGCTGTAATTATCATTTTTCAATTTATTTACATGTTGCCTCCTTTTTTTCAGTTTTTTTTTCGTATTCATGTCAAGACTTCGTCCCGAAAACCTGAATACATTTTTATTATGTTTGTTGTCCACTTTCGTCGACATTTTTATGTGTACCACTTAAAGTACAATTGCAAACATTAGCTTGTGCCATAGCTATATTAAGAACAATTATTATTTTTAATGATGCATGTGCCAAATATTGAAAAATCCTATTCTTGAGTTAAATAGTTCTATAGAGCTGAAAATTTGCGTTTGGCCTACTATCCAATAGTACTAACCTTGGTGCAAATTTCATCGAAAATTGGGTCACTTGACGTGAAATTCACTATATATACATATGTACAAATATTAACTAAAAAATTATAATTTTTAATATTTGAAACTAAATGAAATCGTTTCATGCAATACAAATGTGTGTTAGTTAAAAATATTAATAAAAATCGACCAAGATTCATCAAGAGTGCGTGTCCTGAAAATCCTTCAAGGATATACAAATGATAAATGAAAAAATAATGAATGGTATGGTCAGGTCTGAAAGGGTTATGAAACTAGACTAAAAATAGTGTTCTCTTTACGCATAACTATATATTGTACTCTTTAATGGCTCCTCAATGTGGGCTATATTTCTATTCTTAGAGTTTACACAGACAATTAAAAGTTATCAAATTGATTTGTGATTCTCTGGATGGCAAAGGATTTAGACAAACTTGTTGCAACTATCTAGTTTGTAATTGCATTTACAGTATTATGAAACTACACTCGTATTTATGCGTTATTCATAGGGTGTAAACAATTCGTTATATTGTTAGGGTATCGGCTAAAAAAATTCAAGTTAATAGTTTCGTGTTTAGCGTGTTTAGAAGCAGTATATTTTCATATAACAAGAGTTTTGTTTATACAAAGTTCTGTTATTTATTTATTTACTTAAATTTATTTCTATCATACACACTAGTTTTTATCACTTTTTGTATTCTTTATATTCTCATTGTTAACATTTCTCTACGTGCTTTTAAAGTTGGTAGAGACAACATATTGTTGTCTCTTTGCATACGAGTACAAAATACAATGTAACCTAATGTTGCATGTATTAGAAAAATGCAAACGTATGGTTATTTGAAACGAAGAACAAAAACTAGAGTAGAAAACAAAAAGAATAATGTCTTTTCAAATCGCAAATTTATATAAAAGTTCAGCATATATTATATTTAAAGACATACATGCATACATCGATGTCTAAACATACATATTTCAATTTCTAACTATATACATACATACATACATATGTTAGTATGTACGAGTATGTATGGATTTCTTTTGTAGTAAAAGTAACTTGAGCAGCAACTTTTACTATGTACGAGTATAGTGCACATTTGTTGCCAACTTTTGCGTACATGATGATGTACTCTAACTCTATCGTAGTCGTAGATGCTCGCATAAACTAAACAGAAATTCTCCAGTTTTTATACATCAGGGGGGGGTATGGATGGTATAGTAAAAGTAGTACGTATCACATGTTACAAAATTTTGTTCAAGTTTTTTGTTTGCCAAACTTAACAACAAAATACATGATTAAATATAATGAACATGAAACAGAACTTATTATGTGGTAATAATTTGTAAATATTTTTTTAATGAACGTCGACGCCTAAGTACACGCTACAGTTGGCAGTGTCGCAGAATGTTTGCCATTTCGTATGCACATTTCAAGTCACCTATGTTCGCTTAAGATCTTATTGGGGACGATGTGTAACGCAACCATTATTTGCTACATGTTCATACCCAGCTATCAATGGAATTCAAAATTTATTTCCTATTAACTTTAACAATAATTTTCGTTAAAGATTTTACTTTAATTTATTCTCTGTTTTCAAATAAACTCGTATATTTAAATTTGTCAAGTTTTGACTCATTATTGCTGCTGCAGAGTCAGAATACTTTTACTAAGCAATGAAATTGTTGTTTGTTTTATATAATATTTATATATTGTAATATTTTTAAGGGTCGATATGAGAACTTGATTACACTACAAATTCCATTGCGAAAGCTTTAAATTTTCAGATAACAAAAAATTGTATATAAGGGTGTCCCAACTAGAACGAAATTTGAACAATTGTTATTGTTTGCTAGTAGAAGGTACGAGGTTAGTAAAAATGGAGCGCTACACGAATGAACAATGCATGCTACAGTTCGCAAATTGCGATCAATTTGGGGTCACAATAATGCTCCAAAAGAGTCAACTGTAAAGAGATTAATGGATAAATTTGTCGAAACTGGGTCTGTTAGTGATGTAAAGGCAACAACGCGCCTTCGACCAGGTCGATCGACCGAAAATGTCGCAGCTGTACGTGATGATGTCGCTAAAACTCCATCCACCTCAATTCGACACCGAGCTCAGCAAATTGGTGTCTCCAAATCCACTATGCAGCAAATTTTGACGAAAGATTTGCATCTTCATGCATACAAAGTTCAATTGACTCAGGAACTAAAACCAGCTAACAATGGACAGCGAAGGGAGTTCGTTAATTGGGTATTGGAGAGACAATATCATCTTGATGGCTTCGTCAATAGGCAGAATTGTCGCATTTGGGGTGAGGAAAATCCTCGAGTGATTCACGAGAAGCAAATGCATCCTCAACGTGTCACTGTGTGGTGTGGTTTTTGGGCTGGAGGAATCATTGGACCTTTTTTTTATGAAAATGAGGCAGGTCAAGCGCAAACAGTCAATGGTGTTCGGTATCGTGAAATGATAACCAGTTTTTTCTTGCCTAGAATTGAAGAAATGAATGTGGAGGGCATGTGGTTTCATACAGCCAGAGAAAATGCATCAGCCTAGATCGTGCGATTTAACACCTTTAGATTTTTTTCTTTGGGATTTTTTGAAGTCGATGGTTTACGCGAATAAGCCGACGACGAGTCAAGCCTTAAAAGAGGAAATTGGACGCTGCATTAATGAAATACCGCAGCATTTATGCAAAAAGGTTATTGAAAATTTCATTAAAAGTGCCAGCAAAGCCGCGGCGGCCATCTGCACGATATCTTGTTCCATACATAACCTCATTCTGTCTACTTTACGATATAATAAAGTTTCACGATTTTTTTTTAAATATCTGTGTTTTATATAAAATTTAAAAATTGCGTTCTAGTTGGGACACCCTTTAGTTACTCGTATGTTTGTATACACATATTTAAATATGAAAATTATAAGTTTTTATCTGTAGGTACTTCTGAAGTATTAAATTTGTGTTATAATTAAGAAAAAGAATAATTTTCACTTAAACTTTTGTTTGCTGGGTTTTTGGTTACGCTATTGTGTCTTGTATGCGTATTAATTTTAAAGTTTTCTTCTGCGTTAAAAAAAACTATGAACACAATAAACTTAAAGTTGAAAATAATGCCAGATTGTTTTCATAGAAAAAACACAAACAAGCATGTTGCAACTTACAAACTAGTAAATTTCACATTCTTTTGAGTCATGTGCAACATGCATACAGGTCTTTCTCTCTTGCTTACAATACCCATAAAATCTTGTGCTTATTTAAAGGTATCAGAAAAAAAAACAACCGAAAATATGAAAAAAGTGTGTATGGTAGAACATCTCAAAACATTAAAAAACTTTTCAATTTAATAGTTCACAAAAATTTCATTAATTTTGTTTGCAGTTGCTCTTCTTATTTATTTATTTATTTAGTTGTAGTTGTTTATGGTGACGAAAGCAGTGGAAAGAGGAATGAAGGCCACATGAGAATTTGTCTAGATTCTAGAAGCTGTGCCTCTGTTTTTTCTGTTCTTCTTTAGGATAGGAGTGTAAGGCATAAGTATGAGTTTATTAAATGCAATTTGTACGTGCCTTTTCCAACAATATTTTTCTCTCTATTTTTTTTTATAATGTTGTAAACATGAGGTTTTTTCTTCCTTTTTGGAACTCATTTATTTAAACATTTATTTACATATACATATGTATGTGTGTTTAGTATGAAAGTTTTAAAACATTTTATTTAATTTTGTAAATTATAAAGAAAATGTGTTATAAGTAGTGTCTGTCTGTCATTCTCTCTTTCTACGACGGATTGTATATTCAACTGCCTTGCATGTTTGTTTGTTTGTATCTTTCGTTTTATGCTCAATATTTGTTTTGTATTAAATTCAATTATGAATTTTCTTCATTTCCCTGGAAACATGAGAATGACTGTAAATTTGTAGTTTTATCTATATTTATATATTTTTTTTTTTATTTATATGCTCGTTTATATTTTTTCATTATAAAATTTGTTGTGTAACATTTATGTACATTTAAATGTTGCTTTTCCTTTTGTTTCTTTAACATTTATTTTTTAATTTTTTCTCTTTTTAAGTTTTTTTTTATAATGTTAATTATGTTGTATAGCAATCGTAGTTTATTTAGTCTTATTTTTATTTTAATTTTTTATTATTTAATTTTGAAATATTCCGCTTTTATTTCCTTCCTTTAGTTTTATTTTATTTTTACTGCTGCTGCTGCCAACATGAACAGTGTTTAACATTCATCTACTTTAGCTATTAACGTTTTCATATGTCTGTATTTCAACTAGCTAATGAGATACAATAGTAGGGGCAATCACTTCACATAAGCCATCGCGCATATCAACATAAATTAATGTGAAAATTTGTTTTGTAAAAATTCTTTATACCAATCAATAGCTGTCGTATGCGTGACAGTTTCTATTTTCAATTCTACAAATAATAATAAAATTTTAAGACTCTGTGAGTAGTAAATTTTATTAAAATCGAATAAGATAATTGATATTAATGCACCCTGTAGTATTTTCAATTTTACTAGTAAAAAATATAAAAAAGTTTTTCATAACTTTGAGCCATTTAACTCCTCAAAATGTAAGTGATTACACCTACTAATATGTATCTCAATTTAATAAACAGATAAAAGCATTCACTACTTCTCTATAACTTCATGAACACAAACAAAATCATTTATATTTCAGCTCAAATTGTTATTAACAGTGTTTAACATCAACAAGAAGATAAATAATACATTTATATTGTATGTGCGATGAGTATTTCATATAAACATGATTATTATTATTATTATGACTTCTGTAAAGTAGCCACCGCCAAACAGACGTACAAATAACCATATAACAAACATACATGGCTTTAATAAACATTTTCATTATGCAACAATTAAAGTCAGTCATTGAGAGAAATTTTAAGCACAACAATAATTTTTTTTTTATTGAAACCATGTATGAAAACATGTTAAATGAAGAATTTTTATTACGTTTGACTTAAGAAAATGAAAAAAAGCTTTCTAAATTAAAGAGTTTAATTTAATATTTATTTTGGCAACACTAGTGGCTTAAAAATACAGGAATCTTTTTCAAATATTTTAAAAAAATAATTACTTATAATAAAATTACTACTAGTTTGTACTTAAAAAAATGTTGAAATTTATACTTAGAAATTCCTAAAAGTATGCCATGACTTTTGTAATATCGTACATCAGCTGTAACAAAAACAAGTTAGAGTGCTATATTCGGCTGTGCCGAATCTTTAATACCTTCCACCTAAACGTAATAAGAAATACAAAAACTATTCTTTATAGGACTACAATATTCTTATTCTGAGTTTTCTATTCAGTCTTAGTGTAAATTTTATTATTATTTTATATATTGTTTGAAGGACAATTTTAAGACCAACATAATTTATGTTAAATATTTTGAAATTTTATATAATTTTGACCATTTTTAATTGATATAATTAGCGATTCTTACTGTAATTTACAGAGTTTGTCTGATTTTTATAATTATTTAACAATTTATAAAAATTTTCCATATTCACAACAAGTTAACAAACAGAGTATAAAACATAGTGTCAAAAATAATAAGAAGGTGCGTTTTTTTTTGATTGAATTTGATCTCAATAATATTATTTACAAAAGATTTATGGGTGGCATAGTAGAAGTGGACCAGCTATGGGCTGATAGCTTCTAAATCCAGTATCCACTAATGTGGTTTCTACGTATTTGAGGCTTATTTTGATTGAATTTCATCTCAATAACATTATTTACAAGAGTTGTATGGTTGGTTGTTATGCTCGGAAGTGGACTTAATTCTGGAGCTATTATTGACTGATTGCGACAAAGTCCAGTAGCATAATTGCCGTATAACCCATATTAGTTTGATATCTGGATTTAAATTACTGATCTATATAAAAGTTGGTTCGATATCGATATTTATTAGACATTTTTGTGGGTTTATTAGTTCTTCGAAAATGTCCTTATATAACAGCTATGACAAATCGGGGGCCGATCTTTTTAAACGTCGAATTTCATCGTAATAACGGTATATTAAAGGTACATATTAGTATTAAAGTGAATTTCGGAAGTGGACCTTATATGTGCGATATGGTCAAATATGGACCGATATTCTCAAAATCCATCAGTTTAATTTTGGCATATATTGGAAGAGGGCTTTATATGGGGCATACGGTTAAAAATAGACCGAAATTCACAAAATATTGTGGGATGATTTGAATCGGTACCGATATTTATACGATATATATTAAGATAAATGGGTTTTTCGGATGTGTTCCTTGTATGGGAGCTATGACCAATTATGGGCCGACCACCATAAAAGTTAGTACAACAATTTATTTACCCACAAGGATTATTTAGTATGTAAAATTTTAGCCGTTTAACATTATTTATATCAGTTTTATTCGTATTTAAGTGCATTTTGGAAGTGGACTTTATATGGGGGATATGGTCAAATATGGACTGAACTAAAAAAAAAATTCGTTTTGCGATTTCTTTTTGCATACAACTTTTTTTGCTGAATTTTGTATGGATATTCCAATTTTTTTATGCAATTGAGCAATATTTCGCGAAGATTTTTGTGTGGGGGCTATAAGAAGTCGTGAACCTATTCTTACTATTTTCCTCACACTTTCTTCTTTTATCATAAAAACAACGTATCTAAAACTTGATGGGAATATCTGCAATATATTTAAAAAAATTGAAAGAAAAATGTTTAAAAAACTATTGATTTCGGTTGTGTCCTTTGGACGTCAGAGTGTTTTACACAGACAGACAAACAGACGGACATGGCTCCATCGACTTGGAATTTCGTAAGGATCAAGAATATATATACTTTGTTGGGTCTCAGATAAATATTTCTCAGTGTTACACACGGAATGACAAATTTATATATACCCTCATTCACCACTTATGGTGGTGGAGGGTATAAAAAGGAATCTCCTTTAATGAATAAAAAAAAACCTGGATAAAAGCCCTTAGAAAATATTAAGAACAGTTTTAACTTGAAGTTTATATTAAAAATTAATTTTTATATGAATATGCTCGCATGAATGCTGAGGATACAAACCAGAGACCTGCAACAAGTATGAACGAGCCGACTTATTCACTAACGTTGAATTTTAAGAACAATACAAAAAAGTATGATTCAATTTTATGCTTATTCACTTTTTATGCACACACAGAAAATTCAGCAACGAGTATAAATCATTTCCAACACTTGGTTCGAACTGCAATGTTTGAAAACAAAAATTCTTGTTTATACACAGTTTGTTTTTTGCATGTCGGCTTTGTTGTGCATGATCTGATTGGAATTGAACTAAAAACACACGAGCCACTTATAAGTAAAAAGCGGCTGGCAGAAAAATATGAAAACATAAAAAATGTGCATTTACTACCTATTTAACATTATTTCGTCGAAAAGAAAACTTATTTGACAAAGCAATGATAAAATTTGTAATATGTACAGTTTGTCAAATATATCTTTGCACAGCAAAAAAAATTAAAGAAAAAATGTAAAATGAGCTGCTTCATACATTTAACGACACAGTCGAACATTCATGTTCGCACAAAACAACAAATGAATAAAACACATGTTCGGCTAACAACACGTTGGCTTTGATGTAAAACGAGCTTCATACATTTAACGACACAGTCAGAATATTCATGTTCGCAAAAAACAACCAGTGAATAAAACTGAATGTTTGAAACGAACGGTTGCGTAAACGAGCGTTTTGTGCATTTGAACAAAAACGATTAAATCATAAAAATCAATGTGCATGATTAAGTATACCCGAAAATTTAGTACTCGTTGCAGGTCTCTGATACAAACATCATTGCAAATGTTATTTATATAAAAATACCTTTTAATAAATTTGTTCTCAAAATGTTGGCTGGGTTTCAATACATACCATATCTTTAAGTATGTATGTATATATGCATGTACATATGTATGTATGTAGGACTACACTATGTATTTAAAAGAATTTGTATGTGTAGGCACATTTTTGAAGTATTATTTTACAGATATTTTTTTCTGACTATATAAAGTACTCAGATGACATAGGGAAACAAAAATAAGTGCCTTATTAACTTTTAAAAACAGTACCTTTAATGCCGCATTATTGCCTGAACAAAAAATTTGTTTTTAAGACTCATCAGAATTTTGTTGTGCATTGGTGAACTTATTTAACAGAATTGTTTACAATTTCTAGAATTAGCACATTTTTGTTCTAAACTAACAAAATATACAGCAAGAGCAAAACTATGCTAAACCTTTTTGATCATTGCACAAAAATGGAAATAAAATTTTTTCAAAACTATTTCGACTATTTCGATTTATTGTTTAAGTTTTTTAAATTGAATTCTCGAAATGGTTTTAATATTTTTATGTTGAATATTTTACAGTTGAAGTCTGCTAATGGGAGAAGCGTAAAAATAGAGCTTAACAATTTAATTGACTTATTTTACACACAAAATTTTAGTTCCTTTATTTAAGGAAAAACGAGTATGTATAATACGAAATCTTTAATTATATTTCTTATTTTTTAATAACAACAACGTGCCTACATTATGACAAATATTTATGTACCTTTATTTCCTCTTCTGTAGAAACTTTTGAATTATGACTTCTGTTCGTTTAGTACAATTTTGGTCTGAAATGTTTAAAATGCAAATTTATTTCTATACTTGTTGTGTATTTGTGTATTTGTTTAAATGTTTAAAAACCCTTCTATTCTAAATACGAGTATGATTCAATTTTTAACTAACGCAACTCTTTGTTTCACTTTTGTCATTTTAATTTATATAAATTTTCATTTTATATTTGGTACTTACACTTATTCATTTTCATTTTCTAGCCATAAATAATGGTAAAAATATGTCTGCAGGTTTGCGAGTTCATTATGGTTGTTAAATAAAACGGCTTTCTCTAAAAAAAAATAAAGAAAACAAAACTTGTGTTCGAGTTAAAGTTGTGCGTTAAGGTGTTTGTGTGCTCTTAAAAGGTGAACAACGGTTTAACAAATTTCCATAAATTTTAAATATTTTACTTCAGACAATGGCTCTGGGGAATAATACGTAATGAGTAGAAATAATGTTTTTTACTTCTAATTTGTTGTTATAATTCTAAATTATCGGGAGAATTGATTTAATTAATGCACAGAAAATCTGCCTGCTAAATTTAGCTACAAACTAGATTTGAACTTGTTACACATTGAAATTAATTATGAGGATTTCGGCCTTTAGAATTTTTTAATGAATCATTAAAATATTAAGGTTGAAATTATTAAATGAATAAAAAGTGATCAAACTAGGTTAATCACAGAGTAGAAAAAAAAACTGCAACAAAATAACTATCGTAGTATAACTTTGCTTTATATTGTTAAATCATCGACATGCTTTTCATATTTTAGTAGAACCATTTTTCCACATTTTACCTTAAGCCTAGAATAGCAGAATCCTACCTTTCAACCGACATTCAACCAACCCAAAAACGAAGCACGTTTACAAAAATGGCATTTTTTTTTTGTTTAGCATTCATTGATTTGTGTGTGGCATACAATTAATTTACACATTTTTAGATTTTTGATATTATTGTCTCATAAAAAAAACCTTTGCTCCTATATCCTTTAAACTTAAAAGTTACAACTTGATGAATCAGCAAGCAACCTAATAATCAGTATTTCTGTGCAGTAGTCATCCAATTTTTTCTTTCTTTATTTTACGAGTATAATATGTTTCACAGATAAAAGTATGAAAAACATCTCGTTTACAAATTTCATTTTATATTAATTTAATTTTTCCTTTTTCATGGATAGAGATATGCCTGGATATTATAAATATTATACTCAAACAACTTCTTAGTTTTCCCTTTTCTGGGTTTCTTAATTTTGTTCACGTTTCTTTGCAGTTATAAACGTTTGGTTTAATAACTTTTTTGTGGCTCTAGGTGTACTCTGCTTACAGCCGACTGGAAGTTAATTTTGTTGTGCTTTATATTTAAGCCATAATATGAGAAATTATTTTCGGTTCCATAGCAAGCTCAACTGACACGATTGTGTTACCTGAGGTGTTTACAACAGGCCTCTCAATCAAGACGTGTTGCTTTCATTCTGAAGCAACCAAATTATCTAATAAATTAGTAGTTTTCTCAGACTGTTGGACTAGAGATTTAACTATTAAAGAGAAATGCCAAGAAAGGGATAACTCGCCTTATCTTCCTTTATATGAAATTCATTACTTATATAGCTTGAACCATTTATAGGGACCTTATGTCTCACTATCTCATTCAAAAATACCCGGTATCCTATCCCAGTATGAAAGCTATTTTTGATTAAGAATCCACTGATCTACGCGTTTATAATTCAAATGCTTATCTTTAAAGATCACAGTTTTAATAGGAATATTGCACATAAACAGATGCAATATTTCATAGTATTTGAAACTGATATTTTGAAATAGTATTTACAAAGAAAGAGTTAAAGGAATGTTGAAATTGTATTAATTTTAAAAAGAGAACTCATAAAAATGTCATGTAGAGTATTTGAAATTCATATTCAACCCATCACTATTTTCTGTAAAAATGTCCTTAAAAATATTCGTTGTTTATCTTGAAAGAAAAGAGTGTTTTTTTTTTTGTTGTTTTGTTTTTTTTCTTATTCCTCCTTCTGCTATATATTTTTTACTGTTTTAAGGATTATCCTACAACAAGTATTTACTAAATACAGTACAACAAAAACATAACAATACTTTTACGTTCACCATTCACTTCGTACGTTAATATTTCTGAGCTGAAATGAAAGTATTGTCAGTTGTTTTCTTTGAATAAATTTTAAATATATTTTGCTTTCGTATGCAAAATATTTATATTTTCCTTGTGTTTTGTGGTTTTTTCTTTGTTTAATTTATCACAGGGTTTGCTGTTGCTGTCGATTTCACCACAAAAAACACAAGTCGCCTTTTTAAGGAATTTCCTTTTTGTATATTTTAATTTGTTCTACTTTGAATTCATTACAATTTGTATCTGGTATTTAAAATCTGCTAGATTTAGTTTGCTGTTGTTTTTAATTAAATCTTCTTTCGGGTTTCTGTGGGCCCCATTTGTCTCTGTTTCTTTGTACATATTTTCATTGTGTTGTGTTTTCACACATAATTTTCAACTAATCAATTGCGTATTGCTGGTTGGTTTGTTTGTTTATTTATTCATTTGCTACTCTTTTATTTATTTTTGTTCCTGACACTGATGCTGCTGCCGTTTGTTGTTGTTGTTACTGGTATACTTGGAGTGTAATTTAAATGTTTTAAGTCAGCATCAATCCATTCAACCTCCTCATCAACATCATCAATTAGAATATGCAAAATATTTCCACTATTCCAGTTTAATGATATTCAAAAAATTAGAAATTCTTTGAAATACTTATATTATTTGATTTTATTTAGAATTTTGTGTGAATGTAGGTTGTAGTGATGTACTCTACTCTATATTCTTAAAGGTGTTGGAAGTAATTTTTTTTGTTACGAAATAATTAAAGGGTATTTGTAATAAACGATTTATTTAGATCTTTATATTATTTTGCACATGCTTTAGATTAATTGTTAATAATTCTATATTATTTAAAAGCATATTTAAATAATTATGGTAATACTTCCTATTAAATAATAGACTTAAACCTAACTAGGCCAAAGATTCTTAGGCAATTTAAATTTCTCTTAATGTATCAATTTAAATATTAAAGCGCACTATTAAGCTAATTTATTTATTATTAAAATGGCACACAGCATCTTTAAACATTTGTGCTAAAATTGCCAATTACCATAACTTAATCATAAGTACGCTCTTAAGCAATTTAAATGTTTCCATTTCTCTTCAGGTTGCTCCAATTGAATGTATTTTAATATTAAAATATTTAGAAACCTTTAAGCCGTTTTTGTACCCTTCACCTTTATGAGAAGGGTATACAATAAGTTTGTCATTCCGTTTGTAATTTCCACAATATAATTTTCCGACCCTATAAGTGATAGCGGAGTCTATTAAGCCATGCCCGTCTGTCTGTCTGTCTGTTGAAATCAATTTCCTGACGTCCCCAGATATCTTCGGTATCCAAATCTTCAATAATTCTGTCAGACATGCTTTCGAGAAATTTGCTATTTAAAATCAGCAAAATCCGTTCATAAATAACGGAGATATGAGCAAAAATCCGAGACAACCTCTAAAAATTTCATCAAAAAAACAGGCTTATGAAGCAAATTTTGTATGGATATTTGCTTTATAATCCTGTTATAAACCCTTGATAAGTTTTTATGAATTAGACTGTTAGGCCCATTATTACAACTTGGCAATAGTTAAAAGAATGATGTTATCGGACAGATAAGAAGTATTTGGTTATTACAAGTTTACTTTAATCTAAAACCAACCGATAAGCTAAAGGGAAGATCATCTTGCCTTTAAATTTTATAGTGAGGTATGTGGTTGAAGTTGCCATATGTTCTGGAAAAAATGTCAAATTCATGAAAAATAAATTAATTTTAATTTTGTTTTGCCAATAAATAATTTGATAAACAAAAATGGAAAGCAGACGTTTGATTTATATTTTTTTCACAAACAAATGTTTTCACAAACACACACAATTTACTGTTTCTTGTCAGTAATTTGTCAAAAGTAATCGGTTTTTCACTGGTATTGCCATATTTTAGAAAAAAATTATTTTATTTTACAAGGAAGCTGTAATAACGAAAAATCTTAAAGGTCACTTTATTCCTCACTTTAATTAAAGTTACCTTTTACTATTAAGAACATTAGAGGCAAGTTGTAATAATGGCCCTTAGTGTATTAATATTGTTACGAATAATTTCATCGACAGATGGCGTGTTTATCCACATACAACTTGTTTAGCATTTGTAGTAGTTTTGATTTATAACATTATTGTTATAAACTGTTATAAACACAGCAATATTGCAATATTCTAGACACTAACATTCTAGACTTGCAGTCACGAACATTCTAGTATCTTAGTTTCGAACCTTCCAGAAATTATGATTGCTGTACAAATAGACTAACACGGCCAACCAAATGAATCAGTTTATTGTGAGTCATTGTTGTGTAAACAACAAAGTGTTCGAAAACATTAATGCCCTTATTCATAAAACTTACAACAGGTTTATAAGAGGTTTATAAAACAAATTTTGTATGGAAATTTGCTTAATAAACCTGTTGTAAGTTTTTATGAATAAGGGGGTAAGTGTGTGTAAAAAGACAGTGTGTTCATTTTGAATTGTGTTTGTGTACATTTAAATAAATAAACACTCGTTATATTTTCTTCAAACTACATACTTGACGCTTGTATTTTGCAATTAAAAAGAATCCGGTTTATTGGAAGGGAATATACCACCGTTTTTAAAAGATAAAAACGTAACAATATAATATATATATATGTATGTATGTATATAATATAATTATGCATCCACAACAAAGGTGAAGGGTATATAAGATTCGGTATAGCCGAATATAGCACTCTTACTTGTTATTATTATTAGAAGGGCATACAGCAATCGACTATGTATACAAACTTGGAAATTGTGTGAGCATACAATAGATTTTTGTTTTGGAAGAGCTAAAAGTGTTAAATATACACAAACATTATGTCCATGTATTTAATTAAATCTTATTTAAAGAATTTACTTATAATTCTGATCACTTGAAAGAAAAATGTATTTATGAAATTTTTTACTCTTTTGTTTGTTTTTATTTATGTGAGAAATTTTGTTTATTTTAGTTAAACATAAATATTTTTTCTATTAATTTAACAAAAATATTTGTGAGAATTTGCCACATTTTTATTTCTGTTGTTGTGTGAATTTATTATGAAAATGTTTGAGTTTTTAAAATATAAATATATAAATATTTGTAAATTGTTCTTAAAGGGCCATGACATACAAAGAGAGATGTAATTTTAACACGATTTTAGCATTTTATTTTCTAAGCAAATGGTCTGTCTACCTTTCTGCAGAATAAATGAAATACTAAATATACTATTTTAAATCCAATATAATGATTAAATTCAGTAAAGCCTTACTTGCCTATAGCACAAATAAATATATCGTTAGCTAAAACGCAAACGGCCCTATCTAACATTTTGAAAATTTTACAGGAGAAGCAAACAACTCTTTTAAACTAATGGTAAAGTTTCCATCAGTATGATTTTTACCAATATTATAAAAAAAGGTGTAATAATTTGAATTCATGCAAAATAAAATAAAATTTTAAAATATTTAAAACGCCTTGTTAGTTAAGTCCTTTGGTACTCTCTTTCTCTTTACTTATTTCTTATCTCTTTATTTATTTCTCTATAATAAATAAATTGTTCGACAGTTAAATCTGTCAATTTTTTTTGTCAACTTTTAATGTTGCCTACGCAAACAATCAGTTAGGTCTTTTTGCATTTTTGAAATAAATGCTTTTGTAGATAGGGCCGTTTGTTTTTCGTTAATAGAATTGGTAATTTTGATCAAAGAAGACCAAATTTTTTTGTATATGTGTTTTTCAAAGCTATGCATCAGAATCACCAAAAACCGATTTTGGGTTTTTTGTTAGTTAGGGCCGTTTGCGTTTTAACTAACGATATGTAATATTATACATGTATTTTAGCAACTATTAAATATGCCCTTTTCCACGAGGTAAGATTAAATATATAAGATTTCATTTCAAATTTAAGAAATATTAATTTGAGACTCTAAAAATGGGATGTCTGTCTGCTGTCCGTATGCTGCCCACGGATATTCAACGCACCCAAGACTTGTGTAAATATTTCAGATATACGAAATCTTTAGTCTATCCGAAATAGCTGCTATATAATAGAAATATACCTTTACATCGATTTTTGAAATATTTATTTGATCAAGTGAAATGCATTTCATATTTCATAAGCCTGCATGAGTGACGTACGTTTAAATAATTGACTTGTGGCTACAAGTGCGGGTCACAGATTTAAAATTTATTTCTTAAAAAAAAAACAGAATAAAAATGTGCAGATGTTGAAAACGATATACATACATACATAAATACTTTCTTGCTTGACACAGATGGCTGAATTGTAAAATAAGTCTGTATTTAAACAAGTATTAAGAAAAACAGTGATACAATTTAACTTGCATACACATATTTGCTATTTTGTTTTTATTTTTATTTATTTTTTATTTTAAATCCAAATTATATTAAATTGCTGTGATGTCACTTACAAATGTCTGACTTTTATGTAGTGATTATTTACATGCACACAAACACATGAACATAAATACAAAAGCAAAAGCATATTCTACCATATGCCTAACTATATAAATATTTAAAAAATAAAGAAAACTGTATTTGGATGAGTGCGAATGTACATGTTAAATGGCCTTCTTAGTAAAGGGACACCAAGGCAGATGTTATAGAGACTGACTGACAGTCAGACATTCAAACTGATGGACGGATAAGCAGACAAAGACAAATATTATGAAGAGCTTCATCATCATCATCAGCATCAACACTGGCGCTTTTTTTTTTTTCTTTTTATATTCAACTTTTTCTCTCACGAGTTTTGCCAACAAAACGTTGTCACAATGTTAGACATTATATTGTAGTTTCTACTCTTCAACGTCATTACTAGTGCCATCACCAGCCATAACAACTACAACAAAATATCGCCGTCGTCATCATCATCATCATCACCATCAGCAACATCTGCTAGCGGTCGTCAAGGCAATCACTTGTAGGTAATGATTTTGTGAATAGTGTACAAGTATAAATGTTTTACAACAATTTTCATAAAAATGAAAACGAGAAATAAACACAAATTGGGCCTGTGTATTCATTCAACACACATTTTTTAACTCATTCACTCAGCGAAGGATTTTAACCTCGTTTGTAAACTCAAATCTACGTGTGTGTTTTTAGCCAATTTATTTCCTTATTTTTCTGTTCATAATTAAAGCTTTAAAAAATACTTTGTAAATAAATATATACTACACTCTACATACCTATTTGGTTTAATTTCAATTCTTTTCCATTGTTTTTTAATTTATTTATTTCCTATGGCGTTTAAAACAAAACAGAAATACCGAAATTGTTGTAGTATGTAGTTTGGTGTTACCCGGTATTTCAACATACATTTTGCTTACACTGTGTGTGTGTTAATATGTGTATATTTGACAATGATGGATTTCTTAGTAATAAATATTAAATGAGTTTTTATGGTTCAACGCTTAACATTATTTTATTTCAATATTTTCTATGCTCCACCTTTCTGTGCTGCTGTTGCAAATATCTATACAGCTAAATAGCATCTACATATAAATATTTACCAGCGATATCGTTCCCTTTTCTATTGATTTATAAATGTACGAGTGTGTTCTATATCATATTTTATTATTTATATAGACTTTTTGTCTATATAAATTTGTAGAATTTATGAACCAAAAAATATGCTGAAACATAGTGCATCATAAGTATTGGCGAAAAAAAATATACTACACACATACGAGTACATATGTATGTGTATTATAACATAAAAAAAACAATTGTTGTTGCTGTTGATTTTTTTTTATTATTTGTAACAAGCGACCAACATTTATTTATTATAAAACAAAAATTCAATTATGCATGCAGGATTGCCAAAGTATTTTTAACTGATGCCGAAGCTTTATTTATTGAATTCAGGTCACACGTACATACCTACGTACATATGTGTATGTACATATGTATATGAATTTGTATTTACATTACAACAGCGTTAATCTTATTGGATGTTGCAGGACTAAAATATGAAATTCGAAGTTTACATTTTAATAAATACAAATATTTATATTAAATTTTATTTTTTTTTATGAATTTTAAAAAATTGCCATAACGGCTGAGAATATTTTATGAAAGTTTTTTCAACTTATGTATTTAACTTTGTAAAGTACATAAACTTTATTAAGATTAAAATTTAAAGATTATCAATATGTGTGTTTTACAACAAGATTATCGTTGATTCATACCTAGGAGTCATAGGTAGCTGAGGAGATTGATACAAGAATGTTTTTTTTATTGTTCAAAGATATTACGTTTGGGAATTTCGGGGAGTCCGCCTCGGAGTATATAAACACTTGATATAATAGCCCAATATTATGGGAAATATGTTTCAATGGAAATATATACCTACATAGGATAGGAGGGGTTGTGCACTAAGTGCACTTCCACTCGGAGACCCTGTGGTCCTACATATGTTTATATATGAATATATAATTTATTAAATACAAAATTTAGTTATTTATTTATTTGGCCAATTATATTTACACAGGAACTTTTATTCTATCTTTAATATATATTTAAATTATAAAGCTTGTACATATAAAGTTCTTACTTACAGCGAAGGGCCGAAATACACTTTCATATCCACTTTGGGATAATTTACTTAAAACACTTTGGCAACACTGCCCAATACAATATTAATGTATCAAAAATGCTCCTTCCTGTATGTCCGCACAGCTACTCAAAACACCAAAAATATTACAACAGAATATGCCTGCAATAAGCAAAAGAAATTTTACAATAACCACCATCATAAATTGAAATAAAGCAAAAGCGTTTTTAATTGATTTTTATTAAAAAAAAAAAAAAAAAAAAAAAAAAAAAAACAATAACAACAAAAGAAAAAGCAATAACACAAAAAACTTAAATTCATACTCTCGCAGTTACCAGTTTGCTTGCAGTCGTAGGTATGTCAGTTGTATTTAGTCTCACTCCAACCATTATTATTATTAAATATTATGGCGTATTTATGATCGAAACAACAAAAATTTACAATGATTTATGATTGCAAAATTTCATTTTTAAAAGGATGTACTTTTGCGTCTTTTTTTTTTTTCTTTCCCTCTACGTTTACAGACGCAACGATTTTTTTCTTTTTTGCCCCAAAAACACCAAAAAAATTTGTTATTCAACACAACTCAATATGTATCTCTTTAATTTATGATACAATAACAAAAACCTTAGTGAACCAATTGGTTTAAAGAGAAAAAAACACAGTTCTGTTTAATATTTTTTCTTTACTAGTTTTTTTTGTCCTTTGATCTCATTTTGCCTGGCATAAAAAAAATTTACCATATAATCGTCAAAAAACATCTTGATATTTTATATGTATGTATTTATGTATGTATGTATGTATGCATGTATATTGCTTTGCCTTCATTTACTCTGCTGGTTGACTGGAACGTGTAATAGAATTTCGAAACTTTTGTATGAGAATTTTAAAGTTTATTATTTATACTTTGAATTTTGTTGTTTGTGCCTGTTTTTTTTTTATTGTAATTTCTAAACTCAAAAAAATCTAATAAAAAGATGTACAAGAAAAACCAACATACGATTCAATGGAAAGATTTAACAAAAAGAGCAACAAAATAGAAAATTGTTTAAACAATTCTTAATTAATGTTAATAAATGTTAATACGAGAAGACTTGCTAAAACATCAACATTACATTATTTTCTTGAAACATTTATAAATTTTAAAATACATTTTCAGTCAGTTTTACTCAAATTCTTGGGAAGAGTTTTATTTAAACTCTAGCTTGGTAAACCACTGTACATATTTGTTATTGTCTAGTTATTTGTTTAGCTGACTTTGGTGTTTAGTATTTGTGCTTATCTGTCGTTGTTTACAGAAGCCACCAAATAATATAAATGTTGCAGTTTAAATCCGTCCTAAACATACAACTGACAATATGTCGACTGTATAAAAACATCATTATTCCTTACAACGAAGAAAAATTGAGAATTTCCTTTTGAAGTTAGAAAAGAAAACAAAAAAAATTAAAATAGACAAAAAGAACTACAAAGTAACTGAAAAACCTCAATGCTGGTATACTTTGACAATCGACAAAAAAAATTATACACATACATAAAAATTTAAATAAAAAGCAAAACTTTAAACCATTTTATACTTGAAACTAAAACAGTAAACAAACCCAGCCCAAGGCTTCCAAGACAAAAACAAAAAAAATAAAGAAAAAACAGCCAGTCTTTTCGTTTCATTGGTTTTATTTGCACATGAATTTAAGCTGTTGAGATGTAGATGTTGGCACACCATCTCAGCTCATCCCATTTGTGTTTAGTTCTGTTTCATTTGCTTTTGCCGAGTTTAAGTTTAAAAATTATGTAAAATTTACTTCAGCTTAAATGTTTGCTGTTGTGTTTATTCTGCTGCTAGTTCTTGTCATTTTGTTTTTGTTGTTTCTCCCCAGTAATTTTTATCTTCCTGCTGGGGTAGTTTTTGATGTTTTTTTGTTGGTAGTGTTTGTTGTTTTTATTGTTTATTGACGAACATCTCGTCTAATTGCCAGGGATATTAAAGTGAAAGTAAGCACTTTTCCCTACAGAGGAGGCAGGCCCCCATTTAGTAACTTTTACTTTGCATGTTTATAGTTGCTTTATAATTTCCTTCTTTTTATTTTCCTCCTCCTGTTTTTTATACATATTTTTCGCTGTGTTTTTTTTTGCGTCAGCCAGCCTTATTGAGCATTTCTTGGAATCTTACCAAGTGTTGGTCTTTAGCTTTAGGGTCAAATTGTATATTACGTAATAGTGGTTTAGAAAATAAAAACAAAATAAAAATTATTGCAGTTTTTAACACTTGGAAATTTTGTGGCCATCATAAAACTTAACTTAACTTACATATTGTTGTTGCTGTAGAGAAAAGAAGAGAAATAAATATTATTTGTTACTTTGCTTTAAAACAATAAAAGAAAGGTACAGATATAAATTTCAATTAATTACATGAAATACTATTGGTTTGCTTTTTGCAAAGCATGAATATAACATATTATTTAGAGTCCTTTAGAGCCATCTCTAAATACCGGCGGTAAGCGGCACGTTTTTTTACCCCATCCCTAAACAAAAGCGGCAACGTTATGTCAAAACGATAAAAACAGGGTTATCAAACAAATAAATGTTGATTTTGTTTTTTGTTTTATTTTGCAACTAACTTTACTTCACGCCTTGTCAAAATCGGATTTTCCAATAGCAAAGCGTTGCTCCATACAAAATGTATGAGCATGAGAAATTTTGACAGTTAAAAAACGCTTGTCGACGGTATTTAGGGATGGCTCTTAATTGTGTAGTTATTTGCATCAACAAAAAACAATGCATACTTTTAGGGCTTTCATTCAATTCCATTGCTTTACAAATTTTTAATTTGGAAAAATACCAAGAACGCCACATGTCTAGATAAGTTAATTCGGACCTCCTGAACACGAAAAACGCTGTACCGTTGTGGAGCCCAACCGAAAAGTCCGATCGAGATAAATGGCATATCGTTGGAAAGGTAATTGTATGCCTCCACAAGGGTTTGAGTGGAACCATACACCGAAAAACACAAAAGTACCGTTATCTAAAAAACGGCACTTGGAAAAAAATTACAGCGTTTTTCGTGTTCAGGAGGTCCCACTTAACTTATCTAGGCATGTGGCATTCTTGGTATTTTTTTGGCGGTAAACTAGTGTTATCTAACGTAACATACAATGTAACTTAATTTATTAACAATTTATTACTTTCATTTATTTCATTCAGTTTCCCATATTTAAAATTTCAAATATCAATATTCATTTACTTTTCAATTTTATTCAATTCCAAGTGAAACACTTAATTATTGTTGTACTTTTCACTGAACCCTATATCGAATTTTAAGCTTAAAACTTTAATATATAGCCTAAATATCCCCACTTGTAATTATATTACAAATACAACACGTACCCAAAGAAATTGTTTTAATAATATTCCTCAATAAAAATAAACATAAAAATTTTATCCTTCTATTGTGTTCATACACATTGCGATTTCAACTGACCCATTTACAGAAATTTATACTCGTACATGGCTGAGTAAGTTAGTTTGTTGTTGTTGCCATAAGTCCCCAGTATTTTAAACCAAAATTTCTCTTTGGCCGAATAACAAATGAGGAAAAACCCTCCTCCGCAAACAACTTAAAGAAGCCACACTTTCACTTTTTCGGTGACAGTTGCACCCACAAGCTCTGGGGACACATTAAAAATTGTTGTTCTGTGTTGCACAGTATTTGGGGAAAACGAGATTATGTTTAAGTGAAACAGAAAGAATTAAATCAAAAAGGGGAAAAATAAAATAAGTAGAAAAAGAAATCATCAACAAACAAATGTATTTTGGTATTTAACTTTAAATGAACATGTTATAGCAGAGGTTTAAAGGAATCAATACGGTCTTAAGAAAAACACATTTGTGCTGAATAAAGTGGTTGCGCTTTTTTGAGTAAATATTTGACATGTGTGACCATTAAGTAAGTGAATTGTTTGTAATGTGCGCCGAACAGTACAACATAGTATATTTTGGTTTTATGTTTTAAAATTTTCTAATCAGACTTTCAAGGTCTGTTTTTTGTTCTTGTCGCACAAATCAAATTTACTTTAAGCAATTTGATCTTAAAAAAAAACCACAGTATTGATGTTTTTTATTTATTTTTATTTATTAATTATTTGTCTGCCAACTTGAATTGAAGATACTAACTTATTTTTATTCTGTTGATTAGTCAAAAAATATATACAATTATTGTTCTATAAAATATTTATTTGACATTGCATTTTCGTTATAGGAACGGAAATGCAATTTTTACAATATTTATTAATGTTTTCTCTTTGTTTTGTTTCTTTTTTATATTAAATTGGGATTGTTAAAAATTTTTAGAATTGCGACCGAAAACTATAAAATTAAGTTTACTATTTTTAAATTAAACAGGAAATGGGTGTCGTGTTACATTTCTTTATTTAGTAGTAATTATGTTGGCTTAAACGTCATCAATAGGGTCGTTCTTAACATGTGTGTGTGTGTTTGGATTTGTATATGTAACTCACACGAAGATGTGTGAAATGTGTTTAGAAGTCAATTAGCAAAATACATTTGCGCAGGCCTCTAATGCATATGCCACTTCGTACTTTAAAATCTTTTATTTCCTGTTTGTAAGATTTGTAAATAGAAACATATTGTAGGCCACATTTAGGTTTATAACTCCTAAACTAAATGGCTGTATATACCTTTAAAATGTGTAAGAATGTAGAAGACATCCTAAATGTTCTTAAACATACATATTTCTAAAATAATTTAAAAAAGTCCCGAAGTTTTGATCTTTAAATATTCTGTTCGAATTGACGAATTAGATATGGGTTACACAATTTGTGATGTGCTTTAACAAATTATTGTACTTTTAATTACTACGTACATATTTACTTTAAAAATGGATCACTTGAATTTTTTACTTTCTTTTCAGAATTTTTTCATAATTTCTCTATAGCTGGAAAACAGTTTAGTTGTATTAAATATTTTACATCCCTGCAATTGTGTAACGAATAAGGAATATGTTAAGGATATGCATATACGTATGAAAAATGTTTTTTAAATAAGATGTCGATATGCTGGTCTACGGACCCAAGTATTGAATATGTATTTACATACATAAATATGTATATACCCGTAGGAAAAAATTAGTAAAATTTTGTTTATATCCTGTCAAGCCTTGTTGCCAGTTTCTGTTCTTCACAATAGCCAGTGCTGATATTCAGCCGTTTCGGACCGGTTCGCTCGAACCGGTTGTTAAAATTTTAAAAAATTTGCGAACCGGTTGTTGCATATTCACCCTTCTCGTGAATAAAAATTCCATATGAAATTTGTTGGGGTGATTATGTTTTTTGTTTTAACGGTTTTATATAATGTGTATTTATCAAGGTGATTAGTCTCAGCAAAAAACACAATATTGTTCAGTTGTTCATTGTCCAAACGTACAAACAAATGATTTTATTTTGGTCATACATTGGATTCTTGGATGATGATGTTTTCGATGGCGTTTTCTTCAATCTTTTGAGAAAAAAATAAAGCAATTTTTTTTGACTTTTATTTTGCAAAATCAAAACTATTTTTTTATTAAACAAAAGTTTATATCATTTCCTTCAAGAGGCTTGTGGTCTGTTACTGGGATGCGACTTTAAAATTTTCGCTATTTTTATCAAAATTTGGCAAAAATATATTTTTTTTTAAGCGAACCGGTTGTTAATTGTTTCGAATATCACCACTGACAATAGCAGTTGCATAATTAATTAGGGAAAATAGTATATTATTGTCAATTGTGCTATCATAGTTTTATGAAATCTTATGAATAGTTAGTTAAAGTGTTTCACATTTTTTAATAAAAAAGCTGTTGTTTGTACATTAACAACTTTTGTCGATCATTAAAAGCTTTAATATTATTTTCGCTAAAGTATTTCTTCGAGTGTAAATTGGGGTTTTTATGTTGCTCACATTATTGCTTTCTTGCCGTTGTTATTGTATTTAGTTGCAAAAACGAACCCAATTTTTATGGGTTGTTGCTGTTGTTACATTTGTTGGACTTTATGATATTGAAATAACATTATACTGCTTACTGGTCTATCTGTCTTTTCATCTGAAAGTAGATGTGCTCTCCTTTCAGTTCTGTTGTTTCAGTTTTTTTTATTTGCGATTATTTATAGCATGTTTAAGGTCCTTTTTGGGATACTTTTTCAATTTTGCTGCTTTCTTTTCAACAAAGCTACTAAGAGTGTGTGTGTGTGTGTACTCGTATTTGTTGTTAGGACCTAAAAATTCTATAAATATGTAAATAATGGTTGTAGTCTTTGGAGAACAAGGACGTTTTGAACATTGTGAAACAAGATTCGATTAATATTTTGTTTAAGGTTAACATAAATTCTATTAAATAATTGCTTAATGTTATTGATGCTATTGTTGTTGTAGTTGTAGTAAATATGGTTTTAATTATGTATTTTTATGAGTTTTTGGTTTAAGTGAGTTGGAGATCGAGGGCGAGTGTAAATAAACTCTTTTTTAAATACATTTTTAAAATATGTGCCTTGTTTGTTTAGATAATAGCATCAACAATATGAACTATGAAATATATACACACGTATCTATGCATATAGCGTAAACTGTATGCTATGTTAATTGTTGAAAGAGTGTAGCTGTGTGAGTATGTATATGGCTGCTTGATAATTGTGTTTTTGTTAACCCTTGTCAATAAATGATTTTAATTTAAACAGATTTCTGGCATTGCTCATACTTTTCTTTTTGTTTTTAATTTGAACTCATTTGTTTAACAAATTTTTATTTTCAGTCATTAATTAATTTAAATGTTTTTTTTTTTTTTGTTTGTTTGTTTATTCTGATGTTATTCTGTGAATAACATAATGAGTGGGCGTTGTTGGTAGTTCCTTGCTGTGTTTTAGTTTTTCCTTTATAAAGTTAAAGTTTAATGTTGCAAAATAAAAAATAATTTCAGTAGAGTTTTCCCTCTATTATTATTTGTAAACAAAGAGAGAGATAGAAATATGGTAAAAAAACCATTTATATTTGTTTTGTTGTTATTATTCTTTACCCAAAAAGACAAAATTTTGAAATAAAAAATATACAAAGTTTTTCTCGTTTGATATTTTGCTGTTATTTTTATTTCAATTCCTGTTTCTCTGCCACATGCAACTAGCATACATACACACTCTCACATATACATATACGAGTAAATACATACATAAATACATACATACATAAACAAACAAATATAATTTCATTACAATTTTTCCCCTTTTTAAAGTTTAGTTTTGTTAAAAAAGCTAGAGAAAAACTTGTTGACTAAATATTCATTCACTAATTGTTGTAGTTTGCCAGTGTGAGTTAGTGAGTGCCAGTTTTTGTCTGTGTGAGAGGTTGCACTAAGGACAGACGGACGGACGGACGGACCAAGTCTCAGCTAATATGGTAGTAGTTGGTAATGAACACTAATAGAACAACGAGTACAACAATTTAGTTAAATGGCTTGTTACACACAATGATATTTAGTTGAAAATAAATTTGTTGTAAAAAAGCTTCGAAAGTACGACTGAAAAGTTGTAATATTTTATTAAGGGAAAATTTCAAACAAAAAAATTTTCATTTCAAATTCACTACGAATTTATTGCTTTTGCATAAATTTTCCTTCTTCAATTAAGTTAAGGACTTAAATTTTGTGCATGAATTAAATAAAAATGTAACAAGCTATTTCTCGTTCTATGCAGACAGTCTGTTTTATAAATCATATAAATAGGTTTAGCTTAAGTGCATCACTTTCTACCTTTCTAGTTGAACTGTCTGTGGATTGCTTATAGGTTTTGTTCATTTAATTCAAGTAAATTGGCAAAACGTTCTTCCATTTTTAGTTTTAGTTTTTTTTTTTTGCTTAATTATTCTGACCATGTTTGAAAATGTTGATTAGGCACAGCATAAATAAATCTCTTTTACAATTAAACGTATTTTTTAGAAAATGTAAAAAGGAAAAAGTGTATATAGACCAGCTATTAGCAACTTAACATTTAGCCAAGCCACAGTCGTGGTGGCACTTCTTTGTAATTCTATTATCCATTATTTCAAATGCGTTTTTGTTCATTCTTTCATTCACTTTACATCAATTCAATTTATTTGCTTTCAGCACTTAACAAAAAAACGAAGCAAAAATCCAAATTAATTTATTGAATTAAATTTTTATTCTGTTGTATTACTTCTGCGACATTAGTGACTAAAAATTTTTAATTTTTTTTCAACGAAAAAACACTGCCACTCTTAAATAATTTACGATACGAGTACTTTAGTAATGTTTGGTTATTTCCTTTCTTTTTTTACACGCTTTTCTTCTGTTGGCACATTCTTTGGGGAATTTCTTAGCAAATATTTTTGGTGACAATGTTTGTATGCCGGATATACATAAATTTCATTCGGTATTTTATCAAACTTAAGGACTAACGAATATATACTTTATTTCGCTTGTATTTGTTTCAGTTTGTTCGCAATTGACAATGTCCTTGTATTGTTGCAAAAGTTGCAATCCCCCAATGCTGAATATAAAACCAAATAAACCAAGTGACCGAATGAACACCAACAATTGAGAGCAAAAAGAGAATACAAAATTCTCGACAAAAATAAAAAACAACCACAATAAATAGACCACCAAGTAATGAAAATAATAAAAAATAAAAAAATGATATTTGGTTCATAAAAAGCATAAAATGTTGAAATCAAGAAGGAAACAAGTAAAATAAACTCTATAGAAAGAAAAACCTCAAAAATTTAAAGAAATGGCCAGCCATCTCGTTATTTGCTAAAAGCAAGTTTTGAATTATACAGAATTTTCTTTAATTGCGACTTAGTATTATTATTTTCAATAAGCTAGATTAATTTTAAATAAGCCTTTTTAACTAAAATGCATTCTTTCAGTTCATGAGGAAGTGCAGTAACGTGTTCGATAGGCAAAAACCAACAAACAATTAAGAAATTGCCTTTATCAAGTAATGACCTAAATATGATGTATTTGCACTTACACAATAGCAATTTAACTAATAATTTTAACACGGTCAAAAAGTAATTATTTTGATGTTACTGAAACTAGTTACAAGTAACATATTATTCGACGACTTATAAGAAATCCAGACATAGTAGTCATTGAAGAGTATGTTATTCAGTTGTTGTTTAATATTAACCTAAATGCAAGCATCACAATTTCGTATTTATAGTGTTCTAGTGGTAAACTATCAGACATGTCACAGAATTCAATTCCAATCGAAAGTGCTTTTGATTCCTTAAATTGAGTCTTTAGAAAATTAATTAAATAATTAATAAAGAATTAATTTTATTATTTCATTCTTTTTTTAATTATCTCATTGATAATTGAATAAAATGTTAAAAATTTCAAAGTTGGTGCCAGCAACAAGAAAACGTTTGTTGTTTGCACTGGAATATGACAGACGATAATATGCATTTCTTAAATTTCTTCTTAGTAGCTTCTAAACTGCATTTTGATGTCTTTGTTCATTTAAAACAGCAACAATTGAAATTCGGGGCATTTTTAAAAAAATCTTCTTCACTTTTATTTAAAATTTCTTTGTTGGCACTCTTTATGTTCGCTTTTGTTATACTTTTTATTACAAAAATCATATGTTTTTTGTTTTGATTTACACGACATTGCCGTATTTAAGTTAAAACCCAAGATCTAAAAATGTTTTGGGAATAAAGAAAATCGATCGGAATCTAGAGAACGTAAAGCAAAAACGATTGATTTGCAAATACGGAATTGAAACCCCTCCGATCGAATTATGTGAGATGCCTGTATATTTGCAAACAATCTCTGCCTGGGTAGTCATTACTAATGATGTTGTACCCAAGAATGATAAAATAAAGATTATGCCAATGCGCGTAAAATTTTAAAATATTCTGCGCATTTTGGCCCTGTGACGTCACACATTCTGTGTTTCTATTGGCTAATTTTTTCTCACTTGTTTTTTTTTACTCATGTTTTGCTTGCATTTGCTCACTGCACTCTTCATGTTTATATTTTTTGTTGTTGTTTTTTTGTTTGTTTTTCTTTTTTAAACAGATTTTATTTCAGAACTCTCAGAGATTTCAATCGCAAGGCTGCCAACTATCACATAAAACCTAAATTTTTCGCAAGAAATTTTTATTCTAACACATGAAACATTCTTGGTAACCCTTAGAATGGACCTTCTACGTCACATAACGGGAAATCATGCGCATGGCGTAATCTTTATTTTATCATTATTGGTTGTACCATTCTAGGAGCGCTCCGAAAAAGGAGTCAGAAAAAAGTCCAACTAAAAAGCATTTTTGGAGCGAAAAAAAAATTTGCTTAAAAAATTTATTTTTTTTCCATTTTTATATATTTTATTTAAATGAATTCCATTTTATTTTTTTTACTGTAAATACAATTTATTTAATTTTTTTCATTTCTAATTTAGTTTATTTGTAAATGAATTTCATTTTTGTTTAAGTAAAAATAATTAAAAAAAAATAATAAATGTGAATTTTTAATTTTTTGTATTTAAAATTGCAATGACTCTTTTCTGACATTATGTAAGAGCTCTTTCAGAGCCGAAAAACCCCTCATAAAAGACTCTTTTCTTACATTATCTAAGAGGTCTTTCTGACGGACCATTTTCGAATGTAATTGACCCTCTTTTCTGAAGGTTTTCGGAGCAATAATTATTGTTTTTTGGGCTCATAAAGATCATTAACGCTCCTTAAAAGGTGTCAGAAAAGACTCTTTTCGGACTCGTATGGCTAGCAGGGTACTTACTTGATGCACTTAAAACTCTTCTATTTCGACTTTTTAATTTTATTTAACAATTTGATTTATTTGTTAAAAGTTTGTTAATTTCAAACCTTCATTCTTTCTGTATTACATCGGTAAATCCGACCCTTATTATAACTAATGTTTGTTGTTTTTTTTTTATATGCTCTTATACTCGATTATGTACATATAAGTACGTTTGAATTAACTTTTTCTTCTTTGCTACTATGTATATACATTTTTTATTATTATTATTATTATTTACTTTTTATCATGTTTTAATACTGACATTATGAAATTTATCATAAATCCCATTTCATGACAAATTATTTCAATTCTTTGTTTGGTAGATGGTTCCTTTCCTGCTGCTTTTTATTTAAGCATCTTCCAAAAAAAGAAGAAAACGTGAACGCAAACAAACTAGATTACAATTTCAACATGATGATGAAATATTAACTTGAGAGTTTACAGTTTTCTTTTTTATACATCATGGCTTAATTTAAGTGTGGTAGGAAGATTATTTGAGTAGAAAATTCGTATGAAAATTTGTATGTAGTTAACAAAAAAATAAAGCTTATCGTTGCAATTAAAACATTTTTAGTTCAGAATGAATTTGAAAGCCTTAGAAAAGCAACAAAGTGAATTTTGTGGGGGCAGCCACAAACATTTACAAAAGTTGTTTCGTCGAACCACAGTTGTTAATTTAGTAGAAAACGAATATGAATGAGTGTTTTTAGAAAATGAAATACCACAAAAAACCAAGTTTGCATAAGTGGTGGTCAATAAATTTTAAGTTTTGTTTTTGCTGCAGAGCTTAAATTTGTATTTACAAAAATTTAATTACTCGTAAGTCCTTTAGAATCTAGAAATTCAGTTGAAATAAAAATCGTAATTTAGTAAAACAACATGATTTTATAAAATATTTTGTTTACCTTGTTGACCAGATAACTTGGAAGAAAGATTGCGTGATTGAACTCGTTTGCTTTACGATAAACTAGAATCAAAAAGTATGTTAAAGTTTTTACGAAAACAAATTAACTTAAATTTGATTTAAATACAAAATGCTCTGGTTATTGAACTCCAAGCAAGCAATATTTACAAATAATTATCAAATTTTGTATAATTATCTTATTTTAAATTTCCTGTTCTATCTGAAATAAAAATTATTTATAGATTTTTAGCTCTTTACTTTCTAGTAAAAAAAATGTTGCATGTTATAAAGTAATAATTTAAAGTTTTAAATACGTATGCATGTACATATGCTTGTGTGAGTGTGTGTGTACGTGCAGTAGAGAAGGAAACATGCCAACACTTTAATACATGTTCAAAAATACTCAAACATGCCCACAAAAACCCTGCGGCTAAAAGAAGTAGTAAACAGGCCTTCTGGAAGGCCTTATTTAGCAGACACAAGGCCTTATTGACCCATTCCATACTCATACATTTTTTACACACGATGTCTTAGCCAGCCAAGGCCTTCTGCTTCAGCTTCTTCAACAGGCCTGGTAGTAGGCCTTCTTCAGGCCTGTTTAGAGACCTTCTTTGACAATGTTTTTTTTTTTTATCAATTTTCATTAAAATTTTTAATTTTTCTAATTTTTTTAAACGTCTACGTGATCTTTTATGCATTTTAATTTTTTTATAATAAAAACAACACTACCACGTCAAAAACTCACAGAACGCACAACCGCTTTGTTACAGAATTTAAGTAAAACTATTTTTAGTTTACTTCGTTTTTTTCTTCTCACATTTTGCATTTTAGTTTTTGTGTTTGTTGTTTTGTCTTTGGAATGTGATTTTATAACGGGATATTAACGTATGTATACAATGTATACACATAATAAAAAACAACCTAGAAGGGAGTAGGTAGGCCTTCCATAAGGCCTAGGAAGGTCTTACAGAAGGCCTTATAGCTGAAGGCCTCAAAAATTACGCCGCTGGGAATGAATAACTTGTTGTATTTGTTGTTCTAAAACCTAAATGCTTTAGAAAAATAAAACAAAATTTTGTAATAAATGTTTGTCTGAAACAGACATTTTAGTACCATGATCATCATGTATCAGTATCTATCTGCATCATTATAATCTTCATTATTTAATTTAATGTAAACTGGCAGATTTAATTACAAAACAAGAAACAAAAAACTATAGTACATATATTTGAAAGAGATATACGAAATTAGTAAAAGAAAATTAAAATTGATATAATCTTTAAAGTTTATATTTTGTTTAGCAAACAGCAGTAGCGTGGTACCTTTGAGTGATGAGACAAATTAATATATTTCAAAAGAAACTATTTTAATATAAAATCTTTAATTGCTAGATTCAAGTCTTATGCGCTTTAATTTCTAAAACGATAGATTTTTAGATTATAATGAATTTTAGTACGAAATCATCCTCATACATATGTACAAGCAATGCTTCCGGAAATCTTTCAGTCAGGCGTCAAAATGTTTTTACTGTTTTTAGTTGGGCCACCCTAATGCTTAATCAGTTTTTCTCTCACGCTTTTGTAAACATTTGCCAACTTTGTACCGCTTTTAAAAGTTCTACTAGAAGTGGTTGTCTGTAAAAATTAAAAAATCAAAGTTTGTTCTTTCTGTATGGCCACATTGTTATAGATTATAATTTAGAAATGCTTTGTCTTTGAACCAACACAAGAACTATGCTAAACAAAGGAAAACAAAACCTTTCGGAAAGCTCTAAGAACAACAACGACAGTGGAAGCAGCAGTAGCATTTGCAGCAACTCTTAAGCTCAAAATATAATAAAAAGTTGAAATGTTTACTCGAGTGAAATATTTTCGAAATTTCTAAACTAGATTATCTCTTAAAGGCATCATTAATTCTAGTTTTTTTCCTTAAAGTATTTTCCCAAATTGTATAATTGTGCTGACACAATTTGCAAATGAAAACACAGCAAAAAACAAAATATTTAATTGCTAAAAAATACAATTTGAAAAAAAGAAATTTTCTAATTTATTGTTACATTCTCCCTCCTTTTCTTTACAGGTAAGTGGCATGAATATTCCCCAAACAACGCGAAATATCGTTTATTTCAACACTTGTTTGTAATTGCTAGCAGAACAACAACAACAACATGGAAAATTATGAAAAAACGAGAAGAAAAAGTGGGAAAATCTTAAGGAAGTTTTGAAAAAAGTTTTACTTTACTCTAGTTTTAGTTTTCAACAAATGATAAGTATAAATACTCGCTCTATCTTTACCTTTCAACACATATGCACGAATGTGTTTAATACATAAGTAATTCCATCTGTCTGTCAGTGGTGGTGTAGTGTGATGTGTATGTGTGTTTGTTTTTGCAACATATAAACAGTTTCTTGAGTTTTTCGGGAGTCAAGGATATTTTCCTCAAGAAAATCTAAATATGATTTGTTGTAGTTTTTTCTTTGGCCAGAGTGATGAATTTAAGATTGTTATTTTTTAAGCTAGAATGGCCTAAATTTGTTTAGTGTAAATAAAAATCCAATTTTTTAATTACAATATTTTTCCCGACGTTTCGTCGATTGTTTGTCGACTTTTTCAAGGGATTGTCTATTAAAAATTATAAAACAATAAAATAAATACAATGATGTAACACATAAACAATATAGACTTACAATATGAAATCTTTTTTTAAAACATTAAGAAGTCCTAGATGTATCCAGGAGTATATGTAATAAATTTTAATACTTAATATCTAGACTTTTAATATGTATCAGCTCAAGTGATGGCAACAATATAACTCGCATTAATGTTGTTCGTGTCTTCCTTCAAATTCATTGTTCTCTTAATTTTTTGTTGTATTCTAAGGCTTTCAATTGTGTATCTCTTTCGATCTTTGTTTTCTATATCCAGAATTTTAACATCTTCGAACTTAATTGTGTGACCAGTATGTAGGATGTGTTGTGCCAGTGCTGTTGTCTCTTTTTTCCGCATTATGTCCATTTTGTGTTCTCCCATTCTTGTCTCCAGTGTACGTTTTGTTGTTCCTATATAAATTTTCTCACATTGTTGTGTGTCATTTCCTTTACATTGTAATTCGTATACAATGTTACTTTGTTGTTGTTTATTAATTGGCGCCTTAACTCTAGAAAAAATCGAGCTTAATGTCAAATTGGGTTTGTATGCAAAACAGATGTTTTTTGTTTTTATTGACGACCGTATGTTATTATTATCGGTTAACCCAGGTATGTATTTTACACTGTAAAATTTTTCCCCTTCTTTTCGTATGTTTTTAGATTCGTTGTGGTTTTCTCTGTCCTTATCCAATTGTTTAATCGTATTGTCTATCAATGTAGATATGAGTTTGGTGGGGAAGCTGTTGTTTTTTAAAATGTTTCTTATAATGTGTTTGTTTTCATTATGAAATTGTGTGTCACTTATGTTGTATACCCTAGAGATAAAATTTTTTGCTGTGTTTATGATCTGATTTTTGGGTTGTGTCGCGTGGTAATTCATTAACCTTCCTGAAGATGTTTCTTTAGAGTACCAATCAAAAAGAATCATGTTATTTCTGCGTATAATTTTCGAGTCTAAGAACGCAATTTTACCGTTTTTCTCAATTTCAGTAGTAAATTGTATCTTAGGGTGTTGTTTGTTAAAAATTGACAGAATTGTGTCTTTGTCCTCTATGCGAATTATCGCCAAAATGTCGTCTACATATTTCGAGATATATTTAATGTAAATATTCCTATTATTTAGTTCCGTAATTGCATCGTCAAGTAGGTTGTCAAGTATGATATCTGCTATAGTGGGTGATAGTGGGTTCCCCATTGGCATACCACAAATTTGGGTATAGATATTTTCTCCAAACATAAAATAATTATTATCATATAGACAGAATTTGAGTATTTTTAAAAATTGTGCGCTGGACATCTTCGTATGATCCTTAATAATATTCCATTTCTTCATGATTTTGTTTATTGCCGTCTGAATTGGGATGTTCGTGAATAGTGAAATTACGTCAAACGATATTAATATTTCATTATTGTCCATTTTTACGCCGCTCAGTTGCCCCTTTACTCCTATGGAATTCTTGACATTGTATTTGTCAGAGATTATGACTTTAAGAATATTACCAACGTATTTTGATAACTGGTAACATGGTACCTGCACGGACGATACAATAGGTCGTAAGGGGGTCCCTTCCTTATGTATTTTGGGTAAGCCGTATATTCTAGGTGCAGTAGCTGCGGAACAAAGAAGTTTACGTTTTTCCCCTATATTAATAATATTATTTTTGTAGAGGTCCGCAATGATGGTATTGTTTTGTTTTTGAAGTTTGGCAGTTGGATCCGCTCTTGAAACCTTGTATGTGTTTTTGTCCTCTATAAGTGCTTGCATTTTCCCCTCATATTCATTCCTATACATTGCTACCGTTTTATTCCCTTTGTCAGCCTGTATAATAATTATGTCTTTGTATCTTCTTAAAAGTTTTTTAGTTTTCTCAAATATTGTCAGGATAAACTTGTCCCTTTTAGTATTTTTAAAGCCTCTTTTAAAAGCGGATACTTGATTTGCTAGTTTTGTCCTAGCGACGTCCTTTTCTTTATCTAAATTCTCATCCATGGCTTGTATACATTGTTCAACATCAGCTATTATATGTAGTGGGGAGAAGTTTCGTTTATCTACCGGTAATGCGAATTTCTTACCAAGTGATAATAACCACTTACACTCCATCGGGATATCATATTCCGTTTTATTTTCAAACCAGTGGTTTGTAAATAGTAGTAGTTTAAACTGTTTTTCTTTCAGTGTAGTTAATTTTTTAATGTGTCTCTCCTTTACATTCTTCATTATTTGTTTTGATCTGTCTCTTTGTGTATTAATAAATTTAGTGTGGTCTTCTTCTGTTATCATGTTTTTAATACTAATACTCAAGTGATAGAGTTTACGTTTAATTAATTTAATATTTGTATTAGTCTGTGAAATTTCCAAGTTCAAAATTTTTTTATGAAAATTGTGTTCTATTGTCCTTAGTTTCCTTTTAATTGTTGTACATTCAAAAAGATTTTCAACCCGTTTGGTCGTGTTCTTTGTATGGTTTGGAGTTATTCCGTAGCTTCTGCATGAAGCTACGAGAGAAAAACGGTAAAATTGCGTTCTTAGACTCGAAAATTATACGCAGAAATAACATGATTCTTTTTGATTGGTACTCTAAAGAAACATCTTCAGGAAGGTTAATGAATTACCACGCGACACAACCCAAAAATCAGATCATAAACACAGCAAAAAATTTTATCTCTAGGGTATACAACATAAGTGACACACAATTTCATAATGAAAACAAACACATTATAAGAAACATTTTAAAAAACAACAGCTTCCCCACCAAACTCATATCTACATTGATAGACAATACGATTAAACAATTGGATAAGGACAGAGAAAACCACAACGAATCTAAAAACATACGAAAAGAAGGGGAAAAATTTTACAGTGTAAAATACATACCTGGGTTAACCGATAATAATAACATACGGTCGTCAATAAAAACAAAAAACATCTGTTTTGCATACAAACCCAATTTGACATTAAGCTCGATTTTTTCTAGAGTTAAGGCGCCAATTAATAAACAACAACAAAGTAACATTGTATACGAATTACAATGTGAAGGAAATGACACACAACAATGTGAGAAAATTTATATAGGAACAACAAAACGTACACTGGAGACAAGAATGGGAGAACACAAAATGGACATAATGCGGAAAAAAGAGACAACAGCACTGGCACAACACATCCTACATACTGGTCACACAATTAAGTTCGAAGATGTTAAAATTCTGGATATAGAAAACAAAGATCGAAAGAGATACACAATTGAAAGCCTTAGAATACAACAAAAAATTAAGAGAACAATGAATTTGAAGGAAGACACGAACAACATTAATGCGAGTTATATTGTTGCCATCACTTGAGCTGATACATATTAAAAGTCTAGATATTAAGTATTAAAATTTATTACATATACTCCTGGATACATCTAGGACTTCTTAATGTTTTAAAAAAAGATTTCATATTGTAAGTCTATATTGTTTATGTGTTACATCATTGTATTTATTTTATTGTTTTATAATTTTTAATAGACAATCCCTTGAAAAAGTCGACAAACAATCGACGAAACGTCGGGAAAAATATTGTAATTAAAAAATTGGATTTTTATTTACACTAAACAAATTTAGGCCATTCTAGCTTAAAAAAAAAAAAAAAAAAAAAAAAAAAAAAAAAAAAAAATAACAATCTTAAATATGATGTTATTTCGTCATTGTAAAATGTTTCAGGCATGATAAGAGGAAAAAAGTTCACAACTAAAATTGAAATTTCTTACAACAAATGCCGCTGTTGTACATAAGTACGTACATATAAACATACTAGCTGTTGCTGTTGTTGTTGTATGATAAAGTGTCATTTCAACACATACTAAATGTATTTGAGCTACCAACAAGAAATGACAACAAAAAAACAACAACTACATCGACAAATCCTTAAAGAAAAACATGACTAAATATGAATTTTGCTGCTACATTTGCTGTTTCGTACATTTGGGATGTGTAACATTTTTTTTGTTGCAACATAAAAAATTCTAAAAGTAGCTAGTTTTAAAGTTTTCAAAGTTTTCTTGTTTCGTTTTCTATTTTGCCAACGCAAACGCAAAAAATAACAAAAAAAAAATAAATAAATAGAAATAAAACTAAAACTTTTAGTTAGTTTCCTTCATACACAGATTTAAAGTTTTATTTTCGTTTCGTTATATTTTGTTTTATTTTTCGCTTAAATTCTTTTATTTACACCGTTTTTGTGGGGTGCAAAATGATTTTATTCCGTTCGTAGATTTATTTGAATAAATCAACAAGTGTTTTATGACCCGTTTAGTTTGTTGTTTTTATTTTTCATCTTTTTCTACTGGCAGAGTGTTCTAGTTATTTTTGTTTTATTTCCATTCTTCAAGAATAGCATCCTTGAAATGTTTGTAACACTACTACTGACGATGATGCTACAGCTGCTACTGCTGTTGCTGCTGCATTGAGAGTGCAAGTAAATACTTGCATGCATACACTTTATTTTCTCTTAACGTAACTGTGTATGTGCAACCCAGTGAATTAAAAGGTTAAGGTTTCTTTGAAATTTGTATGAAAGTTGGTTAGATGAGAAAAGTTTAAATTGTATCATCAAACATCAAGGAAGCTTTTCCACACAATTGAAAACATGTACATGTATTTAATTGGTGGCACTGAAGGGAGTTAAACCAAAAACATGTTATTTATGAAGTGTATATATTCAGAATCCTTATAAATCAGAAATATGCTGTATAATTCGATTTTTAAGTTTCAACTTGAATAATATACTTTAAAAAGCAAAATCTATATGTGTAAATTTTAAAGCCAGAACGAAACATTTTAATTAAAAAATCAAGACAAAGTTTGCATATCGAAAAATTGCTATTTTTTAACAAATGAAGGCGATTTTATTAAATTTGGCTTTTAGCTTGAAACTTTGGAAGAAAGATTTTAAAGTTTTTTCTAAGATAGCAGGCATTTAAATGCAAATGTAAACCAATATCCACACTCGTGTGGATACATTACATTACACCCACCATAAAGTATTCCGATAGACTCAGAAAAAGATTCTGATTCTTACTCTGACGTCGTTAAATCGACTCTGAATCGACTCTGAGTCGAATTAACGATGTCCGTCCATCCGTCAATCTGGCAGGCTGACTGGCTGGCTGCCTGTCCATGTTAACCTTGTGTGCGAGTACAGGTCGTAATTTTAAAGATAATTCGATACACATAATATTTTTTGCACCAAGGATGCTTGGTATTGAAACTGGGGCCAAATTACCGCATTCGATATCGAGTAAAATTGATCGTAATTTTCTTATTTGAGATTATGTCAAACGATATCGAGCAAGAAATTTAGTACATTTTGTCATAATTTCTATATCGAAATCATTTTTCGATACGATAGCTCATTTGATCACGAATGCGGTAATTTGGCCCTTGGTTGAAATCGGTCCATTATTACTCATAGCCACCATACAAATGTCGTCCCGAAATAGGGATTGTTGGATTTATGCACATAACCCAACAAATTTTTATAGAAATAAGTTGTACATGAATCCTAATATCATCAACAAATTTTGTGCAGATCGGTCCATACAAGTAATTAACCATAGCTCCCATATAAGGCCCACTTCTGAAAATCCCTTTAACAAATATAGATCTTTTATAAGCGTTTATATCGAGACAAAATTTGACACACAAAATATTTATATGTACAGAAGACATGCCACTACATTTTTGGATGAGCGGTCCATAATAGGTCGTAGGTCATATATAGAGTTCATCTCTGAAAATCAGTTTCACACATATACTAGGTGAAGGGTATTATATCGTCGGGCATGACCGACTATACTTTCTTGTTTTATTTTTAATTAATCAACTGTGTGTTTTAAAATGTTTCAAAGCCAACTGAAACATTTAAACCAAATTTTCAGTAAACACAAAATATGCTGCCTAAACATATTTGACTGAATCTTATTTGTGTGGAAGTGTTGGAAGTTTTTTTTTAACTTTTTATTATTTATTGAATCTGCCTTCTTTCCTTAGGCCTAACAATAAGTATTCACATCTTAAAACTAAAATAAATCTAATTACTCTCTAACAGAGCATTAATTTCTTATTGTCTGTTAAGCTCTACGAAGCCTCGACTCCGTCTGGCTCTGAGCTAGAATTCTAGCCAGCGGATTCAGGTGGGTTTGTAGCTTTTGGATGTAGTTCTCGCGGACCCTTCTGAATTCATCCTTTACCAATGGTAGTTCTAGATCTCTTTGGATGTTTTCATTTCTTATGTGTTGCAAGTGTATTTCAAAAAAATGTTTATAAATATACAATATTTATCTGATATCATATGAAATTAGAAGAAATTTGAATTTGTAACAAAAACAATGGAAAAAGAAGCGGATTAGACAGCACCCTGTCAAAATGTTGTCGTTTATATGATCACAAATATAAGAGTATTAATCTGTAGTTTGAGAAACAAATTATGAATATTTTTGACCACAAAAATCTATAGTAGAGAGCAGGTGGAGTTACTCTCTATTGCGATGCAGAAGCAAATGCGATGCGATAAGCGTACAATTTGTATCGCATTTACTTTCGCATCGCAATAGAGAGTAACCCCCTAGGTATTGTTTGAAACAGAAGATAATTTCTGAATTCCGCACATATTGACCCGTGTCTGGTATGAAAATATTGGCGGTATCTATTATGCGCTTTAAATTTCTCTATTTCCGTACGTCAGATGTTTACTGGGATTACTCCTCCAACATCCATAAACCCAACATGCATGTGTGAGTCTGTTTGCATGTACAGTGTATGTACATATGCATGTATGAGTTACTGTGCAACCATTGCTCTGCTTTAGTAGCATATAAAGTATGTTAAGAATAAAACTAACATTTCATATGTAATATCCACATTTACGCACAGAAAAAATCAGAAAATATTCTCAAAAAAAAAAAACTCAACTTAAATATGCCACCAACTTTTTTCCTAAAACAATAACAATTTTTTTAAGATCCTACCAGCAATTAAAAGTACTTGTTCTCAATTTACGTTTTATTGTTGTATAAGTTTATCTACATTTCATACCATTATTGTAATTATATGACAAATATTTCTAGAAGAAATTGCACACGTATTACATAACAATGATTTAACACAAAATAAAGTACATATTTGTTTTTAATGTCAGTTTTTAATTCAAATTTTGTCTCATTTTAGAGAGTTGGTTGCTTTTTAAATATCACTGTCAGTCACTGTTTAATAAACTTTATAAATCTTTAAAAAATATTGCTTTCAAGAATCATCAAAGCTCTTCATTATTTAAATTTTGTTTTACATTGGCACTGTGCACAACTTGTATTGTACATATTAGGAAAAGACTGTGCTGTTTTTGTGTGTTTTAAACCAAAGTATCATAGATGCTTTCCAAAGCTAAAATGTGCAAAAACTATATGTCTACTCTGCATGTAAGCAAGAAGAGAGAATAAAAAATGGCAACACTTTATTGAAATATCAAGATTTATAGTAAATCCTTCAAAACTTGAAAGTGCTGCTTCGGAAAAAGAGATTTATTTGCAAAGAATACATGCAGTTTGTACAACTAGCATGTACTTGTATTGTTGCAAGCACTAGATAGATATTGTTATTATTTTATGTATTGAGATAATAGATAAACATAAACATGTGCACTTATTCATATACATATGTATATAAACTTATAAATAAAGCAAACATGTTGGAATATACAAATGTAGTATATATTGCATACTCGTATGCAATATAAATAACTCGTAGCTATACATAAATCCATGAAAATTTTAATAAAACGTCTTTTTGATGCGATCAGAAAATGTGAACAAAGATTATTATTGTCGCTAAAGGAGAATTTTTTACTTGCTGCACATTCAATTCCAAATACTATACACCTAAAGGTATGCAACGCTCTTTTGTTTTCTTTTCCTTTCAAAGTTGTCTGAAATTTTTGGCTCTTCTAGAAAGAGTTAATTGAGTTAGTACATACTAGGGTAACTATTCGAATAATGATCGTTCGAACATATGTTTGAAGAATTTCAAAATTACCATTTTCGAATAACGAATAATTCGATTAATTTCATGAACAATAATCGAATAAAACGAATAATTATGTTACTGTAAATTTGTGCTTTCTGTGTAAAAATTATCATTTTATAATTAAAAAAAATATTAAATGAGAATTTTTCCTTTTACGAGTTTTTACTTCGAATAAATTTTTTTTTTTTAAAATATTCTAGTCACGAACATTCTAGACTTGCAGCCATGAACATTATAGTTTCTTAGCCCCGAACCTTCCAGAAATTATGTTTGCTATATAAATAGACTAACAGGGCCAATCAAGTGAATCAGTTTACTGTGAGTCATCGTTGCGTAAACATCAAAGTGTTCTCAAACAGTATTTTAAGAGTGTTCTTAAACCGTAATATAAGTGTGTAAAAGACAGTGTTAATTTTTAATTGTGTTTGTGTACATTTATATACAGACTCGTTATATTTTCTTGAAACTACTTGACGCTTTTATTTTGCAATTAATAAGAATTCGGTTTATTTAAAAGAAATAAACCACCGTTTTTAAAAGGTAAAAACGTAACAATATTTTGTTTTTTAAAAAAGCTGCCTATAGAAATATATTGAACAGTTTTATCACAAATGTACGTGTATTTTATTTGTGATTTGTCTTGAACATCTATGTCGAAATAGTTATAAAATATGTTAGAACTTTATATTCTGGCTATGACGCACATTCACAAACGACAATATAGAAATTCAGTTCATTTTAAAAACAAACAACAGTAAATGTTGCAACAAAAATAATGTTGTCCAGCAAAAACTTTACTTGCATTCTTAATTTTAATAACTTCCAGAATTCATTATTTCGTAGCTTTATTCGCCACTTTTTTATTACTAATTATTTTTACTAATTATTATTTTATTACTAATTATTTTGTATTACTAATTATATATAAAAAATTATTTTGTATATATCTTAAAAAGGTCATAATTATAAAATTCAAAGAATTTACTTCAAATAAATATATTTAGAGGATTTAGTTCGCTTTCACACGTTTCAATTCTGACTCTTCAAGGCAAGTATTTTTGGGTGAGAAGGGAAAAGAGAATAAAAGAGGTACATACTTGAAGTTACTAGTAAATTTTCTTATTTCTTTTTGTTTTCGTCTTTTCTAAGCGAAGTTGTTTGCATGAACAACTTGAAACTTAAAGGTAAAGAGCAGGCAAATTGAAGATACGCTTGTGTACGAAATGCAGGTTCTAAACAGAATTGAACAAAAACTGGGCAGCCAAAATATGATATGATTATAAATCTTCATGAATATCATTCCGCAATATGTTGCCTTTATATTTATTTTATTATAATATTTTGTTTTGAATAAATCACACATATTTTATTTTATTTTTATAAAACTTTTAAGTATAAAAAAAAGTTATTAATTTTTTGGTTAAAAGTGGCAAAATTATAACGGATTACTTTTGGGACATCACAAAGAAAAATAAGTACTTTTGCTAGTAGATTTGTAAGTAGTCTGGGGCCAAATTACCGCATTCGTGATCGAATAAGCCATCGTATCGAAAAATGATTTCGATATCGAAATTATGATAAAATGTACTAAATTTCTTGCTCGATATCGTTTGCCATAATCTTAAATAATTTTTAATTACGATCAATTTTACTCGATATCTAATGCGGTAATTTGGCCCCTGGTCGACAATTTTCTGTTACTTTTTACTTAATTCGAGAGTAAAGTTTTTGCTGGGTGGTGGTTTGGCTTATTGTTAATACAAAATTAGTTTCAATTGTGTATTTTAAATCGACTTAAGCACCAATACAAACAATGAGCTGAGTTTTAGATAAATATTTGTCCGTGTTACACATGAAATCAAAATCATATTTGTATACATAAACTCTTTCACAAAATTTTATAAAACAATTAAAGTCTTAATTACATAGTCACTTTTAATTTGTAAAAAAATTTATCATATTTGTTCAACATTTATCCCTTTGTAGTTTAAAATAATTTTAAATATTTTTTTAACAATATTTTTACAACTATCTGAAGTAAAAAATTTACATTATTTTAAATAAACTTTGTTTTCAACTGTGTATATTTACTCTGCAGGATGTTTTGTTGCTAAATTAAAAATGCTTTTCAAATACAGCATGAACAAATATTTTAAATAAAATGCACTGAATAAAAAGAACCATTTGTATGTGTTTTTATGTAAAATGTTAAACAAAATGAAATCAACTAAAATTTTCGAAACAATTTTGATGTAAAGAAAAGGATTATGATGAATTTTTTCAACTATGTAAACTAACAAATTTATTTGATGAAACTGCAAAATTCATTGAACTATAAAATGTCTTGTTACAAATTATTGGTATGTGTTCCAGTAGATTCCCCTTCTCAGTCACTAGGAATTACTTGTTACAAGGTGGTGTGGTAACTTTTTGAATTGATACTCTTATGCTAAAGCATATATTTTTGACATTACCTGCCAAACACTGTATTAATTATTAACACAGATACATTTTAGGCCTTCATTCATTTATAAAGATTCCCATTAACCTTTTCGTTATGACCTCAATTGATTACAAATTTTTCGTTTGTTACCCATCGTTTAAAAAAATGCTGTTGTGCCGAAGTACAAGTGTCAGTCTAAAACAAAATCTAAAAGCGCCTTAAGTAATTGGTGACAAACAATTGTAACTGCAGCAAATCCTATTGTCAACAACATTTTGGTGACTTATTGGTTTACAACTCATACAACAAACCTACTTTAACATAAATAAGTGTAAATGTTTTTACGGTAAATTCAAAAGAAATCATCAATAACATTTAACTATTTAAAACACAACAAAACAAAAGAAGTTAAATACATTTTTTTTAAATAAAAATTTCGAAAATTATATATTTTCCATTTCTTTTTGCTGCAATTTTCTCTTTCTGTATTCATTGTTGGTTGGTAATTAAGTCTGAAATCCAATTATGAAGCTTATGAAAATGTAAGACCAAAAAAAAACGAAGCAGAGAAAATAGCAACAACAGCCGCAAACAACTAGAGTACATATTAAGTTCCCTTGTGCCAATTTGCAACATACAAAAAAAGTAGCAACTACATGCATGCACTCTGCAAAAGAACAAGCAAACCTTCCAAAGAATGAACAATCAAAACAATCATAGAGGCAGGGAAGTAATGGCAACAACAGCAATATTAGCAGTGGTACTGGTTGCAGTAGCAATAGCAATAGCAGCTGATGTCACTAAACCAGCAACAGTAACAACCAACCCACCAACATCTATGGGATAGCGGAGAGTGGGCTTAGGAAACGAAAAGTGTTATGCAGAACGTGCAATTAACAACAATTCCCTCGACTTAAACGACGCCATGTTATTTGCCACCAAACTTACACTGACACACTCACACACACACATGCATACAATGTATTAAAATATTTTACAAGAATACCCTTATATTTTACATAGAAACCTTTAGCAAGTACATACATATATATTTACATACATACATTCATAAGTACTTACATACATACTATTACACTTGAGATTGAGAGTAAAAGCTGAGTATTGAAAATTTTGTTTAATCCAACATTGTGTTTTTGTTTCTATGTCAAAAGCGACTTGAGAATAGAGTTCAAATACAAGTTGTACTTAAAATTCATACATACACACACGCAAATACACACAAGAACAAGTGCATTGTGTAAAGTAGTTTATTTAAGTTTTACTTAACTTGCTTCCAAGTGCATACATCATCCATACACACACACATGCATACGTACATTCACTCCCAACAATGTGAAATGATTTCCCAAAGTTTAAAGTTTTTAACAAACTAATGACAATGCGATTGTTTTAAATTTTATTAAAATTCTCACGTAATAATTGCGTTCATTTTCACATGTATTTCATACATTGAAAACTAAAAGAAAAAAAATCAGACCTGAAACTTTTCTTCCACCATCATTTATGTTCGTTGTTGTGAGCCTTAAGAACCTAACATCACCAACATACATACATACATATGTATGAATATTGTTCAGGGACATATGCAAGTAAAGTGAGCGCGCAAAATGTTTCAGTTTCATTCATATATAATCATCAGAGAAGACAAAAACAAACACACTAAAAAAAAAAAAAAAAATTGAGTAATCCGTACTTAAACCAATCCGTAGCGGTGTTAATAGTAGGGTAAGTACGGATTATCTTATACCGAAAAAATCTTAATTTTAGCTCTGCTTAAGAATGGTTGAGATTGAAGTAATCCCTAAATAAGCTTGATTCAAGCAGTGCTGCCAGTATTTTTTTAGAGCTTATCCCCAATTTTTGATTTGTCATCCCCAAAAATCCCCAAACTGATTTTTTTTGATTCAAATTTTTATTTTATTTAAAAAATAATGTAAAAATAATAATAAAAATTCATTTTTATCGATAGCTACATATGTATATTAGTATTCAAACTAATTAGATTTGTAATTATAAATCTTGTAAAGAAAAAATTACACATAATTTAATATATAGAAGTACAAAAAATTATTTACAAGGTTTTAGCATTTTTAAAACTTCAGAATCAAAATCTTCTGATTCATCAGCCTCAGAAATTTTGTTTTATATATTGCTTGTATTAAAAAGCTTTAGCATTTCAGCAGATGGATTAAATTTCTCAAAGCAAATTTAATTATTTTTAAAGTATTAAGTTTATTCTGAGAAGTGCTTCCAATAATTCATATTGCATTTTGTTACGTATTTTTGTTTTGGTAGTATTCATTATTGAAAAAATGCGTTCAACGCAAGCGTTTGCCTTTAAAAATATACTCGTATATGTATATTTCAAACCTTTTGCCCAATCTTCGCGTTCCCAAGAAGCATTATGATTTTTGTTAATAAAATTAGTATTTGCAGCCATTTTAAACAGTAAAAAATATAATTTTTTTTTTTAAATATTTACATACTTCTTTTTTTATTAGAAACCATACACTAGAAATAATAATACACATTTTTTAGCTACAAAATCATTCTTGTTACCATCACTTTTAAAAAAAATACCCCTAAAAATCCCTTAAAATTGTGTTGTCATCCTCAACAAATCCCCGGATCCCCAAGATGAAATTTTTATCCCAAATCACGAAAAAAATCCTCAATTTGGGGATAAATCCCCTAAACTGACAACGCTGAATTTGACCTTAAGTAAGAATTTCTTACTCAATATATTATAAAGAAATGATTTTGAGAGCTTCTGAGAGAGTAAGTTTAACTTTGCTCATTTCTTCTCTGGGATTGATTTAGGATTTTTTTTCTTAGTTTAAGTAAAATAAGCCTTAGTTTTCGTTTTAAGATTTATCTTCTTGATTTAAGAACAAATTGGACTTAATTTAAGAGTTTTTTACTTAAATCAAGAACAATATTTTTGTTTTAAGAAAATCTGCGCTTGATTTGTCAAATCAATCCCGATTTTTACTTATTTTAAGTATGAACTAGTAAAAACGTACTTGAAAATTTCAGGCTAAAACTGAGAAAAATAAACTTAATTTTAGAATGCCATTTTTCTGTCTGTGCAGTATTTTAAATACCTAAACAGCAATAAAGAAACTATAAAAAAGCAAATGAAAATTGATAAAACAGCTAAACAAGCACTTGAATATACTATCGTGTTTGCTTTTATATTTTAAAATTTTAGTTTTCTACGTTGATCTGTTAAAAGAGAAGCTTCTTTCAACATCGACGGAGGTTGAAGATGCAAATTTGAATTTGAGAATTTCATTCGAGGACAAACTTTTCACATATTCATCTTTTTGAAGGGTACCAGACTCTAAAATATATTTTATTTCCAAGAACTGCTGATATCCGAGATTTCGTTTCATTATTGCCTTAAACCTCTTTTTATATTGTTGGTCATCGATCTTGCATAGTCCGTTGAAAACTGTTGTTATAGCGCTAGTGCTGGCTGAAATTGATAATCCTGTAGTTTGGAATTTTTTTTATATCAATCAAAATATTTGCAAAATTGTATTTTATAAATGCAAGTTGACAACTTAGTTAAAATTATAACATAATAATATTATGAGCGTTCCGGTAGGAGCATGTGTAGTGTAGTTTAATACTTTGTTCCAGAAGAGTCTTCGAAAGATCTTTTATAAACTATCTAAATATTCTCTAACATTTGCATGCATATGTATGTATGTATGTCTAAAAGCTAAGAGTCTTTAAAAAATCAAAATCAAAAAAATATCAAAAACTGTCCAAAATATTTATTTGTTTCTTCCAATTAAGAGCTAACTATAGAAATGTGTTCCATTAAATTTAGTCAAATTTGTGAGTTAAATTGTAAATGAATTTGATGAAAAAGAAAACTGATTCATTGGCAGTTAAGTAATAGTAAAATTTTAACTGAAAGTGGTGGAATTGGACGCTAATTATTTAAATTCAAATACTGTATTTTTGGTTTTATAAAATTTATGAAAGTATTAAAAGTTACCAAATGTTTCTGGCCAATATCATGGCTTGTGTTATTCTATCACACCAATTCGATGAAATTGTTAAAAATGTTATAAGCAATATATTTATTCTTCTTAATAAAAAAAAAACTAACAAATTAATTTTTCAACATTAAATAAGCAAATAATTTGTTTCCCAAGTGGCTGAGATTTACACATTTAATATTCTTTGCTGGCAGTAAAACTTTAACAAAAGGGGGAACCGTTTCAAAACATTTTGAAAACTTTTAACTGCATTAAAAAATGTTCCATCAAAGAAACATTGTTCTAATTATATGTTGCATGTTGCAATTACCTTTTCCCAAACCTAAAATTATGAAAGGCAATAATTCGCACAAGAAAAGTTACAAGTATTTTACAAAACATTTGCATGTTTACTCATATATTTGAAATAAATAATTGCAACAATTATTTTTAATGAAAAAAAAAAAAACTGAATTTCATTTAAACGCATGCGGCAGTTTAGCACATTTGAAAACTTTTTGAATGTTAATAAATTTTTCAATTGTAATCATTTAAATACTATTAAATAAAAAACAAACTTGAAAATATATTAAGTAAATTTAATAAAACTATGTACATATGTATTTTTGTTATGTATGTATGTATTTTGAAATAAAAACATTTGAAACCACTGTGCATGGTTTGAATCTTAAAGACTTGTTTGCTAAATAAAAACAATTTATATTGAGTTATTTTTTTAATCCTTTTTCAAACACTTGTATAAACAAATTATTTATTATTCATGTCTGAAATGTGTTGAATAAATCAAAATAATTTTGTTTCAACACTTTATGTACACAATCTTAAATTAGTTTATAAAATACAATTTCAAATAAAACAAATCAGTACCATAAACTACTTGTCTCTAATTTTAAATTAAATCAATAAATGTATAATAAATCTAATACAAATTAGAGCAACAGAATATTAATGCACTTAAAAATTTATTTTTTTATTTAAGGAATAGTAAAAGTACGAGTATGCAAGATTAATAAGTATTAACAGTTGCTATCTTTCATACAGGAACAAACAAAAAATTAACTTAATATTAAAATCAAATCTTGAGAAACACCAGTAAAAAAAAATATTTGCTGGCATTAAAAATGATGTTGAAATTGAAACTCCGTCTAAAGCGGAAGAAAATTAAGACCAGTTTAGTTTCTTTTCTTTATCTTTTTTCTTGTTGTCGTTGTTGTTTTGTTTGCCATTTTTATTATGTAGAAGCACAAGTTGCAAGAAGACAAGAAACACAAAATTAAACAGCAACAACTAAACTATAAAATTGTATAAGTCATACAACACCAAATGAAATTGCCATTTCTTATTGTCAATGCGACAACATTCTCTCTCCCCCTCCTACCCAAACGCTCCTTCCTCCCCGCCAGTAATCAAGTCAATCTTGATATAAATGTAGTTGCCTTCTATGCATAAAGCCTCATGTTTTTTCCTGTTGTTCTTTCAATTTGTTTTTCTTCTTCTGAGCTAAAGTAAAATTTATGTGGCAACTTTGTCGCATCAAAAGATTTAAAGATTTTTATAAATTTCCATTCTTCAGCTTGGTGATAAAAATCCGGTAAGAGGAAAGAAACTAAACAAACTAAAGAAAAGAAAAAGAAAAAAAATGAAAAAGTGCAGTTATATTTCAATGCATCTATGTACATGATGAAGAGTGTGTATGTGGCAGTGTTTAACGCGTGGCATTCACTTGCTATTGCAATTTCTGCACTTTTATTTTACGATCGTAACCAGCCACTCTATTTAACTGCTACAACTAAATACATTTGCTACATTGAGTTGACTGAAAGTGTATGTAGTAAATTGTAGCAAACACACAATCACACACTAACACACAAAAGCACAGAGAGAAGACTCGCTATCAGGCTACACACTACAGACTTAATGTAAAAGTATGAAATGTGTAGTTGCACAGTTGCATGAAACAGCAGATTTCCCTTTTTATTCTTATTTTTTTTTTATCATTTTTTTCCTTTTGATTTTGACTAAAACTGGCTTGACTGTATACCAGACATTCGTACTGCCACATTATGTTGCATACGCTTTGTTATAACCGTACTCTGTTCGTTTTGCTTATACATATACTCCTTCTTGCGTCTTTATGATGCGAATGACAGTAAAGGATTTAATAGGAAAACTTTTTCCAAATTGGAAAATTATATTTGTACAACACTATCAAGGCACGAGATAAGAAGCTGGCGAATATTAAAACAAAAATCATGACAACAATCTCCGCCCCTCTGAACATGTTTCTGTCTTATTTTCCTTTCTTATTCTTTGATTATAATAGAGTGAGAAAAAATCACAAAATAATATTTATTTTTCTATATTATTATATTTTATTTTTTTTGCTAAGAATTTATTCTTTAGCGTTTTTCTTTTTGCAATTTTATAACTTTAAAAAATTATGTAGTTTAAACGACGCAGACAGTTACAGATGAAATGCAGATTGTCACTTCATGTGGAAAATACGATTTCTTTTGGAATTGAATGCAAAAATATTAAATGCAATCATTTTATTCGATTCATTGTTTTAATTCATTATTTTTAGATTCAATTAGGACTGGTGTGCTTTTTAGGTTAAAGTTTATAGCTTTTAATTAACAAATTACATATGTTTAAGATAAAATCCCGCTTTTTGTTAGAGGGTCTACATTATATTTAAAAACATTTAAAAACTTCGATTTATTTTATGTTATTTTGAATAAAAAAGAAAACATTTTAGAGTAGATAACACAGTTTACCTTTTCAAAATCGAATAAAACTGACGGACGTTATTCCAATTTCACTAATTTCTTCAACTTTACATAATTTATGAATGTACTCCTAAAACTATGCTATAAAAAATATAAATTGTAATAGAACGCAATTTTTAAATTTGGCGCCATTCGAAGTTTGTTTGCTATTAGAAGGTACGAGGTTAATAAAAATGGAGCGCTACACGAATTAACAACGCATTCTCATTCGACACCGAGCTCAGCAAATTGGTGTCTCCAAATCCACTATGCAGCGAATTTTGACGAAAGATTTGCATCTTCATGCATACAAAGTTAAATTGATGACTTTGTCAATAGGCAGAATTGTCGCATTTGGGGTGAGATGAAAATCCTCGAGTGATTCACGTCAAGCAAATGCATCCTCAACGTGTCACTGTGTGGTGTGGTTTTTGGGCTGGAGGAATCATTGGACCTTTTTTTATGAAAATGAGGCAGGTCAAGCGCAAACAGTCAATGGTGTTCGGTATCGTGAAATGATAACCAGTTTTTTCTTGTCTAGAATTGAAGAAATATCGTGAACGTGTAGCAGTGCCCTATGACACCAAAGCATTTTATCTTGTCGGTTTTAAAACCAATTCTGACAATATTGGTTTCTATGACACCCCTGATTATGTCATTTCGCCTTTAATTTTAATTTCATATTAATTTAAAAGCAATAGAATATCATCGTTCGTTCGATCTTAAAAAAACTTCTTAAAAAATTAAGGCATCTTAAGTAAAGAGAATCTTGATTTAATTTTGTTATCAAACATCGTTCGCAATCAACGCTTTTGGTCAAAATTGTTAGCAAAAAATGCTGATTGTATTTTTCACTCTCCGAAACAAATAATTTTACATATTTCTTATTCAATATTTGATTCCTTATCATAACAGACATTTATGTGGAGACTTTTACATTTACATTTCTATTTCATTATCATTTTTTTTTTTCAAAAAATTTAAAAGTTTTGCGTAAATCTTCCCTCTTTCCTGATTTCTGGTTTCACCAGTTCATCGCTTAATCACTTTTTGATATCTCTTTGAGCTTAAATAAAAGTGCAATAGCGACAGAGCTTCATATTACTTTGACAGACGCATTCATTGTTACTTTAACTGGGTTTGAAATGACAAATATTTGTTTAAGTAAAATAATTAAGGCTTTTTCTTATAGGAATTTCCAATTCCAATAACCGTAGACAAATAGTGCGAAAATTAGAGTTGTGCCCGTACGTTCATTTCAGTGACCAGTAATTTTCGTTCATTTATCCAAGACTGATTCATTCATTCAATTCGTTCAATCGTTCACTTTGAACGAATGAATACAACCCTTATTGAATGTGATTTTCTTCTTGTCTTTTGATAAACAGCAGCTGATCCGTACACTATTGAATGAAAACCGTTCAGTTAAATGACCGAATCATTCCGTTAAATGAAGTGATACGTTCATTTTAACCCGTCCGGTCATGAACGACACAGCTCTAGCGAAAATTAATTTTTATTTTTTCACCTTTATTTCTTCAACATACTTTTGTAAAATTTAAATTTTTGTTGATGACTTTGTAAATAATTTTCAAACGTTTCTAAACTTTTCAATTAGTGATTTAATGTGGAACCTATCATTTGTATTTCTGTATGCCACAAAAAAAAAAAAAAAAAAAAACAGATAAAACAATTATACTTTTAAATCAAATAACTTTTTGTATTTGCTGAAAACTTTCAATAAACTGATTATTATTAAAATCAGTTGCAAATTTTTAAAAACTGTAAATTTAATTTGTCTTTATCTTCACAATCCTATACTAATTGAACTTTTTGAAAGAATATTTTGTTGCTGTTTTATGTAAAATATTTACCTCGATTGCAAACATTATCGGATTTAAATGTGTTAAGCCTTTACCACATTTGCCCTTTTTTAAATTTCCAACAATATAAAATGAATGTCCTTTTTGTGTGTGCAAGTGAGAGCGTTTGCTACTATGTATTTTCAACATCTGTATAACGATGGTATCCTTGCATGTAGAGACAAAGGAATGAACATTTGAACAGAGCAAATAATTGACAGTATTAATTTAATACGATTAAGTAAAAGTACTGCGATATTTAAGCATGATAATTAATACAACTGTGTTGTATGCATTTGCAAGGATAATGAATATACATGTGCAGATATGTGTACCACACACACACTCCCAAAGACTTTTACACAAAATGCAATAATCATTGCTTTATGTCACATTAACGAAAATATGTTGTTTTTAATGGATGATGATACATAAATACTCGTACTATAGGTATATATGTAAATCTTAAGCGAACATTTTTATCAGTTGAAATTGTGAGAATTTAAACAGGTTTAATAAGTTTAATATTTTATTGAATTGATAATGTCAGAGAATACATTTCTTAATTCCATAAATTGAGCAGATTCTTAAAAATTTTTAAAAATGTATTTAAAGAGATATCTTTTCAGTCAAAATATGCTTGCGAAAATACTTTCTCCAGATGAAGCTCCCTACCGACATTATTGATATAAAACTGCCACAAATGAAATATCTTGTCTTTTGCACAATTTAAAGTTTATGGTTTCAATAACACATTATAACAACATTATTATTTTTCTCAAAGACCTTAATAAAGTCATTTCTATTTCTATCCATTTCCTCCCTTTTTTAAGGATTTAAAGTTATTATTAATAAAACTAAATGACCATAAACATATTGTAGTAAATACTCGCATGTAATGTAATTTGTAATGTGCAATCAACAACAATATAAATCTTGAAATTCTGTGCTGAAGTTTAATATACTTAAACCCTTTTCGTTTGAAAAAGTGGTTGAGAAAATAAATTCCTCAAAACAGGAAATAGTTAAAGGTAAAATGTATTTAAAATCACACCCAAATTGACCATTCTCAATAATGGTCCACATGATAATAATAATCAGAAACGAAAGTGATGGAGCCAGAGAGTAAAAATTAAGTAAATAACTTACTTTATCATAAAGAGCCAATAAAATACAAATGTATACACACATCTAAAAATGTCTACTTCCTGTTTAATAATTTGTGGGATGTTGTTATACCCTTTTGCAGCTTCATTTCCAATTTAGCTTTTTGTAAAACTTCCTTTATTTTGATTTGATTTTTCCAGTTAAATCATAAAATAAAAAGGTTATTTTCTATAAATACACTTTGTTAAGAAAATAAGCAGTTGAATGTAAGAGTATTTTGTTTTAAAACCAGCAGCGACTACAACTGTTTAAGGACAGGTGCTTGGAATTCATAAAGTGTAGCAAAATTTTTACGGTCAAGAATTTTTGCAAGCTGACTAAATAATTTCCTCTCAGTTCGTTCATTCGTTTAAATTTCTTACAACCTCTGCATACAAGAAATAGGGATAAAAACCAAAGGAAAATTAAGATCCTTATTTTTTTTCAAGGAAAAAAAGGATTTATTTTGTCTGTAAACCTCTTCCCCTTCCATTTTGACATTTTCTCTATGACCCGTTTGTGCATATTCTAATTTAATATATTTTTTATGTTCTTTTATTTCATTCTGTTGTACGATGTTTGATGAATTGCGAAATTGCCATTCTCATGGAGTGTTGGAGCGAAAGCTACCCACCATTCCAACTTGAATAAAACTATAACATTTCATACGAAGACACAAATATCAAAAGCAGCATTTTCCTTATTTGCAAATTCCACATGCGTAATGTATTGCCACGTACAAACACACTTATAGACATGTGTATGTGCCACCTGCCCAATAAACTGTTTTGGGGAAAAATCTTAAAAAAGAAGCATGCTTTTTAAACCTTTTTTCTTTACACACAATTTAAAGGATATTTATTATTCTAAAATAATAATATGAAATCACAAGTACTATAACAATATATTTAGTTACAAGATTAAAGTTTAGGAAATATTTTAAATCACTATATGAGTCATGCATTACCGAATAATGTGTAATTAATATGGATACACATTACAAACAATAATATGGCTTATTAAAGATTATTATTTACAAAAAAAATAGACCAAAATGAATGTATTTACTCGTATAACAAGTGTAGCGTAGCATGACTATTAGCGTTGTCAACGCACCAAAACGGTGAAAAAAACGCGCCATTAAAAAAAAACGCACCAAGTTTAGAACTTTTTTAGTGAAAACATTTATTGAATTAATTTTGTTTAATTTCATAAATTCTATATAAAACTTTTTAAAAACAGATCAACGATTAATAGTAAAAGTAATAATATTAACAGACTTTCTAAACGAGTTAATAAAGATAAAAAATGCATTTAACCACTCAAAATTAAACTCACAATGTGCTATTCGGAACTGAAGTACTAATTGGTAAAGAAGGGATAGTTTATGTACATATTTGGTACTTTTTTTTAATTATTTTTGTTTTCTATTTTAGGCACTTCAATTAAATTTTTTTCAATAACATTTCTTAGGGCCCCACTGGGACTCTAATCCTGGTTCAAACCATCAGGCTATACAATAATTTTTATTTCCATATTAAAAATGTTAATTTTATTTTCAAACAAAGATTTTCACCCCATTCACCTTTAGCAATAACCTTCATGTGACGAATTTGAGAGTATGTATTCATTTATCATACATTTGTATTTAAAATACATTTTCATTGTATAGATTTCATGGTAATTTTTTTTTTTGTTAATACATTTAATTTATTTATTGGATCTTCAGAAATGAAATGACAATAAGTTTTCGAATCTTAATACTAAAAAGAAAATAATAAGCCCAGCCAGTGCTAGACAAAAATTTTTATGATACTAAAACAATTTCACACCAACTGATCCAGTCATCTATTTTGCGCTTGAGTTAAAGCAAGGGTATCCCTCCTTCTCAACCGAACATGGCCAGTAAAGTTAAGGATGTCTCGTGCAAGTGGGTTTGGATGGTGTTCAAGTTTGCTGACATATTTTGAGGCGTGTTTTGTAAATTCGACTTTCACCAAAGAAATGCCTAGATCTTTGTGGATTCGAGAATTTTTAACATACCATGGAGCTGCAGTAATTGTACGTAGAATCTTATTTTGACCCCTTTGAATTTTTTCAATGTTGGATGCTGAGGAAGTACCCCATAATTGAATTCCATAACACCAGATTGGCTTTAGAATTGCATTGTACAACAAAAGTTTGCAATCCAACTTTAATGTAGAATTTCTGCCGATTAGCCAATTAATTTGCACTGCTTTTAATCTCATCTGGGTAAGTTTTGCGTCGATATGAGACTTCCAAGTTAAACGACGATCGAGGTGGATTCCGAGGTATTTGACTTCATTGTGTTGCGGGATAATTTGATTATTTATTCTGATGAACGAGCATGTATCTTTTCGCAATGTGAAAGTTATATGAATACATTTCTGTTCGTTAACCCTGATTTTCCAAAGCTCAAGCCAATTCTCTAGTTTATAAACATATTTCTGCAAGTTCTGTGATGCTATTTGATGGTCCTTATGAACGCTAATAAAGGCTGTATCGTCTGCAAAAGTTGAAGTATGTATTATGGGGTCTAACGGCATATCGGAGGCATATATCAAATATAAAGTTGGACCCAGTATGCTACCCTGGGGTACTCCTGCTTCAATTGGCTGAGCGGGGCTTAAAAAATCGCCTTCTTTGATTGTAAATTTGCGACCATATAAATAACTTTTCATAAGTTTGTGGGTGGTAGCAGGCAGAGTTAATTTAATTTTATGCATTAAACCTTCATGCCAGACTTTGTCGAACGCATGGTAATGAATTGTTAAAAATGAGTAAAAATAAAGATTTCATTACATTTTCGGAAAAATTAAAAAAAAAAAAACGCACCCAAATTAAAACAAAACCCACCGCGCACCAACTAAACCATTTTTCGCACAAAAAATTTAAAAAAGCACCAAAAATGGTGCGAAACGCACCAAGTTGGCAACGCTGATGACTATAGTCAGAAATAACAACACAATAATAACAAATAGTATGAGCAAGTTATCATTCTTGCTCATTCTTTGTCATTTTTTTTTTTCTTAAATGAAGTAACACTCAGGCAATTAATATGCCTATATATACTTGCGTTACTTTCTTTGGAAAGGAGATAGTTGAAGAAGTAAAGGTGGTGAAAGAAGAAAGCTCTTTATATCACAACTCTGTAATTGCGCATTATGTTTGTTTTTAGTGCAGATTTACAGCGCCTCTGGTGGCGAGTAGACGCATTAATGTTAAAGCTTGATTTTATAACCTTTATTTAATTATTTTACTTCGGTGGCGTTTGAATGCTATACCACCAAAGGAGGGCGCTGTGATAAATATTAGTCATGATAGATCGAAACTAATAATTATCAGAAACTGATGTTGTTCGAGTGGCAGCGGCTGGGAATCGAACCCGGGGGGCTACAAATACCAACTCATGTTTAACGATCAAATGAGCTAACCAATTAAGCTACAGCACCCTTAATGTTAATAATCATATTTTTAGCACTTTAGTAATAAGCCTAATTATAAAACTGTAAAAATATAAAAAAGGAATATTTTATTCTAAAAAACACTCGCTGTAATACCACCAAATAAAATTTAATTAAGCAAAACAAAAACTAGTTCGTTTAATTACACAAGTTTAATCAGCCATTTATGAAACGATTTTGGTCAATGATATATTGATATCATACATATATGGGTTAATAGGATCTTCAATTCGATCAGCAATTCTTTAAGCTAAGCTGTTTATCTTTTAGACATCGGGGAGAGAGGAAGATAAGACGTGTACACACTTGATTGTACACTTAGGTCTTTTTTTATGCGGTAGATGCGTTCCAAAGAAAACCGCATAAAGAAAATCCGCATAAAAAAAGGCTGATTTTCACACAAAATGGATGATTCGTTCAAAAAAGTTGAAAAACCGCATAACTTCAAATTTAGGTGTAAAAGTTAGACCAAAATCGCATAAAAAAGTCACAAGATAAAAAAATAACCAAAAACAATTCATTTATATATTATAAAAATTACATAAAAAGGGGGAAAACAGTCAATTTTATTACATTTATCTGCTTAAACAGGTTTATAAAAGTTAAAAATGTACGAATTAAAAACCAAAAAAAAATCATTTATAGAATTTAAAATTTAATACTTAAATGTAATATGTAATGTCTTACCATATATCGGAATCACTACTTGATAATGCATACAATCTTTATTTAGAATATTTTGATCTGTTTTTTTAAAAATAATTTGTCATTAATTTTTGAGTTGTATTTTTTTTAACTGATTGTGTTGTTGGCGATATCCTGACATAAGGTTACAAATTTATCTATTGAGTTTAAAGGCTTTTTCAGTATCTGGTTCGTTCAGAAGGATTTGATTTTGTACCTCATTAGCTGTCTGAAGAATTTTTGCAACCGTTTGAACATTAAGTGGTGCTATAATGTCTTCGTCACAATCACTTTCTGGCTTTTCATAATTTTCTTTCAAATTTTGAAAATTACTATGCAGTAGTGATGCCAACAAAATAATTCTGAAAACTCAATGAAAACAATAATACATACAAAAAAAGTCGATTTTAAAACCGCATAACTTCAAATCCGCATAAAAATAAACCGCATAAAAACAGACCTAAGTGTACTAGCAATTCGTGTTACTCTCTTATTTGCATAACATATGTGTATACTCTCAAATAAAAATACGAGTGAATTGTGCTGTGTGAACAAGGAGAAAATTGTATCAATATTTTCAATAAAAATTGCTTAGTGTAAATTGAACTCAATATTACTTCAAATGAATATGAAATGAAAAAAAGTTTTCATTCCGTTTAAACATAAATTCTTTTCTGAATGAGAAGTTTTCCTCTTGCGAGTATTAAAGAATTTTTTTTTTTAAAAAATTTTTTATTCGAAGTTTTACTTCTAGTCCAATCTATTGGAAAATATACAAAATATACAAAACTAAGTAGCAGTGTATACAATTATTTTCAAATAGATTGTATATTTAACTAGAAGTAAAAGTAATATAAAAATTTTTTTTAATAAATTCTTTTCTCTAAAAAAAAATGAGAAATTGAGCATTGTTTACTCAATTCTCCTAAATAATATCAAATTGCAAGTTAGTGACCCATTGAAATAATGAAATGATCAACAGTACCTCCCTTCGCGACAATATGTATCTTTATTTTTGGAGAATTATTTTCCATAACTGTTTACAGAATTTGTAGGCTGCACACTAAACTATGTATATAGTCTTATAGCTTTAAAGGCATTGCAAGTTCAATTGATTGTTGGGTTACTTGTACTAATGCATCATATACATATGTGTTTGTCTATCTATGATATTTAAATCTAGTTAGTTTTTGTTAATTGTAGTTTCCTACTCTGCTTCATTAGAATATATTAAATTGAAATTAAAATTTGTTAACGAAATGCTACCATCATCATCATTATCGTTGTCGTTGTTGTTGTTGTTATCATTAAGAGATACAAAACATTTTCCATTTGGGACCAAATTATTCTAATCTAATCTATAAAATATGTTGGTTGCTGTTGTTAATGTGTTTGTTGTTACTGTTAACCTTGTCTAATAAATCGTTTACCAAAATAAGGCAAAAAAAAAAGAAAGAAAATCAATTCGATTTGAGAAATTACTTAATAATGTTTTTATCTTCTCTCCCATCCTTTTTAGCTTTAGCTGTTCTTTCGTTTACACTGGCAGATGAATCTCTAGATACACGAGAAAATACAGATCTCACATTAAAATGTCGTTTCACAGAGCAATACGATGCTGATGATTTCACATTTTATTGGGCAAGATGGACGGCGAATCCGGCACAATTTGAAAACGTAGCCATTGGTGATGTGCAATTAAATTCAGGTTATCGGTAAGTTTTTTAAATAAATATTTCTTTTTATTGCTTTTTGTTTTTTTCTGTAATTAATTTTTGTTTTTATCTTTGTTTTGTTTACGTTCTCAACGAATTGTACATCTAAATCACAGTGAAAGTAAATGAAATTAAAGGTGTCACAAAAAAGGCAATTTTAATGGAAATACTGCCATATCGTTTTATTAGTTTTGTTTTTATTATTTAGTTTATATGAAAATGAGTTTATAAATGTAGTTATTTAAAATACTTATTGTCTTTTATTATATACTTTAAAGAGTAGTTAAAAATTAACAACAAGTAGCCTTTGAATTGAGTTTTGTTTTGATACGAAACTTAGTATACTTTAATTAATATTTGTTTAATGATTTTGCAAGATGATAATTCCCAGCATATCATTCTAAAAGCGCTCTGAAAAAGGAGTCAGAAAAGAGCCCAACTAAGAAGCATTTTCGGAGCGCTCCGATAAAGGAGTCAGTAAAGAGTCTAACTAAAAAGCATTTTCGGAGCGAAAGACAAATTTGCTTAAAAAGTTATTTTTTTCCATTTTTATATATTTTATTTAAATGAATTCCATTTTATTTTTTTTTTATTGTAAATACAATTTATTTAATTTTTTTCCATTTCTAATTTAGTTTATTGCTAAATGAATTCCCTTTTTGTTTACGTAAAAACTATCTAAATTTGTTGTATTTAAAATTGGACATGACATGATGTAAGAGCTCTTTCTGAGCTCAAAAACCCTCATAAAAGATTCTTTTCTGACATTATCTAAGAGCTCTTTCTGACGGACCATTTTCGAATGTAATGACCCTCTTTTCTCAGAAAATACTCTTTCAATAAAAAATTCAATAAATAAATAAATAAATAAATAAATATGACTTGCTGGGTTGTAATGGTACTTATGCGATTAATGTTGTGAATATGTTGATGGGTTTAAAACTAAACACAGCAATTTGCTTTTGCACAGATAATATTTAGAAAGAACAAGAAATTTAGGAACAAATGAAACGGTTTTACAAAAGGCCAGATATTGTTTTGGGAGGAAGTTTTTAAATAATTTTATTCTATATTCTTCGACCTTTTTAATGATTTTTATTAAATAATTTTTAAGCTTGAGGTCACTTTTTTGTTTTTTATAAAAGATGTTTTAATTCTTATATATAATTATTTCAATATTTCGATTTCCTTTGGAAATCTTCTTCAGGAGTTAATTTAATATTAATATTAATAGAATTAAAAAAATCTTTTATAAAAAACAAAAAAGTGACCTCAAGCTTAAAAATTATTTAATATAAAAAAGAGGAAATTTTTAACAAATTTATGGACCAAATATTAAAAATTCTTAATGTTTAAATTACTAAAATTAAGTGCCCTATAATGTAACTTTAGTTACTAAAAACACCATCGAGATAATAATAAAAGTGGCATGATTTTGTTTTATTGGAAAATCACCGCAGTCAATAAACTTCTTTTGATTTCTATTGATGATTAAAACCTCTTTCACCCACTCCCCCTCCCACCACAAAAAAAAAGCTATTCATTTTTTTTATGAGATTTTAATAATCAAAATTTTTATGGCGCTGTCATAAATATACTCGTACCTAATAAAAAATCACATTTACATTGTAATTAAGTTTCTTGCAGCAGTTATTTTCAAATATCATGTTGAAACGGTTGTTTCTTTCTCTGTCTCTCTCAGTCAACAAATAATGTCAGCTTTTTATTAATGTTTTTTTTTCGTTTTAAATTCAGTTTATTTACTGTCATTTTATGGAAATTTGATGATAAATAATTGATGATAAATTATGCTTCGATTACGAAACTAAAGTTATAATGTGAAAAACAAAATTATACCAATCTTTTTATTATTTGATGAATTCTTGAATAAAAATTATAAAATTTGTTTTCATTTTGTGCATTTTTTGCTAAATCATGCTAAAAAAATTAGAAAAATGCAGGAAAAATATACATACGGTGGTATGTATGTAGGTATGTATATGAAAACGAATAAAGTTCTATGATAAAGCAGTTTTTTCCAACTACGATTAGGATAATAGTAATTTTTGCTCATTACTGAATTTAGATTTCTGCGTAGAAAGCAGAAAATCGGTGAACAAAATATCATGCCAATATTAAGAGAAAAATTAAAAACAAAATTCTTAATTAAAATTAAGTTGTAAAACAATTTAAGCACAATTACTACAACTACGAGTACATACAGCAAGAATGTCTTTTAAAGTCATTAACTTTACGCAAACTTTGCTGGTTATTTGGTAAATGACTGGCTGGCTGGCTGACTTGGCTGGTGTGGCTTAAATGGCTGATGTTGTTGGTTTGGTTGGCAGGTTAAATGCCCGGATAGTTTTTGAGTTGAGTTGACTTGGCTGGTTGGTTGGTTGGTCGGTCTGTTGGTTGCTTGTTTGTTTGGCTCGCTGGCTCGCTGACTGGCTGGCTTATTTGGCTTTATGTAGTTACCCTGTCTCTTATTTACCATACCGCATTAATATTTCATTTGTATGCTGCAACTGCATTTAGGAATTCTTTATTTATTTATTTATCTTGGTATTTTATTTAAAATTTTTCTTGGCCAAATGAGTTTACCATTTTACGGTTCTGTTTTAAAACTAAATAATTTATTTTCTTCTTTTTTAATTTCTTGTTTGTTGTGTGCATAAATATTCTGCAAAACCATAAATATTTTTAATAACACTACTTGTGGTTTTAGCATACTTTTGCCAACAACTCTAAGGAAAAATTGTTCCAAGTATTTAAGGTAAAGAATCTGTAAGCAATCTCAATTCCAAACTTTGTTTTTTTTTTTTAATTAACAACAAATATTAATATGTATATTTATATGAAAAACTTTGTAATTTTATCGCATACTAGTTGTGGATAATTAGGGTTTCATTAATTACAATTAGTTACACATTTGTACATATTTTAGTTAGAGCCTGGTTTTTGGGAGCTTAAAATAATAATGTTCAATAATGTATTATTTGTTTAACACAAATTGCAACAATTTTTCTAATTTACACCTTAAGAAATAACTAAATAAGAACTATGACTTTGTTGCTATTTAATTTGCTTAGCATTTAACTGACTTCTAGCACTCGTTGCAATAAAGTAACATTTATTAAATGCATTTTGAATATAATTTTAAACTTTGTGTGTCTTTTCAACAAGCACAGCGTTTGCTGTTTGTTTTGCTTTGCTGCATTCCAACATAACTGTCATAATCCATGAAACAGAGTCCAGTTTTTTATTTATTCATTTTTATTCCCAATTGTAGCTAAATAATACTTGCAAAACTTACCAAAAGTAAAATAGTTGCTAGAGCAAATAAAAAAATATAAAAAGAGCCACCAAATTCAACACTGGACTAACAGAAATAAACACAAGAATAGTCATAATAATATTTAAAAAGAAACCACTGTAAACACTGAAACGAACAGAGCAAAAACAGGAGCTCACACATTTATAATGCAACAAAACAACACCAGAAGCAACATGAGAAAAAAGGACTAATCTCTATAAAACACATCATACACAGCCACCCACACACATAAATTAAGTCCTTTAGGGATCTTTTATGTATTAAACTAAACTGGTGAAACAAAAATAAAAAAATACAAAAACTAAATACTAACAGCAAGTGCAGCTTTAAAGCAGGAATCGCTGTGGTATCATTTTGCTTTAGACTAAATTCGTGTGCTGTTGCAACGGCTACTGCTACTGTTCCGGCTGCTGCTATTGCTGTTGCATAGCAAACAATCTAGTGCACTATATTATGATAAACGTTACTAAGTGAGCATTTTTCTCGTATTGCAGACTCTGGTGTATAGGATCTGAGTTTTATTTCATTGCTGTATTTCATGTTGGAGTACTTGTACAGCCATCAACACCAGCACTTTTTTGCCTGGAAATACAAGCATAAAATGCTTCTCCTCCCTCTGCACACACACAATCTAATACACCGACTCTGACGTAAATTGCAATTCTTTTGTATTGAGTGTTAAGAAGTTTTATGAGTAAATAAAATGGTTCAAGTGCAATATTGATATAAAGAAGAGAAAGAATATAAAAAATGTAAATAAAAAAATACTTAAACAAAATGAACGTCGCACGACACAAGTGTTTAAATGCGATTTACTTTAATATTTAATGCCAAAAGTAAGAAAGAGTTTTTTTTTGGGAAAACGATTAAGGATAAATATGTAAACAACCCCAAAAAGTATGTTTTATTTAAAAATCTCAAAAATTAGTTTAAAAGAAAGACTTGTTACAGCGGAATTGAAAATCTGCTTAATAGTATAAGGTTATTGAGTTAAGTTTGGTGTCCCAATAGGATAGTGTGCTGGTCTATCAATTTGAGGATCCGAGTCTATTTGTGTTTGCTTTGCAGTTTGTATTTGTCTAAAAAAAGTTTAATATTTGCATATTACAATTATTACAGAAATAATTTACTTTTCATTATTTCACATACATAAGTTATAAATTTATCACCAAAAAAAATTTGGTATAACATTTATCTAAATTACATTTTTAGTATTATTAGTTTGTGATTTCTTAACACAAGTTTCCTAAAAATATAACTTATACTTATGTTAACACATTGGTGTGTGTACATGTTGGTCTCCTTAAAGTAGACAATAAAATGTTGAATGCTAAATATTTTAATATGAGCATGTTTTTTTTGTAGCTTGAAATATAATTAAGTTGTTAACCACTTTTGTATGTTAAAAGAAAAATAAATAAACACGAAATGACTATACAATATGGCAAAACACAAAGGAGAACAAAAAGGAAAGAAAGCAAAGCCATCCTTACTTGAATAACCTTTAATTTTGTTTGTTGTTGATTTTTTTCTCATCTCATTTTTTTATACTCTCTTTGTTCTACATTCACTACTCATTCATGGCTCATCTCATGTCAGCCACAAACAATACCCTAAACGTTTCTTATTGTCCATAAGTGAGTTTCAGTTAAAACGAAGAAAATACAGCTCCACACATATCCACCACATACACATACTTTCTTTCATATACACATGAACAATTTTAAAGCATACATTGAGGCTGCATTCACTTAAGTTTAGTGCAATCTTTTTGTTCTTTATTTTTTTTTTCATCTATACATATCTACATACATACATATGTATGTAGTAGATTTATATATGTATGTTGCTTTTGATTGTATTTATACATTTTCCAGAATATCCTTGGTACATGAATTGAAGCTCATGTATGAGTTTCTTTTGTTAAGAAATTGTGAGAAAGGAAGAGAGGGTAAAAAATTAAATACAACAGCATAAAAAAGGAAAGTTGTTGAAAAAAAACACTAAATAAAATATAAAAAAGAATTCAATGGAAAAATACATATGAAATTGTGAACACTCTCCCATACATACATATGTATGTCCGAACACACACATACATACATATGTTTATAAATATTAAAAAGTGAAGCTTGAATGAGTAAAAGAAGGACAAGTATTTTAACAAGCTTACGCAAACACACACTTACCTCAACATACATCTCCATGTGAATTTTTCATAAAAATGCATCAATATACCGACACACTTGCCATTCAAGTGTTCATATATACATATATGTACATATGTATGTATTCACAATATGGTTTGTGTATGTGAATGTATGAGTGTATGTGTGTGTGTATATGTGGAACTATATTATCAACTCATAAAAAAACATTATGTACTACACACACAAATACTTTTATGCAGTAACAGCAGTAAAATACAGTAACTAGGATGGCTCCAAATGTTTCATTTTAAAGCGAAAGTTTACTTTGTTTTAAAATACAATTTCTATAAATATTGTCGTAACGTTAGTGGTTTGTTAGCTGAATTCAAGTTTCTGAATTTTTATTCTTAAATCCGTTTCAGGAACTTCCATTTTAAATAGTAGTATCGACAACTTCTACTGAGTCTTCCTAATGTATTTATATACCAATATGTGTCTTCATTCACCAAAAATCAATTTTTATTTTTATTGTTTTTAGTATTTGAAACAGGTGAATTTTATAAGAGAAACAAAATCTGTGTGCTATTACAACAAAAAACATAAACGGCAGACATACTTTCAACAACAACAGTTACATAGATGATGACATGACCAACACTAACAATACAAATCAAACATTTGAAAAAGTAAATCGGCTATAGAATCCTTTTAATATACTCGTACTAGTACAATAATGTCCAGTATCTGCAAAATACAAAACATAAAAAACATGTTGTGAGCCCTTCATTTTTAATAAAAACAAAATAAACTATTTATGATACTATATTCCTTTTTATATACATATGAATATTTACATATATTTCCAATCGAAAATCCAAAAATTTCGGTTGTCACAACAAAACCGTTTTCACCGTTTTTTGTGAACTTTTGTATACGAGCATATGGCAGCTCCAAAAATAATCGAAAATTCTACCGATAAAAAAAAAACTATTCAAAAGGCATTACGGGATCAAGGGAATTCAAGACGAATGTCCCGCAGAAAACCGTTGAGATCTGAAAAGAATCGAAGTCTTTGGCTCGAATTTGCAAAAACAAATTTAAATAAAGGCATTGATTTTTGGAAACGAGTTTTATTTACTGATTATTCGTATACTAATTTAAATAGAATTGCATTTTTTAATTTGCAAAGTTTTTAATTGACGAAAATATGAAATTATGGGTATGTATGAAGGCCAAAGTCCCTAACTAAAATAAAAGAAAAGTTGTTAAAGAAGAATAGTTGTTAAAAAAGCTATCGTTAGATTATATGTATAATCTAAGTTGAATAAAACTGCTACTTTCTTTTTTAAATTACTTCAAGTAGTTTTTATTCGACCTTTTTATGTGTAATAAACAACAGACGATGAAGAGAAATAAACATTAATTTTCCGTGATCCATATAAATTATTATATATTTACAAGCCCAGATGATGATACTCAAAGAGCATCGAAATATCGGCAAATAAAATAAAATAAAATTTGGTCTCGAGCTTGAAATAAAAGCATTTTTATTTATGACAAATTATTCTTAATTAAATGTAAATTTAGTATTTTGTTGTTTTTTATGATTGAAAAATCCCTAATCTATGACAGCTGCATATTTAGATCACTGCATAAGGCACCAAAGCACCTACAAAGTTTCCAAGTATGTTTAATAGAAACTGAAATTTTTTTAAACAGAATTCGCTATTTTAAGGATGAGAGAACGAAGGGAGTGGTGGTTGTAGCACGACAGCAAAACTGTTTCAGAAACAAGAAGTGCGTGACAATAATATTCCTACATGGAATTAAAAATATGTATATACATATTTTTAAATCAAAATCTAAATTTAAGTTAATTTATTTCGAAATATTGAAAAAAAAATATTTCAATAAAGCCTGAAAACTTAAATTATAACAAATATACAATTTTCATATCTAAACCTTAAACCTTTCTAAACAATCCAAATATATTTAACTTATGTTTTCTTCTCAAAAATATAAAAGTGTATATTTTGTTTAAATAATTACTCAAACCATTGTTCAAATTGTGAATTTCTCATTCCATATAAATTGGAATTTTTGTTTTTAAAAAATTGCTTTTAAAAATAGAAGCAAACAAAAACAATTAACATTAGAAATACACCCTACATATCATTGCAGTATATCAGCAATTTATATGCCGATTTTGCGGACGCAGTGTTTTAACCTGCACTCGGGCAGACTAATATCATTAAATCCCTTAAAATGTTCCTGCACATAATGATCCAGAATATAAAGATATAATTTAAAAATGGATCAGAGAACAGATAGAGACCATTCACATTTGCTAACCATTCGCAAATTCATTACTTTTGCATTGCTTTTACTCGACAATAATAAAAATGTGCATTGCTGTTTGTTTACTCATTCCTTATTACTGTTTGCTATTTTACATTGCATTTTTGTTATGCCGTTATACATCAAACAAGGAAATAATTCAATGCCACATAAAAAAACTAAAAACATTCACACCATTCGTCCAGTATTCGTTGCTTTCAGTGAGCAAAAACAATACAAAACCTAAGGAGAAAATAAATATTTTTTGGTTGTTGCTTTATGTGCGATTTGTTGACAGTAAACTAGTAAAGTTTGATATTTTTTGTTAGTATGTACAACTTATACAATCAGCATTGCAACCATTCATACCAATCGTTAACCATTCGTACCAATCGTTAAGTATTCGTTGCTTTTGGGAGTATACGTTTACATTTGTACAAGACATGCAATGCAAGCATCATTTTTCGTTACACTCCGTTTTGTGAATAATGGCATGTATTGCTTTACGGAATTGATTTATGTTGTCAACATGAGGTTCGTTTTTTTTGTGATTGTATTCAAAATCTAAAATTAACCAATCAATCCGTTCTTTTAAATGGATTCACAAATTGATACATATATTCCCTTGCCATTGGTAAAGGATTTTAAATATGACAATATAGTTCAGCTTCCTTAATCGACTGCAGTTTATGAGAGTAAACGTTAATTTATACTGTATTACTCAGTCTACCAAGAACATTCGCAATGAGACAATTTTTTTTATAAATAAAACACTTTTTTGATTAAAATTAAATATTTTCCATAAATCCACAAAAAATATATTATTTAAACAATAACAGGTAATAAACAGTTATATATTAAATAAATATTGAAATTTATGCAGGATATAATACACATAACACAAACATACCATAAATATGCAATAAAACTCAATATTTGTTTAACCAAAATAAACATTTACACACAAACTGCCAAAGGCATTCCAAGCAGTTTTGATGAGTGTTCCCAAACAAATTAGTTTATCTACAACTTAAGGTCAACATACATAAGATAATGTTATGTACAATTTTTATATTATCTTAGGATGAAGTGACACTACTGGTCCACATAATGCAATATAATGCTCGCTGTGTATATATGTATGTCAGACATCTTTCATTCGAATCATTCGAATAAACTGTCTACTGGTTGTCTATATATGTTGAGTTTGACTATTATCTAAATTAATCTATTATTGGTTGCTATAAGTCATTTAGCACATTAGCCTCCCTACTGGAGTATTTAAAAACCGAAACAGGAAACCTGCTAAACCTGGTATTTTTTAGATGTATAAAACTTTTAGTTAACAACACATTTTAACTGGCAGCCATTTTGTCAGCTGTTAAGTGATTTATGTTTAGTTTGGTTTGGCATTGAATAAACTGACGCCTGAACAACGTTTCCAAACTGTGTAAATTTATTTGGAAAATCATGGGTCTGTTCGAAATACGAATTTTATTTAGTGATAAAGCTCACTTTTGGTTGAATGGATACCCAAATAAACAAAACTAGCGTATTTTGAGTGATGACACTGTTACATCCATACAAAGTGACTGTTTGGTGTGCTTTATGGGATGGTGGAATAATTGGTCTGTACTTCTTTAGAAACTAAGCTGGTCAGAACGTTACAGTCAATGGTGACCGCTATACGAGTATAGCCATGATTATTGACTTTTTCGTTCATCAGTTGAACAATCATAATGTGCAGGAGTTGTGGTTTCAACAAGGCGGCGCAACATGCCACAAAGCTCGTGCCACAATTGATTTATTGAAGGAAACGTTCGTTCGTTTCGAACCCGTTAATTGGCCTCCAAGATCGTGCGATTTTACGCCGCTTAAATATTTTCTTTGGGTATATATGAAGTCGCTTATCTGCGCCGATAAGCCCGAAACGATTGACTTCCAGTGACGTTTCGTAATAGTAAACCTATTCGGATATTAACTACAAAGCGGTTTTTACAAAAAAGAAAAACATCATCGCCTGACCACTTAATAAATACTATTTTACTACAATGAGACTATTCTTCCTATATTAAGAAATATAATTAAACGTTTTTCACTGATTACAAGTTGGCCAAACATGGTTCAATTAAATTCTCTTAACTTCGCCTATGTGAAAAAACAAAAATTTAAAAGAAAGTGTAGCAAACTAAATATTTACTACAATAAGGGACTAAGGGACATTAAAGTGACAATGAGATGTGTACTTGATATTGTCACTACCAAATTTGATTGGTTTTTTCAAATCATCAAAAATACACACACATTCAGGCGTTATAAAACAGCCAAACCGATATTAAATATTAATATGGCGAATTTGTTCTTAAAAAGTACTTGAGAATTGATTTTTTAAAAGGGATTTAAAATAAATTATTATATTAAATCGTATTTTCCTGGCGATTGTTATAAATGTAGATATTTTCTATTAATTAAATGAAGCAGAAAAGACACTTATCATTGTATGCTTTTGTATGTTTTTTTTCTACTCTATACTTGTGTAGATAATTTAAGTATTTTTTTTTAATTTGTTTTTAAAATATTTTGGTATTCTCTTACAAATTCATCTGATAAATTGAGTATAAAGTCTAAAATTTTGAAAGCCAGCACTGGCTATAGTGTGTCACCAAAGGAAAAAGTATGTATGTACAAAAAAGATTTTCTTCATTACCAATGTCGTTGTCTACCTTTGAGAGGTCACTTTGGTAATTTTTATGTTGCCTGTTGAAACACATTCATCCATATAGAAAACATATACATATAACACGCACTTGTTTCTTTGTATTCATTCAGTAAGAACTGAGAGGAAGGAAAAGCTGGAAAAAATATATTGTATAAATAAAAAACTTTTCAAGTACACTTGATATTTATGTGCTTTAATGTGTTTGTATTTTTATTTTTATTTGAATGTGTGTGTATGTGTTCCCCTTTCCGCTCCTCTTCTGCTGTATGGATATGTGTATTGATATTGGTATAAATGAATTTATTATGGTACATACTTGCAGTTTTCTGTTTAAGTTATTCAAAATTTAAAATTTCCTTTGCGTAGTTGTTGTATTTCTATTAAAAAAATTAAAATATACAATACAAAATGTTTACGCTGATATTTATTTAAGAAAATTAAAGTAAACTCTTCCTTAATATGATTTAAACATATCATTGTTTAGCTTCAAATATGCACTTATTTTTATTTGTGTGAAAATTGGCTGAACTATTTTTCATTTCTATTTGAAGAATACGCTTTTAATGACTAACTGTTGCTTTTCAATTGAAGGGTTCTTTCAAATCGGCCACTACCCATCGTAAAGTTACTCACTGAGGAGATTTGTCATTAGTAATATTAGAATTTATGTATAAATATACCTTTTAATTTCGGCTCTTGAATTCTAGGACGAACATGAGCCATTACCAAATATGAAAATAAAGTATATGAGTGAAAAAGTGTACAATTGGAAATATATGTAATCTAAATAAGAAATAGCCCGCTTAAGAAGCGTAAATAAGTATAAAATGTTGGCAAATAGCACTTAAATAATATTGATAATTTGTCAATTATTTATTTAATGTGATGCTGTTTTTTCTTGCCTACAAGTATCCGAAATGAATCTGACAGCCACAGGTCAGGCCACAGTATATATATTTAAATATGTCTGTACATACTCGTAGAACCAAAAATAGCTTTGAAAGGAAAATGTGAAAATAAACAGGTTGTTTTTCAATATACTTATTACACGAAAATCATAAATTTAAATGTAGTAGAACATTTATCTTGCTTTTTAGGCCCAACTGCAGTACAAACCCATAAAAATGATAAACATTTCAGTCTGGAAAATGCCAAAGGAAAGACAAATACCCATTTGTTGTGTGTAAACATGTAGAGAGGACTGACTAGTCTTTAAAATTAAAGGAAGGTATTTTCTCCCAAACTATCTATAGTTCTTGTTAAAATTTTAACAAACCCTTCGGAATACTTTAATGTTTCTTGACTAAATTGGGTTTTATCTTAAACATTTTGCTGCTGCTGTCTCAGTTGCCTGTAACATGTTAATAAAATGGAATTCAATTTCAAGTGATTTCATTCACTTAAACAATCCTCTTCATCTGTGCCATTTTTTTTTGTTTATTTGCTTTTAACATTTCTTTTTTATTTCTTGTTCGTTTTATAGATGTTCTTGTACTATCAATTAATCTTGAATTTCTGTTCAAGCTTGTTTTGAGGAGGTTTTCCATTTGATTTTTGCATTAATCTCTTTTCTGCATTTTAACTTTATACATCTTACATGTTAAACAATTTAAATTATGTTTTCAATATTGTGTTGGATTGTTGTTTGTAGCTTTTATTTGGGTCATACTTTTTCCATTATGTTTTAAAATCATTTTTATATTAACTATATTACTATTATTATTATTATTATTATTATTAAACATTTTCGTTTTCATTTAATATTTACGTTATTGTGTTGTTTTTTTTTTAAATTTCTCGCTTGCTTTATTTACAGGCTTGATTTTCGTCCTAAGAGCGGCATTTACGATTTGCAAATTAAAAACGCTTCATACAATCGTGACAATGGTCGCTTTGAGTGCCGTATTAAGGCCAAAGGCACAGGAGCTGATGTCCATCAAGAATTTTATAATTTAACCGTACTTACACCACCACATCCGCCCGTCATATCACCTGGCAATATCGCCATTGCCACCGAAGATAAAGCAATGGAATTGACATGCAGTAGTATTGGTGGCTCACCCGATCCCATGATAAGGTAAGCAATATCCTTTTATTTTCTTCTTTCACAACGTCTTTCTTTGCATTTTATATTCGTTAAAGTGCAGTGCAGCACAGCACACATTAGTAGCCACACAGAAGTGTTTGTTGTTACTCATTCGAGTGTGTGTCATTCATGAGTGGCAATATTAATTCGTGGTCAATTCAATGCGTACAAAATGCGCAACAAAAACAAAATGAAATTAAATTTCTTAATTCAACAGTAAAGCGTTTCATAGTTGTATAGTATTGCTTTAAATAACTTGTTAAATAAATTTCGTTATTTTCGCTATCTTTCACTTAATGACTGTTTATGTTTTTAATATAATTTCTGTTTTTATTTTGTGTTCTACTTCTTAATTTTAAAATTTTGTTCGAAAACTTTAGCACGTGTTTTATTAATTTCTCCAGTAAAATGAAAATAATACTAGACTGCAATCTACAGAAATAATGAATGAACAAAGTAATAAATAAAAGAAAATACCGACTGAAAATGAAAACCTCAACAGCAGCACAGAACAAAATTAACTTATATAATAAATTTACACTCTTAATTCTCTTATGATTCGCAGGTAAAAGTTTTATATATAAAAAAAAATAAATTTAAAAACTTTATTTTACATAAATATAAAACAATAATGGAAATCGAAAGGTTTTTTCGCGCGTTTACACAGTCGAACATTTGGAAGAAAAACGTCTAGAATTCTCTTTTGTTTTTTCATTCGCGGTCACATTGTCGAACAATGTTGTCAGACACATTTCATTATTATTTGCTTTTTTGACATTTCGCTTATTCGTGCTGTGTAATAATTTGTAGTAAATTCCAGCAAAGAAAATGTCAACAAAGCATGTTCACCGAGTACCGAACACAAAATTGATTCTCTCTTCCCCACCCGTAATTTTCTAGCAAGCTAAATGTTTTTCTTTCAAATGTTCGACAAAATTGATTCTCTCTTCCCCACCCGTAATTTTCTTGCAAGGTAAATGTTTTTCTTTCAAATGTTCGACTGTGTAAACGGGGACTAAGAAATTAGGCTGCCTCTCCTACTTAACAGATTTATGTGGCAGACGTTAAGGCTACTGTTTGCATCACTTCTAGCAATTTCTTATGAATTTTCAAAAATCAATTGACTGGATCAATAAGAATATAAAATTAAACTGTTGCTAATACTTGCCACATTTTTTTTAATAATCAACTAAAACGTTTCAATAAATTTTAGTTATATATCAATTTAATTTGTTCCCATAAATACTTGGCTTATAAAAGTTTTTAATTTTCGTTTCTCAATTGTCACTTTGAAAAAAGTTTAATTCACCTACTGAATAATTAGATTTCATTTATAAAACTGAACCTTAAAACAGTGATTTAAAATTATGTTTAACGGAAGTTAGCCAAAATTACAGAAACCTAAATACAAACCCATAAATTCAGGATGATTAAGCACACCTATATTTGGATGAAACATATAGTGAGCCAACAAGTATGCATCATTTATTATTGCATCATTTAGCCTAAAGGTAAACAGAACTGTTGCAAATACATTTTATGTTGGGCTATAGAGACAGGGATATCATGTGCGAGGGGTTTAAACAAAGAGCATGAATTATTTACAAGAAGCAAATAAAACAGAAACCAATTGAAGGCACTCAATGAAACCCAAAACAAAAACAAATGCGACTTGTACAACACTATAATGCCATTTACCACCATTCAGTCAGTCATTGATGATAATGATGATGACTTTGTTGCACAAGAAACAGAACTGCATATAGGCCCCAAAATAAAGAATTTATAGCATAAGCAAAGGCAGCAAATCTTTTTCTTTGTTTTAACTTTTATCCCTCACATTTTTAATCCAAATATTTTGAAACAACATTTTTATTTAACGTTTCATTTTGTGTTTCTCTCTTTTTCTCCTGTGTTTTTTTTTAACTTTATTTCCGGTTTGGCAACGCGCATTGCTGCTGCAGCTGGTATCGCGAGGGCAACAATGCTTTACTGCAAGCTGTTGTACTTAAAGGAGGCTCAAAGGATCAACCCACCAATGCAACACTATCCATTATACCTCGTCGCGAGGATGATGGTGCCAAATATAAATGTGTTGTTTGGAATCGTGCCATGAATGAGGGACAGCGTTTGGAAACCACAGCCACGTTAAATGTTAATTGTAAGTAAACTTGTTGTTTTTTTTTTCTTCTTCTTTAGCTTTATTTTATTTTACTATTATTTTTATGTTTTTAATGCATACATACATACACACTCGCATATATTTTGTCTGTTTAAGCCCATCAAATAAAAAAAAAAAAAAACACGAAAGCAAAAAATATAAAATATTTAACTTGTTAAAACAGGACATGCATGTAACAATTTGCAAATAAAAACAAAAGCAAACAAACAAAAAATTTGTATGTATGGCCGGAATAAAATTGCAAACTAAAAGCCAAATAGGATTATGAAGTAGAACTGTTTTTGTTGCCCATGTTGTGGGTATTAAATAAAAATAAAAATACAAATATTTACAAAGCACTATTGCTGTTATACATATCACCCCACCTCTTCCCTCCTCTTCGCTTTGCTCCCCCCTTGCTGTTTTCCTTTCTTTTGCCATTTATGTTGGTTGCTAATTGTATTTATCTTTCCAATAACAGCGGCTGGATATGAACTTTTTTGTTAATGCTGCTGTGGCCGAATATCAAAATGTCAAACAAATCTACAAGTTTTTTTTGTTGTTGCTCTTCTTGTTGCTCTTCGGAAATCGATTGATTTCGTAATTGTTGTTCATTTTCATTGAAACAGTTGTTTTCTCTTTAATTCTTGGTCTCATAATTTTCACCAGATAAGGGCGAATGTAAATATTAAAATGTTTACGAATTGTATTTAAATTGAGTTGACAGGAAACGGAAATAACATTGGGCTTAATTTAGTACATTTATTAACTTGTTCAGATTTCAGAGAAATTATATTTGTATTAAAGATTAAAGTTGTTCATATATCACATAAATATTAAAGTGCTTATACACTTGTTGCCAGTTACAAATATTTTTCAGACCCTAAAAGATCATGATGTATACACTCTAAAACAGTTTTGCTGAAAATTAGATCAATATCAGTAGGCAAAACTTTACCGAATATTATCGACCTAAAATTACACAACTCCTTTTTTTAAATATTTTGTTGATTTTTGAACAAAATATGTTTAACATTGAACAACAAATGTCCAATTCTTTTAAACACATTGTGTCTAGTTTCCCCCTTTTTACGTATATATATGTTTGATTTTAATCATGTTTCCTTAAATAAAAATATTTGTATTTAATTAAATTTAAAAAAAGGAATAAGAACTTGACTAAATTATTAGTGAAGTTTTTTTTAATTATTGCCTGTTCATTTAAATCGGAATAACAGTTTTTTGTGTTTGTTATTAAAAATTAATTCAATAAATTGGTATTAAAAAACATATATTAAAATAAAAATAACAGATTTAATTCAAATAAAGTGAACAGACTTTCCTCTTTTGAAAAAAAATACTTTTTACAGTTCCTAGACAATTTTATCTAGTTTATGTATTAAATAGTTAATTTTTCTTAAATTATTTATATGAAGCTTTTTGCCTCTCATTTGCGAAGGATAAATTCTAAAAAAATATCTCATCATGAATTCAAAGGTTTGAGATATATCTTTAGGATAGACGATGTTAAATATATAATAGTAACAAAGCATTTGCAAAACAAGATCCAACAAATTAAAATTATTTTCTACCGACGTAATCTCCTTTTCAAATCAAATATATTGTGTTTTCTTCTATTGATGTTTCTGTATATAAATAAACAAATATGAAATTATTATAGGTGAGCATTTTGTTATTGATAATTGTACTTACCAACTATAGTTACCAAAGGAGTTAATGCATGTCTATCATTTTTAACCTCATCAAGTGTTGAACCAAACTGAAAGTTAAACAAAACAAGTTCATACAAGACTTTTTATATAATAACTTTAAGGAAATTTGGTTTAGCTTGTATTCTTTGAATATAAGACCATCTTCCTCCTTAAAAAATTTGAAAATCGCTTTTATCCGAGCTATGCTTGCGGAAGAAATGTGACCGAATCAGTCTGCCTGATTACCGAACAATTGGAAGCACTTCAACATCGGACAAGGAGCTTTCTTTCTAGAAGGAAAATGTTTTAACACGTGGGAGTAAATTTCATTTACACTCTTTCCAGTAAAATGACAAGAATTCACTAAACACCTTATCTGAATATGAGACTCCAAATTTTGTCTGCGCACTTTAGAACTATGATACCGTGTGAAATGCACTGCATAAGAATTATAATTAGTAAAACATTTTCCGCATTTTGAATACAAACACTTAAATGCATTGCTTTTTTCATTTTTATGTATGTACAAATGCAAATGATATGTTTTTAAACATTGAAACTTTTTTTCACAAATTTGTCACACTAACATTTTTTCATTTAAACAATATTTTCTGATTAATTTTTATTATATAACTTAAGTATATGACTTTGGCTTCATCGAAAACCAATTATTAATATTTTTAATACTTAAAACACAACGAAATTTTATTTTTTCCTCAGCGAAAATATGACGCTATTGAAATAAAAATTCTTTAATGATTCTTCCTTATTATAAAGCCTCTATAATATATTATTTGTTATTTTTTTTTGGACAGATATGCTTAGTATTCAACATTTTCTTTTTATTTAGGCATATTGAACTTATTTTTAAACACAATTTGTTTAAAAATGAACAATTTCAATATAAAATTATTATTTTTGTTTAAAATTAGACAAAGTATGTTTCTTTCTCGCGCTTATATCGAGATGTAATTTTAGATAACAAGAATTTTTCAACAGGAATTTAAACAAAATATAATGATAATTTTGATACAAAGTTTTAGAGTGTAGATTTGTTAATCAGTCAAGCAAAAAAAGACTTCCGAATAACCAAGGAGAAGTAGAATGCAGAAGAGGAAAATAATAATGTAACACAGGTTCCTCGGTGGTTTTTTAATTGTGATTTCTCTTCATTGCTTTGAAAACAATTAGTTTAAAGTAATTGTTATTTTTTGGAAGCGTCCGTGCATTCTTCTGATAATAATTTGAAACTTGATGCATTTGAACTTGATGCAGATAATTTTTTTTAAGAAATCTGATTCACGACTTTCTTAAAACCATTACGTTTAATTTCTTAGCACAAATAGAAAGAATTTAACAACTTAACAATAACAAATATCCTAATTTTATTAAAATTTATTAGAAATTTTCTTTTTTATTCTCCATTTTATTCCTGTGCGTTCTTACCACATGAATTAATATTTAATTCTAAAATTATTGTTACTCCAATTTATAATGTTTTCATTCATAATTGCTATATTTAAACCATTATTGGAAAAGTGACAATTTCAAATTAGATATCATTTAATAAATTACGCCCTCTATGTATGACATTTAAATTGAAAAGGTGACAATAATTTCACAGACAATTGTCCATGACGTTAAAGCACATGTACTGTCAAAAACAAAGTCCACGAAATTATTTTTTTTTTTTTTTTTTTTTTTAAACAAACACAAACTGCGAAGCTTTTGGCTTGTCTGCAGAAAACACCCAGAGTCTTTGGCGGGAATCGAACCCGCAACCCTCTGACTGATAGTCCGGCATACTATTGCCTAGTCTATCGGGGCACCCAATTTAAATAATTAACAAACAAAAAAACACAAACGCTTACCAACAAAAAAAAAAACAAAATGAAAAACACGGGGAAAAAGGGTTAAACCTGTAAATGAACAATTGTAATTTTCGATTGCATGATAAGTATTTTTTCATATGCTTTTCGTATTTCTATATGAAGCTTGTACACTGTAATTTCGTCATTAATATTACATTTGGTATTTTCATTGGCTTTCTTTTTTTTTTTTTTTTTTTGGTAAGTGGCAATGGTGTTATTGACGTTGATTTAGTTAATGGTTATTTTAGAGAATTAAAACACCTTTGGGGTGAAAATGACCAATGACCGATAGTTACTGAAATTTTGTTTGATTTATTTATTTCTTGTTTTCAACGCGGCTAATTTTAATTGGAAATAAACCTTTTATTTATAGTAAACATGTATATTTTCTTTAATTGAGTTTTTCCATATGATTATGAAGATATCTAACACAAAGAACAGAAGAACAGAAAGTTGTTCCCAAATGTTTTCTCGTATTCTAGTATTCATACTCATATTCTTAATACAAATTTTCACACAACAAGAGTAAAAAGTCGAACCAAATAATACATTTGTTTTGCTATTATTTTTACAAAAGAATACAAAAATTTCATTGTGTTTTTAATTTCTGAATAAGATTTGAGAACCACTGCTTTTGGAGTCTACTGGGTAGGAGGAGTACTAATTAAAGCATCAATTACATAGTTGGTTGTTTTTTTTTTCTCATGTTGCATGTCAACTTTATTGTTGTCATGATCAACAGATTTACCTTGTGTTATTGTATAATAACTTTGTATTTTATGGTAGCAAATACATATTAAAAAATTAAATATAAAAATTATATTGCAAACAAGTACGAGTTGCTCGTTCTCGTTGTACGTTTTTTTTCCCCCAAATCCAATTTACACTTACATGTACATGGAGGTGGAGAGTTGTTTTTAATCATGGAACTTGCAGTACAGGTCGCGTGATTTTATAAATGGTCTGTACTACAGCAAGAACAACGAATAAAGAAAAAAACACAGGTGGGAGTTGAATGGACACTTTACTTTGTATGTGGTCAGGTGGAAAATTAGTAATTCTTGTGGTTAATCGCATCTAAAGTTAAATGTAGTCGTTACTGTCGTTGTTGTTGATTTGATTGCATGTTTGTTTACCTACAGACATACTACACACACGTACTCTTTATATTTGTGTGTGTGTGTGTGTGTGAGAGTGAGCAAGTGGATGTGTGTTAATAAAATGGTATAATTAGGCGTCATATCAACGTCTGCTGATTTTAAATTAATTACGCATTTAAAGTTGCGTTTTTTATTTTTTGCCACACCGTTGGTATTATATTTTTTTATAACCCTTTTAAATGTCAGTACCCAGCATACCATTCTAGGAGCGCTCCGAAAAAATGAGTCAGAAAAGAGTCCGAGCATTTTCGGAGCGAAAGAAAAATTTGCTTGTTACTGCCCTGAGTCGGCACGCAGTATAACTCAGAAATTCCACTTAATTATGTGTGTACCAAAGCGTTGGTCTCCTGCTATTTGTGCTTTGAACAAAAAAAAAACATAGCTGTAACACACAAGAATGATAAAAACAAGATTACACAGCGCCCAAAAACCCCTCATAAAAGACTCTTTTTCTGACATTATCTGAGAGCTCTTTCTGAGCCCAAAAAACACCTCATAAAAGACTCTTTTCTAAGAGCTCTTTCTGACGGACAATTTTCGAATGTAATGCCCCTCTTTTCTGAAGGTTTTCGGAGCAATTATGATTGTTTTTTTTGGCTCATAAAGAGCGTTAACGCTCCGAAAAAGGTGCCAGAAAACACTCTTTTCGGACTCATATGGCTTGCTGGGTATATTTTGTATTTTTTTGCTTAAATCCCCTAGATGTTTAAAAATTAATCTCCACCAGATTTGCGTGCTTCTTAACTTAAAACACGCAGTTTTTTATGCTTTAGATTCGTGCATGAATTTTTCATAAATCCTTTATTAATTTAATACAAATTTTAGTTGTATTGTAAACAACAATTAAAACGATACATTTTATTTAAATGAAAAAAAGGTACAGCTATAATTTTAGAATTCAATACATACTTGCAATTAAATCAAAGAGTACATTTTTCCTTTTTGATTTAAATTAAAGATTACTTCTTTTCTTTTTAAGTGTTTAAATTAAAAATAGTTTTTCATCATGTCCTCGGCTACCAGCATGTTGATTTTAGCACTAACTTTGGCAGAATGTTTATTGATTCATTATATATTTAGTACTTAAAGTTCAAACATTAAACTTACTAAATTAAATACATTGTATGTATTCGGTTTCGTTTTAAAGAAAAACCCTTATCTCAATGGTCAACCAATGGTTGTCCACTTGAAGTTGTGAGAGGTCCTTTTTAAATGTTTATTTGGTTTTTGTTTTTGTTTCTGCTGTTTGATATTGTTGTTGTAAGGTGTTTTCATTATTTTAAATGGGTTTGTGCATTAATTTAAATTATATGCAGCATACAGCATGCCATCACAAATACATACTTACTTACACACAGCCATATGCTTATACATACACACATACATATTTGTAGCACCAAAAAGGGCCAAAGCTATAAATTTACTGCTTTTGCTCTCTCCTTCACTACTCTGTGTGACTGGTTTGGCTGCCTTTGGAAACATCTAATATTTGTACTTAACATGTATTATATGAGGGCTTAAATAAGACATTTTACATAAAATGAAATTGTGCCTGTTATGTGAACATGCCAAAGAAATTGTTACCATGATCATATACTTGCCAACAAATTTTGTGTTTTTCTTTAATTTTTTTTTTGTACCACTTTAATTGGTGATAATGGCTGTTATTTATTTAAAAATTCTATTTTTTTGTGGGAGTATATTGGGTGCCTGTATTTATATGTATGTGTATGTAAGCATGTTACAATATATTTGTGCGTTTTTTAAGTTTTCTTAATACATAGTAATACAACCTAGAAAGTATATTTTGTAACATAAACAAAACACAAATATTTGATGCTAATTAGATTTTAACAATTGAAATCAGTTGTAAATTTTCCAATAGTTCATCACATTTTATGTAGTAATTGATGCTTGCATACACTGTGAGTTTATTACATATGGTTATTTATTTTAGACAAAATATAATTGACGCATATAGAGAAATTGGTACAAATAGAGCAAAATATCTTAAAACTATTAAATGTGAAAAAACTGTATGTTAGAATATTAAGTGCGAGTGTGATTTGCCCAAAATTGTGAATTAAAATCATTTTACAAATATTCACCAAACTTTGAACTTTTTGAATTTATAGAAAATTTAAGAAAAAAACTTGAATATAAAATAAAACATTTTCTTTTCTGAGACTTTTTGATATTCTAGGAAAAAGTTATATTGAAAAAAAAAACCTTAATTGAGTGCATATAATCGGCCCAATCATGAACAAAAAACCCACAAGAGTTTTTTCCCCTTTTATTTTTTCAACATTGCATTTGAATAGGAAAAATGAGAAAAGGGAAAAACTCCCGCGGAATTTTTATGCATGATTGGGCTGAATAGTTTTCAGAGAAATAATGCAGCAATTTCTAAACAAACACAACAATATTTCAAAGTTTATCTGTTTCGTTATAATTTAAGATCCAATAAATTTCACACTTAATGTCATTGAAATTAATACCGTAAATATTTTCTCTGTCATAGTAATTCCTATTTTTAATAATTTAATTTATAACCTCTTTAGGTCTAATTCAAATCCTATTAAAGTGTTACATAAATAATAAAACCATTTTTACATCATTGTTCTTTTTGTTTACCCAGGATATACATTTCATTTTATTAATTTTTGTTAATCATGTTAAGTAGACAAAAATTATTGCAAATAAATCCCTTCGGTTTAAAAACACCAAAACATACGCCCATGAAAATCTCAGACAATACTTTCAAAATTCCTACAAAATTGCTAATAACAATATGGATTTTTCAGTAACTTCCCCCATTTGCAAATAAAAATGCCAACAATAATGTCTACCTTTATTGTGATACTGCCATGACAAAATATTTGTAAAACAAAAAAAAAAAAAAACAGAGGAATCACAGACACACACAGGCAAAACACCCACCTTACAAGATAGACAAAACGACGATGGCATGGCATGGCATATGTTTAATAATCGCAAATAAGTAATTTGTTGATAAAAATCAAAATTGACAAAAACAGACAATAGCAGGATTCAAGCAGGGGTGGTTGTTGTAACAACAACAAAATATTTAACAGCATTTAATAACTTCAAAGGTGGTTACAAAACAAAGTATAAAATTCCAAAATCCAAAAATTATGAAATTTATTATAAGTTTACAAACTATTTATGTATGTGTACCATAAAATTATAGCTAAAGCTATAATCCAGTTTATGGGAGGATACATAAGCTATTCAAGGATTATATATATTTAAAAATTGACACAACAGTCATAAATTATTGAATGTATTAGCAGCCGGATACAACAAAAAAAGGTTTTACAGACCCAAAATTCTCAAACACACATTTGCTCAGCAGTATTTACGCAAGTCAGTCTGCTAGCAACCATGAATGTAAAAAAGCAACATTAATGTTTTTTGTTAATTTTAGGGTTAATTGAAAATTTTAACATTCCCGATTGTCAGAGACATTTGTGACACATTTAAACTTTGCAACTTCCTTGTTGTTCTTTACGATATGCTTTTTTACTGTTATGGCAGGAGTTTTAATGACTTGAACAAATTTCTTTAGTATCAAAACTTGATTAATTTTGTTGCTACCATTTATGTTTGTATGTACAAGAATTTAATTGAATGTAAGTTTTGCAATTATAAAAGTTTAAAATAAAACAAATGCAAATGTTATTTAAGGCATATGTAGATACAACATTTGCCATGTGTAATTAAGTGGCAGCATTTAGATAAATTGAATTATCTAAATATTACCAGTCATGTCTAAAATAACATTAAATCATGAGGGTCAATAAATTGTATTTATTTTAATTAAAAATATGGCAAAAATGTACTTATTATATGTTAATTTCTGTACAGGGTGAATACACAGTTTATTTTGGTATTTAGATATAATACTTCAAGTTGCAAATATTTTCTTACAAATTATACCGTAAACTCTTACCTTAGGAAAACAAATAGGTTAAAATAATTTGCTCTACAAGTTGTTGCAATATACTTTAATATACTTAACGTCTGATGCTAAAACTAATCTAAATCTAAACAATTAAGGAATTCAAATAAATAAAGAATTAAAGAATTATTTATTTTTTGTTAATTTAAGTGTTTACATTTTATTGATCCCACCCTTTAATTATTTATTATCCACATATTAATTTTCAATTTAAACCTAATTATGGCAAAATTTAATATTGATTAAAGAAAAATATAAACAGCATACATACATATACACATGCATATATACACAATACACACATACATAAATATGTATATTTATATGTATATACAATAATTTTAAATACGCAAACACACACAAAACAAATCCATATGTATGTATGTGTATATTTATTCACTTGTTAGCAAAACATCCTGGGTAGTGTATGTGTGTGTGTGTGTTTCCGTGTAAATGCCTCTGTATGTAAGAGTATGTAATTGAATATGAACATGCGAATTTTAGCCCAGAGATTTGTCAAATACAAACATTAACGTTTAGATAATGCAAACAGACGACATACAATTAAATACCCCAAAAGTAATTGATACACATGAAAATGACAGGTTTCAATTACAAAATAAATAATAACATTAACATGAATGAATATTATTAACAAATGCATTAAAACACACCAGCACACATACGTCTGTATGTATGTAGTACATGCACATGATTGGAATAACATGTTTTACAATTACTATAAACATGGCGATTGTCATGTTTACAAACACTTCACAAATTGTCTTTGTGTGTGTGTGTGTGTGTGAATGATTGACTGCACACAGACAGCCCGAATAGCCACATGATATTGAGTTTAAAAAAGTGTCAAAATCTTCCGAGGGAAATGGCAAGCGTTGTTTATAGTTTTTATCATTTACCTTTTAAGACTTCTTCAATGCTCATACCCTACTTATGTATTTTATACGTACATACAATATTTTTCTCTCTCTAGGTTATTTATGCAAATGTTGTATTTGTTGTGTATAATACAATTTTCTTGTTAGCCATCAATTAAATAGCTTTATTTACACATGAATTGATTATAAAACTTTTTTACTATTATTTTTTTCTGTGTGCGTGATGAAAATACACATACATAAACACTAACAGACTCAACAACAGTCGTTCGCCAGTTACCGTTTGTTTGTATCCTGCCTTAACCTTTCCATTTATCTTTTTTGCTTGGTTTTTTATTTCATTTGCAAGTCCTTTCTTTCTCACCATTTCCGTTTCCTGTTTGTGTACACATACACAGTTTTGCACTCACATGTATGTTTTTCACAGTTTGTTTTTTAACTGTTTTTCTTGTTTCTTGCTTTTTTGATATTTCTATATATTTTTATTTGTATTTTTTTTTTTGTTTTAATGGCAAACAGCTTTGATAACAAAATACTTAAAAAAGGATTTAGGTTACATGAAAACCCCATAAAAAACTGTTACAAAAATTACAGAAAAAAAAACACAAATAGTAAAATGGAACCTACAACTAACTACTCACACTCACAAATACTCATACTCATACTAAAACATTGTATAGAAAATATATGTATGAGTGTGTGTGTGGCAACCTAGTGAGAAGAAGTTCACACATAAAAGGTGTGAAGCCACAATCCTTTGGACAAATTGTTATCCACAAAATAAACAAACTATCTTTAACTCTTGCATTTACTTATTTACCAACAACATACAAACAATCTAACTCACTTCCTATACAAATGCACAGACACAAAACTACAAACATGCCTACACAGCTACATACATGTGTATGTACATTAGGGTGACAGCAAAAATTTTTTTTATGAATTTTAAAGTTTTCTCAACGGAATATTGTGCCAATAGGTCTAAAAGTTGTGTGCCGAAAATTTGAGCCAAATCGGATAACGTTTTCTGGACGCGCATCGAGGTCAAAGGTCAAGTATTTTTATATTTTACAATCTATACGAATTTCGGTAATTAACCCTCATATTTCAAAGCGGGCCACAAACATTAACGTTTTTGAATAAAAGCATCATTAATTTCCGGCTGCCGAAGACATGTAATGTATAATTACAAAAACACATCTTTGTAGTAAATCACGTCATCTACAAATCAAATATTTTAAAATAGCTAAATTTCCTAGACAACAACCATTATTTTTAACGGATTCTTACTATAAATTTCAAGGCCTACTAAAAATTATAGACATGCCTGATATTCCCTCTGGGACTGGAGCGGAAATTTCTTCTGCAGTTTATGATGCTTTAGAAGATAAGAATATTTTGGAAAGAACGGAAGCGTTTGTGTTTGATACAACATCATCCAACACTGGTAAACTGAAAGGTGCATGTGTTCTTTTGGAGAGATCAATTGGAAGAGATATTTTATTTCTAGGCTGCAGGCACCATATTTTTGAAATTGTTTTAGCAGCAGTTTTTACAGAGGCCAATGTTGGAGTATCTTCTGGACCGGACATAACGATTTTTAAAAATTTCAAAAAACATTGGCCAGTAATAAACACAGATAGTTATGTGCCAGGAATAGCTCATCTACGAGTTATGGAAATTATAGGCGATAATGTTGCTGAACTTTTAGATTTTGCTTTTGGAAAAATTAACGACTCATTTCCGAGAGATGATTATAAAGAATTTTTTGAGTTAGTTATTATATTTACACTACGCTAGATGGATGGCCAAGGCTATATACTCCTTAAAAATTGTAATTTTTTGCAATCAGTTTCTTCAAGTAACAGATTTCGAAATCAGTACTTTGATAGAAGTAACTGGTTTTATTGTAAGTTGTTACTCAAATTTTTGGTTTGATTCAAATAAAGCGGATAAAGCAGCTTTAAATGACATTATCTTTTTGAGAAAATTGGAAAACTACAAAACAGTTAATCAAAATATTGCGGACAAAGCCATTTCAAAGGTATTAAATCATCTGTATTAATTAAACGAAGAATGTGTGGGCTTTTGTTTGTTTGACGAAAGGATAGACAACATGACAAAAAGAAAGTTAGTGGCAAAGATGTCTGTAGATACATCTGGAAATGAAGATGAAGAAATACCAAAGAAGCTAATCATAAAGAAGGAAAACTTAAAAAGTTTCATTTCCAGAGACAACTCTGATATTTTACAAGATTTGTTTTCAAAAAATACCAAAAAAGTTTTCAAAAGATTTGGAATTTCAATGGAGTTTTTTTTAGCAAAGATCCACATTCTTGGAGTGTGATAGGAGAGTACCTAAGAGCAAAACAAATTATCCAAAACTTGAGTGTTGTTAATGATTGTGCTGAAAGAGGCATTCAGTTAATTCAAGAATACCATGACAAGATAACAAAAGATGAGGAACAGAAACAACATTTAATGAAAGTAACTATATATATATTATAAATTTAATATTTTACAGGTGGTACAAAAATATAGGCTGTTGTATCCGAAAAATGCTAATCTACATTCTCTTCAAAGAGATTTTGATCTGTAAATTTTAAAAGAAAAAAAAATGTTCTTATTATATTGTTTGTGTTTTTGTCATATTTTTGTCTGCTATTCTTGTACAGCGTCATGTTAGCAGAAAAAAAATCTTAAAACTTTATATTAATTAAAAATTTGTATCATAACTTTTTTCTTGGAATATTTTTAAGTTATTTTATCAAAAGTCTACAGAATTTGTACATTTGTGTACATTGACAATAATAACATACATATACAAAACATTCTTGCAATATAATAGTTTGTCGGTCACTTTGACCCAAATGAGATTTGAGGGTTAGTTCCCAAAAAAACAGTTTGACTGTCCTTTTTATTAAAAGTCTACAGAATCCAGATGTTTTTGTAAACTAATGTAGAAAATTAATGAGTTTCCCAACATCATTTCATATTAACTGCGAAATATAAAAATACTTGACCTTTGACCTCGATGCGCGTCCAGAAAACGTTGTCCGATTTGGCTCAAATTTTCGGCACAAAACTTTTAGACCTATTGGCACAATATTCCGTTGAGAAAACTTTATAATTCCAACAAAAATTTTCTTACATACAAACCATTGTCACCCTAATGTACATGTATGTACATACGTAAGCATGTGTATGTGTGAATAACTACCCAAGGACATCAAGCCGATTTGAATATTCATACAGTAGATACCACCAGTACATGTGATGAAGGTGGTTGTTTAGAAAAGTTTTATTTTTTATGTTTGTTTTTTTCTGTTATTTTCTTCTGAAGATTTAGTTGTTTTTTTTTCTTTTTTGTAGAACTGCACATAAAGTTTAAAATGGATTGTATAAAATTAAATTTTAAAATATTTCATTTCAACAATACACAGTGAGATAATTCTCGTAGTTTTATTTTGTCATCCGTTTTGGTTTCTCATTTCTGCATAAAACCAGAACAATATTAAATGCAATTCTCTACAAAAACCAACAATTTTATTTTACTAAATTTTTGTGCATATTTGTTTTTTTAACATTTATTTAAATAGAAAATTAAATTTATAAATAAAACCTGGTTGGAAATTTTGTTTAAATAAAAGTTTTACTTACCTTTGGTTTTTATAAAAAAAAAAATGCTGATAACACATTCTGATTTGAATATACTTACGAATGAATACACACTGTGCATACAGACGTACACAGAAAAGAGTTATTGCAGCAACCGTATTTATTGATTCGATGAAAAATTAATCAACCGATTGGCAACAAGATTAGTTATCACAGCAAGAACGTTTTTCTGTGTAGTTTTCATAAATTGAACATAAATATTTACAATAATTTTGAATGACAAAATCTTGTAATCACGTCAATTTCATAGATTTCAATGTATTTCATTTATATAATTCTGATCACACTTAAGCATAATATTTTTGAAACCTACAGGTTCGGTTTATTTGTATTTTTTATTAAAAAAATAAAAACTCTATCAGTTGGAAATTGTCTAGAATGCCATAACGAATTTCTACTACAAATGCAAAAACCGGCCTTTAGATTTTATCTAATAAATTTCGAATATTCAGTTGCACTACACTACAATAATCATTCCAAATGCTATGATATTTGCTCTTTTAGCCCATTAAAATTCATTTTACAAAGCGTTTTAGTTCATTAATTTATTTCGCAAGCAACATTGATTTATAATTACTCTATGATCTTTTATTTAAAATTAAATTGATGCTTTAAGTTATGTTAGTATATATTTAATTTCGCCTACAATGCCACAAATAATGTAAATTAAATGTTTAAACTGTTTACATACGTTTGTTAATACTCCCAACAAAGTTTGCACTTTAAGAAAACTAAATTTAAAATACTAATTTAAAATTATAAACTTTAGACGTTTATGTCAAAAGTTCTCATATGAATCTTTAGATCTTTAAATCCTTTTTGTCTCTATTTTGACTTTTTGGCTCAAAAATATTTTCCTTTATTATTAAAATTCACAAAAGATAACCTCACATAATTTTCATAAAAGACAACAGAAAGCAAAACAAGCACAGTCATACATACATACATACATATGTATGTATGTATATTCACATTTTATATAAACATTTTATGTTATATTTTGCCAAAATTCAATTGATGTAAACGACCTTGTATACCACGTACACGTACATAAATACATATACATACATAGTATATGTATGTATTTATGTATGTCTACTTTTGGAGTATTTGTGGTAAAAAGAAAATTGTCTAAAATAAAAATTCCATGAGAAAAAACTAAGATGATTTTTAGGTTAAACAAGCAGAGAATAGTAAACAAAACAAAAATCTGTATAGAAATAATACAAACTACAAACACAAACAAACAAAAATAAGTTTGATAAATGAAATAAATATACATACATGCATATAATCATACTTGTTTGTATCTACAGGACATGAAATTAAAAGTGTAATGTCGTCGTGTCTTTTTGTTTGTGAACCGTGCAAACACATATAATCGTACCCAAGAAAACAAGGCACAAACTTGTAAAAACACTCACTTACATTTATGCACAGTAGATACACACAAACACGCGCGCACACATCCACATAAATAAATTAAGCATTATAATGAATACAAACATAAACGCAACAGACAAACTAATGCTCTTGCTCGTACTTGCAAAATGCAAACAAATTCCCAGCTAAATTTGGAATATTAGAGGAGACATACATACATATGTGTGTGTGTGTGTGACTGGTAAAGCCTATTTTCATAGCAATATTAAGGATTCAAAAAGCTTAACCATACATTTTAAATGTATAAACATACACATTTAGAAAAACATCTTAAAGGCATCAACTGCGGCATATGAAATGGAATTACACTTAAAACGCTTGACATACTCAATACAAATACAATCAAATATGTATGCGAGCATATACATACACAGGCACATATTCATATACATATATATAAATAAATAGGAATGTATGTATATGTATTTCTATATACAACATTTTTGTGTATGGATTTGTATTTCACAATTCTAGCGGAGAAATGCCTTTTTAAGTAATTCCGGCTTCTTATAGTATTTCTTAATAATAAAAAAAAACTTTAAAAATGAAAAAGTCCTAGAAGTAAGCAAGCAATCTTATCCATACATGCATAAAAACTCATACACATTCATAGAAATTTATTAAATTGTAGATGATGTTACTGATGATAATGTTAACTGATCACATTATACATGGATAAAAATACACACACACACACAAATACCAATACACACACACATACGCCTACAATATTCCTCAGCATTCACTTTAACACATACTAAACGTATGTATGTGTTGAAAAGGAAACGGAAAAAACCTTTTTCTGTTTTTAACCTTAGACAAACATGAAAATTACATTTTTACTTCTACGTTTACATAAATACATTAACTTTGCTATGTAGTGTTAGCAAGAGAGAAAAGGCACCGAAAGCGATGGTTAGAATAGAAAAGACGAGATATAAAAGATTTTAAATAGAAGAAGTAGGAAAACAAATATGTATGTTCAAAGAATGAAAATGTTTCTAATGAAAACATGCCACAAATAAGACTAAAACCAAAGGTCTTAAATATTTTTTTTGTTCTTTTTTTATTATATCTTTACACTTGCCAACATTAAAATTTGCTACTGTTGTTATTTTTGTTTAAAGAAAGTACCCAAGTTTAGCAACGTTGTAAGCAGTACATATATTTTATAAGTCTAAGTAAGAAAATGCCTATGGCTATGTTAATTTAAGACTGAAACTCGCAATGAACCCTAACTGGAAAGACATTTCTCCTGATCTATTTCTTTATTAACTAGACAGGTTAGTTACGCAATATTCATTATTATTCATTTGTTAGTATTAAGTATTGTTGGCTTTCAATATCATGATGATTATTATTAGTTGCTAATATTTTTACAATTGTTGCTCATTATTATCAGTAACTGAAGATTTTATACGTCGGATAACGAAATATTGAAAAGAATATTTCACAATCAAATTTAACAAATGCACTCGAGATTAATTATTGAAAAAGTACTGTTCCAAACTATTCAGTTTTAGCTAAACACTTTCTGTTCAATTGTCTTTTGAACTTGCCATTTCATTCATACACGTCAATTAAATTTTCGGACTTTTTCATGCAAATCAACAGGCATGAAAGAAAATAACAAAATTGACTAGTACCTTTAAGTTTGTACCCCTTTTATTCTCTTTTCGCTTCTCATCCGAAAATACTTGCCTTGACGAATCAGAATTGAAGAGTGTGAAAGCAGACAAAGCAATTCTTTATACAATAAGTGTTATAGAACGGATTATTAATAACTGATATTAGCGAGAATATTGGATTAGTGAATTCACTTTAAAATATTATCACAATTTAGCGATAGTGCAAATAATTGCAAAGTACTGGGTTGCTTGAAAATATTAAAATATTTGTTACTGTAATCACAAAGACATTTAAATAATTTTTAATGCATTTTCAATATTTACAAGATCTTTGGTATGCTAATAGAATTACTAAAAATGTCGTTACACTAAAACCGTCAACCGTCAAAAGGTTTTGATATATGTACTTGCGTTTAAACTGTTTGTAAAATTTGCACTTGCTTTTGCTGTAAAGTTTAGTGAAACCTGAAACTAATGGTAACCCATTATTTTTTAAATAAATCATACAGGAATAAGCCACTTTGATCACAGCCTTAAGTTGTTTATTTCCTTTGATAATTTACTAAGAAAATTTACATGTTTCATGGCCATAATTCTTACATTGTTGCCATTTGGCAACATTTTTACAGTCTTGTTTGTTTGACTGTTCACAATAAATCGTATTGTTTCTACGCTTCATTCTTAAGACAAAGTGTCCCCTAAGGAATACCTTCCTTTTGTCAGACAGTAACGCAAACTCACACCGCATATACGAGTATCATCTATACACAAACAAAATAATGCAGGCAAGCATTCATGAATGTATGTACTTACGTAGGAATATGTATTTACGGATACATAGATACTCACAGATAGATAGATAGACAGATGGATGGATGAATGAATGAATGGATAACATCTTAAATGTTGTCTATGATGGCATGTTATCAAAAACTCCAAAACAAAATAGCAACAACAAAAAGGACTATTTCCTCAAAAGAGCAAAAATATGTTATTGCTACTTTTTTTTATTATTAGGTTAGGGTATTAGTTGGGCTAAACTTTTTCTTTTTTTGCAAACATAAAAAGGCCTCATATGTTAAGATTATAGTTGAGTTTGCTGTTCATTTAGAAAAAAACAACTATAGTATAGTGTAGTTAGAGGGTTGGCCATAATGGTGGCAGCAAGTCTTATTAAGTTCACTTTTAACAAGTGGTAACATTGTGTGGTTTTAGTCTGATGGATGCTTTTACAGACGTTACAATCGTTAATACCCAGTTTAACTTCAATCAAAGAGATGAGTTTTATTGTTTGGTTTTGTTCTCTCCACCATTTTCTTTATATGGCTTTTACTACTGGTTTTATTTTTATGTTTGGCCACAGTGTAACAATGAATGACAATTTTATCTTGGATTTCTGGTCTGCTTATGTAAGACTAATGAGTTCATGGGGCATACTTTGAGAGGTTAAACAGTTTTCTTTTTGCTGGGTTCTTATATTTAGAAATGTTATGTAATGTAATTTAAGTAAATGTGTAGTAAAGGTGTAATAGTAAAGGGTGTTTTTTTACAGGTTTGTTTTTCGAAAAGAGATAAATCTGGCATTTTGTGGTCAAATCTGGCAACTCTAATGTCATTTATGTTCAGTTTGGTTTGCCATTTCATCATGAACAGGTTGACAAAAGAACAACGCTTGCAAATCGTGCAAATTTATTTCGAAAATAACGGTTCAGTTCGCGAAATTTACCGCAAGCTCCGTCCATTTTATGGTTGACATAATCGTCCATCAGAGCAATTAATTCGGTTAACCATGGATCGTTTTCGCACCACGTTTACTCTATGTGATAATACGCATCCGCAGAGACGTCGAACAGTGCGCACCGAAGAAACAATTGCCGCTGTAGAGCAAAGTGTTGAAGAGGACCCGAATGAATCGATTCGCCACCGTGCACAGCAATTGGAGCTTTGTCCATCAACTTTATGGAAGATTTTGCGAAAAGATCTTGGCTTGCGACCAACAAGACGGCGCTACATGCCACACAGCGCACGCCACAATCGATTTATTGAAGGAAACATTCGATGAGCGCATAATTTCGCGGAATGGACTTGTCAATTGGCCACCAAGATCGTGTGATTTGACACCATTGGATTATTTTCTTTGGGGATATGTGAAGTCGCTTGTCTACGCCAACAAACCAGAAACGTTAGGGGAATTGGAAGCCAACATTCGTGGCGTTATTGCCGACATACGGCCCCATATGCTCGAAAAAGTGGTTGAAAATTGGACCTGTAGAGCTTTATTCGAGCCAACCGCGGCGGCCACATGCCTGAAATCATATTTAAACATTAATGGCATAAAATTATCCTTCCAATAAAGCCAAATTGATGGTCACTAAAACGATTTTCTTGTGTTTTATTTCAATTCGAAGTTCTATACCTCTCAAAAAAACACCCTATACTATGATATCATTTTTCTGGTTAATAGTTAAGGATTGTAATAGACGTTTTATTAAATTAATTAAGATGAATTTGTTAGGATAGATAACTTTATAAATGTACATGCTGTTTGTTGATTTAGCGATATAAAGACACAACAAGTAAGCTGAAAATTGGTTATTTTAAGCCAGTAATACTATTAATAGCGAATTTAACTTATTAACTTAAATTAAAATTCTAGGAAACACTTCCCTATCTTGATATTTACATAAAAACAAACTTGAATATTTCTTAAAAAATCACCAAATAGATGTGATTTTAATTTCTGAAAGATATTTGACGTCTAGAATTTTATTTCGTATAAATGGGTATCTCGTTTATGATACTAACGACCCCAGAGGCAGAGCATGGCACAGCACTACTTACTGAGTAATCTTTGTGAATATTATCTTCAAGCCATTATGATCTGTATTGAAGATTGTTATCGAGTATGTATTCAAATAACAGAAAGTCAATACAATAATATTTCTAAATCACTAGGCCGCGACTATAACGCTAAGTACACATTCTGCAGATCAAGACTGATTACATTGAAATGTCGTGTTTTGTCTGATACAATTTTTGAAATGGGATTGAATGTGATTTCCAGCGGAAAAGGTCCTTACTGGCCTACTGACCCACAGCAGATATCGGATGTTATTGATTTTGGAGTGATAAAAAATATGCCGAGAGAAAAGATTCAAGTTGAATCTTCGTTAGGATTATCATCAGATCACGCACCCACAATTGTTACTATATCGAGCCTCCGAGAAATAGTACTCCCGGCTGGTAATTAAGCGATGACAGGCGCAAGTATAAACTGTTCTGAAAACGTACCGCTAAGAACAACAGAAAATATCGATTACTCTATTATCAATTTGGATAATGATCTTAGTTTAGATTGTAGACTCGTACCTTACAACTCAATCATAAAACCTATGTGGTGTTATGCAATCAGCTATGTGGAACGACCTCAGTTTCAAATGGTATATACAAAATTCAAATTTTCATAAGGATCTAAACGTGTCATTGGAAAAAACTGAAATCCAAAAGTATGCAGAAAAATATTTAAAAAAGCTTGAAGTAGATCCAAAACTCATTAGACCGCAACATATGAAATAATATTGGCTATAATCGACTAAGAAGAAGAGATACAAAAGATCTGAGCCGAAGTCAAGAAGGAATAATGCCAACTTAATACTTAAAATCAACATTGTTCAAACAATTTTTGACCGGCACTAAATAGTTAAAGTTCATCTGATATACATACTATTTGAAATACTTATTGTTAGTTCGTTTTCATTGAAGATACAATAAATAAACAGAAGTGAAAAAAATCATGATATTTATATGCCTGCTTATTTATGCCTTAGTATCTATATGTTAATTGGCTATAAATCATTGTGAATTAATTTTGAAGCTTCCTGTAATAACATTATGTATTATGTAATAATATTATGTATACGTGTGTAGCAAACTGACATTCCTCCCTATGCCCAAATTTAAAATTATGTATTTTGTGTTCAAATGAAATTCATCTATAGGCACATGACAACAATGGTTTATAATTAAATTGATAATTTCATTGAAATCATAAAACAATATAATAAATATAAAATTTTGTTTAAAATAATTTTGCAACTAAGTTGTAGCCATTTTAGTATTAGTTGTTGTTATTGTTGGATATTGTATTTTATTCTTAAATGAGAAAATTATTTTATGTGACCTATCATAAGCTGTCAAAATCAATTCAAAATTATGATTTTCAAAGATTTGTATATATTTTTTTCTTCTTTTTCTTCTTTTTTTAAACATTTTTTTAATTTGATTTTGATATCTTTCATTTCCTTTTTGTCATATACACACATGTAGGAAATATGTATGTGTTTATATGGTAAAAATGGGTGTGAGAGGATGTGTAGTGATTTAAAATTTCGTAGTACTTCAACACTCACACACATACCGAAATAAGCATAAATATAAATAAACAAACATGTCAATTGCAAATGTCATAACAAGTTAATTAAATGTTTTTTCCAATGATGATGATGATGATGACGACGATGAAGATAACCAGCATTATTACATTATTGCAATTTGCATTGCAATATAAATGTTAAAACAAAATACAATGTAAAGAGTAAATTTTATTGCATTGTTGCAGATTGTGGCTTTTGCTGTTTGACATGTTTTATTACAATTCAGTTAATACAAAAATAAATACAGCGTGGAAATTTGTTATAACCATCATAATAAATTTTTTGTTAGAGAAAAAATACCCGCCAAAAATTTTTATGAAAATGTTTGAATTTTCATTGTGTATTAAAACAAAAAAGAGCTCACAATTGGTTGTGACATGACAACAACCTCGTATTTGCGCCACAGAGATTCTTTTATTAATTTTTAACTATAAAACGGCTCATTTAACAAACGAATATGATGCTTAGTTTAATGAATAGATTAAAGTAAGTTTCTTTTGTATTGTAATTATCAGTTATACAATTGACAAAATGAAATGTTTTGCTTTTGCGAACACATCACCAAAAATGTGAAATTCTGTAAAGCACTGTGTCATTATTACGTTGTTACAATACTGTCATATCATTGCGTGTTTAATGTTGCCATTGTAAATGTTGATATTGAAATTTAAAATAAAAATTTACATAAAGCTGCACTTATTTTGCATTGGCAATGCTACAAACCTGTTACGCGCGCTTTGTCAAATCGCTTATTACTTTAAAATAGTAGATATAAAAAAAAACAACTGAAGTCAATGGCATGTAAAAGAATGTTTTGGCTAGCTCTGCCATCAGTGGCGTGGTTCTTGACCCGAGTGTTTTGACGCGTAATCATAGCAAAATTCATGCCATTATTAAATTGCCACACAAACAAATATATTTAAAAGAGAAATGCTTAAATTGCTGTTAATTCAAAAGAAACGTAAAATTTGTAAAATTGTAAAAGACAAGAGGGTTCAAACGAGGACAATACCATTAAAGTGACATGGTGTTGGTCACTTGGAGTGCACTTTTCCCACCCAACTAATCAATCATGACTACGCCTGTGGTAACATAACACTCATAATTTTTTTGTTACCCCTTAGGTTTTCCTATCACTGTTCACACATACCTACCAACCTGTATAACCTTCGTTCTTTTTTTTTTTTTAAATAAAAAAATTTAGTGCATTTCAAATTTCATTTTAAAATTCAAGTGTACAATTTTATTGAAAAAAATTATAGCTAGAAAAAAAAAAAGATAATAATAATAATTTATAATAATAATATTTACTAATAATAATAATTACTAATAATAATAATTACTAATAATAATAATAATAAGCTTAAAAATAATAATAGTATACTTAAATGTTTGTTTGGCTAGGTTGACATCGTTGTTGTTGTTGTTGTTGATGTTGTAGCTGTAGAGGATGCAGCTGTTGTTGTTGTTGTTGTTGATTACAAGTTGTTGTTGTTGTGTATTTTAAACCATTTTTAAGTTCATGTATGGTTTTTACTTTTTATTTTATTTCTCTTTAACGTTTGTTTTCTTGGGTTTTGTAGATTTGTGGTTGAAGATTCTTTTGGTAATTGTTTTTGTTTGTATTGTTTTTAAATTTTCATAACCCATTAATATTTAATTTTATTTTAGGTTTAATTAATTTATTTATGTTCATTTTATGTTTTAATGTTTTGGTAAATTGTAGGTTTGTTTGGTTGACACTTTGTTTTTTTGGTGTGGTGTATAACCTTTTTAATTGTTTTGTCACTTTTGTTTGTCAAATTGTAGGTTTGTTTGTTTGACACTCAGTTTCTTTGTTTTTTTGTGTTGTGTGTCAAAACGTAACATAACACAAAGTCGTCTAATAACCATTCATTATCGTTTATTACTTTTAACAACACTTGAAACTATTTTTTTAAGTTTTTTTTTTTTTACACACTCATAACACACAATTGTTTTAATTTGCACAGAAATCATAATAAACTTTATATAATAATTATTGAATTAAATCAATATTGATTTGTAAATAATGTTAAACGAATTTATTAAATTATATAAAGTTTTCATTAGTAAAGTTTTTACTTAAATAATATTATTAATAAATTCTTAAAGATTTTCCAATTTAACTTTAAAATGATTGATTTTTAAACACACATTTTTATAATCTTTAGTTATTTACATTAATTTATAAAATTTAATATTTTTAATTTGGCCTTGTAGGTTTCTTCCTTTTATTTGAGGTTAATTCACTTCATGACAAAATTTTTTTGTTTTTTTTAAGAAAATATCTAATTGTTATATTTTTTTAGTTTTGTTAAATATTTGTTTTTCTTTGATATTTTTTTTCAAACAATTTTAAAATGGTTTTGTTAAGCTATATTTAGTTGTATATTCATTTAACCGCGTATGAATTTAGTTTAACATTTTACTTATTTATCACATTTTCCTAAATAATTTTATTGTTTTAACAATTTTAAATGACTGCTTCTTTTCACTGACTATGCCCAACTGACTTCTTTTTCTTTTTCGCCACTTGTTATATTAAAAGAATGTGCATTCCATTTAACATAACAAAAAAATATAACGGTTTACACATTCTTGGCATACTTGTCATTCCATTTATGTTGTTGTTGTTGTGAGAGATACATACTCCATACATATAATAAACAAAACTCTACACTGCTGATGCTAGTTATTTCCTACATGTTAAATGTTCTACGCAGCTTGTAAGTATATATGTATTTTGAGAGAAGAGAACATTAACGGAAAATATATGTATGCTCACAACAACAACGCTACATTGATTTGTTTTCTAGAATGTTCTTTTGTTTTTCTGTTGTGAAATAAAATTCCTGACAACAAAAAAACAGAATGGAATTTCAAATATGCCATGCAAGAAAATTTTACATACATACATACATGTTATGTATATAACGATGCGCAATTTAATAAAACCGTTAAAATGGTTCAATTTGTTAAATGAGGGTGGAAATATTTTCTAAATCCCTAACAAACCTATCAGCTGTTCAATAATTTTAGTTTGGTTATTTTTCAAGAAAATATTTCAAATTGTGAAGAAAAAAGCTTTTAAAGCAAATAACTGTAAATACAAAGGGGTATAAAAAATGTTCGCTCTTATGGACATAGACATCATCTATTGACATCATGAATTTAACGAATAATGAGTCAGTAAAATAACACTGTGGCGATTTACAATATATTACGTGAAATAGGTCGCTTTCTAAAGGAACATCATCGTGTGACAGCTATTTCAAAAGAAACAAAACTTGCAACAACAACAAGGCTTTTGACAACGGGAGGGTATCAGAAGGGAATTGGGAATGAGCTTATAACATCTCTTTCACAGTCCCCACGCTTAATGACGTCATTAATGAATGTTTGAACGCCGTGATTTGCAAAATGTATTTTAACGCAAAGCTTAGAAAATTGTGGCGTTGCCAGACTACTTCCAAATCTAGTAGAAAAAGTACTTATTATTGTTCGCGAAGTCCCAAAACTAATCGTTTATAATTTTGCCACTTTTAACTAAAATATTAATAACTTATTTTTGTACTTAGAACTATTATGAAAATATGTAATTGTAGACTGATTACAATAAAATATTATTAGAATAAATACACTTATTGCAAAATGGTTCTAATAATGATTTATAATCGAAAATAACTTCTAATTTCGAGTACATATTTGACCTTTTTAAGATAAAGTAATTCTTTAATAAGTTATTAGTAATACAGTGGCGAATAAAGCCATGAAATAATGAATTCTAGAAGTCATTAAAATTAAGTATTAAATTAAGTACTTTATTGAGACACATACAGCCCAATCATGAACAAAAATTCCGCGGGGTTTTCCCTTTTTATTTTTTTAACATTGAATTTCAATAGGAAAAATGGGAAAAGGGAAAAAACTTCCGCGGAATTTTTATTCATGATTGGGCTGATAATAATATTTGAGTAGTTTTGTCAACTTATAAATTTTCGTAATAGACTGTGATTTCTAACTTTAACTTAAACAGCAAGACGTTATTGTCTAATCTTTGCTCGATTTGCTTTTAAAATCGCACAGTATCCAACTTCTTTTAAATATGAGTTTAGAATTAAAATTTTTAAATACTTTAGTTCTATGCTGAACAATAAATAAACAGTAACCCTAAATAGGTCCAAAATATAAAGTTATTTGTGAGTCGGAGTGATGTAAAATTTTTATTTATGTCTTTATCCGCACATCTGGCTGAGTAAATGTGAATTATTGGTGTGTATTAATATTTTATTTATTTCTCGTTTAAACAAAGTTTTGATTTGAATTCAATTTCTCTATGTTTTAAGTATTTTTGTTCGGAGTCATCTAAAATACATAAACTCTGAGAAATTTTACTTATTTTAAATATTTTGCGAAATTCATTTGAAGAAAGCCCTTTTCCTATTTAGAATTAGAACTTGAAATTGTTTATTCGCAACAAATCTCACTAAATTTCAATTTGAAATTTGTGTCACTTACTTGTTGGTTGGTTGAAAAGTTAAAATACCAGTTATTGACTCCATAGCCAATATTTGTGTTTGTAAAATTTGTGTGTGTGTGTTTGTTCGTGTGGATGTGTTGATTTCATTTTTCCAACCACTAAGCCATGCACAAGCGAACATTTGAACAACAAATATGTAATTTTAATAAACGCAAGCAGCAATTAAAAACAAAAATACCGATTGGAAAATGTTAGGCAAATGCGGAGGTGTTAGACATGTACATATGTATGTATGTATATACAGACCAGTGACAATATGATAACATGTACTCATTAGTTAAATCTTTAAATTAAAGGTCGTGTCAAACACTTTTGATTGATTTAGTTTGTTCCAATTACTGGTGTAATTCCCACCAGAGATCGGCAATGAATCGTTTTTTTACGATTCACAACTACTCATAACAAGTATAAGTGGTTTTACATCATTGCAATTTAACTACTCTGAGTTACTCAAACTCACAACAACGTTGACTTATAAATGCGGGTGGATATACGTATGAGTACTACGCCGACTTCGAGCTCATACCATTCCCAATATGTTTGATTCGTAAACAACGGTATTTAGATTTACATTTTAAGACAAATACTCACATACTCATAAAGTGTTCAACTCATTTAAGTCATTGAAAAAAATTTCAGCTAAATCCGTTAGGTATTTATACAAAATAAGTAAAAAAGAAATATAAAAATATACAAGTAAGTTTATAGGAAAACATATTGGCGAAAATATAACATTTATTATTTTATATAATTTTTATAAGCAGGCTGTAAAAAATGAACGACACATGAGTGTATGCGAGTCATACTTATTTTTTTTTATAGTCTACGTACATTGAGTTAAGGAGAGTCTAAATAAACAACATCATACATGAGATTAAGTATGAATATAATGAGTACTTCAAACTTTAAATATGAATATTGGTTTGATGATATTGAGACAAGTATGAGTACGTATAAGTATAACAAATTATAAGTCATGATTCAAGTATACTCACTTTTTCAGTACTCATAACTGATCTCTGATTCCCACATGGTTTTTTGTGGCTGTTGCATTTTTGCTCGATTTCCTTTTATTGGCACATACTACATTTGAGACCCTTTGGTCAGTTATTGTTATTACATTGGCATGTTTGGCTTTACGATGACAATTATCAATCATTTGCTTGAAGCTTTGTTTTGTCATTATTTATTTTATAAAATTATTTCAACTATATTTGAATTACAAAATTAAATGATGGATTTTTAATCAGAAATTCTTTAAAATGTTTTATTTATTAAATAAAACCACAACTCATAGTGAAAAATTAATACTTTTGACATGTGAACTTTAAAATTTTCATAATAAAGAACAAAATATTTTTTAGAAATGAAAGCCGCAGGAGCGTAATTAAAAAAAGGCGTAATTAAAAAAATTACTTGAAAGTTTTAAATTATATGAATCTTCTGATAGTACACTTTACAGTGTTAAAAATATAATAACAAATAATGTAAATACTTTTTATGGAAGTTGTCAATGTATTTAGTAATAAAAAAAAAGCAAACGGAAACTTGAAAACAATTTCACATCTACTGAATTCCATTGAATTTACTTATAAAAAATACAACTATGATTGTATCGAGTAACTAATTTAAGTATCGATCATCCATTAGCTATTTTGTAAACATGTAAAAAATAATACAATAAGTTATTTTAATTTCAAAAAAAATATAAAATATAATGATATTTTATATAATGAAAAACATATAAATCTCTATTATTAAAATGTCTATCAAGTTGAAATTTGACAAGCATAATCAAGATATACATATAAATTGTCGCACCAAATTTCATGATGATCAGTCCATATTTGACCTTATCATCTTATTGTTAAATACGACACAAATAGTCCGTATATGGATATATTTATACCCAATTTTATAATGATCGGTCCATATTTGACTGTGGTCCCCATATAAAGTTCATTTCAGAAAATCACTTAAATGCGCATAAATCTCTTATAAAAACCATTATTACGTTGAAATTTAATAAATAAATAAAGAATTCACATACAGAATAATTAATTGGCCAAACCTGTCACTTCCGAGAATAATCTCAGAGTATACAGAGTGACAATTTTGACGATTCAAAAAGACAAAATCAGTTGCCTTTTGCTTTTTGGTACTTAATTTATTGTGTGTTAAAGTAAATTGCTTTAAGTTACACGCTGAAAAATAAAATAATGAATAAAATAAACTTAAAATAGATAGAATTAAAATATTTTAGGAAGTTCGTCCCATAATAGGTGACTTGGTGGTGGGTATATAAGATTTGGCACAACCGAACATAAAATCTTACTTGTTTTTAAACTTTGTAAGTCGTTCAAAAACCCCTATCGGATTAAGATAATGTCACATTATATATCAATTGAGTTCTGCCGATATCTCAGAACAATAGTTGATTTAGTTAATGAATGATATACATATTCAATTATTAGTTTATACGTAGTGAATAAAAAATTCTATTTATATGTATATGTACAGACACATGCGAGTGAGTATATGCTCAAAAATAAACCAATAAAGTTTAAAATGGGTTTAGTTTGCAACATGAGTTTTATTTATTTTTTCCGGATGAATTCTAGGAGTTCAAGTTGCAGAGGTTTTGACAAAATGTTGTTGATAACTCTATGTATTTTATATCCTTTTAATACTATGGTACTTGAATGAAGTCATTTAAAATTAAGCAAACATGTATTAGATACTCTTTCTATTATTTTAATATCAATACAATTGATTTTGGTTTAAATGAAATTGAAAATTAATTAAATAGTTTTGATGATGATGTCTTACGATTGTAGTGAATGGTATGAGCAAGTAATGGATTTTATTTGTAAGCAAATTGAGTATTTTTGAATTTGTTGTGTTTATTGTATGTATGGATTTATTTGGTAACTACTCTAACTAAATATGTACAAACAAACAAAATAATTGGCTTTAAGTCAGATAATCTAAAATTCTTAAAAAAATACATATTTTTGATTCGTATGTATTTATACTTTTCTCCACTACTAAGAATAAAACAATGCAAACGAATTGTACATTTTTCCGCTCAATATGTAAAAGTTTAAAAGTTTTATAAACGAGCTTATTGAAGAGTTTTTGACTAAAGCTGTATTCTGGGTACTTTACAAGTTCTTGAGATGATTAGTTGAACAATTTCTGTTTTTAGATTTATATAAAAGCAATAGCAAAATCTGAAAAATTAAAATCGTAATCCTATTTAACTTTAAAGTACTTTGGCTTTGTTGCATAGATTTTCTGTCCCAAATACTTAAAGTAAAAGTTTTAAACAAAATGTACAAAAATATTGCAGTGAACACGAAACTTAAGTTTTTTAAATGCCACTTAAGAAAATTGGGTCACAACAGCGTGCGAAGACAAGAATCACTATTTAAACCTACAGTTAACACTTAATATACATAGTTTTAAATTAATTAGAGAAATAATTGAACTAATATTATCTTTAAGAGAAAAGTTTTATTCTTTCAGACTAATGTGTAGTTCGAATTTTCAAATAATTTCAAAGAATACTATTGTAAAGTACTAGAATAATTGGCAAACTGGAATGCATTTTCTACCCTGCCAAGGGCGTCATCAGCAATTTTCATTGTCCACTTTCCAGTTTTTGGCAAGTAATTTGTGATTTTGGAATTTTTTATAATAAGTTGACATTGCTGTGATTGTACCGCCTACAAAGAATTAAAAAATCACTAGTAATTAAGTTTTTGGACAAACTAAATTAACCTGAAATTTATTTTAAAAAAGATTAAGGATTTTTGAAAAAAAAAAACTAATAAATAAATTTATAATTTTTAAATTTTCATACTTTTCGATTTTAAAGTTTGTCAAGCAATTTATTTATTAAAAAATAAATAAAAATAATTTAATTTATTCGGCAGAGAACTGGTATAAAATTAAATATTACAAAAAATTTAATTCAATCGCAACTAATGTTTTGATTTCTGAAATACAAATGGTCAATTCACAGCTAATGTTGTATGTTGTACATTGTATGCTACAACTATCTGATGAACATAATTTTGAACAAAGTCGTGTGCTTATGTTCCCAAGCCTTAAAAATGCCAAAATTAAAGTTTCAATAAATATATAAAATTAACAATACAAGCGAAAAAATAACAATTTCTGCATTGTATGAAAAATCTCGCTCCTTCATCACCTAGCTGATGAAGAAGGATGAAATTCTGACAATTTTGCGAATATGTATGATTTACTTGTTGGTTAACCGCTGTAATATTCATCTAGGATTGCCAAAATCTGCGAAATGGAATAAAAGAATTTTAACAAATTTGGATTGTTACCGTTCAAATGGGAAGTTGCATATCGTTGGTCTCATGTAGAAAGGTTCTAACTCGCTATTTTTTCGAAATTTGTTTTTTTTGCGATTCCAATGCATTTAACGCAAATACAACTCCTCACAAAAATTGATTGCAATAGTGTAAAAAATAACGCTTTTATAAGCAGTTGTACAAAAAAAGTTACATGTTGAACATTACAGTTTCTATTATGTTTTTACCTTCTCCTGTAAAGTTTCAAATATGCGAGTTAGGGCCTTTCTACATGAGACCATCGATATATTTATATCGCCCATATGTACATAATTAACTAACTATAAAGTTATTCATACAAGACGCTTTAAGACGCAAATTTCAACTCGGCTGCAGTTCAGAATAGTCCTTTTCCTCGTACGGTCATCAGGCGATGGGGAACAATTTAATTTTAGTTTAATATAGAGATATGAACTTTTGGCAAAACTTTTGAAAAAAAACATTTATATGGAAATTACCTAAAACATTTGTACAACTAAATACGAGTATTGTAAATTTGGACGACTTACAACTCCTACGACACTACAACATCAGTTGTGAATTTAACAAAAATGTTTATACATATGTACTTTCTTTACAAAGTGAAACTTGAGTGTAATAAATGTTTGAATAAAAATTAAAATGTCTACAAGTGCCTATTGTAGGCATTATGGAAAAATTCAACGATGTGTATCGTCGAATCCTAGTTGTCCCCACTAGATGTGAAACGATTTTTCCTTCCAACGTTAAGTCTCTCTAAAGGACGGGACTACCTAAAAAACCGGCTCTGCTCGTAATTGGAGTGTGTTCGGTGATGAATTAAGCGCATTATATGCTGCAAGTACAATCGGACAAAAATATTCAGATTGTGTTAATAATTCGAAAGAGATTTCACAGTGACTGGAGTCTTTGCACTAATATAAAAAAAACTGATGTAAGTTAACTTATTAAATGCATTAGTTATTTTAAAAACAAAACTTTCTATGACGAACTTTAAATAATATTTTATTTCTATAAACTTTTGCATAATTAAATTTTTTAGCAACAAATGATCTCAAAAATAAGCTAATAAAAAAATGTATTATTTTATTTTTATAAAATACTTAACCTTTATACTTATTTTTTAAGCTTTCATATAATTCCCGGGAATAAAAATAGTCTGGAAATCCTTAACCTCAATTTTAATATATAAATTAACTAATTTTTACTTAAAGGAAATCAAAAATCAGAATGAAAGCAAAGTACAAGATGGTAGTTCTTATACATATATGTATGTATGTATATACAACTACTTGTTTTGGAATAAGTTATATGTTTGTATGTGTGTGTGTATATGTATATGTAAAAAATCGAAACGAAATACAGTCACATAAATTATCAAAAAACGGAAACGGAAATGTTTGTATAAAAACGAAAACATACGTGTAATCTAAACTCAAAATCACTCGCACATACACATGTATACAATGTACTACAACAACAAGAATTTGTTAAATAAAAACTACATAAATTACGTCTTGTATTTGTACTAAATGCATTTACGTGAATGCCTGTGTAGCTTCTTCTTTAGTTATTTATACATATTTCGTATTTTAAACGCTTAATATGTGTTTTTTTTAATATCTCTCTACTATATACCTAAATATATACAAACATGCATCCACACATAGAAATGTACGTGTTTTCTCAGTCATATGTATACATACATATGTACATTAGACCGGGCCTTAAAAAGTAGATTGCTTTAGATGACACTTATGCTTGGTTTTCACTATGTCATTTTTGTTGTAAAATTGTCGAAATTGTTGGCAATTGTATGAAAACGGGTTGTCATACAATCATGTTTGTCATTGCAATCATGATTGCAAACATAGATGACGCCATATGACAACCCGCTTTCATACAATTGCCAACAATTTGGACAATTTAACAACAAAAATGACAGTGAAATACATATTAGTAATTGAAACAGAAGTATATATATATATTCTGGGTCCTTATAAAATTAAACTATATACGTCTATCTGTCCGTCTGTTGGGGCCTCGAAAAATATACTGAGGTGGTTTGACTATTTGTATATATACAAATCACTGTACCGTCCATTATAGGCTATAGCTAAAAGCATATATACGAGTATAACCATTAACCTACATATCAATAAGATTGATATTGATAGAAAATTTTACACAGTAACATTTGCATATTCGGTTCAACCAAAAAACTTGGAGATAATGTCCGCCATTCCGTAATTAAAAAGTAATTAAAACACGATAAAGCCTAAACAAGAAGACATTGAAAGAAGTTGCCACAAATAGTTATTGCTAAACAAAGCGACCCAAAATAGACTGAATTAATAAAAACTTTGAATCAAAATTAATCACCTCTATCGTGAATAAAAATTCCACATTAAATTTGTTCCCTTTTCACATTTTTCCTATTAAAATTCCATGTTAAAAAAATAAAAGGGAACAAATTCCATGTGGAATTTTTATTCACGATAGGGGTGATTGAAAAACATTGTTCACCATACATCAATATGCATATTTTGCTCTCTCAATGACATCTAAATAGTTTTATGCCTCTGGCTATTTCAATAATAGTTTTTAAACATTTGAAATTAATTTGAATGAATTTTCATTCAGAAGACTCATCCAAAAGCAAATCCATTCTTAAAAAGGCAGCTCTAATGCACATATGTATCTATCTATACTCATGTGACTGTATGTATCTGCTACTGTGTATGCAAGTAGCTATTGAAAATGTGGTAGTTATTGCAGTTACTCATGTAGTATTTAATTTTTAGTCTTTAGCTTTTTTTTATTCCGTTCTCTTCCTTTTTTTGCCAAATGCAATGAAATCCTTTTTTCGTTGTTTTGTAAGGTGTATTACAATGAATACAAGTGGTAGTTACGAGTACTTTCTACACAGACAAACAAGCAAACGAACAAACACAATAATAGTAGTTTTTAAATTCCAAGTATGCAAGTGCATATGGATTTGATACATATCACATAGATACATACATATGTATGTATGAATGTATGTATTATACGTACCACAGTCATGTGTAGACTTGTGCAGCACGTGCCAAATAAACAATGATAAACATAAACAAAATGAAAATGAAATTGCTGCCATCATCTAGAAGCTATTACTGCAAGTAGTATAAGCTACCTCTGCTGTTTGCCACCCAACAAACTTTGAGTCTAATTATACGTAAATATGTACGTACTAAAATAGATAAAGATGTTCATGGTTTTTATATGAAGCAGTTTGAAATTAGTACTTCTTTCTGAGGGAAATTCGTAATAGGTTTTAGTGTATTTCGAAACGACTTAAATGAGAATTTATTCCCATTTTTGCAAATTTTAATATCCGCATAAATGAGTCATAATTTACATATATGTACATATGAAATAAAATTGTTTATTAAAAATTTTTAATTTAAAATCATGTTTGCTGGGTTGCAATAGTTGTGGCTTTTGAGGAGTAGCAGCAGCAGTTGTAGCAGTATTAAATATACTCTGCGTACATTTGTATTAAAACTCTTTTTACTTTTAGTATTTGATACTTTACATCTTTAAGTATCCTTAAACATTTATGGAAAGTTGGAGAGCATATATCGACACAGTCACACGCAAACATACCTACTCCTCGTACACTCGCACACATATATATCTGGTATGTAAATATATTGGAAGCATACATACAAACAAACAAACAAGCAAGCAGAGACAAGTCTTATCAAAAAGTATTGAAAGTTTTCACTCTACTGTTTATAAAAATAATATTTTTCTTCGAAAAGCAAACTCAAAAGTACAATAATATGTATTTAGAGAATACAACTTATGCATTGTATAGTTTAGCATAAATTTAAATACATTTAAACGAATGCATGTAACAGGAGCAGAAAAAAAATAAATAAATATAAAATCTAGATATGCATGTATTTCTATTATGTTGTTGAAATTACCCACATAAAATCTCTATTATTTAGTAGCATTTGCAGCAAAGTATGCAACACATGTTTATTTGTTCAATTCTATTGCTCTCGAATGTTCTTTACATTGTAGAATATAACTACAAACTACGTATGTATATTTCTCAATGGATATGATTGTGTGACCATCATGCTTCTATCCACCATCACCTATTTGAAATGTAATAGGTATTTATATACATTGTATGTACATACTTTTTTGTTTTAATATAAATATTTTTTCGTTTTCATTTAGCAAACAGTTGTTCTCGTTTTTGAAAAACAACTGTTGCTAGAATTATGAATAAAAGCAAAATAATTAATATTTACTTAAATGTCTTTAGTTCCATTTATTTTATATCTGTTAAAACTCAGGATGTTAATAAAGTTTTTTCTTTCTACTTTTGTGTCAATTAATATGAATTTTTTAGTAATAAAAGTTTCTTTTTATATTTATTTCATTTTGTATTATGTATGTATATATCGTCTATTAACAAATGAACGTTAGAAAATATTTTCATACCCTCCACCATCATAAGTGGTGAATGAGGGTATATATAAGTTTGTCATTCCGTGTGTAACACTGAGAAATATTCATCTGATACCCAACAAAGTATATTCTAGGTCCTTTCGAAATTCTAAGTCGATTGAGCCATGCCCGTCTGTCTGTCTCTGTAAAACACTCTCACGTCCAAAGGACACAACCGAAATCAACAAGGTTTACAAAAAACCGCTTATAGTTCTCCTAAGCAGTTTGGTATTGAAAATTAGCAAAATCGGTGTAACAGAACAAGAGTTATGGATCAAAATATAAGACAACTTCCATAAAAAATTTATATTTTTAAACATTTTTCTTGCTAAATTTTTAAATATATTGCAGATAATAACATGCAATTTTGTATACGTTTATTTATGATAAAAGAAGAAAGTGTTAGGAAAATAGTAAGAATAGGTTCACGACTTCTTATAGCCCCCACACAAAAATCTTCGCGAAATATCGCTCAATTGCATAAAAAATTGGAATATCCATACAAAATTCAGCAGAAATGAGTTTCATGCAAAAATAAATCGCAAAACGAAATTTTTTTAGATCGGTCCATATTTGACCATAGACCCCATATAAAGTCCACTTCCAAAATTCACTTAAATACGAATAAAACTGATATAAATAATGTTAAACGGCTAAAATTTGACATACTAAATAATCCTTGTGGGTAAATAAATTGTTGTACTTAATTTTATGGTTCTCGGCCTATAATTGGTCATAGCTCACATACAAGGACCACATCTGAAAAAGACATTTATCCCTATATATATTGTATAAATATCGGTAGCGACTCAAAACTTTGTACAGATCATTTTAATATATACAAAAATCATTCCACAACATTTTGTGAATTTCGGTCTATTTTTAACCGTATGCCCCATATAAAGCCCTCTTTTAAAATTCACTTAACTACATATAAATCTTTTATCAATAAGGGTACCAATCCAAGTCCATATGTGACTATATCCACCACATAAGGTCCACTCTCAAAATCCACGCTAATACTAATATATATCTTAAATATTCCGTTATTATGTTGAAATTCGACGTGAAATATCATCATATGCATAAAAATCACTATTCCAAAATATAAGAAGATCGGCCCATGATTTTTCATAGCTGCCATATAAAACCATTTCAAAAAAAAAACAAATAAACCCACAAAAATGTCTAATAAATATCCAGATATCAAACTAATATGGGTTATACGGCAATTATGCTACTGGATTTTGTAGCTGTCAGTCAATAATAGCTCCCGAATTAAGTCCACTACCGAGCATAACAACCCACCATATAACTCTTGTAAACAACGTTACCATAAATCGTTTGTAAATAATGTTATTGAGTTCAAATTCAAACAAAAAAGCCTCATCTTATATCTTATTCTTTTTTTATACTCTGTTTCTTAACTAGTTGCGAATATATAAAAATGTTCTTTTAATTTTATAAATTGTTAAATTATACTCAAGATTATTATGAAAATCAGACAAACTCTCTAAATTACAATAAGAATCGGTAATTACATCAATTGTAAATGGTTGAAATTAGACAAAATTTTAAAATATTTAACATAAATTATGTTGGTCGTAAAATTGGCTTTCGAACAATATATCAAATACTAATAAAATTTGCACTAAGACTGAATAGAAAACACAGAATAAGGATATACTAGTCCTATAACCAGTGTAGTTTTTGTATTTCTTATTACGTTTAGGTGAAGGGTATTAAAGATTCGGCACAGCCGAATATAGCACTCTAACTTGTTTATTTTTTTTTTGCCAATTAAAACTTTAATCTATTTGCTAAACAAGAAGTAGATGAAACACAAAAGGAAACAAATATTCATAAGTTTTTTTTTAGTAATAGTTCAGCCATAAAATTAGTCAAATTAAATTAAATTAATGTTTATGACGCTTATTAAATTTAGCACTGGATTGCTTCCAGTTTGGTACATTCATTCTCATTCCCAAACGTAATACAACTTTAGTCAGGACTGAGCTGAAAAATGATTTTGTTTTGGTTTTGTACCAACTATATTAATAAAATGTACCTCCGCTGTAAAATTAAATACATACAAAACTTAACCACAAACTCACTTTAACGAAAATTCTCGATATAGCTATCCTTTTGTAATGGAATTGGAGCTTTGGTATTGATTTCTCTACAAAACATTTATTTCAAATTGATAAAAGTATAAGGCTTCTCCAAAGAATCACAATCTAACTTCTGCGATAAAACTGGTCTCTATTTGAAAATGCTATCAGAATGTTTGTTCACGATAAAAAACTAGTTCCAAAAAGAAATATATCAAAGGATAGAGTAACTATTTTAATTTTTAATGCATCTGAAACAAAGAAAATTAATCTTCTTTTTCTTGGAATTACAAAGAAAATTATTAATATTATGCAATTAGTAATGTTTGTTCACTTGTTATAAATTATTTTAATATTTTGTTGTGTTAAAAATTTTCATATACTTTTTCATATGACAAACAACTTCAAATGTATAAAATATTTTTTCCTAAAGATGCTACATACACAACGAAGTAGCGATATAGCGAAGATAAAAATATAAAGATTTTTTTATTCAAAAAGACCATAAACTTGAACAATAATTAAGGTATTAATCAAAAAAGTCACATAAACTATAATAATAATTATTTTTTATAGTTAGATGAATTTTTAAGAGTATTATTTTCGTTTATTATCATGATTATCTATAACATTCTTATTTATGAAGTATCATGTTATGTGCGGAGAGTTAGATATCCTTATTAAAAATATGTACTATCCCCTTTATTCATAAAACTTGTCAAATATCCGTACAAAATTTGCTTTAAAAGCCTGTTATAAACCCTTGATAAGTTTTTATGAATTAGACTGTATATATATAAGTATATTCGTTCATCCTTCGATTGCATTTCCAAAATTACTAGATTTATTATTTTAAGAATATAATGAAGCAATTTAAGGGTTAAATATAAAGCTTTAGTTTTTGGATTCTGCCACAAAATCAAAGCCTCAGCCTCAATTTTAGGACTGCCAGTGTTCGTAATTCAAACAACAATTTTCTGTCTCGTGATAACCATCTCATAGATGCGTATTTAAATATTATATCGATACCAGTTCCAAAATGTTCATGAAATTCAATTTAAAATAAAACGACGATTTAAACTATACATATATTTATCTATTTCATCTGGAATACCAAATTTTGATGCAACAGTATTTTGAAATTGTACCAAATGACTCGTGGTAGTACCATGGTACCAAATGTGTCTAAAATGTATCAAAAAAAGTACAATTTTACCATAATTGCCAACGCCGTGTCAGAAATTATGAGCTAACGAAAAGTTGAGTTCCAACAACTTAATTTTTTAATAGTGTGTACAAAATGTTTACTATGGTAATAAAAACTTTTTCGTTAAAAATATTTATTATACATATTTAGTTCGATATTACTTTTGTAATTGTATATACATACATATATTCTGTATCCTTATAAGTCGGAAATTTGTTATAAAGATGTTCAAAATGGCTAATAAGAAGCCTCTTAAATACGAGTATGTGTGCTTTAATATGTATGTATGTCAAATATAAATTAGTTTTAAGACCAGCTACGTTGCCCTTCCTTAATTAAATATTTGAATTGACAATTTACCAATCTCAGGAAAAATATTTTTTAAACCAAATTTGCTGAAACCGTAGAATTTTTTTTTTAATTAATTACTTTTTCAAATAAAGTTTATTATGCTGAAGTGTATTTAGGATTAAGTTTAAAATAATTATATCACACACAATTTTTAGTCGGAGAATTGTTGCCCTGTAAATTGTGTTTAAATCAAATTATACTTATCAAGCCTAAAGGGAATAAAAGCGAATTGAAAAGCGAAGGAAGGATGCTGGGAGAAAAGCAGCATTCGAATATACATATAAAGCTTTTTAAATTAATCTCTATTTTTCGTAAATCGTTTCGAAATTCTCTAGAATTTTATAGAGTTAAAATATTTGTATGTCCATTTTGTTGAAAATAAACTGCAGAAACATACATATATGAATCTACAATTTAGAATTCAAGTACAAAATTGTTAATAGAAATATAGATAAATTATTGCTATATATACAAATACAAAACGAAATATTTTGTAGCAGTAAAATTGTTAAGAATTACACTGTGCGAGTAGGCGGTGAAACACACACAGCACAGTGTACAGATATTTAATATAAAAGAAGATGTTGTTGTATCTGAACCATGATGAAAACTATTACAACCACATAAATAAATTGTAGAAAATAGCAAAAACCAACAAAAAGTAGCTAAAAAGAAGTGTTTTTTTTTGTGGAAAACAACATTAACTTCTTCGTGTCTCGCAGCTTCTGTATTCCCTTTGCCTGGCTTTTCTTAGCTCCAAGACCAAAATGAACAAGATTTGAACAAGGCAGATAATATATACAATATATGTATATTGAAAACCAGATCTAGAAGTATATTGTTGTCTGTAACAACATTTTAACTAAATAAATGTTGTTTATTCACAGCTGTGTGTTAACTTTTCTATGAATAGTAAGTAAGTGCTTATACATACTCAGAAGTTCTTAAACCGTGCAGACATGTTACTTTCAACTGCAAAAATATTCTAAATATTCTAAAGCTACAAACAAACTGTATTTATCTTATAGAATAGCATTTATAAACTTATAAATAAACGTTAGTATCGATCCTCCCTAGGAGGACGCACCTCTTATGCGATATACTGAAATAGAGACCCAAAAGAAGTTTCAGACTTTCAACTATTATTTCAAAAGATTAGAGTTATTTCGGGTCAGTTAAAAAATATTTTTAAACAAAAATGTATCTACACGTTACTGTAAAATATATTCAAAAAGTTGCCAATCCCTGGAATTTAACAACATATGGACAACTTGTAGAACCAGCTGCATATTAGTGTGGCCCCATTCGCATGGAGCATAGAACTTGATCGAAGTTTCTAACTAATATAAAAGTTTACTTAATTGTAAAATACCATTTTCCAAAATGTTTGTGTTAGCATTAATCATGGGTAGGGTGTATCAGTTCATTTAAACTAATAATTTTGGTATAATTTAAATTAATATTACTAATTGTCAAACTTTGTGATTATAATTTATGAATAAATTATTAGAAAACATTTCCAAGAAAATTGTATTTTAAATTTTTTTTTGTAATATTTTCAAAGAAATGTTAAAAGAAGTTTAATTTACTTTGAGAGACGCATGCGAAATGCATGAACACAATTTCCAAATAAGCCAAATCATATCTGAATTTTTATAAATTTTCTAAAAATTTTAAAATATTTCGAATTGGCACTTTTCGACTTGTTTACTTCAATTTTAACAACATAAACATTTCATTTCGAACTTTTTTTTTGGGATATATTACAACAAATCGGATATGGTTAAACTTGGTAAGAAATTTATTACGATACAAAAATTCTGTACTATGTATGTCTGTGCAACAAATGTGAGGAAAACTTTACAAAAATACTTTTCTATATGTACTTTCTCAAACCCTCACCATATTTAGTTCTAGAACAAACATTCTTAAAAATGGTTTCTTGGAAACATATTAGCAACTGTTTGTTTTTGGAGCCACCTTAACATACTACAGACATTTAAAATCTGGGAAACAAAAAATACAATAATATATTTGCAGATATTCACGCAATTAATTTTTTTATTGTCAGTAGCTCTACAAGTCCATCTGACTGTCCTGTAGTAAGACGTTTTAGTTTGTTCTAACAAAAGAAAAAACACATCATGAAATAGTGACCGCATACAGCAGAGGTGTATGATGTTATAACAAAAACTACAACCAACTATACACTTCTAATGCATTATGTAAATGCAGACAAGAAATTATGATGATGTTGTTATACATCATTGTTGTATTTGTACCTCTACCAGACAACAACCAACAGCCTGTTTACAATAACGCCAAACGAAACTGAACATATGTACATAAACAATAGATTGCTCCAAAAAATAAAATTGGGGATTTTGACCGTCCCCACCCCGAGAATTGTTCTATGGATTGTAGAAACACGTTCCGCATCGGCTCTGAAGTTTGAAGATGCATTTACTAGAGAAAAATATGAATTTTTTCAGTTTTTGCGGAAATTTTGCATTCAATAATAATTTTTGCATATTAATGTAAAAGAATCGAAATGAGTACGAAATTAGCGTTCTAATAAGATATAAAAGATACAAAATTTTAAAGTTATTATGTATTCCCCAGGCCATTAACGTGTTTGAGACCACTTTTTTTATTTTTAAGAGAAGTAACACTCAGGCAATTAATATGCCTTGCGTTACTTTCTTTGGAAAGGGGATTGATTGAAGAAGTAAAGGTGGTGACAGAAGAAAGATCTTTATATCACAACTCTGCAATTGCGCATTATGTTCGTTTTTAGTGCCGTTTTACTGCGCCTCTGGTGGTGAGTAGGCGCATTAATGTTAAAGCTTGATTTTATAACCTTTATTTAATTATTTTACTTCGGTGGCGTTTGAATGCTATACCACCAAAGGAGGGCGCTGTGATAAATATTAGTTATGATAGAATAAACCTAATAATTATCAGAAACTGATGTTGTTTGAGTGGCAGCGGCTGGGAATCGACCCGGGTTACAAATACCAACTCATGCTTAACGATCAAATGCGCTAACCAATTAAGCTACAGCACCCTCAAATGTAAGGAAAAAAATTAACAAATTTTGAGAAAAACTCCAATAAAATCATATATTTGCTTTTAATACGTACGTATTTACTTGTATATAAGTTTTTATCTTTGCAGCATAACCGTTTCAAAACTCCATTTTCAATTTTTTTTAAAAATTTTGTTAAACTAGGATTTCTCTTTAGGATTTATAAAGAATATATGAGGAAACAAAAATATAAAAAAATCACGTCATATATTTTTTTTTTTGTACCCGCGACTTTAATTTGCTGGATATTGGGAAAACGTAATCTGTTTGTCATACTTTGGTGAATAAGCTTAATTTCTTTAGTGTTATAGTGCATTTACACCTACGCCATAAACTAGTTATAAGTTGTTTATGGTGAGAAACTAGTTACAAACAACAAGTTTCTGCTAATACAACATTTTTCTGGCAACGCTGGACACATTTGACATTTGCTCAAAAATAAAAAAAAAAAAGTTTTCTTTAAAAAAAGAAACTTTAAGTGAATTTTATTCATCCTGGATGAAAAACAAAAATTTAAAATGTTTTTTTTTTCATAACAATTAAATGTTTAATATTAAAATCAGCTGTTTTATGACTTGTCAAAGATAAACCACTTAACTGTCAAAAATGCTGATGTAAACGGTATGGTTTATGAAAGTAGCTTATGATCATAAACTAGTTTGAAAATTACAAGTGTAAATGCACTATTATGAATTTTAAATAAAACCCATCCAGAATAATATAGTCCAGATACTCTTTAATACTTTCCGAAAGTTTTACTCAAAACGGACACCATTAACAGTTAGTCGTGAAAGTAAAGCTAGATTTACATGATTGAAATTTTCTTCAATATTGCTCTTCAAAATGCTTCAAACTCGTGTAAACAGCAATATTTCCTCAAAATGTATTTAAATTTAGTTACTAATTGTTTAAATAAATAAATTTTTAAAAAATTTTGCTGTTTACACGAGTTTGAAGCATTTTGAAGAGAAATTTTGTAAATCTAGCTTAAGACGTCAAATTTTGATACATTTGGATTTCTACTGGAAAGATAGCGAAATGGTTTAACCTGAGCAAAATATGTCTTTAGGACTGAAATTTACAATTTACTAAAAAAAATAACAGCGCAAAAATGTAAACTAACCCTTAAATGCGCTTGGGGCGCGTGGTACGGAACAGAATGGTCTAGGGAATACTTAATATCTTTAAAATATTTTAACGGATTTTTATCTTTTATATCTTATTATAAAGCAAATTTCGTACACATTTTGATTATTTTACATTAAAATGCTAAAATAATTACTTAATGGCAAAAATTATGCAAAAACTGAAAAATACATATTTTCCTCTTGTAAATGCTCCTTCAAACTTCAGAGCCGATGCGGCGCCAGATAACGTTATCCTATCATCCTAGTATTTTTCAAAACGTATTTCTACAATCCATAGAGCAATTCTAAAGTGGGGGACGGTCTGTAGCTTGAAATATTTTTTCGTCCATACCATTTTGAAGCACTCTAATACATGCTTACATAAGTACTAAGAAGAAAAATACCAACCAACCAACAACATTTCAGCATGGCGTAGCAACACAATAAAAACTGGTAGCAACATATTTATATATACCCTGCAGGAGATTAAGCGTTAATTGCCTAAAAGCTACTAGTACAATTACTAGAACAAAAGGCACTAGTGCAAATGGGGTTAGAGTTTGTATATAAAAATACTAGTGCTAATGAGTACTAGTAATTGATGTAGTACAAGTGCACCACTTGTGGATAAATAGAATTTTTGTGTAACAAAATAAAAATTTACATATTTGTGTTTTGGTACGGCTTAATAAATTTGATTTCAAATCGTTGATTTTTGCCTTCATTATAAAAAATGTTTAATTTTCTTTTGCATTTCTTTGTTTTTAAGTGCTGCCATACATTTAAAACCACGGTAATCGGCTAAATAATAAAAAAATATGGCAAGCATGCATAAAGAAGAAATATTTCATTTAAGTGTGCTTTGTTATTTAACTCGCTCGTGCATAAAAAATAAATTTTTTTAAATAAATAAAATAAATAAATTTTTTACAAAACTTATTAAAAGGTATTTTTAAAATATTTAAAAATGAGTTTTTCTAAAAGATATTTTAAAAGAAAATTAAAGAAACAAATAAGTGAATATAAACGTAGAGTATTGCACCCCGAAAATTCTAAAGAGTGTAAAGAATTTAATTTTGTGAATAACATTGACCCTCAACCGTGTTTAGAAAAAGAATGCAAACTGGAAGACAAATTGCGAAAGATTTCAGAATTACCAAAGCTTACCTTAAAGCAAAAGTTAAAAAAGTGGTTCATTAAAACTAAACCTACAAGAAGCTGCGCTGAAGAATTGTTTGCAATTTTGTCAGAGGAAGGCATGGATGTTCCGCTGTCAGTAGAAGGACTTTTAGGGAGTAAAAAGCAAATTGAAGTTAGGAGTGTTCCACCAGGCATTTTCCACTATTTAGGCATCGAAAATCAGCTTAAGAGAGTGGAAAATACTTTACAAAACTATCCAAAAGTGGAACTGGAAATGAATGTTGATGGCATTCCACTATTTAAGAGTTCCAAAATGCAGCTCTGGCCTATTCTGATTAAAGTAGTAAATGTTAAAGAAAAAATATTGCCTATGCCAGTAGGAATTTATGTGGGACCTGGTAAACCACTTTGCGTTGAGGATTATTTAAAAGAATTTGTTCTGGAAATAAATTTGTTAAATGGTAAACTGCATCTTTTAGATAAAACAATTGACATTGAATTTCGAAACTTGTGCTGTGATACACCAGCAAAGTCTTTTGTTTGCTGCGTTCCTGGACATACCTCCTCACACGGGTGCACAAAATGCACTCAGGTAGCCAAAAAAAATAATAACATACTAACATACAGCACCGTTCGCGGAAATCTAATTTCGGATGAAGATTTTGCAGCAAGAAAATATTCAGAGCATCACAACAAAAAATTTTTGCGAAAACAAACTCCGCTTGAAAAAGCTGGCTTCAGAATGATTTCACAAACACCTTTAGACAGCATGCACTTAATTGATTTAGGTGTGACAAAAAAAATTCTTCTTCGGATAATTAATAATAAAACGTTAAAAAAAACTCCAAAAGCAAATATGTCTTATATTTCCTCGGTGTTAGTTAACATGCGCAAATGGATTCCAAAAGAATTTCCACGAAAACCAAGACCTTTGGATGATATACACAACTGGAAGGCAACTGAATTCCATCAATTTTTAGCGTACACAGGCATAATTGCTCTATATGAAAATGTACACGAAGACATTTACTATACTTTTGTTATTCTCCATTGTGCATATAGATTACTTTGTAGTCCTCGCCATATAGTTTCCAATATTAGCCAAGCAAACGAGCTTCTAGAGTTATTTGTGGAAAATTTTCCGATTGTTTTTGGTGAAAATAGCGTTTCTTTCAATGTGCATAATCTTCTACACATCACACCCTGCGCAGAAAAATATGGACCCCTTTATTCATTTTCCGCTTACGACTTTGAAAATAAGTTACAGATTTTAAAGAAACACATACGAAAACCAACTGGGATTCTTCAACAAATTGTAAATAAGGAAAAACATGAAATACTCACAACAACCGAAAAAAATGATTTTGTTTACACTGGAAATGAAATTGTTGGGGTATTTATTAATGATTGCTATTTTTCAACAAAGAGCCCCAATAATTTTTGTTCGGTACGCACATATATCCCAATAAAAATTGAGAAATTTATAAGAGGAAATGAACATTTGGTTGAAGGAAGACCTATTATAAATACTAAAAGTTTTTTTGAAGAGCCCATAGACTCTGCTCAACTTGGGATATATCAGACAGATTTGGAATTAGGTGAAATCGAAAGATATTCACTTAATGATATTGACTACAAGTTTATTTGTCTGCCATTTGTAAATAATTTTATACTTCTTCCTCTTTTGCACAGTTGCTTACCACAGACATGCCAAACGACCACGAACTACAGCCTTCAAAGGCAACATTAAAATATTATCCAAAAGGTAAGTTTTAAATTTCTTAAATTGATTCAAATATTGTATTATTATACTAACCGTTATTATGCCCTACATTTTTATTTTTAGTCGACAAAAAGTGCATTCATTGTGAAGACCTCTCAATTAAAGTTCAAAGTCTACAAGGTTATTTTATTAATATAAGTTTTCTTTTGTACTAGTTTTTTAAATATACGTCTTTTATTAGATACCATTGACCGGCAAAACAACAGCATACTTGAAATTTTAGCGGAACATAAAGTGCTTCTATCAAAAATAATTTCTATAAATAACGTTCTAGATGACATCATGCAAATCTTTCCTATCAAATCAGAAGATAAATTAAGTGAGCTAAATGTTATGATCCAGTCCCAGGCAGATCCCTATGTAAGTACATCTATTAAATTACAAAAAATATATACATATATTATTCATATATGGGAATTTTTCATTGGAATTAGTTCCGACTAATGCCAATGCTAAAAAATTCAATACCATTTAATGTCAATGAATTTTTTGGCATTAGCATTTTAAACTAATGATATAGAAATTTTTGCTTTTTCGCAGTTACGACGAATGAAATCATTGTTAAAAGGAAATGTTGGACGATACCTAAATGAAATTTTGGGACACAACATAATTCAAGATTTCAACGTTGATGGTACACATGGCAAACAGAGTCTTAAAAAATTTGAAAACTTTTATTCCGCCTTAATAGGTAAATTAATTAACAATTAACAAATTTCTTAATCTTCAAATACTTTAAGTAAATTTTATATTTCAATATTTAGATGCTATTGCTGTATATTCTGATGAGCCTGACACCACCTTGAGAAAGGCATTTCAGCAGCAAAAAAAAAGACTTTTTAAATTGAGTCGTTTGGAAAAATTAAAGAAAGACAACAATGTAGAAACTAACACTAAAAAATCGACATAAACAAATTTAATGATATTATTTATATTTTAGGTCCAGCCAGCCTTGAAAAAATTGGCATTTTAAGATTACAAATGTTTTTTTCTTTTTTACGTTTATAATACTGATAATTTTATGTTAACTGAATAACCTGAAAAAATTCGTACAAAATATTTAATTTTTAAGTAATTTCCTTTTGTATTTTAATAAATAAAACCATACAAAAAAATTTAATTTTTTTTTTTAGTACTTATTTTTAACAAAAGCAATAAGGGAGTAAATCGAGCTATTATAGGAAATTATTCTATGCAAAAAAACTAGTAACAAACTGGTTCTAAAGCACCCAATTGGGTCCCATTGTACTAGTTTACGTCTAGAGCAAATGGTACTAGTGATTTTCCAAGCACAAAAGAACTAGTAACAAACTGGTTCTAAAGCACCCAATTGGGTCCAAGTGTACTAGTTCACGTCTAGAACCAATTGTACTAGTGATTTTCCAAACACACTCAATGTTAATTTGAGCATTAAGATGGTATAGGAAAGGTTACAGTTGGGAACTAGTACTGGTGATTTTTGTACTAGTACAATACTAGTTTGATACTAGTTCGATCTCCTGCAGGGTACATACGAGTATGTATGTTGCTTTTATTTGTTATTCTTTCTGGAAAATGTTTTATTATTAAAACATCAACATGAAATAAAAAAGAAAAAAAAAAACTTAAAGATACGCATCTCAATTTTTAAATTCTCTTTAAAAGATACAAGTTTTTTTTCAACATCAGTTTGTTGGTTTGTTTATTGTTTGTTAAAGTTGTAAGACCAGGGTCAATAACATTAACCCAATGCGGCAACAACAACTTAAATGTTTAAGAACAAGAGACGTGAGTGAGAGAAAAATTTAGAATTAAAGTCAAAAGATTAAGAAGTGTAGAATGTTGAGCTGGCATGCATGCTGCAGTAGTCAGTGCTTTAAGAAGGTGTCTTCTTTTTAAAAAGAAAACATTCTTTTGCATATTACCTACTTATGCATTAACTTTTACATCAAATTTTGGCAATAAAAACGGTTACTTCAAATTATGTATGTTTGAAACTTGTACTGGTTTTTACTGTAATAGTGAAGAGGAGACTGAAGAATATTTCATTTAATAATTTCCAGTGAAATGTTGACTAAAGCAAAAATGCAAGTTTTTATTTTGTAGTTTAATGAAAATGTTTCAACAGATTTTAGCCGTATGGATAACACAGCCCGACAAAATTAAAAAAGATTTTTGCTTCTTTGAATGTTGAATGTATCAACTGATTCTAGAAATTTTGATGAAAAATTTTTTTTGAAAAAACTGACAGACGGTCATAACTGAAGGTCATAAGTGGAGGGTATAAAAAAGCTATATCATGAAAACTGGAGCTGATAGAAACAAAATGATTACAGATGAATTCAGCGCACCCAAATTAACTAAAATCAGTTGTTAAATTCAAAGAAGCAAATTGAGTGTTGGCCTGTGTAATGAATTTAAAGATTTTCATGTAAAATATGATTCATTTAGATGTAAAGTAGACAGATAGATAGATAGATAGTATACTTAATTATAAATGCCATCTCACTATCATCTTCATGGTGAATCTTAATTATTATCATTGACAACAACAGCTAAGAGTGCGAGCAACATCAACAACAATAAGAACATGAGCAACATTATCTGCAGTATAAATGATGATGGTGTTTAGTTTAGAAATCAAATTATACGCATACGAGCACAAAATTACACACTCTTGCACAAACAAACATACATAAACACTTTGCAATAACCCAGCAAAAAACGTATGGCTTTTCCATTTGATAGCAAATTTAATTGTAAACATCTCCTCAAATCCTTAAGGATATCAAATGCTAACATGTGAGAATGGCTTTAATTTAAAATCATTTTCAATATGAGATAAAAACTCCCTGTTTGCTGGGAAACAATATATCAAGTGCATGGTACTTTATGTAAACGCACTTATACGGCCATATACATATCTTTTAGGATGATCATGACGATTATGGGGATGACGATGGCTGTAGCTATATACCACAAACATTTTATATAAATGACATTAATTATGGTTGTTTCACTACAACTCAAAACACATACACACATACGAGTAATGTCATTAGTATGTGTGCATATTAAAGTATGTGTTACATGTACATTCTTTTTTTGTAGAGGTTAGTTTTTTATATTAACAAAATTAAGTTTAACTTTGCCCTCAAGATTTATCATTATTCTACTCTTGTTGACTGTTGTATCTTTCCGTCTTTTTTAAAATGTTTTGTATTCCATTCTGCATCACGTATTACGCACGTCTGTCTAGATTTCATGGAGAATCCTCTTAAGCGAATTTGTTTTTCAAATTATTTGTTCGTGTTTTTATGTATTTATAGTGTTGATTTCGTTATCCGGAATTTATAATTTTTTTCTTTCTCTATGTTTTTTTATCTTACATTTATTTATAAGCTTTAGGCAAATTTAAAGACTGGAAATAATTTTGTTTATTACGACTTCCATAGAAACAAATTTATGTTGTATGTGTCTATTGTTTTTATAAATATTTATAACCATAGTAAAAGTAAATTAAAAAAATTGGAAAGAAAAACTATAAACATTTGATGTATCTAAAAATAAACAGCAATTTAATATAAAGTCATAAAAAATCAAATCTTTGTATAGTTAAACGAATTAAAAATACCCTCCTCTAATACGCAGATTTGTTTATTTATTGTATAAATAAATTTAAATTTAAAGAAGAGTCTACCGCTTTGTTATCTTACATTCCTTTGATGTCCTTTTGAAGCTGGAGTGACTTCAACATTAACATACGTAAATTTCAATTGCTTTCGCTGTTACTTAATCAAAATATTCAATTGGTTGCAATGTATTTGCATTTTATAACACAAATATAAACAAGTTTAAAGTTTTAATGGTGTCATTTAACATTATTGGCGACAAACTTGCCTCGACCTACTTAAAATCACAATTTGTTTTATAAATGACTATTCAAACACTTTCGGTTACATATATTACAATAGTAGGGTGCAATAAATTTCAACTCGACAGGATGGCATAAATTTAAAAGTTTTTTTCGTTACTGCTCTATTGATATTACCACAATAATCTGTACACAACATGTTTCAATATGTTGGAGAATGCAAAACATTTTTTTTTTTTGGTTTCAGTATAAATATTTTCGTTTTCTCGCCACTATGTTGCACAACAAACGAGAAGAAAAAAATAATATAGCAGAAGTAGTAGCTGTGATAGTAAATAATAAAAGTACCATTTCTCTTTCGGTTTTGCAGTATACGAAAAACTTCAAAATAATGATTTCATTTCATTTATCATGTTTACGTGTTGTGGTTAGATTTAATTCTATCTCCATTGTGAATACATACACATGTGTGTAGATTATAATTTTTTGTTCAATCTTCTGCTGCAATTAGGTCGGTTTTTGTTGTATATAAAGAATTTATTTTTTCAAAATTAAATCCACAGCCCAATAAACAAAATGGAAACTACGACAAAAGATTTTTTTTTGCTGAAATCAGTTTGTGAATTGCATAAAAGAGGCTGTTTTCTGTAGAACAGAAAATATGTAATTAAACTCATTTTAAATTGTTTATAAATGCTAAATACGGCAAAATGTTCAATGTTGTTCTAAAGAGCAGTAACATTTTGAAACTATAGTTTTTAAAATGGCACAACAAATTTTAGCTGTTTTGATCTTATGTAAAAATTAATTATCATAGTTAGACAAAACTTAAATTACAAAGATTAATACAGTTCTGCTCAATAAAATTTGTAAACTAAATTTTTTGGCTTTTAAACACATTTCCGAAATTCAGAGACGTGCGGCACGGGCGGCACCGGTTAACATTGACTGATACTTTCAGAGTTTGACATTTATTTAAAGTGTATGAAGTAATTCCAATACCTAAGGCCCCGATTACCGTTCACAACACTAAGTATTTTGATGTTGTATGTTGTAAATTGCGATTACGATTCACAACACTTATCGGCTTAATCGTATGAAAAATGAATGTTGTGTTGTTGTCGAGACAACACAACATTTAAGTATTGTAAACGATAATCGGTCCCTAAAGCTTTGTATATACCAGGAGTGCCCAAGCCCTATACTCTTGGTGCTCTTTTGTATTTGTAAAAACTCTTAGCTATAGGATGTGTGTTTTGTATACTCATTACAGCACGCAGCACGCATAGAGTCTATACTATAGACGGTTGTCAGATCTTACAACGTTGTCCGAAAAATGTTCAGAAAATGTCTAACCACCCTGTGAACTTCAAATTGTTGTCGTCCAACGTTGGACAATTTAACTTTTGCTAAAAAATGTTCAATGTCAGTACATTGCTAGATCTGACAACATTGTAGGATCTGACAACCGTCTATACATAGCTTAATAGTGAAAGGCCAATGTAAAACAACCCATACACGTTTCAATTCAATTGGCAACTGAGTCGGTTGTTGTACAAATCAAAGCGTGTATAGCTTTGTTATTTGATTAGTTTGGCAGTTGACGAGTTGGATTAAGAAAAATCAAGTTATTTTGATTTTTCCAACTTGACTAACAAGTCTTTCAATTCGATTGTACTGTGTGTGTTCGAGTCTCTTGGTTAGCTATTAAAATTTAGGTTTGTAGTTTTCTTTTGCAAAGCAAAAGTTGTTTATTTTTAAAATCTTTTTTGATTTAAGTGAATTTTAAATAAAAAAAAAAATAAAAAAAAGACATTGATTTTTCTAGAAGTTGGTGAAAAGCATCTTCTTGTGAAATTTTCATTTGAATACAAAAAGTTTAAAGTATCGCAATGCACTTAATCTGGCAATGCTGTGCGAACCGGCAAAGTTGAATTTTGTTCAACGTTTTTCTTTGACGCTTAAAACGATGTTGCCACACACATGTACAGAATAAAAATAAAATGGAAAAAGTCAACGTCGAAAAATTAATTTCAGAAATAAAAACTGCAAATTGTTGAATTATCAATCAAATCAATTTAATTTTTTGACATTTGCCGCTTTAAATATGCCGCTCTCATTTGCCTACCTACGAAAAGTATTAGCGGCAAAAAGAACAGCTGATTGTCGACCGTGGCCGCATGCCGCTTACGTTGACCTTCCACTATAATTTTTAAAACTGACATGTTGTTGACAATTACATATGTATGGTTTCTTTTACAAAAATAATATGTTTTTAACAATTAGAATTTCATGGAAAATGTTTTTTATTTACATATTTCTTAAACAATTTTTATACAATTCAATTGCATGTCAGAAGTCAAAAACATGCAGCAGAAACCTTCAACATTTTTGTTTATGGGGAAACTACTGACACAAATAAAAATGACCAAAAAAATCTTTAAAATAATTGATTTTTAGTTAGATTTTCCACAAGCTTTGACTTAAAACCGCAAAAGTATAATTCAAATAAATGTTCTGCGTATATTATTACATCATACATACATTCAATCAGTTCATGCAGTCTTCTCCTTTGTATTTTGCTAAAAAATAAATCCGAGTATCCAATTTTAGTTCAGTTTGAAGTGAAATGAAATATACTCTGGAGCTGAAAATAAAGGCAAACCTTTACAATTTCTTATGAAATTAATTAGTGTTTGCTATTTTTGTGTATTTTTGTACCCAGCGCGAAAACTGCAGGATTGAAATGTTGTGCTTTCTTTCTTTGTTTGTTTGTCGCAAGAAAAGAAGAAATAATACAATTGTACGTACTACATACTCGTATACATAGTTATTTGTTGGCACTACTATACTCTATTAGACGCGTTAACACCCGCTGACTTTTGACTAACATCATTAGCAGAACTTGAACAGAAAGACTTACATACATACAATAGAACCACCATCATCCACACATTTCTTATAATAATAATATTTCCGTTAAGATCCATGGTGTACTCACTCGTATTTAAAAGTGCAAGTTTAAAGGTATATTAGAAAGGAAAACGTATTTCACAAAATAAACGTCAGGCAGGAGGTTCGTTACTTGAGATTATTGAATACAGCAAGAATGAAACGACTGAAAAAACGACAACAGAAGCTAAATATAAATAAATAAAAAATCCTGTTGATTGGAATAATTTGTAAAGGCATGAAAAGAATAATTTTCTTATTTTCTACAAGTTTCAAAACGGAAATTAAATATAATTTTTCTACATTTTTTCTGACATCATACAAAACACAACGAAATATTTAGTATGAGTATGTGCTTTTATTTTTCTTAAATGGTCCGGGTTGCATGTTAAAACATGACAATCATAATACAATTTAAACAAATATTTACTTAATACAATGTTTTTTTCCTAGAGCTGTTGTTTTCCTTAAATATAAATTTCTAAAATTGTAAAATTAAATTAATGTTTAACAAAATATAATACAAGTCATAGAGTCAAGAAAATAAAAAAGCCCAACCCTCCTCAGACTCTATACCCCAACTGGTTTACGTAACCAGCTAGCTTCTGTTTCAATGTTTCCCATTTAAGTTGATTTGTGTGTTGACCCCTGAACAAATAGCACTTTCGACTGCTAACTACACACTTTTTACAGCAAGTATGTATTAGGAAGTGAATTGAATGGGAAAGCAATACGTTTTTATTATTTCTATTTTTACTAAATTTAATACCATTTTGAAGGAGCAAAACTGAAAAAAAATCTTGCGATCATAAAAAATTCCAGAGTGGGAATAAGCTGAAAAGTACTCTTGGTATTAAAAGCCAGTGCCAAAATTAAATTCCTCCCCCCCCCCTTGGTATTGGTAATGAAACAAGAATGAATGTTTGAATGGTACAAATATAGTTCGTATATTGTAGTCATCAGCATCATCCGTATTTGGCAGGAAGAAGGAATCAATGCCAAAATTTTATATTTTTTTACGCTATAGCAATGTTAGTACTCGTAGAGAGTTTATCTTATGAATTTTGTTCAACTTTTTGCCTTGTGTTTTTAGTTTGTAAAAATAAAACAAAAATCAATGGTAAACAAACAAACAGAAAAAATTTAAAATAAAAAATACTTCTTTCTACAACACATTTTACTTTTTTATTTATTTATTTATTTTTTTTTCGTTAGCACTTGTTTTTGTATACGCACCAGGATTTTTAATGGATTTTTAATCCTACAATTTTTTATAGCAAGATTAGAAATAAATTGAATATTTTCCTTGTATTTTTACTCTCCTTTTTATTTATTTATTTATGTATGTGTATATGTGTGTTAATATGTATTCAGGTATAGTAGTGTTGGTGTATTAGTTTGATTATGAGTTCAGGGTTGTTATGTTGTAATAGTATGAAATTGAAAGGCCAACAAATGCGCACATGTATTGATGACTTGACAATTAAGATGACCATAATTATTTTGTTAAATTCTAAAATTGAATAGTATTTGGGATAAACTAACTATCATTGGCATAATGCCAAACGAGGTTGCCAAAAAAACCAAAATTAAAGTTCTTCGTAAAATGAATTGTTTTTTAAGATAAGTTTTCCCACTAATTGAAAATTTCTAAATTTATCACTTTTACAAGAGCGCAACATTATTCTGAACTATTTAACAAAAATTAAAAATAGTTGCAAATTTGTGTCTGAGTACACACTTGTCAACTATATTATTGACCTTAGCTCGTGTATACTATTATAGTCGTAGTCTACAGAGCCTATAAAATCTAAACTTATGGTCACCTTTAATCAAACACATACATAAACTCTAGTATAGAACATATACTATACATATCCCTTTCAGACCCAGAGTTTATTAAGCCCATAAAAACCTCAAAATCAATGGAATTAAAAAATTTGTTTTTGATTAGTTGATAACTAAAGTCGCTGAATATAACTGCAATGTCCTTTTTCAAAACCAGGACATCGCACAATTGTGCTATTCAGGTTATAACCTGTAAAGTGACGTTCGAAAAATTAAAGACAATTTTATAAATTGTAAAACTAAATTGTATATAAATTTAAATTGACAAAACCCTTTTAGTGGATTTTTAAAGTTTATTGAAGTAAAAAATGCGGATACTTCATTTCTTAAAAAATGAAATAATTACGTGAAACAAAAATAAATATACTATATAAAAAGACGGTACTTCATTCCTTAAAAAAATTAAATAATGATTTCAAAAAAACACTTAAAAAATAAGATACATTAAAATACAATATAAATTTGAACCACTCTTTATTCTTATACAAACAGAGGGTAATTTTGCACTTTTGGCATCGACCTCTTGAACGACTTCCACAATTGTTTCGACACAGTCTTGGGGGTTCATCGGAAAAAATAGGCCAGTGGCCAAAACGGTCATACCTAACATCATCAGGAACATCATGTGGGCGATACTTTGTTCCGTTCCACTCAAATATTTCCACTCGCTCAGAAGCTTCAAAAGAAGCTGCTAGCACAGTCCCTAATTCCATTTTAAAAGTTAAAAACGATTTAGTTTTGACCTTCGTATTCCGGAAAGTGCAGTCACATATATATTCTATCCAAGAATTAAATATTGCCAAGTCAATTAAGTGAAAGAATACTTTAACGGTCCATTTTTTGGTTTTCATTTTGATCCTGTAGTACTCCAGCATTTAATCACACACATCTACTCCTTCTATAAAGGCATTGTTCTTTTGTATAAATGAAGGGACTTTGACGGATTAACGGCGTTTCAAGTTTTTATTCCATCTGTCAATTTCTCCTACAGGATTTTAACTACAATTTGTTGACGCAACTATCACTGCCTTCGTGTCCTTCCATTTTATAACAGCTACATTTTCTCCATTTGTAAATTGGCTTATGTTACCTCGATTAATTTCTTTGTCCAAGGGAAATTTCACACTCTTGGAAACTCTGTTTGCCATAATTGGTTTAGTCGCTAAGTAACCCATTTCTTCTAGTGCTTATAACAATGGTATTGTTGTAAAAAATCGATCCATGTATACATGACTCTCTTTTGGAAGAATTTTTATTAGCCTGATGACTATATATGGGCCATGGCCCAAACCATAATTTTCAAATGTGCCAGCACCATGAAAAATTTCAAAGTCGACAACAACACCACTGCAAGTAGCACAAACAAGATTTTTGAGGCCAACTGGGCCAAATTACCGCATTCGTGATCGAAAGAGCTATCGTATCGAAAACTGATTTCGATATCGAAATTATGATAAAATGTACTAAATTTCTTGCTCGATATCGAATGCTATAATCTCAAATAAGAAAATTACCCTCAATTTTACTCGTTATCGAATGCGGTAATTTGGCTCCTGGTCGTGGTTTTTACCGAATTACCTGATGTGCTGGACATCTGTCCGTAAATGGTATCATCTGCTCATCAATTGAATAATTCGTAATATCTGTTGCAAATTTATTGCATCGTTTTCTTACCATATCAATAATTGGTTGAACTCTCCAAAATTTATTCATTGTACTTAATGCAGACTGATCTTCAAAATGTATAGTATATCCGAGAGCAGCTGAAGAAACTTATCGCGGAGTTATAAATAGCAGGGATTTTGGATTCCCTTGCCCAGTAATGAGATAGCACAAATGTGAGTATGAAACAAAATGTGAAGTTGTGCCTGACTAACACAATTGTGCTATCTGTTTTCTACGGACTGCTGGCTAATTGTTACAATGCAAAATTTAAAAAGTAACCAACTGAATCGTTGAAAAACTCTTCTACAGTTATTTCCTTGAAGTTTACATCTTATTTAAAAACTAGTTTTACAAAAAAACACCTACCCTGTGGACGCATGTCTGCACTTGATGAAAGACAAAATCAAACGAAGGCTATTGTATTTTATTTGTTGTGTGTTTGTTTTTTATTCTTATTTTTTTACAATAAAAAGAAGACCCCACGATCATTGCTTGCCGGTTATTAGACGAAAAATAATTTTTAAATGTAATTTAATGACAAAAGAGGCAGATCGCACAATTGATTCAACCAGGTCTGAAAGGGATATACATATTGCTTACTTAATGTAAGATCGTCGCAACTCAAAAAATAAGTTTTCGAAATAAATGATTTGCAATATAATTTGCTTATTCTTCAAATTTTAATGTTTAAATAAAGAAATTAATCAAAAAAAAGTAGGAGCTTATATTCAGCTGTGCCGAAACTTATATACCCACCACCAAATCACCTATTATTAGGCGAACTAGATAAAATATTTATTTTAGGTCTATTTATTCAGAATTTTATCTCAATAACGATATTTATAAGAATTTTATGCATGTTCCAGTTACAATCAAGAATTTACATTTTGTTTATATTTTTGCAGCGTGTAATATAAAGCGATTTACTTTAACACACAATAAATTAAGCACCAAAAAGTCGTAGGAAACTGATTTTGGTTTTTAAAACGTCAAAATTGTCACTCTGTGGTTATTCTCAGAAGTGGCAGGTTTGGCCAATTATGGACCAACTTTCACAAAAGTCAATTGTAAATTTATGAATATTAAATTACTTATGAATGATCTGTGTAAAATTTCGGTTTGATATGGATGTTTATGTAGGTTCATAAGTTTTAGGGAATAGTCCTCATAAGGGAACTATGACCTATTACGGGCCAATCATCATGAAATTCTGTACGATGTTTTATATGTAAATGTGAATTATTCTTGTTGAATATCAAGGTAATAATGATTTTTAAAAGAGATTTATGCCCATTTACATAAGTGTTTTTCGGAAGTAGTTTTTGTATGGGGCTATGTCATAATATGGACCGATGCAAAGAAAACATTGTTTTGAGATTTCACTTTGCCTGAAACTTATTATTGTAGAATTTTGTATGGATAAGACTTTTCTATAGACATTTATGTACATTTATGTACAATTGAATGCCATATTCCGGGAAAACATTTGTATGGCGGCTATGAGAAATCGTAGAGTAAATCCTACCATTTTCAGCAGGACTTGTTCTTCTATAATAGGAATAAAGTGTGCATAATTTCATGATATTATTTGCATTATATTTGAAGAAAATAGTAAAAACTATCTGAAAAATATAGAGGTAGGCTGAAACTTTGATCTGTAACTCGGATCATACTGGACCGATTTTGCCCATTTTCAATACCAAACATTTCGGTAGATCAAAGAATGTTTGGTAAAAATTGTATTGTTCAATGTCTTTTTTTCGAAACTCTATCGTGATTTCAACAGACGGACGGACATGGCTAGATCGTCTTAGAATCTGATAAGGACCCAGAATATATAAACTTTTTGGTTCTACAACTATTATTTCGATGTGTTACAAATGAAATGTCAAACGTAATATACCCCCCATCTTCTTCGTGGTTCTAAATAGATTTCAGTTGCAAAATGGTTTTCTTAAAAAATTACAAAATTCTCAGCTGTGACGATTTTTTACTAAGTAAGCTATTGGGTATCACCTACTCAGCCTACTCTATAGGCAGTGCTTACGTGCATACATATGTATGTACATCTACGAAAATATGATATAATAACTTAATTTTTTCTCATGCTGGCAACATACGAGTATAATATAAACAATATTTAAATACCTATAACGCGATTTTGTTGAATTTGATTCGAATTAAGTATTTATTGCGAACAAAAAATATTTAATAAAATACAAAACGAATGGAAATAATAGAATCTGCTTTAATTTAAAATTGATTGTGAAATAGAAAAATGTCAACAACAACAACAACAGGAGTACAACAAATCTAACCAGAACACAACAGCAAATTTGTATATGTTTGTGTTTTATTCCTGCTTGAAAAACGTACATAAAGCAACACAACCACCCTGCAAATAACGCGACTAGTCCATACATGCATGTAAAGACTAGTCCAAAGAGGAGTAGGAGTACTCCAAAACTACTCCAAATATATGAAAAAAAGGTGGTCCATTTAACATTGCGATGTCCTAGGACTGGACCATATAACCCATCGGAGTAGTCCCAAAACTACTCCATGGAGTACTCACGAGGGTTAGTTTTAAACAACAACAACTCAATATGCAATCGTGTTATAACGAAACCATGTCGTTTAACTACAAACTCTTGTTTAACTATGACATGGTCCATGACTGCATTACATTGGACCATGTTGTGAGTAGTCCATATCATCTAAAATGGATCACGTAGTCCAATATTATTTGCAGGGCAATATTACAATACATACACAATTAAAATAGAAATTTGAAAATATACTAAAATAATGGAGAACAACAAAAAATACATTTATTGTTAGGGCAAGTTCGTAGAAACCAAAATTGGACAACAATCTTTGAATATTGTTATAATATGTTTTTGAATGTACGTGTTTTTGTATAGATTAGACCTGCCCTTAAAAATATATATTTGCATTGAATAAATCTTATTTTCTTTTTAATCGTATTTATTCACCCTGAGTGTCGTTTTCTTTTTACAACAACGACTCTTTCGTAATATATTAAAGATAAAATTAAATTTGTTTCTTTAATCGATTACGAAACAGTCGTTGTCGGAAAAACAAAACGACACTCATAATAAGGCTGATTATATTTCCAAAAAGGTATAAAACATTAACATCAAGTCACCATATATTCAAATATTACAGAGATGCGGGTAGCACATGAGTAAATTTATTTGTATTCCAGCTTTTACAATATGTTTACACATACATACATATACAGTATGACCTCGATTACTGCAACTAATAAAAACCAAGGCAGTTGCAAGAACCGCGGTTGTTGCATTGACCGAGTCACACTTATATAAACACTGCTTTAAGTATTTATATACAAACAATATTATAAAACACAAAACATTACGTACAAACATACACATTCTTATGTGCAAAATATGAGTAATGTGTCATTTGCTCTAGTTTTAAAAGAAGTCAGAAATTTTAGACTGTTTTTTGGTACTAGAAATATGTTTCTGCACTGCAGTTTCGCGAAGATCTGGAAGAAGCAAATTTTCTTTTAAGCCGATTTTATACTTAAAGGCAACATTTATTCATCAGTCTTCAAATAATGATAAAGTAAACCACTGTTGGAGGCGCATTTTTGTCTAGTTTTTCGAAAATTTCACTTTTTTCTTTAATTGTAAGCTTAACTCTTTTATTAATCACTTGCATCTTTATGTTTAAAAAGAAGAACTCTTCGCAAAGACAATCACTTCTATTTGTATATTCTGAGAAAAAGCAGTAAAAAATAGTTAAGAAAAAAACAAACAACCTGACGGCAAAATTTAAAAGTTGCGTTTACTGCGTCACAAATTTTTGCCAAGTTTCATACACTGAGTCTATAATGTAAATATTTTAGTTGTTGCAATAATCGAGGAGTTGCGCTCATCGAGGGTTGCAGTAACCGAGGTCATACTGTATTGTCAGATAAACATAGAATTTTCTCTAGAAGATAAGATTTATATCACGGGCTTAATAAGTTGGTTTAAACTAATAAACAACATCCAAAGTAAGTCCACATATTCTTAAGAACAGGTCTAATGTATAGGCACATATATAAATAGTATCTGCATGTTTATGTAGGTTTGTATAATTTTTGTTTTCGAAATAAATTTTTAAATTATGCAATTCAATTACCAACATTATTGTACCCACTTCTTTCGAAAAGCAGACATTTTTGTTGTTGTCCAATGGCCAGCTTCAACAATAGAAACACGCTTATAAATGTAACTTCTGCCAGAAATTCACATTTAGTGCCATTTAAAATCTAAAACAATACTTATTTACTATATTGTACAAGCATAAAATGTAAATTCTATTGAACAATTTATAGGAAAATGTTAAATAATAACATGGTATAAATAGCATAATGTGCTTTCAATGTATGCATTTAGCTATTTTAATTTAAAGTGGTTGTTTCAACGCAATTAGGAAAATACTGAAACTAATTTTTAAATAAACATTTTTGTCGACAAATTACAAATACGAACATTACGAGTAAGTATCCCTGTTAGGCGGACGAATACAATATATGTACAGTGAATACACATTTTAATGATTGACTACTAAATAACTAAGAAAATATTTTAGTTGGCTTTTTAAGTTTTAAATGGTTATTTAAAGTACTTTGTTACTAGTAAAAAGAAGACAAAAAAAAAAGTAAAACGTTTAATAATTTAAGAACCATTCTTTTAATTCCCCTACACGCAAAGAAAAAACATGGTTGTGGTAAACATAATCGAAGAGCAACATATTATGATAAGATTTATGACCGTAGTCAATACATATTATGATGAATATAAGTGGCATGATCAATTATCATCGTAATATTTCATGATAATATTTTCTTATTAATCATTATTTGATATCATAACACCATATAATCATAAAATTGTCATGCATTAACATGTTATGACCCAAGACAACCATATTATAGTTTAAAGTAATCATAATATGGTCTAAAGTAATCATATTATCTATAGAAAGATGACAAAATAAATACGGTATAGTAAAACGTTTAATCATTTAAGAGCCATTCCTTTAATACCCCTAATAACCGTAAGGATTCTTTGGAAATATTGTACGAGAAAACTAAAATCAGTGTGAAAGTTTCAGATGTTTATATTGGAGTTTGTACATCTTATCAGAATGGGTTAATAAAACAGTTAATGTTCTACACATTTAAAAAAAAAAACCTTTTCATGGCATTAATGTTTATTTATCATGAACTTAATACAACAAATGAAAACAACAACAGCTAAAAATAATTTTCACAAATGTTCCACATAAAATTAAAAAGCAAGTGCCACTGTTGCGTTGTTCATGCTACACTGTATTTGAAATAACAACAAATATAAGACGAAACTCATAAAATTGTTCATAAAATCGACAATTTAACGACAGACCCCATTATAAATCCTAAACCAAAGCAAAAATAAATTAAAAAAAAACATGCGAAAAAGAGAAGGAATATGAATCCAAAAAGAAAATCATGACATGTACACACGCAAAAATTTGAATTTTATTACTTGCTCTTCTTTCCTCAATAGCCATTAAAGTGGATAATGTAAACGCTTTTTAGATTTACTGTGGCATAAGTACCAGTTCATAATATACATATTATGTGTATATTTGGAATGATAATAGGTACGGAAACCCATAAAAAGTTGCTTTGTAAAAGTGTAAGTATGTATGTAGTATATCCCCTAATTAAAGTCAATGATTTATTGAACATTTTATAGAAATGACTAGTAAATTAAGATTTTTGGTGTATGTATTTATGTAAATACCCGTTTGTAAGTGCACACATTTCCATATTTCCACTTTTGTATTTTATTTTAAGAACTTTAAACCTTTAACGGGTTGACCAAAGTTAAAATGTTACGATACGAATAATTAATAGGGATATTTGAGCGTTGACAAATTTATGTAAGGGTCTTATATGGAAACTATGTTCAGTTGTTAACCGATCTGTACAAAATGTGCAAGTTTGGTTTCTTCTTGTACAGAACTTATATAGAGCAATTCCATATGAAAGCGATCACCTTTTGGACGACCCCTCTCCGATTTTAAAATAAATAGTCTCAATCGATTGCCCAGCAAAAAATAATGTACCTACATATTTTTTTTTTTTATAGTGACTGGTTTAGTGGTGGTGTACACCACTGTCTGTGACAAAATTGAAGAATTCTTCATAAGGGACCTCATTGAAAATTGTTTAAAAAAAATTACTAAAGCGATCGCAACGAGTGATAGCTCGTTGGAAAGGTATTGAATCAGGCTTTAATTGAAAAATAAAATTTTCCTAATTTTTCTTAGAAATTTACCTTTAAATTTTCCCATGAAAATTAAATTTTCCGATTTTCTACAGAAGCTCCTAAATTTTCCGGCTAATTTTTTTTTTTTTTTTGGATTCCTCATACTTTTTGCTTTAAGAATCAGCAATAAAAAAATCGGCCCCGACTCCTTGTTTGGACAGGAGAAGAGCATTTAAGAGACCACCTTGTTAAAAATACGTTTTAAAAATTATTTTACAGTTAAAAATACATTTATGAAGAAAAAATCAATTTTTTTTTTAAGAGCCCCAAGTTGAGTGCTGTAAAGACAATTTAAAGTAAAATGAATAAATTTTGCTGCAATCCGTTTAACAAGAGTGGACATCGTTCGAAAAAGATAAAAGTATTAAAATTAACTGGTGTTTCGAAGCGATACATGAATAAATTAAATATACAATGCGGTGAAGAAGCAGAATTCATTTGCCCCAAGTGTAAAATCGATTTGTCTCAACAAGCAAATGCATTGAAACAAATGCAGCCACAATCCGAGAGTGAAATGACAAGTGAACAAAATGTTTCATCTGATAGTGAGGCAGACATTCCGATGGTCAATATGTCTTTGAGTCCTTTGAATGAGGCTATTACCACTTTAGGTGAAACGCCTATTAGAAAAAGAAAGTTGCGAAGTGAAACATACAGGAAAGAGAAAAAAGGCAATGCAGTCAAGCAGATGACGTTGATGACGGCAAACAAATGATTGAGCAATGATGACAACAGCCGCGCCTGCACAGGTACACGTGACTATGTTATCACACGTGAAGATGGAGAAAAAGTACACAAGCAGCGCAGATTATTATTATGTAATCTATCCGAAGCATACCATCAGTTCAATGAGAAATACCCAGCAGAAAAGTTTGCCATCCTACGACCAAAAGAATGCGTGCTGGCATTAGACAGGCACGGAACGCATTCAGTCTGCGTTTGCATGTTTCATCAAAACATCAAATTAATTTTCTTTCCATGCAAGAAATTGAAAGTATTTCACGGTGAAATTGAAACATATAGGGACCTCCTGTCGAAGTCGTTGTGCGCATACCCCACGGAAAATTGTCATCTGTCCAAATGCGACAATTGTCCGAAGATTGACGAGCTAGAGCAATATTTGGCGGAAAAGTTTGAACAGCTGTTAATTCAGGAGGTGCATTTCAAACAGTGGATAATTAGCAGCGGCAGATGTTCCCTTGAGACCGTGGTAAAGCAGATTCCGGAATTCATCGAGGAATTCGGATTCAAGTTGAATGAACTGAAGGCGCACCATTTCATATCCGAGATGCAATCGAAATTTCTAAAGGAAAGTGAGGAGAAATTAGCCCAAAATGAATTCATTGTGATAAGCGACTTTGCCGAGAATTACACTTTTCTCGTTCAGGATGAAATTCAGGCTTATCACTGGGCAAACGACCAGTGCACGGTGCATCCTTTTTGCATTTATTTCAAAAACGAACATAACGAACTACATACCATAAGCCTTGTTATTGTCGCGGAGAGTTTAGCTCATAATTATGTGTCCGTTTATTTATTTCAAATGAAACTGTTTGAATTCTTAAGATCAAAATTCGATGCAATCGACAAAGTATCGTTTTTCTCAGACGGCGCGGCTTCTCAGTACAAGAATAAAAAAAAATTTACAATCTTTGCATAATTGAAGAAGAACAAAACTGCAAGATCGAGTGGCACTTTTTCGCGACGTCCCACGGTAAGGGCCCATGCGATGCGTTAGGGGGAACCCTAAAACGCATTTCGACTAAGGTAAGTTTGCAAAGGCCTTATACTGACCAGATCTTAAATGTACAACATTTGTTTTCGTGGATTCAAAGCAAGGAAATTGCCATTAACACAGTTTTATGCACTCAAAAAGAACACGATGCCATGGAGCGACGAATTCAAAACAGATATAATAATGTCAAAACTATAACTGGAACGCAAAAGTTTCATTGCTTCATACCAAATATTTCTGATATGTCAATTAATGTAAAGCGGTACTCTTCGTCTGCCGACGTGCTAAATTTAAAGTTACTTTAATTTTATAATGATGCCAAGACAATTGAAATTTTTAATTAATATTGTAATTAAGTATAAGCAGCAAAATAAGAAAGATTTTTTTCTTCATAAATGTATTTTTAACTGTAAAATAATTTTTAAAATGTATTTTTAACAAGGTGGTCTCTTAAATGCTCTTCTCCTGTCCAAACAAGGAGTCGGGCCGATTTTTTTATTGCTGATTCTTAAAGCAAAAAGTATGAGGAATCCAAAAAAAAAAATTAGCCGGAAAATTTAGGAGCTTCTGTGGAAAATCGGAAAATTTAATTTTCATGGGAAAATTTAAAGGTAAATTTCTAAGAAAAATTAGGAAAATTTTATTTTTCAATTAAAGCCTGATTCAATACCTTTCCAACGAGCTATCACTCGTTGCGATCGCTTTAGTAGTTTTTTTTTAAAACAACTTTCAATGAGGTCCCATATGAAGAATTCTTCAATTTTGTCACAGACAGTGGTGTACACCACCACTAAACCAGTCACTATAAAAAAAAAAAATATGTAGGTACATTATTTTTTGTTGGGCAATCGATTGAGACTATTTATTTTAAAATCGGAGAGGGGTCGTCCAAAAATTTGCCAATTTTGATCGTTTTCATATGGAATTGCTCTATATTTCTTCAGAATTTGTTGAACTATACTACAGTCAAAACTCGATATAACGACCCTCATTATAACAAATTCCTCGATTTAACGATTTTTTTTTAAATCCCCTACAACGCTCCATAAGATTTAATACAAAATAAACCTCTCTATTACGAATACATTTGTCAATAGCCTCGTTATATCGAATTTTCATTCACTGCAGACTAACGAAATAGAAAGAATTATTTACCTCTATTTAACGAATTTTGTCAACTTACAACCTTTTCATAACGATTTCCATCAATTAATCCAAATATACGACAACGTCTCCAGCAAACCTACATTCGTCGTAGACTAACGACTGAAATATTCGAAGAAAAATTTATTGTTGCCAAGAGCTTGTACGCTTGTTGCAGCAGTTGTTGCAATCTAGCTACTTAACTTATTATTTTATGAATATAAACTATTTTTGAATTAAATACAATACTATTTTTGAATTTTAAAACTACAAAATAAAGTGTTTTCCTTTAAATGTGTTTTGATTTATTAGCGGAAATCGTTCGCTATAACATGGTAAGCAGATGATGATTAATATACAAAATTTTTTATTACCTCGTTATAACGAATAGAAGTGCAACTTCACCTCGATATAACGAACCTCATTGTAACGAATTATTCGATATAACGTTTTTTTCTAATCCCCCTAAGATTCGTTGTCCCAAGGTTGAACTGTATTATGTTTCTGACAGTTATAGCCAGGTAAAACATTAATATGTAAATGCCAGCTGGAATTATAAACCGATATATACTGTGTTCAGTAGGCGTTGTTCTTGGTTTAATATAATGTCTCTTGCCAATTTTTGTTGTATCATCTTCTAAATCGCAACCTGCACTTTAGGTTTATATGGACGTAGAGACCGATATATCACATATCATAGCAATAAGCCAACTCAGTAATTCTTAGTAGTTGGGTAATCTTAAAGGTGGATGAGGTACCAGTATTGGCGAATTACTCTTCTCACTATGTTATTGTAGATTACACAAATCAGAAACTGAGCCTCAGCTAAGTAAATATTTGATCAAACCTAAGCATTAGATATTTTACTAAGGGAACAAATAAATGCTAAAATAAATTCTAGAAAGATAAAAATGTTTGATACGAAAATAGACCACAATCATCGCATTAGAAAACCTCAGAATATGTACAGATATGTAATTGGTGATACCGCTTACAGTGGTCAATTGAAAAGGTGAGTTGCGTTTGGCAAACGTACCCAAATAATAGCAAGGCAAAACACAGAGAAATTCTGTTGGTTGCTGACTTTATTAGTGTCATTAAGAAATGTGCTTCATTTGCTTGTTTTTCCACTTTGTTTGCTTTCATACCTTGCTACCAGTGTTGCCATTTTAGAAATAAAGAAAAGCGTCAAGTGTATAGTAAAAAGGGTAAAAAATGACAAAAAAAGGGTAAAAAGCGCCAAAAAAATAAACAAAAATTTTGGTATCGTGTTGTTTTGCTTTGCAAATAACACAAAAAAAAAGATTAAAATTGGCAATAAAACAAAGGGTTAAAAAACAAGAAACTTAGAATGTCAAAAAGCATGTTAAAATGTTTAAATAAATAATTAATTTTGTTATCAATTCAGTTACCAGGAGTAAACAAAAAATTAAAATAAAATTAACAATTCATAAAAAACAAAATATAAAGTTTTATAGAAAAACCATTTAATTTTCAAATACATCTATTTCATAATCATCATCATCGGGCCACAAAACAGACATAATGAAATATTCAGACCTTTTATAAGTTTGATTTGAATTAGTTTTTAAGTAAACACTTGAAGGTTTCTGATCTTTGGTTTAAAAAAATCATTAAACTAAACGTTCTTTCGACTTTGGCATTTGAGTAAGGAAAAGAAAGTCTACGAATAACAAAGTCAACTACTTCATGAAAAGGATTTTCTCCCAAATAATTTTTAAAATTGTAGACTACAATCCAAAATGCATCAGTTCTTTCAATATTTTTCCATTTTTGCAACGTTAGATTCTTTAGGGAAATTTCTATTTTATTTATTAGAGACGAATCATCAATAAAGTTTTGTATGAAATCAATAATATCCGCTTCGCTATTTTTAAAAATATTGTCAACACTAAATAACGATATTTTTGAAGCAATATAAAATTTGAAGGAAGTCTACGTCTTAGTTCGAGTACGTGATATTTTGTAAATTCTATTAAATTGTTCAATTATTTTATAATCTCTGCAAGACTTTTCGAAATGATAGCCAAGATAACAAAATTCGTTAACGCTTTCATCTAAATTACCTTCTAGATAATCAAAGTTCTTCCAAAACTGCACAAAAAAAATAGAAAAAGCGTCAACAATGCCCTTTTTAAAAAAGGGTATTTGAAAAAAATAAAAGCGTCATAAAATGCCCGAAACCCGTCTAAATGGCAACACTGCTTGCTACCGTAGTTCAGTTCAGTTCATTCAATTCTATTTCGTTATATTCATTGCAATCCCATAGTGACCGAGAGGCAGATACATACAAAACCACTCAGATTGTTAGATAGATAGATAGTGAAATTAGGGAACAAATGTGTCTATACATATTTGTAATTGGAATGTGAGTGGTTTCCATATAACCTACAGCTGGTGCACTCGCACACTTGGCGATGGACAGACGTAGGAACGAACGAACGCTGTATTGTGAGTAAATAAGTAGTAAATTGAACGGCACACATTAAGAGTAAGGAAGACCATCAGTACTTGTCTATTGTTGACAAAAGTTATTAAACTATGGTGGTTTTTATGGTTCAAGTTTTTGGCTTCTGGTTGTTGTCGATTGAGACCAGCAGTAATAAAGGAAAATGCCTTAATTACTCTTTCCATAAATTTGAAAATAAAGGAAATTCGAAAAAGAATCGACACGTGAGCATGAGTGTAATGAAGTTTGGGTCTTACGCCGTTCATCGGTTAAATTTTTTCCTTCAGCCGTGACATTAATTACGGCACTTTTTCACGTATGTATGCTATATCACCACGGAAATATTTGCCAACTAGCACCGTAAGTACGCTATTGATTATGAACTACTAGAATGCGTCCGTCCACTCTTTTATTTTGCAGTCGCCCTGACAATAATAATAACAAACAAAAGTTTGATTTATATTTATGTTTCTGAGTACGAAATCGAAAATGTAAGGTTTTTCCTGCTTTTGTTGGTTTATCATCTCGTTTAGTGCTTGTAAGTAGCTGATTTCGCAGAGATTTAGTTATGCTTTGGTTGCTTGTTTCAACCAATTTTTTGGTAATTAAGCTTAGATTATAAGAAATCAATGCGTGCGTGTCTAAATTTTAATAAGTTCACCAAAGAAAACTCGAGCAATGTTTTTGTAACAGGTATGAGCAGGTTCGTTGGCAAGTTAAACGTAAACGGCAACATTAAGGTTGTTATTAATAATTCTTCATCTCTTGGTCAAATTATTATTTAATAGTCTGTAAGTGTGTGTGTGTGTGTGTGTGTCTGCAAACCGTAGCAACCTTAAGATATATAAGCAAGTATAAAGGAAACATGGAGGAGTATTCAATTAACACAATAATTTTGATAAACTTACCTTTTGGTTTAAAAAAAGAAAATAATACAAATATACATACATACGATGGAAATGGTGTTCGTAGTCTATGGTCGTTATTTGTTTATCAATTTGGCACATGCCAAACAGTTTTATGTTTATTAATTTTTGTCCACTCTCCATCCTATAATCTTAATAAACATGCTGTTACGCATGAATTAATTTTCTATTGTTTGCTTACATTATTTGATTTTTTTTCTTTTTGCTTATTTTTAGATTATCCACGCGTTGAAGTTGGTCCTGAGAATCCACTGCGTGTAGAACGTGATCGTACTGCTAAAATGGAGTGTAATGTTGATGCTAAACCCAAAGTACCTAATGTGCGTTGGACACGCAATGGTCGCTTCTTTAGCTCCGGTCTTACCCACACTATACATCGTGTAAGCATACAGGATGCTGGCAAATATACATGCTCGGCCGACAACAATTTAGGCAAGACAGGAGAACAGGAACTGATATTGGACATACTTTATCCACCCACTGTGGTAATTGAGTCGAAAACACGTGAAGCGGAAGAAGGCGAAACAGTTAATGTGCGCTGTAATGTCACCTCTAATCCAGCACCCATAACAGTGGAATGGCTTAAGGAAGGTTCGCCTGAATTCCGTTATTCGGGGGATGTCTTGACGTTGTCTGCGGTCAGAGCGGAAAACGCTGGCAACTATATTTGCAGAGCCGTAAACATCATACAGTCATATGGCCAAGAAAGAAGTGAACGCATTGGCAATTCAACTGTGGCCTTGTTGGTGCGCCATCGTCCCGGTCAGGCTTATATTACACCCAACAAGCCAATTGTACATGTAGGAAATGGTGTCACCTTGACCTGCTCGGCAAATCCTCCTGGTTGGCCCGTTCCACAATATCGCTGGTTCCGTGATATGGACGGTGACTTTACGGCTACTCAGAAAATCTTGGCTCAAGGTCCTCAATATTCCATACCCAAGGCTCATTTGGGTAACGAGGGCAAATATCACTGTCATGCTGTCAATGAATTGGGTATTGGTAAAATGGCCACAATTGTTTTGGAAATCCATCAGCCTCCTCAGTTTTTGGCCAAGCTGCAACAGCATATGACCCGTCGAGTGGCTGATTCTGATTATGCGGTAACATGTAGTGCTAAAGGTAAGCCAGCACCCACAGTGAGATGGTTAAAAGATGGCGTCGAGATTTTACCCGAATTAAATTTATACGAAGTGGTAACGAATCCCGATCAGGGGCCTAATGGCATGGTAACCGTTCAGAGTATGTTGAAATTCCGTGGTAAAGCCAGACCCAACAGCAATCAGTTGGTGCCTGGCGATAGAGGTCTTTACACTTGTTTGTATGAGAACGAAGTCAACTCGGCCAATTCCAGCATGCAGTTGCGCATTGAACATGAGCCCATAGTTTTGCATCAATACAACAAGGTGGCTTTCGATATACGCGAAACCGCAGAAGTCGTATGTAAGGTACAGGCCTATCCCAAACCAGAGTTCCAATGGCAATTTGGAAACAATCCATCACCTTTAACCATGTCCTCGGATGGTCACTATGAAATAAGCACCACTACCGACAACAACGATATTTATACATCCGTTCTGCGCATAAATTCGCTGACACATGCCGATTATGGTGAATATACTTGTCGTGTTGTCAACTCTCTGAATACTATCAAAGCTCCCATTCGCTTGCAACAGAAGGGTGCTCCAGAAAAACCCACCAACACACGTGCCATAGATGTAGGATCAAATTATGTTACTCTGACTTGGGATCCCGGTTTCGATGGTGGCATTAGTAGTACGAAATTCTTTGTCAGCTACAAACGTGTACCCATGCCTAGAGAAGAACAATTGATACCTGACTGTGCTACTCTAGCTACAAGTAACACTGAGTGGATGGAATTCGATTGTCACCATGATAATCCTTGCAAAGTAACGCCTTTAGATCAACATCAAAGTTATGCCTTTAAGGTAAACGCTTTGAATGCCAAGGGCAACTCACCGTACTCTAATGATATTTTGACCACCACAAAAGTAAGCAAGATACCACCTCCTCTTCATGTGACCTATGATCCAAATTCTCGTACTTTGGGTATAAATGTTGGCGCTACTTGTCTGTCGTTAATTGCCGTAGTAGAGTCTATGGTGAATAGTGATACACCAATGGCGGCTTGGGAAGTTATAGATCAAGTAAACTTACAATTGTCTGGCAATGGTCCCACCTTCAAAGAAACCGTACTGGATCGTTTGATTGCTCCTCGTCGCAGCACAGCTGGCAGGGCTTTGGGACATTCCATTAATGAGGCTGATGATGATGATGGCATGAACTCTTTGGCTTTGGAGGATGACAACGGTCCTACTGTACGCGTGAAATTGTGTTTACGTTCGAATCATGAACACTGTGGTGAATACACAGATGCTGAAAGTAAGTTTACTAGAAAATATATTTTTCTTATACTCGTATTCAAATGTTGTATGAATGATAACTTATTTCAATATATTTGATTTACTTCCACTTTCTGTATTGTCTATTTCAGTTGGTCGTTCTTATATTGCGGAAGCATCTGCCTTAGCCACCCCCACCTTAATCGCCATCATTGTTTCGTGCATTGTATTTGCCCTGTTTGTCGGCTTACTGTTAATGTTTTGCCGTTGTAAACGCAATCAATCGAAAAAGAGTGCTGCTGCCAAGGATTACGAAATGGATTCTGTCCGGCCCTCCATTGTTGCTGCTCAACAGAGTCAAGCCCCACCACCTTACTATCCCGCCAGCGGTTTGGACAATAAGGCTCTTGAACATTCTATGGATTTGGCATTAAATATGGAGGAGCAAAAGAGTGCATTGTATGCCACACAAAATGGTTACAGTTATCATCCAAGTACAGGTGTGGTTGGTGGTGGTATTGGTATACCTGGTCACACTATACCTGGCAATGAATGTAAGTACAATACACACTTTAGTCATTTTTCACAATTGCTGTTCGTTTATTTATTATAAATTTGTATTTTTTTTTTCCAACTTGCGGTTCGTTGAAAAACAAAAAATTTGTGAAATATTCTTTCAATTTTTGTTTACGGTTGCGGGTGATTTTTCATTTTGTGGTAAAGTGAGAACAAAAAATACCAAATAAATAAATGCTGTGCAATATTTGTTGCTACTGTGTAATATTTCAAATATTTACACTCAAAAAAAAAAAAAACAAAATAATGAAATGCGTCATCATGATCATTTCACTGACCATGTAGAAATACAGACGGAGCTATAATATATTTTAATTTCTGATGAATCAATGATACCTCTGTTTTCACTTTACTTGCTTATTGATTTATTTCTCTGAGTGTGTTTGACACTAAAATAACAGTTTTAATGGTCAGCCAATGGAAATCATTTATCATAGTATCCGTGAATACCTCTAGCATTACAGTAGTGATTTTGCCACTTCTTGTTTATACTGTTTGCTTCTTTTTCTCATTTTAATTTGGTCCTTCGATGATATTATTGCATGTCCATGTTGTTGTGGTTTTAATTTTGTACCGGGACAACATTTTAGCTTTTAATTGTTAAGAATCAAGGTGGAAATAACAACAAAAAATCGTAGAAATGCCATTTATTCCATCTCCTCGTACCTTACCTACTGGGCACATGCCGCATTGATAATAAAAGCTTTGTGCAACATCAACTCACTCATTTATTCAGGCATTCACGCACGCACTACCAGGCACACACACGTAAAAAAATTGTGTTAAGTTAAAGGTGTCTCAGTACGTGGAGAGTGAGTATTTGTATTTACTAATGATTACGATAGCCTTGCAGTAAAAACAAGCTCTGTGGCTTAATTTTTTGGGCAAATACTCCTCTTCTTTCACTCGACCCCATCCATTGGCACCTTAGTAAATGTGGCAATTGTGGTTTTATTCATTTACAACAGAGTTACGCAAAAAAAAAAACAAACCACCAACACACCAAAACAATTCGTTATTAATGATTGGCATTGTTTATGGATCTGATATACAGCTTTTTTTGGCAATTCTCTTATAGATTTTGTTGGTGGTTTATTTTGTGATCTTTTTTTTATTCCCTGAATTCGTGGGTTTCTTTCTTGTTATTATAACCGTTTTGTCTTTTACATATTTGCCTTTCATTCCTACTTTTCCTTTTCAACATTATTTGAGAAGTCCCGTATATATAAGTATACTTTTTTTGATAGTGATGATATGGAATGATTTCATTTTTATATAACAGTTATTTTTGTTCCTGATTAAGAAAACAACAATGATTGCAAGCGTATATGAACATATAAATAGCCTCAAAATCAAGAACAATCAATTCAATCATTTAATGATGATGGATTTAAATTTAACCAAGTAATCCGGAAATTTTATTTTACACTTGAAATATATGGGTAGCGGTTGTAAGAAAAGCTCTCTTGGGTCTATTATGTTGATCCCATTGTGTTACCCGTTAGGTAAACAACTGGTCGATCAGTCAACACCAACTGTTTTCATTTCAAACCATTCTGATTTCTTGGCGAAAGTAGAGATGTGTCTTAGTTTCATCCTTGAGAACTCTTCCAAGCGTGATAGGTAAGAGACCGCAAGTATACGCTCCCTCATTATTGATAGGACTGAGAATTGGTAGAGTAGGTGAGTTATTGTCTCTTCCTCCTCCTTGTTTTCACAACTCCTACAGTAATTATTGTACCGTAGGCCCAGTGTCTCCAGGCGTGTGTTCCGAAAGTACAATGCCCTGTAGATATAGAAACGATAGCGAAAGCTATTCAGTGAATTGGACTGCCTTTATCAAATACGGTCCAAATTGACCTCGCAATAGAACAAGTGATTTATTTCATTCTCCCACTTTGCAAGTCTAAACAGTTCTTACTGAACATTAATTTTAAAACTCGTGATAGAAATACCAGTGAAGGGGTCAATCGCCTCCTAGGTCATCATAGTACCGAAGTCATCATTGTATGACCAGGGACCCATATAAGCGTTATCTTATAATGTTTCGCTATCTCGTGCAGAGACATCCGACATTCTGTGGTTAACCTAACTTCCTAAAAATAGCAAATAGCTCAAAATTGCATAAATATTTTAACAAAGTGCTGTAGCTTGAAAATATTCTTAATTTCAACATCATATATTCTCTAGGGTTCATATTGTATGCATGTACGTACATGTAGATATATGTATGTATGTCGGCATGGTTGTATCGTTGCTAATAAAGTTGATTATAATTATAAATACAATTATAATTGCCAATAAACAAATCTAATTTTATTTATTTTAACACCAGTTTCTTCTTTTTCATATAACAAGCATAATTATTATTGGTTCTGTGCAGCAATTAAAAATAAATTGAAATGCTTGCTTCAGTTAATGATAATTTCGTGGAAATTCTATGGGCCACTTATGAATTAATGCAAAAACGGCTAAAGAGAAAGCATGAAATAGTCGTTAACCAAATGGGAATCATCAAATACAAAATGAATAGTAATTTTTCTTGCATATGTAACTGATGGTATTTATAGATAAATTATTATTGAACATTTATCGATCTGTCTACAGTATATCAAGACTTGTTTTATCATTATTTAAAGTCGTTTTAAAATTAAATAAAATAAATTCTCCAAATGCTTTTTAGCTGGATCGAAAGCTTTTAGTAAACAGATCAATTTCATTTGCTTATTGCTTTACAAACATAATTTATAAAGTCCGACCGAAACTGGTTTTTGCAGGCCGAAACTAATCTCCAAACAAAAAAAAAATCGTTAATAGGCCTAATACCAACTTTCAAAATGTGCTATTAATTTCTAAAAAAAAATATTTATTTTAATTTTATAACACGTTTTGATCTTTTTAACCCTTTAACGCCTCAGAACGTCTATAGACGGTCATCAGTTGAGTATTCTCTACAGACTGTCTTCCTTGTTTTTGTCCTGGAGCTTTCCAGGAGTATTTTTTTGAATTGGAACTGAAATTCGTAATTTGCAGATGAAATACATGCTAGAACAAAAATTTATTTCTGCAATTGGAACGTATTTGCAATTTCAGGTATTTAAGGGTTAAGGTGCCCTAAAGTAGCAACACTATATTGTGCACTCCATAAACCTTATTTTTTCATCTTGAACAGTTTCTACCTTTATATTTATTATATTAAAAACTTGTCACACCTTAAAAATTCCAAAATCTATGAGTTCCAGTTTCGGAATATTGGTATTAGGTAGATTTTTGGCATAATCTGCATCCGAAACCGAATACTCTGCCGGACTCTAATGATTTACTATTTGCATTTTCAGTATCACTTTTATAAAATTATACATTTACACACTACATATGTTCATTTATAGTTAGTTATGTTTATGTTTTCCGGTTTTCTTCGTCTTCTTTAAGTATTTCACTTAATTCTAATATGAAACTAATTCATGTATGGATGTATTTATGTATTTAAGTTAAAATTGTTAACCTTTTTAACACAACATTAATTATTAGTGCATGATAAATAGATCACAGTTTTAGGGTTTCCATGTCATCGCTATAATCACTATAGTTAGTATAGGTAAGGTTAGGTAGGAAGGCTCCTCACTGACTGGTCTACAAATGTGTGACTCACCTTCATATGTCTGACTGGTCTACATATATCTGACTCGTCTACCCAGAGTATTTGGCGGGAATCGAACCCGCAACCCTTTGACTGATAGTCCGGCACTCTATCGCCTAGTCTATCGGGGCACCATATTAACAATGAACTAAAGCCTGATAGTTTGTATAAATATGGTTACATTTCCAAGTGTCCACTGTATAAAATATTTTTTTTTTAAAGTTTGTCACTAGACTCCCTAGTTTACGTTACACCATCAGCCATTTGAAAACTGAACTATGATGTGTACAGCCACACAAGCAGCATAAAATGCTTAACGTCATATGCATGTTTTCAACATGAGTTCATTTCATTCATAAACAAGCAACGAAAAACTGTGCAAAAACATTAAACTTTTAAGTTCTCTGCATGGCAGCATGCGAAAGTGAGTGAATGTTGTGTTTTTTTAAGGTCTCAACATGAAGTGAAATGAGAAATATTCACACAACAACAACAACAAGAACAAATACATTAAGCCAATTAACAAAAGCAACAATCAAATTAGCGCAGTAAAAATGTGCTTATGCAAGATGGAAAAATGGTAACAATGGCGCATATTCAGAAATAATAACTAATGCTTGGTTTTCACTATGCCATTTATGTTGTCAAATTGTTGGCAATTGTATGAAAACGGGTTGTCATATGGCGTCATCTATGTTTGCAATCATGATAGATGGCATAGATGACCCCATATGACAACCCGTTTTCATACAATTGCCAACAATTTGGGCAATTTGACAACAAAAATGACATAGTGAAAACGCGGTCTAAGTTTAAACTTTTTTAAGTACCTACTTAATTTATTCTCAGGCCGCGTTTTCACTATGTCATTTTTGTTGTCAAATTGTCCAAATTGTTGGTAATTGTATTAAAAACGGGTTGTCATATGGCGACATATATGTTTGCAATCATGATTGCGTCAATAGATGATGCCATATGTCAACCCGTTTTCATACAATTGCCAACAATTTGGGCAATTTGACAACAAAAATGACATAGTTAAAACCAAGCACTAGTTGATTACTTTCTGCACGAAAAGTTACAACTTAAAGCTGTAACTAAATGTCAACTAACAAATACATACATTTACAGAACAGCTGATTGATTTTATTTCTTGTCGTCGATGATGTTAACAATTCTTTAAATGTAGTTTTTTCATCTGGCGACCAATTTGAGTCTCTCCAAAATACACAAAGCAATAAATACATATTTTTTTCTAAAAATAATAAAATTACCTTATTTTCTTTGCTAATTGAGTTCATTTTGACCAAAAAAAAAAATCACAAAAAAAAAAGAAAACAAACGAGATGTGTTTTTCGTCAACAAAAATCTACTAAATGCTGTGTTGCATTTCTTTTAACAGCTGAAAGCAGTTGCTAAGTTAGTTATGATTTGTGACTAAGATCTTTAACTATTTCGGAACTATTTTTAGTTTTAAGTTTCGACTTTAGTTACGATTTCTGAATATGCGCCAAGTGTTAGTGAAGGAATGAAATATATAATAATTTTAGAAAGGGAAAACGTAGTGTGACTAGTTGAATTCGCATTCCTTTATAAACATAGTGACATACATTTACATACATTGTTCAAAAGACATCAGGACCTTTGAGTTTCAGGTCAGTACTAAATATGGACTTTGACAAATATAGTTTGACCTATTTTTATTTTATTCCAAATTCATTTGCTTTTTATTCAACTCATAAAGAAATCAAATCTATACGATTTAACTAATTGTTTTCAACCATAACTTCGTTTAAACTTAAAATGTACCATTTTTAAAATCCATTTCTGTTTGAAAATTTATTTATCTGTAAATCTACAAATGCGTGTATGTATGTAATTAAAATTGTATGCAGTATTGGTAGTACATAATAGTAACACTTTTCTAATAAATTAGTTTTCAAGGAATAAAAAAACCACATTGAGCAGTTGTTAAGTCAACCACCAAATCCGCATAAAGCAAATTTATGCTAAAACAGCAATAAAACCGCAATGGCAAATTGCAACTCTATTTTAGTAAAACAGAATATTGGTTGGAATCAGGCATGGAAAAGTTTATTAAAAATAGCGTAGAACTCCTGCCTCTCATTTGATGCTCTCAAACAATGAAAAATATAAATGATCTTTCTCATTTTATAGATGCAATACAGTATTTTCATAAGAACGATTTAAATATAACAGTGAATAACAATTTTATCCATATGAAACAGGGTTGGCAAACATGGTGCAATTGCACTTTTTTTGATACATTTTAGACTTAGTTTCAAAATCACAATTTGGTATTCCAGATGAAATAGATAAATATATAATTTAAGTTACCATTTGTGTAATATTGCAAGCCCAAAAATGATTTTATTAAATTTAATGATATCCATATGATATTTTAACATACATATAAAATATGGTTATCAGGACAACAAGTTGTTGGTCAAATGTTCGATCAATGGGAGCCTCACATTACATGCTTTTGAGACAGTTGAACAGGATTTTATAGAAGTTAACCCTTCTATTTCTTCGATACATTCTTAATAGAATAAATCTAGTAATTTTGGAAATGCAATGGGAGGATGCACTTATGTATATACATATATATATTTTTACCAAGGTTAACTTTGTATATAACCCGATACTTTATAAATATAATCGTGCTAACATATGGAAATAATGGTCTTATATATGATATTTATTGTGGTACAGAAGTTGCTGTCTAAGCCCACAAGAAAATTGGTAGGGCTTCACTTGTAGCCTTCTAAAATACATGCTTACACATTCTAAAAGATACGATACTCATTCCACACTGCCTTCTCTCAGAAGATATGTAAGGTTGAATAATAATGGTGAATTTATTAAGAATATTATCTCTAATATACCTCTTAAAATGCTTGAGACCTGCAGTTAAGCTTTCTTTTTCAGTCATTTTAAAAGAAGTACCCTCCTTAATAAATTTCCCATCTCTGGTTCGAATATTTATACGAATACATGCACACACACACATGCTTATACCCTACACTAGGGTATATTGGATTTGTGATTATGTTTATAACGCCCAAAGATACAGGTCACAATTTTGAAGATTCATATTTCGATTAAATTTGGTACATGATATTTTTTTGGCCCAAGGACAATTGGTATTGAAACTGGTTAAAATCGGTAAATATGAGGTCAACAAAATTTGTCCATAATTGACCATAGCTCCCATATAAGGTCCGCTGCTGAAATCAATTTAAAGAGCATAACTCTCTTAAAAATGTTGGTATCCAAATCATATTCAACAAAAGCCAGTTTCATATATACAAAAATTATTTGGGCCAATTTTGTGATGATCGGTCCATAATTAATCATAGCTCCCATATAAAATCCCCTTCTAAAAACACTTTTACATCTATAAATCTTTTATAAGTGTTTCTGTCGAAATAAAATTTAACACAGAGAACATTTATATGCAAAGAAGTCATGCCTCTACATTTTTTGATGATCGGTGCATAATAGGTCATAACTCCTATATTGACCCCATTTCTGAAAATATAATATTATAGATGTAGGGTACTATATGTATGTATGTACTTTGTAAATTGTCAAAAGTCATTTTGGGATATTGTGTCTATTTGAATTTATTTCCTTGATTTGGTAAATAAACAAAATGACAAAATTTTATTTGTATAAATTAAAACAAGGACTGCGTCAATTTCCAATGCAAGTACCACTTTTTTTAACTTATGTTTTACAGCATGTTTTTTTTCATTTCGAAGAAGATGCTACTTTTCAAAATGACACCAGTAACCAAGAAAATTCCTTAGGGCTTCATGTAATCTGATAAACAGCGATTTTTGTTTCTCTTTTTCATTTTGCTGGTTTCATCCTTAAACTATTGACATACATTTTTTTCTCTTTTTTAACAAACAATTACAAGTTTGCGTTTTTTAAATTGCTATAATTTTGCTAAAATATTCAGATAAGTGGAAAAAATATAGAGTTAAGTAAGTCTAAGCAAGTCCATTGTCTACACGTGCAATTGCTTTCCGTAAAAATTAATCACGTCTTTAAGATGATTATAGTTAATTCGAAAATGTAATTTTTATTTAAACTATTTAGAAAATCGTAAACTTTACGATGGTTTTATAAAACCTAAATTAGTCTCAAAACTAGCTTTTATTAACATCTTTAGAACGATACAATTCCTTTGAATAAAACTTTATTCCTAAGGTAAATATTTGACGAAAAAGGCGTAACCACTAAGTAAATTATATTAAAATACTTTTATTTATGTACATTTGTATATCAAAAGCTTGTTTTATTTAGGACCCCAGCAGTCGGGGTAAGTTGTGAATGATTTGTGATTTGACTAATTACCAGTATTCACCAGTACTTACCGGACATACCACTGGCAATGTTAATGAGTGACCAGTTTAACATGGGGATGTCATAGGATGTAGTCACTTGTTACCTAAGTCATTACCTCTCAGCAGTCATTTCGTTTGTGGCATAGCCGCAACTAAAATTTATGTGGGATAACGGAACATTTTTGCATTCTCTCTCTTAAGAGAGACTATAGTAACAACATGTTGTTGTACGCAACAAACACCTCAAAGCAAAGAAGAAACAGCAAATTAGTAGGTTTTTGGATTCTCGCAATTATGTTATTTTTTCATATAAAAGTGGAACTTTGGCATTACCAGTGGTATCAAAAGTAAGTACTCATGCTTTTCGTATACTATTTAAATACTTACTTGCGATCACTGGTTACTGCCGCCGCTTCAGGGGTAATTGATCTTGCACAAAACATACATACATATGTATGTATGTATTTATGTGTGTATATAACTTTTATTCTTTTACATCCCTGTCATATTTGCATCCGTATGTTGTTAGAGAAGTTGAGATGAATGAGTGAACTGGGATATTATTTCTGTTTAGAGAATATGTGGGTGTTTTTTTGAAGCAACGCACAGACAACATACAATATAAAACATGGAAACATCAAATCAGTAAAACTTAAAACACAACTTCTTTGGTAAATTTATTTCGTACTTTATTTAGCTCTGCTTTGTTTTGTGTTCCTGTCTTAAGGACTTTAAAATCCCTGAGGAAATTTGCGCCATTTTCTTGTTTCGTTATAATATTTTTTTCTTTTTCATTTCATTTTGTATTTTATTTCATTGTGTCATATGATGAAGTAAGAAAAATATTAAAGTCTGATTTGATAATGTAAAACTTGCCACATGAAAACAAAGTTTTAGCAAAGCTGTTTAATGACTTTTGCGGCAAGAACACTTGATTCTAACATTATTAAATAGACAAGTTTTCTATTAAATCGTTTCTAGTAGCTGGATACCGGTTCATTTTCGTTTATTCGTTTGTTTGTTTGTTTATACATTTAAGCCATTGAGTATGTGCAAAACTTTTTACTTTTATTAGCTATTAATCCTAAGCTTATGCTACAACAATATACTAGTTGTTTTACATGAAAATTTGCTATCACACAAACATTAAAATAACATTTTCGGTTTTATGAGTTTATTTGTTTGAATGGCTTTTTAGTTTAATATGTATTATGCTTCCATATTTAAAGTTTTACAAACATTTTCTAAAGATTATTTTTAATGTTTTAATATAATTATCACTGAATTGTTTTAAAGTGAAAATTGTGGTTTAAATTAGCCAGACTGCTACTGTAAACATTTCAATAGTTCTTCTTCCAAAATACATATTAAAAACCATTTTTTAATCAAATTTTGTTTTATTAAAATTCTGAATGTTGCAAATTTAATATAAAAAAAATAAATTCTTTAAAGTCTGGCATTTCAAATTTTGCATTCATTCTCAGATGAAAATGGAGTAGTAGTCTTCCAAAAAGCCTTATTTTTAAACATTTTTGTGATGCCATTCACAGTACGTAACATCATTGCAATTAGTTTTGTTATTATTTAGTCCAAAATTTTTAAATCATCTAAATCGTTTTAGGTCACAGACAATATTATTTTTATTTGGTAAGTCTTCAAAACTTTAAAATATGTATCTTGTCCTTATTAGATTTATAATATTAATATTATAATATTATATTGTGATTTGTTTAAATCGAAATAAAGGCCTTACAATTTTTGCCCCTGGGATTTATATATGTCCCTGTTTTTGGTATTTTCGATTGTGTTTACAATTATTTTATTTGTTGTCTCCAACACAAACAAAAAATATTAATTATTTTTAAACAATTTGTTGAAAATAAGTCCAATACATATCATATCATGTTGATAATGTCTCAATAATACATTTTAATAGTCCATTTCGAACAATAACAAATCAATTGCAAAACATTAGTTTCTGTGCAGTAAATGAATATTTGCTTAACAACACAGAATGCATGCATGGAAACAATGGCCTAAGAAAATTTGGAAGAATTGGTAAGTTTACCTTCAAACAATCAAAATAATTTAATTATACAAAGATTATCAACAATGTTGTATACAACTTTTATGATGTACATACATACTTACATATCTACTTTAAACAAAATAAGAAATTATATTTTTGAAAGTGAAAATATGCATTGCAATGACAGTAGTTTGATTGCAATTAGTAAATGCATTTGCAAAGAATTGTAAGCCAGAAGGATTATCATTCTTTATCACTGACAAACATTATGGTAATTGTAAAATATTTGCAAACTGGCAAGGGAAAATAAATCTTTCAAACACATCTTTAAACATTTTGTTAATTTGTTTAATTTTCGTAATTTGTGAGTTAAAATAAATAGAGGTTGCACAACAGAGACTATATGTAGTTCATTGCAACAGCAGTAGAATTTAAGTAATTGCAATAGTTTGCTGAAAAGCAAGAAAAAAGAGATTGTTCAGCGAATTGTAGCATGTTTGACTTTTGGTTAGACTACTAGAGTTAAATGCACATTGCTTGTTTAAACTTTTCATCTTTTTTCTCTTCATTTTCCAAAACTTGACTATTTTTCTTAATGCTTTTAATTAGATGACAAGCATTTACTTTTCACCAGCAGTTTCTTTTATAGTTTCTGTTACGGATTTACTTTCCTCTATATGTATATCTTTGCGCATACGTATGTACCTACATATATAATGTTGAGGTGTTTATATACTTAAACTCATAGTTACATTGTGCTGTGCATGTGCCTCTAGTTAAAAGTGAGTATTTAAGAATTTAACCACTAACCGATAACTGATAATCCAGCAAACATTACTTGGCAGCTATTGATTTTCAAAAAGTTTTTAAGGTTTTGGTAAAACTTTATTTACACTTACATATATTAATTAAAATTAACAAATTGAATGTTTTTTTGTAATATATTTAGATATTTAGAAACAGATTTTAATTGCAGATTTTATCGAAATAACTTTCGAATTTGTCACTGTAATTTGAGTACATTTACTTTTGATTAGACTTTCCCAATAATACATCCAAATCCTTGTAGACTGATAAACTAAACCTATAACTACCAAAGCAGAAATTATGATCTTTCCAAATCTGTTGTACTACTACAACTTTAAACATACAAAATTACGACTCTAATAGAAATTAACATAAGACAATACATATTAAAATAAAAACTCGGAATTTGAATTACGGTGTGCAATTTAAAATTTGTATGTATGTATGTACATTAGGGTTGCCCCATAATAAAATTGCGGGTATTAAAAAAATGTAAATTTTATAAGCTAAAAAACGGGAAAAACCATTTGGGTTAAATTGCATGATGTTTTTTATCAAGAAATTTCAACTATAAATTCTATGAAAAAATAAAAAAACACTAACATTTTTTCTGAAATTTCCAAAATTTTTGAATTTAAAAAAATTTTTTTTTAATTTTTGATAACCTATTGAATACGCCTCTTAAAGACCTTTCATATGCTACTAAATTTACATATAGTTCATTTGGAAGAAATGTGAAAAAAATCTAAAAACCTCTAAAAAGGACATTTTTATCCTTTAATACAGCTCACCAAATATTGACCCCAGGAAAAAAAATTGAGAAACGTAGTCTTAAAATGAATCAAATTTTCATATTAGTCGGGAACATCGATACCTTACTTTTTCTCCATACAAACGGGGCCACCTTAATGTACATAGTATGTCTGGATTTGGATATGTTTCTTCGAAATAAAACTACTTTTACAATTTGATTAAACTATATTTTCGACATCTATGTTAGAGTTTCTTTTCTTATGGTTTTTACTTTTAATTTGTCTAAAATCATCACTTTAGCTCTTGGAAAGTCTGTGGTTTGAAGGAAAACTTTTTTTCTCAAGTTTGAAGCCAGTCAGCAAAATTTTTTAAGAAAAATAAATGTATAAACGAGTAAAGTGGAAAATGTCGAAAGAAAGGTTGAAATTTTGTACGTGTATAAACAATTTTTAAGGGTATTAAGTACAATATTTCATTTTCATTTCCTTTAAGTTTCAGTTTCATATAAAACTTTTTTTGAAAGTTCAAACTATTCTTCTACTGAATGTTTTTTTTTTCTTTTTTTTTTTGTTGAAGATGAAAAACTATTTAAAGTTTTCTTCGTATTTTGTAGGTTTACTTTTTTTTTTTTTGGACGAAATTGTAATTTTGTAGTGGTTTGCTTGTTTAGCACTTGAAATGTTTTATACACATCTTCATATAAACACCTACAACTACACATACATGAACACACACACACTTTCATACATATACAGACATATGTATGTATGTGCAGTATACTTCTAACCAGGCTTTTCAGATAGATAATAGATTGTATTTATGTAAGTATGTATGTATGTATGTACATATGTCTGTATGTTGTTTTGGCTGTAAAAATGGTTTAGTTTGGTTTGGTTTCAGCTACGTGTTGTACAGCCACCATAAGTGTTTGTGTGCATTGTGCATTTTGCAAAATGATGTTTTCGTTGTTCCTACTGCTGCTGGTGGTGACGTTACAGTGAGGTGTTGCTGTTGAATGTTGTTTGTGTTCCTGTCAATGTTGCTGGTGGGACCATCATCATGTTGTTAAGTCATATTGTTTGTTTCAGCTGATTATAATGGTTTTTAACGAAGTTTCTTTTTCTTTTTAACGCTGTTTGTATATGAAAAAAGAAAATCCTTAACGTTTTTTGGGTAAAAGCTTTTTAAATATTTAATAAAACAACAAATTTATTTTAAGGTTTTTCGGCAAAATGCTTAAGGAGACCCCTATTTGTATTTTTTCGAATGCCAATTAATAAGAGCAGTAGACAATGTACGAGCATAATAGCAACGAGTTTTTAAATAAATATTATGTTTAAATAATACTTAAAAATAAGAGCACAAAAGAACAACTGCCTACAATAGGATATGAACTAAATTTTACTATTTTTTTAGTTAAATATTTTTTTTTAATTTAAGCTCTCAGTATAGATAAATGCGTTAAATTTAAAGCAATTATTCCAGCTAATTTCAATTGATTTTCGGCATTTTTATTTCGTCTTTTTCTAATGAATTTGCAGCAAATGTTTTAAATTTTGTGGATGTTGAAGTGTAGCTGCGAGAAAACTGTTTTTGCTTCATTTATTTTATTTTCTTTAACGCTTTATTCTTGTAGTACAAGCAAAATCTCCACTTAACACTTTTAGCCACATGCAACTTAACTGACACAACAATAACGGCACAGAAATCACAGCAACAAAACACGACACAACAACAAAAACTCTATAATCGTCCTTATTTTATATGTATGGCTCTTTTCCGTTTGTTATCTGACTTCCGTTTACAATATGGCGGCGTTTTAACAGACTTTTTGTTTTTTTTTTTTGTAAGTTGTTCTTCTAGTTCTTGGTATGTTCATTTTACACTCGGTATCATTTTGTTGCATTTTGTTTTACTTTATTTCGTTGTACATATTTATTTGGTTGCAAGGACATTTTTTGTTGTCATTCATTCGTTTTGTAACTTCTTGTTAAATCGCTGAATTAAATGTTGTTTTCATTTTAGTTTTTTTGTTGGTAGATTTAATTTGTTTGAGAAATCAAGACGACAGTCTATACATACTCGTACTGTTCTTGATTTAGTAGTACATAGTAGCTGTTGTAGAAATGGTGCTCCTAGTAGTTATTGTCGTAACAAAATTTGTCAATTCATTATTGTTTTTCTTTCTTTTCGCTACAACTCTGTATGTATTACGTTAGTTTTTATTTCATTTTGTTGCTGAAGGCGTTGTTTACCATTTACCATTTGCTGTTTAAGGTTTTTTCAGTTTTTTTGTCTTGTTTGTTTTTTCAAATTTTTTTCTTGCATTTGTTGAATAATAATGTTTTTATTGTTATTTTTTCTTTAATTTTTTTTAGTACTTTATTTTTTGTCAGTTTTGTTGTCGTGGTTTTCATTTAGCTTTTTGATTGTGGTCAAAATTAATTTATGGCCAAATGGCATTGGACAATTAGGGTAATAAATTCATTTGACTTACATATTTGATATTTTTACTTTAGTTAAAACTTTTATAGACAATTGAACGAAATAAGAAATGTGTTGAAGTGAAAATGGAAAAATTGGCTTTTATTGTTTGGTAGTACATATATTAAAATTATATGAATTACATGCATGTATTAATGAAAACTAAATTAAGAAAGTTTGTCAAGCCTGTTAATAAACTAATGTAATATTTGGATACCTTATTTATTGTTTAAATCTACTTTCTCAATTTATTTATATCCATCGAATGTACTTGCTGTGCTCGTAAATATTTGCAAATTAAAACTTAGCAATGTGTATGTATGAAGACCAATTTAAATTTCACTAGCACAGACAAAACCCACAATTTTTAGCCCAGCACATTTTGCACTTAACACAGCATTGTTAATTACTTAAGAATTATAATACATACTTGAATTCTAATAAGCAATAAGTATAACTTTCGAATCCCAAAATTACCAATTTATCCCATTTTGTATAGTTTCATTTAGTGGCTCATTTTTAATATATATTTTTCTTATTCTGATATTATTTAAGATATTGTAGATAAACCTTTGTTTATTACAATTAATATATTATGGCTGTTAAGTGATTAACAGTGTTCTGTTAGGTGTAAAATTAGCTTGGCTTAAAATTGTGGTTTTTGTCTGTGCTAGTTAAATTTAAATTTATGTTTACACACACTTAACAAGTTTTGTTAAAATTTTCTGGCCATAAAGAATAAAAAAATTTTAAAGTAAAATCTTTAGAAATGGTTAAAATTTCTCTTGGAACAACAAATAAATACTTAATTTCAGTTTGTCATGCTTCTTCAATTTATGTTTTTTATCGCACAACAAATTGAACACATTAATCTTAACTCAAAAACATCTCATGTTTCCTGAAGTTCCTGTGTTAAATGTAATAAAGCGATTACAACTCACTTACTTGTGTGTAGAGGATTTATTTTATTATTTTCGTTTTTTCATTTGCAATTCACAAAACACAAATACAAGATGCAATATTAATAATAATAATGTTAATTTCTGGTTTATTTATTTTCTTAAATTTTTTATATGAAAAACTCGTATGAAAATCATTTTATTACATGCACAGTTTGTCGCGATTTTTATAACGTTTATGTATATATAGGATTTATAAAACCCGCCACGTAGATTCGACACACACACTGAAATACTTTTACAAATACAAATTCACACTAGCATAAACGTATACATATATTTGTTATACCCTCCACCACTATAAGTGGTGAATGACGGTAAATATAAGTTTGTCATTCCGTGTGTAACACTGAGAAATATTCATCTCATACCCAACAAAGTATGTATATATATATATATTTGTTCTGTCTGTCTGGCTGTGTAAAACACTCTCACATCCAAAGGACACAACAGAAATCAACAAAGTTTACAAGAAACCGTTTTTTCTTCTCCTAAGCAATTTGGTATTGAAACTCAGCAAAATCGGTATAGTAGAACAAAAGTTATGGATCAAAACAGACTATGTTATGGATTAAGACAACCTCCATAAAAAAATTTATATTATATTTATATTTTTAACCATTTTGCTTGCTATATTTTTAAATATATTGCAGATAATACCATGTAATTTTGTATACGTTGTTTTTATGATAAAGGAAGAAAGTGTTAGGAATAGTAAGAATAGGTCCATGATTTCTCATAGCCCTCATATAAAAATCTTTCCGAAATATTGCTCAATTATACATAAATGTCAATAAAACTGAAATATCAATACAAAATTTAGCACAAATGAGTTTCATGCAAAAAGAAATTGCAAACCGATTTTTTTTAAGTTTGGTACAGTTTTGACCATTGCCGACTACGTAAGCAGATCTTGCGAACTATACTATGCTATGATCACTAATATTTAAATTTTTAGTTATGCAAAATATGTCAAGTGGTTCTTTCTGCGTCAGTGCGTCATTATTAAAATAAAAATATTACAATTAAATCGTAGAAAAGAATATAGGATATTAAAAAAGTACACAAATACGGGATAAGTATGACAAAGTGAGAAACTTCTAAGTTTGGCAAAGTCACAGTATTATGCATAAATAGTGAATTCCAATTATAAATACAAACACAATAGTTAACTAAATTTAAAAAGGAAACGATAAAGGTACGGTCACACATGGCAAATATTTAGTCAAAAAGGCGAACCACTTATTTTAGCAAAAATTTGTTTGACGTCGGTTACTCTTACAAGAGTTTTGCAAGATCAAACAGCATCAAATAAAATTAAAACTAAATATTTCTTGTGTCTTGTCCTAAATAAACGTTTTTTTTTAACAAATAAACGAGTTCAAATATAGTTTATTTAGTGGTGACGTCTTTTTCGGCAAATATTTACCAAGTGTGACCGTACCTTAAGTTAATCAGTTATTCGTTAGGTTAATAAAAGAAGACTGCAGTAGAACTAGTCAAATGAACTTCTGGGTCCTACAACGCATTCTCACATGCATATTCGTACATTCACATAAAAGCATTAAGATTAGTAAACATTCATACAACTTGTTATAAAAGCTTCTTTAAGTTACCTATACTTTTTATGATTTCATTTTTGTTACTTCATAATTTTTCATAATAAAATATGAAAACATTTTTTACAATTATAAAATACTTTTGCTAAGAAAATAAAATTGTATTTAAAAAATAAAAAATCGCAAGAAAAATTACAAATATATGTATGTATGTGAATGTGTCTTTTTATACCTGTTTAGCATAATAAACAGTTATGAACCATTTTTATTTTCTTTCTTGAAAAGCGTAAAAACATTTGTTCATATACGAGTATGTGAGAATTTTTCGTTTTTTCATTCTAACACTTAACTTTTTGACAGAATTTCGTCACAGAACTTTCAATGAATTAGCAATTTGTTTAATTTGCAAGTGTTCAATTTATGTAGATCAAAAATATATTTTATTTTCAAAACCTTTTTTGTAGGAAAAACTTAATGAATTGTTTTCGAAATTATGTTTATTTGAATACAACATATTTTATTTTTTATATTTTATACAAATTTTTATTGTACATTTTTTTGAATTTTTCGAAATTTACTTGAATTTCAATGAACTGGTGTAAATGTTTATGTAATATATTACATGTAAGACTTTTGTTACTTTCTGGTTAAAAGTATGTGTGTAAAAATGATTTTTAATTAAATTACAATGCCAACAGCTAAATGCAAATTTACCTACATACAAACAACGGTAGTATTAAAATTAAGGGTTGCAGTGGGTTTGTGTACAGTAGTACCAGGAGTTGTTGCTGCGTCAGCTCGAGTAGTACAGAGTAGGAGCAGTAAAGGTAGTGTGACGTCCGAGGCATAATAGAGTGGCATTTACAAAGTATCAACCAGCAACCAGTTCTGTGTGTATGTGTGTAGTAGTCATAGTAAAGAACACAAACAAAACCTGATGACATTATATATTGTTTATGTTTTTATTACAAATGTAAAATTATATAAAAACAAAAGATGAAACCGCAATATAACATTGTTTATATTTTTCTTTAAATTTTTATATCTGTTAAGGCATACATATGTACTATATATTAAAATGATTACCAGCGAAATAAATAAAACAACACGATAAAATGTTAAAAAAAGAAAAACAGATAACAGAATTTATTTATTACTAAAATAAAAGTTTTGTAGTGAAAAATATAACAGAATCTATTTAACTAACAGCGTCTTATGTGTGTTAATGCAGTAAAGTTGAATGTGTGAGATGTGTTGTATACTTTTAGGTGTTGACATAAAAAATTTCCTTTTTGCAAAAGGGAAATTTACTATTGGCTAGTGAAAACTGTAATTCAATGATAGTTTTTGTATGTTTTTTATATATTGATTATAGTGTAAATTGTTTTGGTTTCTTAAAAACTAATTATGGAAATAGGTATGTATGTATGTTCCTTTAATGTCAGGTAAAGTATTTTACAAAATAATGGGGTAGATTTTTAGTGTTTATATAGAAAGTAGTGATTACAAATTTAGCAATTTCATAAACAACTAGTAGTAATAATTGCCTTCAGCTTGTTGTTTTGTAATACCATGATGGATATTGTGCATTGGCAAAAAAAAGTATTTTGATTTTAAATGCATAAATAACATACATATAACATATCATGGTGTACGTATAAAAAAGTGCAGAAAATTTTGTTTCTTCCATATAAAGTACAGCTCAAAATTATATCGCACTTTAATTTATTTTTTAATTCATTATATTTTTTCAAAAAATTAAAAAAAGTGGTTTGTTTTTTGGTTTTAAATTAACATATTCACCACCATCGTGAATAAAAATTCCACATGAAATTTGTTCCCTTTTATTTTTTTAACATTGAATTTTAATAGGAAAAATATGAAAAGGGAACAAATTTCATGTCGAATTTTTCTTCACGATAGGGGTGATTTATTCAAATTTATTAAATTAATATCACAATTCAGTTTAATAGAAGAAGTCTCAAATTAATAGTGTATAATTATAGCACACTTAAAAAATCTAATTCATTTTATGAAAAGTTGATCAACATTTGAACTTAGTATGATGAAATACTTCCTCCTTTGGCTTTTAAAATATATTTGATCCGGTTTGGAATTGATTGAACCAATTTGTAGCAGTCATCTATGGTTACTTTAGACCAAATTGGTTTTATAGCGCTGATCAATACACTTTTAGTTCTTGAAGGTCACGATCAATAATAGACTACAAGTTTTCGATTGGGTTGATATCTGGCGATGTCAGTGACCAATCTAATAGGGGAATACTATTGTTTCTAAACCATGCCATCGACAATTTCGCCTTATGACAGGGGGCATTGTCTTGTTGAAAGTAGGCTTGAGTTGATTTAGCGCCAAAAATTTTATCAAAATATGATTGAAGTTCTTCGGATATTAAATCAATTTAGCTTCTAGTATTTAAACTACCTTCATAAAAGAGTAATAAGCCGGTACCATAGGCTGTAAAACATCCCCATACTCTAACAGAGCCACCACCACCTTGTATTCTTGGCTGGAAGCAAAATGGTTGATCCTTCTCCTACATTATTCGTCGAACAAATGATCTATTTTTACGATTTATCAATTCAAAGTGGGATTCGTCACTAAAACTAACCTTATTCCAATCCCTTTCAATCTAATTTGCATACTTCTTACACCAATTTAATCTTTTTTTGTTTGAACCTTGTTTCGATAAGGACGTCGTTTCTTGGTGTAGCTCTTAAGACCATGGTTAACAAGTCGGCGACGGGTTGTGCTGGCACTTATTGACTTCCCAATGGTAGATGACCATTTAGAAGCAAGTTGACGACTACTATCTGATCGATTTCTTTTACACATTTGCACCAACTGTGCTGTTTTAACTGAAACTGAAGAACACATTTGAGTCAAATTCCATGAGAAAATATACCGTTAGTTCATTTATCAATATGTTTCAAGAGAATGTTCTTTAATTTTGATACATCAAATATTGACATTATGTAATCATTCCATTTTCACCTTTTCATCTAAATTTTATTATCCCCATTTTTTTGCTCATTGTATTCGTAGAAGTATGTATAAAGAAAATAAAAAATAACAATAAACGTTTTTCTATGGGTTAATTTTGCGCATAAACTCATGGAAACATTTATTTTAAAAGTGCGCTATAATTTTGAGCAGTACTTTATTAATAATGCCTCTATTAAGCGTTGTATGACGCTGTTTATTTTACTCACGTGTTGTACCCTGTTTCTAAAAGAATTTATAGGTTTAAACTCTAAAGACAAAATTCCCTTTATTGTAAATTTTATCTTTCTCCCAATTCTGTACAACAGGTTTTTACTGCTTAAATTATTCTTAATTAATTAATAAAATGATTGCAGAAATGCCATTAAAACAAATTAATATTTCTTATTACAGTTTATTTGACCTTTTTTTTTAATTAATATTTTAGTAATTCTTCCAGCTTTTAAGGTTTTTTTTTAATAAAATTGTATTTCTTATTTTCGATATTTCGCTACGTCTTTGTGTAGCATCTGCAGGAAAAGTCTTTTTATTTTATAAATTTTAAATTATTTGTCATAGGAAAAAATATATGAAAATTTTTTTTACATAACAAAATAATTTATAGCAGGTAAAAAATATTACTAATTATAATTTATACAAAATTATAACAAATTTTGAGAAAATAAAACTTAAAACAAATGTCGCAACTGTGGCAAGATTATATGGACTAACAACCATATAATTGTGCACCATTCCTAGTATTTATAAAAAATGGTCTTTAAAGATATTTTCTTATAGAAGCAAATTAAGTAAAGAGTTAATAACTATTTGTCTGCACCCGAACATATTTAATATTAGTTTTTATAGTTTTTATTCGACCTTTTTATTTTTATCTTTCGGATTCTACATTTTTTATTTTATTCCTCAAATTGACACGTTTTTTACTTTATGACTTGTTTTCTATTTTTTTCAATTAAAACTTAAGCCTTGTCAAACTCTATTATTCATGCAAAAGCATCTGTGAGAATTGTAAACTTTCATTTACTTTCATTTGCTTTGGCAAAACTTCTCAACTTCAACTTCTTATTTTAATTATTTCAAACTTAAAAATGTATCTAAAAAACTACAGCTTTATAGAAAAATGTTCTATGTATTTGCAGCCTTAAGACTGCAAAAAAAATAACAATAAAGTTAAATCAGTGAACAAATTATTAATGTTTGAATAAATAAATAAATAACTTTAAGTAATGCTAATTTTAAAGGAAACTACATAATTCGTTAAAGCAACATTGTTGAAGCTATTGCAACTTGTTCTCTCTAAAGTTTTTCATTTTTTAAAAACGAACGGCAATTTCAAATTTCACATAGAGAAGAAAAACATCCAAAATTAATTAATTATGTTTTGTTTTATTACATTTTGTGCAGGGGTAAATATGGGGTACATTGAAAACAACTATTCGAACTCCAACAATGGTGGCAGTGTCAATTCACAGGACTCTTTGTGGCAGGTGAAAATGTCAGGCGCCGCAGGCAATCAACAGAATATGATGCCAGTGTCTCACAACAATTATGTTGAACAGCAGCCCACCTACGGATATGATCCATTGACACATGGAGGTTATGGTGGCGTAGACGATTATGCACCATATCCACAGCTGACAGCAACACCCAGCCAACACGGCGATGAATATCATAATTTACGTAATAGCCAAAATCCATCTAGGCAAGATTACTGCAGTGATCCCTATGCATCAGTACAGAAACCCAAAAAACGGGTTGACCAGCATTTAGGTAAGTTTCTAAATAAATTTCATATGTATAACAAATAACAAATAATGGATAATTGTTAATATTTTTCCATTTATATTTATCTATATAAGCACCTATACATATGTATGTGTATAAATATAAATTTGGAATAGTGTAGTATAAGGCAGAATTATTTATCTATAGTATACACATGCATTTCATTTAAATTTATGTTATTGGTAATCAAGAACAACGTTGTTGTTCTTGGTGCTACTGCTGTTGGTATTGAGTAGTGTTGCCATATTTTTCCTAAAAAAATGACAAAGTGCGATTTGACGATTTTAAAGATCATAGCTTGGGAATAATGATTAGAAATCATAATGATTAGCAATTGGATTAGAAATTTTAATTGTGCTGAACAATTGATTAATTATGATTAGTTAGCCATTTTAGACGATTACTAAATGATTAGATTAGAAATAATCAAAAATCTAATCACAATTAGTGACGATTAGCATTTCTAATCAAATCTAATCAAAACTAATCCAAAAAATAATTGATTAGATTTCTTGATTATTTTTGATTAGATTTGACTAGTTTAACTATTTTTAACTATTTTTGTGAAAAGAAAATATTTATTTATCACATTTGTTGCTATATTTACATAATGTAACAGTTTTTGAATATTGCATAAAATTGCATACGGTGCACCCTGTTCTTAAACTAAACACTTGACACAGCTGGTTCACTTTGTTGTTGTTGTTTTGATTACATTTGATTAGAAATGCTAATCGTCACTAATTGTGATTAGATTTTTGATTATTTCTAATCTAATCATTTAGTAATCTGAAATTTTTATCAAAATTCAATTCTAATGATTAGATTATTTTATTTTTCTAATCGTAATGATTTCTAATCGAAATTCCCAAGCTATGACGAGTATTTCCGATTTTGCCGATTTTTATATCTAGTTTTGACGATTTTACATAAAAATTATCTGGCAACAGTGGTGTTGAGGATGATGCAGAGACAATTCTATGCATTAACATTGTGTTGTTTCTTCTTTGGTAACAGGTTTCTTCTTTTCTTGTTAAATTATTAACAGGGTCGTTTTTATAAGTATTTTACAAAGTCAGCATTAGATAAATTAAATTGACATTTAATACGGACAATGATGATGATGCTGTTGCTTTTGCTGCCACTTGCTTACAGCAACTAACTGCTGGTAAATAGCTGTTATTAAATGTACGTTTGTATGTCTAAATGTTGGAGAGTGTGTGTTTTAATACGTTCCAACTCAAGTGCTTTTAAATAAATCACCAAAGGACCTTAATAGCAAGCATAAGGAGAAGAAAAGTAATATTAATATGCCTATTAACAAAAAACTTAACTTGGCCAAAAAGACATGAGATTATAACATACAACACACACATACATATTTGTATACATTAATACATACAAAACCACATACAGGCTTTTGTATTTCAACAGCTTTGGCACTGAAAATGGCTGTATGTAGTATGTACGAGCAAGTGGTGTAACCATTCATGATGTAGTAGATCAAAAATAATTTGACTTTTGCTATTTTGCGTATGTATAAGCATAAGATTAAATAAGCATGAATGTACTCGTATGAATGCGTGTTTCTCTGTTCGAATGTACGAGCAAAATGGATAATAATGTGGTTGTTGTCTATGTAACCAGCAACAACAAGAGCAGCATCATGAGCAACAGCAATGGCGACAGTAATAGCAACCGATTATCCTTGTATTACAATTGCTGATTGTCCTTGTGGTTTAGACGTGTACAAGCCAATGAACCATTTTAAATATTCTCACACATTTAAATTCTCCTATATTTTCTCCCTTTTATACTTAAATACCAGTCGATTTATCTATTTTTATTATTCTTCATGTAGTTGGAACCGTGTATCAGAGAATGACAAAAGTATGGTTATTTGTACTCTTTGAGTATTTACATACGACGCAATATAAATCAAACCAAATACATATCCAACGTATTTTTAATAACAACAGCTACAATACCTACAACTATACGTTGTTGGTTGTTGAGTGAGCAGTTATCTATACTTTTTTTTCGCAGTACACACAGTTGCAAGTAAAGTTGTATCGAGTATCTGACATGTCCGTACTTAAAAGTATGAGATGCGTATACGTATATATATATACTCAGGATACTCATGTATATACTCAGGCTATTTTGAAAACAAAAGAAAGAAAAAAATATTAAACCGCTATGCAGCAGAAAAATATATTTTGGCTTTGCATATAGGAATTTTATGCATATGTATTTATTTTGTTTCTAAACTAAAATAATAATTAAATATGTATGTAAATATGAAACAAAAACACAACAACAAGTGATCTGACTGCATAAGCTGATTGATGCAATCAACTGTTATTTTTTCTACAGGCTAAATACTTATACTTACAGCTCTTTTCTACATATAAGCATGAGTATGACAGATAACCAAACAAAATCTACACTAGTATTCATACAAGCAAGGTATTTCATTTTATTAAGTTAGATACGCAGAAATATTCTTGCTAGCATGTATTGTACATACACGTATGTGTTGCAAAACAAATACATACGTAAGAGGGAATCTTTTTTTGTAATAGTGCATTTACACTTGTAATTTTCAAACTAGTTTATGATCATAAGCTACTTTCATAAACCATACCGTTTACATTAGTATTTTTGACAGTTAAGTGGTTTATCTTTGACAAGTCATAAAACAGCTGACTTTAATATTAAACATTTAATAAAAATATGGACGTTGTTATGAAAAAAAAAAAAAAAAATAAAATTTGTGTTTTTCATCCAGGTTGAATAAAATTCAATTACATTTAAAACAGAGTTGTATTAGCAGAAACTGGTTGTTTGTAACTAGTTTATCTCAAAAGCTAGTTACAAAACCTGTTTGTGATTTGTATGGATAAACAAGTTTCTCAAACTAGTTTATCACCATAAACAACTTATAACTGGTTTAAGGCGTAGGTGTAAATGCACTATAAAATACTTGAGTATAGAAATAACTGCAAGTATGAATAAATACACGAGTAACTTTTATTTTGAGTACTGCTTGTCATTCTCTGCCGTGTATGTACATGTGAGTTTAGCGTGATTTTTATGGTTCCTAAAACTCTCTGTTATCATTTGTTGATTGCAATAAAAACAAACAGCAAATTAAAACATTAAAAATAATCAGCATTTTTTTTTAAATAAATAATTAAAAGCAGTTTCCAATTTCAGACCACATTCATTCAAATGTGACCTTACCCTCTGATAGGACATTTCCCTATCAGTTCTGGGTACATTTGCTTCCCCCTAGAAAAATTTCATTAGAGTACTTGGAGGCAAATTCAATATTGTAAAAAACATTTCTCAATTATATTTAAAGCAAAAAATAAAAAGCTTAACAAAAGTCCTTTTCAATACCCACTATCCTCTTGCTGACTTTAGTTTTAATTAATCATTTTTAGTCTTTATTATTTTTTGTCTTCTAAATTAGCTTTTCAATATTTATGAATAGATTTTCTTTCGATTGTAGATTAGTTTCAGTTTATTTTGTTTTGCTGCTGTGTTTGTATGTAATGTTAATATGTATGCAATCATATTCGAACATAGGGTTTAACTATTTGTCATAAAATGTCAAAAAGTTTATTTTAATAAATCACTTATTATGACATAGACAGACGGAGAGTGGACAGAGAGAAAGAGATCGACTTTAGTGAGTATGTAGTTTGAAAAGTTATAATACTTAAAATGGAATTTGGTGTATGATAAATTCATAAATTAATGAGAATAATGTAAGATTACTGTGGTCAAAGGATGCGTATAAATGTATGAGCTAAAAGATAATTTCTAAAATTTTTGTTTCACAAAGTGTTGCTGCTTAAAGGATAGGATTATATGTGAAGTTTTAACTATGGAACATTTTTTTTTAATTATGAAGAAGAAATTTAAAATTTTTGCAAAAACTATTTTCTCTTAAAACAATTTGGGGGTTTGTGATTAATAGTTATAAAATTGTATTTCATGTCATGTCTATTTTCAGATTTACATCATTAATTCTCATACAAGATGTTTTAAGCTTCATTTTACTTAAAATTCCTTAAATTTAATATAAATTTTCATAAAATATATTTATATTTGCTATATACGAGTATGTACATACTTTCAACGTTGAAATTATTCTGTTAAATTTTGTTCACTGTAAATAATAAATTCCTGTCTATTCAACCAAAAAATTTAAAAAATATGGTAGTAGTAATAAATTCCATATTTTACCAAATACATTTTTAATAATTAATCAACTATTGAATTAATTAAAGTTGCACGTACCAAACGGTTTTCCACCTTCAACACTCTAACCTCACACAGTCGAGGTCATGGCCATAAACCGACTAGAGAAATAAGTAAATTAAAATAAATGTTTGTTTTATTTAGATTTTTTTAACAACATCCATCCCTATACATAGTTTAAGCCGCATATGCAAACAAGGCATAAATTATGCTTAGAGAAAAAAAATGCTTCAAAATATTATCGTTTACATAAACATGCATAGCTGTTTCTGTAACTGTGTATGTATATAAGTTACATATATCCCCATTTAACATTTTTTAGCTGGAAGTTTATATACTCGTACATCCCTATCTGCTCCTTGTGTGTATATGTAAGTGTTGCATTTTATTTTAAGCATGGTCAAGTGCCACTGAAGTTTTAAATATTTCGAAATTTATAAAGATTAAAAACACATTAAAATAAAATACATTTTTACTAAGACAAGACTTAAAACACTCAATTATTAATTAGCTAATTGAATTCAAGTAGAAGTTAACAGTTTATTTAATTTCGATGTGTAAATAGATTTATTCCTTGAATCGAAGTATGTCCCAGCATTGTTCATTGATTTTGTCTCATTAGTAGTGTAGTGAAAAAAGGGTGAATAGAACAACAGAACTCAATGGCAAATCAATTCAATAAATATTTTTAAATACAATAGTTGTTCTTTTAACATTTTATTCTTTCTTTTTCATCTCTCAATTCAAATAGACCTTTAATGGAGTAACCAGGCAACACATTGAAATGTCAATATTGGGGGTGTTGATAGATAATATATATAATGTAATGCCACAGCTCTATTGGGTATTAAGTAGCTACTATAGTCCTCCATATATTTAAAAATTTTTCTATATTTTTTTTAAACCCATTTGTATACTTTTTCAATACATACTTTATTTTACATAAAATGTGCTGCTGTATATACAATACATACATACATATGTATTGTATACATATGTATATGTATTGTAGGTACGTTGTCTTTTAGGAAATCTGAACAAAAATAGATAAAACAAAAAAGTGCTGGAATCCATAAAGTAGAAAATCTGTAAGTAATACTATGTATTAAAAAAACATTCCAGCAGATATACAAACGTACATATCATATATGTATTTATATATGTACATATATGTATGTACATTTCTATATACAGCTTGTTCGTAAAGGAGCATTGGAGTAGTACTTTAAAATTTACTTAGTATGGATATAACTTTTATACAAAAGGTTTTTTACTAAAAACTTAGAACAACATTGAAACTATTATTTAGCATACTTTTAGGCTGTACTATTGCAAATGTGAAGTTTTGATGAAATGACTTAACCCTTTAACGACCAAACTTAAATCTGACTTAAAAATTACTTTCAATTACCAATAAACTTATTAGTGACTGTTACCAGGGCTATCTGCATTAATTAAAAGTAGTCTCATAATGACTTATTTCGAAGTAAAAAAATTCCCATAATTTTTGCCAATATTTTCTGACTTGGTTCCCCCATAATAACCAATGTCTACAAAATACACATATGGATGTATGTATGTGGAAATGGAAAATATATCACCAAATGGCCGTCAAGGGTTTAATATGTTAGTTTGTCATAACACATGCATCCCAGCAAGCCATATGAGTCCGAAAAGAGTCTTTTCTGACACCGGAGCGTTAACGCTCTTTATGAGCCCAAAAAACAATCATAATTGCTCCGAAAACCTTCAGAAAAGAGGGTCATTACATTCGAAAATGGTCCGTCAGAAAGAGCTCTTAGACAATGTCAGAAAAGAGTCTTTTATGAGGGTTTTTTTGGGCTCTTAAAGAGCTGTTAGATAATGCCAGAAAAGAGTCTTTTATGAGGTTTTTCTTGGGCTCTGTGTAATCTTGTTTTTATCATTCTTGTGTGGTACAGCTATGTTTTTTTTTGTTCAAAGCACAAATAGCAGGAGAACAACGCTTTGGTACACACATAATTAAGTAAAATTTCTAAGTCATACTGCGTGTCGACTCAGGACAATAACAAGCAATATTTTCTTTCACTCCGAAAATGCTCTTTAGTTGGACTCTTTTCTGACTCCTTTTTTTGGAGCGCTCCGAAAAAGCTCTTTTGTTGGACTCTTTTCTGACTCCTTTTTCGGAGCGCTCCTAAAATGGTATGCTGGGATATATACATACATCAACTTACAACCACATACATATATAAGAAAAAGTCTTTATAAATGTCTTTAAAAAATGTTTGTATGTAAGTAAATTTTATCTTAAAAATAAAACATTTCATAGTCTTAAAAATCATATGATAGAACAATAGCTGAGATTAGTTTTAAATTAAATAAATTTAAATAAAATAAAAAAGTTTTTTCGAGCTCGAGGCCAATTATTTGTAAACAAATATATACATTATTTATTAAATTATTTTCTCCAATATTTCGATATCCATCGGATATCATTATCAAGGAATGAGTTACAATTATATTTGTAAGAGACGTATTATTATCTTTACACTCAATAATAAATAATTAAATGTGAATTGTAATCGAATATTTTATTTAAACATAATATAACAAAATTATATAAATTAAAAAGGTTTTTCTACTTATGTATGCGTAAAATTTGTGTGAACGCGCTAGCACCGAGGCACGTGTGGGAAAAAATATATTTGGTCAATACAAACTCGAATTAAAGACCACTTAATGAGTGATCTTTGTGATAATTTTCTTCAAGCCGCAACGATCTATATATTCACCTCCTAGATTTCAAATAACGGAAAGTCAATACAATTTTTTTAAATCACTAGGCGCCTGTTTTCCGGCAGGCGACTATAACGCTAAGCACACATTCTGGGGATCAAGACTGATTACACCAAAACGTCGTGTTTCATTTAACACAATTTCTAAAATGGGATTACATGTGATTTCGAGCGGAAAACCGTCACATCACTCACCCACAATTGTTACTATATCGAGCCCCCGTGATAGTGTATCCCCGATTGGTAATTTAGCGATAATTTAGCAAGAATAAATTGGGTTAAATATAGAAAATACCTATCTGCACATTGTTCTGAAAACATACCGCTAAAGATACCAGAATATATCGATTAATCTTATGAGTTTGAATGATGATCTTAAACGGGGTGCCCAACTTGCTGCCCCAACTCCCCGACTAACTAGATATAACATAATTTATTCTGCAGATGTCCAACGGCTTTTAACTGAAAAAAGGATAACTCAAAGAGAGTGGCAATTGCACAGATTGCCCCAACTCAAATCTAAGCTAAAATATTGCATAAAAAGACTTAAAGAGCTCCTGGAATATCGAAAAATTTAATCACTAAATAAATACTTAGAAAGTCTGGACGCAACTACGCAATCAGATTACTCACTATGGCGAGCCACTAAAAATCTTAAAAGACCTGGGGGTTACTCTCTATTGCGATGCAAAAGCAAATGCGATGCGATAACCGTACAATTTGTATGCTTATCGCATCGCAATAGAGAGTAACCCCCTGTCTTATGTAAGCCCCACTTGCGAAACTTAATTAGTGGTTGGGCAAGAAATGACACTGAAAAAGGCAATCTGTTTGCTAATCATTTAAAAGAAAGTATTTACTCCAAACACATCAAATGAAATTATTGATTTGCACACCATTTAGTGTTATTATTCACGAAATAAGCACTAGTTGAAAAAACGTTAGATGGCGGACCCGTTATAAAAAATTCGAATATCCATAAAGACCTAAACGTGCCTTTGGTAAAACCTGAGATCCCAAAAAATGCAGAAAAACACTTAAAAAGCTTGAAGTACACCCAAACCCATTAGCCAGCAACATATTAAATAATAGTGGCTATATTCGACTAAGAAGAAAAGATACAGCGGATCTGAGCCGAAGACATGGAGGAAGAATGCCAACTTAATAAATAAAATATATAATGGTCAAACAATCTTCGTCTGAGTGCCCGATAGACTAGGCGATAATGTGCCGGACTATCAGTCAGAGGGTTGCGGGTTCGATTCCCGCCAAAGACTCTGGGTGTTTTCTGCAGACAAGCCAAAAAAAGCTTCGCAGTTTGTGTTTGTTAATTATTAAGTTAAAAACTGAATTAATTAAAATTCAATAATTACAAATTACATTATTTGGAATTATATTATATATTTTTGTCCGGCACTGGCTGAAATAATAATTGAAACATTTTTTCAAGATACAATAAATAAATAAATGTAAAAAAAATTAATTAATCTAATTTTGCGAATAGTATTGTTTAAAATAAAACAAGTTTCATAAAGTTAGTTCTTTGACGTGTGACAGACTGTCAAGTTATTTCCTACTAAGAAGAGCGCCATGATAAAGTTATAAGTTCGTTTTATATAAAGTGCTAGAAGTGAACACTTAGTTCTATTCTCAAATGTTATAAATAATTAAAGCTTGGCAAGCCATTTAAAAATATATAATATATTACACTTTCTTGCACATATAATTTGTTGCAGTGTTTAAGAGAAACATTTTGGATAATATCATTGTTTTTTTAACAAATCAAATATTTATATACATATTTTATTACATAAACATAATTGTATTGTTACAATACTTGCATTGTAATTAAACTTACGTTTTAACTCGTTTAGATTTAATCTGTTTTTTGCAAAAAAAAAATATGCTTTAATAAACCAAAGACAAAAGAAATGAAAAAATAAATAAATGTTTCAAAAGTTGTAACCCATATTCTTTCATAGAAGTATTTCTTTTAAGAATTAAAGTCAAGTTTTATTTATGTATAAATATTTTCATTTATTTATTTATTTATTTAGTTTTATTATTTCTCGTTTGGTTTTTGTATAATATAAAAAATGAGAGAAAAAAAAAATAAATAAAAATGCATAAATCTTTTTTTAAGTGGATATTTTTAACATGGAGAACAAAATCCTTTTAGTCCATGAATTTTGTCTGTATTTTGTACCCTTTTCAAACAAAAATAACACAACTCGGGCAACAGTAGCAACGACAACAACAATCAAATACAATTTTTCTCAAGTATTTTAGTGTGTGAGTGTGGCTTTATACTATCTATATTTGAGTGTATGAGAGTTTGTAGATTTTTACTCTACAACAAACACAATAGATATGTATGTATGGAAGTAAAATGTTGGCTGCTCTTTTGTATTGTTAACACAGCGTATTTTACAAAATAACTTGCATATTTTAACTCTTTTAACTTGTGTAATAACACTAACACACAAACAAATAACTTAATACTCATATACATATGAAAATACATCCTTTTACACATTCACAGATATCTTTGTTTTGGAGCTCCTTTTTGGTTTCTTTGTTTGGTTGTTTTTGTAGACTTGTTTTTAATTCAACATTTAAACAAATATTTGTAGTTTTAATACCAACAACACATATTTACTCCATTTTGTATTTTATTCATAAACAAGATGTAGGAAATATGCAAACACATGCATGCACAAGCACTCGTAAATATACTACTCTATATACATAAATTTATTTATGCTATACTCTTTGCAGGAATGTTTATAATGTTAAAATAATATGTATGTATGTATGCAGTGCTTAGTTATGAATTTGAAATACTTACTTAAAATAAAGACATTAATAAAGTACTCCAATGTTTGATATTGTACGAGAAGTAAACTATGTTGACAATTGTGTGTGTGTGTTTGGATAAATACATACATATGTATGTATGCCGGTCAGCAAGCTGTATAGCAAATTGTTTTTGTTACAAATATTTACATGCAAACAAAAATTTAATTTCCGACTTAGCAGAAATCTTTTCGTACACAAAACCGGATGTGTCTGCCATTTTATATAGCACCTACATAATCCTTAACAATTTAATTTGAATTTAATTAAATGCCAAAGATTTATTTGCAATACTTTTTCAGTGTTTCTCGTAATTAACACATGCATTAAGACTTTGTTTGCCAGTAATTTTAAATACATAATATGTATGTTGAAAATCTAACTAATTTTATAAATCGCATATTTTTTCAATTTTAATTAATTTAAAGGCTTTTTAAACCGATCTACTAACACTAAATGTCGACTTTTTTTTACTTATTCTTATCTAAAGCATTTTTATATTATCTATTTACTTCAAGCAATCAAATTGTGTGTTCCATGAAAATGAGAAACATTTGATTTTTCAGTTTTTATGGTCTTTAAAAAAATGTTATGAGTTTAACAGTTTTTTTAATGTTTCCAATTTAAACGCCTATGTGTATGGAAGGCCATTTCACGTATTACATATTCTTTAGCAACTTGTTTTATGTACTCCTCTTTTATAAAAGAAAATTGCTATCAATTAGCTATTTTATTTTTTCCAACAACCAAACACTCGAAACCCATTTTATGTTGAGATTTAATTTAAGAATTTTTTATGGCATACTTTGAAAAGTGATTTATCGCTTTTTGTGCTGTTACTTTTATGATCCTTAAAGTACGCTTTCAAACATTATTTATGGTAATTATTATTTTTACCTTTTTTTTAAGGATATTTGTTAATGTTTAGTTGTTATTTTAACTAGAAATAAACAGACATACATACATAATTAAAATATGTTTGCTATTAAAAATCTTTGAGAACTGTTAGTATTACATTTGTCTGGCATACATACATATATAATTTTGACGAATAATTTTAATGAAAATTATAACTAATGGATCATTTGCTATAAACTACAAAAAATGCATCTTGTAAACTCATTTATTTAATTAAATCTTTGTACCAAAGAGATTTATGTTCTTTGTGTAGTTTAACGTTATCATCATCATTGTTATCAATATCACTTTCTTCAACATATTCAACATCTCATTCACCAAGGTTACAAGATAACACTGGAGCCATAATGGACAAATAGGGCTTAAATAGAGGGCTGGTTAATCAGTGTTTGAGTTCCAGTAAATAATCTTGCAAGTGGGTTCGAATGGTTTGCAGCTTCAAGATATATGTATGTATCTCTCACGAATTTTTCTGAATTCATATTTAACCAATGGTACTTCTAAATCTCGATGGATGTTTTCACATCTTATATACCATGATCCTAAGAATGTTCGATTGGGCTCTCTGTAAAAGATCAATTCTGGTATTACTTGCAGTTTTCTAGTTTTTCTATACATTTAAAAATTAATTTTATTTTGAACAGTGTTCACTCTTTTATTTTTGAAACCAGAGTAAAACTTTGTTATTTAAGTAATTTTTATACATTCAATATTTTTCTATATATGTTATTTGTGTAAATTTAAAAAAGTCTGCAAATATTAATATTTCTTCCAGAGCGATTCGATAAGAGCTCAATATTATTTTTAGTAGTTTTTGTTTGGCTTTCATCAAAAAAAAAAAAAAAAAAAAACGAGTTAAAAGTGGTTTTTGATTTGTATGAGAAAACTGAATAAATTTTACTAGTTTTTCAATCAAAAACCAAACAAAGCCAAAACTATTATGGCGTTTTCTTTTCTGGCAAAAATGTTACACGTTTTTCCCATTTCGCATATTTTTTAATTTTTTTATGTTCTTTTCTGAAAAATGTCAACACTGCTAAAGTGTAGTGTGTTCTTTTCTATAAATGTCGCACAATAAATTTAAAAAATGGTGCACCTTTCACACTCTGTATTTTTAGAGGGGGAGAATCGCACGATAAAACAACTGACTACTGATGCCAACTTTTGAGACTCAAAACGCGTAAAAATTTTTGAAAAAAAGGGCTAAATGGAAAAAAATCCATATAAAACCATATCCAATTTTCTTTTTTTTCGCGTTTTGAGTGACTAAAATCCGGCTAAATCTAGCCCGAAAAGGGCTAAGTTGGCATTGCTGCAGCTGACATTTGTTTTGTTTATGAATGTGGATTTGTGTTAAGAAACAAAAAAAAAATATACAAAATGGAAAATATTTTTTGTGTGCTGAAAAAATTTTGGATGACTTGTTGGATTCATCTTCATCATCAGATGATGATAAAATATTTTATATGATTATGGAAAGAAATCCACAACCGTGAGTGAAAGACTTGGTAAAGAACGTAATTAATGAATACTCTGAAGTTGATGTATGTCAAATTTCATAGGACAATATCTCCTAATTCTTATATATGTAATGTATGTTTATATACATATATAATTTTTATATTTGAGAAGAAGTATTAGTCGGGAAAGTGCCATAGGTCATTTTGATAAATATTCATTGTGTTATTTCAAGCGATCTTACCAGGGAGCTATCTGCTTCTTCTTTTTTAACAAAAAAACAAAAACAGCTGTACATGAAAAAAAAAATGTTACACTGTTGTAATTTTATGTTCTATTCTGACCATTAAAAATGCGACTTCTTTAAAATGTGGGGTAAACATTATAAAAATGTACATAATGAAGGTGTAACATTTTATTTCAGAAAAGAAAACACCATGAGATTTTGGTTGGTGTAAACGACATATAAAAAAGAAAATATAAATTTTAAGCACTAACGCATTTGAAATTCAATTAAGTTTATATTTTATTTTTTCCAATCGTTTAAACACTTCAAAAAGGCGTTACACTTTAGTTTATCTAAACTTTTTTCAATTTAATAGAAACCTTTTTATGTTTCATAAAAATTAAATTCTCTTTAATTTAAAGGCGCAGGTAAGGCCATTTTTATTTTCAAATATTTTGATTTCAAAAAAAGTTTTTTCATTTATTTTATAGAAAAACATAAACGAAGACGAAGCTTAACTATGTAGAAATGAAATAAAAGCCAAATAGCTGGAGAATCATAAAGTGTAAAAAAGATAACAACGACATGGAAAAGCACATACATACATTTAACGGTAGCAGTTACACAAATACTGTTAAATTCGTATACATACACAATACAAATAATGTAGATAAACGCACATACACACGTGCAATACATTTGTGATTATGCATTCAAACATTCTGCTAGAATCAGATTATCTTTCATAAATGTTTTTAATATTTCTTGATGTCTCGTGTTAGATACGAGTATTTTGGCATTAACCTCTTCTTTCTATCAGTCAATGTGTTCATGTAATTCATTCACAATTTCACGAGGCACTCCAAAATATTTCTGTTTGAAGTGTTTGTCATCTAAACAATAAATAAATTGCCAGGGTTGGTAATTCTGAAAAAATTTATTTTTATTATGCTTTTCAGATTGCACTCGTAAAATACACACGTTAATAATATTCAGATATATAACTATAGACAACAAAATATTTATTTAGAACATACACCACAATATCCAAGAATCTCAAATAAAAACAGTTTGAGCTTGTAAATACAATTAAATATAATTTACTTCCAAACTTCAGTCAATAGCTTTCGTGGTGGAATTTAATTAGGATAAGTTTCGATTGTTCATATTAATATGATTTCAGATACAAATGTAATTGTTGATCGAATTACATTTCCATTATAATCAATTATTCGACCAATTTAATAACAAAGAAAAAAAATTTTTAAATGATACATTTTTGTAAAGGATTTTTCAAGAATTTTTCAGTTTTCTATTAAATTCAATTCTTTTTTGTGTAAGTATACAACACACACAACATATACATACATAGGTATATGTTCTATAAAGCATTTCATACACATTCAAAATTGCATTTCAAAAGCAGGTCAACAAATCATGATTTCAATAGCAAACACGAATGGTTTTGCAATTATTCCTGTATATCGTCACTGGAACAACAGACTTTATTTTTCTTAAATTGTTATACGAGTAATAGAAATTAATAAAAAAAACACATAATTTGATCGGAATGGTTTCAACTCCGTATTTGCAAATCGATCGTTTTTGCTTTGTGTTCTCTAGATTCCGATCGATTTTGTTTATTCCCAAAAAAAATTTAAATCTCGGTGTTGCTGCCTGCCACTTGTAAAATCGCTAGAAAATAATTTGGTTTGCTAGCTTCTTTTTAAGATATGTTTAATATTTTATTAATTTTAAATGTCAAATTATATTTTCGGAGTAGACGCCACCAGCGTCCCTATTATCATTATTAGCTTGGCTTGGTGTGGTGACCATTTTCTACCCCGGAAAACATAAGCTGAAGTAATTGAAAATTTAAATTTTATTAAGTTAGCTCTAGTGGTTTCCATGCCGAAAAGTAAGTCTAATTTATGTATAAATCTTAAGCAAATTCCTAATTGCGGTATTTTTTATAGGAATTTTAATATAGGAAACATTGATTGAAACAAATTATATTTGAATTGAAATCAATCGTGTTCTTTATTCAAAATCTCCGTGGAAGTCACTAGTGAGGCGGTTTTTAACTTAAATATGGTAACGTTGTGTAAACCAAAACAAAAAACATATGATTTTTGTAATAAAAATAACAAAAGCGAACATAAAGAGCGCTAACAAAAAAATTTTAAATAAAAGTAAACAAAATTTTTTAAAAATGTCCGGAATTTCAATTGTTGCTGTTTTAAATGAACAAAGACATCAAAATGCAGTTTAGAAGCTACTAAGAAGAAATTTAAGAAATGCATATTATCGTCTGTCATATTCCAGTGCAAACAACAAACGTTTTCTTGTTGCTGGCACCAACTTTGAAATTTTTAACATTTTATTCAAATATCAATGAGATAATTAAAACAAAGAAACAATAAATAATAAAATTGATTATCTAGTTGTCATTATGAATTAGTAGTATGAGTTTTTTTTTTCAGTATAAAATCATAAAAAAAAACAATTCCACTTTAAAAATCTAAAGTGCTTTCAATCTGAAAAAAATTGTTTTTCTTTTTTTAAAGACTCAATTTACGGAATCAAACCTATTTTCGATCGGAATTAAGTTCTGTGATATGGCTGATAAATTTATTATTTAATAAAAGTTTGTGTTGTTAAGTACGTATGAAGCAGTACAAAAATAAATCTGATTATTAAGAAACCCTCCTTCTTGATATAATGATTAATATTTATTAATATTCACCCCTATCGTGAATAAAAATTCCACATGAAATTTGTTCCCTTTTCACATTTTCCTATTAAAATTCAATGTTAAAAAAATAAAAGGGAACAAATTTCATGTGGAATTTTTATTCACGATAGGGGTGATTATTAAAATATTCATTAGTAAATAATTACGCCTTCCAAGAAGCATTACTTGGTAAGTCTTCTAATTGCCCTTCTCAAGTATGCCTTCTATCAGGCATCTAACCAGTGGTGCTTAGGCAAAGCCTTGGCTACCACTGGCACGCCGTGTAAAATTGAAACGCGTCCTTGTGTCTGCAAAATAAGGGCATTTGAAAGGCCTCTTTACAGCATAGTTTTCCCGCTAGGATATATTTACATAGGCGTGTAAATATGAAAGTATATGTGTATTTTTGTAGTAGCAGTAGTGGGTAGTAAATGAAAAATAAATAAATTTTGCACATGCTGCTAATTGAAAACACATGCCATCAGGTTAATAGCACAAAAAACAACAGCAGCAAGAATTACAATAACATCAACATGCATAAATAAACCATTGTTGCAACTGAATGATGTAACAATTTCAATAGTGAATAAATGGCTACAGAAACTCTCTTCCTCACTCGTATACTCGTATGTTCAAATGTGTAACAAAACGAGTGATGATCATGTATGAGTGTATACGTACCCTGCAAATAACGCGACTAGTCCATACATGCATGTAAAGACTAGTCCAAAGAGGAGTAGGAGTACTCCAAAACTACTCCAAATATATTGAAAAAAGGTGGTCCATTTAACATTGCGATGTCCTAGGACTGGACCATATAACCCATCGGAGTAGTCCCAAAACTACTCCATGGAGTACTCACGAGGGTTAGTTTTAAACAACACCAACAACTCAATATGCAATCGTGTTAACACGAAACCATGTCGTTTAACTACAAACTCTTGTTTAACTATGACATGGTCCATGACTGCATTACATTGGACCATGTTGTGAGTAGTCCATATCATCTAAAATGGATCACGTAGTCCAATTTTATTTGCAGGGTATGTGTCAATTTTCACATACATATGTACATATTGGCATGTATGCATGTATAGATGTATGTGTATGAGTATTGTGTTGTTATTGGTTTTTTTACTTGCAATCAAATGACGGATACGGAAATTGTCAATTTCCATTGTGTATGTGCGTAATGAAATACAATGTGACACACTATTGTATTGTATTTATACATATGATTTACATAATGATTTTTTTAATGATTTATTTAAAAAAAAATGTGTGCAATAAAAAAGAAAAAAGAAAAAAAAATAAAGAAATGCAAAAGTGTAATATATTACATGTATACTTGTATACATTGTTGGTTTGTGGCTTTTTTTTATAGCAAAACAGTGTGTAAATGCTTTGTGTTTTTGTTTATAACTGTATTGACAACTATCACAATTGAGATTTCGAATATGCTCTTTAAACAGGTGCAAATCAGAGTATTTTTTACCATTTAAATGTTTGCTCTATATGTTTTTTTAACCCTTATGTGAGTGACAAAAAAAACACCTTTAACAGAGTGACAGGGTACCCGGGTACCACATACGATATATACGAAAGTTTCATATTATAGTACAATATATATAAAGATTAATGCTACGAAATGTAAAATAAGATCGGTAAGCGCGAGAAGGTAAAGTGTTATACAATGGATTCTTGCTCTCAAAAAGCTCGTTTAAACCGATATAAATGAAATATTAAACGAATGTGGTCATCACTCCCACATTCGTTTAATATTTCATGGAGAACTTATATCAGATGAACATATGCTGAATATTTGCGACATATATCAGAAGCATCAGATGCAGAAAAAATGGGATATATTGAGGCTAACGAGGATTTATACGATTCTGACGAGAGTGAAGAATTTGAAGAAACAACTGAACTCTGTGGAAAGGATGGTACGCGTTGGCGGCTTAATCCCTATTCAGAATACCAATTGAATTCCACTAACTTTGCTTTTAGCTAGGATGGGACATTGTGTTCGTATGTTCAAAAAAAAAAAGAAAGCAGTTGTTATGTTTTCTTCTATGCATACAAAGCCTGGCACGGAAAAGAAGAACAAGTCGATGGCCGTTAGCATTATTTTGTAATGCTATTGATGTAGCTGCTTTGGCAGCTTATATTATACATGCCGAATATAATCCAGAACGTAAATCAAAGATCGGCGATGACAATTTTTAAAGGATTTAAGTTTTCAATTGTGTAAAGCAAATATAGAACAACGTATGACCAACCCAAAAATAATTGCAAAACCTTTCACCCGGTCTGCCATACACCAAGTTCTTGGAACATTATTCATTCCTGGTGAACAAAAAGATAATTCAATTTCCAAAAATAGAGATGAAAGTGGCCGTATCAGAGTTGTCGGCAGGTGCTCTATTTGCAAAACTAATAGAAAAACTCGGAAAGCGTGCGCAAGTTGTTGTATTCCGATTTGTAACGACCATTCAATTAACCGTCCTCTGTGTGAAACCTGTTTCCAAAAAATTGAGTAAACTTTTTTTTTTTTTGCTTTTCTGATTTTTTATATAGTAAAGTGTATCTTATTTCTAATTTTTTTGTACTTTACTCAAGTCTTTTGCTTGAATAAATAAAAAAAACGAAATACACAAAATAACGGACACTGTCTTTTATTTTTCATTTTCATTCAATAAGAAAATATTCCAACAGGAATAAACCCACATTATTTTAAACTCATTTTCATTAAAATAAATCAAAATAATACTAATAAAAAAATGTTATGTTAAAAATTTCCATTAAGGTACCCGGGTGCCCTGTCACTCCGTTAAGGGTGAAAAAGGTAAATTGACCCACAGCATCCTCTCAAGTTAAGAAACTAAGCTAATGTTTATCCAAATATATCCTAAACACAATAATAAGAGTTCTCAAGTGGTTCCACTCCGTCAAGAAACTTGAAACCGACAAAAAACGCAATTAAAGTTTAAAAAGTTACCCGGGTACCCTGTCACTCACATAAGGGTTAATGAAAAATAAACATAAATTATACGTAATATAGACCAGACATTGTAATGTCGGATTTTGTTTTGTTTTACTTTTAAATATCTACAAAAGGAAAATAATTTTAATTTTAAACTACATGCTAATAATTTAATGTGAACCAATATGTATGTATGTATATACATATATTGTTTTGCATAAGCAATTTATATAACAAATTAAAATGAAAAATATTTTGTAATTTTCTATTGAATTTATTTTATACTGAAGGAAAAAAGCTATAACAGTCTGCAATATACAATACTGTTTTATACAAAATATATTTTATAAACATTTATCGATAATGTTGATAAATCTCTTTGATTCTATAACACACACACACACACGAACACACAAAAAAAAAGACACAGGATATAATAATTTACACAAAATGTGTTGAGTAATGATAGTATATCTACCTATAAATGCTTGGGTCAGTTTTCATAAAAACAATTCTAAAACATTCTTAGTCCCAATTTACACAAAGCAATTTTTATTGAAAAGACTGATACAATTTTTTTCCTTGAAATTTCTTCGATGTTCACTCAGCACAATTTTATTGTTATTATTGCTAATCGCTCGTATTTTTATTTAAAAGTATACATACATTTGTAATACGAATAAGTGAATAAAACGAATTGCAAGTACAATCAAGTGTGTACTCGTGTTATCATTTCTTTACCTCGATGTCTAAAAGCTAATCAACTTAGCTCAAAGAATTGCTTCGTGTCAATTGCGACTTATGTGTTTAGAAACTTGACCATACATTTTCCTACCCAGTAATGGATACAGTAAAATCAATATATAAAGGACTTTTTAACATCAATTTAATGAACCAAATATCCATTAAAATGGGTTTATGTTATGAGAGATTTCACTATGACTGCATGCAGTAGGTATTTATGGATGTGTTTGCCTTTATTCCAAAAGTTTGTACCAGAAACTACAATTTACTTGATAAATGTTAGATATATACCAAAAGGATATTGATGATACTTTATCCAAAAAAAAAAAAAAAAACAAGATGAAAACATTTATGCGTCAATGAATGTAAGATGAGTGAATTATGTACTTACATACATACATAAATAAATACATACAATATATGTATGTATTATTAGTGTGGTATTTTTGATGCATTTTTTTTTTGTGACTGAGATCAACTCTGAAAAATACAGTCAAATCGAATAATGTCATTTGCTGCTGTATGTGCTTTGAAGGTTATAAATGCTTTTACAAGGAGATGCCCAAATACCATTACTCCGATATGAAAAACTTGAAAATAGTTTATTCGAATGTTTAGCCTTTAAACATTTCAATCTGAAGAGATCAATTCTACAATTGATGCTGCATATGTTAAAATTATCCGATTGGACTTAAATTTTTGCGTACAGTGAAAGTGTCCGCACAGCTCAAAATTCTAAAAAAGAAAGTAAAAAGATAAACTACCCTAATGTATACATATGTAGGTATATAAAGTAAATGAATGGGTTTCGGTTTCTTTTGTTTTACATACCAGACTTATAGGCAGACACTAAAACTGATGACTAGACGATTGTGGTTTAGAACATTACGAGAAGGTACATATACATACATATGTATGTACATATTCGTAAATTAGAATGGTTCACAATGACATCTTTTAAGCGATGTTTTCCAACATATCTAACATTAAGAAGAGAAATTTAAAAAAGACCAAATAATACAAAATTAAACTTTTTTAATACATATTTTGTTCTTAGATCATCTGTAATAGTGCTGGCAAATTCTACTACTTTCCATTACTCAATAATATTCAATACTTTTCATTTGGGTACTCAATACTACTCGATACTTTTAACGGATTTTTTGAAAATGTAACGCATAGTTTTTATCTGCAAAATGAAGTAGTTTCTTCAAAAAATAAAAATAGATCTTCAACTATTATTAAATCAAAAATAAATGTAAAGCTAACTTTTAATTCAACGTTAACAACAACTTAAGAAATAATTAAAATAAATTCTTTGGAAAATTAATGAATTTTGTAGCTTACACATTGTTGTCTTTTTATACAGTGATGTATTTTTATGCACTATTTTACCCACTCAACTTGCTTAAAAATACAACTCAGAAAGTATCGAGTAACTATCTTTTGAGTATTGAGTATCCAAAAAAAAAGAGCAAATACTCGATACTCGGTACCCATTACTCAATACTTTGCCAGCACTTAGATCATTGAAGGGTAGTGGGTCACTCTAATTCATAGTATAAGAGCCTGTATATTCATGAATTGAAAAGCATCCATATTAATTCTCTTCTTTACACGTACTTTATATAATCCCCTGTTACACTTACACAATTATTTATGCATTATGAAAATTGAGTATTGGGGAAGTTTAATTATTAAACGCGTTGTGTATTTATATGATTGTTTATTGTTCTTAATTAGTCTACCTTTTAAATTGTTTATAGCCGAAAATGTTTAGTTATCATGCAACACATGAACATGAAACATGAACTCTGAAAGTAGTCTTTCTTCCGAACTGATAATTTAAAAGTGAGTATACTTAAATACTACAACAACTTTCAGGAATAAAAATAATTGAATTAATGCCTCATTAGAGAAAAATGTATGTTGGCAGTTATTGCCCTTTGAAAATATATTTATATACAACAAACATACTCGTATCTTAAGATTATATATGAAATACACATTATAAATAAGTACATTTGTGCATTTATGATGTGAGTGAAATCATGTCAACTTGATACAAATGGTTGATGTACATGTTTATTTATATTAATTATAAATTAATTCCTATGCAATTAATTACTCAATCAAATGCTTTTGCAGCACTTGAACTAAAACTAAAATGACTAAAATCTAACAGAAAACCAATGATTATTTTATTATTTAATAGCCAGTTAATAATTAAACTGGTTTCCCTCCAGTGTTTTAAGTGATTTTCTTTGAAATAAAATTTAAATTAAAGCAGTTGCCATAAATGACCATTTCAATGCGTCGCTCTGGCTGTATGCCATGTGTCGTTTGTTTGCGACTCTATTTTTAACACCGGAAATGAATATCAAACGGGAAAAGCGAATGCAATCCGAAGAAAGGAAACCACTTTAAAAAATCCAATACTGGAGAAAAAAATATCCAATCCGACACATGCCTTTATACAGACGAGTATGTATACAGTGTGTCACAAAACTATTTCGCATACTCATTTTTTTGGGAGAAATTTGTTTTTTATGCTTATATAAAATTGTAAAAAATAAGTGAACAAATAAGTGAAACAAATTAATAGATATTGATAATAGATAATATATGGAATAGGAAATCCCAAAAAATTGTTAAAAATATTAATTTTTATTTAGTTATTGGTGAATTTTATTAATTTGCATCATAATTTTAAGATGAGAAAAGCATTTTGCTTTTTTAAATTACTGTTAATTATAATTGAAGATCTTTGTGTTAAACATGACAAAAGAAAAAGAATTAAACACTTAAAAAAAATAGGTCCGAGCATTGGCAAGTGTTTGGTACTGTACATTGTCCTAAATTTTTGTGTTAAAAATATCAATATTTGTTTGTAGATCGATTTCACGGCTCTGAAATTACTATATTGTTCGGAATGAGCCTATATCTATGGTGGTCCATATACAAGATTTCCCTTCACAAGAATGCAGCCTAATACCACCACAGAACTGCCATAATAAGTAACCGTGGATTTAATATTGCTTATATTTAAGAGTTTATTTGGCTGACGCCATACCCGTATATATTTATGGCTCGCATCAGCCCATGGATTTGTTCGTTATTTACATTGGTATATAGTGTTGTTCTTAGTTGGTCGTTTATCTCTGTGCCGGATAATGTAGGTTTAGGCAATTTTAAATGGGTATTAGTCTTTCCTGCTCATATTCAACGACTTTGTACAAACATTTCATGGTAAATTTTAAATGCTTCCGCGACTATAGATCAATTTATTAAATTTAGTTTTCGTAGTAGTAAAGCTGTAAAATAATTTAAATAATGTAATTTTAAATAATGTAAAATAATTTAAATTATTTTCCCTTCTGCTTTTTAACGCACAGAAATTCATACCTGCGCACAATAGGTGTTGCGGCTGCAACTTAAATTTCAATGATTGAATAGTAATAAAACAATTTTTTTATTGAACGATAGCATCCGATCGTGATGCAAAATGGCGTGTTTTATTATCTATCAAAAAAATACATTAAATGTTAGGTTTATAATATAAAATTAAATTAAAATGAGAACTTACTCTATTCTATCTTCTTTCTTTCCTGAATTAAAAATAAAATGGAAGGCACTGCAACTAGTGCAACCAAGCGATTACCGCTAAAAATACTTATACTGAATACCCGTAACAATAAACAAAGAACATAAAAATGATCAAATTCAACTCTGATACTAAATACTTTTAAAAAATCAGTTATAAATTTAAACAACAAATAAAGTAAAACTAATTCATAACAATAGGGCTAATATTAATGTTATTGCTAATAACATTTAAAAATACTCGTACGCATAATAAAAATTCCTAGAAAAATTAAGAAAAAACCAAAAAAATCTAACTGGAATTTCCAAACAGCAATATACGGCTCAATCATGAATAAAAAATCCGCGGAAGTTTTTTCCCTTGTTATTTGTTTAACATTGAATTTGACAGGGAAAAATGGGAAAAGGGAAAAAACTCCCGCGGAATTTTTATTCATGATTGGGCTGATAGTTTTATGATCTGTAATTTGTGATGCAAATTGATAAAATGCAAGAACAGCTAAACAAAAAAGGATAAATTCTTTTCAGAATTTCCACAATATCTTATAACAATTACAAAAAAAGATTTTTACAATTATATAAATGAATGAAAGACAAACTTCTCTGGCAAATGAGTAGGCAAAATAGTTTTATTATACACTGTATGTGTTGACGCCTACGGGTTTCTATTTGTTTTGCAGCAGTATTGTACACATCCCACACACCAATATCACACACATATTTTATATGAATATAAAATAGTCAGGTGAATGTTGCCATTGAAGATCCTGGTAACAGGTGCTTAGTAAAAACAAAAACTATTGCCATTTTTTTTTTTAGCCCACCGAAGCCAATTTTGTTAAATGTAATATTGAGAGTACAAATAACAATAACAGCAATAAAAAAATACGAAAACAATTTTATGCAACAATATGGTGCATCTGTATATTAAAACAAGTGTAACTGAAAACAGAATCAGTAGGCAATGTCTTTAAATGTAGTACATATTCACCTATTACTTTAAAGCATTATTTTCTTAATTAAAACCGATGAAAGGCTACTGCAAAAAATTAAATGGATATATGTATTATTTTCTTGTCTGCCATTTGAGTCAAATCGGTTTGCTTGGAAATGGAATTTTCTTCAGTCTCTGCCACAATGTTTTTATTAACTAAGTCTTAATATAAGAAATTATGATTTAAAAATTGATTGAGTAATTAAATATGACCCCCACGTTTAACTTTTACAATGCATAAAAGCATTCCCACAATCGATGGGAGGAATATGAGCCGAAAATTTTAGTTTAGACAGGGACTAATAACGATGGGCATGGCTCAATTGACTTAGAGTTCCATAAGGATCAAGAATAAATATACTTTGTTGGGTCTCAGAAGAATATTACATACGGAATGACAAACTTATATACCCTCGGTCTAAACCTGTTGGTATAAAAACTAGAAGTGCAACTCAGAGAAAAGGTTTGTACCCTCTTTCAATTATTCTGTCAAAAACCTAACTCTTGCAGTGTATTTTGTTGTTATACCAGCCAAATTATTTATGAGATAGTTATCATGTTTTTCGCCGAGTTTCGTCTCTAGTTATACCCTATGTTCCCAGCCGACTTATGATTTGTATATCTTTTAGAGCAGGAGTGCCCAAGCCCTATACTCTTGGTGCTCTTTTGTATTTGTAAAAACTCTTAGCTATAAACTGTGTGTTTTGTATACTCATTACAGCACTCAGTACTAGCAATACGAAATACACAAACAAATTTGGCTTATTTGTTTTTTTTTGTCGTACTTCACTCTATACACGCAAGCGCAAAGCAACAACACTTTCGGATGCTCTACTGGTAAACATTGGTGACTGCGATCGTCAATGTAGATTTTGTTTTTGTTTAAGGTACCGTTTAAAAATGTGTGTTGTTTCTTTGTATGTATTGGCTTTTACAACTGAATAAAAATTAGTTTTTATTTAAATGTATTGGTGTTTGCTCTTACATAAGCAACTTGTGGGCACTGCTGTTTTAGAGAGACAATTCTGCATATAATTCCGTTGCCACTAGATATAAAATTAAACATTTAACCCATTAACGCCCAAAAGGCAACTGCAGGTGAAAAAAATGTTTTTGTTGTTATTTATTAATTCAATGTCAACTAAATAAATGGAATAATAAAAAAAAACTTAAAATTTTGTATTCACTTTTTAGAAAACTGGGTGTCCTCATATGGGGACATTGGGCGTACTAAGTATGAAAATGCCCAAAATAAATAATAAAAATAATAATAAATAATAAAAGTGTCCCAACAATTTTGCCCTGTATCAGTCAGCACTTTTCCAAATATGAAAAAGTACAAGTATGAAAACTTTTATTAAATCTCGGTATTTTACAGTTTACAACTTTCTGGCCTACAGTTAGTTTTATGCTGTCAATATGACAACTTAAATAGGCAACTGATATGTACGAGTATGTGCATAAAACGTACACAGGCATAATACTGCATATTACAACAATAAAAATAACAACATCAATTGCTATAGTTAAACATTTGGTTGTACAATAATGGAATAAATATGTATATTGTGTTTAAACAAAACATGGACAGGGATTTTCATTTCGTTTGACTGCAAGTGCGACAATCTGTTGCATTTCCGTTTTCATAACAAACCAACAAGAACACATGTGCACATGCATAGGCACCAGCTCTCTCTCATTCATTCATACACACAGTCATTCAGAAACAGCCATAGACAGAGTAGTGTTGCACACACATCACTTGCATCCGTTTTGTAAGACTTTTCAAAGCTTTTGTTTCCGTTAGTTTAAATATTATTTTGTTTTATATTTAAATGGCGGCAACAAGTAAAATCGCACACATTCGCACTTGTCTAAGTAGATGGAGTTATGTACATATTTAGTTCTAAAGGTAGTAAATTGCTTTAAGAAATTTATTTCAAAAACATAGAAATATTTTACTAATTTCTTTTGCTTATAATATTTTATTATTCTCATTTTTCTTCTTCTTCCATTTGTTTATATTCTTGTTTTCTTTAAAAAAAAATTCTATTATAATTTATCTTAAAATGCTTACATATTCTATAGCGGATATAATACAGGATGTTACGCTCTAACGGAGCGCTGCTAATGTAAGTAGTGCTAAAATAACGAAAATAAACCGAAAAAAACACATGAGCTTTAAAGTATATAAAACCTGAAATGAAAGATTGATATACATAAGAGTATGTACATATGTATATCAATATATATATTTTTCAGTTTTTTTTTTGTTGTTCCCCAGAGAAATGTATTCTATGATTTGTATGAGTTTGAAATGCATATCAATGAAAAAACTCATATTGTTTATTTAGTTTTGTCTAAGGGTTAATATTTCCTAAAATTATTATTTGTGTTCATAATTTTGATTTATTTCTTTTAAGTATTTAGCATTTTATTTAAAACAGTTTTAAGATCTTTCATTCATTCTCAATGAATCGAAAGTTTATTATTTAAAAATAGATTAAATTGAACTGATTAATATGCCTTACATTTATACATTAACAATATAAAGTTAATTGCAAAAATCTACTTCAATACTAAATAAATAATATCACTAAAAATTAGTTGTTAAATTAAATGCAATAACTTTATAAAGTTGTAAATTAATAAAAAGAATATTTTGGCGTTGAATTGAACGTATTGATTAATATGAGAGAGTAAATTCAGAATAATGTTTATCACCCCTATCGTGAATGAAATTTGTTCCCTTTTATTTTTTTAACATTAAATTTTAATAGGAAAAATGTGAAAGGGGAACAAATTTCATATGGAATTTTTATTCACGATAGGGGTGATTGTACTGAAATAAGCAGACAACATCTGTGTGGCTTCGATTTTAATCAGTTCAGTTAAATCTCAGTATTAATTTTGAAAAACTTGTTTTTGCTTGGAAAACCTAAGATCTCGTTGCATTGCTTCTTCCAGTGGTTTATTAATGTTTTATGTGTTCATTAAATTTCTTTTTAGATTCACCATATCATGACGTAAGTGGCCTGCCAAATCCATACAATATGGAACACATGGATCAAGATGAAGTTATATCACCACAACAACACATGTCTCTTAGTTACGATGATAGTTACGAGGGTGAATACTCATCAACACCGAATTCACGGAATCGTCGAGTTATACGTGAAATTATTGTATAAATTCATACACCACTCATTTCCTACCACACAATCAATCACACACACACACACATTACAAACATGCATCAATTAAACATTAAAACATTCATACATTCATTAATTCATTCATACATTCACTTACTATTAAGTTTAGACACATGATGTTTTTCGTTTTTACAAAAAAGAAAACAACAAAACAATACTACTTGAAGGCACTTTGATGATTATTGAAAACAGTTCTTTTTTTTAAATTATGTCATCATGGTTTTTTTGATTTTTATTTGTATTTAAAAAAAGGAAGAAAAAAAACATTGTGCACTTAATTGTTATGAATTTAGCTAAAGTGAATTATAAGTGAAAAAATTAACAAATTGAACGTCCCTACTAGGCATCCATTCTGTCTCCACAACTACAAAGAACTGTTTAATACAAAATAAAAAACAAATTTCAAATAACTACTTCATACTTAAAACTGAATTACCCACAGAAAAATGCATTTGAGCATTTGAAATAAATATGTAACTGTCTTTCATTCATTCATGCAACTTCATGTTAGATCAAAATTAAATTTGATTAAATTTTCTCTATAATTTTCGTTATAAGTCTGTCGTCCATTACTTTATGCACTCACCACTCTCTTGGTATTTACATGAAATTATTGTATAAGTTCGTAACGAATTATCAACGAATTAAGAAAAATTTTATTTTTGTAATAAATTTACATTTTTTATTTTAAAAGTTGCCATTTTTTTAATATAAATATACATAAATTTACTTAATATTTTTTTTATTTTACTAAATTAATAATTATAATTAATAGTTTTTGTTAATTATAGTTTTATAATTATTAAGTTAAATGTTTGTCCACAATTAAACACAATTTACAAAAATATATGAAAACGCTAGAGCAAAAGTAATAGAAAACCAATTTAATTTCTTTAAGGTTTTTGTTCTCTGTTCTTAGAAATCATATGCCCAGTTAATTTTTTTATTATTATTATTATTATTATATTATTAAATTAAATTATATGTTTATTGTTTAGATATTTCAATATTTTTACAAATTGAAATAAGGTGCCGTTTTGGTTTAGTTTAAATAAATTCAATTCGTATTTTTATACAGACAAATTTAATTATTATAATGTTGTCGTCAAATGGAACTTATTTGAATACATATTAAGGCCCAACCATAATGTGCATAAGCAAGCTTATCAAAAATGAACGAAAAGTCTGTCAAATGCATAAGTAAACTTAAGAAGACTTTTAAGTGGTCATAATGTACTTACATGATGCATGTAACCTTGTTGCACATTTGTGCAGTATTTTATGTTTTTGCGAGTACTTTAAATTAAAAAGTACCAACAATTACAGACCTGTATTTGTTTATTCGATGTTTTATTTTATTGAAAATTTGCAAACAGTAAAAACTGCTAATTGTTGAATAAAAAATAAAAAAGTGATAAGATATAAGTAATATCATCTATTTCTTGATTTTGCATACTAATTTTTTTTTATTTTTTGTTTTAATGCAAACAAAAAACAGATGATTCCGTATGGAAAGTGCGTTCAGTTTGGCACTTTGCTTAAGCAAATGACATTTAACGAAACTTGACGAAAAGTTTTAAGTACATTATGGTTTGTCAAATACGAATATTCGCACAGTTGCTTAAGCTGGCTTAAGCTAGTTTATGCACATTATGGTTGGGCCTTTATGCAAAAAGAATGCCAGATTTTGAAATGTCAAAATGTTAACTTCATTTTGAAAAAGTGTCTCTATGATCCAAGGAAGTCTAATAAATAATGAAATACTGTTTTCAAATATTAAATTAACTACTCGTAAGTAGAAATAAATCGAAAAGTTCTGTAAACCTTGCTCAATTTTCAATATTGTACTTAAAAGTTATAAAGCTGCATATTTAAATTGTCTTTGTTTGTATATGTATTTATCAAGTTTTCTATTATAATTTAAATTTCATAAGTGTGTTGTTTTATTTATATACTTCTTTTGTGTGTCTTAAATTATGGTTTATTTGTTGTGTTTAAATAGAAAATATAATTTTGCATTTGTTATTATTATTAGTTAATGTCAACGGCTTCCTATAGTATTTTCTGGCTTGTTACGTTTAAATTTGTAATTTTTATTTCGTATTCAAAAGTTCATTATTAACACTGTGCATACAATTTCTGATTACCTTCTGCAACCTCAATAGTTGCAATGAATTAACCAAACCCCTCATGGTGTTAAATTTAAACATTTTATTTTTAATTGCCTGTTAGACCAAATTTTGAAAATACTTTTCTCTTTGTTTTTACAACAATAAGCAATACAGTGTTTTTTTGGTAATAAAACTGCCACACTGAAAATGTTTGAGTTGTAGAAATTCATTTCAAAATATATTTTTTTAATTGGATTTGAAAGGACAACAAATAAATAATTTTTTTATTTTAACTATTATTGGGGAATTAAGCTTGTTACAAAATATTGGAATACCCATCAGATGTTTGGTTAATCAGCTAGTCAGTCTACTTTAAATTAGCGTTGAAATATCGGATGCTGAAATTTCTGGTTAAACAGTGTAATTAATTTTCTTAAAGAACATAAAAAATTAACCCATTTGGAAATGAATCCAAATATTGTCTAGTATTACAAGAGTAAACACTAGCGATATTTGATTTTAAAATGGGTTAAGCTTAATTTTTACTTCTACATTCAAAATGCTTCCATATTGCAGAATTTGTTACAATCTCACTGAATAAAAAAACAGTTACAAATTAAGCAAGAATTAACAAAATATTTGTTTCCAATTACTTGAAACATTACTTAAAAAACATTAAATTATCTCATTTTTACTTATTTAACAATATTGCTTTAATATTTGTTTAAAAAGAAACAATAATTATTTAAAATAATTTAAAATATTATTTAATTTATTACGAAAAAATACAAAAGCTTTTAATTTTAAAAAACTTATACAAATTGATTTTCTTAAATTAATATTCTGTTTTTATTTTAAATTAAACTCTTAAACTTCCATTAGCACTTCTTCAACGAATTAAATTAAACTGTACTTGATAAAACAACAACAACAACAAAATAAAAGAAACAACAACAAGAAATCTCCCACAATTGTTAAAAACACTAAATAAGCTAAAAAAAAACTAAACTTAAAACAAAACTAAAAGTTATTTAATTAAAAAAATAATAACAAAAAAAAAAAAATAAAAAACAAAAAAATCTATATAATTAAGATTGAATAGAAAAACAACAAAAAATCTATATTTAAGTAAAAAAAACACAACAAAACAAAAAAATACAATTAGTTAAGATAAAAAGAATTTAGTTTTTAAGTTCTATTATCAAATAAGTGAGAATAAAATCATAAAAGTCCAAATCTTAAAAAAATAAGAGAAAATTTAACAAAATAAAAAAAGAGAAACAAAAACAAAACCGCGTTACTTAAATGTAAATAATGTAATGTAAATGTAAACAAAATAAATTTAAATTTAAAATAAAAATAAAAACCGAGTAAAGAAACTAATTAGTTTAGTTTTTTTTAAATAATTTTTTTACATTAATTTTTCCATTGAATTAAACACATTAATTAATAAAATATATACTTTATACTGTTATTAAAAACAACAAAAACAAACAGCAAGAGAAAATGTTAAAACAAACATTGAAATTTATTTTTTTATTTTCATCTAATTTAATTATAAAAAAACGAAATAGAAAAACAAAAACATAAAAACCTTAAATGTAGTTAATTAAATTATATATACATATTATTATTATACATACAACAACAACAACAACAACAAACAAAATCTTTAATAAAAAAAAAACAAAAACTATATAAAATGATAAAAAAAGCAAATACTGTTTTATTTAAATTTGTAATTTTATTTATTGTGTGACAACGAGCTAAATTCGTTTGTCAATGTTAGACGTTTAAAATAATAATTTATTTATAAATACTGCAATGTGGTAGAAAATTGGTTAAATACAATGTTTTTTTATAGTAATATCAGATACATGTCTTCAGGATAAGGACTCTAAAAAAAACATGTCGCGTTCGAGGCCTTGTAAAGCGATTTTCATATACAGTGGGTGGCGAAATTATTAGTTACACTATATTAATTAAGATTCAACCGCTTTTAATACGTATATAAATTTATTTCTTGTACCAGATGTTTTCGTATTTTAGTTCTGGTAATACTGTTAAATATTTTGTGCAGTGCCAACAATGATTGGTGACATTAGAGTGCAGTTGTAGATCATTATCTGTCATTCTGCTCTGAAGTGTGAAATATGCAATTTTGATTAAATTGATTAAAGTCTGGCATCACGATAAAGAACTAAAAGAAAATGTTCAAAAATGCACTCAGAGCATGCCAAAAAGGGTGCAAGTTGTAATTGATGCCAAAGAAGGTTCTACGAAATATTAAGATTTTTTTTCAAAAAATTTTGTAATATTTCTTTTCCTCAAATATATATTTTTAAAACAAAAGAATTTATTTTTAATTGAATTAGAAACACTTATGCCCCTATTGCCGTTCTCAACTCAACTAAGTTTGGTCGTCTGTCAGTCAACCCGACTTTAACTCTACATTAACTCTACTACATATAAGTTGTGAATGGCAATACCGATTTATGAAAGACGACCAAATTATTAAAAAAGTTGTGAACCGTAATAGGGGCATTAATTTACCTAAAAGAACAAATAAAAGGATACATTTCCACTATTTTAAAATGTTATACGACTTCAAACTAAATAATTTTGCATGTGTAACTAATAATTTGGCCACCCACCGTAAGTACATATACAATCAGGCATGTCACAGAATTTAATTCCGTTCGGAAGTGGAATTAATTCCGTTTTTTTGAATCTATAGAAAAAGCAAACCGAATTTTTTTTTTCAAATGGAACAACTTTTAATTTGCTATGTAGAATTGTAATTTTAAGCATTTCTAGGTTGCATTCCGAAAAAATTTTTGGTTTTACTTTTCCTATAGAAGCAAGATACGGAATTAAATTCACTTCCGAACGGAATTAAATTCTGTGACATGGCTGAATATGTATAACAACAGTTTGGCTTAAATATGTCTTTATACATATTAATTAAATTATTTGAATAATTCTTAGACTTTATTCAATAATTATGATATATGTACAAATTCTTCACATTTTATGTTAAAATCTCGAATTTATGAAAATCGGTTTGGATTTTTACCAACTCAGATTTTATTGAAATTCAAACTATTTATAACCATCCTATTTAGAAGAGTAAGACGAAAGTCTGTGTATATTTTTAGTAAAATGAAAAGTACACTATTCATACCCTATAGTGGGGAGGGTATATTAGATTTAGCTGATGTTTATAACGCCCATAATATAATATACCTTGAAGTATACCGTTTTAACGATCTCCGTCCGTCCGTCTGGCTGGCTGTCCATGTAAAGCTTGTACGCAGAGTACAGGTTCCAATTTTAAAGATATTTCACACATGATATTTTTTCGGCCCAAAGACGGATAGTATTGAAACTGACTGGTGGAAATCGGCCATAAAATCACTTTAAAGAACATAATTAAGATAGTTATAAGATAGTTAGTTATATGTTGTTATTCAAATAATATTCATCACAAATATGTTTCATATATATACAAATAATATGGTAGAATTTTATGATAATCAGTCCATAATTAGTCGTAGCTCCCATATCCTAAAATCACTTTAACGACCATAGGATAGGAAGGGTAGTGCACTAAACGAAGGGTAGTGGTTAAACGACCATAAATGTTGGTATTCAAATAAATCTCTATAAGTTTAACATACATAATCAGCTCAATCATAAATAAAAAATCCGCGGGAGTTTTTCCCTTTTTATTTTTTTAACATTGAATTTGAATAGAAAAAATTGGAAAAAGGAAAAATCTCCTGCGGAGTTTTTATTCATGATTGGGCTGAATATTTATATTCATGCCACTACATTTTTGAATGATCGGTCCATAATATGTAGGTCATATCTTCCACATAACGTCGGACTTGACCGACTATACTTTCTTACTTGTCCTTATTGCAATTTGTATTAGTTTAATAACTTTAGAAGTCATGGGAATGCAATTTTGTAACTTTTACACAGTAATTACAATTAAGTTGGCTCTATGTTTTGGAAATCTCATTTTTCGATTGGTCATTTTGCGATTTTTGAAAAATATGTGCTTCTGATAAAATATTGTAAATATAAAACTGAATTCATTCAGACGACAACAAAATTCTTCAAATCGAATCACTCGTTCCAAATATATTTTATACTAAACATTGCTAATTTTCCACAAATGTTAATTTTAATAGTTTTTAAAATTAATATGTAATTGGTTAACATCTCATTTTATATCCCAATGGTTTAAAAATAAAATAAATTAAAAATATTTTCTCTCGCTTAAAAAGAGACGCATCAAACTTCATATAAAAAAAACTTTGTCGGAACAAATATTTTGTTCGAAACAAATGGATGAATCCACCTTTATATTTGCATAATTTTGTATTGATATTGCTACTTATGTACATTTATGTATGGGGTCTAGGAGATATCATATACCGATACTTATTATTTTAATCACAGTCGTCCGTCTATATTAGAAAATTCGTAGTCTGCAATAATACCACGAATTTTTATGGAGGTTGTCTCACATTTTGCTCCATAACTCTAGTTCTGCTATGCCGATCTTGCTGATTTTCAATGTCACACATTCTTATAAAATAGTAAACTTTTAAATTCTGCTAAGTTTAGTGGTGTATTTTGACGTGAGATGGTTTTACATAATCGGACATAGCTTAGTCGCCTTCGAATTTCATAAGGATGTTATAAATAGGGACATTTTTTAAAGAACAAAGAATTGACAAGAGAGTAAAAAAATTATGTTATAAAAATTAAATCTAATAACAACAATAAGTCCAGTTTCACACTCTTCAGTTTTAGCTGACCAGTTTTTGTTCAATTTTCTTTTGAACTTGCCATTTTATTACACAAGCCAATTAAATTTTCGTACTTTTTAATGCAAATCAACATGAGTAAAACAACAAAATTAACGGCGGCTGAAGGAGCACGAAGGAGCAGATATCGAGAGAAAATAAAGCTCGATAAAGCGCGTTATGACGAATATAAAAGAAAGAAGAAAGAAAGGTATAATTGCAGCATATTTGAGTTTAATTTTTATTGTTACTTGTGTCAAATATTTACATACATATGTGTATAAGTTTCTTCGAGGATTACTTCCTTTTTACCCATTTTTGTTAAAGACATCAAAGAATATGTACATGTTTAGTTTTGTATGAAATATTTTGTTTTTTGAAGAATTTTTGTTTTTTTTTATTTACTTTTTGTAAAAGAATAAATTTTATTTCGTTAAACTTTAAATTTGGCATTATTTCTTGTTTACGTGCAAAAAATCTCTTGATCGTCAAAAAATATCTTGAGCGTCATACTTATGGCCTATTTCACGATGTCGAAAGATAACGTTAGCTTAGATAAGACTTAAGACACAAACTTTTTATCGTATCTATTTTTTACTCAATCAAGTTTGTTTATTCCACAATCGAGTTTGTGTCTTAAGTCTTATCTAAGCGAACGTTATCTTTCGACATCGTGAAATAGGGGGTTAGTTTTTTCTCTTAAAACGCTTATAATTGCATTTTTTTTATACATTGTTATAAGCCTATTACTTTGCAAGTAACCTCTAAGTTCAAGTCTTTTTTTTTAACAATAATTTACATATTTTCATCTTAAAATTTTAAAATAACTAGTCACTTTAAAAAAAAATAAAAAACAAGGTGAATCGTGATTTTATGTTTATAATCGAAAAGGTGATTTTCGCAAAAGTTATTCTTGAGAAACAAAAGAACATCGTAGTAAGTTTGAATTTCAAATATATTTGCATTTTTAGCGATTTTTTATACATATTTGGTGTATGACGCTCAAGATAGAAATCGTAGAAAACCTAAAAAAAATCCAAAAATATTGATTTTTTTGAGAGCCTAAAAGTACCACCGGATACTTCGTCAATTTCTACATAAAATGGCCACTCTTACAGGCGAATTGAAAAAACTTTAAAAATAAGCAAAACAAAACTCGTTGTGTACGATTTTTTTGAAATTTACCCACATACATACATATGTGTAATAAAACGAAAAAAAAACTGTTTTCGTCAAACATAATTGTTTGCCAACATAAAATATATTTTCCTAATGTGACCATAGTGTCACCACTATCTACAGTATAATTAGAAACGATGCTTTGGTATAATAAGATCGCTGTGTAGCTTCTTTAAAGACCTACAGTGTAAATTGTTTTTACCGTTATTCAATGAGTAAACAATCAACACTGTTGTTGACGCATAACACGTAAAGTTCTAAGTTAAATTAAAAAATATATAAAAATATAATTTTCACAATAGTTTTTTTTTTTTGCTGGCCACGTAATTAGAAACACTCATTTTTTTCTTCAACTTTTAAACTTTTCTAAATATTAGTGACAAAGTGAGTATAATTTGGTAAACAATAGATTAACTTTTAATAATTTTGATGTGGTTTAGTTTCGAAAATGGGTAAACACAAGTCATGTACTCCAGAAATGAGACGATTAATTGCACAGTGTTACCAAAATGAAAAACTTTCAATGTCGGCTATTGCACAAAAGTTTTCTTGCTTAAAAAAATGGTATTTGCTGCAATTCACTTGTAAAAAAATACAAAGGAGCTTGCAACCCCAGCTAGGAAACCTAGAATACGAAAGACCATTTTAGCAGAAGATTTGTAAAGCCAGTAAAAAAATCTATTTTTAACTTTGCGCGAAATAAAGGCTGAAATTGGACAGCAAATAAGCGCAGAAATATATACACAGAGAATAAGAAGACGTTTAAAAGAGTCAGGACTTCGTGGGTGCATGGCATAAAAAAACCTCATGTCTCAAAAAAAGCGAAAAATCTATGTTTAACTTGTTGCAATCGGATGAAAAAACGTATGTTACAGTCCTCTAAATAAAACCTTAGACCCCAGGCACACTGTTAAAACAATGAAACACGGTGGAGGATATATTATGTTCAAATACACATTTTAAACTGCCTCTCTTTGTGGACACCACTGGTTTAATGTAATGCTGGTTTTGAAAAACCTCTCGGTGGCACCATATCAAATATATGCATATCACACATCAGAAGATATTGCCCTTGTAGTTTCTCGGTTCAAAGATACTAACTATTTGGAACTTTTTTAAACTCATTTTTTTATTGATATTTGTATTTGTATTTGTTTACCATCTTAGTTCATATTTCAACAAGGATCCAGAATGGAATTAAAAATAAATTATTTACTCGAAAGCATAACTGCGTGCATATGAATGTCTAACAAAAATGCGTAACTATTTTACAAAAACTTGCTGTTGATGCTAATAAGAGATTAATACTTATTTAAGTGATTTCCGGAACAAAATATCGTTTGGAGATTTCACTTTGTATGAAACTTATTATTGTAGAATTTTATATGGATACCACTTTTCTCTAGATATTTATGTACCATAATGTCATAATCCGGAAAGGCATTTGTATGGGGGCTATGAGAATTCGTGAACCGATGCCTACCATGTTCAACACAACTTGTCCTTCTGTAATAAAAATAAAGTGTGCAATTTCATGATATTATCTACTGGACCGATTTTGCCCATCAGAGAATGTTTGGTAGAAATTTCATTGTTCCATGTCTTTTTTTCGAAGCTCTATCGTGCCAACAACAGACGGACACACTTAAAGGCATGACTAGATCGTCTTATAATCTTATAAGGCCCCAGAATATAAAGACTTTTTGGCTCTATGAATATTATTTCGATGTGTTACAAACACAATATACTTCCCATCTTTTTGGTGGTGGGTATAAAAACCATTGTTTATATATTTTATTTATTTCTAATATATATATGCTTTAAATACACATATTTTTTGTTAATTAAATGACATTACTTTTCAATTGATTACAAATTTGTATAGACAAAGAATAAGATACAACTTTTACATGAAAGTTCGATACATGCACAACTGATACCTTTTGGCGTAAATAACGAAAACAGTCGAAATTCAATGAACAAACAAAAAAAATCCATACCAAGTAAGATTCTCTAAATGTGGCTTGAGACTATAAGACACGTAACGTACATCTATACGTAAAGAAAATAAAAATAAAATGGGATGAAAGTAAGCAGCGGTTAAAAGTCTACAATACGTAACGTGACCATATATCCGGCTTTTGGCGGGCTTCTGTTTTTGGCGCCCAGATTTTATAACCCGCTTTTCAAACTAAATGATAACATTTGAATTTAATTTGCTTTTTTTCCTGCCAATGACATTATTATTGTTAAAGTACAAAAAATCCTGTAATTCTCAAAAAATAAAAGGAAATTCACAAAAATGTTTTTTGTTTTCTTACAAATTGACATTTTTTACAAATCCACATACAACATTAATTTGATTTAATTTGGTTTCGTAAACCTAGTTTTGGCAACTTTATTTTTTGTCCGGGAAAAGATATTGGTTCAAAACTTTCTCTTTATAATTGCAAATATTGCTGTTTAAGTAATAAAGTAAATATGAGACTATTTGAAACCAGATCAATATTTTAAAATTTTAATTTCAAACCCGTTTAATTTGAGTACACGCATGCATGTTTTTTAAAGATCTAGCTGGATTTTTAGAAAATAAATATATCTTTGATACACAATGAAAAACAAAATTAACTGCAAATGATAAGAAATTTACATATCAAAATGGACTATTTTCCAGCCCAAAATCGTGGCCTATTTTCAAAATTTAAACTCTAATTCTTTACTATGCCCATGTAAAATTTTGTCCCGATGGGACAAAAATATCATTTACAACTGGGATTTATTTTTGTATGTACCTATGTATGTATGTATGTATGTTTACAAGTATACAACCTTTCAGACTTCAATTTATTTACATTTCTCTTTTTTACATGTGTCATTTCTAATAGAACATTAAGTCAGGTAACCTGATGAAAAGTAAATTTTCACGTTAGTGTCTATAAGCAATCAAGCATGTAGTCAATTTTAAATATTAAATATCAATTTTAAATAGAAAAAGGTATTTGACTCGTTAGAAAAAAATATCTGCTTTAAATTTCATTTCATTAATTAGAGACTTCGAATCACCTTGGTTCATTGGTCGTAATTACAGCGACGGGCAGTAGTTCAAAAGTTTAAAAAAGTAAACTTCTAAGAGCCGACATTTAACCGACGATTAGGTTAAATAATATTACCGACATTTAATGAATAAACTTCTTCAGCATGTTAAAAAAAAAGTGAATTAAATGTAAATCAAATGATTACAGCCCTACACAGACTCTTTATAATATGTTCAGGATGAATTGACTAACTAGCTGTAAACCTAAATTAAATCTAAAATATCTAATTCGAGGACACTCTCAAGAATTGCTGAGCACAAAAACATAAATGAACTAAATGGTGCAATTATGCTGCTGCATTCGCTGTTTCACAATGTATAGACGACACCAATGGAAATTATTATAATCACAATTATGTATGCATGTATGTACATTAGGCTGGCCCCAAAATAAAATGGCGGATGTTCCCGACTAATATAAAAATTTTATTCATTTTAAGACTACGTTTCTCAATTTTTTTGTCCTGGGGTCAATATTTGGTGAGCTGGATCAAAGGATAAAAAGGTCCTTGTTAGAGGTTTTTTGGTTTTTTTCACATTTCCCCCAAGGGAACTATATGTAATTTTGGTATCATATGAAAGGTCTTTGAGAGGCGCATTCAATGCTTTATCAAAAAATAAAAAAAAACAATTTTTTTTAATTCAGTAGAGACCCTTATTAGTGCAGAGTATGAAAGCTTCTTGCTGCAGGTCTTCGAAACTAAAATCAAAGTATAGATATCCATTTGGTTCACGCACAAATTGCTTATGGTTTGATACTATATGATCAACTAATTCGTTTTCGGTACCACACCATTGGCAAGACGAAAAATGGCAGTAAAATTTCATGATTTGTTTAAAATCAGAGCTAAACTTTAAATGTTGTGTTTGGGTTGAGAGTTCAATTACAAGAGCTCAATTTATATGTGATGGAAGTCTAAGGCTCGGGAATATTTTGTAGCGTAGGTATAAATTAGTGTTTAAGGTTTTATTATTGTTGCGGATAAATTTATTAGGAATTTTTACATGAAACTCTTTTCGGTTAATAATAAAATGCCTGGGCGTACTTGACTCACAATTGCAATTTAGATTACATCCTGCAAATTTCTGTTAAATTGTGCATGCTAAGTGCCAAGTGTTAGCAAAATTTCCTAATAATTGCCAGTTGGTTTTCTTATGTCCTTAATTACTTATTTGGAATTGCTTATTCTAAATTTAACGTGAAATAATAATATTTTCGCTCGTTTTGTTTAAAGTATTTGTTTTCACTTTTTTAATGCTGCGGTGGAGCGAAGAGCATGTGTTGCTATTCATCGGTTTTGCCTGCTGTTGTTATTCCTTTGGTGTTTTCAGGCGATTTTCTAATATCATGACTTGTGGTTTGGGGACAATACTCGTATATCGTCTTTTTGAACTCTGATTGACTTACTTGAAGCTAATTAACTATTACTCGCTTAGAATAGCTACTTTATTTTATATTTGGAACATACTTATATTATTTTACTGCATCGCTATTTAGGTTTATTTTAACTGTTGTTTTGTACGCTCATCTAAAGTTGAATTCTTTCGCTGATAGTTTTCCGAATTCTGTTTCTTTGTTTTTAACTTGCAATTTCTCCGCCAGTTTCATAAAAAAATTTTTTTTTTAAGAAACGCTTTTCTTTACTTTAATATATTGATCAGTTGTGAAAATGGAAAAAATCTCACACATCCCATAAAGAAAAGCGTTATTTTTTTGTTGGCATTTATTATCGCCTATAGATGGAATTAGAGTATTCAATAATCGAAACCGGATGTCGGAATATTTTATATTTACGAATTATACGATTAACCGGTTTTTTATTTCGGTTAACCGGTTCAACTTTTTAAATTTTTATAAGAAAAATATCGCGTTTGTCTAACTTTTTGTGCTTGTTTTTACGCATTTTACAATATTTTCTAATTTTGATATCGAAAATTTCACTCTGATTGAAATATGTTGTAAATACAGTTTGCCAATTTGTAAAAAAATAAAAAGTTTTCATTTCGAAAACAAATTCCAACTGATGAGGACATACATATTTAGTTTTATAAAATATTTAGATAATTAATTTTGACTTTACACAAATGGTTGCGTAATGTGTTCTTTTGAAATCATATTTTTTTGACTTCATTGTTTGATCCGTTATTTGCAATTTTTGATCTTAAAACACATAGAACATATTTATATCTGCATTGCTTGACAGTCGACATTCAGATAAAAAGTTATGACATATAATCTTTTTTTAAGGTTTTAATTAAATTTATACTTTTTAAACTAACCATCTGAGATGTTATTTTTGAATACAACTAGACCGATTGATAATTTCACATAAACGTAGCAAAAGAAAAATTCCAGTTTAAAAATTCCAGCTGCATCTATATCTGCCAAATAATCCCACGTAACGGATTTGAAATTTGTCCTACAACAAGTTGCTATATCTCCAAATCGGGCATCCAAAATTCGAAAAGTTCTTAATACTAGCCATAAAGAAGTTACGCCAGTATCACCGGATGAAGCTCTAATATTTTTGTTAGAAAACGGATTAACTAAAAAGCAGTACTTAAATATGCGGCAATTAAACATAAAACACAATAGTAGTATTTATCCGACTTATGATAAAATTTATAAAAGCAAATTGAATTGTAGACCGAATGAAATCAAAGCGAATGAAAGCTCTGTCGAAGTATCTTTGCAAAATTTGGTAGACCACACAGCTAAAAGAATTCTTGCATATCAAGATGAAGTATTGTGTACAATGGATGTTGAAGAATCGATACTAACTTTGAGCTACGGGTTTGATGGTTCTACCGGACACAGCTTGGTTAAACAAAAATTTGTGGAAATACTTCGGAAAGTTTCGATCAATCCCTTTTTGTAACATCAGTCATTCCAATAAAAATGATTTCAACAGCAGGTGATAGTATTTGGGTAAACCGTACACCTCAGTCGGTACGCTTTTGTAGGCCTTTAAAAGTGGAGTTTGTTAAAGAAACAAGAGAGCACATTTTAACTGAAAACCAAAACATAAATAAACAGATTATGAAATTGGAACCACTACAATATACAATAAGTAATGGGAAAAATTTAAAGTAAAATATAATTTATATATGACATTAATAGATGGGAAAGTCTTAAATGTGTTGACAGACACTAAAAGTGCACAACAATGCCCCATCTGTCTGCCGGTCCAAAGGAATTTCGAACTATAAGAAACCTTGATTCTCCTAATTTTTGAAATATAGAGTAAGCCCATTGCATGCATGGATTCGTAGTTCCGAGTTTGTTTTAAAACTTTCATACAAGCTAGATTTAAAACAATGGCAAGTTCGTGAAACGGAAGCGAAGGGAATCCTGGCAAAAAAGAAACAAAAAATTCAAAAAGAGTTTTTGCTTCAAATGGGGCTTCATGTCGATAAGCCGAAAGCAAATGGCAACGGCAACACCAACGATGGCAACACAGCTAGAAGAGCATTTTCTTGCACAGACCTTTTAGAATTTATTACTGGTATAAGTATTGACTTTTTGAAACATTTACACATAATCTTAATTGTTCTCTCCTCTGAATTTCGTCACAAATAATTGAGGCTTCAGTAGTTCCCGTAGGTTGCTTTGCAGAAAATGCATCTGAGGCGCGCAACAAATATTATAAAGAAGATAGAACTGGTCACGCTCGAAAGAATTCAAGAGTGCACAACATACTCGACATGTATCACAGAGCTATAGATAGCTCTGCCCATATATTTCTAGTTTATGTGTGCAAGAACGTATAAATAGTTCAAAAAAACTTCCGTTTCCTTGAGAAGTCATTTATCTTTTTAAAATGCCTGAATTACCACCAGAACTGTTCTTTCCTTCAACATCTCAAGAAGTCTCCAGCTGTAATTACAGTTCTGATTCTGATGATATCTTAAAGTCGTTAAATAATTATTCATTAGAATTAGAAGCGGATGAAAACGAAGAGACAGATCATGAATAATTAAACCCTATATATTTTGAGAATATGTATCCATTATTTTGTTACTTTCAAATTAATTCATAAGTATTTACAACTTCTTTAAATTTATAAATTTATGAATTAAAAAATAAATGAATTTCTTGGTAGCATTCAATTCATTTTTTCTCAAGTTCTTTTTTTGTCAATACAAGTCTGTATGCAAAATTTGATGAAGCTATCTTTTTGGTAAGTAAGTATCTGGCCGATAATTCTCAAGTTTCTCAAGTTGCTTTTTTGTCAGTAGAAGTCCGTATAACCATTTTAGTGAAGCTAGCTTGCCAGGAAGTTCGTTTTGTCATTTCTTTAAAAAAAGGGGGCGTGGCCAGCCTATTTTTCGAAAATCGATTTTATTATCATTAGAAGTCTACACACCAAATTTGGTGAAGTCGGGAAGTATTTTTTGCCGCTAAAATCGCGAGTTCGTCCATAGTGCTTTGGTAAAAACTGAGATACAAAAAATGTAGGAAAATACTTAAAAAAGTTTGAAGTACGCCCAAGCCCATTAGTCCGCCACATATTAAATAATAGTGTCTATAGTCAACTAAGAAGAATGGTTACAGCGGATCTAAGCAGAAAACAGAAGGAAGAATGCCAACTTAATACATAAAATTAATAATGGTCAAACAATTTTCGTCCGGCACTGGCTGGACTAAATAACCAAAATTCATTAGATATAAGATTTGATATATGTACTTATTATTAGTTCGTTTCTAATAAAGATACAATAAAAAATAGAAATAAAGAGAAATCAAAAATTAATAAATATTATATATAAAATTGTATCAGAAGTTGCTGATATTGCATATTCCGTAATATTTTTAGCGCAATTGTTAAAATGAAACAAAATATGTGAAATAAAAAAATTTTACTGTCTTTTAGCAAGTGGAACAATGAAGTTAGAAACGTGTTCTGATTAGTTATTTCGCACCACAAGAAATTTCTAATTTGCTTGTTTATTTATGATAAAATTGATATAATGATCTACCAAATGCATTTGAAATACATAAAATCCAACTACAGCTTCATAACACATGAATATTTAAATATTTCTCTTTATACAAACTGAAATTTAAATTATTAAAAGTGGAGATGTTCAAGGAACGCGATGCGTTTAACGAATATAGTCACAATCGGGAGGCTCAAGGTAAAGAATTTGTCTTTTTAAAAGACTTCAGAATGTATTTATTCTTTAAATGTTTCTATGTTTCAACTTTAAGTATTTATACGGATTCCCTTTGTACGGATTACTGTAAATAAAATGTTTTAAAATTCAATTAAAAGACAATCAGTTAAATTGTCAGTATTTAAATTTAAAATTCAATTGTAAAATACAAAATACTTTCATTCGGACATATAAACATAAAGTGAAATCAATAATAAATACCCAGCGAGAAAAACACGCAGTAAAGAGGCCTTCCTAAAGGCCTTATTTTTCAGACACCCATCTGCATTGCAAAATCGTATCAATTTTATATGTCGTGTCATGGGTAGTAATCGCAGATAGAATTCTACATACGTTGAAGACCTGTACGGAGACCTGCAAAAGTGATGCATCATTAAATGACTACATAGGTACTATTAAAATGCCTGAATAAATAAAGTTCAATTGAGGGTGTGCTGAATCAAATCTTCTAAGAGGTCTATTACGGATAATATTCTTATTTAAATCAGCATATAACGTGCGCTTTACAGCGCTTAAATCAGTATCAAATCTTTTAGAATCTGCAAACATGTCTTTTAAGAGGCCTACAAAGTGAAGCCCTACTTATATAAATGCATATGGCTTTAAGGATTATATGTATATGTACTTGCATTTAAATGTATGAGTTAGTTAGTATAGGTGTGTGAATGTTCATATATACGAGTATAATAGAAACGATATAATTTACATAGTATGTACTACATATTATTATTCAATTGACAAATGTTAAATTTGTCTGAATAAAATGCTCGTCCTTACAATCCAATACGAATATGTGCAATATACAAATACATTGTTGTATTTATAAATAAATATGTATTATTTGCAAAAGAATAAAACTACGAAGAAAAAATACCTCACTGGCTCAAGAACTTACGTAGAGATTGACAATCGAATAATTGGACATATAAACATATGTATGTCCATGATCCTTAGACAAACTAAAAGCAACAACTCTAAATGAAAGGGAATGTCAACAAAATGATAAAACAACCATTAAGTCTAAAATATTGCAAATACATAGACATACATACATATGTATGTATGTATGTATGTAAAACCATGCCTCTAATGTGATTCTAACAAATATATATGTATGTATGTATTGAAAATTACAAATAAATAGCCATTCAAACATTATAAACATTATTTAGTACAACTGCTATTGCCATTATTAAAGACAAATATAAAATTACAACTACACAGGAAAACTGGCACACAAATACATACGGGTATGTATACATATCTGTGAACATACAAATATAAATGTCTACAATTTGCAATTTAAAATGTCAATCATGATTCAACGATAATTTCGAAATTGGAAAATAACAATCAAATTGAAAATATATTGGATGAAAAAAGTAGATACATACACTTATAAAAGAAAGACAAATACACGAATACATATAGATAGCTAAATTGTAAATGTTCACAGCAGTAATTGGTGTTGAAAAGGACAGCGGTGAAAAATAAAACACACATATTAGAAAATGAACCCACTAATGCTTGTGAACGAGGACGTGGTAAATTAAATGCTTATAAATAGGGAACTTTTAAATTATTTCTTTGTTTGGTGTATTACCTCATAATCGATAGAACATCTTATGCAACATGTGTTAATAATTGTAGTTATATAGACAATATATTTCGATGTACTGTCAACAAATATTCTCTAACAACCACCTTAAGGTATACCGATCGACTCAGAATCACTTTTTGAGTTGATTTAACTATATTTGTCCTTGTGCACAAAGTACGAGTACAGGTCTTAATATCGAAGATATTTCTATAAAATTTATTATGTGAATTTTATTTGGACCAAGAACGACTGGGATTGAAATCGGTCCATTTTTTCACTTAGCCTCCACACAAATGTCCTCCTGATATAGGACTTTATCGATCATAAATGTTTGATTATATACACGTAGCCAAACAAATTTCGCCGTTTGACACTGCGCGAGTTGTGTTGCATGCGGTTTAGAATGGATTTGTAGTTTTATAATGTATTTTTCATTCTTGACTAATGGTACTTGTAAATCTCATTTTTTTATGTACCTGTCATGGACATACAATTTTCGATTCAATTCTATTCTGGAATTGTTAGCCGTTCCCAATTATTGAATTCCATATGTCCAAATTGGTTTTATGATCTACAGATCTACTTTATAATCAAGGCTTAACTTTGAATTGTAAAGAGTAAATGAGCTTTTGATATTTACATATGGGCATTTCCATGGTTACGTACGGGACATTTGTACGTTTTAGAAGTTCAATAGATTTTGCAGCAAAAGAAAGAAGTGAGAAATATTTTTGGAAATTTATTCAAAATAGGGAGTACTATTCTTGGAAAAAACAAAAAGTTAACTATCATGAGTATTTTTGGAAATATAGATTAAAATATTGGCTGCTCGTACGGGACAAAAAACGGAAGTGATTTTGAGGTATATGCAAAAATATGTACAAGTCTGCGAATTATGAGGAGTATTTTATGATTTCTTAATTTCTCATACTAAACAAGATATTTTACGTTAAATATTCGTAAGTTTTGAATAAAAACAATTTGCGGTTTATTTCATAATGAATTTAATTTATTGCCGTACGGGACATTACGTACGGGACAGTTTCTTCTCTTATATATATTTTTTAAATATATGTATGTACATAGAAAAAATTATTGCTGTACTACGCGTGTTCAGGGTGCAAAAAACCAAACGCAAATTCAGTTTTTCACTGCTTTTGTATGTTTTTTTTTTAAATTAGTAAAAAACTAAATGTGCGTTTATTTCCATATTTCTTATATAATGCGTGAATTACTTCGGTTTTTCTTTTTGTATCCAATGGCAGTGCCCTCGCTGCCTTTCGAACAGCTTTTCCTAACGTTTGCCTGCATTGATAGGAAGATTCAGGGCTATCTTTATTGATATTTTCCATTAGTTTTTTTCTGTATTTTTGCTTTGGAATGCGGTCCTTTTTTTTCTTTTTTCCATAAGGAATCTTTCTTTACTGCCTTTGCCATCTTTTCTCTATAGGCACGCATTCTTTCAGCCTCTTTTTTTCGATATTTCTTTAATTTCTCATCATTCTTTTTCAACTCTCCTCTCCAAATCTTTATTCGGCTATTACTTATTTTAATAAAATCGTGGTTTCTTATGCATTTAATCACATTTATATTATTTTTGTTACGTACGGGACAAATTTTAAAAGTTTATAAAATTTTTACTACATAAATTTGAGACAAAGCTTTGATCGATATTTTTTTGCGAGTAAAATTTATCTTTGAATTTTGATTTTGAAAGAGTTGCGACCGACTTGGTTTGAATAATATAAACAACTAATGTTTTTGCGTTACGTACGGGACATTAAAACAGCACCGAAAAAAAATTCAAAAAAATACCGCTAGTCATGAACAATCATCTCTTTTCTCTCATGTACTTAGTTCTTAGTTGTTGTAATTTTAATTTAAAATATCAAAAATCGAAATACAATTTATTTCTTTAAAACTCTTTGAAACAAAAAGATGACCCAATGCGAAATATTGCATTTGATTGACTTTGCATTTGGATACATTCGGATATTTTAGGACAGAAAATGTTTGTTTTGAAACATAATTATAATTAACACAGACAAACTGCGAAGCTTTTGGCTTATCTGCAGAAAACACCCAGAGTCTTTGGCGGGAATCGAACCCGCAACCCTCTGACTCATAGTCTGCCACACATTCGACTAGTCTATCGGGGCACGAATGGGTAACGAATAAATAGTTTCTTTCTTTAGATTAGTTAAATTTTATTGTTTTTCTACCCAAATAATGTAAAATTAACTATTTTGTAAACCTTTTGAAATTTACGACTCGGTTTACATTTTCATGGAAATGCCCATATGGTGAATTTCACGTCAAGTGACCCAATTTTAAAAATCCATGTCTTCCGATTTGGATGGGATGCGAGTGGGATATCTATCAAAAAAATATTTTTTTTTAACTCAAGAATAGAATTTTTCAATATTTGGCATATGTATCATTTTCATTTATATATTAATTTTATTAAAATATTTATTATTATTATTCTTATTTAGTATTATAAGTAATAAATAGAAAAAAAATTAAAATAGTGCATATGGTACAAATTGAAACACTTTCTTCTTTGAGTTGCAAATTTTTTTTTATAGATACCCCGACTTGCATCCCATTAAGTGACCACTAAGCTCTTAAAGGCCATTGACCATTAAAAGCCCATTTATAAAGTAACGACCGTTACCTTTTAAATGGTCACAAAAAGTATTGAAATTACATTTTTTGTGAATTCTTTCGATTGCTACCGATGCTTGAACTTTCGTATGCCCCAAATTAAGCAATCCTCGTGGCATATTTGCTTTATTTTAAAAATCGCCGAAAATCGGTAACGACCGTTACTTTGGAAACACCCATGTGCCAAATATTGAAAAATCCTATTCTTGAGTTAAAAAATAATTTTTTTTGTTAGATATGCCACTCGCATCCCATTAAGCGATTATAAAGGCCTTAAAGTGAATTGTATAAGTTTTCTTTTGAGAAAAAGGGCCCAAATTGAAAAAAAATTAAAAATTTTTTTTTTTAAATTAAAAAAAAGGTATTTTTGAAATGATTGAAGAAATAACTATCTACAGTCCTTTGGACAATTTTTGCTAGGACCAATAGGTAAAAAGTTGCACTCATTTAAAAAAAACCCTGTATGACCAAAATTTACCAAAATGTCCAACTTTGACCCCCTTTAACTCCGGCACTTCTAGACTGATAGAGCTAAAAATTTATCTCTGGCCTACTATCCAATAGTAGTAACCTTGGTGGAAATTTTATCCAAATTGACGTGAAATTCACCATATGTATCATTATAATCTGTACAATTTTGCCATTATTATGATCGCAGTAAATAATACACGATAATACGATTATAGCAACATACGGTAGACTTCATAATAGATGGAGTAATTTTGTCGTAAACGGAGATTTTTTTACATTAAAGTTATTTTCGATTACATTTCGAACATCCTCATCCATCCATCCTTTTTTTAACTGCATATTCAGAAAAAAAAACTGTTTTTAACGTAGAAAAACTGCACATAAAAATCCAATAAATTTATAAGTTATTTCATATTTTTTTTAATTAAAACTTAAAAACATTATAAATTAAATACATACATTTTATAAATAACAAAATGAGTTAAATAGATGATGTTTACAGATTGATCGTGGACAATGAAAATTGCTGATGACGCTCTTGGCAGGGAAGAAAATGCATTCCAGTTTGCTAATTGTCTAGAAAAATATAACTTTACAATGGTATTCTTTGAGTTATAAATTAAAAATGAACTCAAGCCAAAATAATAGGAAATCTTCTCTAATAAATGAAAAAACTTCATGATAACGAAAAAATTACAACATTTTTTCTTATTTTTTTAAATTTAGTTTAAAATAATAAAATTATGTCGGATTTAATTCGATTTGTACATTTCTTTAGTAAATCTTATTGCCATTTCTTTTGATTGCATAAAATTGCTGCAATTACTGTCATTTTTTTAAGAATATCTTTAGTTCTTAAAATGCCACACAGTGTTGGCACTTCTAGTCTGCTCCTAGTTTTATTTATATTTATTTGTGAAAAAATTCTTTCAACATTATATTAGCTTTTTTAAATGACTCCTATTCACATACATTTGTATAAATCTATTTACAATTAAGGTGCCAATTTCTAAATGTACTTATTTATATTGGGTTGTCAAAAAATTACTACTACACATGCACAATTAGTGCACATCGTTACTGTCACATTTTGGCATATTGATGCCAAATCATTGTTGCCACTTGAGAGCCCATTATGTGAATATATTAACTATTGAATAAATCCAAATCTAATCCAACTAAAGTTTCCACTTTTTCAAATACTTCTTTTCTCCCCTTTTTGAAGTTTACAGTTGTGTACATTGTACAGACAGACAAAAGAACAGAAACATTAAGGGCATGTGTGAGAGAACGAATAAAATACTTTGGTACATTTTACATTATCTAAATTATAAATGGGAGTATGTGGCTGTGTATTTTAAATACCTTGGAGAATTCTCTTATGCTGCCAATACATGCATAATATAATAATAAACGTCTGTCTGTCTGTCTGCATGTACAATTTGTTACGAGTACTAACTACCTGTACTAACTTGTCCAAAATTTTGTTTAACAACTTATTTTTTTACCATCACAACCAGTGTGACCATTTTAGCATTTTTGCGGCTAAATTTAGCTTATTTTATTTCGATTTAGCTGCAAAATTTTACATTTAGCATTTGGCATTTTATTTGGCATATCTAATAATCACCTTGGTTCTACAATCGTAAAATGAAGTGGAATTGGAAGTGCAATTTTCATTAAGTTTGTGTTCTAAATTCTGTCAGTATCTACCAATGTGATTTCTATGTATTTTAAGATTATTTTAAATGAATTTCATCGCAATAACATTATTTACAAGAGTTGTATGGTTGGTTGGTACGCCCGGAAGTGAACTTGACTAGGGAACTATTGCCAATTATTAACTGACAGCTACAAAATCCAGTAGCATAATTTTCTATACACATATCATGAGACATAATTTTAAACCGATCGGCCCATAAGTAGTCAAAGCTCCGACTATACTTTCTTCCTTGTTAAGGATTACGGTTGTACTTGTAAAGCGATACACGAAAAACTTTGTCTCGTTTTTGCTTCTAATGCTACACAGAAAAAAAAATCATCTTTTTTTCAATTAAACATTTAATTGATTTTAAAATAATTTTCAACTAAAATTTTAATTGATTCAATTACTGATTCTGATTTTTCTGATATTTTCAATTAAATTTAAATTTTTTTTAATTGATACTATCATTTTGTTTACAGGTTTACAATAAAATTTTTAATTGATTCCACAAATATTTTCATTGAAACTCATTTTTATTTTTTTCTGTGTACGAGTCAAATTAATTTATTCTTCTAACAACTGGTATTTTTCAATTTATTAACAAAATTTTTGTGTTCGGAAACCTTTGCTAAGCATTAGTTTACCATTCAAAACCAGCAAAGTACATATAAATGTTTAATAAAATAATTATATTTTGAATATAAATAAATTATCACAAAAACTTAGCAACTAAACAAAATATTTTCTTTATTCTCATTTAAGTAGAAACTTTCTCTACTTGTATTAATTTAGTTAAGCACGATGTTGTTCAGCACCACCATCCACAGTTGCTATGACAGTCAATTGATATGTTGTACGTGCAGGCCGGCTGGTAGACAGGATACCATTCGATAGGTAGCCATTCACTCACTCTGTGAGAAATTATACAAATAAATATCATCAGATACGAGTACTTGTGCTGCATACATACATATATTCGTTTAACTAACTCTGTACCAAATAACCAATCAACCACCACATTAAATGTATTTAACGTTTCACCACTTTTTGCTAATAATGAGCAAATATTTGCCAGCAACGTGTTGTAAAGTTATCAACGCATACTACAATCACACAGGCTTCAGGTTACCATCACAATCAATGAATAGACATGGGAACACTGAAGACCAGACCAGAACTGTGATAGCTTAAATAAAATTTATTCCGATTGTGATGAGATAATGAACGAAGGAAACATATTGTTTAAATAATAAAATCATTTTTGCTTAAAGACACATTATGCCCAGCAATTCAAATGATGTACTTACTACTTTATCTATCCAATCCTGTAGAAAATATCATTACGAGCTACTCAGCATTAGGCTGGTTCAGCTTGCAAAAACATCGAAATCATAAACTCTACAAGATTTGTTTATGTCACCACAAACTGAGACAAATATACATATTATATTCAAATGTTATTATTTACCAACATACGAGTATATACAGAATAATAACATAATACATATTGATAAAAATCTGCAACACTGTTTAGATCTATCTTTTCTTGAAGGCCAAATAAACATACAGCTACAATCCCTTTTCTAAGTTTTTTTCTTAAAGTTAGAAAGCACAAATACAAGACGCATCAACAAATACCTCTTATAATTTTGCCGTACCTGAATAAAAACCAAAAATTTTTAAATATTACTAAATAAAAACAAGTATGAAAGTATAGTCGGTCAAGTCCGACCATATAATACCCTACACCCAGTAAATGTATAAAACAGTTTTTCAGAAATGTGCGCTATATTGGAGATATGACCTATTATGGACCGAGATCATCCAAAAATTTAGTGTCATGATTTCTGTGAATATAAATATTGTGTATGTTAAACTTTATCTCGATATAAATACTTTTAAATGATTTATGAAGGTTAAAGTTGATTACGGGGAGGGTCTTATTTGGGAGTTTCGACTAATTACGGACCGACCATTATAAAATTAGGTGTCATCATTTCTGTACCTATATTATTTGTGTCGAATTTTATTTGATTACCAACATTCTTAAAAAATTTATAATCGTTAGAGTGATTTTCGGAAGTGGGCCTTATATGGGAGCTACGGCTAATTATGGACCGATCTGCACGAAATTTGTAGATGTGATTTGCCTTCATTTACCACTCATTTGCGATGAAATTTGTTTGGCTCCTTGTATTTATGATCGGTAAACTCCAATTTCAAGAGGACTTTTGTATGGGGGCCAGGTGAAATAATGGACCAATTTCCACCAGTTTCAATTCCATTCATCCTTGGGTCGAAAAAATATTACTTACCAAATTTTATCAAAATATCTTCAAAATTGCGACCTGTACTCTGCGCACAAGCTTACATGGACAGCCAGCCAGACGGACGGACGGATGGACATCGTTAAATCGATTCAGAAAGTAATTTCTGGGCGTTACAAACATCAGCACAAACCCAATATAACCTTCCCACTATTGTGGTGTAGGGTATAAAAAGCTAAATACAATATACAATGAGTCTAATTCATAAACACTTATCAAGGGTTTATAACAGGCTTATTTTGTATGGATATTTGCTTTATAAGCCTGTTATAAACCTTTGACAAGTTTTATGAATAAGGGGGAATGTATTTAACTTTTTAGCTTTAGATTTTTACAAATCTCTCTCGTATATTGTTCAAATATTTATATGAAAACTGTGCCGAATGTCATTAAAAATTTTAAAGTGAATTTTGTACGTTAAATAGGCTGTTTTAAAAATTAAAAAAAGGTTAAAAAGAGCCAGAAGGTAAATAAAAAGGCAAAATCTGGCCACATAAAAACTAAACTGACAACACTGCTTGTAACATCTGATTTCCTAATCTGTCAGGAGATGAAGAATTACAATATCATCAAAGAATACAACCCATTTTACCCATTTCATTGCCAATGGGCACGCAGTCTAAAGAAATCCATTAATCCCTAATTAATACGGAGTGTTAGTTAAAAGTCGCAAATATTTGCTCAAAATGTTGCTCTGCTTTTAATAAATTGGATAGCCTTATGGATCACAAAAAGGCTTCCATATATTATAGGACCAGTCTACTCAGATGTCTGGCAATGCTACAGGCGAATTACTGGTTGTACAGAACACAAACATGATGACGGCACATGTTGTATAATTCAACTCATCAAATAAATTATGAATACATTTTCAATGCGAATAAGGCAGGGAAATCCAAAGACAAATGACACTTACTCAATCACAGCCAAAAACCTTAATACTTATTTAAACGTACATCTACATCGGCACTTGTAGATATGAACACTCACAAGCACGCGTTAACATGGACATGGACAGACTCTTACATACGTACGTAGGTTTGGAGTATCATGGTAATTATGGTTGACTTTAGCAAAATGAATTTCCCACTAGTCTGATAGACTAAGATTTAAGGCTCAAGCCTATTGTATGCGCTAAAATGAATTGGTCACGTGTCATGTTGGATTGTTTAAAAGCTTTGTGATTGTGAATTATGATCTACACATGCACACTCAAATCCACATACACACGCTCTCTAACGTTTACAGGCTCATCGAAAGTTTTCCTGTTGTACAATGCTGTTTGTGATGCCATGTGCAGTTGTGTTAGTTGTAAATGGATGTCATAAAAACGGCAACCGTCAGCACAGGAAGTGCCAATAAGAACTTGTCAATATTGTCTGATTATCAACGGGCACTTGCAGCACACAACAACCAAAAGTGTAGCAGCAATAAATAGAAATACAACATACTTACAATCTGAAATAAAAATATAAAAAAACCCTGACACATCTTTTGTAAGCACTTCATTCGAACCAGAATAATATCATGTTGCATCGTTGTAACTAAACTATCGCTGTTCAAACACTGGTGAAGTATCAGCAGAAGTAGCAATTTAAGCAGTAGTAAGCATCAGTAGTTAAATAATCAACCCCTGATGAAAACGGAAGAGTAAACATTACAACCACTGTGATTTTAAAATCTTGTATTGATATTGACAGGAAAACTCCCATAAATTTTTCAATTCGAACCATTCGGCATAAGCAACTGCCAATAGTAATAATTACATTGCTGATGATGTCGATGCTTTCTGAACATCCGTTCGTTTTTCAAATCTCTAAAACATTTATTGCAAATTTCAGTGCTCCTGTCTTATTATTGTTTTAACGTATTTTTGGAAATTTCAACTGTTAATTTACAACAACTGTAAGTAAGTAAGGCAAGTATTTTTGGATGAGAAGGGAAAAGAGAATAAAATTGATACTAACTTGACGGTAATAGTCAATTTTCTTGTTGATGTTGTTGCATGTTGATTTGCATTAAAAAGTACGAAAATTGAATTGTCGTTTGTGAATGAAATGGCAAGTTCAAAAGAGAATTTACCAAAAACTTGTCATCTAAAACTGAAGAGTGTGAAACATGACTTACTTGTGGGAACGAAATATCTAGCAAGTAATAACAACTCGTAGAGGAAAATTTTGCAAAAGAATTATTCCAAATTAATTTTAATCAGTTAGTTTTCTTTATTTATTTATTAACGTATTTAAAAATGTAATTATTACTTATTTTTTATTACTCAAATGTCATAATTCTTAAATACCCTCAATCAAGATATTGTAGAAATTACACAAACTACCTCATATATGAAGATGAGGTAATTATACATATTGTTGGTCTCATGTGGAAAGGCCCTAACTCGCTATTTTTTTTCGAAATTAGTTTTTTGCGATTCCAAAGCATTTAACGCAAATACACCTCCTCACAAAAATTTATTGCAATAGTGTAAAAATAAACGCTTTTATAAGCAGTTATACAAAAAAAGTTACATGTTGAATATTACACTTTCTATTATGTTTTTACCTTCTCCTTTAAAGTTTCAAATATGCGAGTTAGGGCCTTTCTACATGAGACTATCGATATAAGTAAAATAGACTATTTCGACGTTGTTCTCACTTACAAAAAAACAAATGCTGAAAATCTATTTAAAATCTGGGGCCAAATTACCGCATTCATGTCGAATGATTTCGATAGCGAAATTATGATAAAGTGTACTAAATTTCTTGCTCGATATCGAATGCCATAATATCAAATAAGAAAATTGCGATCAATTTTCCACGCTATCGAATGCGGTAATTTTGCCCCTGATAACGTTTAGAGGTTTCAGACTTTATTTAAATTTGAGTTTTCTGTCAATGTAGCAGTAATTTCAAAATATATACATACATACAATATACATATATTAAATATTGAAATTATGAATTTAAAATAAGGTTCTCATACATCAAATGCCTTTTTGAAAACACAATTTGATCGATTCTAATAAATACTAAATTAGCATTAGAAATGTAAAGTTTAACAGAAATCCCTAATATGGTATAGCATCAGAACCGATTTGAATTTGGCGGCTTTTCTTTTTTTGCAATTAGTATATCTGAAGTTAAAATTGTCTAAGACAAAAAATTCTAAATACTTTACTAAAAATAAATTAAATTTGGTCCTTAAGAACAATTTCTATATTCTATTGGACCACAAGTATTTGTTGAACCATACATATCTGTGTTAGATCTTTGATCTATCGGATGTGGGCCTTATATGAAAGCTATTATACAGTGATTGATATTTTTTAGGCTTACATTCGTTGAATTTCGTCACTATTATGATACTTAAAGGATTTTTGTAAAGAAATTTAAAAAAAATAGATATATAGCACTGTATAATTTGTTTAGCCTTAATATCAAATGGCTTAGGATAATGATAAACATTTCTGTTTTGGTGTACGAGTGTTTTACACAGTCATAGCTAAACCTCATTCACAAGCTTTTATACCGTACACAACCGGTATTAGTCCAACACTCACCTTAAGGTATACCGATCGACACAGAATCACTTACGAAATGCATCTTTATCGGTCATAAATGTATCAAAATGAATTTCACACCTACAGACTTTGTGTAGATCGATCGGTCCATTATTAGTCAAAGCTCTCATATAAGACCCACTTTTGAAAATTACTACACATTAATAAACCTTTTAAAAGTATTTCTATCGAGATAAAATTGAACAAAAACAATATCTATATACTCAGAAGTCATGTCACAAAGCTTTTGGATTGTCAGTCCATAATAGGCCATAGCTCCCATATAGCGACAATTTGTGAAAAATTATTTTTGCACATATACTGAGTATAGGGTATTACCGACTATAGTTTCTTACTTCATTTGGTTAAATGTACATTTATTTTTATCAAATTTTGATTATATTATGTGTCTTATTTTCATCACATTTCTTTCAAAATTGTAACTTGTAATCTCATTTAAAAATTTTATTTTATTTTTAAAGGTAATTATTGAAATGATTAATGGATTAGCAAAATGTATCTATATTGAACCAAAATGTGGAAAATTTAATTCTCTATGAAATTATTATCTTCTGAACATGATGCAGGCAAAAAAAAAAATCATATGTATATTGTAAATACATATATAAACAAGTAAGAAAGTATAGTCGGTCAAACCCGATCATATAATACCCTACACTCAGTATATGTATAAAACAATTTTTCAGAAATGGGCGTTATATGTAGTGTGACCACCTAAATTTTGAGCGAAACCGGGACATTTTTCGAAAAAAGTACTAAAATCCGGAACATTTAAACTTAAAACCGGGCCATTTTTATGGGAAAAAAATTTTATTATTCAAGTTAAATTTAGACAATTATAGTGTTATAAGTAATTTGAATGTAATTTTCTGTCGCTTCTTGTTTAAAATCGTATTTATCCTGTGATGAAATTTGCTTCAGCAATGTTGGGGATTCTTTCAAAAAATTGTAAAACTCAACGCATTCGTACTTTAAATTATATTTGAGAAATAGCATATGTTTCAAAGTATATAGTTTGAGTTGCGATTTTTCTTTTGTCCATAATTTTAAAATTAAAATACACTCTACACTTGCAGATGTTGCTGGCAAACAAAATATAAATTCAATGATTCGCGCGAAGCGAGTGAACGGTACATGGTTACTTTGGAAATTATTGAAACATTCCACCCAACGTTGATGTGGTTTAGTAGAACGTGGCTTAGTAGGAGGATTATTTTTATTCTATTCGCTAATTTTCTCTGTGGTAATAAATTTCAATATATAACCAAACTCGTCATACAATTCTACATTGTTGTCTTCAGGTTTTTACCATTTCTTTTCAACTATAAATTTGATCGTTGTTTCTACATCTTTCCAATTCGGTGCAGCAGCGAGTCCCTTTTTGTTTAAGTAAAAACAATTAAAAAAAAAAATAAATGCGACCTTTAAATTTTTCGTATTTAAAAATACAATGACTCTTTTTTGGCATTATCTAAGAACTTTTTCTGACGGACCATTTTCGAATGTAATGACCCTCTTTTGTGAAGGTTTTCGGAGCAATAATGATTGTTTTTTGGGCTCTTAAGTCTTATCTAAGCGAACGTTAACGTTCGACATCGTGGGCCAGGGGGTAAATGTTTCATTCTCTTTACTCGGGGCAAAAAAATAGTCCGGTAATCCCATTTGATTTGAATTTTAACGAAAACAAAAAGTAGAGAAATGTGTAACTACTGGGTCAAGAATTAATTTTTTAGTATTTTCATTCAATACTCAAAAATACTAATAATTATGTACGAGTATTTCTGTCTTAAACATTTAATTATTTATTCTACTACAAAATTTCTCTCTTTTTCGAAATTAAATTATTCACGGCTTGAGATTAAACTACAATGTATTGGTATGTACAGAGGTACTCGTACATGTGTTTGGTGTTATCAAACCGCAAGTATTTGCTAAATTTGTATAATTAGTTTTTTCTTTATTTTTTTTCTAAATAATTTTTAGTTGGTGTTAAAATTCCAGGAAGCCAGATAATTAATAATTTTCGTGATTTTAAAGGCGGATACAGTGTTTATGTATTTGAGTTATTTATATAGGAATGTAATCTTTTATTTCTGGAATGGTTCCATTTGTTATTAAATTTTTATTTCACATTAGCTTCTTAAGATTCTGTTTTACGTATTTCGCAATATTTTGATTGCCCGTAAATCAAATCAAAAACATTGATTTACATAATTAAATCAAGGTATTTAATAAAAAGTAAATTCAATAGTGATTTAATTTTGAAAATCTATATATATAAAAGAGAGTGACGTTAGTTACTAGCTTTATAACTAAAGAACGCCTGGACCGATTGCAACGATTCGCACGAATTCAGGCTGGTCTCAGGCCAGAGAAGAAGAATCCCCAGAAATAATTCAGAAATTGACCACGCCTACTTTTTTTAAAAATTAATGTTTTTATGTGTGAGTGTGTGTATGTACTTTATAGAATCGTAAACTATGCATTTGATCATGTGATGATCTTTGGCAAAGTTGTTGTGCATGAGCCCGGGAAGGTTTGTAAGTTGGTATGACCACGCTCACTCTAACGCCTACTTTTTTTAATTAATTCTACATGGGTTTTTACAGATTTACTTCAAATTGTATATACATCTTACTGTAGGTGAGGTAGAAATAAAAATTATATGTGTCACGCCCACTCACGCCCCATCTCATGCAAGACCCTTGCCAGGTAAGCCGTACCGCTGGAGCAATCTGCCTGAAAATTTCACATCACACCATTAAAGCTCCGGTATGTTTTATAGAATACTTCTTTTTGCGACCACGCCTACTTTAACGCCTTCTTTTTTAAATTGTGTAATTGATTCTACTCTGATTTTAACATATTCACTTTAAATTGAATATCTTACTCTAGGCGAGATCAAAAATTAAGATTCATACTCCACGCCTCCTTTCACGTCCCATCTCTAGCGATCTTTTTTGACCACCTACTTTTTTTTAAATTGATGCCATAGCAACGCCCGCAGTGTACAGCCGAAGTCGACCACGCCTGCTTTAAAATTGTGTAATCGATTCTACAAGGGTTTTAAAAGACTTACTTTAAATTGTATACACCCATTACTTATAATTATTATCTTCTAAAATCCAAAAATCAAATGTCGTTCCTTTGTATATCACAATTTTTACGACAATTGTTTTTCCACCTAATTTGCTTGAAACCTTTTTTTGTTAATTTTTTTTTTTTACAAAAACAAATTCTGGTTCTGCCATTGCCAGTAGATGGCGTTGTGTGCATAAACTTTTGACACCTGATTTATTTTTGTAGTATTTAAAATTTTTCAGCATTTTTTAAAAGTGATTTCAAAAGGTAAGTTCCCTAATTGATTTTGTGACATTGTTTTTGTGACATTAACTGCTTTTGTGACATTAATTTCGCAGTGTTATTCATAATGCCGCGACCCAGAAGATCTGATCTTTCGCATCGAACCCGTAATGCAATTACAAATCGGAATATTACCAATCGATTGAATACGGATGAACAAGAAATTGCACGAGATCAGCCCGACTTCGCATAACGCAAACACAAGAAGAAAGACAGGCGACAAATGAAACGGCTCGATTAGCAATGAGAAATCGTCGATTAAATCAAGCAATTCAACAACGTGAAAATCTACATCAACGCGTAAGAAGAAGAGCTTCAAGTGTTGATTTGAATCGAGTAGCGTTTCATTACGATTGCACTTTTGACTACAGCTCGCATCCTTCCGTTCAAATTGGCCCAATGGAGATTGTGTGCAACCATTGCGGTGCATTAAAGTTCATCGGAGAATCGCCTGGGTTGTGCTGTCTCAGTAGTAAGGTCAAATTACCACCATTGCCTTTACCATTGGTACGACCACGCCTACTCTAACGCCCACTTTTTTAATTGATTAATTGCTTCTACATGGGTTTTTTACAGATTTACTTCATACAGATTGTGTCCACATCTTACTGCAGGCGATGTAAAATTAAAAAAATTGTGTGCCACGCCCACTTTCACGCCCCATCACAAAAAATTTATGTGTACATGGATTTTCAGTCTGCGGGCGGAGGGGCGTGGCAAAATCCAATTTTCATATTGCACCACCAATGACATACGAGCATACATACATATATTTTGATTTTTTTATTTTATTTAATTTTTTTGAAAGCCGTTGTCATGTTTTTCAAAACGAGATATTTAACTCTTAAATCGGTTATTCGGTAGTTCCGAAGATATTTGCAAAAAACTTATGTTATTAACGATCCAATATCAAAATTTTAAAACTTTCGAAATGTTGCATTCAAAAATCCGAGTTTTCGGTTTATTTACAAAATATTTACATCATTCGATAACAAAAGATATTCCGCGCTTACTAAGGTGCAACATTATACAATAAGTTAAAAATAATATTATATCATCAATCGATGATAAAAAAAACTTTATGTACTCTTGCATTTAAGATACCTACATTTTGTGCACATTTGTAAGTTTTTTTCAAACGCTGATAAAAAATAACGGTACATTCAAACAAATTGCTCGAAGCGCTCTACGTGATTTTCGAGGAAACTACAAACCGATGGGAGGCGCTCTTATTCTTTTTGTTGGTGGTTTTCGTCAAACTTTGCCCGTTATTCCAAGATCAATGCTCGCAGATGAGCTGAACGCATGCTTGAAAGCTTCATATCTTTGGAACCGAGTCGAGAAAATCACGCTATCGACGAACATACGTGTGCATTTGTTGCAAGACCCGTCTGCCCAAACATTCTCAGAACAACTTTTTGACATCGGAAATCGAAAAATTCCAATTAATCGCGCCACGAACGAGATTTCGTTCCCGCCTAACTTCTGTCGAATGCAAATGAATATTCTAGCCGTTATCGACAAGGTATTCCCAAGTCTAACAATCTTCTACAAAATTTCGGATTGGCTGTGGGAACGTGCAATTTTGGCACCAACAAATTACGATGCCAACAAGCTCAATGAGCAAATTCAATTGAAAATCGATCGATACAGTAATGGATGAAGAACAAGCCGTCAATAATCCCACTGAATTCTTAAATTCATTGGAACCACCCGGAATGCCACCGCATGTGCTAACATTAAACGTTGGATCACCGGAAATTCTTATTCGCAACTTAAACGCACCAAAGTTATGCAACGGAACCACATTGACCATCAAAATCTGCTCACCAAATTTAATCGAGGCAACAATCATCGGTGGCAGATTCAAAGGCGAAGACGTACTTATTCCACGAACTCCGATGATTTCCAACGATTTACCATTCCAATTCAAGCGGATCCAATTCCCTTTGCGTCTTACCTTTACTATTGCCATCAATAAAGCACAAGTCAAATCATTGACTATTGCTAGCTTAATTTTGGAAAATTTATGTTTTCCACACGGCCAGTTGTATGTGGCTTGCTCCCGAGTAGGCACGCCAAAACACAAAAAACATTGTGTATCCGCTGGCCCCAAGATGAAGTAATAAATAAATATAATTTCCAATTTGCCTTAAATAAATGCGTTTCTTTTTTGATTGAGCCCATACCTACACCATATGTAAGTTATTCTGTAACAAAACTTTATGATAGATATTCCATAAATTTATTTAAAGGCCGTACATTTCGTTAAAAGCTTAATTTAAATCGTGTGGTAATACAACACTGTTTGCTTAGGGCCAGCAACGCGGACCGGGTCAGCTAGTAATTCATATAATAACTCGAGCCGAAATAAAAGAAATATCAATGATTTAAAATAAAAATAATAATTGTTCTTAATATAAGCTAAGGCACAAGCTAATGTTTGTAGTTGTACTTTAAGTGGTACACATAAAAATGTCGACGAAAGTAGACAACAAACATAATAAAAATGTATTCAGGTTTTCGAGACGAAGTCTTGGCATGAATACGAAAAAACTGAAGAAAGAGGAGGCAACATGTAAAATAAATGAAAAAATGATAATTACAGCAAATTTCGAACCACCAGTGAGTGATACTGGTTAAATGATTGATGTTTGACTGAAGGCTAGCGGGTGCCGCAGTGGTGCAGAGGGTAAGAACGTAAAGAATTATGATGAGAGAAAGTGGTGTTTCTTGAAACATATGTAAATTCAACCAACAACCCAGGTTCGAATCCTAAGCCAAGAAAAATTATCAACAAATTTTAATAATAATTTTCATGTAACAATTCCTACCTTCAGTAAATATAATTTAATGAAAAATTAAATTTAATGAACTCGAGCCGAAATAAAAGAAATATCAATGATTTAATAATTAATATATCTTGTAACATCATCTACTTAACTCATTTTGGTAACTATTCCACAGAACAATGTGAAACAATTTTTCATAAATGATTAAAAAAAAAACATTTTACTAAAAGTAATGAAGTAAACGACTATAAATTGATGGCACCATGTACATTGTTAAATTTGGCACTTGAAATATGAAATATGATATTGCATAAGTTAAACATTTATGACCGATTAACCCCTATTTCGCGAGGACATTTATATGGGGGCTAGGTGAAATAATATACCAATTTCAAAAAGTTTCAAACCCAAGCATCCTGGGGCAAAAAATATCATTATAAAAAAAATATCTTCAAAATTGCGACCTGTACTCTGCGCACACGGTTTATATAGAAAGCCAGCCAGCCAGACGGATAGACGGACGGACATCGTTTAATTGGCTTAGAAAATGTGAGAGAAAATGAGAAATCTCAAACCCTATACACAACACACAGTCAACATAATTTATAAAACATTACATTTATGTCCCTGTTTACACAGTCGAACATTTGGAAGAAAAACATTTAGCATGGTAGAAAATTACGGGTGGGGAAGAGAGAATCAATTTTGTGTTCGGTACTCGGTGAACATGCTTTGTTGATATTTTCTTTGCTGGAATTTACTACAAATTATTACACAGCACGAATAAGCGAAATGTCAAAAAAGCAAATAATAATGAAATGTGTCTGAAAACACTGTTCGACAGTGTGACCGCGTATGAAAAAACAAAAGAGAATTCCAGATGTTTTTCATCCAAATGTTCGACTGTGTAAACGGGGACTATGCATTTGTTTAGGATTAGTACCCGCTAGGCTTGTGTTATCATAGAAAATGTAGATATAACAAATTTATCATGTGGTTTTTCAAATTAGAGAAATAGTCATAATTTTATTTGAGTTGTTCTTTTTGTGGATGTGAGTTTAGATAAATTTAATCCTTTCTTAAAAGTGATAACAAAGAATTCCTATTCGATAACTTGTATCAACATTTTTAATTACCGAATGTAGTTATAAAAGTGTAAGAGTAATATCATAAAACCATGATAACAACAATAATTTATGTAAAAACATTAGTTGCTAAAATTATTTTTAATTTTAAAAAAGTCTGTAATTAAATTGTGGTAAATCTGTTTTGTTTAAATTATCGAAAACAAAAATGCATAAGAAAAATATCTTCAAAGTAAAAAGTACAAAAAGTGAAGCAAATTTTGAAGTTGATTTAAGCCCTTTTTCCGCAGAGTTCAATGTTACTGTTTACGTCATAGACCATTTAGTACCACTATTGAAAACAAATTTTTTTAGATTCAAACATTATTAGAAATTGTCAATTAGGAAAATCCAAATTTACTAAAATAATACAAAATGTTTTTGGTAAGCAAAAAAAAAAAAAAAAAAAAAAACGCAGACAAAGACGACGAAATTACTTTTTAAAATTATTGTATTTTATACCTGTGAAAACTTATTGAAACACTGAAGCAAATTATAACAAATTTAAAGAATTAATTTTAGAACATAATATTCCACATGAAGACATTACTGGTCTCTGTTGAAATGGCGGTCATGTCATGGTAGGACACACAACATAAAGAATTTAAGGAAATAATGGCTAAAGAAAAACGACAAATTTTACGAACATCAGTACAGAACAGTCACCATAAATAAGTTATTATAACACCAAGTCGCACCGACAAATTTTGTACAGATCGGTCTATAATTGACCTTAGCTCTCATATAAGGCCAACTTCCGAAAATCACTTTTACAAGTCTATGTGTGCCCCGATAGACTATGCGATAGTGTGCCAAAGACTCTGGGTGTTTTCTGCAGACAAACCAAAAGCTTCGCAGTTTGTGTTTGCTTTTCAAAAATTAAAAAAAAAAAAAATTGGATACCAAATAAAATTCAGCCCAAATAAGTTTCATATCTGTATACAGAAATCATGTCGCCCAATTTAATAGCGGTCGGTCCATAATTAGTCAAAGCTGCCAAATGCATGCATAAGCCTTTTAGAAGTGATTTTCGTTGATCGAGATAAAATTGAACATGAACAATATTGGTATGCACTAGAGGTATGCACAAATGTATTTGACAGCCAAATGAGTGTTGTGTGTGTATTTGATTTTCAATTCAAATGTGTAAAACAAATGAGAGCTAGTCATTCACGTTCAATCATTTTAAATGAAAGATCAACACAACACCGTTCATACTATGCACAGAAGTCATGTCACTGTTTTTGCGCTTATATTATATTGGTCAGCCTTGACCGGCTATACTATTATACTTGTTTATTTTATGAAAGTTACAGTATTTCGCACATTTTGTATTGGAAAATTAAGTTTAGGTGCAATGGTATCTACTCACTTGAATGATATATGTATAATTAAACACTATTGTTGTAAAAATAGAGCTTGAAGATCAGGGGCCCATAACGGTTTAAATCAATCATTATGGCAAATAAATTGCAATATGCTAAAATATGTATTTTAAAATTGTTTCGCAATTTGAATTACATTGCTTTTAAAGGATTAATTACATAAATGCGTTGTTGGTATTGGAGAAGACATTTTCAATGATACACGAAATTGTAATTTACGGTGACAACAAATTTATAAAATAAAAAAACGCCAAAAATTCTTCATATTGCGACCATTAAAACTGATTTAAAATTGAATTTCAGCGAAATCAATAAGTATGCGATTGCATATTTATTTAGATTGATTTTTTTTAAAGAAATATTTGGAAATTTAAAATTTGTTTCATATAAAATAATAATTAAACACGATTAAATGTCGAATTTTGCGATTGTTTATTTGTGTGGTCTTGACAAATTTGTGATTAATTTGATTAAAATATGCTTCTAAATACATAACTGAATTAAGTCAATCTAGTCGTCTCAGCTTGTACATATTTTTCATATTTGTTATTCCATTTATTATTAATTAATTATTACAGCGGATTTTTATCATGATATTTTTTGTGGAGGGCGTGAATAGAAGAAAAATACAAAATAAACATCACGCAGACTAGGGAGCGGGCGCTATGAAAACACAAAAGAAATCTCACTCATTTTCAAACGAACAACACAATAAGAGGAATAAGAAAAGGAAACACATATAAAATAAAATGTATGCAAAACTGTAAAACAAAATAAAATATTGCCGATAAGAAAACCCCTTACTTGAGTTCAAGAGAAGTTTTCAGAATCACTATATTTATCACAAGTATTTCGTAAAAAGTTATCCAAGCGTAAACATTGAACGGAAGAAAGGGAAATAATTATTTAAAATAGGTACATATACTCGTATATGTATGTATTAAAATATAAATCATAATTTACACAAAATGTTGTTTGTCTGTAAAAACGTGAGAGCACAAAATATTCTATCATGTCTAATGATCACATTGTGTTTTCTGATCAATAATATTGAAGCGGTACGGGATCGCGATCGGGGTGCACCATGCGAGAAACCTGATTATATACCGAACGGCAGATATCGCTTGAGACGTGATAGAGTCATGAGAATCAACTGCAACAGTGGATTTCAGCTTCAAGGATCCAAAACCATTGACTGTGTTCGAGGAAAGTGGGAAGGAGAAAAGCCTGTGTGTGCAAGTATGTAATAAATCGAAATAAAATTGAAATGAAAAGTATATAGTAGGTAAACATACCTAAGTACATGTTATGTATGTATGCACATGTTTTGTTATGTATGTATACGAACGTTGAAAGTTCCACCATGATTCATTCCCCTTTCAATTACTCTGTTATTCGTTATTGTGTAAACCAATTGTTATATAATATATCTAGTATATATCTTTATCTTTTTGGTATTTAGAAAAAGGATGTCTGAAAGACTTGGAACGACCCGAAAATGGAAATATTCAAATAGATAATGAGGTTAAAGCAATTCTATACTGCTCGGATAATTACAATTTAGCAGGAAATCGACACTCCTATTGCAATGGTACCCACTGGGATCGTCCTATTGGAAACTGTCGTGGTATGTAATTTAGTCATGTGCCATTAATATCAATCTGAAGTATTTAAAACAAAAAACTCATTAAAAACATATACATAATGTTGTTGTTCAAGGCGATTAATAGCAAATCTGAGGAGCACACACTCTTCGAAATAAATAGAAGATAACAAGTCGCGCAACTTTGTATAAAATTTAAAATTAAATGTTTGTTTAGTATCAATTTATTACTAATATACATCAATACCTCGTTTTGCGCCATTTCGTTTTGCGTTTTTTTTTTCAAAGTTGTGTCGCTGCTTAATTAGTACTAATTTTCGAGTTCGAGTCTTTAATTTTTTTTTAAATTTTTACAAAATTTGAAACATTATTAGATGCTAAAAGGATGACCCGTACAAGAAGTGCTTTGATGATCGAAATTGAGTCTTTTCTTTCTATTTGGTTTGAAAATCAAGTTGCTTAGAGAATACCATTAAGTAAAATGGCATTTCAGACAAAAGCAAAAAACTTATTTGATGACATTAAAAGTAAAGCATTATACAACGATAATGCTAGTGGTAGTAATACAGGAAATTGCTATAAGGAAATTTATTTTACGTTGAAAAAAGCTGTTTAGCAAACATTGGACCAATTTTTGTGAAAAAAGCCGACGACTTAAGACTCAGTTAGCCGACTGTAATGGAATCTAACTGCAACAGTAAGAAACAGCTAATGGATATTGTTATGTGTAAAGTAATGCAAATGGTTATGGAGATGTAAAGTAACGCAACACCGTAATGTATGAGTCTGTAAGAAATAGAATTTCCTTACATTTTTACGTCATTGCACTACATTCCGTTACAGTCGGATAACTGAGGCTTTAGTATTTTCGTATCCCTAGAACGTATCTTCGATCTATACATGGTTTGCTATAGAAAGTCTTAATTCCCTTTGCCTCGTGTTTTTTTTTTTTGGAACGTAAACCTGACGCAAAGTGAGATATTGTTATACATAGTTTGATCCGAAACAAGACATAACGAAAGCTATATTTTACGAAACAACCATTTTCTACTTGATTTAACATAATAAATTAATTTAAGTAGGTAGTAGTTCAGTTTTTTTGTGTCACCCCGTTTGTAACAGATCGATGTATTGGCCATAAGACAAAAAAGTACCGTATTTGCCGGACGATAAGACGCATCGGACCATAAGACGCACCCTGATTTTAGGTCAAATTTTCAGAGTAAAAAGGTGCGTCTTATCGTCCGGCAAATACGGTATCTATATACAAAATTTAGGGTGCCCATAAAGATCTAAGACTATCTAACTATAGTAATTCGTCTGTTGTACACATAGGACTTACATACATATGTCTGGAAATTTTAATTAATCATGTTTACTGGTATAAAAATGAACATAATTGCTCAATTACAATTTGTGGAAAATAATTTTTTTTTTTTTTTTTAATGGACAAACAAACGTGAGTGGCAATTAGTTAGCTTATTTGAAAAAAAACATACATTCGTACGTATTTACTTTCTTTACTTCCAACAACAAGAAAATAATTTGCTTTGTTTACAATAATATTAAATTTTTTTCAATTAGAATCAAAGTTATGGACCAAAACGTGAGACAACCTCCCAAAAAATTTATATTTTTAAAATTTCTTGAAATATATTGCAGATAACACTATGAAATTTTGCAGACGTCATTTCTATGATAAATTCACTGTTGAAAATAGTAGGAGTCGGTAAACTATTTCTCGTATCTCCCATTCAAAATTATTCCCAGCATAAGTTTATCAGAGCTACAAATAATTTCATATAGAAATTCAGTATTCATACAAAATTCAATAAAAATAAGTATCATGTGAAGAGAAATCACCAACTAGTATTTGTATAAATTTTTCATATTTGAAGTTATATTACATATATATATATTATGTATATTACATACTATATTTATACAATAATGATGAGTACGTTTGTATGTACAGTGGCCACCCACTTATTATTATTAGTTGCACTATATTAATTCAGATTAACCGATTTTAATACGTATATAAATGTATTTCTTGTTAAATATTAAAAAACTAAATATTTTGTGCAGTGTCAACAATGATTGGTGACATTAGAGTGCAGTTGTAGATCTTTATCTGACATTCTTCTCTGAAGTATGAAATATGCAATTTTGATTAAATTGATTAAAGTCTGGCATCACGATAAAGAACTAAAAGAAAATGTTCAAAAATGCATTCAGAGCATGCCAAAAAAGGGTGCAAGTTGTAATTGATGCCAAAGAAGGTTCTACGAAATATTAAGATTTTTTTTTCAAAAAAATTTGTAATATTTCTTTTCCTCAAATATATATTTTTAAAACAAAAGAATTTATTTTTTTTAATTGAATTAGAAACACTTAATTTACCTAAAAGAACAAATAAAAAGATAAATTTCCACTATTTTAAAATGTTATACGACTTCAAACTAAACAATTTTGCATGTGTAACTAATAATTTGGCCACCCACTGTACGTATATTTAAATATTTACTATAAACGCAGGAATATCAAAAAGTCTGTGTTGCCCGAACTACTTTTTTAATTTGTTTTAATATAAGATTTATTTACATTCTATTGAAGAGCGGAAAAATGTAGTACAGCATGAATGTGATTTCGAAACAGATGACATTTGCGGTTGGACGTACGAACCACAAGAAAACTTAGAATGGAAGCGAGTTATGGCGGCAAATGTCTTCACCACGTTTAAAACAGGTCCACGACATGATCATACAACATTGACCGCAAATGGCGGGCACTACATGCTGATGGAAAGTCTTACAAGACTTAACGATTATGTCACCCTCACTTCACCGATATACGATCGCAGTTTGAGTTTAAAAACCGCATGTTGTTTTCAATTCTACTATTTCATGTATGGTGCTGGAGTTGGCGATCTGTTTGTTATCGTAAAGCCGGTATCGTTAAACTTAGACGACCTGATAAAAAATCATAAAGAGTATGAATTATTATAAGAATCTCTTTTTTTCGGTTCAGAAAGTTTAAATATACAAATTTTATAATTTTTGTTTTTAGATTTATGAAGTTTCAAAAATATGGAAATCAAAACAACATTTGGAATGAAGCCCATTTTAATATAGAAGAATTGGAAGAAGACTTTCAGATATTGTTTGTGGCAAAGTCGGGTCGTGGCCAGTTAAGTGACATAGCAGTAGATGACGTTAAACTCTTAACAGGTGACGATTGTAGAGCACTGGACAATAAAGAGGAGGAAGATCAGTCCAATGAGGAATACGATTCAACAACGTGTAAGTCAAATAGATAGATAATTATTTCTATCAACTTTTAACGATTGTGTTTTGCAGATGAATCGATATTCGAAATGCAATCATGTGTAGGACGGTGTTTTGATTCCCCTGGTGCCGGAATAATACGCACATCTGGCCATCTTAAAGGATTGTGCAATTGTGATACTGACTGCGAAGATAGTGAAACATGTTGTCCAGATTTCCGAACAGTTTGTTTAAGCGGTAAGAATTTAAGTTGTTTTTTAATTAAGTTTGTTTTTGTACATTTAAGTGACTATTTCTAAAAATTTTAGTTCAGAACTTTACTGTTGTCCTTGATTGCAATTTTTACTATATTTACTTGTATCATATCTAGCCAAGTAATAAAAAATAGTATTATAGGATATTTTCAAATCGTTGAAGAAAAAATAGTTTTTTTTAGCATAATTTTATTTGTGTAAACCTGTAAAACGATTTATTAAATTAGTAATTTTTTAATAATTTGTTCAATGCACTATTGTTTCCGTTTATTTTGGCATAAAGTCAATTTTTTTTTGGATTCATATTTTGAAATTTAACTGATTTCCATATTAGAAAAAAATTATTAAATACACATTTGGGTGACAACCCTTTCTTGCTGGCATGCATTTAAAGTCAGCTGATTAAATATCACTTTGTTTTGGTACAACTGGCGGTAAACATCAGCTGAGTTCGAGTGCTTGTGAAAGTTGAAGTTGGATAAAATTAAAAAGTTTTGTTATGGAAAATATTAGTGGAGGTATGTAAAATTATTACCTGCTACCAATTTGGTCAGTATTATGTCCAATTGTGCAATGTTTTATTTATGTATAATATAAGATTAAACATAACATTTATATTTATGTTTCGTGGATTATAATGTTTGAAGAGCAAACCAGTGCAAAATCTTGCAAATGGCAACTTATTAATTAAATTGTGTAGATTAATGAATAGCTAACCATTATTGCTCCAATTTGCTCCATTTAAAAATAATCGCTTTTTTAAGGTAAAAGCTAGTTGCATGTCGGCTAGATCGGCTATATAGCAGCTATATGAAATAGTGCACCAACTCATATGAAACTTGGTAGGTCAACCACAAACCAAATTTCAATTGAATAGCTTTAAAATTAGAGTTTATGCCAATATAAACGAAAAAAACATAGTGCAATGTAAAGGCTTTTGTGGTTTTATTTCCACTTAAATAAAAAAGAATTTTGAGAAAAAAACTACATTTCAGTTTGTTGGTGTTATTTTTACAATAATAAGACTTCTCGGTCACAAATAAAAAGAGAATTAAATGAATATTTTTTGAAGCTTTATTTGAAATAGCTTAATTGGTTGAATAAAATTTTATGTTCTTGATGTACATACTAGAGAACTGATTGATTGGTTAATTTTAGATTTTGAATACAATCACAAAAAACGAACCTCATGTTGACAACATAAATCAATTCCGTAAAGCAATACATGTCATTATTCACAAAACGGAGTGTAACGAAAAATGATGCTTGCATTGCATGTCTTGTACAAATGTAAACGTATACACCCAAAAGCAACGAATACTTAACGATTGGTACGAATGGTTAACGATTGGTATGAATGGTTTCAATGCTGATTGTATAAGTTGTACATACTAACAAAAAATATCAAACTTTACTAGTTTACTGTCAACAAATCGCACATAAAGCAACAACCAAAAAATATTTAGGTTTTGTATTGTTTTTGCTCACTGAAAGCAACGAATACTGGACGAATGGTGTGAATGTTTTTAGTTTTTTCATGTGGCATTGAATTATTTCCTTGCTTGATGTATAACGGCATAACAAAAAGGCAATGTAAAATAGCAAACAGTAATAAGGAATGAGTAAACAAACAGCAATGCACATTTTTATTATTGTCGAGTAAAAGCAATGCAAAAGTAATGAATTTGCGAATGGTTAGCAAATGTGAATGGTCTCTTTCTATTCTCTGGTACATACCTACATATGTATATAACAATGATTTTTATGTTTTGACTAGCTGAACCCGGTGTGCTTTGCTACCCCCCCCCCTCGTCATAAAATAAAATAAAACGTATTTGTATATTTACAAACATTAATTTATTTAATTTTAATGTATTTATTGCAATGCTTTAGGGGAGACCATGCCCCTTTGTCCACTTACATAGTCAAGAATTTATTATTTCGTAAGAATATCCTGTTGTGAAAATTTAATGACGATCGGTCCAGTAGTTAAGACTATATTACGATGTTTAATTTTCCTAAAAAGGGGCGTGGTCCCACTCACTTTTCTCCTGGTACGTATTCCTAATTATGCCAATACCATATGTACCAAATATCACCGACGTACGTCAAAAAATGCCCAAAATATGGCGGGTTAAATTTGTGGGTTATATGGGCGGTGCCACCCCCGTTTGTACAATCAAAACTTCATATAGCCTATTATTCCTTCCAGAGTCACAGTAACATGCTGTACAAATTTCAGGCAGATTGGTCCAAGGGTTTGGCCTCCTATTAAGCACAAACATACAGACACACATTCATTTATATATATATAGATTAAAAGCAATATAATTTAAGGTGAAATGGGGCGAAAAATGGGGATTTGGTAATAAAAAAATGTATGTAGTTAAAAAGTATATAAAACTTTAGGTAAATACATATTACAAAAAAAGTATTTTGTATAGCAAACATTGTTAGTGGTATAAGTAAGTATCTGAATTAAAAAAAGGGGGCGATGAAGTAGGCGTAGTTCATAGTTATATGGCGACGTTAACAGTATTCAGAGCAATATACTACCAAATAAAAAAAATACTTTGGAATGAACAAATTTGTATAGAGAATAAAACTTTCAAAAATTTGGCGTGAAAAGGGGCGTGAAAGGGGCGTGGCTTAAGAAATCTTTATTTTTACCTCGCCTGGAGTATATAATGTGTATACAATTTGAAGTAAATCTGTTAAAAACTATATGGGAGCAATTACATAATTTTTAAAAAGTGGGCGTAAAAATGGGCGTGGTCAAAAAAAGTACCCTATTAATCATACCAAAGTCCCAGTTAAATGCTGTGAAAATTTCAAAAATATCGGTTCAGAGGTTTGGTCTCCAATTACAATATTTTAAAAAAGTGGGCTAAAAGTGGGCGTGGTAAAAAAAGTACCCTATTATTCCTTCCAGAGTCACAGTAACATGCTGTGAAAATTTCATCAAAATCGGCTCAGCCGTTTTGGAGTCTATACGTTACATACATACATACATACATTGAATTTTATATATATAGATTTAAACTAAATGTTTACCAACAAAATATGATGAAATGAAAAAAAAACGGAAATTTTAGTTAAAATGTCAAACTATATAAAAGAATATTTTTCAGTAATGACTTTAACTAAAATCAAACTATTAAATTAAGACCCTCCTGTCGCAAATGAACTACATACATATGTAGAGGAACAAATAAATTTAAAATAATTAAAAAAAAACTCAACTATTTAATATAAATTTGTTAAATAAACTTTATAAATGTATTATGAAATTGATTATCACAATTTATCTTTATTCATTGAATAGAGTTATTTGCCCAATCAACAATTTATTCGGTAGCAGATGATACAACACAGAAAAATGAAGCAAAGATCTATAATACCAACACTACACCAGCAACAACTTTGAGTACTACAGCAAAATCAATTACTTCATCTACAACAATAAAAACAACAGCAACTACAATAAAAACAACACCAACAACTATCAAAACAACACCAACAACTATCAAAACAACACCAACAACTATCAAAACAACACCAACTACTATTAAAACTACGCCACCAACTAGTTCAACTATAACAACAACAACAACATCAACTACACCAAAACCTAAAATCGTTATAACTACAAAAACTACAACGACGCGTAAAACTACACCAACAACAACGACGCTTAGAACTACACCAACAACTACAACACGTAGAACTACAACATTAAGAACAACAACTACTTCAACGACATTAAAGCCTACAACAACTCACCCTACAACAACAAGCGCTGTCAAAGTTTCACAAGGTAAATTTAAGTTCAACAAGTAAGAAGCAATATTCGGCTGTGCCGAATCTTATACACCTTTCACCTTAATATACTTTAAAAGAAAATTTGAAAAATTAATCAAAACATGGAGTGGTCTTTGAAGTACTTTTATTCTGCATATCTCGACCGATTTGCACTAAAGTCCAACGACTTTATACGGACATTGTTATATCAAATACCTGTTTATAACGATCTAGAAAATATATACTCGTACTTTATAGGGTCTCAAATGAATATTGTAGAAATAATAAAGGAAACGACAAACGTATACACATACATAATTACAAGTATAACTTTACCACTACTAATGGTTACGTGTATAAGCGCAGAGGTATAGCAATTCATTATGTATTATCTGATATAGAACAAATGCTTATTTATTAGTACAACCTCAGCAAGCCGTATGAGTCCGAAAATAGTCTTTTCTGACACCTTTCTCGGAGCGTTAACGCTCTTTATGAGCCCAAAAAACAATCATAATTGCTCCGAAAACCTTCAGAAAAGAGGGTCATTACATTCGAAAATGGTCCGTCAGAAAGAGCTCTAAGATAAAGTCAAAAAAGAGTCTTTTATAAGGTTTTTCTTGGGCTCTGTGTAATCTTGTTTTTATCATTCTTGTGTGGTACAGCTATGTTTTTTTTTTTGTTCAAAGTACAAATAACAGGACAACAACGCTTTGTTACACACATAATTAAGTGGAATTTCTGAGTCATAGTGCGTGCCGACGCAGGACAGTAACAAGCAAATTTTTCTTTTGCTCCGAAAATGCTCTTTTCTGACTCCTTTTTTCGGAGCGCTCCGAAAATGCTCTTTTGTTGGACTCTTTTCTGACTACTTTTTTCGGAGCGCTCCGAAAATGCTCTTTTGTTGGACTCTTTTCTGACTCCTTTTTCGTAGCGCTCCTGGAATTGTATGCTGGGACCCCACCGTCAGCTAGTTCGTTTCCGTATGGAAACCAAGTACCTTACCTGACATTCTAAATTTACTGATAACGGCTTCTGTGAGTTCTTACGATCAACGAGTTATTGATGTATGTAATTTGAGCCAAATAGGACAATTCTAACAAATGTTGTTCGAGCTTTAATTTGCAAACGCCTTTATAAGAGATAATTTTTTGTCATTTAACTAGTATTATCTAAGAAAAATTAAAATACAACATATTTAAAAGCCTGCAAAATGCTAGAAAAAATTCCTCTCTTGATTTTATAACAGAAACAAATCTTAAAGGTAAATGATTATTTAACATAATAAGTGTTTTGAACTCTAAAAATTTCGGGAAAAAATCTTTTATTTGCAAGTTAATAAAATTTCAAATCAATAATCAAGATATTTCGATAAAGAGTGGAAAATGTATTCGGCCCAAAAACGAATAAACACTTATGTCGGAAACAATAAAATTCAACGGTAAATAAGTATTATAATTAGTATGAATTGCACAACCAAATTTTGTGAATATCGGTCGATTATTGGTCGATATTGAGGTAAAATTCAACTCAAATAGTTTCTATATGGTAACCAAGAGCTCATCACAATGTGTTAAAATGATTTCCAAATTTTCATTTCATTTAGCTGCAACATCATCGACGCAAAAGCCAACAATTCCTACATCAAAACCCATTGAATACATTATAAGTGACAAATCCAAGGCTGATAACTCAAACAAGGGCTCCAGTCTATTGCTGTGTACATTTATAGTAATCGCAAGCATTATTTTGGTGGGTGCTGTATATCGACGGTTTGGTGACAGAGCGGTCGCCTGGTACATGATCCGTTTTAAGCAGAGCAACAGTGGCGATGAAGATTCGTCTTCGATAACAACCAGTTTTAAGCAACCCCAAGCAAATGGTAGTAATATTGATAGAAAGGCAAAGTCAAACTGGCGCATTAAAACTAAAAAATCTACGAGTTCAAAAAACATGATGAAAACACCACTAGTAAATGAAGATGGCGATGATGAGGATGATGATGATATGGGAGTGAATGGAAATATTGCTTTAAAAAATAATATTTATACCGAATTATAAAACTGTTAATTTCACGCATATTAAATGGTTTTGATTTAAATTTACATTAAATATATTTTTTACTTAATATTTTTAATAAAACTTATTTATTTTAAAGTTATTTCAATTTTATTTAATTCCATCATGAAATCTTGAATGTATATATAAATTTATAAACTTAAAGGTTGAGTAAATAAAGAAAATATTTAAGGAAATCATAACAGGTGACACTAAAAATATTTATAGTTGAGAATTTGAGTTGATTGCGTACTTTAGTTTGCGAAATACTTTTTATTTCTATTTAATTATTGTTATTCATTACAAGCGAATTAACAATCTCATGTTACATCTAATCAATATTAATTATTTAGTCCAGCCAATGGGGGTTTGGTAATGGTAATTGGTTTGAGTGTACTTCAAACTTTTGTAAATATTTTTCTGCATACCTTCGGATCTCAGTTTTTACCAAAGGTACGTTTAGGTCTTTATGGATATTCGAATTTTTTATATACCAAGGGGCAATTGTGATCATTCGTAGCAATTTGTTTTGGCGTCTTTGAATTCTGTCTACATTTGAATCTGAGTTTGTTTCCCATAACTGTATTTCATAACACCACATAGGTTTTATGATTGAGTTGCAATGCAAGAGTACGCTTAGAGTTTCTGCCAATGAGCCAATTAATATAGATTAATTTCAATTTCATTTGAGTCAATTTTGCATCTATATAGGATTTCCATGCAAGGCGACGATCGAGATTTTTAACTTCGGATTGTTGTGTTATTGCTTGATTATTAATATAAATAGGAGAGCATGATTCTCTACGCAATGTTATCCTTCATTGCTTTACCAAATTTTCAATTAAAATTTATGATTTTGTAGAAAGCAAGATGCTTTTTGAGGGCTTTCAAGAATGCTTAGAATGCTACCTCGTGCAGTGATAAAAGTATTACTGCGTTTATTTAAAGCATTATTACTCCTTGAATATTATCCTCCAGAATAGAAGGTTGATTGGTATCATGTTGACCAGAATCATATAGACCCATCAGCCTAATGTCTAATATATCGAAGTTATTCGAGAAGATGCTCATGAACAAGTTATACTCGATTTTAATTGAAAACAATTGTATTCCGAATCACCAATTTGAATTTTTAAGAAAACACAGTACTATCGAACAAACCCATAGACTTGTCAATATCGTAAAAAAAAATTGAGCAAAAAATATATTGTTCTGTTTTTTTTCTCAAGCGTTTGGTAAACACTCATAAGCTGTTGGAAAGCTACTTAACTGGTCGAACATTTAAACTTAAAGAAGGAGATTTTTTTATGCTCAGCATAACCTATTGAAGCATGAGTATCCTGGAACACTTCTACTTGATAAATACATCTGATATGCCAACAAACAATCGTACTTGCACATCAACATTTGCGGATGATACTGCCAAAGACAAGAAGGAAGAATGCCAACTTAATACATATAAACAAAAGCAGATAAATAATTTTCATCCGGCACTGGCAGGACTAAATAATTAAAATTCATTAGATATAAGATTTGAAATACTTATTGTTAGTTCGTTAGAAATAAACAAATACAAAAAAATACAAAAATACAAATGGGAACAGAGAGAGGAACTGAATTTTCAGTATCTTCTCTATTTCCCACCATACTAAAAATGTATGTCCAACAATGCGCGAGAGTTGCATTAGTTGCTCCATTCCATGCTGTTTAAAAAAGTGATAGGAGTATTGAGTTGAGTTTATTATGGATACTAGACTTTTTATACTTAGACTTTTTAGCAGCTGTAGAATATTTTTGTAAATATTTGGCCCATAGTGGGGTGCAACATTGAGCGGAATAAACATCGTTATTATGACTTCCTCAGCTTTTGTGTGTAATATTCTTTCCCAGCTGTTAAACATAAGGTTTCACAAATTTCTGCAAATGTACTACACGCTATTATTATATAGAAGGTTGGAATGGACACACGTAAGTATGGGAAATAAGTTGGCGTAATTTAACTAAATACGTTTATATTATAGACTCGCCACGGCTCGTTTTATGAGGAAGATGTGCCTATTATGCCAGAAGAAACGTTCATAGAAAATTTTCGAATGAGCCGGCATACATTTCAATTGCTGTGTTCGAAGTTGACGTCAATGACAAAAACGGACAAAACAAAGAAATTTTTATTTATTTATTTAGTATACGGTTTAGTTTGCAGCAAATTTATTTTAGACCCCGCTCTTTATTATTTTTTTAAATTTATTTGTGTGTAACTGTCAAATTTTTTTTGTTCAGTGCTGTATTTTTTAGTACTTTAGTATGAAATTCAGAGTTGTATTGCAAGATTTTGTGAGATTTTGCCACAATCTCGTGACGAACTAGATTTTGTTTTATATGGGAAATCTAGTAGTACTAGATTTTGCGTAAGTGTAAATATAATATAATTTAACAATTTATAATTTGTTTCCATATTCACAACAAGTTAGAAAACACAAGTGGAAGTGGACTTAATTCAAGAGCTATTATTGACTGACATCTACAAAATCCAGTAGTATAATTTCCGTATAATCGATACTAATATGATTTCTGGATATAAATTTCTGATCCATATAAAAGTTGGTTTGATATCGATATTTATTAGACATTTTTGAAGGGTTTATTTGCTTTTTGGAAATGGTTCTTATATGGCAGCTATGACAAATTATGGGCCGATCTTCTTAAATTTTGGAGCTATTTTTTTTAATGCCTATGAGGATATTTAACGTCGAATTTCAACATAATTACGGTATATTTAAGATATATCTTAGTATTAACGTGGATTTCGGAAGTGGAACTTATATAGAGGGTATAGTCAAATATAGACCGATATTCTCAAAATCCAGCAGTTTGATTTTGGCATATATGAGCATTATCCGTGTAAAATTTTGGATCGGTACCGTTATTTGTAATAGATTTATGAGTATTAATGAGGGGATACAGTCGAATATGGACCGAAATCCACAAAATTCGGCAGCATGATTTTTGTGTATATGTAAATTATACAAAGTTTTAAATCGGTATTGATATTTATAACACATATATACAGATAAATGGCTTGTTCGGATGTGGTCCTTATATGAGAGCTATGACCAATTATGGGCCGAACACTATAAAATTTAGTACAAAAATTCATTTATCTATAAAGATTATTTATATACAATTTTAACCGTTGACCATTATTTATACCAGTTTTATACGTATTTAAGTGAATATTGTAAGTGGACTTTATATGGGGGATATGGTCAATAATAGACCGAACTAAAAAAAAAATCGTTTTACGATGAAACTTATTCCTGTTGAATTTTGTATTGATATTCATATTTTATAGGCATTTATGTATAATTGAGCAATATTTCGGAAAGATTTTTGTATGAGGGCTATGAGAAATTATGGATATATTCTTACTATTTTCCGCACACTTTCTTATTTTATCATAAAAACAACGTATACCAAATTTGATAGTATTATCTGCAATATATTTAAAAATATAGCTAGAAAAATATTTAAAAATATAAAATTTTTATAGAGGTTGTCTTCAATGTAATAAGTCCAAAACTGACGTAAAAATAAAAAAATGCAGTAACTGCGGAGGTAATCATACCGCAAATTATAGAGGTTGTCCAATTTACACTCATTTGAAAGCCATAAGTACCAACAAGACGTCAGTATTACCTGATCATCGTCAACAGCCTATTTTGGCATCGAGTGACAATTTCCCGCAATTGTTACGGTCCACTAGTCATGTAAACGCGCCTAGTTCTAGACAAGTTTCTTACGCTAACGTGGTTAAATCTAATATGCCAGGTTTGGAGCAGGCACCTAAATCACAATATTACGAGCCTAATATTAACACTCTAGAGACTACATTGCAGACACTTGTCCAAACCATGAACACTTTTACGACCACTATGACATCCATGATGCAGGAAATGCTGAAAATGCAATCCACTATCTTACAAGCCATTTTAAAGAAATGATTTGTTTAAAAATTTGTTTTTGGAATGCGAACGGCCTCCGCCAACATAAAAACGAACTGGAGCACTTCCTGATGGATAAGCAGATTGATGTCATGATGATTGCTGAAACTCACTTGACGGCGACAGCGTACTTCAAAATTAATGGCTACGTGTTATATGATACTAAAGATCCACGCGGAAGAGCATGTGGAGGTTCGGCAATTCTTATAAAGAACAGAATAAAACATTATTTAATGAACAACATATGTGAGGATTACCTACAAGCAACAAACATTTGCATTGAATTCTGTCAATACAATTTTGTTTTATCATCAATTTATTCGCCGCCTCGATTTTCAATAAAAGAACACCAATACTACAGCTTCTTCAATTCCCTTGGAGCTAGATTTTTAGTTGCTGGTGACTTTAACGCCAAACACACTTTTTGGGGTTCACGTCTGGTGACCCCGAAGGGTCGTGAACTCTTCAACACCATTGCCAAAATGGGATTAGATGTACTCTCAAGCGGGCATCCCACCTACTGGCCGACGGACCGACGGAAGATTCCCGATGTTATTGACTTCGGAGTAGTGAAAAATATCCCTGTAGAATCGATACAAGTGGAGCCTTCATTAGACTTGTCTTCAGATCACTCTCCTTCTATTATTTCAATGCCATTCAAGGGAATGGCTCTCCATTTCGGGACATATCTAAAACCAGAGTTAGTTGGATAAAGTATAAAAAGTATTTAAGTTCCCACTGCACGGAAAATGTAGTGTTGAGAACTACTGAGGATATTGATGGGTCAATTGGCAAGTTTACTGAGGACATACGAAGAGCTGTACATCACGCCTCCACATACGACGTTGAGTGCAGATGTGGGACAATTAGAACTTATTTCGCTGAACTCGATCATCTCCTGTCAGAAAAAAGAAGAGTTAGAAGAGAGTGGCAAATTCACAGGTCTCCTGAACTGAAAGCTAGGCTACGGGTATGCAGAGATATACTAAGACAATTCTTAGAAACCCAAAGAACGGCCTCACTTAGATCTTACTTGGAAGGTCTTGATAGTATCCCACAATCTGACTACTCGTTATAGAGGGCGGCAAGAGGTTTAAAAAGACCAGTGAGGGGAAAACCTCCTTTGCGAAATCCGACTGGTGACTGGGCTAGAAATGATTCCGAGAAAGGGACATTATTTGTTAACCATTTGAGAAATGTGTTTACTATAAACAGCTCAAATAATAACGAATCTGATTTGCCACCACTTGTTATAAGGCCTCCTGTACCCCTAAGACTAAACTTTCGTGATGTCCAAAACGCTATTGGTACTCTGAACCTTAGAAAGGCTCCAGGTATGGATAAAATCAGCAATAAAATGCTTGTGGAGTTACCTCGTGTAGCAAGAAGAATTATCCTCTTTATCTTCAACGCTATTTTACGCCTAGAATACTATCCTGCAGATTGGAAGGTGTCTATGATCACTATGATTCCTAAGTCAGGGAAGGACCACACCAAAGTGGAGTCATATAGGCCAATTAGCCTACTGCCGACAATTTCTAAACTGTTCGAAAAATTGTTAATGACTAAGTTGACTCCAATTCTGAATGACACTGAATGTATTCCTAATCACCAATTCGGGTTCAGAGCTAAACACAGTACCATCGAACAAACTCACAGATTGGTAAATGTGATAAGAGGGTCGTTTGAAGATAAAAAATACTGCTCCGCCCTTTTCATTGAGGTGTCCCAAGCGTTCGACAAAGTTTGGCATGACGGTTTAATGCACAAAATAAAATTAACTCTGCCTGCTAACACCCATAAACTCATGGAAAGTTATTTATATGGTCGCAAATTTAAAATCAAAGAAGGTGATTTTTTAAGTACCGCTCAGCCAATTGAATCAGGTGTGCCACATGGTAGCATACTGGGCCCTACTTTATATTTGATTTATGCCTCCGACATGCCGTCAGACCCCAAAATCCACACGTCAACTTTTGCAGACGATACAGCCTTTGTCAGCGTCCATAAGGACCACCAAGTTGCATCACAGAATTTGCAGAATTATGTTTATAAACTAGAGAATTGGCTAGAGCTTTGGAAAATCAGGGTAAATGAACAAAAATGTATTCATATCACTTTCACATTGCGAAAAGATACCTGCTCGTCCATCAGAATAAATAATCAAATTATTCCTCAACATAATGAAGTCAAATACCTCGGCATTCACCTCGACCGCCGTTTAACTTGGAAGTCTCATATTGAAGCGAAACTTACACAAATGAGATTAAAAGCAGTGCAACTTAATTGGTTAATCGGCAGAAACTCTACATTGAAATTGGATTGCAAACATTTTGTTGTACAATGCAATTCTAAAGCCAATCTGGTGTTATGGAATTCAATTATGGGGTACTGCCTCAGCATCAAACATTGAAAAAATTCAAAGGGGTCAAAATAAAATTCTACGTATAATTACTGCAGCTCCATAGTATGTTAAAAATTCTCGAATCCACAAAGATCTAGGCGTGCCATTAGTAAAAGTCGAATTTACAAAATATGCGTCAAAGTATGTCAGCAAACTTGAACACCATCCAAACCCACTTGCACGAGACATCCTTAACTTTAGTGGCCACAATCGGTTGAGAAGGAGGGATACCCTTGCTTTAACTCAAGCGCAAAATAGATGACTGGATCAGTTGATGTGAAATTTTTTTAGTATCATAAAAATTTTTGTCTAGCACTGGCTGGGCTTATTATTTTCTTTTTAGTATTAAGATTTGAATACTTATTGTCATTTCAAATATAAAGATTCAATAAATAATTAAATGCAATAAAAAAAAAATTATAAATATATATAAACAATGTGATTAAAATATATAAAATATCAACAGATTTCAAATAAATTAGGTTATTCGAAAAGTTGTCCTATAACCAATGTAGTTTTTGTATTTTTTATTATGTTTAGGTGGAGCGTATTTAAGATTGCACTCTTTTGAATATTGCACTCTAATATGTTCTAACTATATTAAGTGTTTACTTTATATTGACGCTCACAGTATGTACAATTACTAAAGAAAACTCATCTAGTCTCAAAAAGTCTGAATTGGTAACACTGACTACCTAATTTTCGTGGCTATTAAACAAATTCTTATTAAACATATAACAAATGATTATAAACTAAATACATAACCAATATCACTCTAAAATAACAACTTTTTTACAATTTTGAGAACTTTGAGTAATTCATGGGAATTCCGAATGATTTGGCGTATTGTGTTGCAAGTGGAGAGCACAGTGTGGCAACTGTTTAGGATTTTTTTATTAATCATATTTGTATTTAATCTCCAACAATTTGTCTGATTAATTATTTCAAGTTGGGTTTCATTATGTAAGTTACAAGTAAACTTTTGTCTCATCATCATAAATTTGGATTGTCAAACAACACTTTGGTTGCTGTGCTTCAATACAACTTAATATTGTTATTGTTAATTGCTGGTGTTGTTGTTTTTTGTGCTGGTAAAACTTTTCTCCCCGATAGACATCGTCAGTTAATTATGCCCTGTGGAAGAAAGAGCAAAAAACACTTAATTATTATTCTCTTTTAAAATTTTATATTTTTTTTGGTTTATTTTGTTTTTGGGCTTCTTTAAATTTAATTGCAGATGCCTTTAAACTTTCCGTTTTTACAAGTGAACTAAAATTGACAAACAGAAATATACAGGAATAATGGATGAGTAAAATTAAATTTGATAAAATTTGTCTCTAACCATAAACCAAATATGATGACGGTATGGGAGTTGAAAAAGAGAAAAAAAATTGTTTGGGTTGTAGCTGTGGTACGTGTCTATGTGTGTTGGCTGACGAGATGATTGGAGAACTGTCTAAGTAACTAAGAAGGCGGAATGACCACTGTTTCAGAGCAATTAACATTTATTCATACTTTTCAGACGTTAAATTTAATTAAAAATTATTTTACAGCAATAACATTTCTATGAATAACCATAAGGACGCCGATATATTTGTGAACACTGAATCAACTCGATACTCGTTTAGTGAACTGGATCTAGTGTGTATTTGGCGGAATTGAATAATTGGTGGATTGGGTGGTTGATGGCTTATGACAAAGCGTTCAACATTGAAATGTCATCATGCCACTTGTTCACAACTTTTAGCTTCATAGAAGAAATTAAAAAACAAATTTCAATGTTTTTGTGTTGATGTAAATGAAATAAAGCACAAGTGCCCGCTAGAAATACGGAACACCACCAACGAAATATAATTATTATTGATGTGGTTTTTTTGTAATCGAAAAAGCAATAAATGATGCTGCCACACACGTATGTATGTACACATATTAGTGTGGAACAAAAAAAAAAATGAGTTTGCACATAGGTTTGTTTTATGATGTTGCTCAACAAATTTTGAGTCTAATGCAGTGTTGATAGAAGAAAGTATTATTATAATTAATTTTTTAAAAGTAAAAACCTTTTTGAAGCTAGATTTAACCTTTTTGTTACACTTTTAGCTTCGAAATTTATGTTTTAGCTTCTGGCTTTTTTAGCCTTTTTTAATTTTTAAACATCCTTTTAAGGCTATTTTTTTATTTTAAGTACAATTATGTATGTCTGCTCTCATTAAGCTGGCACCGTTCGATAAAATAGTAAAACCATTTCAAGAACAACCAACACAACTATTTACTTTTACAATTGATACTAAACTGTCAACTTGAATTTTAACTCATGATCGTCCCCACTAGAATTTTTTAATGTCATCGCACAGTGGTTTAGAAACGTTTTATTTAGGAAATAATTCGGTATCTCGTGAGCTATTACCGATATCACAATGAAATTTGAAAGTGGAGAAAAAACATAATAAAAACAAATGTATTCAGGTTTTCAAGACAGAAAGAATACGAAAAAAACTGAAGAAAAAAAGGAAAGCAACATGTAAATAAATTGAAAGATGATAATTAAAGATTCATGTTTGACTGTTGGCTAGTAGGCACCGCAATGGTGCAGAGGTTAGAACGCAAAGAATTCTGATGAGAGAATGTGGTGATTCTTGAAACATATAAATTCAACCCAGGTTCAATCCCCAGCTGAGCCAAGAAAAATTATCAATAAATTTTTAATAAGATTTCAATTCCTACCTTCAGTAAAAATAATAATTTAATGGAAATTAAATTTAATGAACTCAAGCCTAACTAAAAATTATCAAAAATTTAAATTTGATATGGTTGAAGCTGAAGGGTTTCCAAGGTTGATTACAGTTTTTTTTTTATAATTTTTCACTGAAAACCTAAATTTTTAGTGCTTTTTTCAGCTTCAATGAGTCAAATTTTATTTCACACGTTTATGCATTAAGTTTTCTTTCCGAATCATATAAAAATTAAAAGAAAAATTTTTCCTATAAAGGAAAAACTAAAGGGAATCTTTCGGGGAAAAAAACGTAAAAAATATGGACCTTTTTTCAAATTTGGATGCTTGTAACATTTTACAGGGAAAAAATAACTGCTTGCAAGTTTTTTAGTTTTATTTAGAATTTTATCGGATATATCTGATATTTGAGAACATTTTTTGGACCTGTCACATCGTTTGTCAATATTTCTGTCATTTCTGAATCGCTAGTCCGATCGATATACAATTTCACATGAGAGTAGCAGTGGAGTATGATGGTCTCCACAAACCCTCCAGGGACGGAGCTGTGGGGGCTCAAATTAGGGCTTTTTTAACATGTAATTTGTTAAACGTGTCAAATTTGTTTATTTTTCAGCTAAATCCTAGCGTTTTTAAATTTTCTGAAAGTCTTCGTCTGGATCTTAAAAAAAACTAATGCATGTGTGTGTTATATTTCTTTTTAATAGTTTTACGAGTTATATGCATTTTAAATTGAAATTTTAACATTTTGTACAATCCAAATTACATTTATGCAAATTTTTAGTCAGAATTTTTGACCGATTTTCCTTAAATTTATTTTTTTATTTAAAAAATAAAATTTCTCATCAGACTCAAAATATTTCAAACCAATCTAGATAGATCCGAAAATTAAAAAAAAAATAGTTAAAACTTTTCCAAATTATTTGACACTAGTGTCAAGTAATTTTATTGAAAAATTGATTATAAAACCAAAAATTTTAACAGAATATGTGGATGATTTGTTTTGCATAATTTCAGAAAATGAAATAGAATATATATTGAGGATTTTTAACTCTTTCCATCCACATATTAAATTTAATATAAAAAAAGAATGTAATTCTATACTTACTTATTTAGACACTTTAATAATAAAGAGAGGTAATCAATTATTAATAGACTGGTATCAAAAACCTACATCATCAGGAAGAATCATTAATTACTATTCAAAACATCCTAAAAGAATTAAAAATCTTATAGAGAGAATATTGACAATAAGTGATAAGGAATTCCACAAGAAAAAAATATAGAAACGATTAACAAAATATTAAAGGATAATAATTTCCCTATTAATAGAATTTGTAAATTAATAAGACAATTCAAAAATAAAATGAATAACACAAAAAGATTTTCTGAACCTAAAATATATAAATCTTTAACTTATGTACCTAAAATATCCGAAAGATTAGAAAAATCGAATATATTTGATAATACCAAATATAAAATGGCTCCAAAAATGTTTAATACAGTAGGCAGATTATTCAGTAAAATAAAAGATAGGATACCTAAATTAGAAATGTCAAACGTAGTTTGTAAAATACCATGTAATGGTAATGACATTGAAAAATGTAACAAAGTATACACTCTAAAACTTTGTATCAAAATTACCATCATATTTTGTTTAAATTCCTGTTGAAAAATTCTTGTTGTCTAAAATTGCATCGATTTTGTTGTTAAAACAGATAAAAGCTCGAGAAAGAAACATACTTTGTCTAATTTTAAACAAAAATACTAATTTCATATTGAAATTGTTCAGTTTTAAACAAATTTTGTTTAAAAATAAGTTTAATATGCGTAAATAAAAAGAAAATGTTGAATACTAAGCTTATCTGTCCAAAAAAATAACAAATAATATATTATAGACGCTTTATAATGAAGAAGAAGCATTAAATAATTTTTATTTCAATAGCGTCATATTTTCTCTGAGGAAAAAATGAAATTTCGTTGTGTTTTAAGTATTAAAAATATTAATAATTGGTTTTCGATGAAGCCAAATTCATACACTTAAATTATATAATAAAAATTAATCAGAAAATATTGTTTAAATAAAAAAATGTTAGTGTGCCAAATTTGTGAAAAAAAGTTTCAATGTTTAAAAACATATCATTTGTATTTGTACACATATAAAAATGAAAAAAGCAATGCATTTAAGTGTTTGTATTTAAAATGCGGAAAATGTTTTACTAATTATAATTCTTATGCAGTGCATTTCACACGGTATCATACTTCTAAAGTGCGCAGACAAAATTTGGAGTCTCATATTCAGATAAGGTGTTTAGTGAATTCTTGTCATTTTACTGGAAAGAGTGTAAATGAAATTTACTCCCACGTGTTAAAACATTTTCCTTCTAGTAAGAAAGTTCCTTGTCCGATGTTGAAGTGCTTCTAATTGCTCGGTAATCAGTCTGCCTTTCGGTCACATTTCTTCCGCAAGCATAGCTCGGATAAAAGCGATTTGCAAATTTTTAAGGAGGAAGATGGTCTTATATTCAAAGAATACAAGGTAACACAAATTTCCTTAAAGTTATTATATAAAAACTCTTATATGAACTTGTTTTGTTCAACTTTCAGTTTGGTTTAACACTTGATGCGGTTAAAAATGATATATGTACATGAATGAACTCCGTTGGTAACTATAGTTGGTAAGTACCATTATCGATAACAAAATTCTCGCCTATAATAATTTCATATTTGTTTATTTATATACAGAAACATCAATAGAAGAAAAATCCACAGCATATATTTGATTTGAAAAGGAGATTACGTCGGTAGAAAATAATTTTAATTTGTTGGATCTTGTTTTGCAATTGCTTTGTTACTATTATATATTTAACATCGTCTATCCTAAAGATATATCTCAAACCTTTGAATTCATGATTAGATGATGAGATTTTATCCTTCGCAAATGAGAGGCAAAAAGCTTCATATAAATAATTTAAGAAAAATTAATTATTTAATACATAATCTAGACAAAATTGTCTAGGAACTGTAAAAAGTATTTTTATTATTTTTTTTTATTAAAAAGAGGAAACTCCGTACACTTTATTTGAATTAAATCTATAATTTTTATTTTAATATATGTTTTTAATACAAATTTATTTAGTTAATTTTTTTTTTTTTTTTATTCCGGTTTAAATGAACAGGCAGTAATTAAAAAAACTTCACTGAAAATTTGGTTAAGTTTATTTTTCTTATTTCTTTTTATAAATTTAATTAAATACAAATATAAATTTGAATAATAATATGTACACACACATACATATATATTTTTATTTAAGGAAACATGATTAAAATCAAACATATATATACGTAAATGGAGGAAAACTAGACATAATGTGTTTAAAAGAATTGAACATTTTTTGTTCAATGTTAAACATATTTTGTTCAAAAATCAACAAAATATTTAAAAAAAGGTGTTGTGTAATTTTAGGTCGATAATATTCGGTAAAGTGTTGCCTACTAATATTGACCTAATTTTCAGCAAAACTGTTTTAGAGTGTATGTAGGTACAACTAAAAATAAATTAAAAACTAGAATAGCTGGATACAAATCTGATCAAAAGTAAAGAGATATATCATCACAAAAAACAGCAGTATCATCACATTGTGCAAATTTGAATCACTATCCCGACTTTGAGAACATATCAGTTTTGAAAACAGAAAATAAATAAAAACGTCGTTATATGTTAGGAATTATTAATGTACCAAAAAATCTTAGAATTAATTTTAAAGTACCTACTTTAAATGTTGTAATTATAATGTTGCTCAAACTTATAGACACTTATAGCATAGTTCTGTATAACGAGTGCATTCTCAGGCGAACGAATGTTGCACGGGCGAGTACGTAAACAAATGAGTTTCTATAATACACTCGTCTGACTTACGTTACTTACCTTGGTAATATTGAGTTGTTATATTGCATTAATGCCAAATTAATTAATTAGATATTTTGTTTACTTTTTTCCATGTTATTATTCAATTTTTTAATATTTTAGGGGCAACCCTAGAAACCAAAATAAAAACATTATGTTAATTCAAATTGCTATGAATTTTTTAATTTTGTAAACACAGTACTATCGAAAAACACATGGTCTGGTAAATACCGCAAAAAAACATTTGAAGAAAAAATATTTCTTCTCTTTTTATTGACATTTCTCAAGCGTTTGATCAAATATGACATGATGGTCGAATATACGAGTTGAAACTAAATTTACCCGTAAACACATATGTGTGTATGTATGTATAAGCTATTGGAACTTAACTACTTAACTGGTCGAACATTTAAGATTAAAGAAGGAGATTTTTCAAGCTCCACATAACCTCTTGAAGCAGGAGTATCTCAAGGAAGCATCTTGGGACCCTTCTTATACTTGATATATACACCTGATATGCTAACGAACAATCGTACTCACACATCAAGCATTCATGAAAAATATCAGTTAGTGAGCAAAGATACACACATAACCTTTACATTGTGTAGATAATCATGCTCTTCTAATTATATCATTAATCAAGCAATAACACAACAATCCGAATGTAAACACTTCGATCGTCGCCTTAATGGAAATTCCATATAGATACAAAATTTACTCAAACTAATCCAAATTAATTGGCTCATTGGCAGAAGTTTAGATTGCAAACTCTTGCTTTACAACTCAATCATAAAACCTATATGGTGTTATGGAGTACAGCTATGGTGAACAGCCTCAGCTTCAAATGTAGACAGAATTCAAAGACGCCAAAACAAATTGCTACGAATGATTTGGTAAAAACTGAGAACCAAAAAAATGCAGAAACACATTTAAAAAAGTTTGAAGTACACCCAAACCTATTAGCCAGCAACATATTAAATAATAGTGGCTATATTCGACTAAGAAGAAGAGATACAGCGGATCTGAGTCGAAGACAAAAGGAATACATAAAATTAACAATGGTCAAACAATTTTCGTCCGGCACTGGCTGGACTAAATAATTAAAATTCATTAGATATAAGACTTGAAATATTTATTGTTAGTTCGAATTTAATTAAGATACAATAAATAAACAGATGTAAATAACAAAAATATATAATTTTTAACAAATATCAGTTGTTTTGGCTGTTCCTTCAGTAACAACTCGCATCGCAATTTTCTAGTAAATATGCACATCTTTAACATAAACATAAAATATCTTTTATAAAAACCCAATACAATTTAAGACTTCATCGTATAGGAAGATGGCGGGGGAACACAGGAACACCACTTTACTTATTTCGCATAATTAAACAACAATTGGGTGGAAGGACGTAGTGGCAGCTGCAGCCACATTTACAATTTTATTTATTTTAGTTCTCTCTTCTTTGTCTTCATAAATAGAAAAGGTAACCGCAAGTAAAATAAACAAAAGAATAAATGAAAACACTGTTTTTATATCCTACACCACCATAGTGGGGAAGGTATATTGGATTTGTGCTGATGTTTGTAACGCATATAAATATTAGTCAAACACCTTAAAATATACCGATCTACTCATGCAATCACTTCCTGAGTCAATTTAACGAAGTATGCCTGGCTGTCCATTTAAAAGCTTGTGTGCGGAGACAGGTAGCAATTTTAAAGATATTTCCATACAATTTGAGACATCATATTTTTTTTAGCCCAAGGACGGTTGGGATTGAAAGGGGATAAAATCGGTCCATTATTTTATTTATCCTCCATATCCATGTCCACCCGAAATATGGGTTTATTAGCCATAAATGTATGATTTAATGACGAATCAAAACAAATTTCAGCACAAATAAGTTTTACATGAAGCCAAACCACATTTAAAAATTGTGTGCAGATCGGTTCTAATTGACCATACCTCCCATATAAGAACCACTTTCGACAATCACTTTAAAGAGAATAACCTCTTTAAAAAGTTGGTATCCAAAAAACATTCAATACAAATATGTTTCATATATACGAGTACACAATTTCTATGATGATCTGTCCATAATTAGTCAATCCCATATAATAAAACTCAACACAAATAATTTTTACATATGGGAAATAATGACACTTGATTTTGTAATGGGCGGTCGATAATTAGTTCTAGTTCCAATATAAGACCGCTTTCGAAAATCACTTTAACATGTATAAATCTTTTAAACGTGTTTATACTAAGATAAAATTTAAAACACAAAATATTTATGTATATGCGCAAAAGTGATGCCACTAAATGTTTGGATGATCGGTCCATAATAGATCATAGCTCCCATATAGCGCTCTTTGTTTTTACACATATGCTGTGCAAATAAAATTGGACTACGTGATCCATTTTAGATGATATGGACTACTCAGAACATGGTCCAATGTAATGCAGTCATGGACCATGTCATAGTTAAACAAGAGTTTGTAGTTAAACGACATGGTTTCGTGTTAACACGATTGCATATTGAGTTGTTATTGTTGTTTAAAACTAACCCTCGTGAGTACTCCATGGAGTAGTTTTGGGACTACTCTGATGGGTTATATGGTCCAGTCCTAGGACATCGCAATGTTAAATAGACCACCTTTTTTTCATATATTTGGAGTAGTTTTGGAGTACTCCTACTCCTCTATGGACTAGTCTTTACATGCATGTATGGACTAGTCGCGTTATTTGCAGGGTGTATATGGTCGGGCGCATAATATGTATGTATGTACACATATACATATGTATGTATAATTCTAGTTTCATTTATATTTGTATTGTTGTTGCCACTGATTTTGCTACTGTTACCAACGGTGTTGCTATATTGTTTTTGTTACGTGGCACATGTGTTTATTTTCATTCTAGATGTTCGTTTTGTTTATTTTGAAAATTCATTTAGCAGTAATATCTATGCAATTTAAGAGTGGGATGGACGGGCAGAGGTATAGGGCTGAGCTTGATTTAAAACACAATAATCAAAATATTGCAGATAAACAAACAAACGATACGCTTATATGAACTCTCCAATACATCTCAGCAACCACTGTTATAGTTTTTATTGCTATACATATATTGTACAATAAATACAAATCCAAATAAATATGTATGTATGTTCATATATCACACAATGATAGAGTATGTTGTAATACCCCTTCAGTTTTGATAGGGTCCATGTAACCCTTAAATACTTGACGAATTTCAATGCTAGTAGAAAACCCGATGATGCTACAGTTTATACATCTAGAGTTTTACGTCCATACGAGCTTTTCTCTTTGGATAACCACACATAAAACATTGAGCCAACGATAGCGAGACAAAGAAATTACTTACGTATTACAGTAAATCCTCCAGTTTATCAGACAAGAAATGGACTACTTTTTGACAAAATTATAAAATTCAAATTTACCGAAAGTAGATATTTTTCAAAAAATTGAAAAATTGTCGATGCCTGGGCAAGATTTAACGGTACTATTTTCTTACAGACCTACAGCAATACGTGTAGCTAATTATATCAGAATCCGAGTAAATGAACTCAAAAGTAAGCAAATTACTACCAGAGGAGATTGTGAAATACTGAACTAAATTTTCTCCAAATAGTTTATTTTGATCAGAAATGTTTAGTATTGAAAACGGGGGAAAACGCTCTAATTAAAAAATAGACTAATCTTCGTTCAATTAAAACCTGATAGGACTTTAACGAGTATACATAGGAAATCGAAATTTGACTCAAATAGTTAGTTATTGCTAATAGCTGACAAATGTATCCAAAAATTACAAAATAGTATCAAAACACAAGCTTGCGGCTTGGAATAACGATTCCGCTTCTCAGAGAATTTACAAATTGTGCGAGCAGTGCTTTTTTAAATTCAATTTTGGAGAGACAGCAACGAGAGACAGTACTTAAATCGCACAAAAAGATTTAAGTCGTCAAAACTTCATACTGGCCAGTGAGCTTGTGTTTTTACTCATTGGTCAAACCATTGGTTAATCCAAAAGTATTTACCAAATCGGGCGAACCAGACAAGAAATCAATTGGAAACTTACAGCCTGTTTATAGAACGCGACTCTCCCAACTCGCGACTCGACGACCGGTGGATGAGTGAGAAATCAAAAGCGTTTATAGAACGCGAGTCGATTTTGTCGTGCCACTTACGTTAATTCGCGCATATGTCAAAATTGTTTGAAACCCTACTATTGCCAACGTGTTAAAAAATATTTTTTGTTTATATTTCTTCATACAAAATTTAATATTAAACCTTAAAAATTGGCGACCCTACTCTAATGAAAAATATCAAATAAACATAAACAAACAAAAAAGTAAAACAAAATTGAAACAATTTTTAAAATTTTTTGATAAATAAAGTATTTGCTGCTACCAAACTGAGGAGTTCCTGTGGCCAAATATGGAAACTCCTCCATGCAATCCACCAATTGCCTAAACTGCATTGTTGTAGTTATTTTAATGCTGAAAGTTTAACAAATCGAAGTTAACTAACAAAAACATTTATGATATCAATGTGCAATTACCTTTTTTTGTTGAAATATCCATTTAGTGCTTGTCTTTTTAAATAAAGCTATAATTCAATTTTACGCGCGAACACAATTGTATATTCGTCCCATATTGACACTTCCGCGACTCTAACCGTCTTGTATATACCAAATAAATTTACAGCAGTTACGTTTTTGAACAATCTTGTCAACAGTCGTGTTCTATGACCCAAAATAACAAAAACGCTAACATTTCAGTAGTTTTTATCAGCGAGTCGCGTATTATAAACAGGCTGTTAATATGAGTAAAGTAATCCCAGCTTAGAGTAATTGTTACTTTATTGTAGTGCTGGCAAAGTATTGAGTAATGGGTAGCGAGTATCGAGTATTTGCCCTTTTTTTGGATACTCAATACTCAAAAGTAGGTACTCGATACTTTTTGAGTTGTATTTTTAAGCAAGTTTTTCAATTCTTTAATCAAAACAAAACATTAAAGGCCCAACTATAATATGCATATGCTAGCTTAAGCAAACGTGCGAACACATATAAATTGTATGTGGCAAACTATAATGTACTTAACGAAAGTTTTTCAACTGTCATTTGCTTAAGCAAAAAGCGAAACTGATCGCATATTCCGTACAGAATCAGCTGTTTGTTGTTTGTTTGTGTTTTTAACAAAATAGAGAAAGAAGAAAATACATTTATTTTAAATTTAATAGAAAATGTGGGAAAAATGAGTGCCTTTATAATAAAAGGGCCCTTTTTATTTTAACAAAAATGTCTTTCTGTCGTGGTTTATTTCTCTGACAAAACAAGAGCGTCTTCTTCTTTTACAGTATAGTTCACTTATTTCTTTTAATGTGCACAGGCCTTCAAGCGCTAACTTTAACATTTTTATATTATTTAAATTTTTAAGTTTTTTCTCCATTTTTGCAAACACAATACAAAAATTAACAAAACATATGTAAACGTTTATTATTATTTACAATGTAGTGCTGCCACAGCTGTACATTTTAGTACTTTTGCCGATAAATTAAAAAAAATGAAAAATTATGCGTTTCTGGTACGAAGTTTTCTTTTAATTATAAAATAATATAATAATATTTATAAAATATAGTCATTTAATGGCTTTTTGTTAAAATAAAAACATTTTTTTTAAACATAAATGAGCAACTGTGGACAAAAAGTTTCAAAGTCATTGTAGCCACCTGAAAGTTAACTCTGAACTGGTTATGCATTTGACAGCCTTTTCGTTAACTTTTGCAATTTGCTTAAGCTTGCTAATGCATATTATAGTTGGGCCTTAATTTTCCAAAGAATTTATTTTAATTATTTCTTAAGTTGTTGTTAACGTTGAATTAAAAGTTAGCTTTACATTTATTTTTGATTTAATAATAAAAGACATACAAAACTTCAATTTGCAGATAAAAACTATGCGTTACAATTTCAAAAAATCCGTTAAAAGTATCCAGTAGTATTGAGTACCCAAATGAAAAGTATTGAATATTATTGAGTAATGGAAAGTAGCAGAATTTGCCAGCACTACTTTATTGACCCAAAAAATATGTGCACATTGTAGTTAGTTTGAATATTGTTATTTTACTCCTAAGATATCATATATTGCAGAGTTACTAATGGCGTTTTCAAAAATGTCACACGTTTTTCCCATTTCGCACCTTTTTTAATTTTTTTGTGTTCTTTTCTGAAAAAATGTCAACAATGCTAAAGTGTAGTGTGTTCTTTTCTATAAATGTCACACTATAAATTTAAAAAATGGTGCACCTTTAACACTTTGTATTTTTAGAGGGGGAGAATCGCACGATAAAACAGCTGACATTTGTTTTGTTTATGAATGTGTATTTGTGTTAAGAAACAAAAAAAAAATATACAAAATGGAAAATATTACTACTTTTTTATGTGCTGAAAAAATTTTGGATGACTTGTTGGATTCATCTTTATCATCTGATGATGATAAAATATTTTATATGATTATGGAAAGAAATCCACAACCGTGAGTGAAAGGCTTTGTAAAGAACGTAATTAATGAATACTCTGAAGTTGATGTATGTCAATATCTCCTACTTCTTATATATGTAATGTATATTTATATATATAATTTTTATAGTTTGAGAAGAATTTGCGTATTAGTCGGGAAGGTGCCATGGGTCTTTTTGATAAATATTCATTGTCTTATTTCAAGCGATCTTACCAGGGAGCTATCTGCTTCTTCTTTTTTACCAAAAAAATAACAAAAACAGCTGTACATGAAAATAAAGTGTTACACTGTTGTAAAATTATGTTCTATTCTGACCATTAAAAATGCGACATATTTAAAATGTGGGGTAAACATTATAAAAATGTACATAATAAAGGTGTAACATTTTATTTCAGAAAAGAAAACACCATAAGTCAATTAATGCAAACTACTCTTATCTTGTATTAAGTATTGTAACGTGGAGTTACAATAGTCAACCCTTGGTATACTTAATATTTTTCATAATGCGTTATAATTCCCCACTTTCTCTCATCAGAAAGAATTATGAAAAATTATCATAAAATTATTATAGTGGTGCAGAGGTTGAGAACGTAAAGAATTCTGATGAGAGAAAGTGGTGTTTCTCGAAACATATGTAAATTCAACCAACAACCCAGGTTCGTATCCTAAGCCAGGAAAAATTATCAATAAATTTTAATAATAATTTTCATGTAACAATTCCTACCTTCAGTAAAAATTATTTAATGAAAATTAAATTTAATGAACTCGAGCCGAAATAAAAATAAATACCAAATATTTAAATATCTTTCATCGTAGAACTGTTCTATTTATACTTTGTTCTCGGATACCAGACGAGTCCGAATCTCTTACATCGTACTAAAAACGTAGCCGAAACCAGTAGTATGCCGACTGATAGCCGAAACATTTATATCGTCAGATTGTATTCCATAGACAATCTTAGTCACGTCATGGTTAGTCGACGTAGCTTTTTTCCTAATTAGTTGTTTATGGGATAGACTCCACTAGATAGACTATTATGAATTGTAACATACCTAGAATTTAAAAGCTAAAATTTAGTCTATAAATGGTAAACGACTTTCTTTTATAACTATAACACATTAAAATAATTAGTCACATAACTGAAAGTGATGGCCAAAGTCAGTAGGAATGTCAAATTATAGATAAATTTACAAATGTGGCGACAGTCACCAAAACTACTGAACCACTATAAATTCTATCTAACTTAGAAACAGATATGCATTATTACTACAAACATACATATGTATGAATGTTTATACTAATGGTGTGTGCCATAGATGAATGTACATATGTATTTGTATCAGGGACATACTCGTACATAAACAACTACACATACAGTTCGCATCTCTTGATTCAATCATTATCAAACAAAAACATTATCGCTTGTTTACATTGTCGATGCTGGTTAAGTTGATGTTTGAGGCATTAAACACATACACAATCATACAACACATACTTATATTCTACACCCAAATATAGCGATTACGCAAACACAGCACGTGCACATACATGAGGGTGTTTTTTTAATTGATTGTTTTTTTTTTTTTTTGGGGGATTTACATGGATTGCAGTCTGAACATTTGTGCCACATTGGATATATCCGTTCTGAAGTTTAAAAATATAAGAGAAATAATCACCCCTATCGTGAATAAAAATTCCACATGCAATTTAAAATTCAATGTTAAACAAGTAAGAAAGCATAGTCGGTCAAGCACAACCATATAATACCCTACACCCAGTACAAATATGTATAAAACAGTTTTTCAGAAATGTGCGCTATATTGGAGATATGACCTATTATGGACCGATTATCCCTAAATTAAGTGTCATGATGTCTGTGAATATAAATATTGTGTATGCTAAACTTTATCTCGATATAAATACTTTTAAATGATTTGTGAAGGTTAAAGTTGATTACGGGGAGGGTCTTATTTGCGAGTTTCGACTAATTACGGACCGACCATTATAAAATTAGGTGTCATCATTTCTGTACCTATATTATTTGTGTCGAATTTTATTTGATTACCAAAATTCTTAAAATTTTTTGATTTTCGGAAGTGGGCCTTTTATGGGAGCTACGACTAATTATGGACCGATCACAATAAAATTACTCCGTATTGTTTGTATGCATATGAGATATATTTGTGTTCAATATTATTTGGATACCAACATTTTTGAGTGAGTTATGCTCTTTGAAGTGATTTTCGGAAGTGGGCTTTATATGGGAGCTACGACTAATTATGGACCGATCTGCACGAAATTTGTAGATGTGATTTGCCTTCATTTACCACTCATTTGTGATGAAATTTGGTTGGTTCCTTGCATAATTCAAATATTTATGATCGGTAAACCCCAATTTCGGGAGGACATTTGTATAGGGGCCAGGTAAAATAATAGACCGATTTCCACCAGTTTCAATCCCATCCATCCTTGAGACGAAAAAATATCACTTACCAAATTTTATAAAAATATCTTCAAAATTGCGACCTGTACTCTGCGCACAAGCTTTACATGGACAGCCAGCCAGGCGGACACGGACGGACATCGTTAAATCGATTCAGAAAATTATTCCGAGTCGATCGGTATACTTGTTGGCGTTGGACCAATATTCTTACCCACTATTGTAGTGTAGGGTATAAAATATAAAAGGGAACAAATTTCATGTGAAATTTTTATTCACGATAGGGGTGAATATACGTCTTCCCATGTTTGAAAAAATAATTTTATAAAATATTAAGGTTTGCATTTAGCTATAACATCATAATTAATACAATAAATATCAAAAGAGTCAAAAGACGATTGGATAAATTGAATGGTGTGAGAAATAAATTAAACGTTCTAAACCGATTTTTTATTTTATATGAAATTGGAAATTCGGCAGATAATAAAAAAATATATTGACCAATTAAGAAAGTATAGTCGGTCAAGCCCTACCATATAATTCCCTACAACCAGTATATGTGCAAAAACAGTTTTTCAGATATAGAAGCTATATGAGAGCAATGACCTATTATGGACCGATGATCCAAAAATAGTGGCAAACACTCTCTGCATATACCTATAAATATGCTGTGTGTTAAACTTTTTCTCGATAGTCCCCGTTTACACAGTCGAACATTTGGAAGAAAAACATCTGGAATTCTCTTTTGTTTTTTCATACGCGGTCACACTGTCGAACAATGTTGTCAGACACATTTCATTATTATTTGCTTTTTTGACATTTCGCTTATTCGTGCTGTGTAATAATTTGTAGTAAATTCCAGCAAAGAAAATGTCAACAAAGCATGTTCACCGAGTACCGCACACAAAATTGAATCTCTCTTCCTCACCCGTAATTTTCTTCCAAGCTAAATGTTTTTCTGCCAAATGTTCGACTGTGTAAACGGGGACATATAAATACTTTCCAAAGATTTTTGAAGGTTTAAGTGTTAGGGAGGGAGTATTCGAGTTATTATGTACCGACCGTTATAAAATTGGGTGTCATGATTTCTGTATATATGTAATTTATTTGTGTTGAATGTACCAAAGTTTTCAAAAAAATGTATAGTCATTAAAGTCACTTTTTACAGCGGTTTTCGGAAGTGCAACTTATATGGGAGCTATGGTCAATTATTGACCGATCTGCACAAAATTTATAGGTCTGATTAGCCTTTATGTACAACTTATTTGTGATGAAATTTGCTTGTATACGTACATAAATGATACATTTATGACTGATAAACCCCTATTTCGGAAGGACATTGGTCAACCAAATTCAATCACAACCTTAAAGTGGGTTAAACTTATATTTTGGGGCATTACAAACATCAGCACAAATCCAAGCCCACATCCCCACTGTGGTAGTGTAGGTATAATAATGGAAAAATATTGTATAATTTGTGAATTAATATTCAATTAATATTACAAGATTGCAATACAGAGTGTCAACAAACAATTATCGAATACATCTGTTACGAAATTTTTAGATATGTAAGTGCGGTTGTAAAAATAACATACGCAGTCTGCAATACATAATTGCATGCAAACTCAGTCTGATGTACATTAGGGTGGTTCATATGCTCAACTAAAACAAAAGAATGGACTAAAATCTAAAATAGCATAGTCACTTGTAATACATCCAAGACGTTTATTTTATTTATTTTTTTCGGAATTCATTTTAGTTTGATGTTAAAGAAAAAGCATTATTCGCACCATTCATAAATTCTTATAATAATTAAAAAATTTTAAATTTTTTTTAAATTCAAAAAATCAAACCCTACACCGCTTATTGGTACTACAAAAAGTTTACAAATACATAGTATATTTAAATGTAGTAAACTCGAATTGAGAATATCGAGTAAATTTTTTTGGCTGCATATATAAATACCCTCCTACTGCAGATTACAAAATCATAGCTTTTCATTGAGGTAAAACTATGCAAGTAGTATTGCTACTAGTTAGTAGTATTGGATAATACTACTGAACAGTGAAGACTATAGCCAATTAAAAGGTAATAAATGTGCAATTTTTAATCTACTTGCCAGATTTTAAACTTGTAACAGCAATAACAGAAAAGTTGAAATTTTAGAATATTTTCTTTGGAGTTGGTGATATCAATTGCTAAAGTCATATCCAGCCATATAATTTTCGTAAATATGATTCGCTTTTAAAGATTTTTACAACGTTTTATTATGTCCTGGACTTTTTGTAAAAGATTCATTAAAATTTAAAATCGACTCGGATCATTAATTATCTTTCTCTTTTTTATACCCTAAACCACCATAGTGGTTTTAGTGGATTTGTGCCCCAAAATATTAGTTTAATACTTACCTTAAAGTACACCGATCGAGAATCACTTTCTGAGTCGATTAAACGATGTTCGTCCGTCCGTCGGTCTGGCTGTCCATGCAAAATTTGTGAACAGAGTACAGGTCGCAATTTTCAAGATATTTTGATAAAATTTAGTACAAGATATTTCTTCAGATCAACGACGGTTGGGATTGAAATTGTTTTAAATCGGTACATTGTTTCACCTGACCCCCATGCAAAGTCTTCCTGAAATAAATGTGTCATTTATGCAATTATCCGAAGAAATTTCACCATAAACAAGTTGTACATTAAGCCTAATTAGACCTGCAAATTTTATGCGGATCAGTCCATAATTGAGCATAGCTCTTATATAACGCCATCTTCCGAAAATCATTTTAAAAAGCATAAATATAAATATGTTTCATATACATATACACAAATTATTTGACCATATTATATGATAATCGGTGCATAATTAGTCATAGTTCTCATATAAGACCCACTTCGGAAAGTGACTTTAATGATCATAAATCTCTTAAAAATTTTGGTATCCATATAAAATTCAATGCAAATAAGTTACATTAATGCAAAAATCATGGCACTTAATTTTATAACAGTCGGTCAATAATTACCCCTCCGTAATTCACTTTAACATTCATAAATATTTTAAAAGTGGTTATATCGACATTTAGCATATTTATCGGTATATGCACAGAGGTCATGCCACTAAATTTTCGGATGATCGGTAGTTCATTGCTATTTTGCACATAGACAGGGTTTAGGGTTATGTATATATACTATGACCGAATATATATATGATAGACCATATACTCGTACTATAGCGACCGAAGTGATAACTTCACGACGTTCATGGAGTCTGGAATGATTGGAATGGAATGCTTATGGTGTCTGTGATAACTCTCTTTCTCTATCTCTTTATTTCGATATTTCTCTGAGTTTACACTGTGCGAGTTGTTATAAGTGAGTTGGATTAAACACATTTTCAAATGACACATGTAGTATTTAAGTTCGTCGGTGTTTTTAAGCCCGGTAAGAAATGTCCTACATACTATATCAATATCTGAAAGAAAATGGATTACAACATTAATTTGGTGCTTCGAAGTCTATTTTGGTGTTACTCGATCGCGCACGGGAGACGACGAAGGTGCTCATCGGTGGATATCCAGCTCTATTGATTCATTTGAACAACGCATCGGAAATATGGAAAAGAAGGAAGTAAATTTGTAATTTCTACATGCCTAGAAAGGAAGTGTTGTCGAGTTTAAGTTTTGAATTTGAACCCCATAAACCCTTCTGGCGCGGGCACCTCGAGTAAGTGAAAAATTAAAAACGATAAAATATTCTTTGATTGAGATCCGATAGATTATATTCTATTTAAAATCTACTAGTCAAGTACTAACAAAAAAATCTCGTCATAGCTATATTGGCAGAAACTCTAAGCTTAGTTTAGTTTGTAAACTCCCACTTTATAACTCAATCATAAAACCGTATCGTACATTATGGAATACAGCTACGGGGAACGGCTTCAACTTTAGATGTAGGCAGAATTCAAAGACGCCAAAACAAATGGCTACGAATGATCACAATTGCAACGTGTTATATACAAAATTCGAATTTTTATAAGGACCTAAACGTGCCTTTGGTAGAAACTGACAACCAAAAACATGGAGACAAATATTTAACAAGCAAGATTTTTTTTAAACAAACACAAACTTCGAAGCCTTTTGGTTTGTCTGCAGAATCGAACCCGCAACCCTTTGACTGATAGTCCAGCACACTATAGTCCAGTCTAGGGGGCATCCATTAGCCCGCAACATACATATAATACATATGTATGCTTAAAGAATTTTCGTCCGGCTCTGGCTGGACTAAATAATTTAAATTAATTAGATATAAGCTTTGAAATACTTATTGTTAGTTCTTTGTTAATGAAGATCTATAACTAAATAAATAAACTAGATATTCTTTTTACATTATTTAAAAATCTTTAAACAGACTTACAACAGAAATATATTTTCCGGAAAGCTAAATTTAAGGCAATATGTTATATGGAAAAAAATGTTCTCAAATCGCATAGCCGATATCCAAATAAAATAACCGATATGGTCTTAATTATTCTGCAAATAGTTTCGATAACCTCGCCTTGTTTTCTAAAAAAAAGTTTTTCATGAAGTTTTAACTTATCGAAAATTTAATATAATTTTAAAAAATACATAAAATTTTCTATTCATTGACATATAACATATCTTCCTTGTCTTTTCCACGTATCAAATTAACTTTCGAATAGTTAACAACTCATGGCACATGATATTTTATTCGAATTGGACTTACCGTTTAGAAATTACAAATTTTTCCCCCCTTTTTTTCCAAATTACCCCACTGTGCATCGTTGCAATGTGGTTTGTTTTTCAAAGTCTATCGATATTACAATGGATGTGTTCTGCTAGAATTAGAAAACTTTTTTCCTTTACCTGCAGTTTTTTGTTGAGTAATGCACGTTTTGTAATAAAAACTCATCTATCTATGATTGATTGGTCAGTGGATTGCCGTCCTTTCCAGAAGGCTTAAATGTTACTTTCACTGCATGAACACTCAAAGAGTTCCTAGTTCCAACACAATACTTTGCATAAGTAGGGATTACACCCTGAGTACTCTTCCAAACAAATAAAAGAAAAACAGTTCGCTAAAATCGGTTAACCCAGCCCTTACCTTTCCTAAACATGTATTGGGTGTAAACTACTTGAACTGTATTCTTGTTATCTCATCTCTATTAAAGTGTGGTAACCAATCTTTAACCAATAATAGCAAAAATCAACAAAGTCAAACTAGATATGCGGTAGGAAATTGATTAATGTATTTTTCAGCATACTTATTTGTAGTTTAAATACATTTTACCAACTTACAGGAAATATAGTTTGAAGCAGTAGCTTTACTACAATATAATAATGAAATTTATATTTTCAGAAATTTTTGAATTCCATTTGAACATTTCAAAATCTACAAAAATGTTATTCATCTTCTTACTCATCGCAGCATTGATTGCAAAACTTGAAACCATATTTTTAATATTCACAATGGGGCATCGCACCTGTACGTGTAGAATCCACATTATTTACTGCAAATGTTGTTGTGTATATAAATGCAAAATACGTTTTATACTTTAAAAACTCACATAAATACATACTCGTATGTACATGAGTGTGTGTGAGAGAGCGTTCATAAGTGTGAGTACTGGCATAAGTAAAATGTTGTTAGATGTTTTCAAAGAATTTCATTAGTTACGCATTTCCAAGGAGGAAACTATGTGAAAAATTCAATTCATTCAGCTCTGTGAGTTTCATGAATGCGAATGTTTGTCTGCCAGTGTGACGGTTTTACACGAAATTGTTGCAATTACGCTGTAGTTGTTACACGCACAATATGTGGCAGACAGGGAGGCAGGCAAACAGGCGAAAAGTTCTATTAAAAAGCTACATACGAAAACTGGAAAAATGGAAACGGAGCAAAAATACAATTGCAAAAAGGGGTTGTTATAAAATTTCAAGTAAAATAAACTTAATTACATGCAGCTCAAACATTTCCGTGAACGTAAACTTACGCACATTTCTACACAAGCCAACATACAAAGGATTCGAGGTTTATGAATCAAAAGGGTGCATAATTTAATTTTGATTTACGAGTAGGACAATCGAAAGTAGAGGTTTGTACTGTCAACATTTCAGCCAACACTAAATACAAAAACAAACAGTAGCAGCGGTTACAACGTTTGCAGATTTACCGTCGACATGTAGATGGGATTTGATGCGTTTATTAAAACCTTATTTTATTCCCCATGAACTCAATTCAATTTACCATAAATGTACAAGGAAAGATTACAAAAGATGTCATCAGTTGCAGAATATATGAAATTTACGTGTTTTTTTTTTCTCTTATATAAAACACGTGCAACAAATTTTCACTCCCCCTTTTTAAGGATGTCGTACGATGATGTTGATGGGTGGCAACTGTAACTAAAGTAAACTAAAGTTGTCATGTTAATAAAGCGAATGATTTCAAATAATAAGACCAACGTATTAAATGTTTTACGAATAAATAAATTGTAAAAATCCAGCTGAAGTGGAAGAAGACATTTGCCAGCATTCGTAATGAAAAACTGTTGTATTTATAATCTAAACTGTCTGCGTCCAAATTTAATTAAATCTTAATTTACAAACGAATATTTTATTTTCATTTATCATCGGTAAATTTTTTATTGCAATTTTATTGTGTTTTATTGAATACTGAATTATGATTATGGAGTAATTTTTATCATATATTTATCATATATCCTAAAATCAGAAATTTTACTAAGATTTTTTTAATGACACATCGATGTCCTTTCATACATAGTCATAAATATTTGTCATAAAAAATGCGAAAAACTCATATCTTATTATTATTATAAAGAGTTTTTAATATTACTAGTACTTGACTAGAGGTCATTGTTGCCACAATGAAAACTGCAAATTACACATGGTTGAATCTGAAAAAAATTACACATACATGCATACATAGTACATACATACATACATTAAAATCATGTTACATATGACAGTACGTTATGTACGTTATGAAACTTTGGAGTTCAGGGAAAAACACGATAATCGATATCGATCGAAATCTCAATTTAAGTTCTATAGAGATTCCGTAATGTAACGGTTAAAAAAATATTTTCAATATTGGATAAAAACATTATAAAGTATATTTTATTATTTTCTAAGAAAATAATTGACTTAGAGACACAATGATAGTAACAAACTTTCGAGGAACAATTTTTTTTTAAATAACTGTTTCGGAATTTTGTAAGACTGAAGTGAGGGCATTATGATAACATGATCATTATTAATATTGGGTCATATGACCAGAACTACGCTGAAATCTAACACCTACTATGGAAATGAATACATATATATATTATAAGAAGAATCTCGATCAGTACCATAAGAACTCAGTGGAGTGGATCTTACTCTTAAAATATGTCTTCTTCCTCTAGTTACAAAACAATTAATTATCTTATGCAATAAATCATTGATATTTCTTTTATTTCGGCTCGAGTTCATTAAATTTAATTTTTCATTAAATTATTTTTACTGAAGGTAGGAATTGTTACATCAAAATTATTATTAAAATTTAATGAAAAATTAAATTTAATGAACTCGAGCCGAAATAAAGGAAATATAAATGATTTAAAAATTAACAGCTCAAAATAAAAATAATAATTATTCTTATCTTATACAATTTTATTTCGCCCTTTTCTAAGCATAATTCCACCACCAGGATAACTATCATGCTGTAATTTTTTATCTCCGGGTGGTCTCATAAAACATAAAACCATCTCCAAGGTATCGAATACAAAAGCATTCATGACCAAAGATTATCGTCCCCCTACCAAAATTCCGAACCCTTTTATCCGTATTTCCCCTCCCCCACTTGTAAGGTAAACTTGGTGGGTAGCAGTGTCGAGAACCTGAATGGCTAGTAAGTGGTAAAAGAGGACTAGGCGATAATAGCTTAACCCGGCACTAGGGCACGGGCCGGTTGTATTACTATGTCTAGTCCATGTACACCGCCACTGCATGGATGGCCCATCAGGTAGCTACGATAACAGTCATATCAGTCGGCTACTCTTCCACAAAAACACACATACTCCCCAACAACTGGCCGTCAAGTCTGAGGACAATCAAAGGACAGAGTGGAATTCTAAAATCACGTAATTCCAAGGCGATGTTTATTCTCCAACCATGAAACCGTTCTATGGAACCAGTTATGAACGTGATGAGGCAGATCTTGTCTTGTGGTAAACGAATTTTTTAAGTATAAGGATAACGAACCCAGCAGCTTAAGAGATATTGAGCTCAAAGCGGAATCGTTCTCAGATTGAGGGTGACAAAAGGAGGAAGGTCAACGAGAAGTCGGCCGCTACTGGCCTTGTCACGTCGTCAACCGCTAGGCGTCTTTTTAATGGGATCGTTAAAGAGCGCCATGGCTATGACCGCGTGCGAAGGATGGTGTTGTTACTTCTGTAGTAATGAAATGGGGTGCCATCGAATCCAAGTTGGCTGAAATCGTAAACATCCACGCCAACAGTCCAGAACTTCGTTTCGACTTTGGCGAAAATCATCGAGAGTGATCAATTGCTTGGACGTCTTCTCTAAGGAGTATCGCTAAGATCAGTGCTGCATTATATGGCTTAAATTTTAAACACTGTTGAGATCTCGTACAAATGTTTGTTTACCTAAAATGGGTAACAACGGCAACAACAGGCTGGAATGTCTGAAGCTACAGAATCCCAGCATTCTTATGAATAACTGGCCTGTCATCCGTACCAAAGAGCAGCTCAACTCTGATTCTCGCCATCTCAGATTCTGGCGTAACAGCGCTGAAGAAATCGGCACACAAACTGTTCTTCGAAATTCGAAACGCCAAGTTAAAAGTGTTTGGGCCAGTGGCTTCGGTAAATGAGTAAGCGCTCAAAATGTGCTACAGACAATTTACGGGTCCTTCTAGCAGAGGAGAACTTGGGCAAGTGGTAAACCAAGATCCTGGCTTGTTGCAAAAAATACATTAACATCTTTCTTTGCTCTCATCTTAATTCAGCTGACCTTAGAAGCCACCAGAAGAAATGATTGCTCTCATGAGGTCTGTATTTTTGAATGAGTTCAAAATCATAATTTTAGATATTCTACTTGATACACAGTGACGTACGCTAATAAAAAAATTCCTCTCTAAAATTCTCTAAAGTGTTGAAGCAGATACAATAAAAATAAAATATATGTATGTATCTTTATACCCACCATCAAAATGATGGGGGGTATATTACGATATTTTCTTTCTTTTCTTCAAATATAATTCAGATAATATTATGAAATTTGGCACACTTTATTTTTATTATAGACGGACAAATCCTGTTAAAAATTGAATCGGCCCCCATACAAATTTCTTCTCGGAATTTAACTTTAGAAAATCCGTATCCATACAAAATTCTGCAATAATAAGTTTCATGCAAAGTGAAATCTCAGAACGATATTTTGTTTGCATTGCTCCATATTTTGACCATAGCTTCATACAAAGACCATTTTCGAAAAATCACTTAAATGCGAATGAATCTCTTATAAAAATCACTATTAAGTTGAAATTTAGCACAAATAATTCACATACACATATAAATCGTTGTTCAGAATTTCATGAGGATCGGATCGTAATAGGTCATAGCTCCGTTATGAGGACTACTCCCAAAAACTCATTAACGTACATAAACTCCATATCGAACCGAAATTTTACACAGATCAGTTATAAGTATATACAAATTATACTATTAGCTTTTATCAAAGTTGGTGCATAATTGGGCACAGCGCGAGTACAAGGTACACTTCCGAGAATAACCACAGAGCATACAGAGCCAATATCAGTTTCCTAGGACTTTTTTCAACCTAATTGACTGTGTGTTAAAGTTAATCGGCAAATATATGTATATGATTGATAATAGCTGGAATATGCATAAAAGTATTATAAATATCAATCAAAGTAAACCTAAAATAAATTGAATTTATGGTACAATATTTTATGACGTTCTCCCCATAATAGGTGTATATATAATTCGCCACAGCCAAATAATTTCAATGACTTGAAGAATTCATTATTTCGTAGCTTTATTCGCCACTTTATGTATCACAAATTATACATGTATTTAAAAATTACTTTATATAAATCTCAAAACTGTTATAACTATAAAATAATAGTTATTATTATAGTTATAAATACATAAACATATTTGAAGAAGTTATTGTATGATCATAAATTATTATAAGTATCATTTTGCAATAAGTTTCCTTAGTAATTGATAAGTTTGTTGTTTATTCTACAACATTTTGTTGTAATCAGTCAGCAACTATATATTTTTATAATTCTTTTAAGTATACAAATATGTTAATATTTTTTTAGTTAATAGTTATAAAATTTACTTGTGGGACATTCCGAACAAAAATAAGTACGTTTTCAGGCAGTTTCAAGCAGACTGGTCTTTCATTTCCAATTAATTTTTATCTTAATTTGTAAGTTAAGTTTTTGCTATCTAAATAAATAAATAAAAACCCTAAAACATTTGGATCATAAATTTATTTCTGATGATTTTTTAAAAAAATAATAAAGATATATATATTTAAAGTCCAGAATAAATTTTAATATATTAATTTATCTTAGATTTCCTCTGTATGATACATAGATTTACTAATTTTACTAAACTCGCAATTTTATTCAAATGTTATTCATATTTGTGTCTAGCTTAACAACAATATAATGGCGGTGATATTTTCAATCGACCCAAGTTAAAAAGTTGCAGTGTAACAATAAATTTAATTTTGACAGACAAAATCGAAGCCTAAACTCAAAACTATATATTTTCAAATACAAGCGCACTCTTATCGTCAGCAATAAATCGTATTAATTTATTGTCGTGAACACTATTTAAAGGAATTTTTGTGGTGAGGAATTCAACTGCACTCATATTTAATGTGAATGTCACTACACAGCAAAAACCAAAGGTGAAGAAAACAAAAAAAAAACACAAACCTGAATACGTCCATTAGAAAATTCACCTGTCACACACAACCGCCAGACGAGACATTCTTAATAAATCCTATAAAGTATTCATGCCTAAGTGGACATACGTTTAAACATGTACATAAAAATGCCCAGATATGTATGTATGTGTGTATCCATGTATTGTACATTCACACATACGTAAACACCGCATACCACAATAGTCACTTCCGTTAAAGTTTTCTTCAACATTGTTGCACGAAGATTTAGTTTTTCTGCAGTTTTATGTTGTTTCATTTTGTTTTTTCGTGTTTCTGTTTTCGTTACCTACATATGTATGTATGTATGTATGTATGTATGAATGTGTGTTTACTCGTAATAAAAAGTTGAGTTAAATAAAACTTAACATGTTGAAATAAAAAATTATAAAATTTAAATGCAAATGTATGTATGTACTCGCATGTACATTGGTAGAACACTAATAAAATTATGCAAATGTGTGAATGTTGCAACACTTAAACACAACAATATGACAACATACAGTATATGCCCACTGAACATTTTTGACCGAGTTACAGCATTTTGTATTCAAAGGCTGTACGAAACCACACCTAGATCTGTATGAACCAGGAATATGTGCGCTTTATCTAGACAAGTTCGGAAAACATAACACTAATCGATTCGTATGTAATAGCGTATACATTCCAATAATGATCGAAGAATAACAACAATGATATTGTATAACATGGGATGAATTAAATGTCAAGGATATTTATTACTATTTTTTAATTGAACCAGTGTCATCATTATAACCTAATCTAAGGTGCAGGTGAATTAGATGCCGAATATGTGGAAGAAACTGATATTAAAGATGACATTGATGATGATAACGTTGAAATTAGGAATGCCAAACGCGACTGGTTTTTCAAATCCCATATTTATAAATGAACCATGGGATCCCGGTATCAGGATTTCAGGATTTTTGTTTCATATTAAATCGAATTGGTTTATGTTAAATATAAATATGTTTCAAAACAAAAATATTAAATTGATTAAAAGTTTATAAATCATTATTAAATAAAACACATGTACATATGTACATATATTGAAATATTAGATTGACAAAAATAATATGTGATTTGGCCTTTAATTTCTATATAAATTTAAAAGCAACAGAATATTATCGATCGATAAAGATTCTTAAAGATACGAGTATTAAGGTATATATAGTAAAAAGAATCTAGAATTTTAAGCTGACGATGCTTTTGTCAGCTTTATATATTGGTAACATCTTTTGTAGGCAAATTTTTAGTAAGTTCTTGTATTCGGATTGCATAAACAATCCTTTCGTATCCTCCGAAACAAATAATTCTTATTATTTTTCTAATAATTTCTCTAATATTTTATCATATATTCATCATTATATTCGTTTCGCAATCGACGTTTTTAATTCATTTGTAATAACAAACATTTCTATCTCATTAATTCACTCTTCAAAATTTAAAAATTTGAGTAAATCATTCTTCTTTGTTTGGTTTCTTTTAAGAAGAGATTTCACCAGATCACTTTTTGATATCTCTTTGAGCATAAATAAAAGATCATCATCAGCAGAGATTCATATCACTGCGACAAAGAGATTTGTCTGTTCATTAACTGGATTTCAATGACAACTATTTAAGTAAAACCAGTTCTTCATCTTTTTAGATTTTAACCCTTCTTTGCATAATGGTGGACATTTGCATCATAACATTGAAAGCATTCTTTTATTTCTATTTTTTATTAAGCTAATGATATAATAGAGCTAAATTTATACTTCAAATATATAAATACTAAGATTTTTTTTACCATTATTAATTTAATTTTAAACATGAATTATATCACCTTGATTTATTTTATCACTAAAGAAAACGTCATGCAAAGAAGGGTTAAGTGCATTAAAGCTTTTTATATAGGAATTTTCAAATTCCAAACAACGCAGACACATCAAATATTGTATTCGAGTTTGGCAATCCAAAATTAGTTTCAATCCTTTATCCTTTATTTCTTCGACAAATGTTTAAAAATTAAAATTTTTGTTGATCACTTTGTAAACAAATGTCAAATCCCGAATCCAGGGATTTGTTTTAAAAAATTTTGGGATTGGCATCTCTAGTTGAAATAGACAAAGAACATAATTATTATAATGTGTACAAGTGATATTACTTAAGAATTATAGAAATAAAGATTACGCCATCCCGAATACAGAATTTTAAATTTCTGCACAGGTCGCACAATTGTCGTCACACAAAAAGCAATCCTATTGGATAATAATTCAAGCTGTCAAAAGTTGAAAAAAATTATAGTAATATAACAGTGGAACAATTTAATAACTTTTTATTTTATACTTTAATTTATTAAATTTTCTTTGTTTTGTATTATATGCAGAGAAATTTCGGCATCAAGTGACCCGATTCTAAAGTTCATATTTTAATTTCTTCTGCTCCTTCGATTTCTTTTACTTTCGTCATACGTGTTTGCAAATATCTAGTTGTCAGTAACAACTTATGTCCATTTAACTTTATGAAAATTCCACGGCATAATAGAAACGTTTAAAGCATTAACGATTTTGAGACCACCTTCGCTTAAGTGATTTTTCCATGAGTCGGTCATTTAGCGTATTAACAGCAATGCCAGGAATTGTATTTTTTATTTTTCAAGCCGTCATACTGCAGGGTTTCCTGATCAATTTTGTATTTTTCTGTTTGGTTTGATATTTTTAAGTATAGTAACGGTTCCGTCATCTAAGGTTTTTTTTCATGGTAATTTTGCAGAATGTGTGTGAAAATTGCGTACGGATTTTGGAAGAAGAGAAGCATCGTCAGCTCCGTATGTTCGTTAGCTTGTGGAACAAGTGAAAGAAACTGGCATCCTCATCGATAAACCAAAGCGTGAAAAGCCAAATACAGTCCATAAACCCCGAGAATATTGCTGCTGTGACAGAAAGTGTGCGTGAAGCGCCATAAACATCAATTCACCGTCGTTCTCAACAATTGAACATTTCGGACACATCATTGAGACGAATTTTGCATAAAGACCTTGGTATGATGTCATACAAAGTCCAATTCGTTCAGGAGTTGAAGCCAACTGACCATCCAATTCGTTTTCGCTTCGCTAAGTGGGCCTGCGATCGACTTACAGAAGATGCCGATTTTGCCAAAAAAAAATCATCTTTTCAAATGAAGGTCATTTTGATCTTGGCGGGTATATAATCAAGCAAATTGTCGCATTTGGGACACAGAACACCCGCACGCATACATTGAACAGACGATGCACCCAAAACGAGTCACTGTTTGGTGAGGATTTTGGTCCAGAGGCATAATTGGGCCATTTTTCTTCGAAAATAAGCAAGGAGTGGCCGTCAATGGCGATCATTATCGGGCCATGTTGAACAAATTGTTGTTCACAAAAATTTAAGAGGAGGATATTGGCAACATTTGGTTTCAGCAGGACGGCGCTACGTGCCACACAACCGAAGCTACACTCGATGTTTTGCGCCCGGTCTTAGAAGATCGCATTATCAGCCGCAGAGCTGATGTCGTTTGGCCAACTCGAAGCTGCGATTTGACACCGTTGGACTATTATTTGTGGGGTGCCGTCAAAGATAAGTGTTACGCAAACAAGACAGAGACAATTGACGCTTTAAAGGACAATATTCGTGAAGCCATTGGTGAAATACAGCTGCACACAACCGATAAAGTGCTTAAAAATTGGACCGATCGTGTAGGCCACTGCATGACCAGCCGAGGCAGCCATTTGAATGAAATTATTTTCCATTATTAACCGGAAGGATTGTAGTTTTTTTATAGCATTTTCAAAAAAAAAAAGTTCTTTGCACATCATGAAAATAAAAAGAAAATTCAAAATCTTAGGGAGTTCTGCACTCGGCAACCCTTGACAAAGCAAAAACTACGTCAAAAATTAGAAATCATGCGCATGTCGTAAAGGTTTAGGTTACCTTTCCAGCATAGGTAACCTAAAAACCATAAGATAAAAAGATAAGTGACATCCGCTGCTATGGAGTATCGGTATGCTATGGCTAAATTTTCAAGATTTTTCGTGTTTTGTATGCTGTGCCATGTCAATCTGTTGCCTTTCCTTTAATAGCGTGTTCACATATGCGCCTTAATTGCGTTAATCGCAATTAACGCCATTGTTGAGCTCAATAATCCATATAAAATCTCAATTAATTATTGCGCAATTAGTACGAAATTGTTATAATATTGAGTAAGATTTCGAATGCAACACTGTTCACAACTGTGTTTAGTGAACAAAATTGTATAAAATGGCAAATGTCAACAAAAGAAATCATTAATTAATCAATGTGAAGGTAAGTTTGTTTACATAGAAACACAACAACCATATAGAGAATTCTTTGTATTGTTATTCAACTGTGAAATGATTATTGAGTAAGCTGAAAATTGCGTATGCCTGAACACTTAAAATAATATTGTCAATTAACCGAATATTGACTCAATTAAGTTTCATATCTGAACACGCTATAAGGTGGTTGTAGCAATTTGTGGTTGAATCTGTAGATTGAAATGATAAATGTTGTTTCTTTTTAATTCTACTGTTAGCATGCTAATAGTTATAAATTTTTAATTTATAGGTTAGTACAAGTAATATTTATATTTTTCACATTTACAGATTTGTGTAGAAAATATATGATAATTTTTAGTTAGACTTGACCTTTTTCTTATTGCTTTAGGCTGAAGGTCATATTCCCCTTTTTTCTCTTTTTTGTTTGCTTATTGAACAAGTAGTGATTTCCCGCCACATGTTCAATGGCAGATGATATTCTTTTAAGCCATGGCCATGAATCGCTAGCATTATAATTCACAATTGGCACATATCACCCTTGCTCTAGAATAAATAGGGGCACCTTCCAAAATTTTTTAAATTGATTTTGTGTTTCTTTTGTTTTACATATATATTTTTACGCGTCATTTACGCGGACCATTTTTCCTGGGGACTTGTGGCCGAATATAAATACTCGTAACGGAAGCCAGGGGTAATATGAAAAAATGTTATTGATCCTTATCAGTATCGGCAATGTACTTATAATTCCTTATATGCACATAAGGCCGGCCAGAAATATGTAAATATAATGAGAATATCTAAAAAATCAATTTAAACAACTCACGGGAACCTCGACTGTGTTGTTTTCCTTCACAAAAAAAGGCCACCCTATGAAATGTATATACTCGTACATATGTCCTCGTAGTGGAAGGAATGTGTGTATTTTTGTAAGGTCTAGATTTGTTTTATGTTATGTACTCGTATGTACATATATATAACAGGACATTTGAAATTTATTAACCTGCAACTTCTTTAGTCAACAAGATGTCACCTTTGGTTGAGGATTTATGCGACGCTGTCTTAAATGAATGAATGAATGTTTTCGCGATAGTATTTTGCCCATGAAGCATAGCGGCTCCATAAACATATACAATTGGGAATTTAGCAACACCAAATGAAATCACAAGTTAAGGTATAATTTATATTTTTAATTTAATTATATTTAACTCAAATATGAAATTGTTCTTTTAACAAGCGTCAAGTATAGTTTAACTCTACATATAACTACACTTTACTTTGATGTACACACTTATACAGTTTGAATTCACTGTTGTTGTTGCACAACAACATTGTTTATAGAAATCTTCACAAATTGATAAATGAAATTTCGTAGCAATCCTTGTTAATTACATAACATATTGACTTTTACGATGATTAAATTTTGTATTAGTATTGTGTCAACATTTCAGGTTCAGTTACAATCATAATTTATTGTTAAGCCTAATATAAAATTGTTTGAGTATATTCTTCTGAAAGCAGGATATTAAATAAAATCAAAACTATATGAAAGATATCATAAAATAATTACACTACTCAATAGCCCAAAAAGACGAGAAGTCCTGTTGTAAACAACAGTAGGGAAGGTATATTGGATTTGTGCTGATGTTTGTAACGCCCAGAAATATTGGTCCAATACTTACATTTAAGTTAACCGCTGGTTGGCTGGCTGGCTGTCCATGTAAAGCTTGTAAGCTGTAAAGCAGGTCGCAGTTTTGAAGATCTTTCAATCAAATTTGGTAAGTGATATTTTTTCGGCCCAAGGAAGGATGATCAATGCCATCCTTCCTTGGGTGGAAATAGGTCCTTATAGTAAAATAATAATTCTCCAAAAAAAATTCAACAAAAATAAGTTTCATATATACAGAAATGATGACACCTAATTTTATAATGGTCGGTCCATAATTAGTCAAAAGTCCCATATAAGACCATTTCCGTTATTCAATAAATCATTTAAAAGTATTTATATCGAGATAAAGTTAAATAAGAATTTTTACTCTTGCGAGTATTAATTTTTTATAAAAATTTTTTATTCGAAGTTTTCTTCAAGTTAAATATACAATTTATTTTAAAACTACTATTTATTTTTGTATATTTCTGTTACATATATGTTTTACATTAGCCTTCCGTGTTTGTTATAATGATACTCAGAAGTTAACTTTATTTATTAAACATTTTTGAGGGTTTTGTGGAATTAGTTCTAATATGGTAGCTATGATCAATTATGGACCGATCTCCATAAAATACAGAGAATACAGAGAATATTATATATATGAAGATGTATTGTTTTGATTACAACAAAATATTGGTATATTTAAGAGAGATAGAAGTATTTAAGTAATTTTCGAAAGTGAACCTTGTATGGGGGACAAGGTCAAATATGGACCTAAATTCACAAAGCGAATAGTTTAAGTTTGGCATATATAGAGTGAAAAATTTTGGATTGGTACCGCTATTTATTTATACATGTTTTCAGAAGTGGACCTTGTATGGGAGTAGTGGTCAAGCATGGCCCGATCTTTTGTGATCTTTTTCATAAAAAACTTATTTTTGCTGAATTTTGTATAGAAACTGCAATTTAAAGGCATAGGTGTAACATTGAGCCATATTTTGAGAATAAATTTGCATGGGGCCATGAGAAATCATGGATCGATTTTTACTATTTTCATCACACTTTGTCCTCGCATCGTAGATATAACGTGTACAAAATTTCATGGTTTTATCTGCAATATATTTAAACAAAATTGCAAAAAACTGTTAAAAATATCTTTTTTTGATGGAGGTTGTTACACTTTTTGGTCCATAATTCTGGTTCGCCTGAACCAATTTTGATGATTGAAATTAGAAAGGGTTTTTGTAAGCTTTGCTTTGGGACAGACGGGCATCGATTTAGAATTCCATAAAGTTTAAGAATATATGTACTTTGTTAGGTCTCAGATTAATATTTCTCAGTGTTACACACGGAACGGCAAACTTATACTATATATACCCTCATTAACCACTTGTATTGGTGGAGGGTATAAAAATGCATTCTTGTTATATATGTAAGTGAATGATATTTATATGTAGTGAGTGAACTTTATATCCTAACATTGAAAGTAGAAAGTCAATACGAGGTCTGATCAAAAAATAACCGTTTCAAAAATTATTTATTTATTCATCAATAACTATCTTGTCCCCTTCAAAGTAATCCCCCTGAGATATAATATACCTATGCCAGCGTTTTTTTTCAATCCTCGAAACACTTCTGAAACGTGCTTTTTGGTATCGCCAATTTATTTAATGACGATCGATCCAGTAGTTAAGACTATATTACGATTTTTAATTTTCCAAAAAAGGGGCGTGGTCCCACCCACTTTTCTCCTGGTACGTATTTCTAATTATGCTAATACCATATGTACCAAATATCATTGACGTAGGTTAAAAAATGCCCAAAATATGGCGATTTAAATTTTTGGGTTATATGGGCGGTGCCACCCCCGTTTGTACAATCAAAACTTCATATAGCCTATTATTCCTACCAGAGTCATAGTAACATGCTGTGAAAATTTCATCAAAATCGGCTCAGCCGTTTTGGAGTCCATACGTTACACATACATACATACATACAACATTCATTTATATATATATATAGATTTTTCTTTGTGGAAAATCATAATATAAAAATGTTTCAGTTTGTAAGGTACCGAGGTGCCCAAAGGGTCACCCTCTGGCACCAATTCTATGTCATTGGGTGACCATTCTATTTTGTTCGGAACAAATAGGGTGAATCCACCAAATTGTTTCTAAGAAGAAAACGTTTCTAAACCACTGTGCATAGGCATAATCTATAACAACAATCATCATGATATTGTTGATATTGTTTCAATATTATGATTAACTCGTATGTACAAAGTACATACAAATGCTATATTTATAAATGAATAATAAAAGTTCATTTCGATATTGAGTCATTATTAAATATTGGAAACAAAACCGAATAAATCGTAATGAAAGTACTAGAACAATAAAGACAAATTCTTCTCGTAGTAAGTATTCATATTAGACCTGCTCGAAAAATAATAAATTTTACTTTTATGGGTGTCATTTTGTTTTGTAGTTGAGAAATAGACGGAAATAGATTAGAAATTAAAAATGAATTATTGGCTAAATGTTTATTATTTGTGCTAAAAGTATTCAATTCAAATAATTTTCTTAGGCGCTTGATATTTTGTTACAAACAATAGTGTTATACAAAATATTGGATTTATTTCTAATGCTCAAAAATCAGCAAATATTTTGTTTAATTTTTTTAGTTTTCAACAAATTTATTTGTTGAGGATGGTTCTAATAATGTTAATACCGAATAGCTCGTCATGTACATAAATTTTACGAGTACATACATTTAGAATGTCGATAAGGATGATCATACTGATGATGATATTAATGATAATACTAGTAAAAAACTAACTACTGATTGTGGCACTATAAAATTAATACGTCAGCATTTGTAGACAGACGATTTTATTGATTCCTTTACAACCGAAATAAAAACACACAAAAAAGCACAAACGGACTAATGGATGGTTGGAAATATTGTCTATAAGCATACTTCCGACTATGTGTATGTGTGAATGTATGTATGAATATAAGGATGTATGCATGTACATATATTTTGATATTCATCAGTAGTAGTTTAACAAGCAGCCAGGCCGTAAGCCGCACATTGATAAGTCTATGGTATAAGACAAACTAACTTGGCCGGAACTTGAATAGAGTTTTGTCGGAAATTACCAACATTTCATGAGGTGTGAAATGATTTTATTACATTATTACGTGCCTCACCGCTTCATGCTGTAGTCTTGAACTTACATACTCACATTTAGGCGCATACACATATACATATGTGTATGTATATATGTAAGTATATAAGTATATATCTGTCTGATATGTATGTATGTTTGCGTATTTATACCATTTCTTACGTATTAAAGACGTGTGTGTAAGATGTTGCAAGGATTCATTTTGCTGTAGCACAACTGTTTTTATTTATATGTAAACCATATAAGTGAGTCAATTTCTAAGTTATACAAATTTTAATTAAAACAAGTATGAAAGTATAGTCGGTCAAGCCGACCATACCCTACATCCAGTATAGCTATTATGGAACTATCATCCAAACATTTTGTGGCATGACTTCTGTGCATATAAATATTATGTGTGTTAAATTTTGTCTCGATATAAACACTTTTATAAGATATATGGAGGTTAAAATGTATTACGGAAGGGGTCTGATATGTGAGTTTCGACTGTTTATATGAAACTTATATGTTTTATATTATGTAGGCAATGACAACTTGTCATTCCATTTCCATATTATTCAACGAACCAAAATGTCCGGGTCTTTATAAAATTCTATAACGATCTAGCTATGTCCGTCCATCTGCCCACACGATGGAGCCTAGAGGGAACGACTAACTTGGATGTCCTCAAATATTATTTGTTAAACATTGCTGTTTGGTATTGAAAAAAAGTCAAATAAAACAACAATGTCCAGCTGTTACAATAAATAGGTTCGTTTTATTTATTTGTTTGATAACCCTGTTTTTATTGTTTTGACATAACTTTGCCGTTTTTGTTTAGGGATGGGGCATCAGCGTTAATGCTCAGCGTAAAAAATTTGCCGCTTACCGTCGGTATTTAGGGATGTCTGTTAATGCAAAAATTAAGTAAAAAATCTTGTAAAGGGAAATCACAAAACAGAATTTTGTTTGAGTATTTCCATATTTATAAAGACTATTCCCAAAATAACTTAAATAAGCATAAATCTCTTATCAAAATTGTTTGCAGTAAATTAAAGTAGTAAAAAAAATAATTAATGCAACATAAATTTAAGGAACAGCATTTTTTAAAGAAATTCATTAATTATTTCGAAAAACAAATGCTTGGACAAAGCAATATTGCCATTTGGATTTTAAATCCCTGGCAGGGTGCTAATTATAGCTGTTAAATTTGTTTTCTTAATTTTCCCTTTCGAAACGCTTTTTTGGAAATTAGTAAACTTACATTTAAAATTTCAATAGTTTCAAAGTATTATCAAGTATCTGGAGATATATGCATATTTACCGATAGCAAAGCCGCCGTAAGTAACATAGCAGGTGTCTATTCGACATCGAGGTTAACCGCAGAATGCCGGATATCTCTGAACGAGATAGCGGAACATTCTAGGATAGCGCTGATATGGGTCCCTGGACACAGCTCGATACAGGGTAACTATATTGCTGACGATTTAGCCAAGGAAGGTACAATGCTGGCTGATGAGGAGATTGACTCCTTCACTGGCATTAACATGAAAAGTCTGAAATCACTGATTCAAGATGAGATGTTCAGACTTGCTCAGGTAAGGTGGACGAACGAAATCACCTGCTCTATTTCTAGGTCCACTTGGCCCTTATTTGATATGGGAAGGACGAAATCCTTACTTAGTTCTCGTCGCGACCTAATTAGGCTTATTGTCTCTCTACTTACAGGTCACTGTACTTTTGGGACACACGCCAGAAGACTTGGTCTACAACATAACGACTTTTGTAGAAGCTGTCATAACGAGGAGGAGGAGGAGACAGTCATCCACTTCCTTTGCGAATGCCCGGCTCTATCGATGAAGAGGGAACGAATACTCGGGGCACCCTCTTTTTCATGTTTGGGTGCACTATCCAGGATTAATCCAAAATGCATCGGCACCTTTGCTAAGAAGTCTGGATGGTTTGACAGGGAAGCAACCGATACGGTCTGAAACTGAGAGGTTGCCCACCAATGGGTATCACAATGGGACCAATATAATGGACCCAAGTGAGCTGTTTCAGACACCGGCTACCCATATAACCTAACCTATATTGTTTTCACATCTTTGTTCTTTTTATACCCTTCACCTTCATGAGAAGGGTATATATAAGATAAGCCATGTCCGTCTGTCTGTCTGACTGTTGAAATCAATTTTTCGAAGTCCCCAGATATCTTCGGGATCCACATCTTCAATAGTTCTGTCAGACATGCCTTCGAGAAGTTTGTTATTTAAAATCAGCAAAATCCGTCCATAAATAAAGGAGATATGAGCAAAAATCCAAGACAACCTCTGAAAATTTCTTCAAAAAAACTAAGTGTATTAATATTGTTACGAACAAATTCATCAACAGATGGCGTGTTTAGCGACATAATTATGCATCCACAATAAAGGTGAAGGGTATATAAGATTCGGCATAGTCGAATATAGCACTCTTACTTGTTTTCATTATTAAAGAAACAAATGCCGCGATTAAGTAGTTTTATATGTATGACTACTATTAGTATTGCTACTACTATTTATCTTTTTAAATAAATAAATTTAATTTAAAGGTAAAAATCATAAAAATATTAAATATTAAAATAGAGTAATATTTTAATATAATTTTTGATCCTTTAAATAAATCTACACTTAAAATCTTATGCACTTAATTATCCGTGAAGGTTGAAAACTTTCCTTTTTTTTTTTTTTTTTTTTTTTTTTTTGCATTTAATTATTTATTGAATCTTCAAGATGAAATGACAATAAGTATTCAAATCTTAATACTAAAAAGAAAATAATAAGCCCAGCCAGTGCTAGACAAAAATTTTTATGATACTAAAAAAATTTCACATCAACTGATCCAGTCATCTATTTTGCGCTTGAGTTAAAGCAAGGGTATCCCTCCTTCTCAACCGATTGTGGCCACTAAAGTTAAGGATGTCTCGTGCAAGGGGGTTTGGATGGTGTTCAAGTTTGCTGACATACTTTGACGCATATTTTGTAAATTCGACTTTTACTAATGGCACGCCTAGATCTTTGTGGATTCGAGAATTTTTAACATACCATGGTGCTGCAGTAATTATACGTAGAATTTTATTTTGACCCCTTTGAATTTTTTCAATGTTGGATGCTGAGGCAGTACCCCATAATTGAATTCCATAGCACCAGATTGGCTTTAGTATTGCATTGTACAACAAAAGTTTGCAATCCAATTTCAATGTAGAGTTTCTGCCGATTAGCCAATTAAGTTGCACTGCTTTTAATCTCATTTGTGTAAGTTTCGCTTCAATATGAGACTTCCAAGTTAAACGGCGGTCGAGGTGAATGCCGAGGTATTTGACTTCATTGTGTTGCGGGATAATTTGATTATTTATTCTGATGAACGAGCAGGTATCTTTTCGCAATGTGAAAGTTATATGAATACATTTCTGTTCGTTAACCCTGATTTTCCAAAGCTCTAGCCAATTCTCTAGTTTATAAACATAATTCTGCAAATTCTGTGATGCAACTTGGTGGTCCTGATGGACGCTGATAAAGGCTGTATCGTCTGCAAAAGTTGACGTATGGATTTTAGGGTCTGACGGCATGTCGGAGGCATATATCAAATATAAAGTAGGACCCAGTATGCTACCCTGTGGCACACCTGATTCAATTGGCTGAGCGGTACTTAAAAAATCACCTTCTTTGATTTTAAATTTGCGACCGTATAAATAACTTTCCATGAGTTTATGGGTGTTAGCAGGCAGAGTTAATTTTATTTTGTGCATTAAACCGTCATGCCAAACTTTGTCGAACGCTTGCGACACATCAATGAAAAGGGCGGAGCAGTATTTTTTGTCTTCAAACGACCCTCTTATCACATTTACCAATCTGTGTGTTTGCTCGATGGTGCTGTGTTTAGCTCTGAAGCCGAATTGATGATTAGGAATACATTCAATGTCATTCAGAATTGGAGTCAATTTATTCATTAACAATTTTTCAAACAGTTTTGAAATTGTCGGCAGTAGACTAATTGGCCTATATGACTCCACTTTGGTATGGTCCTTCCCTGGCTTAGGAATCATAGTGATCATAGACACCTTCCAATCTGCAGGATAGTATTCTAGGCGTAAAATAGCGTTGAAGATAAAGAGGATAATTCTTCTTGCTACACGAGGTAACTCCACAAGCATTTTATTGCTGATTTTATCCATACCTGGAGCCTTTCTAAGGTTCAGAGTACCAATAGCGTTTTGGACATCACGAAAGTTTAGTCTTAGAGGTACAGGAGGCCTTATAACAAGTGGTGGCAAATCAGATTCGTTATTATTTGAGTTGTTTATAGTAAACACATTTCTCAAATGGTTAACAAATAAAGTCCCCTTCTCGGAATCATTTCTAGCCCAGTCACCAGTCGGATTTCGCAAAGGAGGTTTTCCTCTTACTGGTCTTTTTAAACCTCTTGCCGCCCTCCATAACGAGTAGTCAGATTGTGGGGTACTATCAAGACCTTCCAAGTAAGATCTAAGTGAGGCCGTTCTTTGGGTTTCTAAGAAATGTCTTAGTATATCTCTGCATTCCCGTAGCCTAGCTTTCAGTTCAGGGGACCTGTGAATTTGCCACTCTCTTCTCATTCTTCTTTTTTCTGATAGGAGATGTTCGAGTTCAGAGAAATAAGTTCTGTTTGTCCTATTTCTACATTCAACGTGATAAGTGGAAGCGTGATGCACAGCTCGTCGAAGGTCCTCGGTAAAGTTGCCAATCGACTCATCAATATCGTCGGTAGTTCTCAACACAACATTTTCCGTGCAATGAGAACTTAAATACTTTTTGTATTTTATCCAACTTACTCGGGTCTTAGTCATGTTCATAAATGGAGAACCACACACTTGAGGGAAATGCATTGAAATGATAGTAGGAGAGTGATCTGAGGACAAGTCCAGTGAAGGATCCACTTGCATCCATTCTACAGGGATATTTTTCATTACCCCAAAGTCAATAACATCGGGAATCTTCCGTCGGTCCGTCGGCCAATAGGTGGGATGTCCACTTGAGAGTACATCTAAGCCCATTTTAGCAATGGTGTTGAAGAGTACGCGACCCTTTGGGGTTACCAGACGTGAACCCCAAAATGTGTGTTTGGCGTTAAAGTCACCAGCAACTAAAAATCTAGCTCCAAGGGATTTAAAGAAGTTATGGTATTGGTGTTCTTTTATTGAAAATCGAGGCGGAGAATAAATCGATGATAAAACAAATTTGTATTGACAGAATTCAATGCAAATGTTTGTTGCTTGGAGGTAATCCACACTTATGTTATTCATTAGATAATGCTTTATTCTGTTCTTTATAAGAATTGCCGAACCTCCACAAGCTCTACCGCGGGGGTCTTTAGTATCGTAGAACTCGTAGCCATTAATTTTGAAGTACCCTGTCGACGTCAAGTGAGTTTCAGCAATCATCATAACATCAATCTGCTTATCCATCAGGAAGTATTCCAGTTCATTTTTATGTTGGCGGAGGCCGTTCGCGTTCCAGAAACAAATTTTTTAAATAAATCATTTCTTTAAAATGGCTTGCAAGATAGTGGATTGCATTTTCAGCATTTCCTGCATCATGGATGTCATGGTGGTCGTGAAAGTGTTCATAGTTTGGACAAGTGTCTGCAATGTTGTCTCTAGATTGTTGATATGCGGCTCAGAATATTGGGGTTTAGGTTCCTGCTCCAGATCTGGCATATTACATTTAACGACGTTTGCGTAAGAAACTTGTCTAGAACTTGGCGCGTTTACATGACTAGTGGACCGTAATACTTGAGGGAAATTGTCACTCGATGCTAAATTTGGCTGTTGAGGGCGATTAGGCAATACTGACGTCTTGTTGGTTCTTATGCCTTTCAAATGAGTGTAAATTGGACAACCTCTATAATTTGCGGTATGATTACCTCCGCAGTTACTGCATTTTTTGATTTTTGAGTCAGTTCTCGACTTATCGCATTGAGCAGTTGCATGTAGCTCCCCACACGCAACACAAACTGTCGGCAATTTACAATACGCCTTCGTGTGACCAAATTCTTGACAGTTGAGACACTGGACGGGTCCCTGACGCTTATGTGGTTCTTCCACGGTGATTCTACGATGCAGAAGGTACATCAGATTGTAGATGGGATGGGACTCATTTTTCTTTAAGACAACATCTCCAGGTTCCAATTCTACCCTGAACATGGGCTGAGGGATCTTTTCACGGTTTCTAATGTTCACTACGCTCTTGATTTTGAACCCTTTGTCCATTAAACCGGTTTTTATCTCCGCGGGATCAACACATGGGTCTATACCCTTTAGAACGACTTGGAGTCCTTTTGCGCTTTTGAGCTGGTAGGTATAGAAATCCCTAGTCTCCCTTTCCAGCTGGTTGGACAATTTTCGAAAATCATCTTCCCTATTCACTTGAATCTTTGTCTCGCAGATATTTCCATGTTTCATTGAGGTTACGCTAAACATGTTTTCACCTATTACAGCAACAATTCCTTGTACCAATTTACTGGAAGTCGGCTCTCTCAGATAAATTGGTGGGGGCTTAAACGTCTTCTTCGGAAGTTCTGGCTCATCCGTCTGGAGGAGAGCAAACCTATTTTGATCATTACTCACGGTCTTAGGAGCTTTTGCATTTGATGACACTTGAGCAGACTTCGGGCTCCTCTGTCGCTTGAGAACGGTTATGTACTTATCCATACCTACTTGTTTTTTGGGTTTGACTGCACTATTTGATGAAGATGATGTTTTTACATCTGTTGAAATCACAATATTGGGCGAACAGGAACGACGCCGTTCCACGGCTCTTGCAGTGAGAAAATTCTCCAAAGATTTTTTTATGGATTCTTCCTCAGAGATGCATCTAGTTTTTCTAGTCGAGCTAAGCTCTTTCTCAGAATTACATCTGAGAGGAACACTCATACAATTTTTATGCGATTTTTAAAGTTTTTTTTTTTTTTATATTTTAACCTATTACGAGTTATTTTTTCACTTTTTGTTTAATTTCAACTTTTTACACTTTTTCACCTATTACGATTTTTTCACCGAAAATTCAGCCGCACTAAAAAAACACGTCCGAGCAGTTCGATGAGACGAGACTGAAAACTTTCCTAATAAATATTTTTCCGATTGCAAAGAGAGACAACACAAATTTTGTGACTTCAGCACAAAATACAAAAGAGTTCATACAAATATTATAAATATTCAAAATTGTATATTAGCATTTCTTTAGTTTATTACACATGATTTCCGCCTAACTGTCGTTTGATGAAAAAGGTGTTTTGCAGATATGTAAATATTTGTGGGAGTTTAAAGAGCTAAAAAATAATTTTTATCAGTTTAGAACAAAATATACAAAAATTACCAATTTCTCTTTTTGGCCCTCCTATTTTTGAATTTATCAAATAAATGCTAATTCGTAACTCATAATTCATTATAAGAATCCATATTTAAAACTGTAAGTCTAAGCTTTTTGAAGAAATGCAAGCTTCATATTTTTTATCCGTTATTAGGGGAGAGCAGGGCACCTTTGAACACTTTTTACTTTCAAGCCACATAAAAATTTATATTTTTGAATTATTGACTTTTTACATAATGGAAATAAACTTTAGCTTAAGTCTACAAGTAACTTATTTTAAGTTCGAATTATATTTTTTTTATATTTTAATGGATGAAGTCATTGTGTTCAAATGTGGCCCCCATACAGGGCAGCTTTGAAATAGGCTGGGGCAGTTTTGAACGGCAATTTTTTCTTGTCGCGCTTATGTCCAAAAATAACATAAACAGTTATATTTTTTATATATATGTATAATAAATTCGATTTACATAAACATTAACAATTAAAAAAACAAAAAAAATTCAGATCAAAAATAAGTTTTATATTATTAAGACGGAAAAGGCCTTGCGATTTCAGGTGACATTACATTATTCTTTAAAGCATCATGATCAGCATTGGATTCGTCATTTTTAGAAAATAAGGGAGAATCAACAATGTTTGGTACTTCGGTTGATAAATTAACATGTTCAAAGGTGCCCCCTTTTTCTTTGTTCAAACCTGAACTGGCTTGCCATTTTACGGAAATTTATAATAAATATTTTTTTTACATATAACTTACCTTAATTTTGTCTGAAATGAATTTTGGACTGCAATAAATTTCTTTCACCAAAGAAAACGATCACTGAATACTTCTTACACTCTTACAAAACAAAAATAAAAAAATTTACAATGGTACTGCGAAAACTTGTTCACCCAACTACATTCGGTCGACGACTGAAAAAACTAGCAAAAGTTGTTAATGTTGCTAGAAAACAAGGTTGCCATGTAAAAAACTCGGTTAAGGGTCAGAAAAAATGTTAAACTGAGATTTTATCAATATAGTTCAAAGGTGCCCCAGGTATAAACGTACCCCCCTCTCCCCTACTATATAGGTGTCAAATACATATTTTTGTGATTGCATAAAACTACAGCACAAATTTCGTTGTCTTAAGACAACAAATACAAAAGGTACCAAAAAAGTACGAAAACCTAAATACGAGTAGTTAACATTTTTTATCCCTTCAGTTTGAATTTCCCAAATGTATATTTTTGATAAGTTTTTTTGTCTTTTAATATATCGATATTTAAAGTTTCGAGTCTGTAGATAAGTTATTAAGATTAAAAATAAAATTCTACTTATATACCCCTTTTTTATCCCCTCGAATATAGACTACAGCCAAAATAAAAAGGCTGTTGCTTCATAACAAAGGCAAAATTTTCAGAGACAATTTTGAAAGGTTACCTCTTTTTTTGTCTTACCGGTTTTTAACCGGTTTGGTCCAGCCTGAGTTGCACATTTCAATAAAATGGTTTAAGCCGTTTGGGCTTACCAGTTTCTATCCGTTTATATCTCGACCTGGTCCAAGTTTTGGAAAAAAATATATCCTAATGAAATGCATCTACCAAATTTCAATAAAATCGGCTTAGCCGTTTGGGATTATTTGTTTAAGAAACAAAGGTACGTACCAGAGACCTGCAACGAGTACTAAATTTTCGAGTATACTTAATCATGCACATTGATTTTTATGATTTAATCGTTTTTGTTCAAATGCACAAAACGCTCGTTTACGCAACCGTTCGTTTCAATCATTCAGTTTTATTCACTTGTTGTTTTTTGCGAACATGAATATTCTGACTGTGTCGTTAAATGTATGAAGCTCATTTTACATCAAAGCCAACGTGTTGTTAGCCGAACATGTGTTTTATTCATTTGTTGTTTTGTGCGAACATGAATGTTCGACTGTGTCGTTAAATGTATGAAGCAGCTCATTTTACATTTTTTCTTTAATTTTTTTGCTGTGCAAAGATATATTTGACAAACTGTACATATTACAAATTTTATCATTGCTTTGTCAAATAAGTTTTCTTTTCGACGAAATAATGTTAAATAGGTAGTAAATGCACATTTTTTATGTTTTCATATTTTTCTGCCAGCCGCTTTTTACTTATAAGTGGCTCGTGTGTTTTTAGTTCAATTCCAATCAGATCATGCACAACAAAGCCGACATGCAAAAAACAAACTGTGTATAAACAAGAATTTTTGTTTTCAAACATTGCAGTTCGAACCAAGTGTTGGAAATGATTTATACTCGTTGCTGAATTTTCTGTGTGTGCATAAAAAGTGAATAAGCATAAAATTGAATCATACTTTTTTGTGTTGTTCTTAAAATTCAACGTTAGTGAATAAGTCGGCTCGTTCATACTTGTTGCAGGTCTCTGGTACGTACCTCTTTTATCGGTCTTTATACATTTAATGCCTGCCTGGCCCCACCTTGAAAAAAGTATAGTAGCTTATTGACGCTTCTAAGCATAGATCTATCTACGTTTCTAATTTCATTAAAATCGGTTTAGCCGTTTAAGCGTAATTGCGGAACAAACAAATTAACAAACAAAAAAATTTACAAAGACATTTGTAATATATGTATGTATGTACCCACGATAACATTCTAGGAGCGCTCCGAAAAAGAAATCAGAAAAGAGTCCAACAACTGTCCTGAGTCGGCACGAGTTAAGTTAACTATAATCCCAATCACGTTTCAGATAAGAAATATCTGAAATAGAAATATTGTAAACAAACAATAACAAAATAATTACTTTAAGATAACAAAATAGAAGATAATTACTTTAAGATAAAAAATATGTTTAAGGCAGAAATTTAGTATTTAAGCGAAGGAAAACTAATAAAGAAAGGCATTAATGATTAACTAGAAAAGACGCATAGACGTCAGTTATCTTTAAGCAAAAAACAAAAAAAAATTGTTCTTTTTTAATTCACGCAGTATGACTCAGAAATTCCACTTAATTATGTGTGTACCAAAGCTGTACCACACAAGAATGATAAAAACAAGATTACACAGAGCCCAAAGGAAACCTCTTAAAAGACTCATTTCTGGCATTATCTCTTTAAGAGCCGAAAAAAACTCTCATAATTTGTTGAAACTTTAAAAATCTTTATTTGTATCCAAATTTTTATAGATTTTATAGATTTCGGGAACAATTTGGCCTATAATTTTCCTGATTTTCAAAACTAATATACATTTTAACATTTTTCTACATGAATTAACAATTGTTCTACGTCCGGCTATGTAGTCCTTCCATTGTGTATAGCAAATTAATACTTCCGTTTATTATGTTGGACTTTGAAGTTCATTTCGGCACATTCTGTGTGTGTAGAAATTTAATTATCTAAACTTCGTAAATATGCAAGTGATAAATTCTTATACAGTTGGTGACCCAGAAATTGTAAGGAGTCGCTATTATTATACAAGTGAAATTTTCTGTTATATGTATGAGTTTGTATTTACGCACTTTAAAATGTATTAATCCACATTGCTCTTTTGAATTCGTTCTGTATGATAATTCTCAAAATGCATTCAACTATTTGGTATTAATTCTGCTACCACACAAAAGGGGAGATGAGATGTTAAAAGTGCTTTGCGATACGCTTAATATATTAATATGATACTTACTGTCCCTACCATCTACAAATAGCTGCTTTATTTTTACAACCACCATCAAAAATAGGTGGTGGAAGGTATTTACATATGTATATTAAGTTTGTAATTCCGTTTTAACCAACCAAAAAAAAAAAAAACTACTGAATATTTTCTCAAATTTCTTTTTTTATTTGAAAGTACAGGGTGGCCCAGAAAGACTGAAGTGGTGTGAATTCCTTATAACTTTTTATTTAAGACATATGTTTTTAATTTTTTGCTTTTTAAATACAGTAAATTTATAGGGAATATTTTTAGATTAGTTATTAAAAATGATGTCGCGCAAGTGGTGGCCATTTTCTGCTTCGCACAAATGTGCTATTTCCAACACATTTTCCATTACCTTTCGCAAAACTTCCGGTGTTATGTTGTTAACCTCGTCTCGAATATTGGTTTTTAATTCCTCAATAGTCCTAGGCATATTAACATAAACTTTCCCTTTTAAATAACCCCAAAGGAAACAGTCTGGAGCGGTTAAAGCCGGGGAACGCGGAGGCCAATTAAAATTGCTTCTACGCGAAATTATTCTTTCACCAAAGATGTCGCGTAAAAGAGTCATTGTGGCCCTCGCACTGGGCGATGTGGCTCCATCCTGTTGGACAAGTTAAAATTTGTATGGAAACATTCTTATGGTATGAAAAATTCGTTGCAGCGACCCTCTTGAGAGGCCAAGTTGTGTCGAACGTCTCCTGGTTGATGTTTCTGGATCCTCCCGAATACTCTCCTGTACCACTTGAATATTGTCAAACCTGTGGACAGTTCGTAGTCTACCGGAACCAGGAAGGTTCCTTACTGCTCCTCGAAAATTTGCAACCAGACGGTTAATTGTTGACTGAGAGGGTGCAACCCGCACATTAAATTGACGACGGTATGCACGCTGAGTCAACACAATGGACCGTTGATTTGAAAAGTAAATTTCAACGATTTGGGCACGTTGTTCAGTTGTGTATTGCTCCATTATAAATTGTCCAAGTCTTCTTTACAAAATACTGAAAAGAAAAAAAAATTATAATAAAAAAGTTGTAAGGAATTCACACCACTTCGGTCTTTCTGAGCCACCCTGTACAATCCTTCCGGTTAATAATGGAAAATAATTTCATTCAAATGGCTGCCTCGGCTGGCCATGCAGTAGGCTACACGATCGGTCCAATTTTTAAGCACATTATCGATTGTGTGCAGCTGTATTTCACCAATGGCTTCACGAATATTGTCCTTTAAAGCGTCAATTGTCTCTGGCTTGTCGGCGTAACAGTTATCTTTGACAGCACCCCACAAATAATAGTCCAACGGTGTCAAATCGCAGCTCCGAGTTGGTCAAACGACATCAGCTCTGCGGCTGATAATGCGATCTTCAAAAACTTTATAAATCTGTTTATAAACCTGTTGTAAGTTTTATGTCAAAAAAGTAGAATCAATGTAGTCGTATGTTTTAAGTTACACACTTAAAAGCGTAGGAAGCGTTGACGTTTGAAAAGCGAAAAGTTCGTTTACTTTCTACTTTTGAAAGCGTCGCAACAGCTGACATTGACAAGTTGTGTTGATAATATTTTTTCTATTTTAATAGTGACAATAAATCAGAATGGAGGAAAAATTAATTGAAGCTGTAAAAAAACATGAAGTAAGTATGTATAAGAAAAGCTCGCTTATTTATAGAAATAAATTTAAACGAGAAACTGCTTGGAAATCGATTCCCGAGAAATTAAATGCACCCGGTAAGATCATTATTATTATGAAATATTTTGTGGATAAGTAAATGTTTGATTTTTTGTAGAGAATGTTTGCCAAGCTCGTTGGAAATCTTTGAGGGATCGATTTGTTAAGAAACATGCAGAGACTCATCATGCCTCTGGTAGTGCAGCTAAACTGGAAGATAACCATTGGCAGTATTATCAACAAATGGAATTTCTACGCGAACATATAAAACCAAGTAATAGCTTTACATGATGTCATAGACGAAGCCGGGATATGACATAAAACCCTATAACTAGAAAGTTATTCGTTATGGCAATCAAAGTTAGTATAAAAAAGTTTTATGTGAACAACAGCTGTACCAAATTTTTTTTTGGCTATAGCTCAAAAGTAAACCCCACTTCCTGGAAACCACTTAAATCCTTTTTAATTTAAAAACATATTTTTCCATACAAAAAACAACCATCCTAATGTATATTTCATACCCCTTACAGTTTTACAACTAGTTTGACACCTCACAGCCATAAAATCAGCAAAATTGCACTGATCAATCGTTTCGTTCCTTTCTCGAAGATAGTCTTTCGCAAGGTATTGACAGCTTAATAGAGGTTTTTATAAAAACATTTCTTTTATTTAAATATTAGTAATTAAAAAAACTCATTTTATTTTTCTATGTACAGACGTCGTTTTTAGACGAGGAGGCAAATTGTTTTAATATTCGCAACCCACTTTGAATACTGAATCCATACTGCGCATACGAGATGCCAAGCAAGGGAACCTGATGGTGAAGCTTTTAGTGAGTTTTGGAATAAAATGACGAAAATAGCAGAAACTCGTTCCATTGTCGCAAAAAGAAACTGGCGACCATGAAGAGTTTTTTTCTATGCTACGCGAAATTTTCGACGATCTACCCAACGACGTGGTTAAGAACGCAATTTGTTTTTCATTAATCATCAAGTAGCAGCTAAAAATAAAAAGTGATCTGTATTATTTATATTTTTTTTTACAAACATTTTTAAAATGTTTTTTTTTATATTTTTGTTTTCTAAATTCATAGTTTTAGTTTTAATGTTAAACTTAGAATAAATAAAATGAAAAAAGCTTTATCTTGTGTAATAAAAATTTAAAATATTAAACTGGAAAATTTATTATATTATATTTTATTTTGAAGTAAATAATCACACAAAATGTCCCTCAGCTGGAATGAATTTCTAGTCGCATTATTTGCCTTTCCTAAGGCTGAGTTTCTCGTATCCACAAGCCTTCTGTGAATGAATAATTTTGCTCTCGGTCTACAAAATCTGGTGGGCAATAAGTTCCATCGTGCATTTTTAAATAGTTGTGAAGTAAAACTGTAGCATAATTAGTATTTTTAGTTGAACTAGTGCCCCGATAGACTAGGCGATAGTTTGCCGGACTATGAGTCAGATTCGATTCCTGCCAAAGACTCTGGGTATTTTCTGCAGATAAGCCAAAAAGCTTCGCAGTTTTTGTTTGTTAATTATAAAAAAAAAATTAATTTTTGATATTTCTTTAGTTAGGCTTTGAGTTCATTAATAGCCTGTTCAGCAATCTCGAACGATAACGTTCGCTTAGATAAGACTTAAGACACAAACTTGATTGTGGAATAAACTAACTTGATTGAGTAAAAAAAGATACGATAAAAAGTTTGTGTCTTAAGTCTTATTTAAGCGAACGTTATCGTTCGAGATCGCTGAACATGCTATAAATTTAATTTTCATTAAATTATTTTTACTGAAGTAGGAATTGTTTTACAACTTGAAAAAATTTTATTTTTGATAATTTTTCTTGATTGGTATTCGAACCTTGGTTGTTGGTTGAATTTACATATGTTTCGAGGAACACCACTTTCTCTCATCAGAATTCTTTTTGCGTTCTGACCCTTTGCACCACTACGGTGCATGCTAGTCAACAGACTGTAGCATAAACAATTTTTTTCTGCGGAATCCGGTGACGCTGTTAAAATACCGAAAGCATTTTCTATGACTCTCCGAGCTCTTGATGGTCTCTTATTAAAATTAAACTTTCCTTCACTTAATAACAGACCAGGGGCCAAATTACCGCATTCGTGATCGAATGAGCTATCGTATCGAAAACTAATTTCGATATCGAAATTATGATAAAATGTACTAAATTTCTTGCACGATATCGATTGCCATAAACTCAAATAAGAAGACTACGATAAATTTTATTCGATATCGAATGCGGTAATTTGACCCCAGGATATGGTCTCATCATATAAGGCTTGAGGGGAAAAGCAGCATCACCAACTAAATAATACGGAAACATAACATCGCTGTTTGGTAATAAATTTCCAAATTGCGACTATGTAAGCACTCCTCCGTCGCTTTGACTTCCATAGGCGTCTATGTGTGTAGTTTGCATCACACACTCCCATCAGCACAAATCTGTATGTTCCTGATTAAATATGTATGTACTATTGAATTTTTCAGATTTCAAATTTATAAAACATATGTATGTACCTTTATAATTACAGTAATTTGAGCCCGAGTGGGTTGGACATGTTACAGTTACATGTTTTCCATCGACTGTACCGACACAATTTGCCAAATTCCACATAGTTTTGAAATCCTCCGCAATTTACATCCATTCATGAGTGTTTGGGTAGGACAAGTAAATGCCACTTAGCTGACGCCATATTATCTGACACGTCTCCAAAACGATTCGTCTTAACACGGTCACCGACATTTTGAACGTTAACGAGATATATTGTATATTGGACCGTGCGCTAAATAGCTGAGGGAATAAAAATATAACCTTTATTTAATACAATAACCTTCCGCAGAATTTAAAACTTACATCAAAGTCAGAAAAAGCCGACAGTCTGGTGGAATAGCTCTCGCTGAACTTTTCTCTAAGGACTGTGAACAAGCAATCGAAGACATTTGGGGACATTCTCGTAGCTATACGAAATTGCTCTTGGTCGTTTTTTAATTTTTGAAAAGTTGCAGCAAAGAACGAGAAGTGTCCAAATACAAAGGACGCACCCAAAATTGTCTTGTAGCACAAAATATCATATTAACAAACTCAACTAATTCAATAAATTCTTTAAAAATTTCAACTTCTTTTTACATTTTAATAAATTAAAATTTTTTATTTAAGTAAAGAACCTGACACCACAGCTGATCAAAACAAATGAAAAGGTGATGTCACTAGAAAAAATGATGGATGAAAAAACATTTTTTATATGAAATTGACAAACAAACCGATAAAAAACTTCATATAAAAAAAAATCAGCTGGGCTTACGGCATCACCTCCGAAAGTACATATATGTATATAAAACAAAAGTTATTGAAGCGAAAAATCTTCACATGTAACTTGAAATACTTCACGCTTAAAACGTTTAGAAAGGTATAAACGCGTTGACGCTAAAAAGCGAGTTGTAGACCTCCAGCTTTAAGCTTAAAATGCATATATGTACATATTTTTTTCTTTAATAACTATGCTTGTGTAAAAACACATTGTGTATGTATGTGATTTAATATTATAAACCTGAATAGTTGTTCTTAAAAAATCCTTGTTTTTCACTAATTTCAATAGGTTTTAGAGATAAGGAACCAAACAAATACTTTTCATACGATCAATGTCTTTTTTATACGTTTTTTTACACAAATTTCCTAGAACCAATTACCGTGTAAACACAGAATTAGGTGTATAGCACTGTAATTTGTTTTTGTTAGTGAGTTAGATAGTACATAAGTTACTCATGAGTTGTTCAATATATTTTATATATACATATGTATGTATGTATAACAAATTTATATTTTTCTGAAAGATAGCTTTACACAGATAATAAAATTTCAACTTTTGGCCACAGGTCCTTTAATTCCAAAGCTAAGATTACAAACGGAAAGCAGATTCGAAATCCATGTATTATTTATATATACTTAAAGTGTTTTATCACCCGCAAAAGAAATGCGGACCCTATGGGCAAAATTATAAAAAGTGATTTTCGCCTCATTTTTTTGGGGAATTGCGGTACTCTGTTTGTACTTTTGGTAATATTTTCATAGTTTATTATTAAGAATGATAAATTTAATCTATGTTAAACATTTCATTGCATTATGTTGACTTTAAAGTTTTATTATTTATTATAAACAACTTTAAAAATAATAAAAGTGCAGATAACATTTGTAAATATCAGGCTTGGCTTTCAGTTAAAAATTTACTTAGATATTTATGTGGAATGTATAAACCTATGAAGTTGCACTTATGTATATAATATTACTGTGCAAATTTCATATGGAGATAAATTAACTTGAAATAGATACGAGCACTTTTATGATTTCATTTTTGCGTAATACAAAAAAAAAAACTCATAATGTGGCCAATATTAAATCATTTTATATTCTTTATTGATGGTTATTTGTTGTGTCTCCCCAACTGTGGGTGTGCGTATTTTGCAAGTCTGTCCTTATATTAAATACTAAAATAACGTTTCACTTTTATTACTCCTTGACTGTTTGTTGCCTCTGTAATGCTGTCGAAAGCCAATGTCCTTTAAAAGCCAAGAAAGCTTTTTAGCACAGCCAGGACCACCTACCAACTAAAAATAAACAGATGTGGCTCACATAGACACATACAAATGACTATTGTTGAAGTTAAGGACAAACAACTTTTATAGATTATCAATAGTTTCAGTTGCTGTGTATGGATGCTGGTGCTGATGGTTTATGAGGCTTTAGCCTTTTCCTTTTACACACACATAAACACACACACATACAAACTACCATTTACATTGACTCATATGCTGCAAACGCACCCACACACAAGTCGATATTGAGGAAAACACATTGTCCATTGTGCAAACTGTTGACTTTTATTGATTTCATTGAAAGGATTTCTTTAACGTTTAGACAATTTATTATCAACACAAATAAAATAGGGTGATGGGGCTTAGAATCGAACGTATTTTACTAGAAAAATTATTGTAAAGTAGAATGAAATTATGTCTATGGCTATGTGTTTGCGTGTGTGTGTGTTTTTTTTGTTTGTGTGTGTACATCGTCCTTCAAATCTCTGCAAATACTTCCTTAAACACACTCACACACATACGTCTGGATGTCGCACATGTCTTGGCATTACGGAAGTAATATTTTAGTGCGCAGTCATTAAACCAAATTCCAACCATAAATTACACCATCACATCGTTATGGCCCTGTATGAATCCATGGTTGTTTTCCATGTCTGAGTATGGACAATTTTATAGGTCTTTGATTATAACTTACCAACCATATTCTTCGTTCTTCCTTCATTCTTAAGACTTTTATTTTTACACATTTTCTTGGTTTTCTTAAAAGTTTCAAGTCAATGGGCAACTTACTGCAGTATAATTCTTGTCATAATAAAAATAATGGAAAATTGTTTTTGTCTTCATTTCCAAGCAAAGTGAAAGTGGTCAGCTGTGGCAAATGTGGCAGCAATGGTATATACAATACGTTTACATATGTATGTGCATGTAAATAATACACGTTTGAGTTTACATATTTGCAAACGTACGTGTAAATGTAGTCATTAGGTTGGGCTCAGTCAAATATTTTTAAAATTCATGAAGGTAATTTTGCAATATCTACCTACCTATTAATGTGTATTTTAAAATTAATTTCCGAAAATGATGGGCCAAAAACGATAATGTCCATACGCTAAATAGTTTTGTCATGTGCATATATAGAAAATATAGGGTGTTTTTTTACATGTATAGAACTTTAAGTTGGCGACTCTTTTTTAACTGGCGTCCATTTTGTCAGCTGTCAAGTGATTTATGTTATGGCTTGTTTCAAAGTTCAAAATTAAAAAAAACGAGTTAAAGTGCTATATTCGGCTGTGCCGAATCTTAAATACCCTCCACCAAAACGCAATAAGAAATACAAAAACTACATTTTGACCATTTATAATTGATGTAGTTACCAATTCTTATCATAATTTACAGAGTTTGTCTGATTTTCATAATAATCTAGAGTGTAAATTAACAATTTATATAATTAAAAAAGGGCGAGATTATAAGATGAGGCTTCTTTTGGTTGATTTTGATCTCAATAACGTTATTTACAAGAGATTTATGGGTGGAATAGTAGAAGTAGATCAATTATGGACTGATAGTTTCTAAATCCAGTATCCACTGATTTCTACATATTTTAGGCTTATTTTGGTTCAATTTCATCTCAATAACGTTATTATTAGTCATACATTTTTAAAATTCATTTCGTACCCACAATAATGATGAATAATGACAGGACAAATGTTTATGTTTGTCCTGTCAAAACAAAAGATACTTTTTTATTACATACATACTCGTACATACATTTGTTAAATAAATAAACTTACATTTTTATTAAAAATTATTTTGTTTCGAGCTTAAGGTCAATTTCTTTTTAATTTATTCCAATACTTGTCCTGTTGAAAATGGTAGGAATCGGTCCACGATTTCTTATAGTCCCCATACAAATGTCTTCCCGGATTATGGCTTTATGGTACATAAATGTCAATAGAAAAGCCGTATCCATACAAAATTCTCGAATAATAAGTTTCATGCAAAGTGAAATCTAAAACCGATATTTTGTTTGCATCGGTCCTTATTTTGACATAGCCCCCATAGAAAGTCCAGTTCCGGAAATCACTTAAATGCGCATAAATCTTTCAAAAAAATCACTACCAAGTCGAAATTTAACACAAGTAATCCGAAGGCATATTTAAATTGTCGTATGTACTAAATTCCATGATGATCGGATGGGCGTAGAGCTCTCAAACTGTCGGCGGGCAAATTTCCCATTATTTGATTCATTAGTTTGGGTTTGTAGCGAAAACAATGAATACACTTGCAAACTACTCTTGAACATGCTTCTCTGGCATTTATCAGTCAAATTTGATCACGTAAGATGGCAACCAAGGCCTTGGATCCTGCATGACAGTGTTCTAAATGCAAGTGTCGTAAATATATGACAATAAAATGAGAACTTTTTGGCATTAAAAGGGGAAATTTTGCATCATCTGCAATTGGTGCGTTTAACAATCGCCCGTCTACTCTAAGTAGTGAAAAATTGCGATATTCATCTTTATATTGGTGAACAAATGGATTGAAACGTTGCAAATTGGAAAATTAAACTTGTGATTTCCTTAATTTTTTTAGATCATCGGCATATTCTCTTTTTTGAATAAATTCAATTAGCTGGAGAAAAGTCCAATTAATCTCTTTTGCTGAAGGTATACCCAGATTACGGCATTGTTTTCCCCGAGCAATATCAAGGCATCGAGATGAGTAACTTTCAATTACCTTCGCAATATGATTAACTTCATTTTCTTATACAGCCAAAAACACATTAGGTTTTAGTTTTTCAAGTGACTCTTCTTTGGGAGGTAAGTTAAAATGCTCATTTACTGGTCACGTGTTATTTTTTTCTAGTAAAAACCTTGGACCGTTGCCGGATTTTCCTTAGTTGCAACATGACAGCACGTGACTTCAGCTGATAAACGTTCCTTTACAATTATTAAGGATAAACATTTTGGATGATGATTAAATGCGCACATTTGTTGTTAAAATGTTCAGAATATAAACTTTTTAACTTAGAAACTTAAATTTTCACACATACTCGTAAATGTCGCTTAATATTTTTTTTTTCTTTCTTTCAATGGTGCTCTTTCTTCATTGATCGAGTGCTAACCATAAAATAAAATTTTTATAAAATTTACAAACATGTGTTTAATTTGTTAATGTGTTAAATGTTAATTTTGAATAAACTACACTACTAAATGTTTGCAATATTAACATGTTCATTAAATATCCTATTGTGTAGTTTGTTTGATTTATATTTGCAATTATTTTTACGATGTTAATTTATTTTGAAGAAAAGTTTGCAGATTATTATTAATTTTTTTTTTTTAAACGCGTGATTTAAAAACAAAATTAATAGTTTTTGATATAAAGGGTGTCCCAACTAGAACGCAATTTTGAAATTTTAAATAAAACACAGATATTTAAAAAACATCGTGAAGCTTTATTATATCATAAAGCAGACAAAATGAGGTTATGTATGGAACAAGATATCGTGCAGATGGCCGCCGCGGCTTGCTGGCACACACGCGATCTTTCAATGAAATTTTCAATGACCTTTTTGCATAAAGGCTTTCCTCTTTTAAGGCTTGAGTCGTCTTCGGCTTATTCGGGTAAACCATCGACTTCAAAAAACCTCAAAGAAAAAAATCTAAAGGTGTTAAATCGCACGATCTAGGCGGTCAATTCTGGTCTCCAAAACGCGAAATAACACGACCGGGAAATGACTGATGCAGCAATCGAATTGTTTCTCTGGCTGTCTTGTTGAAACCACATTCATGTTTTCAATTTTAGGCAAGAAAAAACTGGTTATCATTTCACGATACCGAACACCATTGACTGTTTGCGCTTGACCTGCCTCATTTTCATAAAAAAAAGATCGAATGATTCCTCCAGCCCAAAAACCACACCACACAGTGACACGTTGAGGATGCATTTGCTACTCGTGAATCACTCGAGGATTTTCTTAACCCCAAATGCGGCAATTCAGCCTATTGACGAAGCCATCAAGATGCAAATGGGTCTCGTCACTGAAGATGATTTTATCGGCAAAATCAGCATTTTCATGTTGTCTCTCCAATACCCAATTAACGAACTCCCTTCGCTGTCCATGGCCAGCTGGCTTCAGTTCCTGAGTCAATTGAACTTTGTATGCATGAAGATGCAAATCTTTCGTCAAAATTCGCTGCATAGTGAATTTGGAGACACCAATTTGAGGTGGATGGAGTTTGAGCGACATCATCACGTACAGCTGCGACATTTTCGGTCGATCGACCTGGTCGAAAGCGAGTTGTTGTCTTTACATTACTAACAGACCCAGTTTCGGCAAATTTATCCATCTCTTTACAGTTGACTCTTTTGGAGCATTATTGTGACCCCAAATTGATCGCAATTTGCGAACTGCAGCCGCAAAACTTTCACCATTTTGGTAAAACAATTTCACAATGAGAATGCGTTGCTCATTCGTGTAGCGTTCCAATTTTACTAACATCGTACCTTCTACTAGCAAACAATATCAACTGTTCAAAAGTCAAACAATGACACTTCGAATGGCGCCAAATTTAAAAATTGCGATCTAGTTGGGACACCCGTTATAACTTTCTTTTTATTTACAAACGTTGTGAAAACATTCGAAATTTAAAAAATTATACTAATAACACTGTCCAACACCATTTTTGGAACAGAATAGCGACGCTATAATTCTGAAAGGGTATGTTGAGGAGATCATTTTTGTAGAACAAACTTATGGTCCAGCACGTCTGAGTTTTTTTTTTACAGTGGGTCAAAGTTTTCATTTTTTGATCGAAGGGAGCATTATACTATATGAATAAAATGTTGTAAGTTAATGTCTGAGAGAATTCTTATGGCCAGAGTTGTATTGTGGAATTGTATGAGGATTATTTTTGTGGAAGATCTTAACCCTCTAACTGGTCTCTTTATGGGTCAATTTGACCCTTTTTTCGATAAAATCAAAAAATATCCTTTAAAAAAGGACATTTAAGGATTAAAATATTCTACGAAAATGTTTGGCGGAAAATTTCAGTGGGGGTCGCCAAAGACACCATTGTTGTAAATAAAGCTCTTTACGATTAATTGGCAAAATTACACGCCAACACATACAAAGCAGGTGAAAACATCGTCAAGTTCGGCCGGGCCAAACACTGAGTTCTCGCGTCTAGTCAGCTGTGACTTACAAATCAGCCTACAAATCGTAAAGAGCTTTATTTACAACAATGGTGTCTTTGGCGACCCCCACTGAAATTTTCCGCCAAACATTTTCGTAGAATATTTTAATCCTTAAATGTCCTTTTTTAAAGGATATTTTTTGATTTTATCGAAAAAAGGGTCAAATTGACCCATAAAGAGACCAGTTAGAGGGTTAAGATCTTCCACAAAAATAATCCTCATACAATTCCACAATACAACTCTGACCATAAGAATTCTCTCAGACATTAATTACAACATTTTATTCATACAGTATAATGCTCCCTTCGACCAAAAAATGAAAACTTTGACCCACTGTAAAAAAAAACTCAGACGTGCTGGACCATAAGTTTGTTCTACAAAAATGATCTACTCAACATACCCTTTCAGAATTATGGGGTCGCTATTCTGTTCCATTCAAAAACTCTTAATTTGTTAGACAGTGTAATGATTTGATGTTGAATCGTATAATAACTTCTTTAAATCTATTTATTTGAAGTATAATTTTTTTTATTTTATACGTATACTTTTATAGATATAATCATAATTCGCTGCGCATTTTAATCGACTCATAAAGTGATTCTGATGCTATACTTTAAGTTGGGTGCTCGACTCCGATTTTTTGGCATTAGAAACGTCAACACATTCCTACTATGGTGGTGTTAGATATAATTATTTATAGAGGAGGCATAATCACTCAAAAGCAGGCGTCGCTAACAAATAAGTTGTATTTGCCGGGTTTATTAAAATACAAATTCATTTTTTAAATCTAATTTCAATTGCATATAGCGAATATTCATAATGTTTCACAGAAGGTGGTGTAATAGTTTACATTTTTCATAATTAATTGACATACATACATATGTACATGTTTAATTACATAATTTGTGATTAATTTATAATTACATAATTTATAAACTGTTAAAGAATACTTTCAACGTTTATCGATTGATTTTATGTGAAACCACTAAAATTAATTAAATAAACTGTTGGAGTTGTTCACAATTATGAAAATAAACATAAAAGCAAAATTTAAATAATAAACCAAATTATACTTTGTGGGAACTTTAACAATACATACCTACTTGTGAAATTTGCGTCGCTATACATGCCATAACATTTTAGGTCTGCACAGCAGAATTTAAATTTTGTGTGAAATAGGAAGTGATTTTATATTTATTTTCGTCGTCTTTTCTGCATAATAGCACAAGTGTTTTTAACAACTCTTCGGAATATTTGAAAAACTGTTTTCTTTTTTGAAAAGCCATAGAAATTTCCACGTGATTTTTTTTTTTTGATAATTCCTGGATTAGTAGAGATATTTGGGATGTTATATTTGGTCATTATATAAACAATGAATAAACATTTCAAATTGTCAAAAAAAAAAAAAAAAATTAAATGGCTCATATGCCATTTTGCACAAAACAAGACGATTTGCGTCTGGAATGGATAAGCGAATCAGAGGGTGTGCGTATTTAAGTATATTTTAAATTGTTTATGTAAAAACACATACCCACAGACCCTCTTACACACACAGCATGCAATACTTATTGAGATTGCTATATAATTATTTATTTTTTCCGCCATATTAATTGCACAACTATTGTAATTTTCAGCAATTATCACCCCACTTGAAAACAATCAAAATTCATTTGCAGCAACAATTTAAATCATTCACAAACTTTCATAAAATTGTGGTCTTTCAAATGTGTGTATTAATGTCTATTACAAAAATCCAAGCATATTCCTACTAGGGATGCCAACACCGAATTCCGGAATTTGTTTTAAAAAATCCCGGAATTTCTCCGGATTAATAAATCCCGTTAGTATTTGTGTTAAAGATCCTGTGAAATATAATTGTTTTTATCTGCTTTTTTGGCATACACAAATACGAAACATCTTGACTTAACATAAATCAATACTTTTTTAGCAGTTTTAATAAGAGAAAATAAAAGAGCTTCCACACTAAATCACAAATTAAAAAGGTCAGAAACGTTTCAAAATTATTTACAAAGTCACCAACAAAAATTTAAATTTTACAAAATTATGTTGAAGAAATGAAGGTGAAAGAATAAAAATTAATTTTGGATTACTCGAAACTCGAACGCACTATTTACTTAAACCAATATTTGGCATTTTAAATCCGGTTAAAGTACCAGTGAAGGAGTTTGCCGCAGTGGTATGCATCTCTGCCGATGTTGCATTTTATTTGAACTGAAAGAGATATCAGAAAGTGATTGAATATTATTGTTATTAGAAACGAATTGATCGCTGATTGCGAAACCAATGAAATAATGAATGTAACTGAAACATGTTAAAGTCCCCCACAACACTTTATAATGTCTGTAATGATATGGTATCAAATATTGAATAAGAAATATGTATAATTATTTGCCCACATGCGACGATTGTGAATGATGTTTTTCGTCAGCTTTATATATTGGTAACAAAATTAAATCAAGACTCTCTTTACTTTAGATGCCTTAATATTTTTAAGAAGCCTTTTAAAGATCCCAAGATAATATTATATTGCTTTTAAATTAATAAAGAAATTTAAGGCGAAATGAAATATTATTTTTCTCTATCTAATTTTCAATGTAATGTAATGTTATCTATTACGTTTTTAAATTATTAATGGTTTACCAAATTTTGTTTATAAAATACAAAATTAGCTTTATAAACTTTTAGTAAATTTAAAAATTCTAACTATGAGGACAGAAAATGTTTGTTTTAAAAATATTTATTGTTAATATAAGTTACTTTTTTGAAATAAATAGTTTTTATTTATAACAAAACACTTTGTTTTAATAAGTCTCAATTTACACGACGCAATTCTTATTAAAAAATTGATGCAATTATTTGCTTAAAATTTCTTCGGTGTTTACACAGCACAATATAATTTCTTAAATCACTCGTAGATATTTTTATTTAAGTGAGAGTAGATACACATTTATATACACATACATATGTGTTACTCTCTCATTCGTATGTAGCAAGTACAAGAATTGCTAATACAATCTAGTCTGTAGTTGTCTTATATTCCCCTCACCACGATGTCTAAAAGATATTTAGCTAAGCTTACATAATTGCTACGCGAATCCCGGGATTTGAAAATCCAGTCCCGTTTGGCATCCCTAACTCTTACTCATATTTGCAAAATACATGTATGTATGTATGTAGAATATAAGAGCCATCCCTAAATACCGACGGAACGTATTTCTACGCTGAGCATTAGCACTGATACCCCATCCCTAAACAAAAGCGGCAACATTATGTCAAAACGATAAAAACAGGGTTATCAAACAAATAAATAAAGCGACCCTGTTTATTGTAACAGCTAGACATTGTTGTTTTATTTTTGTTTTGTTTTGCAACTAATAGTGTTTTCACACCTAAAGTTAAAACCTGGTTTTAACATTAAAACTATTAACAGCTGATTTTGCGTTTACACTACAATTTTAATAAAATCAGATTTTAACTCACTAACAATAAAATTTATTTTGTGAAGAAATAATTGTATTTCTTCTTCTTTTCAGTTTTCATTTGTACGAAAAAGTAAAACATTTTGGCAATGCGTTCCAAAATAGAAATAATTTTTTATTTTGTTAGTGAATATTTTAAGATTATGGAACTTCTGATACGAAGTGAAGTACTCGGAAATGAAATTGTTCTATATAAAAAACGAAAACATGAAACATTGGCAGGCGATAACAGTTGTGGCATGTCTTCTGATGAAGTTGTCGCCGATTGAGTATGCAGTGACGGATATGTATTCCTTATCATAGCGTCAGATAAACTTTCAATCATTTCTACGTCTTGTTGGTATTGTGTATCTTTAAACAAAAATTTAAAATTTTTTCAAATAAAATTAATCTGTGCAGTTTTATACCTACTATGCTGTCCTCCACAATTGCGGCAGTGTTATTAATAGGGAGGGAACCAATTATTTGATTCACTTTGTCATAAAGTGGCCAATTAGACGGATATCCACCAGAAGGTCCAATACAAGATTTGCAGTAAGCGAAAGAAAATAATTAAAGTGTCCTTTTCTTGCCGTAATTTTACTGTTAAGTTGGTAATTTTCGCTTTGACTTCCTCTGGAGAAATCTTCAGTCCATTCTTGGCCAGCTCAGTAGCCATTTCTTTATATATATGGGAGTTCTTCCTTTTTCCTGTTAACTCGTCCATTTTTTCCTCCCATAATTCCACAAAAACATTTTCTGTGTGCACTGTCCAAAAGCTTCGTTTTCTTTTGATTTTTTTATTTGTTGTTGCTGCTGTTTCCATTATTTTTAATTTTTTTAATATTTAATATTCCACTTGTAACGTGTTTTTCAATTTAATTTATTTTTATTGTCATTATCAGTTGTTTTCAATATTTTTAACTTGGTGGCACTGAATTTAGTACAACTAAAACATGGTTGTATTTCATAAAACCTACTTAAAACCAAATCAAAAAAGGTTTTAAAATGGTTTTAACTAAACTATTTTGTATAGTAAAACCAGGTTTGTGTTAAAACCTTAGGTGTGAAAACACTATAACTTCACTGCGAAACGTCTTGTCAAAATCGGATTTTCCAATATCAAAGCGTTGCCGCCACGTTGTTTCTCTATGCTCCATACCAAGAATGATAAAATAAAGATTACGCCATGCGCATGATTTCCCGTTATGTGACGTAGTATGGCCATTTTAAGGGTTACCAATAATGTTTAATGTGTTAGAATTAAAATTTCTTGTGAAAAATTTATGTTTTATGTGATAGTTGGCAACCTTGCAATTGAAGTCTCTGAGAGCTCTAAAATAAAATCTCTGTAAAAAAGAAAAACAAACAAAAACAAAACAACAAAAAACATGAAGAGTGCAGTGAGCAAATTCAAGCAAAACATGAGTAAAAAAACAAGTGAGAAAAAATTAGCCAATAGAAACACAGAATGTGTGACGTCACAGGGCCTAAATGCGCAGAACATTTTAAAATTTTACGCGCGTTGGCGTAATCTTTATTTTATCATTCTTGCTCCATACAAAATGTATGAGCATGAGAAATTTTGACAGATAAAAAACGCTTGCCGTAGGTATTTAGGGATGGTTGTAAGCTTTTAAATATGTTCTCGTACGTGAATTGTAGTTATTGTATTGCTGGTAGAGGGAAAACTTCAAGATTTCTAATCGCGTCATGAGGATGTTTAACAAATAATCGCTTTTCTGCTTCCTACCCATTTGCATTACCCTTTTCAAAACTTTGATTAAAGTGTTTACTCTGCAGTACATACATATACATACACACATACATATATGTATTACAAATAACTTGTTTATTCATTTAACATTTTATTTATTTGGAAAACTTCCAAGAACTGTTTTTTTAAGTTATTTTCCAAATCATTAAAAGTTGTGTGTGATGAATAATACAAAACATAATGAAGTTAATAGGAAATGTATTTCATTAAAATTTAATAAAAAAATTAATTGCAGTAATCTTTAATGAAAAATATTACTAAGTAAACAATAATTGTAACAAATAAATCACTTATCGCCAACGGGAATGGAAATTTACGAACACCCTGATTTGGAATAAATTTCGAACTTTTATCATGAAAAATGCATTAATAACAGAATATGTAAAATTATATACGACTATCTTTGAGAATTATTATGAATTATGAATTTTAATATTATTTAGTATTTTATTATTGAAACATAATTAAATTAAAAGTTAAACGTATTACGCAAAAGAGATAAACAAATTTGGTGTCACATAAATCGATAATAGTGTCATGGCCACAGTTGTTAAACTGTATGAGAATCGGTCCATAATAGGTCACAGCTCCAATATTTTTCTCTACCAATCCTGAAAAACAAGATTTTTGTATTTCAGAAGTCTAAAAATCCGTCCAGTAAAAATTTTTAATATACACGAAAGTTCAATTACTCTATATAGAGCTCTAATAGCTCCTTATACAATTTTGTATGTATATAAATGTACGGCACTAAGTTATAATTCTATAAACAAATATTTGATGTTTAGGAAAATAAATAGTGAATGAGTTTGGAAATTGAAGAGTCCACATATAGTGACGTAATATTGGTAAATTCGAAATTTGCCACTTATTGATAACTTTGAAAGAAAGTATTAAAAGTGATTGCAAGCAAAGTTCCTATGGGTTGAAACATAATGGACCACTTTAGTTTATATATATGTATATACACCGGTTCTTAATTAATTACAGTGTCATCCTTATAGCCTTACCTAAAGCTTTGGTGATATAGAGGATTTCATTGTTGATGATAACATTGAAATAGAAATAGAACATAATTATTGAAAATAAATATGTTTGGTGAGTGAATTACAATTAGGGTCTTATATTGGAGTTTCGACTAATTATGGACCGACCATTATAAAATTAGGTTTTCTCATGTCTGTATATGTATATGAAACTTATTTGTGTTGAATTTAATTTGAATACCAACATTTATGGTCATTAAAGTGAGTTTCGGAAGTGGGCCTTATATGAGAGCTATGAACAATTATAGACCGATCTGTACAAAATTCATAGATGTGATTTAGTTCTATTTACCACTCATTTGTGGTTAAATTTGTTTGGATACTTGCATAAACACCTATTTCGGGAGAAAATTTGTATGAAAAATGGACGGATTTCCACTAGTTTCAATCCCATCCGTCCTTGGGCCCACAAAATATCATGTAAATATGTAAATACAGCTAGTCAGCCAGACGGACGGACGGGCATCGTTAAATCGACTTAGGAAGTGATTCTGAAACATCAGCTCAAGTTCCTCAAATAATGGTGTACGGTATAAATATTAAAATTCAAGGTGAAAATTTTGATTGGGTACTAATATTTTAGTTTTTTATTAATAAATAATATTCTATTCTTGTATTTTAAAAACGAAGGAAAAATTATATACACTAGAGCCCCGATTTGCGTCGCTAATAGGGACTAGGGAAATGCGACGCAAACCGAAACGAAGCAATCGAATCTATTTTTTTTCTATACAAATGTATTGATACAAAATTTCAAAGTCGACGCAAATCGGAATCAAAACGACGCAAAGCGGATTAAACCGAGTTTAGAAAAGCGACGCAAATAGGATAGACGCAAATCGGGGCTCTAGTGTATAGAACTTATTTTTAATGTTATTTCGCAAAAAAAAACAAGTTAGAGCGCAATATTCGGCAGTGCCGAATCTTAAATACCCTCCACATAAACATAATATTCTGCAGTATGATATGTGTATATATGCAAATTATTAATATAAAGTTTTGAGCCGGTACCGATATTTATAAGATATATGTATATATAAAGATTATTGAATTTTTCGGATATGGGAGCCATGACCGATTATGGGCCGACCACTATAAAATTTACTGCAACAATTTATTTACCTATAAGGATTACTTATGTCAAATTTTAACATTTTAACATTATTTATACCAGTTTTATATGTATTTAAGTGAATTTTTGAAATGGACCTTATATGGAGTAGGCGTAATGGCGAAACCTGTTGAAATTAGTTGAAATCGGCTTCGAATTATAGTATAGTATCCATATAAACTTCGCTTAAAAAAAATGTGTGCAGATCGGTCAATAATTGATTGTTCTAATATTAGACAAAATACAACTTTAACCAGCATACGAGTATTACAAATAATACGGTTTACAAATAAAATTCAAATGCCACAATAATTCGTGACGATCGGTGCATAATTAGTCATAGGCCCTATATTAAGGCCATTTCGCATGTTATTCCATGTTATATACAAAAAATAGATGCCAATTATTTTTCACGCGACCAGATTATTCAACTTTAGAAGTTTAAACAAACTAGAGATCTAACACAAAAGGAATATGGGAGCCTTTGAGCTGCTAGCTACAGTCGGGAGGGGGTTCGTTTTCCTATTAGATAGATATTTCTATTAACAGACAATTTTATAGACACCCTTTCAAAAGATCGTATAAATCAATATCCCAAACTGGATTAAAGCTAATTTTAAATTGGACAAAACTTTTATGAAAAACACTCTGATGTTATAGAGTTTAACCGCAATTTGCCCACCCAATCCGATGTTCTGAGGGCGTTTTTTGATTTAACTCAAAACCCCTAACTACATTCACAATTAAACCCTTTCAATTGCATTTTAGACGAAAACACTTTGTTTCAGATTCATCAATTCATTTTTAAACTATTTTATTCATTTAATGTAAACATTAAATGTAATTTAGTGTAACGCTGATCGAAATTATAAAACAAAAATATACTCGTATAAGCAAATATGTGTAAATAAAATTATTAATATGAGTTAATAAATTTAAATATTCATGAAATCTTCTGCCTCCAGCAGATCGATAAAGATTAGTAAGATTTGCTAGATGATTATATTCGATTTTTGTTCTTGCATTTACGTAGGGAAATAGGGGATAAATCACTAAATCAATAAAAAGTTAAACAAATAAATGTTAATCACTTTCATAAATTGAAGGATTAAAACTTGATACCACGAAGACAATTTTTGTCCAAAACTAATAATCCACATAAACTCGTATTTGGGTTCAGAGATTTCAAGTAGTTAATATATGAAGGAGTTTGTTTCTTTTTCGTTCTTCATATAACTATTCAGCTGTCCTGAAGTTCCTTTAAATATAGTGTTTTGAAAAATGATATTGCGAGCAAGACAAAATGAGTTTTCATTCGCATATAACTCTCAATTTGGAGTTGATATAGAATAAATTTTGTTCGCTTTGTATTATAAAGATATTCATTCCACTTGACAAGATATAGCTTGTGAATTACATCAGATTTATGAAATGATCAAATAAAAATAGTATGGTCTGAAGCCAATAGATGCTGGATTTCTTAGTTCAGAATTTTAAGTTTAAGAAATACACGTGAACCCATTTTTTATTTAAAAGAAATATTAATAAACTTATTACCATAAATTTATATGTATTACGAAGATTAAATAGATTTACTTTTTGGTTGCAATAGTTTCACAAATGGAATCTGCTTGGAGAACTAGAAATAAGCGACGACTTGAATCACCTGCTTCGCTTTCTGAATCATGTTTATGAATCATGCTGTTTACATGACTAATAAACTGGATTCGATTTGACAGTTGTTTTTAATAAACAAACAGAATAAAAAAACAGAATTTAACATTTATGGAAAATAATTTTTTTTAATGGACAAACAAAAGTGAGTGGAAATTAGTTAGCTTATTTGAAAAAAAAAACATACATTCGTACGTATTTACTTTCTTTACTTCCAGCAACAAGAAAATAATTTGCTTTGTTTACAATAATATTAAATTTTTACAGCTAGTGCAGATAAACTTGCGATAAAAATTAGAGAAGAGTGCAATTTTTCGTGCTTCGCAAGTAGATTCAATATGAATCTACTTGATTCGCTCTTAAAATTTTGTATGGTGAAGCAAGTTGTTTCGCTCATGATTGGGGTGTGAAGCATGAATAGAGAGCGAGACATGTACCGTGGAAACGTAGTATAATCCTCTCTAGAATTTAGACACAGTTTTAGTCAGTTTTCAATCAATAATTTATATTTAAATTAATTTTTCTATTTATTCAGTTTATAACAACACTAAGTTTTAATCTGGAAATCAAAAGTTTGACATCGAGATAAAAATGATTTTTAGGTAATTTTTATCGCTTGTCTATTTTAAATTGAAGAATTTATTTAAGAGGAACGAACGTCTTGTATTGCTAACATTTATTTGAAAAAGGAAGTATAATATTTCTTAAAAAAAAACACATTGATTAATTTGGTTTCTATATGACGTTTTTGCACTCAATCGAATATAATCAAAAAGAAAAAATGATAATCATATGCGAAATATACATGTAATCAGTCATTGGTACTTTATGTTTTCATGTTCATGTTCTGTATTTTAAAGTTTATAAATAATCCAAAAGAAAGCTATACTTCTGTTTTAACTTCCGTAGAAAAATTGTATTACCTTTACTACTACTCCACTAAGTTATTTATGTATTAAGTGCTTATAAAGTAATTGTAACAAAAGTATTTAAAATATTAATAAAACTCTCAAACAACTTTATATCTATGTGTGTGCATACATATCATCTCCTGGATGGCAGCTGTACTCTTTCACATTGTATAGATAAAAAAAATGTTATGTACAAGTATCGTATTGTTTAGTATAAGTTTTAGCATAATTAAATATATACTACAACTTAATTTGGTTTTATTGTACTTCCATCGTTTCTAGTAGCGACATGTATTTCTAAAACTTTTAAATTATTTTCTCACGTGCGTAAAATGATTTCAAGAGGTTCTTCATGGACGTGTTAAAGTCATAAAAGTCGTCATAAACTCACACGTTTTCTAATATAATACAAGGTCACCAAAGTACCATTAAGTTCAACAAGATATGGCATCGTTCATAATGTGAATTTGAATTATGAATAAACAGCTAAAATGTTGAAAAGATTCGTCCATTAATAAATATAAACTTGTACATGCGCGCATCAAGCGATATTTGAATAAAAACAAATATAAAGATAAAGTAAACATTTAAAGTTATCACCCTGCAGGAAATGTTAATAGTGAAACTCTACTGACTTACTATTAACACAATCACCAGTACTAGTGACTTATATATATTACCCCAGGCAATGCTTATTAATGTAGACATTTAACATGTGCGTGTCATTGAAAAGCCACTTTGGGACCATATGTACTCGTATACATTGAAACAAATGATTCACTGGTGCATTTTATTAATTCTAGTCTACACTTTTGGTACTTTTCTGAAATAGATAACGATATTGAAAATGAATATTTTGTTAATTTTTCAATAAAGCTTTAATATTTGGAAAATCTCGCAATCTCTTTTTGCCACAAGATCCATCTACATTAAAATTCATGCTTTGTCCAAATACTTCATGAATATTGCCTATATGTGCATCTGATTTATAAAGGTATCCACACAAATCGTCACAATAAGGTTTCAGTCCTTCTTGGGTTCCTAAATTGTATTTTCTATGTCGAGTTCTGAAGTCTAATTTCGAAGAGAATCCAGTTATGGTCAGAGAACGATCTTTCACTGGATACTCTCCACCTATCTACTGATATCTTAGACCTATCATTAATGAGTGTAATATCTAATACTTCCTCCTATCCATTATAGTTGTCCGAACTTAGAAAAATGAATGTAGGCGTGTTACCAGAATTACATATACTACTTAGTTTGCTGCAATTAATGAAATTAAGTAAAGACTCACCCCTTTCATTTGTTTCCTTGCTGCCCAGATTGAATGCCTTGCGTTAGCATCGCAGCCCAGGATAATGTCAGATGCTCCAACAGAGGACAGTAGAGTACTCACTTCGACTGGAGGAGCTGTCTTCTCATGTGCCATATAGCTAGAGGCAATCAAGAGGCTTCTGTTGCACGGTAGTTCAACCTTTTCTACTGTAAGGTCCTCTGAACTAAGCTGCGTGCAAAAAAAAATGTTAATAGATTCTTTGGCAATTATAAATGATCTTGACCTACCATTGTTTCTTGCATAGAGGATATTATATCTTGAGGCCGGGAAACCCTTTACGTCCAGGTTTGAAACCCAGGGTTCCTGTGCCAGCCCAATATCCAGGTCCTCTTTAACTAAGAGTACCCGAAGATTATCTGTAGCACATTTCGAGTGCTGCAGATTTATCTGCACTACTTTATTGATTTTGTGTGGTGGGGGGTTCCGATAGCTTCATATCTGTAAGCAGAGAGTTTGCAACTTCAACCTCATCCGCTTCGTTTGAGCCGAAACACCTTGACATTAGCGTCCCTCACTCCGAAGAACAGCTTGAAATCCACCTTCTCAAGCTCAACTGAGCCAGATTCTGTGATGGCGAGAATAAGGCTTGTGTGGCCTTCGCCATGTTCAATGCGGATGATAGACCATTTATCCATGTGGATGTTGGGGTTCTGCATCTTATGTGCATCGGTTGCCAAATACGTGCACGCGGTCTCATTGGAATATCTTGAGCAGGGATCAGTTTAAGGTTTAAACTCTCCCATGCGCCACTGATCTTGGCGATGCATTTGCTAAGAAAGTCCTTTGAGAACTCGTTCAAGCATTTGATCACCCTGCATCTCCGGTGAATTTCACCAGAATTAAATCGAGGTGCGGTACCAGTCCTCTTAACGACCAAGTATTCCATAACGAGCTCGGTTAATTTGGACTCGATAGCACCCCATTCTGTTACTACAGGATTTATGGTACCGTCTATTCCATAAAAATTAAGAACTTTTTTAAACCTGAAAATCTTGATAATAGTTATTTTGTTGCATTGCTTAATTTGTCTAACATTAAGATATGTAGGTATAAATATTGTTATTATTCAAATCTACGTTATTTATTTTTATTATTATTATGACAATTCATTACGAAAAGTGATGCAAATAAAATTGAGATATTGTTATAAAACGAAATGAATGTGTTTTCCCTATGCCAGATTTCTGCACATGCTGTTCAATGTTAAATTGATCGGTCTATTCAGTGCAAAACATTTCAGTCCCCAACAAATAACTAAATTAATTTATTTGTTTTTCTGGTTTCTGCACTGGAATTAAATAAATATAACAATTATAATTGCAATTACGGACACAATTAAAATAAATGGGGAAAAATAATGAAAATAATACGATTAAAAAAACTTAAAACCACTCATATTTATGTTTATTTATGAATAGTGTTTGTTGCAACAAATGTTTATGTTGGTGACACCAAATAAATGTTTGTGACGTTTAACCACGAATGATTCTGTTTTTTATTTGTTTTTTCTTTTTTTTTTTTTAATTTTAACTCTTATCCTTCCTTTACATTTGTGTTATTCCGCATACATTGTAGGTTTACTTGTTGTTTTTTATTTACCATTTTAACCATTATTATTTGTATGTTGTATTTTTCATTATTAGTAGTATTTTAGTTTGTCATTCATTGTCCTTCGTCTGTTTTCCCGCCTGTCTGTATGGCTGTGTACCATTTACTTTGCTAACAGGTTGTCCCTTTTGTGCATTATTCCCAGCCAGTCATGCAACAATAATGTTCTTGTATTCGTATTTTCATAATCGTATGTGTTATGCCCCACATGCTACAAACTGTAAGCTGAATATGCAGTCCCACATGCGCCAACATATGAACGTTATTATACTGTGTTCAGACATGCACTTTTATTGCGATAATTGCAATAAACGCCATTATTGAGCTCAATATTCCATATAAAATCTCAATTAATTATAGCTCAATAAGTACGAAATTGTTATAATATTGAGTAAGATTTCGAATGCAACACTGTTCACAACTGTGTTTAATTGTATAAAATGGCAAATGTCAACAAAAAGAATGTCAATTGGCGGTCTGAAAATATTAAATGTAGTTATTTATTTAAATAATATTGTTCATATTTTACTAACAAATTTCCATAATATAATAAGTAAAATAATAAGTTTCATCAAACTTTGCAGAATTTGCAAATTTCTTTTTCAGATCTTTTTAAGTGAAGCAAAAATGAAACAAAAATTTATCTTACCAACCGCAACAGCTCGGCGTTTCTATTAAACAATAGTAAGTTCTGATGAATTTCTTTTTCATTTTTGTACGCTTCGATACAAATATTCACAACCAAAATAAAAACAATATTGTTTTCCAGCTGTCAAATGATTATTGAGTAAGCTGAAAATTGCGTATGCCTGAACACTTAAAATAATGTTCCGAATATTTATTCAATAAAGGTGCATGTCTGAAAACAGTATTATTTGTAGGAATTTGTCACGTTAAAGTGCAATAGAGATTCGTGGTAATAGTTACAAACAATCTACACATGTTGTATTAATATGACTGCATCCGTATGTATGTATGTATGTGCATTAGACTGGCTTATAAAAACACATTTTCCTCTTCAGTAACTTGAACCACAATTATTAATGTTCAATGTTAGCACACTGTAATGATACACCCTTTAAAATATTAACGGTCCTTTTTTATATATTTACTCCATTTGCTTTTGTTTTGTATTCTTTTAAATTTTGTATTAACATTGCTAACTAGCATTAAAATATTTTGTTCAAGTTCAGTCTCATTTCGGCAGTTGAACATGTGTGATCTTTTTGTTAAACAAAAATATACTTTGATATAAATACATCATATACACACATATTACTAAAAATATTTCTTCCACAAAAAAATAAAAATCAAACAAACAATTCCAAAAAACAAACAAAAGACACATTTTGATAAAATCATAAACTGAAACTAAATGTAATCAAAATAAACCAAATGTTTAACTAAAATATTAAAAATATACAAGAATTAAAAATTGAATTAAATAAATTGAACAAAAGTGTTTTATTCGAAAGTACCAGCGAACCTACAGACACAAACAAATAAACAATTAAAAAAGACTTTATAAGCCAAATGCATAAACGGAAATCGAATAAATTTATTTTGTATCCTTTCCGAACATTTTGAAATTTAAAATTAAACTAAAGGTAGAATTAGCCGAACGTCTACAATTTAACACACAAACAGCCCAACACTATTGTACAAATGTCACGTAAGAACGTTATAGCAAAGACTATAAATATATAAAGATGTTGCACTGCCATACATTGAACTGTCAGTGCCAAATTTGTCGATGGCAGAACGGCTACTGCCACTTATTGTACTCAGAAAACATATTATACTCAGAGAACGTATTATTTTCCATTCAGTCGTCGTTGAGCAAGCGATGTGAACACATGCGGATGGTTATTGTCATTTTTTTTCAGAAATTTATTAAGCATTGTTGTAGCTTCTTGTTGGACGAAGCACAGCAAACACACGCGATTCAATTACAATTGAACACAAACAATAAAAAACTGTTTTAGATGGACTTATTTTTGTTTTTTCTGAAAATAACTGTTCTAAAATTGTTTTTTGATATTGATAATTGTTATTTATGGTCCCTGATATTTTTTCTTAAGGTGTTTATATCTGGCTAAAATTTTTTATTTTTTTTTTTATTTTAAGCGTTTGACAATATGTTTGCTGGGAAAATTCTCTCACCAATCCATCTTCATTTTTGAGTACCACTGATATATATATGTATGATATGTATACATACATATGTATGTACATCAGAGGTCGGCAAAGCGTAAAATGAGGTTGTGTGTGTGAGCAAACTACCCAGCAAACATAAACATAATTATATAAATTATACAAAACAACTTAGATAGGAAACATACACTCACAATGTATTTTCCGTAACATATAAGAAATTAACAACGAGATTGATATACAAACAGAACTTCTAATACTTCAAAAGCTGATTACATGCATGTTACCAAATGCATTATCAATCACAAAATATTTTTCGTAGTTCATTATTAATTTGAAATGTTTGTTGGGAAGTATTTCTGAAAAAAATATAGCAGCATCCGTCGCATGTGCACACATTGCTGTCTCAATGACGACTGAATGAAAGAGATTAAGTGTATGTGTGAAGTGCTCTCTGCACTATTGTGCTATAGGATGCCGACCTCTGATGTACATACATATATTTCCTAATCAAAATACATACAAACTAAAAGAAGTCTTGTTTTCTTTGGTTATAGCGTGTTCAGATATAAAACTTAATTGAGTCAATATTCGGTTAATTGAAAATATTATTTTAAGTATTCAGGCATACGCAATTTTCTGCTTACTCAATAATCATTTGACAGTTGGAAAACTATACAAAAAATACTCTATATGGTTGTTGTGTTTCTATGTAAACAAACTTACCTTCACATTGATTTTTTAATGATTTCTTTTGTTGACGTTTGTCATTTTATACAATTTTGTTCACTAAACACAGTTGTGAACAGTGTTGCATTCGAAATCTTATTCAAAAAAGTACCAAAAATATTTCTGCTCTTAATTGATTTTTATGCTTATTTAGTTTGAAATATGGAGGGGATCAATGGTATCACGTGTACCGTTTAATTCGAGTTTCAAAAAGTATCAGACACCTGTCCTCTCCTTATTTAATTAAAGGCACACAAACTTAAATTTTTTAATCTATCTTTATTAGTTTCGCAGATACACAGTAACTATTTTTACATATTTTTCGCCTTACAATCCTAATTTCCAAAATTCCCTTAGTAGATCTATTTGTCGTAAAAGGAATTCAATACCCGAATTTAAATATTAGATTTAGCGGTTTGGGCTATGCAACAATGAATGAATCAGTCAGTCAGAAAGTCACGCTACTCTTTTATATATATTTATATATATACATGGGTTATTTTTTTCAAATAATTAATCTTATAATTAATACTATATTTCTAAAGATATACCAAAAAATCTATTTTAAAACATTATTGTTTATAACATGTTGCATGGCATATTTTTTTTTTTTTTGTTTTTTATTATTTATTTATTGAATCTGCCTTTACTTCATAGGCCTTGCATTAAGTATTTAAGTCTTGTACCTAAACCTTAAAAACTATTTGCTCTCAGTTGATAATGGACAAATGGACCCTATGTCCCTGTTTGAGTTTGAGTAAGCACTCTCGCAAGCGGGTTCGGATGGTCTGAATTCATCTTCAACTTCGATGGTACTTCTAATTCTCTATTTATGTTTTCATTCCTTATGTACCATGGTGCTCTCGTCATGGTTAGAAGATTTCAGTCTCATATTGACCTTCTTCTTCTATGTGCGATGCCAGGTAAGGCGTCTATCCAGATGTATGTGACATGATCAGACTGTGGGATATTCACATTGTATAGTGAAACAGGTGGACAATTTCCTCTCCTAAGCGTAAACGTAACATGTCTACTTTTGGATTCGTTAACATGTATTCTCCAGTTTTTTTAACCACGTCTCCACACGTCTAAGATAATTATCGAGTTCTCTGGATGCCACACGTGAATTTGCACTCGTTGGCAAATCAGAGATGTATATCAAGTTGGTTCGAGAACACTTCCCTAAGAAACTTCAGCTCTAATTTCGTAGTCACTTGTCACATAATCACTGTATTTAACCCTAAATAAGCGATCTGATAGGTAGAACACTAGTAATCTATGCGTACTGGGAGGCAGTAAGCATTTAATTTTATATATTAGACCTTTATGCCAAACATAATCAAAGGCCTGTGCGACATCTAAAAAGATATCCGAACAATATTGTTTAAGCTCAAAAGATTTTCTTATCTCTCCAGTTGAACGGTTAACTTGCTCTATAGTTCCATGTTGTTCAGGGAAACGAAATTCATGAACTGGGATAATGTTTTGATCATTTAGAAAGTTTAAAATTTTCTTTTGAAATACTTTCTCAAATAGATTCGACAAACAGCATAATATGCTAATTGGTCTATAATAGGATGGTACGGTCAAATCCTTTTCTAGCTTTGGTATCATTATAATTTGGGAAATTTTCCAATCATTTTAAAAAACTCCAAGTTTTGAGATAGCATTAAATAATACTGTTAGTACAACAATAGCTACAATAGGTAGGTTTTTTTTTTTATCGAGGATGGTGTTATTTGATCATATCCTGGAGAGTTTCTTGGGTTAATATCGTCTTTTATAGTTTTGTGAATATCTTCAGTACTGAATGTGATAATTCCAGAGTATAATGAACTAATAGGTGATTCTTCTAGTTGAAATTCGTTCATGGGGGGGGTTGATTAAAATACTTTACTTAAATAATATGCGGATATCAGGCCTTATCCATTGAACTTCGTGCCCAGAAGACATAACTTTCTATTTGATTTATGCCTCCGACATGCCGTCAGACCCCAAAATCCACACGTCAACTTTTGCAGACGATACAGCCTTTATCAGCGTCCATCAGGACCACCAAGTTGCATCACAGAATTTGCAGAATTATGTTTATAAACTAGAGAATTGGCTAGAGCTTTGGAAAATCAGGGTAAATGAACAAAAATGTATTCATATCACTTTCACATTGCGAAAAGATACCTACTCGTCCATCAGAATAAATAATCAAATTATTCCTCAACATAATGAAGTCAAATACCTCGGCATTCACCTCGACCGCCGTTTAACTTGGAAGTCTCATATTGAAGCGAAACTTACACAAATGAGATTAAAAGCAGTGCAACTTAATTGGTTAATCGGCAGAAATTCTACATTGAAATTGGATTGCAAACTTTTGTTATACAATGCAATTCTAAAGCCAATCTGGTGTTATGGAATTCAATTATGGGGTACTGCCTCAGCATCAAACATTGAAAAAATTCAAAGGGGTCAAAATAAAATTCTACGTATAATTACTGCAGCTCCATGGTATGTTAAAAATTCTCGAATCCACAAAGATCTAGGCGTGCCATTAGTAAAAGTCGAATTTACAAAATATGCGTCAAAGTATGTTAGCAAACTTGAACACCATCCAAACCCACTTGCACGAGACATCCTTAACTTTAGTGGCCACAATCGGTTGAGAAGGAGGGATACCCTTGCTTTAACTCAAGCGCAAAATAGATGACTGGATCAGGTGATGTGAAATTTTTTTAGTATCATAAAAATTTTTGTCTAGCACTGGCTGGGCTTATTATTTTCTTTTTAGTATTAAGATTTGAATACTTATTGTCATTTCAAATATGAAGATTCAATAAATAATTAAATGCAAAAAAAAAAAAAAAAAATTTCGAATGGACTTTGAGCCTCTACCGGTGTTTTAATATTTTTAGCTGCCTTCCAAACGGTGAAATTTGTGTGCGATCCTCTTCGGAAAGCAGCTTTGTTGCCATTCTCGTCTAAGTTTTCTCTTTTCTAGAAGAAGCTTCTCAATATCTGAGTTAGATATATGTACCTACACTTGGTTTTGAGGGAGTTTGAGTTTTGACACTTAGAGTTATCCATGGCCGACAAAATCAAAGACGTGAAATCTCTGACATATTTATCGATATCTTCCTCACACTGTGTGTAGGGATAAGTGTGGATATGACTGCTAATATATTTTTTATATTTCTTCCCGAAATAGCTTAAAATATCATGAGAATGGTCAGAATTTCTATTTATATTTTTCGATATGGCAAAATCTTTAAGGTCAGGAATTTTCTTAGGATCAGAGGGCCAGTAAGTAGGTTGCCCTGAGGATATGGAATCCAAGAGTTCTTCCGATCAACTAGAGTCCTGTATAGCTGTCTACCTTTGGTTGGGATTCATTAATCGACATGTGTGTTTGGAATTAAAATCACCACAAGCCAGGAAACAATCTCCTAGTGTACTAAAAAATTCTCGAGTTTTTCCTTGGTCGTGGGGGAAAATATACTGAGTTTAGAGTTTATTCACCAACTCCGCATTCTTGTCGAAGGGATGTTGCTTGTATATATTCTTTAGAAAGGGCATAATGTTTTATTATATTTTTAACTAGAATGCCAGTATCACCATGTGCTTTACCATCAGGATGGTTTGTGAAATGGAAAGTGAATCCTGGAATATAAAAATTATATCTATTGGTTAAATGCGTTTTGGAAATTAACATAACATCTATACTCTTATTATGGATGAAGTGGGACAATTCAGATTTGTGTTGATTCAAGCCGTTGGCATTCCAGAAACAATTACATATTAATATCTTAAACAAGTTATGACCCTAATGTAAGTATGTATTCATGTATACATATGTATATTTTTCCAATTACACATTCGACAATCACAATAAATTAAACTCTTTTAAACGTATTTGTTTTGAAACTATCATACGATTATTGATTTAAAAAAAAAAACATTAAATTAGTGTATTGGAAAATGTATTGTGAGTATGTAATGTAATGTATATAAATATGTCCTGTACACTAGACCTGCCTGTAAAAAAATAATTTGTCTTGGATAGTTGTAAGTAATAATATACATATTCATCATTAATGTATACAAGACCAATTGTGAATAGTAATAAAAAATAAATAGATCCAAGACAAATATGCATATTTGCAAGGACGGGCCTAATGTACACACATTTGGTAGGCTGAATTTAAGGACGTTCCCAATTTGATTTAATTACTGCTCAATGGTAAGCTTTAATGAGCATTAAATTACAACTAGGTACAATGTTTAATTTGAAAATAAAAAAGATTTGTAAAAGTTTAACCTTTTACAGGTATTGCAACGCCTCTAAAATGGTCGAAAATTAAAATAATTGACATTTAGAGACACCCACTGAAATCTATTTAAAAAGGATTTTCTGTAGCAACTTATCGTCATTAATTAGTTTAAAGTACTATCGAAGACATCATTCTCGCTGGCAATAAAATGTTACCAACATTTTTAACACAACGATATCCACTAGACAAAAATTACTTTTTAATACCACGCTTTGCCTTGAACCTCATTGGATATTATCCGGAAACCGCAAGGACCACAAAAGTGCAATTGTGGTCTTTCTTCAACATAGCCATTTTGGCGTATGGCTGTTATGCAGAATTTTACTATGGCATCCACTACTTGAGCATCGATATACCTTCAGCCTTGGATGCTCTTTGTCCAGTGGCCTCCAGTATTATGTCATTTATTAAAATATTTTTCATTTGGTGGTATCGAGAGGAATATAAAAGTCTTATCGAAAAAGTGCGCAGTTTGACAGCCCAGCAAAACTCAATTGGTAAGATGCAAATCAAAAAGAAATATTTCACTTTGGCGACACGCTTAACTGCGTTGGTACTATTTTTTGGCTTTTGTACCAGCACATCATACACATTACGACCGATTATCACTAATACCATTTTGTATCTAAACGGCAAAGACATTATCTATGAGACTCCATTTAAAATGATGTAAGTAGAACTTAAATAAGTACAAATTAAAAAAAAAAAAATAGTAAGACTAGAGCCTCATTTTTATGTTTAAAGCTTTCCAGACGCATTTCTTTCAATGCCACTTTACCCAATAACATATATATTGGTACATTGGCATGGTTATATAACGGTCCTGGCGTTTGTCGGTGCTGATGGTTTCTTTTTAGGATTCTGCATTTATTTTACAACGCTGTTAAAGGCGCTACAGCAAGACCTACAAAATATATTGACTGATATCAAAGATACGAAAAATTCCCGACCTGACTCGGAGGAAAACATATGTTTGGCACTGCTAGATGTCATAGAACGTCACAATGAAGTTGCCGAGCTTACAGACAAGTTCTCCCTGATTATGGTTGAAATAACATTGTGTCATTTCATTACCTCAAGCATAATTATAGGCTCCAGTGTTGTTGATCTTTTGCTGGTGAGTAATTCCAAAACAACCTAACCATAATTAATAAAATTCTATTTCAAATTTAGTTTTCTGGTTACGGCATTGTAGTCTATGTGGTTTATACTTGTGCCGTTTTAACAGAAATATCTCTCTACTGTTTGGGTGGCAATACCGTTATGGAAAGTGTAAGCATATCTACCTTTAACTAGTTCTTTATCAGCTTTATCTTATCATTCCATTTACATTATTATAGAGCGAAGCTTTGGCCATGAAAGCCTATTGCAGTGAGTGGTACACACACAGTTTAAAAATTCAAAAAATGGTTTTACTAATCATGGTGCGTGCCCAACGTGCAATTGTTATAAAGGTGCCATTTTTTGCTCCATCATTGCCAGCACTGACAGCAGTAAATATAAATAAATATTATTAGAATAATTTATGCGATTATAGAGCGCTTAAAATAATTATGAAAAACAACAACTTAAAATAGAAATTAATAAAATGATAATTACAGAAAACTTCGAACCACCAGTCACTGGTTAAAGGATTGATGTTGTCTGTTGACTAGCAGGCACCGTAGTGGTGCAGGGGTCAGAACGTAAAGAATTCTGATGAGAGAAAGTGGTGTTTCTCGAAACATATGTAAATTCAACCAACAACCCAGGTTCGAATCCTAGTCAAAAATTATCAAAAATAAAAATTTTTCAAATTGTTAAACAATTCCTTCTTCAGTAAAAATAATTTAATGAAAATTAAATTCAAATGAACTTAAGCCTAACTAATAGAAAAATATCAAAATTGAATTATTAACAGTTCAACAAAATACTACTAATTACCCTATAGCTAAGGCACAAGCCGTAAAGTTTATATGTGTACGAAAGTGCACAACAAACATAACAAAAACAAATGTATTCAGGTTTTCGAGACGAAGTCTCGACATGAATACGAAAGGAAAAACTGAAGAAAAGGAAAAACAACAACTTAAAATAGAAATTAATAAAATGATAATTACAGAAAACTTCGAACCACCAGTCACTGGTTAAAGGATTGATGTTGTCTGTTGACTAGCAGGCACCGTAGTGGTGCAGGGGTCAGAACGTAAAGAATTCTGATGAGAGAAAGTGGTGTTTCTCGAAACATATGTAAATTCAACCAACAACCCAGGTTCGAATCCTAGTCAAAAATTATCAAAAATAAAAAAAAAAAAAAAAAAAAAAAAAATTTTTCAAATTGTTAAACAATTCCTTCTTCAGTAAAAATAATTTAATGAAAATTAAATTCAAATGAACTTAAGCCTAACTAATAGAAAAATATCATAATTATGAACATTTATTTTTATTTATAGATTTTGCGTTTTACCGGCTCTGTAATTGCTTTAGCTAAATCAGTGATTTGAATAATGTGTCATTACAAATTTATCATTTAAGTACATAGTTGTGCTATTTTTTAAAAATTATATTTATTTGTTTTTAATTGGAAGCGTCGTAGTAAAAAAAAAACGTTTTTACTATAGGCCGTCGAAATTTCGATGAAAAGATTTTTGTTTTATTAAATAAAGGATTATTTTTAAAATAAACATTAATTGTATAATATCAAGTTAATATTAGTGATATAAGTTAGCACGTCTATAATACAAGTTTAAATTTAACTACGAGTATCTCAAAAACACAATTTATCACATTTATTGTACTCTGATGAGTATTTTCTGTGTTTATTTACATGTTAACTAGTGCATTATCCAGTCCATGTCCAAGGATTTGAGGCAAGATCACCAGCAAGCTCTGCATGAAAGTAAATGGTGCTCACAAAATTACATTAATTAAATTAATTAAATAGACCCACATATTTATGGAGACCAAAAAATTTAATTATTTTATTTTCATTATTAATCCCTCTAATTGCCAGGTTATCCCTTCTTATTTGTATTGTATTACAAGTGAAATCTATATTTTCTTTATTTAAGATGCAAGTGTATTATTCAAGGGTATTGAACCAGATTTTACAAGTATTTCACTCATTTCCGTAGAAAATAAAAACTACTTTCATTTTGAGAATAAAGCTTTCAATAACTTCAAAAAAAATGAAACGCAATAGTTGTAGTTGTATTGAAATGACTGCATTTGTCAGTGTTTACGTTAAAAAGGGCATAAGAAATACGAATACAATGCTACAGAAATATAAAAAAATAAGCACATGCATGCACCTTCATTAGGGTGGCTCCGTTAATATAGAGCATACATCGGATTGAAAATTTACTTCATTTTAAAATATCATTTTAGATAATGTTAATGTTAGATACATTTAAAGGGTGACCCAACTAGAACGCAATTTTTAAATTTTAAATAAAACACAGATATTTAAAAAAAAAAATCGTGAAACCTTATCATATCGTAAAATAGGCAGAATGAGGTTATGTATGGAACAAGATATCGTGCAGATGGCCGCCGCGGCTTTGCTGGTAGACACGCGATCTTTTAATGAAATTTTCAATGACCTTTTTGCATAAATGCTGTGGTATTTCATTAATGCAGCCTCCAATTTCCTCTTTTAAGGCTTAAGTTGTCGTCTGCTTATTCGCGTAAACCATAGACTTCAAAAAACCCCAAAGAAAAAAATCTAAAGGTGTTAAATCGCACGATCTAGGCGGTCAATTCTGGTCTCCAAAACGCGAAATAACACGACCGGGAAATGACTGATGCATTTTCTGGTTATCATTTCACGATACCGAACACCATTGACACCATTGCGTTCTAGATGGGACACCCTTTATATTTACACTATATAGATCCACTAAGAAGGGATTTTTGGAAATTCGGACGTTAAGAGGAATGATAAGGAAAAGGAGAGAACAGGTATCTGGTTAAACTTATTTTACTAGTTTTACAAAAAAATCACCGTAAAAATTCTAAATTGAATGTTGCAGAGAGTATTTAACATAATGTTTTCTAGTTTCATTAAGAAAACTTTAATATTTTAATAATTGTATAAGAAAAGTATATTTTGAATCAAAAAATTCGTCTACAAATTGTAATAAAACGATTTTTTTTTTTATTTCGATTTAATCACATTTTTCCAAGTTTTTTTAAATTTTTAAGATAAGTCCAATTCAATACATACAATTTGCCTTCAAGAAGATTTTTTCTTCGAATCAAATAAAAGATAAAAGTCGGAAAATGGCCTTTTCCATCAACGGCTAGAATTAGAACATAAAACTTTAGTTTTAGTTAAGAAAATAGGAACATAATTATTGTGCCATCCTAACCTACTGACGTGCATCCATAGGCGTATTCCACACACTTGCAAGAACATTCCACAGCATTTTATTCCTTTTATGCAGTGTTGTGTATTTTCTTTGTTTGTTACTTTTTGATTTTAATGTTTTGGTACTTGCAAGCTTTTGAGAGGTTGAGCTTTATTTCACATCTTTCTTGCCTCGTTGGAAATAAACAAAAGAACGAATGAACGAAAGTATACTTTTCGTCATAAGTGTACGAGGCACAGTGGTTCAGAAATGGATTTTAGAAATAATTCGGTATCACGAAAACTATTGGAGATATCGTAACAATATTTCATATTGTTCAAGATGATGTTTTTTTTTAGTTGTTCGGCCTCGTTGGCGGAATCAGAGCCAAAGCTGGTCACCTGGAGTCTCACATATAAAAAAAATCACTAAAATTAAATGTATGTCCAAAGTTGGAACATGTTTTATTTTCAAATATCAAAATTCCTAACACGGGGAAAATGTTTTCTAAAATCTGAGTGTTTTATAAAAGAACTGTGACGTATTTACCATGAGCTAGTAAAAAAAACTTTGCATCCAACTGAAATTTCGATATCATATTACCAATAGCTCCTGAGATACCGAACTATTTTCAAAAAAATGTTTTTAAACCACTGTGCGAAAATATATTTGTAGGTTACATACATATGTATGATTACATATGGGAGATGGTTGATAGACATACCTAAGAATGAAAAAAGAAAAATGTAAAAGGAATAGATCTTTTTCAATATCGTCATTTTATTATCATACAAATACAATATATTCAACTATCCATTGCAATACAAAAATTGCTAGAATGCGTTATTGTACTGAACCGAAACCTACTGACCCATTTCCTTAGTATGTACTAGTGCTGGCAAATTCTACTACTTTCCATTACTCAATAATATTCAATACTTTTCATTTGGTTACTCAATACTACTCGATACTTTTAACAAATTTTTTAAAATTGTAACGCATAGTTTTTATCTGCAAATTGAAGTAGTTTCTTCAAAAAATAAAAATAGATCTTCAACTATTATTGGTTTTGTATATCTTTTATTATTAAATAAAAAAAAATTGAAAACCAGACTGGCAGCACATAGGTCAGATGAAATGGCTACTAATAAACCATTAGAGCAGAAAACTGCCGAAAAATTTTTTTTTTTTTGTTTATTTATTTAAATGTAAATATTAAATTTGTTTGTATAAAATATTTTGTGTTTTTTAATGTTATTTTGTTTTTTGTATTTTTAAAATAAACACCAGATCCCTGATGATGGTCAAAGATTTTGACCGAAATATTGGAAAAATAAGATAATAAACAGATAAATATAAGGAAAAGGTTTTTTTGAATTTTATTTAGTGTTTAAATCTGACCTCAAGCCGAAATAAGAAAACAACATGTAAAGCTAACTATTAATTCAACGTTAACAACAACTTAAGAAATAATAGACAGCTTTATTTCGGCGGTTGGTTTTTACAGTCATGTATTTTTATGCACTATTTTACCCACTCCACTTGATTAAAAATACAACTCAGAAAGTATCGAGTAACTACTTTTGAGTATTGAGTATCCAAAAAAAAGGGCAAATACTCGATACTCGGTACCCATTACTCAATACTTTGCCAGCACTAGTATGTACCTATATTAAAAATACTGAAATAAACGTTTTTACAAACCGCTCATATCATGAGTTTAGAAGGATATATCTAGGTCCAGCAAGTCTAAACCCAGTCAAAATTATATGAATTTGTTTAAGGATTTAGAATCTATGGTAAATATTTTATAGCATTAGAAATTAGTATTGTATAAATTGCAATCGGAATAAAAAACACATATATGCATTGTATACTCGTGGTGGAGGTGGTACACCCAGAGAAAAAAGTTACACATACGTGTACGATTTGACACCATACGGTGGTAAAAGGGTATCAAAATCGTATGTGCACAAATCGTACACGAACGGTGTCAATTGTCGATTTGACACCGCATCGTTGTCAATTTGACAACGTTCGTGGTCTATTTCCTTTCTGAACCCACCTCAAATAAATAAAAATCATATTATTTTTTTGATTTGTTTAATAAAATTTTGTTTTTAGAATAAGAACAAAAATTTTAATATACCTGATTCTAAAATACATTTTTCCAAACTATAAATGTGTATAAACAATGGTGGCACAGCTTCCTTTAGATCCTCTTTCTTTAAATACTGCAAACTCTTAAATGTTACTTGAGCTTCTATAAAAACAAACAAAAAACTTATTGCTTACCTTTCAAATGGACATATAATATCCTACACCCAGTATATGTATAAAACAGTTTTTAACATAGTATATAGTTCTTATACATATACTAGGTGTAGGGTGTTATATGGTCGGGCTTGACCGACTATACTTTCTTACTTGTTTTGTATCACAAAATACTTAAGCTAAGAAGAACATTAAAAAATCAGCTGCATTCGGTAGATCATACAAAAGAAAAAAAAACTCGTAAATTAGAACCTATAGATGTTGGGCATTTTTATATCCCATAAAAATATTATGAGAGGAAAATTTAAAGAAAGTGTGGAATTTTAAAATTATTTCCTAATTTTTTAATAAAAGTTTAATAAAAGAACATCGATAAATATCTGCAAAAAATCATTTTAAGTACTAAAATTTATGCATATTATGAAAAAAAAATCATTTTTTTTTTTATTTACAGACATTTGTGAATACCATCAACATTTGTGTTGAAGCTATGGTCAGTTATGGACTTTCTTTCGCATCTTTTGATCTGTGTAAAATTTAGGTTTGTTATGGAGTTTTATGTAGAATAATGAGTTTTCGGGAGTAGTCCTCATAACGGAGCTGTGACCTATTATGGGTCGATCATCATAAAATTCTGTACGACGATTTATATATATATCTAGATTATTTGTGTCAAATTTCAACTTGATGTATAAGAAGCAAACAAAATATAATGAAAACTAGAGCTGATAGAAATAAACTGATTACAGATTTGAATTAAGCGCACCCAAATTAACTAAAATCAGTTGATAGATTCAAAGAAGCAAATTGAGTGTTGGCCTGTGTTATTGAATCCAATGTTATTTTTCTCTATATATTTCAAACAAATTTAAAACTGGTTGAAAATATTTACATTAAAAGTTGTTTTATAACTTATAAATGCAATCCCTCTTACGATTTTTCCCTTATCCAATACGATGAGTGTCTATCATAAAAAGGGAAAATATTATTATTACTTTATTTCTTTTATTTAACATATTTTGATATCGAAATATGGGATTTCCTATTTTTGTCTTATTTTTTTTTTTTATTTCAGCCAAGATAATTGTGGTACATTTTTATTGAACTCTTGTTAAAAAATAAACAGAAAAACATATATACATATGTACATAGTAAAAAACATATACATACATAAAAAAAGTATAATAAGTTTCTCTTCGAAATATGGGTCGTCATTTTTGAAAAATTTTTGACACTCAAGTGAAGGTTTACAGCTTAAAAATTTATGGGTGGTGTCTAAATGTGAATGTATTTGTATGCAAGTGTAACGTTCACTTTTATGTTTTTTGTGTAGAAGTTTTTATTGTTTTCACATTTAAACATTGTAAAATACATTTCTTTTACAAGGAATAGCTTCACCAATTTTATGGTCTAATCCACTACCACTTCATACATCCATATTTATCAAACAAATATAAACACTTGCATAGAAAGTTGCATATCGTACCCTAAATACAAAAGGGTCACAACTCAAAATACTCAAATTTTCAGGAGAGACAAAAAACTTCATCGTCAACAAGCAACACACTTCACACCAAAATAGACATAACTGTATTTTTCCAGTTAAAGAAGATAGTGATGTACATAAAAGAAATTTTTGCAGTAGTTTGAGATGTGTATTCTGAATTAATTTATGGAAAAAAGTTAGGTTAGGTAGGAAGGCTGGTGTGAGTCACCTAAAACCCTCACCCAGAGACCAATATGGTCCATTGCGATGCCTTAGATTCTCTACCATATATCTGACTGGTCTACATATGTCTGACTCGTCTACCCAGAGTCTTTGGCGGGAATCGAACCCGCAACCCTTTGACTGATAGTCCGGCACTCTATCTCCTAGTCTATCGGGGCACCTGGAAAAAAGTTAGTTTTGGAAAATTTTGAGTTTTGACCCTTTTGTATTTAGGGTGCGATATGTTCACAGGCAACTCCTCACACATTCTCAGGCAGACATCTAAGAAATGTATGTAAGTACATACATATGTATGTATGCAGAAGAGAGCCAATAACAATTTAAATTCCGTTTGTTATTTTTTATTGAGGAAGAAATGGAAGAAATAAATAAAACACTTGTTACACGACATTACAACCCGACACGAATCGATGTTACTTCAATACATTTAAATCTCCATGCAGATACTTTTGTATGTGAGGATGTGTACAAACCAGAGCTCAGATTTACTCGATTTTACTCGCGAGTGAAAAACACTCGCGAAGAAGAGTACTCGAAGAGTACGAGTGTTACAAAAAGTTTACTCTCCACTCGTTTGTTTTAGGTGGGAGTACTCGCGAGTACTCCTTTTTAAAAATTAAGAGTGGGAGTAAAAATCTTCGAAATAGAGTGAGAGTTTACTCTTAAGAGTGAAATCGAGTGGAAAAATAGAAACTGTTTGTCTTTGCTGACTTGTGTGTGCGTGTGGTTTTTGTTACTTTTTCAGTCTTTCTCATACAGTGCGCGTGTGCGGAGCAATTAGTTTGTTTTATAATAAAAGTTGTATTATATTTTTAAAAGTTTACTTATATTTTCTATATTATAATGAACAATAAAGACATAAATAATGAAACACGAAAATATTTTCGTTATGACAGTGAATCGTAATCTTCGAGAAATCTTCTTCGCGAGCATTTTTGTACACAAAAACCACCGGTCCCTAACAATACATTCTGCTGCTTTTCTCTTCTCGACCTCCCAGTCCTCCCTCGTCAGTCACCTTTCCCTACCATAGTCTATACTTGCTACTACACACGCACACACAAATTGGCAAAAACGAACAGTTTCTATTTTCCACTGTATGAGAAAGACTGAAAGAGTACTCGGCAAGAGTATAATCTGCTCGATTTCGAGTGTATTTTACTCGCACTCGAAATCGAGCGAAGCATATGCGCTCTTATTCGAGTGGCATAGAAAAATAGAGTATACTCGATTTTTTTTTTTCACTCGCAGGAGTACTCGCGCTCGAATTCGAGCGAGTTTCACTCTCTACTCGAATTCGAGCGAAGATTTCGGAGCTCTGGTACAAACTACCAATACATTGCAGATACCGAACAGAACAATACAAATTGTACGACTAATAATAAAAAAGATGAGTCTGGGCAATGGAGAAGAGCCATGCGATTCGTAGATTTCACTACAATTGAACTCGCAGTATATTTCAGTACGAGTAATCGAAATATGTTATTCCAATTGATTTTCATGGTTGTGTGTGATCTTGGCCTCTGTCACCAGTGCCAGTGAATGACTTTAACGAATTAAGAGAATGAAAAAACGTTTATAAACACGAAACTTAAATACCAGTCATATTTCTTCTATCCATCCCTTTCCACAAGTCTCTATCATCGATTGTAATTGAAGTTTACGACATTTAAAACGTTTAGCAAGGCATGATATCTTGTAACATCGATATGAATGTTTGATGGTCGGTCGGTTGGTTGGTTGGATGTTTGTTTTAGATTGTTGTTTGCAGCCGAAGCAGGAGTTGTAACTTGGGACGAGTAAAATAACTTGTAAGTGAATGGTTTATATTATTTCTAAATGAATCCTTTTACACTCGAAATATTATGAGTATAAAACAAACTTTTATGGAAGGAAAAGTGTCAACATTTTTTAAGCTTTTTCAAAAATTCATATTTCAACGAGTTATCAAGAATGAATCTCAGGTCATTCTATTTGTTCAGCAGAAAATCTAATAAATATGGAAGCAACTTGAGGAGATTGATTGACCTGCTGTGTACACTTTTCATAACATAATAAAATCAGTTGAATATATACCCAGATGAGGCTGAACATATTATTACCATATTGATACAATTCATAGTTTTATTATTTTGTGTCAAATTATGATTTTTACTTTCAACATTATTCGAGTTTGTATTAGGATTTTGCAAATGCAAAGTCGTTTTACATTTGTATTAGAATTTGCAGTCGTGTGGGTGTGTGTTTGTATGTTTATTTGTGTTTTGTTTTATTTTTCTTATGTGAGGTGAATAGCAATAATCCTATTGTCTGCTTTTAGGCTTTCTCACTTCCATGTGACACACACTGTTGTGTGTTTGTATTTGTGCATGTTTCATTGTCATTTCTGTCGGTTTTCATTTTTCAGTTTCTTCTTTTATGTGATTTGCAATTTTCCTTTTAAGAGTTTGAATCACATGCGTTTGGAATTTTGCCGACTTTAACTCAGAGAAGTGGATTTGTAAAATCCCTTTACAGAATTTTAATGCGACTTTTTCTTCAGTTTATAAACCAAATCTATTCTTCTTTATATTTTTTTTATTTTTCTGTTATTTTACCGGATACCGTGTTTACTTTCAGCTTTCTTGTACGTGGGAGTGTGCGTGTGTGGCACTGCATGATTGGAGTCTAAAGAAGGTTTAATATTAAATTACTTCCATGCCTTCTTTGTTTACAGAATGTTTAGCTTTGTTTACCATAACATTTAACTTTAAAAGCCTTGTCATTTAAAATCTTTCTTTTTTTAGCTGTGTTTTTGTTTTTTCACAAATTCAATTGTTGAGATGACTTAAATTTGCAAATTAATTTAAAATTATTTTTGTACAAATTTCTGTTCCATTAGCTTACGCAGAATTTTAATGTTTATGAAATGCTAGATATGCATAGGAAATTTAAGCATAAAGAGTACTTAAGTAAAAAAAAGTATATTTCTTTAGGTTAGCTTTTATGGGCAGCAACTTTTCAAGTAGGTAGGTCACTAGTGTCCACATAAAATTGATCCCATTGTAATACCCAATGTGTATAAAGCTGGTATCTGAATAGCCAGTGTCCAATTATAGTTTTTCTCATTAGTCTTGTAGAACATTTAAATAAAATCGTCCTATTAAGCAGACCGGCTTTGCAATGGCACTTAATCTGTGCAAGTTCAAACGGTTCATCTACGACAAGTTTTTCCTTTGCCAAAAATCTATAACTTTAGAAACGATGAAGATATTTTAGTATTTTTTTTCTTGTGAAAAGACAACATCTTTCATCAATTCTACAATAGGTTCCTTTAGAAACAGAGCCAACAAAACCGGGTTTTATTTGTTATTTCCTTTTTTTATTTAAATAACAATAAGAACAAAATAATTTTTTACTTAAATAACAATAAAAGCAAATTAAAATTATTATTCATTCGGTTGCAAATTGCCTGCAAATATTCCATATTGAGTTCTGTATTGCAGCCCTTTTGCTTATTCATCTAAGTCTCGATATTCTATTTTCTATTGATTTCGATTGCTTGAGATAAGCGGATCTAATATTGCCAATAATATATTAAATAGATCTTTATTTGTTAAATTTCGTTATGTTTTTCATGTTTAGTACTCTATAAAATATGTAATCTTTATTTTTTTCTGATCCTCTCTGATAGATCCCCAAATGGTACTAAATTATGCTTAATTACATCCTCTACATGATAAAGAATTTTGTGAACTGTTGCAGACATTTTTCGCCAATGACATTTGATATTACATATATATTCGTGCAGTTTCCTTGACATAATCACCAAATCTTTTAGCATCGATTTGTTCATTGCATGCAAGTACTTCGATGATTGTTTTAAAACTTGAAGATAAGATTTATATCAACACCTGTTCTTTCAAATGATTTTTCGGGCTCAGAAAAGATCCTTCTTGCTGTATTCCCATCGTTCGTAATGCCTGATTCTAGTTTTGGTAGATCTATAATTAACCCACATTTAAGAAATTCATCCTGAACATGTTTCTTTTTTTTACTTCTTAACTCCTTGTTGGTATCATTGTTTCTTATTGATACCGTAGGGCCAAAATCCAAATCATAACTAATTTTTAGTATGTGCTTCATAAACCGTCTTCTTGTATGTAGCGGCGGTCACCTAAATTTATATGCATCAGTATTATCTACTGCTTTTTCCGGGACTTGATTTAAGTGGCTTGGTTTGACATATAATGCTGCTGGAAGAACACTTTGTGCCAGTCAAACTCTGTGCTATCATCGTTAGCACTAATTGGTATCTAACTTCAATTGTCTGGCCTTCCGTTTCTAATTATGGTGGCTGTAGTGTTGCAATTTGGTCTCTTATATCGCTGACTTCTTCTTTAATGGTATCATGAGTTTCTTTTTGAAATTCAAATTTGATCGGCCTGCAGTATTTTGTAGAGGATGGATTCTGATTTTTGCAAATATCCTTGATTTGCATTTTACTGATTGCAGCCTCCGAGTCATGAAGATGTTTTATCAATCGCAACTTGGACTTGTATTGTTTTTGTCCAGAAAAAACATCACATCACCATTTGCAAAAGAGAGTTAACTTGCAGTTTCCATATTTCTTCAAATCATATTCTTTAAATGATTGCAGCAAGTCCTTTGGTGGCAAACAGTCTTTTTTAGCAGCAGTTATATGATGATATGATGGAAGCAGATTTAAGCCTTGTTCAATCGTATGCAATCTGAGCTATTTTGATTAACTTCAAATACAACAATAATGCTATCTCATCTTTATTTTAGAATTATTTTGCACTTTTTGAATAATATCGACTTTTGTGAGTTATTTTTGTGATCGCAACTAATATTGCAAAGTTTCTTCAATATTTTCAAACCCAATTTCTTCATTGACATCCTTAAGTTTCCGCCTTTTAGATCTATTGCTACATTTGTCGAGTGATTTTGTTAGTCTTCCAATATTCTTTTGATTTTTACTTTATGAAGGTACCTTAACAATAAGTTTACCTTCTAACCAGTTTGAAAAGCTGCTATACAATTTATATTTACTCCATCCAACTCTTTTTTGTAGCGACTTAAGTTTTTGATGAAAATAGTTATTTTATTTTGTATGTCCAATTGCATTTGTGTTTTATTGCAAAAAATATACATACAGTGGATCACAGTTTATTTTATGCAGTGCATTTTCAGAGCTTCATGAAAAGAAAACTAACAAAAACTTAAAAAAATTGGTGCCATTAAAAAAAATGTTATAGTCTAACAGACAGCTTAGGATCGTTATCCTGGTAAAATCAAAAATTTGATATTATGACCAGGCTATCTGCGCTTTTCCACAAGTTGTCCTTCAAAATCTAAAGGTACTTAAACTTGTCCATGGTTGCTTCAACAAATTTAAAATTCCCAGTACCAATCAGCAACTTACATACGGCCAAAACTATGACACTGTCACCTTCATGCTTCACTGTTGCCTTTTAGATTTTCTTTGTTGAGTTCTGTATTTGGTTTCGCCAAAGATACGTCTTGCCATCTGAACCGAATATGTTGAACTTAGATTCATCGGCGAAGTTGACCGAATTCCAAAATGCAGATTTCTTGCAAACATATTCTTTGGCGAAATTTAGCCAGCATAGTCTGCTTATCGGGTTTATAAATGGTTTCTTGTGTGCAATTTGGCTATTAAAATCATGTTGGCGCAAGACTCGACGAACAATTTCAACGCAACATCATATGCCAAGGTTGTTTACTTTAACTTAGGAGGCCAGTTGTGAAGCCTTGGATTTGCCCTTATTCTTCTTAAAATGTGTCGCTCATTATGCTCATTGAATAAGCTGTGATGTGAAAAACGAGCTTTTTTTGTTCTTTTAGTTTTAATATATTTGAAATAAATGTTGTTTGCTTGTTTGACAATAACATTTGTTCTTTAAAATGACACCAATTCCTTTTTTTAAGTTCTTGTTAGTTTTCTTTTTATGGAGTTTTGAAAATTAAATATTTACTATCTTGTGTTTTACAAATTTCGTTTGTTGACTATCAAGTAATTCTTTGTTAAAAGAAAGAAAAAATAATAAATATGTATAAAGTTGAAATTATGCCCGTTCTCATCAAACAAAGCGTATGCGTGTGTGTGTATCTGTTTTTATTTATTTATATTTATAATTATTCCAATTAAAATTGTCTGAACTAATAAAATAAACAAGCAGATAACAAATTGTATCATTGGCAAATAAATTGGATAAACGTTAATGAATTAAGGATCCCACAGCTCCAAATAATGTGCGAAATCCACATAAATAAATAACTAAAAGAAGAATGAATAAATGAGTTTGCCAATTCATTCATTCATACACACTTCCATACAAAAGACTATAACGACAGTGTTATTTCGTTGTTGTATGACTCACAAATACATCCATAAAGTGCAAAATTATATAATGGAAATTAGGTGTATAAAATGACATCCCAGTGGATTAATAAACATATGACTATCGCCACTAAAGTTTAATCTGACAACCAATAGATTTGTTTCACAGCTCCCTTGATTACATCAATTCACACACACACAAACACACAGTTATATACATAAGTAGATAAACATTCATACTTACACTCATAAATTGAATCACGTAACATTTAGAATTCATCAAATTTATGGGTTCCGATGTCTCCGCAAGTGCGAATAGGCATTTTACCTTTGTGCAAATACTAAAATTGTATTACCTCACACTACGAAAACCAACCGGAAGGATGTTGTACTCCATAATGAGCTGGTGATGTTAAAACAACAATACTGTTCGCTCGTATCTTTTAAGTGCTTTGCCATTCGTATACGTATACATACATACATAAATATGTATGTAAATAAATGATTCAGTGTAATTCACACTCCTCCCAGGTGTACGAGAATTGGTATTAATGTTGTTGTTGTCAGTGATAGTGAGTGATTTCCAGGATAGTGACAATGGCGGGGAAATGAATAATAAACAATTTTAAAAAGATTGTGCCCCAGAGCTTAGAAATTTTACAGCCACAGCTACTTAAGACTGCCATTATCGTTATAATCGTATAGTCACTGCATTATAAACAATTTAATATTACTAAAGTAATTTTTAAAATTGTTGACCAATATGTATGTATATGTATTATATGTTGTTTATTTAGTCAAAGTGTCTAGACTAATTTGGTTTTGTTAAAAGTGTACAACCACTTTTGGGATTATGATTTGTAATGCACAGGTGTGTTTTTTGCTTCTAGATACTATTAAGACAATCGGTCGGGTGGTCTGATTCTTATCTTGGCAGTTTTTCTTACCGATGGAAAAATCAAAACATAAATAATATTTTAGACTCCCTAAGAAAAATTAAGTATTAAGCGGTCTAGGTGGTTGATTTGAGAACAACAATATACCACCAATTAATCCACCTGACTAATTACTATAATTTTAATACTACTTAGCAAACAGCCATCCCTCGTTAAACAGGGTATGAAATTATTGTGTAGTAAAAAAATCGTAATAATCAAGTTACAAATTCTAACGAAATTAATTTGCTTCCCAAGCCAAGAAAAATTATCAATCAATTTTAATAATAATTTTCATGTAACAATTCCTACCTTCAGTAAAAATAATTTAATGATTTAGTATACGAAATAAAATGTAAGGGAGATAAAAACAACAAATGTGATAAAATTTACATAGGAACAACAAAACGAAATTTGGAAACCAATATAAATGAACACAAAAATGACATCGAAAAACATAAACATTCAACAGCTTTAGCACAACATATAATAGAAAACAAACACACAGCTGATTTCGACAATATACGAATTTTGGACAAAGAAAAAACAGAAAGGAAAATATATACACTAGAGAGTCTACGAATACAACAAAAGAGAGAAAAAACCATTAACATGAAAGAAGACACAGACAAAATAAGCGCTAGTTACAGAGATGCAATTAAATAATTTATAGATTTGATAATTTAAATTTCAGACTCTATATTAAAATAATAAAAAATTATGTTCCATTTAAATTAATAAATAGACATAATGTAAGTAAATACAAATATATAAAATAATGTTTATAATAATGTAATTAATTATAAAAAAAAATATTTAAATAGATATTTTCTTGAAGAAGTCAACAAAAAAATGACGAAACGTCGGGAAAAAAATTGGAATTAAATGTGTTTTTAATTTACAATAAAATAATTTAGGCCCAATTAGCTTACATAGGAAACAAATTACAAAAACTTTAAATACAACATCTTGGCCAAAAAACAAATAAATAAGAAAATTAAATTTAATGAACTCGAGCCGAAATAAAAGAAATATCAAAGATAATATTAATATTTTCAATTAAATCTGAAATTGTTTTTAATTGATACTATAATTTTGCTTGCATGTTCGATTTCAATTAAATATATAATTGATTCCACAAATATTTTAATTGAAACTCATTTTTATTTTTTTCTGTGCAAGATAATTGATTATTATGTGCCGTAATCATAAACAATAAAGTAGACTTTAATTGCAAAACATTTATAAAAAAAAACAATGTTAACCCTAGAACACTAGTAGTAGATTCGACTAACATCACTTAGGTTTTCGCTCACATTTTTTATATTTTTTTTACCGATCACTCTCAACTCTCTTGTATACTCAGTAGTCGGTGTTTTCTCGTTGAGAACGGTCGCATTGCTGAGGTAAGTGTTGCAATTTTTGAGTTATATACCTCGTGTTAGTCGAATCGACTAATGAAGTTTGCAACAAATGTTTTAAAAATCAAAAAAATTAAATTTTTTTTTCATTTAATTTTTATATAATTTAAGTTTTATTGTTTGTAATGAATTCTGTGATTTTATTTTTTGTTTTTGTTATATTTTTTATTTTTTTTTAACTACTGATCTCAAAAGATTGATCTCAAAAGTATTTTTATTAAATATATAATTTTAAATGAATTGTTTTATAAAAACTAAAATTTGTTATTTTATTTACATTTATAAGAAATCAAATATCAACCTTTATTAGATGTGTCAATTTTACATATATTGATATCGAAAAAATCGGTTATATATATGTATGTATATGTTAGTTGATTGGACTAATGATTAGTGTTAACGTATAAAAAATAAGGTTAGTGTTCTAGAGTTAACAACTCTTCCATTTTATAAATATTTCGGCAACAGCGGCTTGAAAAGGCCTTTTTAAACTGAGAATTGTTGCTACTGAAAGGGTTAAAGCACGTATCTTGCTCTGTAATTATAGGGTTTCCTTTTTAAATAACTCTTACTTATCAAATCTAAATAAAATTTGAATTTATTGAATAGTATTTCATATGTTTGGAGAACTTCCTACAGATACTGATGATGTTCAAGCGATTTTAATCCGTAGCAGCTGAAGAAGAACATCATTTTGTGACTTCGGTTAGAATTAGTCCAAAACGAAGTAGAATTTTGCTGTAATATTTATGTTTTTATATACTTCTGACTTTTTTTAATACTAGCAAAAAGGCGGTGTCCTTTGCTACCCCAATCGTTATGAAATAAAATCGAAGATTTAAAAAATATATTATTATGTTGTTATATCTTGTGAAAGGTAATCCGATTATAATTTATACGATTACGATTTCGTTCACGACGCAAATCCAATTGCTCTTTCTTTTTCGGAGTCTTATTGGTGATGTTCGAATCCGCTGGCCTTCTATGCAAAACAATTTGTTTGTAAGTGATAATTAATATTTACATGTTATTAATCACTTGTTTATGTCAAATATTTTTCGACGCCGACTATTTATGATTCCGAATTTATTCATACAACATTTTTTGTATTATTCAATATATACAAATTTTAATACTAAATTGTATGGGGGCGCTAGAGCTTTAAGTTGGCGGCTATTTTCTCAGCTGTTAAAGGATTTACATATGTTTAAAGTCTCTATACTACGCCGATAAGCCCTAAACGACAACGATCACAAATGTTGAAAAATATCATCGAAAATTAGACCTCCAGATTGGACTATGCCCGAGCCATTTATATTTAAATTTAAATAATGCAAGAGGATTATCTTTCGAATAAAGTAAATTGAATGTTAATTTAGAAAATCATTAAAAAAAACTCAGAACCATTATTTTCAAAATAAATTTATAAGGGAGCTATGCCCAATTATGGATTAACTTTCACAAAAGTCAATAGTAAAATGTTTACATTCTTATAACTGATATGGGTTAGATTACGGTTTCATATGGCTGTTTATGTAAGTTAATGAGTTTTCGGATGTAGTCCTCATAACGGAACTATGACCTATTACGGCCAATCATCATGAAATAGTGATTTAGTTTAAATATGGACCGATTATTATAAAATTTTGTACGACGATTTATATGTGTATTCGGATTACGTGTCATGATTTTCGACTTCTTAGTGGTTTTTATAAGAAATTTATAGGAATTGTAGAGATTTTCGGAGGTAGACTTTATATGTGGGCTATGTCAAAATTATGGACCGATGCAAACAAAATATTGTTTTGAGATTTCACTTTGCAAGAAACTTATTATTGTAGAATTTTGTATGGATACGGCTTTTCTACGACATTTATGTATCATTTAGCCATATTCCGGGAAGACATTTGTATGTCTTTCAACAACGCTTTTCCTTCTATTTCATGATATTATCTGCATTATTTTTGATGAATATAGCAAAAAAAAAATATCTGAAAAATATCGAGGTAGCCGGAAACTTTAATCTATAAGTCAGATCCTACTGGACCGATTTTGACCATTTTCAATACCACACATTTCGGTTGATCAAAGAATTTTTCTTTGTTCTATGTCTTCTCGTGCCAACAACAGACGGACAGAAGAATGGAACTGACTAGATCGTCTTAAAATCTTATAAGGACCCAGAATATAAGACTTTTTGGTTCTACCGCCATTATTTTGATGTGTTACAAACGCAAAAAATCCCCATCTTTTTGCTGGTGGGTATAAAAACACTGAATAAGGATATTCTAGTTCTAAATTTTGTATTTTTAATAGTATTTAGGTGATTATATGAGCCGAATATAGTACTTTAACTTGTTTTTTTTTATTTTTTTTTCTTTGTGGTATTTTTTTATAATTTGTGAAATAAATTAATCGTATACTAAATTAAGGTAATTTAGATTTAATTTTTTCTTTCGACTGCAGAAAATTCGTCCCGTAAAAAAAGCCGCATTACGATAGTTCTTCAAGATGTACTGATTGCGCTCGAGGCGAAAAATGCGGATAAATCAGCAAAGAGATTCGAATTGCAGTATTTAGCCAAAATGAGGTAAACCGTTTGTAGATACAGTAAAACGTCGATTGCGAAAAGTTTGACCGTCTGGAAGAATTTGATGAAAGAAGTCATTATTCTTTGAACGTAACCGAAAGAAGAGACTTGAATTCGCATGGAAGTAACTCCATTGAACGGGTGTAGAATGGAAAAGAGTATTATTTTCGGACGAATAAATAAATATGTTCGCCGGCCAAAGTTGAAAGAATCTGATCCAAAGTACACCCGCGACACTTTGAAGCACAAAGGAGGTTCTATATTGATTTGGGGTGATATGTCGTCACATGGTGTTGTCCCGCTCAACAAAATTAAGGGAAATATGGATAAGTTTTAGTATGCAAGAATTCTAAGCAATACAATGATGCCGTATGCTGATGATAACATGCCAGTAACATGGATATTTCAACAAGATAACAATTCGAACAATACGGCTCATCACGTCAAGCCATGGTTTTCTTCGCACTTTTTGTCTTTTCAGCTTTTCGGTTTTTAGTTATTAACCACTGCTACCACCAATAAAAAAGATTAATTTAAAATTTTTAAAGGTATTATTTATTAAGTTCCTTTTCTTTTGTTTTATGTTTGCATATATTGTATGTTGCCGCTTAGAAAGTTGAATAAAAAATTAAGTAGTTAAAGAGAGTGTGAGCCACATATCAAACTTTTTCAATTAAGGGTATTGCCATTTACTTTCAAGTACAGGCTGTCTACACTGAAAAGGTGTTTGATTCTTTGCAACATATTGCTGTCAACAACTTTTACAGTGTAAACATACCGCCCACATCGCACCTATTGTGCAAATATTTAGTTCAAAAGCCAACACATTTTTTTTATAATAATAAATTAGCAATAGTGACAATTAATGATATTTACTTTTTTAACTCTAGAAAACTAATCCCCGCCTGTGAGGCGCAATGATTGCCTTTTTAACGTTTTTATCGATCGAGTGAAACTAGCAACACGAGCTTTCAAACCAACACAGTATTCTTTTGTGTGAACTTGTGAGTTGATGTTCATTGCACAAAGTTTTTTTTTTGCGGACATTAGTTTGTGTTGCCTGAGAAGCGAGGTTTAGTTTTAAAGTTATTTTTCTGATTGCATGAAAATAAAAAATATTAGACACAAAGAATGCTAACGAATGCTTTAGCAGGCCAGAAAATGCATTACATTTTGCTAGTGTCTCTTTGTATATTTCTATATGATTTTACATTTATGTTTTCCAACGGAAAGCCATGTAGAACATATAACAGAGGTATACACAAATAAATATCATATAAATTTTTATGTTTAACTAGAAGTAAACCTTCGAATAAAAAATTTTATAAAAAATAATATAAAAATATTACACAAGTTGTGTATAACATTATATTTTCTTATTTCTTATTTAAAAAGTTAAAATTTATGTATTTTGATATGTATTGTACAAGAGACTATATACACTTTTATTTTTATGTTTTCGTTTTAATAAAAATTTCAAAATGCTATTAGAAATAGTGACTTTTTATTTTCCCGAATTTTTTGACGATTTTTAAAATTCGAAATGACGATTTATTTCTTTTTTATCGGGATTTTGACGATTTTTTCCGAAATTCATCTGGCAGCCCTGATTGACACCCTTGCCACAGTTTGTCGTTTTATTCCATATATTATGCACCATTAAAACTTTGTAAATTTTTATAGACATTTAGTATAAGAAAAATCCTGCGAGGTTTTTTAAGCGCTTAGCACGTAACATTTGCTCTTTATTTTATTGTTATCCCGCTTTTTATTGTTATCCAACCATACAACTCTTGTAAATAACGTTATTGAGATGAATTTCAACAAAACCACATTACTGGATACTGGATTTAGAAGTTTACGTCCATAATTGATCCGTTTCTACTATGCCACCTATAAAAATCTTGTAAATAAAGTTATTGAGATCAAATTTAACCAAAAGAAGCATCACCTTATAATCTGACCATTTTTATTAAAACCTTTTCTTTGCTTCACTTTGGAAAATTAAATCTTGTAACGTTAATTTAACCGCCTTTTACTCAATGCAAATGGATGAAACTTTGCAGGCATACATATTCCCGATGACAATACACGAATACATGGGCGTAGCCAGGATAAAATCTAGGGTGCGGCAAAATTTTTTCTTTTTAAATTCTTTTTTGAGTGCATTTTATTTTTATTATATGAATATAAAATAGAAAACATGTAAAAAAATTTTCTTATTTAGCATGGAAATTGTAATGTATTATCTAAAGCTATTCTTTACTAAAAAGTAAAAAATAAATAAAAAAAAATTTTGTAAGAAACTAAAAATATCGACTAAAAGTCAAAAAATAAAAACATTTCAGACAACATAAACTTTTAAATCAAAATGGAAAAAATTTCACAGATCCCTTAAAGAAAAGCGTGGGGCGCCCATACCAACCTGAACTTAAAAAAAACATGACTGCCGTGAGTACATTTTAATATTTCAAAGAAAGAAATACAACCAATCATGTTTAAAGCTACGAATTTTCAATAATTGAGCATTTTGTTTCATAACAATGCGCCCCACGTTCTTTAAGGGATGTGTGAGATTTTTCCATTTTTCCAACAGGTTTTGTATGGGAATTTGCTTTATAAACCTCTCATAAACCTGTTTTAAGTTTTATGAATAAGGGCATAATTATTTAATAAACTAATTATTTTATGCTTAATTACATTTGTTGAAAGAGAAAAATCAATTATTTCATATCTTACTTGTTTTCATTTTAACAATTTTCAATACCAAAAAAACATCAAAGAAATGTAGAATTTTATAAGAATGATTAAAATGATTCTTATAATGAACAGCTCTTCACAAAATCCAATACATATAACTGATTTGTATAAAACTTAGCTTGAAAATCGATATACAGTTCAACCTTGGTATAACGAATCTTAAGGGGATTAGAAAAAAAAAACGTTATATCGAATAATTCGATACAATGTTTTTAATATTTCTTTTAATAAATTTGTCCTCTCTTTAATTTTAGTTTAATTTAATTTTTAGTTTTAATTTTTCCAATTTACAAATGGCTCACTGATGGCGTCTGTCTGTTTGCAAAGTTAAACCAATAGTGCCGGCGTTGGCATCTACGCGCCGGCTCACTACACTACTTCCAAGGTTGCCATACAATACTTGTGGTGTATTGTGGGTTTAAAGCAGAGGTCGGCAAAGCGTAAAATGAGGTTGTGTGTGTGAGCGAACTACCCAGCAAACATAAACATATTTATATAAATTATACAAAAAAACTTAGATAGGAAACATACACTCACAATATATTTTCCGTAACATATAAGAAATTAACAACGAGATTGATATACAAACGGAACTTCTAATACTTCAAAAGCTGATTACATGCATGTTACCAAATGCATTATCAATCATAAAATATTTTTCGTAATTCATCATTAATTTAAAATGTTTGTTGGGAAGTATTTCTGAAAAAAATATAAAAGCATCCGCCGCATGTGCACACATTGCTGTCGCAATGACGACTGATTGAAAGAGATTAAGCGTATGTGTGAAGTGCTCTCTGTACTATTGTGCTATAGGATGCCGACCTCTGGTTTAAAGAAAAAAAACTTGGTCTCCACAGGAGAACTAATGATATTAAAAAATGACGTGTTTACACGTCACCACATATAATTTGGATTAGTTGATGGAAATCGTTATGCAAAGGTTGTAAGTTGCCAAATTCGTTAAATAGTGGTAAAAATTCTTTCTATTTCGTTAGTCTGCAGTGAATGAAAATTCGTTATAACGAGGCTATTGACAAATGTATTCGTAATAGAGAGGTTTATTTTGTATTAAATCTTATGGAGCGTTCTAGGGGATTTAAAAAATTCGTTAAATCGAGGAATTCGTTATAGTGCAGGTCGTTATATCGAGGTTTGACTGTACTATAATTATATAGTGTTTTCATAAGTGGTTAATTATGGGATTAATTATTATAGGATTAACTGATTTTCGGAAGTGGTTTTTAAATGCCATTTTCTCTTATTTTGAAAATACTTTCAAAGACTTTAAAACAGAACTTCGTGAAGTATTCAACACCAGGAGTATATAGATTTAAAACATACTCGTACAGGGTTAGATATGATATCTGGGGGCTAATTCTGGCAGTCGTATACGATCGAATACTTACTCGTGATTTCGAGTTTTTTTTAACTTTTGGGGTTTTATTAGTTGTTATCGAATAATATGTATCGAAATTTCCCCCCTGTCATTAGAAATTTCGATACATTTCCCCCCTGTCATTAGAAATTTCGATACATATTATTCGATAACGACTAATAAAACCCCAAAAGTTAAAAAAAACTCGAACTCACGAGTAAGTATTCGATCGTATACGACTGCCAGAATTAGCCCCCTGATACCTGTATTTATTTCGTTATTACAAATTTGTTGATGTCTGAGTTATAGATTATTTAAATACTTGTGAATTTATTGTTCAAGTTATTACTGTTGTGGCTTTAATTATCATGTACAATGTGGCAAGTACATCTTTATTAATATGTTACATGAAGATGGACACTGCAACATACATTTGTTAAGTACAATTAAATATGTATAAACAGTGTCTTTTTACATTGTTTATATGAATAACAAGAAGGATAATAAGTAAATAACCAAATGCGAACAACTGCTTAAATCCATGTAAGATTGACTTAATTGGTTGTTTATTATTTTAAATGAAATAGAACGAAAACATTCACGTGCACCCATATAAGCACATAATAATTGCTAAATGCTGAATCCTTTTGGCCATTTACAACGCACACAGCCACACGCACATCCTTATTTTATATCCGCATGTGTAAATCTATGTCTATTGTTAATCTTGCACTTGTAGCTGTGTAAACATTGTGTTTTAAACCAAATTAATTAACTCTATACTAACAAGGACGCTAATGAGCATTAACCAAGTACGATACAAGTACTTGTGCCTAACAATACAAATTCATTTGAGTGCTCCTTTTAAGTTGAGCGAAACTGCTTAATGGCGCATAAAAGGGGATTAAGGTGTTTTATTAGCCATTGTATGTCTTTAAATACCTGTACTTAAATTATTGCATTAACAATAATTTAGCTCAAAGTCTGAGCCAAAGTTCGCATATTGAGAAAAGAAACAAGTTAGAGTGCAATATTTGGCTGTGCCGAATCTTAAATACCCTCCACCTAAATATAATGAGAATAACAAAAACTACACTGGCTCAAGATTTTCTATATTCACCACAAGCTAAGGAAAAGATCATGAATCGGATAAGATGAGGCTTGTTTTTTCCAATTTTATATTAATAAAGTTATTTATGAGAGTTTTATAGGTGTCATAGGGAGTGATATCTACAAAATCCGATATCCACAACGTGATTTCTGTGGATTATTTTGGTTGAATTTGATTTCAATAACGTTGTTAACATGAGTTTTATGGTATGATTTTATATAATGATACTCGTAAGTGTGCTTTACTGGGTAGCTATAGCCAATTATAGACTGACAGCTTCAAAACCTTGAAGTATGATTTTTGCATATACGAGTATGTATATTAATAATGATGTGCTAAATATTAACCTGATTACGATACTTACAACAGATGTAGTTCAGTTATTTTCGGATGTGGCTTTAACATGGGACTATGTTCAAATATGGACCTATCTAAACAAACTATCGTTTTGTAATTTCTTTTTACATGAAACATATTTTTGCTAAATTTTGTAGGGATATTGCCATTTTATAAGCATTTATGTGTCATTGAGCCATAGTGCGGGAAGAAATTTGTAGGGAGGATATAAGAAATCATTGACCGATTCTTAATATTTTCATTAAGGTAGTTTTTTTTTTATCACAGAAATAAGTTGTGCAAAATTTCATGGATTTATCTGCAAGAAACAAATATATAAACAAATATAAACAAATTAGCAAAAAAAAATCCACTTTTTTGGAGGTTGTCTCACATTTTGAATTTTTTTTTTTTTTTTTTTTGTTTAAAAATTTTATTCATAAAAAATTAATTTACGAAGTAGTGCCTCAGCGCCATATAGGCTTTAAAGAGGCAAGTTTGTATTATAATATACAAATTCTACTAACAAAATATACAAGTTAAAGTTGAAGAAAAAAGAAAAAAACAAAACAAATAGTTAGATAAAAAAATAACTTTTAAGATAGTTTGTACATCAAAAGTTCTTCAAGATTTTCAAATAAATATTTTTTCAAATCAGTTTTAAATAACGAAATACTAGTTATTAACTTTAAATGTTTGCTGAATTCGTGAAAAAGCAATGGTATGATGACCAATATTGTGAATGCATTTAAAGCCATAAATCAGCAGCTGTAGCTTATAAATATATTCCAAATATTGGTAATATAGTTTTAGATAGGTCTCGCTATAATGCTGTGGTTGAAAACATTAAAGGAAGGTATCCAAACAATATTAAACACGAATATATTACATACATATACATATAATATGGTTGAATTTTATGATGATCGGTCCATAATTAGTCGTAGCTTCCATATAAAGCACACTTCCGAAAATCACTTTAACGATTATAAATCTTTTCAAAAAGTTGTTATCCGAAAATAAGTTTCATATGTACAGAATTGATGACACCCAATTTTATAATGGTCGGTCCATAATGTAAGACCCTCTCCGTAATTCACTTTAACCTCCATAAATCTTTTTAAACTATTTATATCGACATAAAGTATAACAAACACAATATCTATATTCACGGAATGGCATTAAATTTGTGGATGATCGGTCCATAATAGGTAATAGTTATCTCCCATATAGCGCCCATTTCTGAGAAACTGCTTATTTTATATACTGGGTGTAGGGTATTATTTGGTCGGGCTTAACCACTATACTTTCTTACTTGTTTATACATGTAAGAATTTGTAAAATCCATAAAAATAGTTTATGACACATTTAAATTACGATTTATAACTAAGGAATCAAGTGAACAAAAAGCACTACAAATTTGAGAAATTTTGACACACTCCTTTAAATCATATAAAAAAACAAGTAAGAAATTATAGTCGGAAAAGTATAACCAAATAATACCCTATACCCAGCAAATGTGCAAAAACAGTTTTCAAGAAAACATATGAAAACTTTTAAAAGATTATTGGAGGTTAAAGTGAATTACGGAGGGGTTTTATATGGGAGATTCAACTAATTACGACCGACCGTTATACAATTAGGTGTCATGATTTATGTATATAAGAAACTTATTTCAGTTGAATTTTATTTGGATACCAACATTTTTAAGAGAGTTATGCTTTTTTTTAGTGATTTTCTGAAGTGAGCTTATATGGGAGCTATGCTCAATTATGGACCGATCTGCACAAGTTTTGTACGTGTGATTAATCTTCATGTACAACTAATTTGTGGCGAAATTTGTTTGGATACGTGCATAAATCAAATACTTTTGACCGACAAATCCCTATTTTCTATGTCCTCTGGAGGCTTGGTGAAATAATGAACCGATTGCAACCAAATTCAATCCCAGGCGACAAAAGTCTCGTACTGAATAGAAGTATAAAGCATTTGTGCGCACAAGGTTTATATGAACAGTCAGCCAAACCGACGGACGGACGGACATCGTTTAATCGGCTCAGGAAGTGAGTCTGAGTCGATGGGTATACTTTAAGGTGGGTGTGGGACCAATATTTTGGGGCGTTACAAACATCAGCATAAATCGAATATACCCTCCGCCATTATTGTTGTGTATGGTATAATAAATACAAAATTCTCTTATCACGAAATATGACTGATGGTTGCGTGTCAGCCTGTCAACACTGAAGCAATTAAATAAACGAAAATGTAAACATGCATGTTTTTTTTTAATTTTACAATTGAAAATAGCAAGAACAAATTTTTACTTCCTTAATAAATAAGTATGTAAGTATTTAACTCAATGAAATATAATATAAATGAAATTGTATAAGGGGAAGTGTAAACAGTCTACATACATATGTATACGAGTATGTACAATGTGCATATACATTTTGTTAAAGTCAAATGATATTGTATCTTAAACATTGCAAATTTTTCACAAAAATGTCCGATGTGTGAAAACTTAGAGGGCTAAAAAATATTCTTTTATACTTCTATTTATTTATTAAACATCCTCATTAAAAACGAACAAACAATAAGTATTTCAAATCTTATATCTAATGCATTTTAATTCCAGCCAGTGCCGGACGAAAGTTGGCATTATTCCCTCTCAGATCCGCTGTATCACTTCTTCGTAGTCGCATATGTTTCAGGCTAATGGGTATGGGTGTATTTCAAGCTTTTTTAAGTATTTTAGGTCTTTATGAATATTAGAATTTTTTATATACCAGTAGTGCGATTCCGTAAGCTTTTTTAACGACAATTGTTTCTTTTTAAAATTTTAACCACAAAATTATCCATTCTGCTAATCACTAACTGCCGTATTCAAAAAAAAAATAAAGTAGGTTTGAAGTGTGCTTTTAGACAAAATTTTCATACAAAATAATAAATAAAAACGATACATGTGCCAAATATTGAAAAATCTTATTCTTGAGTTAAAAAATAATTTTTTTGATAGAAAGACAGAGAAAGGCGGTACCATCAATCCTGTAGTAACAGAATACTTGATCGTTAATAGGACTGGTACCGCACCTCGCTTTGACTCTGGTGAAATTCACCGGGGATACAGGGTGATCAAATGCTTGAACGAGTTATCAAAGGACTTTCTTAGCAAATGCATCGCTAATATCAGTGGCGCATGGGAGGGTTTAAACCTTAAACTGATCCCTGCTCAAGATATTCCAATGAGACCGCGTGTACGTATTTGGTTACAAAGATGGCAATCGATGCACATAATATGTTGGACTGTCTAAAGCTGCAGAATCCAACATCCACATGGATGACTGGTCCATCATCCGCATTGAGCAAGGCGAAGGCCACACATGCCTTATTCTCGCCACAGAATCTGGCTCAGTTGAGCTTAAGAAGATGGATTTCAAGCTGTTCTTCGGTGTGAGGGACGCTAAGGTCAAGGTGTTTCGGCTCAAAGGAACAGGTAGCGGTAAAGCGGATGAGGTTGAAGTTGCAAACTTTCTGCTCACAGATATGAAGCTATCATATTGGGCTGGTGCAGGAACCCTGGGTTTCAAACCTGGACGTGAAGGGTTTCCCGGCCTCAGCATATAATATCGTCTACGCAAGAAACAATGGTAGGCCAAGATCATGTATTATTGCCAAAAAATCTATTAACATCTTTCTTTATACGCAGCTTAGTTCAGAGGACCTTACGGCAGCAAGGGTCGAGCTACCGGGCAACAGTAGCCTCTTGATTGCCTCGAAGAAAAATTTATTGTTGCCAAGAGCTTGTACGCTTGTTGCAGCAGGCCCCTAATATCAGTTCTGTTTTGACATTTGTGTAGTAAACACATGCGAAATACACGTTAATAAACAATGTTACGCTACACTGCTCCAGAACGCGGAATATTGCTGACTATTTATTTGACCAATAATCGGTCGGTAACAGCCAAAAAACATCGGAAGTTTACTTTTGCGCCACCTTGTATAAACTATTTTTGAATTTTAAAACTACAAAATACAGTGTTTTCCTTCAAATGTGTTTTGAATTATTAGCGGGAATCATTGGCTATAACATTTTTTCTAATCCCAATAAGATTCGTTATACCAAGGTTGAACTGTATATATGTACATATAGGTCAATGAATTCAACGTATTTTATGTGGATTATTAGTGTAGAATTTTAATTTGATAGTGATTTTAATAAGAGATTTATGAGTATTTGAGTTATTTTCGAATGTGGAGAAATAGACCGATCGTAATAACATTCGGTTCGCTGATTTATATATATTATAGATATTTATTTATGATTTGTGTCAAGTTAAAATTTGATTGTATTTTTATAAGAGATTTATAACCATTTAAGTTATTTTCGGAAGTGGTCTTAATATGGGGCTATGGTCAAATATAGACTGATGCAAACAAAACATCTTTTTATGATTTCCCTTATCATGAAATTTATTTTTGCTGAATTTTATATGACTACCGCTTTTAAATAGTCATTTATGTACCATAGAGGCAAATTCCGGAAATACATTTCTATGGGAGCGAAAAGAAATGGTGGACCTATTCTTACCATTTACAACAGGACTAGTTAGTTCTTCTATAGTAAATATAAAGTGTACAAAATTTCATGATATTATTTGCATTATATTCAAAGATATTGAAAAATATCAAGGTTGTCTGAAACTTTGGTCTATAAATCGGATCGGATACTGGACAGATTTGGCCCATTTTCATACATTGCGGTGACACAAAGAATGTTTGGGAAAATTTCATTGTTTTAAGTCTTTTTTCGAAGCTCTTTAGTGTCTTCAACAGACGGACAGACATGACTAGATTGCCTTAGAATCTTATAAAGACCCAGAATATATAGACTTTTTGGTTCTAAGACCAATATTTCGATGTGTTACAAGCAAAATGAGAAACTTAATATTGCATTTTTATGGGGGGGGTGGTGGGTATAAAAATGTTTGTTGGGATGCAAGAACAATTTTAAGTTTGCTACAAATTCACATTAACAAAACAACCAAACATGTTTGTATTCCAAACGAATTAATCGCAAGACATGTTTGATAAAATTTATCGCTGTATTTATTAAAAACTAAATAAATCCATTTCACAGTGATTTAGAAACATTTTATTTTGGAATATTATATTTTGGGATAGTATTTGGTAAAGGCATCGTTATGACCTTTCACAGTTGGCCACACATTTTTAAATGTTCCAAAATATATATTTACCTTACAGGAGATTCACAAACCCTGAAAAATTATAAATTTTTCTTTAAAATTGGTCATTGTAGATATTTTCAAGTACTATCTATTTTTAAAATTTTTGGAGATTTTTTTAAATCTTTCAGCCTTAGATAAACATATTTACGAGACCACCCACTAGTCATATTTCCAGATACGACATACATAGTATGTAATTTCGTGATGTAAATTATATCACGAAATCTTCAACAGTTCACCAGCTACAGACGTAATTCAATAATAAACTGTTTCTAAACCACTGTACATTTTTCAATACAGTGTGAGACAAAAAAATGGTCTCACACAAACTTATTCAGGGCAAGTTCAATATACTAATGCCCTTATTCATAAAACTTAAAACAGGTTTATAAGAGCTTTATAAAGCCAATTTTGTATGGATATTTGCTTTATAAGCCTGTTATAAACCCCTGATAAGTTTTTATGAATTAGACTGTTAATATTTTGTCAATTAAGAACTGTATTTGAATCTTCTCCAAAATAGTCTAACAGATATTTTAGTTCACATACATATTTATGGTTGGATGAGAAACTAATTTTAAGCCATGTCGCATAAATTCCCAGTTCTATTGAGACTAAAAACAGTAAACAGTCTCTATGTGTGATTTCGATTTTATCAGGTATAAACATAAATTCTCTCTTCAGTTGGTATCTTGATTCGAATTTAGTGCTATATTATAAGTTAAACAAAAAAATGTTGGGTAAAAATATTTTTTGAAATGTATTAAAAACAATTATATTTTCCAATATTTTCTCCTTCATTGTTATGTCAATCAATGCAAGTAAACATACATACATACTTATTTCTATGTATGTATATTTAGTTGACTTTAGCATTTACAAGTCTATGGCCAGTAAATTCATTTATTATAAAGATGTCACTGCACAACCAACTTGACAAGTCAAAGTTTAATTGCGATTAAGGCGCTTAAACTACGACATGCACTTGCATGCATTTAAACATTTATGTAAGTTTGTATTAATATCCATGTCAGTATGTTAGTGTGACATTAATGCTTTTAAACATACATATTTATATATGTATGTGTGTTTAAATAAATCGTATTGCAAAATCACTTAACAAAACAATTTTATTGGGTCTATGAATGTGGCCTATTCGTAGTAGAAGTGTCAAAAAGTGGTAAAATAAAGAACAAATATCTGACAATAGTCAAAAATTACCAATTGAAAAACTAACAACATCAACAACAACTTCAACAATAGAAATTTACTTCAGCTGTCATGGACATTTGAGTTCCTTTGTTTTCTTTAGTCCCAATTTACACGAAGCAATTCTTTAAGCTAAGCTGAATACCTTCCAGACATCGTGATGAGAGGAAGATAATACGAGTACACAGTTGATTGTATACAATCAATGTATACATACTAGCAATTTATGTTACTCGCTTATTCGTCTTACATACATACATATGTGTCTACAAATTTTGTGTATACTCTCAAATAAAAATGCGAGTGATTTAAGCCAAAAGAACTGTGCTGTGTAAACACTGAAGAAATTTCAAGGAAAAAATTGTATCAATCTTTTCAATCAAAATTGCTTCGTGTAAATTGGGACTTATTATACCCACTACCAAAACGATAGGGGGTATATTAAGTTTATAATTGCAACACATCGAAATATTGGTTGTAGAATAAAAAAAGTCATAAATTCTTGATCCTTATTAGATTCTAAGACGATCTAGCCATGTCCGTCCGTCCGTCTGTTGAAGACAATATAGAGTTTCGAAAAAAATAACATAGAACAATGAAATTTTTGCCAAATATTCTTTGTACCACCAAAATGTTCGGAATTCAAAATTGGAAAATCCGTCCAGTAAGATCCGAGTTATAGACCAAAGCTTCAGACCACCTCGATAATTTCCAAATATTTTTTGTTATTTTTTTTCAAATATAATGCAGATAATATCATGAAATTTTACACACTTTATTCTTATTTTTGAGGCATAAGTCCTGCCTAAAATGGTAGAAATCAGTCCACGATTATTATTTATAGCCCCAATACAAATGTCTTCCCGGAATATGGCTTTATGATACATAAATATCTATAGAAAAACTGTATTCATAGAAAATTCTGCAAAAAGTCCACTTCTTAGAATTATTTAAATAAGCATAAATCTCTTTTAAACGTCACTACAAGTTTAAATTGAACAGAAATAGTTCGTACATATATCAAAATCGTCATCTATATTTAACCGTAGACCCCATATAATGTCCAATTAGAAAAAATACTTTAATTCGCATAAATCTCTTATAAAAATCGCTAATACTTTCAAATTCAACACAAATATTTCGCATATGCATATAAATCGTCCTTCAAAATTTTGTAAAGATCGGCCCACAAGAGTTGACAGTTCCCTCATGTGGACTACTGCCGAAAACTCATTACCCTACATAAACATCCATATCGAACCAACATTTTACACAGATCAGTTATAAGTAGTAAAAAGTTGCTCCATTATTGGCCATAGTTCCCATACAAGCTCCACTTCCGAGAATAACCACAGACTATACAGATAGAACAATTTTGGCGTTGTAAAAAGCCAAAATCAGTTTCCTAGGTTTTTTTGGGACCTAATTTATTTATATTACATGGCTGCAAACATATAAACAAAGCGCAGTTCATAAAGAAAGAGACAAATATAAATTCTTGATTATAACTGGGAAAATGCATAAAATTTCGTCATTGAGATGAAATTCTACTAAAATTAATAGAAATTACGGTACAATATTTTATGACGTTCGTCACATAATACGTGATTGGGTGGTGGGTATATAAGATTCGGCACAGCTCTCTCTTAATTGTTCTTTATTATTATTTGTTGTTCCAAAGGCACAGGGACAAATCACATTTTGAAGTAAAATTCTCACGCTATAAATAATTTTCGAGTATTTCGTGTATTTTCAAAACCTAAAATATTTTGTACTACAATACAAGAAGCAATCGTTCATTTTATTCACTCACTCATTTTGCTGGCTGTCAGCCAATTTGCCCCTTTGGGGTCGAAATGATTTTTAATATTGCTGTTGCCTTTTCCATTTAACCAATACACTGTGAAAAATTTCTGTATATGTACAACATTTCAAGACCATGCTATTTTTTGGATCTACGCTTATACATATATGTACATGTGTACTCGTAAAATGAATGATGTATATGTACATACATATGTACATGTATAAAATCCTTTGTTCGTTTTGATGCTATTTTTCAAAATTTTTGATAAGTTAAATGTTATTTATAATTATGGGTTTTTCGAATGCCCCTCCGCTTATTCCAATCATTTGAAACTTAGAAATCATGTGAAACCAATTTCAAGGCACATGTATAATTCCTGAACATAACTACATGACGCTGCCATCGCAATTATAATCTTCATTGATTACGTATTTTTGCTGTTTCAAAATTCGATTTGGTTCAACTTTCGCTCGATTATGTTCGTTATTATTATTAGCATTGAAAACAAACAGAATTTAGAACAGTAAATATTATACACAAAAACAGGAAGTATTTTTAACAACAATAACATTAATATTAATTAATTTTTCAAAGTGTACGAGTAAAGAGGCATTTGTGTGACTTGTGTCAGTCCCATTCCACTGACTTCATTTCATGCTTCCTTTCATTGTACAATATATACGAGTACAGTCAGTATACAGTATACAGCGAACAGTCATTTCTGTGAAGAACAATATCTTTAAAAGAAATCTACATATATTTTTAAAATTTATTTATATAAAAATGTTTCGGATAGGCTAACTTTTATTAAACATTTATCTTTTCTTCTTACTGAAAGTTAAAATAGAATAAAATAAGTACCGTCATGAGTAGATCGTACTTTTTAATGCAATTATAAATAAAATTAGTAATTATTTTGTAAGTACAGAGTTAGGAAATTATTTAAGGAACAGAATGGCACGTAGCAAAGATTTTGTCAGCAAAAGCCGGTCAACTTTTCAAAAAGTTATTGAAAGAAATAAAGCTTGGAGACACCAAAATTGCAAACCATACCGGTCGACCTCGCTCTCTAATTGCTAATTCGTACTCAACGTAATGACCTTGCCAAAGCTTACCTGTACTCTCTGCAATCTTTCTGGAATAAAGTAATATTTAGCAATGAGAATTGCGTCAAAATCAAAAGGAAAGGTCTGGAGAACAAGAAATAGTGAGCTGCTTCCACAGAACCTTAGTACTACAGTAAAACACGGGAGGTGGGTCTATGATGTTTTGGGGTTGTATTGTAGGACCAAGTAATCTTGTATTCATTGAATATTTATTTATTTTAGGTCTACGGAATAAATCCTTACAGACCAATTATAAAAAAATTATATAATATACAAAAAATTTAGACAGCCATTTAATTACACTGATTAAGGTACAAAGTGATATTACGTTTAATGACATTAATATTATCAGAAAAATCAATTAGAAAATAAAAATCATTATAATGTTTACACAATTTTCTAAGAGAATCAGAATTAGCATAATTTGTTTGATTAATTTGAATATAAATTGGAATGTAGAAACGAGTTGATCGATGAGGAACCTTAAAGTTTATGTTGCTGAGTAGGAAGTCGGAACAGACTGTACCATTTATTAGTTTAAATAAAAATGAAACGCTAAGCATAGTTCTTCTGCTCTCCAACGTTGGTAATTTTATTAATGCAAGCCTTGTAGTATAAGAAGGAATAATGACGTTAGGATTCCATGTTGAATTACCCAAACAGTGTTTTTGCACTGATAATGTTTTTGAGACAATCCGCATCCGGATCCCAAATAACAGATCCATATTCCAAGATTGGTCTGACTAAAGATGTATATAACCGTTTAGTAATGATTGCTTCAGTAAACTCCTTAGCCCATCGTTTTATAAAAGCCAACACACCACGAGCTTTGTTTACCATCATATATATGTGTTTCTTGAAATTTAATTTAGGATCGAAAAGTACTACAAAATCTGAAAATTCCGTAACCAAATCAAGTTGATGTCCGCTTATGTAAAGTTAAATAAACAAATTTTAAAGGTCCGCAATCTGCAGACACTAACCGCATAGAGCGCCTCTGGGAAATTTTAAACAGGAACATCAGAAGAAGACTGTTTTAACTGTTTTCTAATTTGTGATTGTTTCACTCAGGTTCTTATTTCTTCTTCCCTCAAGATTTCCATGAAATCTATTTTAATTTAAAAAATTTTTAAAATAAGAAAACCTTATGTACTCGTATATAATTTGTTGTATACTTAATTTTGACTTTGACTGTATATAAGTATATATGTGTGTGCATATATACAGTTTTATTTCTTTATTATTTGGAACGAGTGTTTTACAAGTAGCATGACGAATTACTCAGGAACAAAATAATTAAACATAATGACAGAATTATTGCGGGTTTTCGTGCAAACAATTTATTCTATTCTTTTCGTTTTCTCAATTTGTTTCCTCAATTGAATTCTATTCGGTAATTCCAGTTTGTCCAGTCGAACGAAATAGGAAATTCATCATAAGAATAAGAAAAATTAAGTAAAATGAGTTAAGAAAGTAGAAGTAAAGTGAAAAACAACATTTGTGTACAATCAATAGAACAAGGACATGTTCAATTAGCATGCAAGTTGTTAATGTACGAGTACATACAGTATTGTTATAAGTTGTTACTGGACTTTAAAATATATGGGAAGTATATAAGAACTTTAACTATCACTTCTACATCATTTTCATTTTTGTGGATCTCCTGGCTAACAATTAAGAGTTTAATTAGATTCGATTTTTACAAATTCCGACATTTTAACTGAGAAAAAAATTATTGAATAATCAATTAACTTCACAACTTACGATTATGTATGTATGTATATAATTCGGGCATTAAAGGCCATGTAAAGGTTCTGTCATTGATGGACAAGATGTATCGTTTTTCGTATAGGACAACAGTTTTAGTATACATATGTGTGTACATTAGGGCAATAACCAAATTTTTGACATATTACCACAGAGTGATTTAAACCGTTTTAGTAGTGAAAACACCTGTCTCCCATCATTTTGCGAAAAAAATGCTTTAATGTACATACATAGATACTCAGTTTTTTTTTGTTGATTTTTCCTTTGAAAGCGAGTATTTTACGCTGTGAACCTGCGTGATTACAGTTAATTTATCACTCTACATTTGTACGCATTTGCTGCCATTTCAGCGGCCGTTTATAATCTTTTATTATAGTTTCAATTAACATTTAATGAAAATATCAAAATATACATACATACATATACAAATGTATGGAGGGCGGGACACCATTTAAACATTTGAAAGTTTGATATTTTTTATTGCGATAAATTGTATTTAGAGCTTGGTTTTCAAAGTAGATACAGAATTTATTAAGTTTTTTGCAAATTTTTCTCATTAAAGATAGAAATGTGTACCATCAAAAGTCTATTTTTTGGATACTCTAATGTACACTGTTTTAATGTACTGTTTTATTAAACTTTCATTTCAAATTAATGATTAAGGCAGAATTAGTCTTTACTTTCTGTTCCGTTCCGAATCAGCTGAATTGATTCTGTTAAATAGAAAATGTGTAGAAGTCGTTAGTTGTTTTTTTACTTTCTGTGCCGTTGCAGACGAACCTGTTGAAAACAAAAATTTGCTAATTGTAAGTGACAGCACAAAACAGCTGACATCCGCACAACAAAAAAATTTTGGTTTATTACAAAAATTTTGAATTTCTTAAGTTTTTGTATAAAAGTTATAAAAGTATAAAAAATAAATGATGGATGACGAAAAACTCATTACTTTAGTCAAAAGTAATGACATATTTTACATTTGTACTTTGATTTGTATTTTTTGATTTATTTTGTCTGTTCACCTAAAACAGCTGATACGTTTATACGGAAAAACTATTTTAGGAATTTAAAAACCGGGAAAATAAAAAACCCGGGAGAGTCAAATATCGGACAAATAAAATACACAAATATTGGGCATTTTCAAGTAAGCTTCTGAAATATAATCTGAAGTGTCCCAGTCAAAAACGATACACATTTTAAAAGTAGACACCTTAAGGGACAAAATAAGCGAACATTGTAAAAAATCGTAGGAGCCGTTTCTCCACAAAATGAGTGCGTTCATATTGTTAAAAAAAATCGTAACTGATTTATTACAGGGAACTCTGATAAGTATATATATATATATAAGTATATATAAATATAAAAAGTTCGAAATAATATAATAATGATTGTTTTTTATGTGCTCAAGCCGAACTAATAAAATAGAAAGATTTTTAATAATATAATAATATAATAATATAATACGAGTAATTACAGACCGATCTGCACAAAATTTATAGATGTAATTTGACTTCATTTACCACTCATTTGTGGTGAAATTTTTTTGGATACTTGCATAATTCAAACATTTATGATCGGTAAATCCCAATTTCAGGAGGACATTTGTAAGGGGCCAGGGGAAATAATGGACCGATTTTCACCAGCTTCAAATCCATTCATCCTTGGGCGAAAAAAATTTTACGTACCAAATTTTGTCGAAATATCTTCAAAATTACGACCTGTACTCTGCGCAAAAGCTTTACATGGACAGCCAGCCAGACGGACGGACGCACATCGTTAAATCGACTCAGAAAGTTATTCTGAGTCGATCGGTATACTTTAAGAAGGATGTGGGACCAATATTTCTGGGCGTTACAAACATCAGCACAAATCCAATATACCCTCCCCACTATGGTGGCGTAGGTCTGCAGAACCGTTTGGCTGTCTTATTAGCTCTTTTAGTAAAGTTTTTGCAAGATTTAGCCGTCTATCATCATTCAAAAATTCTAATGGATTGGTATAGAATAGAAACAAATATGTATCTGATGCTCTTTATTTTACTATATAATCTATTATATATATATATATATATATATATATTAAACACATTTAATTCTTTTCACCAAAAATTAAATTAAATTTATAATTGAAAAAGAATCTAATAATAAAAAAATTATAAAACAGTAAAATTACACAAATCCAATATGGTTTATAAAATACCGTGTAAGGGTAAAAATAATGAAAAATGTAATAAAATATATATAGGTACAACTAAAACCAAATTGAAAACTAGATTAGCTGAACATAAATCTGACGAAAAACACAAACATCCTTCTTCTCAACTGCATTAACATTACACTGTTACAATTTAGATCATTATCCAGATTTTGAAAATATTACTGTATTAAATACAGAAACAAATTATAAAAGACGATTTATGTTAGAAATGTTACAGATTATTAATGTACCGATAGAAAAGAGAATTAATTTTAAAACAGATACATACAATGTAGCTCAAAATTACAGACATTTAATTTAGAAGAATAAGTTTAGAAACTAAAAATATTACATATAAAATTTTTCATTTAAAGTTTTGCACACCATGATCTCTAAAAGCCTTAACAAAAATGGAGCCATTACCTGTCACGGTCAGAACATGTTTTTACTGTTAAGGCCATAGGATTCGTTTATCTCTGAAATTAAATGCGCTATGTTTTCTGCCGAGTGAGTTCCCTTAAACCTCCTGATTTCCCTTGAAGGTCTAGTGTTAGCCAGTGACATGTGTAGCCAAAGAAACTTCTCTGGTTCCCAGACCAAATATCTGCCGTTGTACAGAAATATTCAGCAGAAGAAATATCTGCTTTTATTTTTGTACATTGGCTTTGGTAGGAATCTTCCAACTTTTTCATTGCTGTTTGCCTGTACATTGGTTTCAGACCAGTGCCCTCAAATATAGAGGCAAAAGTCTGTCTGTCAACGACAGAAACAGGCAACGCTGCATCAACAACAAAATTTAAGACTTTCTTGTTGAAGTAATCTTTTACTACTAAAGACTGATCAGTATTGGCCAACTTCAAATTCCTATATTTTTGGTAAATATCAGCGTGTTTTATGTTAATGTGTGTAAGAAATTTAATTTGGCGTCCACATGCCACGCATTTGGCATGAGTTGACTCCTTGTTGTTTATAGAAACCTATGAAAATTATACTCAATAAATATATATGTCGATTGCACAAAAACATCATGATCTACTAGCACGGACACAAACACTGAAACAAACGAACATACATACTTTTATAAAATCAGTATAAAACTCTGACTTTAAAATAATTTTTGTTGAAAAATTATTATCCAACCGCCGCTCCTTTGCATTATCGCGGCACTCGTCTGTCGCTTTCCTTTTGCGAGAAATTTCTTCTGGCGAATATTTAGGATCAGCAACCTCATCATCTGCTGAAAAATCACTTTTACTGCAGTCCAATAAATTTTGCGTCATCGTCACTTAACAGAATAAATATAAAAATTCACTTCAAATATACAAATGTACAAATAAACATATGAAATAGGTTTATGAAACTGATTTGTTATATACAATTTCTTTTTAAATTTATTGGCACCGATCTGTGTGTTTTTAATATTAAAAGATTAGATTGTAATGTTAAAAATGTAGATATTTCAATTTCCCAATAACAATTTTATTTATGCCATTTAGTTTCATATTATGTAGCAAACCTTGAAAAATCATTAAAATTTAGTAAATTTATTACATATATCAATAATTTTGATGTATTTTTTCTTTTTGAAACCCATGTTACAGCTGATAGACAGCACTTGTTTTCGTCATATTTTAATAATTATTGTTTACATTGGATTGCAGCTTCGAAAACGCATAGAGCTGGTCGTGCTAGTAGTGTCTGTTTATATGGTTTCAAAAAAATCTTAAAAATACTTATGATTTTAAATTTTTAAACATCTTCAATAACACGGTATTAAGCGCTAAAATTGAAGGTAATATGTTTTACTTTATCCCAACTTATTTAAACTGCACTAAATGGAATAATGAATTCGAAAAATTTGAAGAATTTGTACAGGAACTTGATGCTTCTAATTTTTTTTATTGTTGGTGATCTAAATGCGAGAATTGCAAATGAACAAGTTTTAGATAGTAACTTTTTGAAAGATCTACCATATATTAATAAATCTAGATCTTCAAAAGACAAAGAACTTAATGCACAAGGCAAAAAATTGATGAATCTTATTGAAAATGTCGGTGGGAGTGTGCTTAATGGTAGAACTGGTAACGATGCTCTAGGAGAATTCAGCTTTTTGGGGTTATGGGTAGTTCTGTTATAGATTATTGTATTTGTTCACTTAACTTTTTACAATATGTTGATGATTTCTTTATAGCATCCAAGCCGTTTTCTGACCACATGCCACTATGCTTAAAAATTAAATCATCGTGCCGTGTTGTTAATACTAATGAGAATAATACAATTCAAAGACTGCGTTGGAACAGTAAATTGACTGATAACTACAAGGATAATCTTTCTTTACTTGCTAGCAATGTTGATCTACAATCTAATGAAACGGTTGATGAATTGGTTGCACATCTATGTGACAAAATAAAGTTGGCTAATGTTACTAAGGTAAACAAACGTTACTTTGAACCCAAGCAGAAATGGTTTGATTGGAAATGTGCCCATGCTAGGAAATTTATGCTAAAGAAGCTTAGGCGATACAGGAAAAAGCACAATTCGGTAAACAAATCTCGATATTTTGCATCTAGAGCTTGCTATCTTAAGATATGTAATAAAAAGAAAATAAATTTGTATAATAACAATATTGACCAACTAAACAAGGTGAAATGTAGCAGTGATTGGTGGAAGCTATCCAACTCCATGAAATCGCGTTCATATTCTGTTAAAGGTTCACTAAATTCCGACGATTTTCGTTCTCACTTTAGTTCGTTACTGCAGGCAGATGTTGATTCCCATATTTTATTGACCCGATCCTAGACTCACCCATGGAAATGGGTGTTTAATGTTTTAAAATCACTTAAGGATAATAAATCTCCTGGTCAAGATGGTATCTGTTATGAATTTTATAAAAATGCTCCTAATTCCATTATTAAAGAAATGTTATCTGTCTTTAACATAATTTTCCTACATGAACAAATTCCATCTAGCTTCCGAAAATCTATACTGATACCTCTCTTCAAAAAAGGTGATCCCAATATCCCATCAAACTATCGAGGGTTATCGCTGATTAATACCTCATGCAAAATATTTAATACCATTATACTGAATCGTTTAACGGAATGGATAGATCGTAACATGATTCTGAATGAATTTCAAGCCGGATTTAGAAAGAATTATTCAACCGTTGACAACATTTTTAACCTCGTTAATATTGTGAACTTAAACAAAGCAAACAATAATAACACATATGCTTTCTTTGTTGATTTTTCGTGCATATTTATACGATTCCTCGTAAAGGTTTATTTTACAAGCTCTCATGGCTTGGTATGTCGTCGAAAATAATAAGAATTTTACAGCACTTGTATGAAAATACGGAAAGTTGTATTTGGGATGGAAACTCTTACTCTGATCCATTTGCAGTTGAAATAGGTGTAAAGCAGGGTTGTGTATTAAGCCCCCTATTATTCTCATTATATGTTAATGATTTGGCAGATGAGTTACCTGGGGGTGTAAATATTGCGGATGTTAATGTTAATATACTTCTCTATGCCGACGATCTTGTTATATTATCAGATACTCCACTAGGATTGCAAAAAATGATTGATTGTTTGTACAATTATTGTACAGCGTGGTCCTTGAAAGCTAATCTAGACAAATCTAAAATAGTGGTATTTCGTTCCGGTACTAGAATTTCTTCAAATTTAAACTAGGTTTTTGGTGGTGATAATATTGAGATTGTAAATAGTTATAAATATCTTGGTGTAGACATTACATATAATCTCTCTCACAGAATAATAAGCTTAAAATATTTCAAGCAGCATCCAGATCTATTATGTTACTAGCTGACCCGGCAAACGTTGTTCTGCATTCAAATTAAATTTTCAGTACGATTTCTCGCCTTGTGCCTGTCCCAATTGTACACCGTTGATTGAGTTGGTCAGTTTCATTACCGATAAAATATATTTGCAAAAATTTATAGTCATCATTAGGAAATGGTAATAGCGAGCCTGCTCGATGGTATATTTGTCCCTGAATCTATAATGTTTGTGGAATAAAATTGGATAAATGATTGGAATATTTGAAAATGTCAAATGTTTCACTGGAAATTCAATGCAAAGCAATCACCTTGAATGCCGGCATAAATGTATCTCTAATGATCTTTGTGGCACCAAAAGAAGTCATTTGAAAACATGAATTGTATGCTTGAATGTTCTGTAAAAAATGCTTAGATGCCGGCGATTCTCCAGTGAGCAAGGAATGTAATGGTTCTGGTGGCGGTTCCAATGTAGGCAGTTTCACTTTGCCACCGGAGCAGAACATGCCAGCTGTTTCTCCTCGAAACTTCGCTGCATTGCAATGCGTACAAATAATCTCCATTGCTCCAATAGAAGCATGCAGGCTGTAGTCGCAGTCAGGATCGTAATTAAAGCCAACATGTTCCATTTGATCGCGAAGACGAAGCGGAATTCTGCCTTGGCGATAATTTGGCCGTTGATTGTTTGCGGATTCAGCTCTAAACTGTGCTCGCCGCTCTCTGTACACTGCTCTACCTTGGGCATTTACTTGAGCGCGTTGCTCTTCGCTTTGATTTCTTCTCCATATTGACATTCGATGTGCATCACGCGTATGCCTGCCAACCATATTACGTGTACGTAGTCGAGGCATTTTCTAAAGTATTCTTTTCGAATAAATGTAGTAAATCGATTTAATTTAATATGGAAAAAACACAATGTTGCGATGTCAATGTTTTTTTAATAATTGTAAACATTCGGCAGCTGTTTCTGTTTATTTATTAGTAAAAAGGCAGGACTGCCAATCTTGCGTCAAAACAATAAGAAAAATCCGAAAAAATACTTGAAACCAAACAGAATTAATGTTTTTTTTTTTTTTGCAAAACGCGCAAAGATATACACACCCTCCACACAGACCCCAATCACCCCTGAAAATTTCATTGAAATCGGGCAAGCCGTCTAGGAATGATAAAAATTCGAAAAAAACACGTAAAGCCAAACAGAATTAATGTATTTTTTTTTTGTTTTTGCAAAACGCGCAAAGATATACACATTAAATTTCTTATGTGCACCCTCCACACAGACCCCAATCACCACTGAAAATTTCATTGAAATCGGGCAAACCGTCTAGGAGGAGTATGCGAACAGGAAGTTTTGCCACTTAATTTTATATATATAGAAGAAGAAGATATGCAGCGCAAGTGTGGGGTTACGTGAAATATGATAAGGTTGAAAAACTATTTAGATTTTTTATTAAAAAAATGTTGTATCTTCCTACCACTACACCAAATTACATTTTGTATATAGAAACAAACCTAGAGTCTCTATACATAACTACCTTAAGACTTCACCTAGACTATATTAATAAAATATTAAGTATGAATCCTTACAGATTACCTCGTATTTTGGCATTAAAAATTATAGAGCAAAATATTTGTTGGGCTAAAGAGTGGGAAAATATCTGTCAACATATAGTACAGTTTACCCCTGATAACACTATATATCCACTTAGCAAACTAGTGGAAACCTATATTGGACCAACTCAAACTCAAGGAACGTAATGATTACTTAGAAAATGCAAAAAGTTCACAATTTCATGATTTATATTCTATACTGGACTACAATGTTTCATCATTATATACTTCAAATTTGTCTCCACGTGCAGTCAGTTTAATAATAAGGGCTAGAGGTAGCTTGTTAGATTTGAATGCAAAGTCTTTCAAAAATAACACGGTTGGTATTTGCACAATGTGCAATTTAGATGCTCCGGAAAATACTTTTCACTTTACTGGTGTTTGCCCATTGTACAAAAAATTTAGAATACAATATTTTGGTAAAACCATTCTAAATTTGAATGAAGTTATATGTATACTAAATGGCCTAAATTTGTTCTCCCTGTTGTTTAAAATTTAAAAGATTTATTTTAAATGAATTTGTTTTTTAATGTTCCATGAAAATATTAACTTATAATTTATCTTATTTTATTAAAAATTATATAAAATCTATACTTTGTAAACAAAATTTACTTTCCTAGAATTGTGCCAATCTGGCGTACAACAAAATGTTATGCCATATATAGATTTAGATATTAAACATATTGTAAATGAATTAAATATGTACATACAAAAATCTATTAATAAATAAATAAATAATAATATTAAAAGAAATAGAAAAAAAATCTAATATAGCTAACGGTCGCCCTAATGATCATGTGTGCAAAAGTTAACAAACATGTGCCAATTATTATAAGTAAACAAACATGAAAGTTGATGAAACTTATTATATAGAGTTGCCAATAAATAATTAATCCTCTTTAATCCAAAAAATTAATCGATTAATATTTTAGATTAAATGTATTAATCGTAGGATTATTTTTAAAAAATAAATTAATCCTAATAAATCCTCTTTAATCCTGACCTAAATTTAATTCTAATCGATTATTAATCTATAAAAATTAAGTCAATTTTAATTAATCGATTAAATTAAAAAAAAACAAATTAATTAATTGATTATTAATTTTAATCCAAATTTAACAGCTCTGTTTCAAATAATTATCATACATAAATTATATACATATGCATGTACATATGTATTTCAAAATGTGAATAAAATAAAATTATAACAATTCATTATTATAATTTTAAATTAAACAATAACAATAATACATACAAATGTATCGTTGGTCTCATGTAGAAAGGCCCTAACTCGCTATTTTTTCGAAATTTGTTTTTTTTTGCGATTCCAATGCATGTAACGACGCAAATACACCTCCTCACAAAATTTTATTGCAATAGTGTAAAAAATAACGCTTTTATAAAAAGTTACATGTTGAATATTACACTTTCTATTATGTTTTTACCTTCTCCTGTAAAGTTTCAAATATGCGAGTTAGGGCCTTTCTACATGAGACCATCGATATATATGTTGCGAATTACTTCATTACACGTGTAACATACAGCGGTTTAATTAAACAGACAATAAAATTAGTACCGAAACGACCTAGGAAAATGATTTTGGCTTTTTGAGAAATCGTGGACCGATTCCTACCATTTTCTACAGGACTGGTCCTTCTATATTAAAAATAAAGTGTGCAAAATTTTATGACATGATTTGCATTATATTTGAAGAAAATAGCATTTTAACCATTTTCAGTAAATTTTAGTAAAAATTTTATTGTACTGTATGTGTTTTCGAAGCTCTATCGTGCCTTCAACAAACGGACCGACGGATGGACATGGCTAGATCATCATAGAATCTTATAAGGATAAATAGACTTTTGGGTTCTACGACCATTATTTCGATGTGTTACAAACGGAATGACAAATGTAATATAACATTTATATATTTGGTGGTTGGTATTAAAATAACTAGACTTGGTGAAAATGGGGGTATATAACTGTATATAACTTTTGGTTCTGTGATAATTTTTACGCAATTATTTTTTTACTACAAAAAACGACTTCCTACCAACAAATGACTTCCCGGAATGTGGCTCTCTCTGGGACTGCCCCTGTTGGATTCCAAGTTCAAAACTTAAACTTGACAACACTTCCTCTGTTGAAATGTGAAATTTCATTACAATCAGAATAACCGTTTTTAAATTACAGATTTTTTTCCAACTTTACATGCATTTATAACGTTTGAGTTACCCTGGTCGCAAAAGTAGAGACTCGTTTTTAATACACAGTCACAATTAACTTACAACCGTAAGAATATTTGTTTAACTTACCCATTTATCGTCGTTTCAACTATGTGTATGCATATTTAAACGTTCATGAATAATGCGGACAATTTATTTCATAAATAATTGGTAAATATTTTTACACTACATTAATACATCCGGCAAACAAATTGTGCAGCCACCACCCTTGGAAACAGATTTAATGTTTTATGTTAAGAATTTAATAACTTCAGCAAACTTGCCCCTGTCTTTGTCTGTGTTGTCCCGTCCAACTTTAATCGGTAGAAAACTTTTCATATGCTGTTAGTAGCCTTTAAACAACTTTTATATTTCTTTTACACTAAAATATGTCTACACATTTTAAATTTATTTTTGTAATAAACTAAGGAGCCAACCAGCCAAAGGTGATAGGAACACCAACACCTGGAGTCCATGGAGAACTTAGGTTAATAAATATAATTATGTACAATTATTACTTTGTAAACCACACCGACAACAACAAAAACATCAACATTTACAACCAACATCACATCAATGGTAATGACGTTGGATTATTTATGATATTTCATCATCATCATGAAGAACACCTTTATCGTCGTTACTATCTAAGAAGGAGAGGTGTTAAATTGTATCGGTTAATTTCCTTCCGCTGTCATCCGGCAAACAGGCGCACAACTAGAGTCTGGGAAATAAGACATAAACTCATCAATTTGCACTGTTTATCTCTTCTTATGCTTTTTATTTAGAACATTTTTTAATAGTCTTCCTATGAATTTTTCAAGCGGATTATCTGTGTTTATATTTACTTGCGCCATTAGCATTTGAAGCGTAGTGAAATGAGTGCTAGTGCGAAAGCAGCGCTAAATAATTTCGTTGTTCTTGTTTTCTTCATAATGCTTACAAATTGAAAATAATTTACGGCAATATTCATTGAATGGGTGGCTGGATTCGTAACAATTTTTAATACCTCCCATATCTCATTGAAATGGTAGATATTGGGATGCATTTCGCAACAAGTAATTTTTTTATCATCACAAATTACTCTTCAATATACTTACTCGTATGTATTAAGTATGATGGATCTAGAATTGAACATTGCGCCAATAGTAGGCATAATCCGGAAATTTACACTAATAACTTTGAATTCCTTCTTGCTTTAATTACTATTGCTTTGATACTAATCATCATCTAACGAAATGTGTTGAAAGAGATTGGCTTTTGGCCAAATTATTATAATTTTACATATATGTATGTATATCAGTGATGGAAAAATTAAAAATTGAAATGGTACTGACCTTCAGCAAAAAGAGTACTTTTCAACAGTTTGGTACGTACTTTTTAGGAAACATATTTTTTTCAAAAATAAAATTAAAAATCCATTTAAAAATAATTCAAAAATAAAATTAACTCAGTTTAATAAAAAAACTATTATAACAAACTAAAAATTAATTAATTTTTATGTAAAAATATTTATTTGTTGTGGGTTAAGATAATAAACATGCCTGTATTTTGTTAGTGTTAATGCCATGTCATGAATAGATCGTTCACCAATATGTTTAAACTTTAAAGTTTTCAAACTCATATGATACACAAAAAATCTCAAACAAGAAATGAGAATTACAAAAATTTACGAAACAAAGGCAATTTAAAAACTTTATCAAAATAGTATCACAAACAGTTTTAATTATTTATTCATCTGCTTACTTTTGTAGCTTAGCTTATCCCAGATAAAATAAATAACATGAATAACGAATTTGTGCATTCCATATGATCGTGTTTCAAAGCCAATGTGGTCAATGATGATTATAAAAATAGTAACGCTGGATTTCTAAACAGCGAACAAAGCAAAACAAACAAAGAGTACTAATTATGATGTGGGGGTACTGTGGTATATTTGTTGTGAAAAAGTACTGAAAATAGTACAATAGTATAGAATTTTCCATCACTGACTGATGTAAATACAGTTTTTGAAAATATAAACAAGGAAGAAAATATAGTTGGTCAAGCACGACCAAGTACATGAGCAAAAACAGTTTTCCTCGAAAATATTCAAACGTAAACCTAATATGGGAGCTATGACTAAATATGGACCGATCTTTATAAATTTAGATGAAATGTACCTATGAAACTTGTTTCGTTGAATCTTATTTAGATGACAATATTTTTAAGATTTTTATGTTCGTTAAAATGACTTTCGGTAGTAGGGCTTCTATAAGAGCTATGGTAATATATTGACCGATCTGCACATATTTTTTTGTTGTGATTTGAACTTATTTGTAGCAAATTTTGAGTCGATATCAATAGCATTTATGAACGTTTAAGTCCTACTGGAACTAGGTGAAATAATTGAAAGTTTCCAACCAGTTACAATAGGCTTCATTATTGGACCGAAAATTTTATCGAAATATCTGCAAAATTGCGACCTGTATTTCGTCCACAAGGTTACATGGACAGCCGGAAGGATGAGCGGACATTGTTAAATCAACTAAGGAAGTGATTCTGAGTTGATATTTTTTGGCGTTATAAGCATAAGCACAAATTCAATTTATGCTCCCCACTACTGTAAAACCGGGAACAGTAGAAAATTTAAAAGAACACACAACGCAACGTATGTACGTACGACATATTTATATTCATACATACGCCTACTCAAACATAACAAAATTAAATTAACTACACAAATTCACTGCACAAATTCTAATGATTGCTAAAATTTGCATTTTTGCGAATTTGTCTGCCCCCAATATAGTCTAGCCAAAATGGAGACATATTTTTGTAAAATACACAACAGCTGATTTATATAGTAATAGCTAATATAGCCTTTGTTAGAATACGACTTGTTATTTATACATAAAGATGTAAATGCACCCAGGGTTACCAGATAATTTTCAATATCCCGATAAAAAATCGTCGTAGTAGTAAAAATTCAAATTTATATATGTATATGAAAACAAGTAAGAGTTTATATTCGGCTGTACCGAGATTTATAAGAGATTTATGCGCATTTAAGTGATCATCTTAAAATTTGGTACGACAATTTAAATGTATATTCTGATTATGCTTGTCAAATTTCAACTTGGTAAGAGATTTATGCGAATTTTAGGGCTTTTCGGAAATGGACTTTATATTGGGGCTACGGTCAAATATGAACCGATCATCATTGTATTGAGACGGATGATTTTTATATATGTATGGACAATTTGTGTTGAATTTAAATCTGATAGCAGTTTTTACAAGGGATTTATGGTCATTTAAGTGATTTTCGGAACGGGACTTTATATGGGGTCTATGGTCAAACATGGACCAAACAAAACAAAAATTCGTTTTGCAGATTCTTTTTACATGATATATTTTGATGCTGAGTTTGGTTTTACAGATATTTATTTATCATTAAGCCATATTTCGGGAAGATATTTGTATGGGGCTGTGAGAAATCATGAAACGATTCTTACTATTTTCCTTACCCTTTCTTCTTACGTCTTACGTCTAACGTTGACCATAGACCCCATATAAAGTCCACATCTAAAATTCACCTAAATCTGGTAAAAATATAGTTTCCAGGTTAAAATTCGGCATAAATAATTCTTAAAGATATATAAATTGTTGTACTAAATTGTATGATGGTCGGTCCATAACTAGTCATAGCTCCCATATAAGGACCACATCCGAAAAAGTTTTTAATCTTTATATATACATATGTTATAAATATCGGTAGCGACTCAAAACTTTATATATATCATTTAAATATACACAAAAATCATTTCAAAAAATGTTGTGAATTTTGGTCCATATTTGACCGTATTCCCCATATAAAGCCCTCTTCCAAAAATCACTTCAATACTCATAATTCTCTTATAAATAATGGTAACGATCCAAAAGTTTACACGGATCATATGCATACATGCCAAAATCAAAATGCTCGATTTTAAGAATATCGGTCCGAATATGGTCCACTTCGAAATTCATTTTAATACTTATATGTATCATAAATATACCGTTATTACGTTGGAATTCGACGTGAGATATCCTCATATGCATTAAATTCACTGTTCCAATATTTAAGAAGTTCGGCCCATGATTTGTCATAGCTGCCATATAAGAACCATTTCCGATAAACAATTTAACAATGTATAATAAATATCGATATCGAACCAACTTCAATATGGATCAGAAATTTTAATCCAGAAATCATATTAATATCGGTTTACGGCAATTATGCTACTGGATTTTGTAGCTGTCAGACAATAATAGCTCCTGAATTAAGTCCACTTTCGAGCGTAACAACCAACCATACAACTCTTCTAAATAACGTTATTGAGATGAAATTCAACCATATAATCATAAAATATATAGAAATCACATTAGTGGATACTGGATTTAGAAGCCATCGGTCCATAATTGGTCCACTTCTACTATGCCATCCATAAATCTCTTGTAAATAATTTTATTGAGATGAAATTCATCCACAAGAAGCCTCACCTTATATCTTCTAGTCCTAAAACCGGTGTATTTTTTCTGTTTCTTATTACGTTTAGGTGGAGGGTATTTAAGATTCGGCACAGCCGAATATTGAATTCCATACTACTAATGTATTTCCTTTATAGTGATGCAGAAGTGCTACATAAAATGTCAATGTTCCCACCTTTTACCTCTGTATCTATTTTTCCTCTACTGATAAGAAATCCATTGTTGTTGTTTGTTGTTGTACCCAATTATATGTTTGGGAAAATGACTTATTCGAGTATTTTTCTTATAAACACTTCATTTGTATTTAGTTCAAGTATTTAAAAGAAATCAATTTTCTTACGAAACCAAATTAAAGAAGTGTTTTATTGGTTCGGTTTATGAGAGATTTGAACTGTATGTCGTAAATAGACAATCGCTTGAATATTTGCGTTCCTTTTGTGACATTTAAAAGTTGTTTTTCATTTAAACATTGTCCAGTTAATGCTCTATACGTGACTGCAAAATTTCAATTGTATTCCACATTTGTCGACTTACAATGTAAAATTTTATGTTTAAGAACAATGTGTGTCTATCACTCTTGTCTGACTGGTTGAATTTGTGGTTCGTATTCCTTCTCTGTCTTTAGTTCTTCATTATACCCTACACCACAATAGTGGAGAGCGTATATTGGATTTGTGCTGATGTTTGTAACGCCCATCAATATTTATATTGTCCAACACCGACTTTAAAGTACACCGATCGACTTAGAATCACCTCCTGAGTCGATTTAACAATGTCCGTCCCTCCGTCTGGCAAAAATAAGTTTCATATGTACAGAAATGATGACACCCAATTTTATTATGATCGGTGCATAATTAGTCAAAACTCCCATATATGACTCTCTCCGTAATTCACTTTTACCTCCATAAATCTTTTAAAAGTCTTTATATTGAGATAAAGTACAACATACATAATATTTATATTCACAGAAATCATGACACTAAATTTTTGGATGATCGGTCCATAATAGGTCATATCTCCCCATTTCTGAAAACTGTTTTATACATTTACTGGGTGTAGGGTATTATATGGTCGGGCTTGACTGACTATACTTTCTTACTAATTTTATTTGCGTATTCGTTGATATTTGCATACGTGTACAAGTGGGTACTCACTTTACACATGCAGTCACAGAAACATTTTTTAAAGATTCACATTTTTATGAGTCCCTATAAAAAAATAAAAAAAGAACAATTCAAGAAACTTACAACAAGTGTCACTCAAGTACATTTAAATCACACTTAGCGGCCATTTGTGGTAATTTGCGTTCAAATATTTAGGGCCAGACGCTAAAGGGGCATTAATCCCTTTTTTATTTAATGGTCTGTCGTCATTTCATTTCAATTCAAATTGTTTCATTTAACAGTTCTACACACACACGCACAAAACACAACTCATGCATACAAGATTCATGCCTCGCATATATGAAATACTATTCATTCCGTTACTCTTCTTTGTATCTCTTAAATACAATTATTTAACTGTAAAAGTACGTACATATATAGGAGGGCAATCTAGAAAGATCTTATACAGTCAAACCTCGATATAACGACCTTCACTATAACGAATTCCTCGATTTAACGAATTTTTTGAAATCCCCTACAACGCTCCATAAGATTTAATACAAAATAAACCTCTCTATTACAAATAAATTTGTCAATAGCCTCGTTATAACGAATTTTCATTCACTGCAGACTAACGAAATAGAAAGAATTATTTACCTCTATTTAACGAATTTTGTCAACTTACAACCTTTGCATAACGATTTCCATCAATTAATCCAAATTATATGAAACAGATACACACAAAACAAGTAAGAAAGTATAATCGGTAAAGCCCGACTATATAATACCCTACACCCAGTACATGTGCAAACACTTTTTCAGAAATTTTGGCTATATAGGAGGGAGCTATGACCTATTAGGGACCGATCATCCAAAAATTTAGTGTCATGATTTCTATGAATATAAATATTGTGTATGTAAAACTTTATCTCGATATAAATACTTTTAAAAGATTTATGGAGGTTAAAGTTGATTACGGGGAGGGTCTTATATGGGAGTTTCGACTAATTACGGACCGACCATTATAAAATTAGGTATCATCATTTCTGTATATTATTTGTGTCGAATTTTATTTGATTACCAACATTCTTAAAAAATTTATGATCGTTAAAGTGATTTTCGGAAGTGGGCCTTATATGGGAGCTACGACTAATTATGGACCGATCACAATAAAATTGTACCGTATTATTTGTATACATATGAAATATATTTGCGTTAAATAATATTTGGATACCAACATTTTTGAGTGAGTTATGCTTTTTAAAGTGATTTTCGGAATTGGGCCTTATATGAGAGCTACGACTAATTATGGACCGATCTTCACGAAATTTGTAGATATGATTTAGCATCATTTATTATTTATTTTTGGTGAAATTTGTTTGCATACTTGCATAATTCAAAGATTTATGATTATTTCGGGAGGACATTTGTATGGGGGCTAGGTGAAATAATGGACCGATTTTCACCAGTTTCAATCCCATCCATCCTTGGGCCGAAAAAATATCACGTACCAAATTTTATCCAAATATCTTCAAAATTGCGACCTGTACTCTGCGCAGAAGCTTTGGACAGCCAGCCAGCCAGACGGACGGACGGACATCGTTAAAGCGACTCGGAAAGTGATTCTGAGTCGATTGATATACTTTAAGGTGGGTGTTGGACCAATATTTCTGGGCGTTACAAACATATGCACTAATCCAATATACGCTCTCCACTATTGTGGTGTAGGGTAAAATTATTGTGTTTGCAACGACAACGTCTCCAGCAAACCAACATTCTTAGTCGACAGCAGTATGCATTATACTTACGGCTGAAATATTCGAAGAACAATTTATTGTTGCCAAGAGCAGTTTTTCTTCAAATGTGTTTTGATTTATTAGCGGAAATCGTTTGCTATCACATAGTAAGCAGATGATGATTAATATACAAAATTTTTTATTACCTCGTTAAAACGAATAGAAGTGCAACTTCACCTCGATATAACGAATTAATCGATATAACGTTTTTTTTCTAATCCCCTTAAGATTCGTTATACCAAGGTTGAACTGTAGTTTGTTCGTAACAAAACTTTGTTTCTAACAAATACATCTATCACTGAATTGCCTTGGCAGGATCGCCATATAATGTTAAATGATTATGGTTATTTATTCCTATAGCCCAATTCTATATTTTAAATAGCTGTGTGGGGGTAACCTGTAGGCGTTCAAAAGAACTGCCAAAATGTTGAGAGCTTTGGAAAATAAAACACAGGCACTTGTGCCGAATTGGAATTACTAAATCAAAGTCTCTGTTTATTTTTAGTTTATTGGTTCTTATATACTACTTTTACAAATCTAACTTATTATCTAGTATTGAGTGATTTTTAGGAATCACTCAATTTATTTTTATTCTTATTGCACTTATCTCTTATTACCGACATACGGTCACCAGATACCTACGTATAAGTGAAAGAATGCGGTCACAAGTTTCTGATTAGTCAGTGCCGCTAGACTGTCACTTGATGCCAAATGTTCAAACACATTGTGATGTGTGTGACATTCACTCTACAGTATCTGAGACAGTATGTTGGGAATTCAATAGTAGTGTTAGGTATGCAGTGTACGCTTAAGGAGTACACTTTAAAATTCTATGATAAGAACTTTGCAGCTCACCTGTACTAACGTGTGCAAGTTTAAAAGAGGTAGTTATGATCATGGGTGTTCACTTTAAAATTTCACTGGATTTCAAGGATCGTTCCAAATACGTAGTTCTCTAATAGTTGAGATCTAAAACTTAAATATAAATATAAATGTATTTGAAAATGGGGCTAATTTTCACAATGTCTGGTAATTTTGTATCGCAACGATATATACAAATTATTTGAATCGACGAAATACCATAAAAAATTTATTAAGAACGACTTTTCAGACTGTGTTGGTGATTGGGATGACATGGATGGTAGTTGTTGCGCATATTTATGTGCGAATTGGTGAATTTAACGATTTTATGGATTTAAACTAATAAATTTTGTGCAACTGCTAAAGGAGTGTCATAAAAATATTTCGTCTCAGTGGCTAGAATAAAGAATTAACTCGGTGTGTTTTTGATAAAGATTTTTTTATTACAGGTTTACATCAAAAAACACAATTCGTATATTACAATACATCTTTTCGAGTTGAAAATGAGAAAATCTAAATTAAAATTGTGTAAATTGTACTGAAAATATTCAAAATGTAATACGAACATAATTATTCTATATGCAAATAAGATTAATAAGATTGATTATGATTCTAGGACAAAATATAAATAATAAAGATCTTACTAATAAATTACAAAAAGTAAATAGTGATATTGTTTTTTTTAAATAGATACCGAGAAAATACACCATTTCAAGTTGAGAAAATAAAATTTGTAATTCAGAAAAAGAAATTGATATTGAGAAACCCAAATTAATATTGAGATCATACAAATTTTCAATTCAGAAAAGCAAATTGCTATTGAGAAAACCCAAATGGAAATTAAGAAATGTAAATTAATACATATTGAGAAAATTAAAAATTGGATTTTTTTTTAAATGGTTTTTATTTGCAATCTATTTTACAAAAAAAACAAGTAAGAGTGCTATATTCGGCTGTGCCGAATCTTAAATACCCTTCACCTAAGCGTAATAAGAAATACAGAAACTACACTAGACTATTATATCCTAATTCTGTGTTTTCTATTCAGTCTCAGTGTAAATTTTATTAGTATTTGATATATTGTTTGAAAGACAATTTTACGACCAACATAATTTATATTAAATATTTTGAAATTTTGTCTAATTTTCACCATTTTTAATTGATTTAATTACCAATTCTTACCATAATTTACAGAGTCTGTCTGATGTTCATATTAATCTTCAGTGTAATTTAACAAACAGAGTAAAAAACAAGTAAGAGTGCTATATTCGGCTTTGCCGAATCTTAAATACCCTTCACCTAAGCGTAATAAGAAATACAGAAACTACACTAGACTAGAATATCCTAATTCTGTGTTTTCTATTCAGTCTCAGTGTAAATTTTATTAGTATTTGATATATTGTTTGAAAGACAATTTTACGACCAACATAATTTATGTTAAATATTTTGAAATGTTGTCTAATTTTTACCATTTTAATTGATTTAATTACCAATTCTTACCATAATTTACAGAGTTTGTCTGATGTTCATAATAATCTTCAGTGTAATTTAACAAACAGAGTATAAAAAAGGGGTACAATTCGGTTTTAGTGATTTTGTTAAAAAAAAAAAAAAAACAAATAGGGATTTTAGAAGAGATACCAGCAAAAAACATTTTTTTGGCGGCCACGCTTATTTTCGAGGGGGCGGGCCCTTAAAGTTGAAAATATATAGGCCTATATCTCGGGAACTACTGGGTGTCTGATAATTTGTAATACATTAAATAAAAGGTATTAAAAATACCTTTCCAACGATATATATCATGATTATAAAATATGGACCGAATATGGGTTAAATCCGAAAAGAATATTTTTTGACCCGAATTTTTGTTTTTTGGAAATGGTTCTATATGGCAGGTATGACAAATTATGGGCCGATCTTCTTAAATTTTGGAACAGTTATTTTCATGCATATGAGGATATTTCACGTCGAATTTCAACACAATAACGGTATATTTAAGATATATATTAGTATTAACGTGTATTTCGGTAGTGGACCTTATGTGGGGGATATTGTCAAATGTGGACCGATATTCTCAAAATCCTGCAGTTTGATTTAGGCATGTATGTAAATGATCCGTGTAAAATTTTGGATTTGTACCCTTATTTATAAGCGATTTATGAGTATTAAAGTGATTTTCGGAAGAGGGCTTTATATGGGGCATACGGTTAAAAATAGACCGAAATTAACAACATTTTGTGGGATGATTTTTGTATATATGTAAATGATCTGTGCAAAGTTTTGAGTCGGTACCGATATTTATACAATATATATAGGGAAAAATATCTTTTTCAGATGGGGTCCTTGTATGGGAGCTATGACCAGTTCTGGGCCGACCACCATAAAATTTAGGACAACAATTTATTTCTCTATAAAGATTATTTATGTCAAATTTTAGCCGTTTAGCATTATTTATATCTGTTTTATATGTATTTTAGTGAATTTTAAAAATCGACTTTAAATAGGGTCTATGGTCGACATGGACCGAACTAAAAAAAGAATTTCGTTTTGCGTTTTTTTTTCAATGAAACTTATTTCTGCTGAATTTTGTACTGATATTCCAATTTTACAGGCATTTATTTATCATTAAGCCATATTTCGGGAATATATATATTTGTATGGGGGCTATGAGAAATCATCACTATTTTCTGCACACTTTCTTCTTTTGTCATACAAACAACGTATTCAAAATATTATCTGCAATATATTTCAAAATATTGCAATAAAATGGGCAAAAAATATCAAATTTTTATGGAGGTTGTCTCACATATTTGTCCATAACTCTGGTTAACCTAAACCGATTTTGCTGATTTTAAATAGCAAATTTCTCGAAAACATGTCTGACAGAATTGGATCCCGTATATATCTTGGGACTTCAAAAAACTGATTTCAACATCCAGACAGAAAGACAGACAGAAGGACATGGCTTAATCGACTCCGCTATCTATAAGGATCCAGAATATATAAACTTTATTGGGTCGGAAAATTATATTGTGGAAATTTCACACGGAATGACAAACTTATATATACCCTTCTCATGAAGGTGAAGAGTATAAATATAAAAATATAAAAACAAAATATAATTAAAATATTAAAAATTCGCATGACTTTTGTTAAATTTGCTTTTTTAAAATTAGGTATATCGTGTATAAATCACAATGCTAATATCAATTTATTATTTCTCAATATCAATGTACATTCGCTTTCTCTGGCCAAAGGACGATTGGTACAGAAATGGGTCCAATATTTATTCAAGGTCCCATAAATGTCCTCCCAAAAAAGGATTTTATCGGTCATAAATGTTTGGTGTATACGCACAAGATTGCACCCTAAATAGGTATATATAACTTAATTTGTTCAGATCGGTTAATCGTACCTTTGACCCCATATAAGGCACACTTCCGAAAATCATATTAATGACCATAGATCTCTTAAACGTTTTGCTATCCAAATAAAAATATTTTACACAAATAGGTTTCATATATTCAAAAATGTCATTTCACATAATTTTGTAGGGATTGGAATATAATTAATTATAACTCCCATATAAATACTTTTCAAGTGTTGATATCAAGTTAAAATTTATTGCAAATAATATAAGCAGTAAAGCCATGCTAGTACATATATTTTGGGATGATCGATCATTAGCTCTCATATAGCGCCCATTGTAGATAAGGTATTTCATATATGGGTGGGCTTGACCGACTATATTTTCTTACATTTGTGCGCATACAACGTGAACATATTGTTTGGGGATAGCCTTTACAATTCATACATTTCTTCAATCCGTACGAAGTGTGCAAATACGCTAGATGCAGACAAAATAGTTACAACCAAAGACAATAAATCATTAGTAATTAAAAGCGAAACTGAAAACTTGCAAAACTTTTAAGGATTTGTGTAAAAAGTTTATCAACGTCTTGAAAGTTATGACGATGATGAATCCTAACACTTGTACATACACTGAAACAAACACACTCTTAACCAAAGCAAAGATTTGTGTATACACATACTATTTAACACACAAATTCAACCCATCATACCATTCTAGGAGCGCTCCGAAAAAGGAGTCAGAAAAGAGTCCAACAAAAGAGCATTTTTGGAGCGCTCCGAAAAAAGGAGTCAGAAAAGAGTCCAACTAAAGAGCATTTTCGGAGCGAAAGAAAAATTTGCTTGTTACTGTCCTGAGTCGACACGCAGTATGACTCAGAAATTCCACTTAATTATGTGTGTACCAAAGCGTTGTTGTCTTGTTATTTGTGCTTTGAACAAAAAAAAAACATAGCTGTACCACACAAGAATGATAAAAACAAGATTACACAGAGCTCAAGAAAAACCTCATAAAAGACTCTTTTCTGGCATTATCTAAGAGCTCTTTAAGACCCCAAAAAACCCTCATAAAAGACTCTTTTCTGACATTATCTAAGAGCTCTTTCTGACGGACCATTTTCGAATGTAATGACCCTCTTTTCTGAAGGTTTTCGGAGCAATTATGATTGTTTTTTGGGCTCATAAAGAGCGTTAACGCTCCGAAAAAGGTGTCAGAAAAGACTCTTTTCGGACTCATATGGCTTGCTGGGTACATACTTCCCAGTCTTTTATGAGGTTTTTCTTGGGCTCTGTGTAATCTTGTTTTTATCATTCTTGTGTGGTACAGCTAAGTTTTTTTTTGTTCAAAGCACAAATAGCAGGAGAACAACGCTTTGGTACACACATAATTAAGTGGAATTTCTGAGTCATACTGCGTGTCGACTCAGGACAGTAACAAGCAAATTTTTCTTTCGCTCCGAAAATGCTCTTTTGTTGGACTCTTTTCTGACTCCTTTTTCGGAGCGCTCCTAAAATGGTATGCTGGGTATGTACTCGTTTGCTGGAACTAGTTGAACTTTAGAATAACATTTTTAATGGCCACTTTTTATGTGATATACATATGTATATAGACCAGTGTTGCCAGTGAAATTACGAGAAAGATACATTTTAGTTTCCAAAAAGATAAATTTTTTCCCGAAAAGATACATTTTGAAAAAAAAAATTTGAAAATTCATTTTAAACATTTATTAACATAATATTTTTATTTCATATTTTATGAATATTGTAAAGACAATGATATATTAATTCATTTTTATATTTATTTAAGTCATAAATATTAGGTAGGTAATTTTTAAAAATACAGTAAGTCCCCTTTTACAATGCAGAAATTGAAAGGCAGACAGACGAAATTTTGTGGGCGAGGGGTTGAAGATGTTGGGTGTGTATTACACGGGTTTAGGTTAGTTCAAAAGAGAATGAGAAAAATGTCTGCTTTTCAGTTTCTACATTGTAAAAGGGGATTAAGCAAACTTTAAAATTAATTATATGTAACTATCTTTGGATGTTATCAAAACAAATTCATTTTTGTAAAAATTAATATACGAGTTAAGTCGTTTGTACTGATTTGTTTTAAAACTTCAATATAAAATGATTGGCAATTTTTTTAGTAAATCATATTTCTTATGCTGATCTTCTATTAGGGTAGCAAGCGAAGTATGAGCTAAAACACCTGAATAAATTTTTTCAATTAGTAAAAAATAATTTGGATTTGAAAATTCTATTTTCAAAGCATCTGTTGCCTTTACATAGTTAAATTCTAAATAGTTGCTAGCAATTCTTTTAATTAATTTTTCAACTTCAGATTGCAAAAGGTTTAGACGAGGCTTTTCCGCCTGGAATATTAGATTAAAATCGTTTAAAAGTTCCAAAGTGTATGACATAAATTCCAAATAAATTTTCGTAATGTCATTATTTATTTATTTATTTATTTATTTATTTATTTATTTATTTATTTATTGATTCTATTTCCTGTACAACAAGACTGAGTCTTACAGTTATAGCACAGGAACGTATTACGTTAAAAAACAAACTTGATGCAAGTAAATATAACAATATTGAAATAAAGTTAAAGTTTAAAAAAAGAAATTATAAATTATAAATTAAAATAAAAATAAAAATTATAAATTATTATTTAAAAAAAATTTAATAAAAATTTTTTGAAACTATTAGCATTATTACTCAAAAAAATATTTTATTTTTGTACATTTTTCGTACAGATTCAAGAGATACGAAAAATGTCAGGATTATACATGGTACCTGAAGTCATCAAAAGATACGAAAAATGTATCTTTCGTATACTAATGGCATCACTGATATAGACTGATAGGACAGACAACGCATTAATCAAGAGAAGAATATGCAAGTTCATTGGGAAAACTCTATTTATACCTATTAAGTTTACAAAATTCATCAAAATTTTATTTTTTTACTAGCCCCGGCTTCGCTCGGTATTTACTATTGATTTGTATTTCATAGAATAAGATGTATTCACAACCTGCCTGCTCTTATTTATTTGCAAATTTGTACAGCATACTTTAGGGGACTTTTTTTTTCAAATGTTGAATTTTTTCAGGAAAAAATCATAACTGGAGAATGGTTAGACCGATTTTGGATTTCAAAATCAACTAACCATCATCACTCCTCCCTGTACCTTCCCTAAAAATTTTATGGCAATCGGTCGAGCCGTTCTCGAGTTATGGAGTGACAATCAAAATGTACACTTATTTATATATATATAAGATATTTCGTATCAAGTGAAAAATCCGATGTATATATTAACAAAAAAACCTAAAAAGTTTAAAATCTTTATCTCAAATTAATAGCATATAAAGCAATTATGAAGAAACTGTGTTGTTTTTCTACCTTACGCGTTAAACAAAAAAGTAATCCTTAGGTGGTACTAAGTATCTGGAAGTTTTTTTTAGCCATCCTAATGAATGTATGCATGTGAAAAAAATAATATCTGTACATTAAAATAATCATATACACATTTATATTTCTCTCTCTCTCTCTTTATCACTCTATAACACTATTACACTGACTCGCGAGCAAACATATTCATACACATTTTATCCGATTGTGTTAGTGTATTACAGTTACAAGGTGGGTGTTTCTTAAAGTCATAAATAAAAATGACATTCATTCATCTTGAAGTAGTTGAGAATAATAGAAAAAATAAGTAATAAATGTTCGACAGCCATGACCTACTGTATAATGTCCTACACTTGATGCGATAATACAGTAATCAATAAAAATATAATAAAATGAATCAATTTATCAAAATATACTGCCTTTATATTGATCTAATCATGCCTTAATCTTTTATTTAAGTGCTTATCACAACAATATCGAAAAAATACAAGCCCATTTTTACCAAACCGTATAGTGGAGAGGGGGGCACGTTTGAACACGGGGCACCTTCGAAGAACGTTGATAAAATCACAGTTTAACATTTTTTCCGACCCTTAACTGAGCTTTTCAGATGGAAATCTTGTTTTCTAGCAACGTCAACAACTTTTGCTAGTTTTTTCAGTCGTCGACCGAATGTAGTTGTGTGAACAAGCTTTCGCAGTGCTATTGTAAATTTTTTTATTTTTTTTTTTTTTGTAAGAGTGTAAGAACGATTCAGTGATCGTTTTCTTTCGTGAAAGAAATTTATTGCAGTCCAAAATTCATTTCAAACAAAATTAAGTTAAGTTATTTGATATTTATGTAGAAAAAAATATTTATTATAAATTTCTGTGAAATGGCATGCCAGTTCAGGTTTGAAAAAAGAAAAAGGGGGCACCTTTGAACATGTTAATTTATCAACCGAAGTACCAAACATTGTTGATTCTCGAGCTCGAAAAAACTTTTTATTTTATCAAAAAAAAAAAGGTCGAAGAAATCATAATTTAATTTAATTGTTGATTCTCTCTTATTTTCTGAAAATGACAAATCCAACGCTGATCATAATGCTTTAAAGGAAAATGTAATGTCACCTGAAATCGCAAGGCCTTTTCCGTCTTAATACTATAAAACTTATTTTTGATCTGAATTTTTTTTATTTTTTAATTGTTAATGTTTATGTTTTTCTTAATAAATAAATCGAATTTATTATATATATAAAAAATATAACTGTTTATGTTATTTTTGGACATAAGCGCTACAAGAAAAAATTGCCGTTCAAAGCTGCCCGAGCCTAGTTCAAAGCTGCCCCGTATGGGGGGGGGCACATATGAACACAATGACGTCATCCATTAAAAAAATAAAAAAAAATTTTAAATCGAACTAAAAATAAATTACTTGTAGACCTAAACTAAAGTTTATTTCCATACATATAAGTTAAATTATGTAAAAAGTCAATAATTCAAATATATAAATTTGTATGTGGCTTGAAAGCAAAAAGTGTTCAACGGTGCCCCCCTCTCCGCTACGCATGTCATATACAGTAAAGTACGGATAAATGCACATCGGGTTTCGCCCGACTTTTTGTGCACTTATCCATTCTTTGCATTTATGCTAACCTCGGATAAGTGCACAAATATTGCAATTATGCAAATATTACATAAGTGCACAAATATTGCAATTATATAATTATTGGGAAAAATAAATCAAAGAATTTTTAAAAGAGTTTATAGATTTTACTAGGCGCTAATATAGACACCATTCAAAATTTGAAACACAAAGAAGGAGTTAAAATATATATTTTTATATATTATTTTTAATATTTTTTTATAAAGAAAATAATAGGTAAAAATAATGCTGTTTGCAGGCCATATCCCAGACTTTTTAAAGGAGTTGGTGATATTGTCAAAAATAAAACTTTTATTAAATGTTTTATTAGCAGGTTCGGCCACATTGTAAATAGTAATGGCCTTGCCAGGATTCGTCCTCATCCAGTCAATAAATGTAATCTTTACTGCTGATTTAAATGGTACATACACGCCGACGTCAATCGGCTGAAGGCGATGGGAACAATGAGGCGGAAATGTTAGCATAACAATTAATTGCTTTGATCGAAACGTGGCTTACATGATTATCCATGATCAACAGAATTTTCTTCATTATTGAACAGCCCGAAGTATTTACTATGTGTTCCAAAACTCTTACAAATAATTCAGCTGTCATCCATCCATTTCTCGAAGATAATCCCAGACTTCCAGCAGGAGCACTATACAAAAAACTGTCTTTAAACTTAATTCGTGGGAAAATTAACACAGGTGGATGGGTTGTACCAGCAGCACTTACAATACCACAGAAAGAAACCAATTCACCACGTTCGCCAGAAACAATCTGGCCAAATTGCTTTTTACCTGTCGCTGCTATAACTTTTGGGGCCTGCGCTACAGTTGTATTCCCGGTTTTATCAATGTTAAACATGCAATTCGATAAAAAGCGGAAGCGTTAACGTGTAAACTTTGGTATGCAACGCTAAACTATTAACACATACATTTTTTTCTGTGATCAAGAGTGCAAATATAAAATCCTAAAAAATCATTTCTATTTTAGTTGTGCTTTTATGCATACAAAGTTGTACTAAAAATGTCTCTTGAGGCTTAAAATTATTATGCACTTATGCATTTTTTGCATTAATCCGTGTTGCACTTATCCGTGCATTTTTACATGATAAAGTATAAAAGAGGCTTATGGCTTCGCAACACGTTGCACTTAAGCGTTTTTTGCATTTATGCGTGTTGCACTTATCCGGTTTTTACTGTATTCGCATTTCCACAGAAGATTCGACGGGACCGAATCTAAAGAAGTTAATAAACAAATTTTATCTAACATACATACATATGTACATATGTATGTACTCGTACATGTATAAATTAATACAAAAAAATTAGAAGGTAAAAGTATGAACCATGACTTCATACCAATGGAAAGTTAAATCTTATAAGAAAACATTCGGTAGCTAAATAATCTCAATCTAACTAATGTCCGACCGTAGTAGTAGTCTTCTATTCTTTAGATTGTTTATGCAGAATATAATGATATAAATATATTAATTTATTTCAATGGATTCAATTTTTACAGACTTTTTAAAAAGTATATGAATAATAACAATTGTGTTTTTTTAAGCTAGATAGAACTTTAAATCGTAAAAAATAACACAAAAAATTTAATTGTAATCAAAATTTTTTTTTATTCGAAAGATCAATACGTGACATTAACATTTGAAAATGATTTCGGGCATATGGGCACCGCGGCTGTTCTTGACGTAACGCGAGCTCCGGCCTCATTTTTGAAGAAATAAGGTCCGATGATGCCACCCAGCAAAAACTACTGCTTCGCCCGAGGCGAGAGTGTAAGCGAGAGTTGTTGGTTGTTATTGTTATTCTTGCTTCGAAAAGCGCTTCCAAAAGGCATGATTTTTGTTCACGATGTCCCACTTTGGAGCTCTCTTTTTTGATATAAAACTGCGATTCTTTTAAAGCATCAAAAACGCAATAAAATCACGTCTCTTTATTGCGCTTCTTTAAAAGAATAAAAAATGCGATGAAATCATGCTTCTTTTCTGTGCTTCTTTAAAAGCATAAAAAATGCGCATATATCATAACTGTTTGATACCGATCTAGAAGAGCGTCAAGGATGCTCTGCACGCATTTTGTTCTTTTATTTCCTATAACTAGACATGTAGAAGTTTTAAAAGAATATTTTTTTAATCTTGTATACATATATACATATTGTAATTTATTTATTTACGTTTAAAAAAAGACAGTTTAAATCATATTTAAATATAAGATGGCTTAAAATTACAAAATATACATAAATTTAGAACATAAATGAGATCAATTCTTATTTTAAATTCTACAAAAACAAAGTTTTAAAAATGTTTGTAATTCATGTATGTATCTATGAAGCTAATAAATAAAATAACTTCAAAAGTTAATAATATACTATTTTTGGAAATAAAAAAAAAAATGATGATGTTAGCAAAAGAATGCGTAAATATTCTTGACTTAAGAATTCTTCAACTACTATAAGTCCGGTGTAGAGAATGAATTGGCGAAATTCGACGGGCTTCCATCTCGAAATTTCTGCAAAACAAATAAGAGATCTTAATACATATACATAGGTAAAAAAAAAACACAAATAAACGCGGTGCTTAAATTTTCTTTTGTTTTTTTTTAACAGATCATTTCACAATAAAAATCATTATTACAAAAATTCACAAAAAAAAAATATGTATGTATAAGGCAAAACTAGTATATATTCATAAATAAACAAACCTGATAATAAAATAGTACAGTCAACATTTAAAAAAAAAACACTATTAAATTTTCACACGCGCACAAACACTTTAAGTCATTACACTTCTGAAATTCAATCATAACTGAATGTCGCATTCTTTTTATTTCGTCATCTAATTGTATCATCTTGCTTATAAAAAATCATTAAACAACAACAAATCTTGTAAATTGCTATTATTCTCTCACTTAAATGCAATATGGGAGAGATTATATTATTTGTGCTTGAAAACAAATCAAGAGATCTCTCCCTTCTTTTTGTGCATCCTCAGAAGCGCTTTAAAACAGCGGAACTTGAAAGCATGAAAATTGTTTACTGCTTCCAGAAACCTAATAATTTTTTGCTGGGCACCATCGTGAAAACCGCACCAAACGGTGCATTTTTCTGGATGTAATGGAGTCTGTAGGGTCTCTTGTGGATTGGTCTCGCTCCATATGCGGCAATTTTGCTTATTAACAAACCCGTTAAGCCAAAAAGATGGACGATTATGTACGCCATAAAAATGACGAAGTCGTCTATAAGTTGCGCGAATCGACGACTGATTTTCAAAGTAAATTTGGATAATTTCGTAGCGTTGTTCAAGCGTGAGTCTATTCATGATGATTTGTCAGAGTATACTGAAACGATAAAAAAAAATATTTTATCAAAATTTAATTTTTTGTGTTACTTTTTACAATTTAAAGTTCTATCTAGCTTAAAAAAACACCCTATACTATAAAAGATTAATTACGTATTTAATAAACTAATTATTTTATGTTAAATTCCATGGGTCAGCTTGGGCATAATTAGTTCTAACATTTTTTACATACAGTGACTTGAAATGGCATGAAAAGCTTTGCGAAAGTAACATTATTTACAAGAAAATCGGAGCAGACATTAATTATATTGATCATAAGTATTACATTAAGCATAGTTCTTCTAATATATGGAGTTGGTAATTTTATAAATTTATGTCTATCAATGTATGATGAAAGAATATAATAATAAAATCGGGAAGAAGGAGTAATCTGTGTAACTTTATATTTTTTGAAAACAAATGGGAGCAATAAAGAATAAATTATTATCCATAAAAGTACGAGTATAATGAATATTGCGATAATGCAGCTGATAAAATAACGCGAAGAGGAAAATATAAGTCGTAATCAAATCAATTATCCGCAAAAAGTTACATTAATAAAATTCAGTTCAAAAAATCAATATGCTAAAACGTCGTATTCTAAATCGTATGTTTATTTAAATGGATGTCGATAACTGGAAAAAAGAAAATTGTTAAGATTTCGTTATTTTGTTCACTCTATATGTGTACGAATTTCGCATTCTTAAACGTGGAAATCACCATATTATAAATACCCAATTTACAGAAGTCGTACCACCCTCTTTTTATATAATTCAAAGATTATATGGATAAATGTATTGAATAGCATAGAAACGGTTTTTCAAATTGCATATTAAATGTTGATAAATATAACAGTGTTATAACTGCATCATTCAGTGTAAATTTTGTTTATCTAATACATACTGTATAATTTTTAATACGTTATTCTGGCCACTTTGAAAAAAAAACGAGGCGATGTTAGATTAATATTGCTAATCTTATATGACGATTTTGGCAGACACTATGTCGCCAATCTGTCTAAGTAGTTAACATCTCTATCAAAGTTGATGTAGGGCAACTACTATAAGACAAAAAGAAATCCATGAGACAGAAAAAGACGAGAAGCAACTTGCACGAGTATTAGTAAAATGTGCTGTTGCTGACGTCGATACGGTTGCTTCTACTGGTGCATAGTGGGTCAGAATTGAAATATTTTGATAATAATTTGGTCACTACCAGCTGATTCACATAAAATTTCACAAAGATCAAGCTAAGAGGCTTCAGACATGCACAACTGCTATTTACAATTGTATTTGTTGAAAAATCTCAAAGTTCATATTCCCAAAAGGAACAACAATATTAGATACGATAATATATTTTGAACACATCTAGATGCTACGACCGCTAAAAGTGTTTCCCTTTCTTTTTTTATTGTTCTTCGCTCGAGAGCTTACACATATTTACTGTCTTTTGCATTCGACCCAGTGTGCGCCGTTTGAAACTTATTATATTGTAAATTGCATATTGCATAAAATGTAACGCATTGACTAAGTACGTGTAATATGCCCGGAGATGATAGAATTAAAATGGTGAGATAGTAGAGGAGGTGTGGTTATGCTGCTGGTGGTGGCGCTGTTATAGTTAAATGACAACTTAATGAGCTTCATCAGCAATTGCCATCTTTTGTGTAAGTGTCTCAGGTGTATGGTTACAAAAAAATGCAGCACATCATATTCATGCCTTTACATATTTCATGTACCTATACATATAAAATACGTTATTCTCAAGTATATATGTATGTACATATGTGCAGATGAATACAGTGTATCGCAAAACTAATTTTCCTACTTATTTTTAGGAGAAATTTGTTTTTCATTTATACATAAACTTGTAAAAATCAAGTGCAAACCTTAATGTTCCGTAGAATAGGAAAGGCCAAAATAATATTAATTTTTATTTAATTATTGTTGCATTTTATTAATTTGCATTATCATTTGAAGGCCACAAAAGTATTTAGCTTTTTTTAAATTCCTGTTCCTTTTTTTGATTTGCCATGGAATACTTTTATTTATTTTGTTAAAAAGATAAGAGACATTTTGTTATTAGTATCTTATTGCTCTCGGTTGTGCAGATCTTTGTGTTAAACATGTCGAAAGGGGAAAAATTTTACATTTCTGAGAAAAAAATGATTTCTATGGGACTCAGGTCCGAGCATTGAGAATGTGTTGGCAAGTGTTTGGCACTATACAAAAGCTAAATTTTAACATCTAAAACGGTGTATTTCGGGTCATTATAATGTTAAAAATAACAATATTTCTTTGTAGATATATTTTTCGGCTCTGAAGTTACGATTTTCTTTCGAAATGGTCCAAGATCCATGGTGGTCCATAATATCATCAGTATGGATTTTGTATTATTATACTTAAGGCTTCATTTGGCTTCCACTAGATCATACGTCGACCACTAGAACCAGAAATGTAGCATTTGCTTTCGTCATTAAATATAACATATTGCTGATACGCAAAACAAATGGATTTACCTTTCCGGACGACCGTATATATTTATGTCTCCCAGCACCCTAAGGATTTTTTCGTTTACATTGGTATATATTATTCTTCTTAGCTGCTCAATAATCTCTGGTCCGGATAAATATAGGTTTAAGTGGTTTCCAAGGGCATTAGACTTTCCTTCCCTGCATTTAACGATTTTGGACGACTATTTTCAGATGAACAGGGATTGCAAAATGCAAATGCAAATTACTTTTATTGCCTGTAATTTGTGATGCAAATTAATAAAATGCAACAACAACTAAACAAACAAGGACATTGTTACTATTTATTGGGGATTTTCCTGGTTTACAAAATGTCTTTTATCAACTGCAAACAAATTTGTTGTAGGTATCAAAGTGTTTGACACACTGTATGCATATTCATAAATACATACATAAATGCATACCTACATATGTACTTATTTACGTTCATACCCTACAGCGGAATGTGGATAATTTAAGACTTGCAAACCTTAGAGCCAAATAGAATTTCAAATGAGCAATCATGATACTATTTAATAATATAATCGTAATGAGAAAATATTAAGAGAAATGAAAGAGATTATGTGATTAAAACGTTTAACAAATATTTGTATTAAATATTTGCTACTTTTTTATGATTACAGTATCTTTCAATCATACCAAATAGCCTCAGTTTAGTTTGTTGTTTCTGAGTGTATTTTTATACCCTTGATTTGTGCTGATGTTTGTTACGCCCATAAATATTACTCCGATAGATTTACAATCACTTTACAATCACGTCCGTACGTCCGACTGGCTAGCTGGCTGTTCATGTAAATTTTGCAATTTTGAAGACATTTCAATAACATTTGATACGTGATATTTTTTCAGCCCGTTTATGATTGAAATTGGTTGAAATCGGTACATTATTTCACTTGGTCTCAATACAAATTTCCTCCCGAAATAAGAGTTTAACGATCATAAATGTTTGAATTATAAAAGTATCCAAACAAATTTCACCAGAAATGAGTAACAAATGAACCGATCATCATGAAATTTAGTACGACAATTTAGAAGAGTCTACGGATTACTTGTGTTAAATCTCGACTTGTTAGTGATTTTTGTATAAGATTTATGCGCATTTAATTGATTTTCGGAAATGGCTTTGTATGGGACTATTCAAAATATGGACCGATGCCATAAAGCCATATTTAAGGAAGGCATTTGTATGAGGGCTATGAGAAATCGTGGATCGTGGAATCAACAGAACTTGTCGTTCTATAATAAAACAAGTAAGAAAGTATAGTCGGTCAAGCCCGACCATATAATACCCTACACCCAGTATATAAATTAAACAGTTTTTCAGAAATGGGCGCTATATGGGAGCCCTCATATAAAGCCCACTTCCGAAAATCACTTCAACGACTATAAATCTCTTCAAAAAATTGTTATCCGAATAAAATTTAAGAAAAGTAAGTTTCATGTGTACAGAAATGATGACACCCAATTTTATAATGGTGGGCCCATAATTAGTCAAAACTCCCCTACAAAACCCTCTCCGTAATTCACTTTAACCTCCATAAATCTTTTAGAACCATTTATATCGAGATAAAGTATAACATACACAATATTTATATTCACGGAAGTCATGGCACTAAATTTTTGGCGCCCATTTCTGAAAAACTGTTTAATTTATATACTGGGTGTAGGGTATTATTTGTTCGGGCCGACTATACTTTCTTACTTCTTAAACAAATTATTTAGTTCTTGCAAGCACATTATGAGTTTTAAAGATCAATAAGTCTTAGTTTAAAACAAATATTTAAAAAAAATTGGCTATTTAAAGAATTAAAGTTATTTGTACATAATTACAAATTTATTAAACAAATGTATCATCAAAAATTTGGCATTAAATAATCTCAGTGTTTTCAAAGCACATACGAGTATAAAATTCGTGGCCCATGTGGTATATTAATAACGAGTTTTGTTTTTCCAACTTAAGAGAATAAGTAAAAAGTTAAAGCATTATAATTGGGTGGAAATTCATCTGAAGAAAATATGGAATATTGTACATATGTAAAATGTAATTATTTAATCCAATTAATATGTCACGTCTTGGAGACATTTTTGAGTTTAATTGAACTCCATGTCATAATAAGATAATTTGTGTATGCCTGTGTTTGTGTTTACACACACGTACTATGTACGTATGTAATTTCAACGGCAGTCAATAATTCTGGTATTGTGGAATTGTTGTTGCATTTATGTAAATTGTATCGTATCATTCTCTTATTTTTGCATCGAAACCACACAAATAATAATAAGTGAAAAATTATAAATAACTGGTTGACCAAAATGAAAATGATGAAACATTAAACTGCTTCTTACATTCAATCCTACAAAAATCAATAATTTTTCTACGGTCAACGTTCACATGTCGGACTTTTTATATGATATATAATTGCCGACCAAAACTACATTACATTTGTTGTCTAATTACTAGGATCAAAACTCTCAACAAAGACAGCATAGTAAAATTATTTGTTAAGAGCTATTTTTCTTTTCGAAACAGTAATTGTCTACAAACAATGTGTATACTCGTACATATATTTTTTACCCATTCATATTATTATTCGGTTATCAATAGCACGTATAAGACTAATTAATTAATTCCGATGCTGGTATGTAAAATTATTTCTCCTATAAAATAAAGTCCCATTGAACATTTATTGTCGAATGATAATAAGTATGTATGTATCTTCTTAATTAAATTTCCATTTGCAAAACAACAAAATCATAGTTATCCGATCCCTTATTGCGACTAGTCATGAATAAGATTCATGCGCAGAGTAGAGCTCGAATTTTGAAGATATTGCCATAAAACTTGGTCTTGACATTTTTGCGGCCCAAGGACGGTTGTGATTGAAATTGGTTGAAATCGGCCCATTATTTCACTTAGCCCCCATACAAATGTCCTGCCGAAATAGGGGTTTACCGGTCATTAATGTTTGATTTATGCACATATTCAAACAAATTTCGCTAAAAATAAGTTGTACATAAAGCCTAATCATATCTACAAATTTTGTGTAGATCGGTCCATAATTGGCCATAGCTCCCATATTAGACCCACTTCCGAAAATCAGTTTAACGAACATAAATCTCTTAAAAATTTTGGTATCCAAATAAAATTCAACACAAATAAGTTTCATATATACAGATGTCATAATACCTAATTTTAGATTATACTTTCTTATTTGTTTTGCATTATTTAAGAAATTTCTAAGAAGACTTACAAAGACTTATTTTCCGAGAAAAAATTTAATTGCTTTGTAAAAAATAGAATTTTTGCAATGTTTAAATTTGTTAAATTTTAATAAAAAGTTATAATTAATGCAATATACAACACACAAAGAAAATTCAGCAAGAAGTAAGTTTTTGAACAAAAAGTTTTAAACTAAATAACTTAAAATCTTTTCTACGAAAGATTAGCGTATTTTAACTGACAATTAATTATATATATAATATATATATATATATATATATATTAGCAATTATATTTGCTAACGTTATCTTTTTTTAATTTGTAATTTTTAAATTTTCGTTTATGTATTGGGTGTACAACTTAAAACAGCTGGATTTTATCAAACTTTTACCAAATATTCTTTACTCCACCGAAATCTTACTACCTTACTTCGATATGTTTCAGGTATTTTTGCTATTTTCTTCAATTAAAATACAGATAATATCATGAAATGTTGCACACTTTTTTATTATTGAAAATGGTAAGAATCGGTCCACGATTTTTCATAGCCCCCATACAAATGTCTTCCCGGAATATGGATTAATGGCACATAAAAATCTACAGAAAAGCACCATCAATACAAAATTCAGTGTTGGACCAATATTTATGGGCGTTACAAACACCACTATTGTGGTGTAGGGTAGGGTATAAATAAAGTGAGCAGAATTTCATGGTATTATCTGCATTCTATTTGAAGAAAATAGCAAAAAATATCTGGAAAATATCGAGGTAGTCTGAAACTTTGATCTATAACTCGAATCCTACTGGACCGATTTTGCCAATTTTTATTACCAAACATTTCGGTAGATCAAAGAATGATTGGTAAGAATTTCATCTATCGTGATTTCAACAGACGGACAGATGGACGGACATGGCTAGATCGACTTAGAATCTTATAAGGACCCAGACTATATAGACTTTTTGGCTCTACGACCATTATTTCGATGTGTTACAAACGGAATGACGAACGTAATATACCCCCTATCTTTTTGGTGGTGGGTATAAAAATTGGGAGATATTTGGATCCGCTATTAGCAAGTCTAATTTTTACTTTCAAGAACTATTATAGCGAGTAATTTAAAAAATTGTATGAATTAATTTCCTATCAATTAATATATGTAGTTTGGTAAACAATTTTTAATTGTAGCATGTAACTTTGTAGTGTGGTGCGTACATTTTCACATCGAATAATCTGGTTATATAATCTAAAATGTTTTTAAATTTACCAACTCTTAAACCTGGATGAGATCAGCTATTCCACCCTTTAACACATCCTGCGGCCAAACTCTCGTATACATATCAGATAAATATGAAAATATTCTCAGATATTTAAGCATGAAAAGTTCACTGGGTTTTAATTTTTTCCATAAGTAGCTATGTGTTGTACGAATGTCTGCAGATGCTGTGAAAATAAAATACAAATATTCCTTACACCTTCTCATTAACAACATAAATTAATTTACAGCGATTTCATTTAAATGGTGTTTTAAATTGTTTATACTCTCGAACATTGTCGTGCAAGTTACTTTTATTTATTGCTTCATATAATTATTTTTTTTTTGAAAGTATTGAATATATACAACATATGTATATCAGTCGAAGATCGATGTCGCTTTTCTTTGTCTTTTGTGCAAAACTTGCTTTTGTTTTGCATGTGCCTCTTGAGATCGCATCTGTAAATAATGGCTTTATGTCAAGGAACACACCGCATATTTCACTTGAAGATCATCATTGATAAATACCACAACGTCTAACGTTCAATATTCATTAAGAAATGTCAAAACAGCAAAATCATAATTATTCTTACAGTTAGTTCGTACGCATTCAGGAACTTGTGCTGCATTTCACCTTAGCCAAGATCAATTCTCTTACGCTCTTTAAAGTGATTTTCGGAAGTGGGCCTCTTAGGAGAGCTATAACTAATTATGGACCGATCATCATAAAATTGTACCATATTATTCGTATATATATAGAATATATTTGCGTTCAATATTATTTAGATACCAACATTTTTGAGGGAGTTATAACAAACAAATAAGTAAGCGTTTATATTCAGATGTGCCTAATCTTATATTATATATCCCCCACATGTATCAGTAGTGCGATCGCGATAACGATGTTTATATGTACTAGTTATTTTATTTTTCGGATCCCTTGTATGGTATCTATTACATGATATGTGACGAATATTTTACTGTATTTGAGTCTTATGGTGAATTTAATATCTCAACAACGATATATTTTAGAGATTTTTTGGGTATTTCAGTTATTCTCGGAAATGGACTTTATATGGGAACTGTGGCCAATTATGGACTAACCTTCGCAACATCCAATCATAAAATGTTTACTTACATATAACTAATCGGTGAACAATTTCAGTTTGATATCGATAATTATAAGATATTCACGAAGGTTAATGTGTTTTTCGGAAGTGGTCTCTATATGGCATCTATGACCAATTACGAGCCGATCACGGTATTGTGTCTACAGGTTTGGAATTGGAAATTCCTCCAAAAAGAAAACTTTAATTTATTTAAAAACTCAACAGATGAAACATTTGTTTTACTTAAACAAATAATTGTCATTTTAAATCCGTTTAAAGTAACAGATGAAACCATTTGTCGCAGTTATATAAATCTCCGCACTTTGATTAATGCTCAAAAGGATACAAAAAATGATTGCAAATTAAGCCATGAGCTGGTGAAATACAAAAAAGAAGGAAGTGTTGAGTAACAATATGAAATGTTTTGAAAAACACAAAATTGAAGAGTGCCTTTGATGGTAAGTTAGAAATGTTTGTTATTATAAATGAATTAAAAACGTTGGTTACACATTTTAGAGGATATAAGGAATCCTGTGACACACCTGCAAATGATTCTGATGCTGAGATATCAATGATTCATCTTTTATCAATGGTAATAATGAATGCAATTGATTTCTGATTTTTTCTGCAATCGTCATAAAACAATTTGCTAACAATTTTGCCCACAATGTTTTTCGTTAGCTTCATATATTGCTAACACAATTAAATCATGATTCTCTGATGACACTCTAGATAGATATGACTTAATATTTTTAAAAAGTTTTTTAATATCGAACTACAATATTCGATTGTTTTTAAATTAATATAAAAATTAAAGTGTGAAATGACATATTATTTTTGTCAATCTAATATTTCAGTGTAATGTTATTATGTTTTGAGACAATCTTGTTTCGAAGATTGTACATAAATTTTAAAAATGAAATACTTTTTAATTATTTGCACTTAAAAAATGAACTTTATTAGGTTTCTTCAATTTCCAAGTGTTATTCGCACGTCCGGTACTTTTAGAAAGTCTAGACAATGTTCCTATCACTTTGGAGTCAGAATGCTAATTGAATTTTCTTACAAAATACTTCGCTTTTTATAGGAAAATGCTAAGGCGTGCTTACATTGTTATTAGTGTAAAGGCTGCAAAATTATACAGAGTGGTATTTTATAAAATCGTTAAATTCAAAAATTATCTTTAAATGTTAAGGGTTGCATTTCGAAATTACTACAGGGTTGCATCTTATAAAAGTGTTAAATTCAAATGTTAGTTTAAATAGTTAGGGATGTATTCTAAGTTTAAATATAAATAAATAAATAAATGAGGGCCGCTACAGTTTTTAAATTATTAATTGATTATAAAGTTCTATTTACAAAATGCTTTATAAACTTTTAATAAATTCAAAAATTATAACTATGAAAACAATCAATGTTTAGTTTCAAACATACATATCTACATTAAATATAAGTTACTTTTTTGTTAGCTAATTATTGAAATTCAATGAATTAATTGTTTTGTTATATTTTTATTTAAATTTCTTAACAAAATAAATAGTTGTTCTTATTAATATTGTAATTTGTTTTAATATGAAACAAAAAACGCGTGATTTACATTTATAAAATCCCGAATCCCGGGATTTGCAAAAACCAGTCCCATTTGGCATCCCTCGCGTACATACGCACTCTGCCTCTAGCCCTCATATCCTTACATTTTTATCATGCAATCCAAATAAATGAAAGAAACTATGTATATTTTAATAAATGTAAAACAATATTTGTTGATAAGGAACTACATACATACATATGTATGTACGAGTACGTACTATTCCTTTGGTTGTGTTTCTTTTTTTGTAATGAAAAAATCGCTCACAAAGAAGGAAAAGCTAAAAACAGAGCAAACACGAGTGAAATTTATATCTTTCTTTTAAACAAACAAAATCATGGAAAAAATGAGAAAAACCAACATCCATACATGTATGCCGTTGTTGTTTCAACAAAAAGCTCGTATTGTTTCCTGATATTAAAGTTTCAATTCTTGTAATATGCAAATAATAGATCAATATTAATTTTTTACAGCAACAAAAACAATACACTAACACGCACACATATAAATATAAACTGATCATCATAAATCTGAGATCGCTGATTTTTATGTATTTTTGGACTATTTGTGTTGAATTTCGACTTCTTAGTAGTTTTATAAGGGATTTATGCGCATGCGATCATCATGAAATTTGGTATGACAATTTAAATGTATATACGGATTACTAATGTAGAATTTCGTAGTTTTTATAAGAGATGTATCAGTAAAGCCGCGGCGGCCATCTGCACGATATGACATCCTTAATTTTAGTGGCCACAATCGATTGAGAAGGAGGGATACCCTTGCTTTAACTCAAGCGCAAAACAGATGACTGGATCAGTTGATGTGAAATTGTTTAGTATCATAAAAATTTTTGTCTAGCACTGGCTGGGCTTATTATTTTCTTTTTAGTATTAAGATTTGAAAACTTATTGTCATTTCAAGATATGAAGATTCAATAAATAAAGGCTAAAAAAAAATCTGCACGATATCTTGTTGCATACATAACCTCATTCTATCTCCTTTACGATATAATAAAGTTTCATGATTTTTTTTAATATCTGTGTTTTATTTAAAATTTAAAAACTGCCTTCTAGTTGGGACACCCTTTATAATGCAGATAATGCCATGATAATACTACGGATATGCGGAACAAATGGGTGAATCCACCTTTTTTTAGAAAACTAGAGTAATCTTTTTACTTTTTTTTTATTATACATAATTAACAAACACAAACTGCGAAGCTTTTTGGCTTATCTGCAGAAAACACCCAGAGTCTTTGGCGGGAATCGAACCCGCTACCCTCTGTCTGATAGTCCGGCAAACTATCGCCTAGTCTATCGGGATATATAAGATTTGGCACAGCCTTACTTACTTCTTTAAGTTATTAACGTAGTTAAATTTTAATTATAAGTCATCATTGCTGTGAATATAATACCTACAATAAAAAACCAGCAACAATAAAGTTTTTTAGTAAGAAATTTTTAACTAAAATAACTTAAAATTAATTAGCGATTATTGGGAAAAAAATTAATATTTTTAATTTGCTACTGTTTTTTTTAATAAGTAGGTTATGGTATATAAGCTATCTTTATGATTAGCTATTATCTATAAATTCTAGGCATTTCCTAAATATGTATGTAAAGTTAATGCCTATAAACAAATCGGACAAAAAAAATGATTGTCTTTACTCGCATAATGAGAGAGATTTTTCTCTGTGACTGATAAGATGACTTATAAAATGCATTAGTTAAAAAATTGGTCTATGGTGAACCTAAAATAATGTTTTATTTCTTTAAAATATAATTTAGTTTGTTTATTAACAAATGATATCATGGTTAATGGGTTTTCATTAATAAAATAATAAAATTTTATAAAATACTTCTCATTTATTCGTATACTTAATTTTTAAGTATAATTGATTCCAGTGATATTTTTAAAACAAAGCTACTTTTTCGATACTTTGGAAGTTCTTTTTTATAAAGCAGCTCAAGTGTGTGCGATAAATAAACAGTTTATACTCGTACATACTATTTGTATCAATGAAATTTCAATAAACTTCATTCTCTTTAAGTAAGCTTAAAGTATTTTTAGTCTTTAGAACAATATATATAATTATGGAAATCCTTATTAAAACTACATTTTAAAATTTTGTTATTTTCACAGACTCGCATAATAAGAGAATTTTAGTTTATCACAATTTATATCGTATAAACTTAAAATATTATAAGAAAATTTCCATTTGGAAAATAAGTTTATTGCATTTTGTTATTTATGTACATATGTATGTATCACAGCCGCATGCAATCTTTTTTGTGTCTCTACGATTAAAATATTGTTGAGTTTATATACCAGATAAGATATAGTTTATGCCACTCAATAATATGTTGAGTGAAGCATCCAACGAATTTTTATGAGTTATTCAGTATGATTTATATATATAAATTAATGAATTTGGTAAAATGTTCAGGAAAAATTGTGTTAAAATCAACATAATCTCAATACAATACGGACACCGTATTAGTATTGTCACAAACGGCAGACATACATATGTAGCTAGATCTCCATAGAATTTTATTACGACCCAAAATATACATACATATGTATACATTAGGGTGGGGCGATTAGTAATGGAAGGTAAAAAACCTTAATGGGCGCTTCGCGTTTCTGATTCTTGGGATTTTACTGAGCAAAAAAGTCCACTAGATCATACGTGAAAATCGAGCTTCCAGATTTTGACTTGAAGTTTTTTCTCAGACTTTTGTCACGTTTTTTGGATATTTTGGTCTACAACAGCCAAACCATTGAGATTTTCGATCCAATACTCAGACAAAAATTGTAGTCAAGGCAATAGTTAAGTACTCTCTAGTACATCGCAAAACCATTGGAACGCTCCTTCAGGGAGTTTTGGCCTTGTGAAAGTGCAAATTTTTCGTGAAAATATTGATTTATGATTTTGCGCTATGAACAACTGAAAATAGTAATTTAGCAATATTTAGCAAAACTCCCTGAAGGTAGTAAAAAGTATAGTATGATTTTATAAAAATAGCTTTTTATTGTGTTTGAGAATCACTGCACTCGTACGAGTAGAATTCCATTTATGCGATTAATATTCATGAATTTCTACTTGCCATATTTTTTAATATTTTATGCAAAATAAACTATAAAATTGCTAATCAAAATAATTGAATATTGAAATGAGCTTGTACTCAAATTTATGTACATACATACATACATACATATCAGTATTGCCAGGGTTTTGTTGGAAAAGTTCTGAAATTTACATTAAACATATAACAAAATATACCCTTTGCCATAAGTTGTAAGTTTAAATGAATGTATGATTTAATTTAAGGTCTTTTTCATTTGCTTTTTTACAGATTAAACGTGACTTGTGTCATACTGTTATATTAATTTTATTGGGTATTTTTTCACAATTCATTATGGAAAACTCACAGTACTATAACGTAAAATTTTAGTGTGAACAGTGAAATTTTTCCTATATTTTGATCTGCAACTTTTTACCAACCAGCCTATTTAGTCGTTTTTGAACATTGATTTTAGCAATAACTATTTGTGGCAAATTCTTTCACCTTGTTTAAAAAAAATTGTAATCATCGTATTTAGGTCCAATGATGCCACCGGCCCATAAGCCAGATCAAACAGTGCTTTTTTCGGGATGCATTGGCAGTTCTTGCAATGTGTCTTTTTGGCTGCCCTTCACACGAAACATGACAATTTTGTTTGTTTACATAACCATTTAACCAGAAATGAGCTTCGTCGCGGAACACAATTTTCCGATAAAATGTGGATCTTTATCCAACTTTGCCATTGTCCATTCACCAAAAGTAAAACGTTGTGGTAGGTCGTGTAATAATAATATCCTCTGTCCGCAATCTACGTATTTGTGTTGGTGGTGTAATGTTCAATAATGTAAATTTGGTGAGATATTTATTTAGAAGTCATATTTAAATTATAATATGTCAGAAGATTATCTTTCAAAAAAAAGTAAATTTTATGCCATTTGAAAAAATCATCTTTGTTTTATTCCATTTTAAAGTTCTATACATCTCAAAATACACCCTTTCATAACAGATGTATGCGGATTTAAATAATTTTCGGAAGTGGACTTCATATGGGGGCTTTAGTCAAATATCGACCGATTTCACAAAAAACTGTTTTGTGATTTCTCTTTAAATGAAACATATTTATACTGAATTTTATATATGTATGTATAGGTACTGCTTTTCCTTTCTTTGAAAAATATCGAGGAATATTCGTCTTTGAATTTTATATATACTCGTATGCATACATACTTGTTGGTTCCAAGACCAATATTTCGATGTTTTACAAACGAAGTTTTAGACATCCTCGATACGTTTTACATTTATTGCTATATTCATCAAATAAAATGCAGATAATATCATAAAATTTTGCAAACTTTATTATTATTATAGATGGGCAACTCCTGTTAAAAATAGGAAGAATCGGTCAACGATTTCTCCTAGCCCCTGTGCAAATATCTTCCCGGAATATGGGTCTTTGTACATAAATGGCACAAAAAATCAGTATCCACATAAATTCACCAAAAATAAGTTTAATGATAAGGGAAATCATAAAACGATATTTTGTTTATTTCAGTCCATATTTGACCATAGCCCCCATATAAAGTCCAGTTTCGAAAATTACATAAATACGCATAAATCTCTGTTAAACATTACTATCAAGCTAAATTCGATACAAATAATCCTCATATATTGAAATCATCGAAACGAACTTTATTGTGTGCCATATGGGCACCACTTCCGAAAAACATATTAACCTACGTAAATATCTTATAAATATCGATATCGAAAATTTACAAAGATCAGTTATATGCATGTAAAAATGTTACTATTGAATTTTGTGAAGAGCTATTTCACTCAGGAAGTGATTCTTATGGCCGAATTCTCGGTCATTAGTTAACCATTGGTAAACTAAAATACTAACTATTGTTTAACATTGCGAATAAAGAATCATTAGTTAAGCCTTTGTCATTAGCTAACTAAAGACTGAGAATTCGGCCATTAGTCGATCGATATACTTAGAGGTGAGTCTTGGACTAATATTTATTGTCGTTACTTCCCACTATGGTGTTGTACGGTATAATTATTTGAATGTGTAAGTGCTTTTGTAAATGTAATACATATATCTAACAAATAAGCACTTATATACCTGATTACAAATAAGTCATTATTATACTACATACTAAAAGGTTGCGAAAAGTTAAACCAAATGGCAACACTGTAGTACATATATTTATATTAATGTGATGCATTTGTGAGCCAATAGGAGTCTTATTTTATGAATATGGTCATGAGTCTACTACCAGCATGTTGTGTCTATTCGTTCACATTTTTTCGAAAACAAGAAACATCATTTAATAGACAAAGAACAGCTATTTGAATATTATGCATTTCTTTGTACAAAACCTACAAGAAAATATCTCATTAAATGGATTAATTTTATAAAATATTTTAAATAAATTGAATATTTGTTTATAATCAGAAATTGAATCTTTTTGAAATGCATACATAAAACATACAAACAAAGATTCCGCATGTAGTCTTTATTTTTACCTTATCATCATCTTCATTCATTCATTCATTGACTTACAGCAACAACGAAAACTTCTATAATAAAAGGACTTTAATGGTATTTTTATGTTTCAACGGCAAACAAAGCTCTTAATGTAATTTATGCTCTAGACCCCTTTTTACTCAATCACTCTACTGCAAGTTATAAGTTCAGGCGTTTATGTTTAATTACTTGTAACATTAAAAATACAAAACAACTTTAGTTTGAAAACATTTTTTATTGATTCGATTTCAGATATCAACAGCAAAGTTACAAGAGTTTGTGTGTCGAAAAATTCTGAATCTAAAAAGATTATTAGAGGCCATTTTAAAATACCTTCTGGTAGAAGCAACACAACAAGTCCTTGTTGATCGTTAGGATGATATGCAATTATATTAACCATATTAAAACTGATCCAGGAATGTCTGTCCTCCGAATGTGACTCTAATATTTATTTAAGGTCAAGCAGGGACATTCAGTGGGGTTCTTTTGACAAGCATTACTAATATTAAGTTGCCCAATTAAACATTTTTTGCAACATCTCAGGAAATATGTCATGAAATGTATGTACATATCTACCTTTGACTATCTACCATCTCTTCAAATAGTAATGAAAAATCTAGAAACTACACATAAACTACATTAACAATTAGAAACAAATAATTAAATATCAATGGACCAATAAATGTAGATAACTAAGTAGTTTGTTACAATATGTGACTCTAGTGTTAATAGATTTTTATTACAATAAATAGCATCTTTTCTTATAATAATTACATTTATAAATGTTATGTAGATTTGCTCATATCTGACCAGAGCTAAACAAAAAACACAAATTAATTTCGATATATTTTACCCTATTTGGTTCACTTCAGAAAATCTCGTTAATGAGCACAAATATTTCTTCGGTATCCAAATGAAAAAAATTCATAACCAATAGAATATAATCGCTTGAAATTGGTCCACTTACATTCTTAATTCTTTTTAAATCAATCACGTTGCCGTTTTGGGATTTTCCTACCGAATTTGGTAGGATATTTTCCATTTGTGACTTAGTTTATATAATTGGAGCTGAAAGTTAACAATTTTTTTTAAATTGTATCTTGTAATTTTAATCCAAAAAATACTTTCACAAAGTATCTACATGGTATTTACCAACTACATACTTAGATCATTTTTTTTTTTTTTTTTTTTTTTTTTTTTTTTTTTTTTTGTAATACATTTTATTTATTTATTGAATCTTCAGAAATGAAATGACAAGTTTTCGAATCTTAATACTAAAAGAAAATAATAAGTCCAGCCAGTGCTAGACAAAATATTATGATACTACAACAAATTTACATCCACTGATACAATCATCTGTTTTGCGCTTGAGTTAAAGCAAGGGTATCCCTCCTTCTCAACCGAACATGGCCACTAAAGTTAAGGATGTCTCGTGCAAGTGGGTTTGGATGGTGTTCAAGTTTGCTGACATATTTTGAGGCGTATTTTGTAAGTTCGACTTTCACCAAAGGAATGCCTAGATCTTTGTGAATTCTAGAATTTTTAACGTACCATGGAGCTGCAGTAATTGTACGTAGAATCTTATTTTGACCCCTTTGAATTTTTTCAATGTTGGATGTTGATTGGCTTTAGAATTGCATTGTACAACAAAAGTTTGCAATCCAACTTTAATGTAGAATTTCTGCCGATTAGCCAATTAATTTGCACTGCTTTTAATCTCATCTGGGTAAGCTTTGCGTCGATATGAGACTTCCAAGTTAAACGACGATCGAGGTGGATTCCGAGGTATTTGACTTCATTGTGTTGCGGGATAATTTGATTATTTATTCTGATGAACGAGCAGGTATCTTTTCGCAATGTGAAAGTTATATGAATACATTTCTGTTCGTTAACCCTGATTTTCCAAAGCTCAAGCCAATTCTCTAGCTTATAAACATATTTCTGCAAGTTCTGTGATGCTATTTGATGGTCCTTATGAACGCTAATAAAGGCTGTATCGTCTGCAAAAGTTGAAGTATGTATTATGGGGTCTAACGGCATATCGGATGCATAAATCAAATATAAAGTTGGACCCAGTATGCTACCCTGGGGTACTCCTGCTTTAATTGGCTGAGCGGGACTTAAAAAATCGCCTTCTTTGATTGTAAATTTGCGACCGTATAAATAACTTTCCATGAGTTTATGGGTGTTAGCAGGCAGAGTTAATTTTATTTTGTGCATTAAACCGTCATGCCAAACTTTGTCGAACGCTTGCGACACATCAATGAAAAGGGCGGAGCAGTATTTTTTCTCTTCAAACGACCGTCTTATCACATTTACCAATCTGTGTGTTTGTTCGATGGTACTGTGTTTAGCTCTGAACCCGAATTGGTGATTTGGGATACATTGAGTGTCGTTCAGAATTGGAATCAACTTAGCCAATAACAATTTTTCAAACAGTTTTGAAATTGTCGGCAGTAGACTAATTGGCCTATATGACTCTACTTTAGTGGGATCCTTCCCTGGCTTAGGAATCATGGTAATCATAGATACCTTCCAATCTGCAGGATAGTATTCTAGGCGTAAAATAGCATTGAAAATAAATAGGATAATTTTTCTAGCTACACGAGGTAACTCCACAAGCATTTTGTTGCTGATTTTATCCATACCTGGAGCTTTTTTAAGATTCAGAGTTCCAATAGCGCTTTGAACATCATTAAAGCTAAGTCTTAGAGGCACAGGAGGTCTAATAACGAGTGGAGGCAAATCAGATGCATTATTTGAGTTGTTTATAGTAAACACATTTCTCAAATGGTTAACAAATAAAGTCCCCTTCTCAGAATCATTTCTAGCCCAGACAGCAGTCGGATTTCGCAGAGGGGGCTTTCCTCTAACCGGTCTTTTTAAACCTCGTGCCGCCTTCCATAACGAATAGTCAGACTGTGGGGTACTATCAAGACCCTCCAAGTAAGATTTAAGTGAAGCCATTCTTTGGGTTTCTAAGAAATTTCTTAGTATATCTCTGCATACCCGTAGCCTAGCTTTCAGTTCAGGAGACCTGTGGATTTGCCACTCTCTTCTAACTCTTCTTTTTTCTGACAGGAGATGCTCGAGTTCAGCGAAATAAGTTCTATTTGTCCCACTTCTGCACTCAACGTCGTATGTGGAGGCGTGATGTACAGCTCTTCGTATGTCCTCAGTAAACTTGCCAATCGACCCATCAATATCCTCGGTAGTTCTCAACACTACATTTTCCGTGCAGTGGGAACTTAAATACTTTTTATACTTTATCCAACTTACTCTGGTTTTAGATATGTCCCGAAATGGAGAGCCATTCCCTTGAAGGAAACGCATTGAAATAATAGAAGGAGAGTGATCTGAAGACAAGTCTAATGAAGGCTCCACTTGTATCGATTCTACAGGGATATTTTTTACTACTCCGAAGTCAATAACATCGGGAATCTTCCGTCGGTCCGTCGGCCAGTAGGTGGGATGCCCGCTTGAGAGTACATCTAATCCCATTTTGGCAATGGTGTTGAAGAGTTCACGACCCTTCGGGGTCACCAGACGTGAACCCCAAAAAGTGTGTTTGGCGTTAAAGTCACCAGCAACTAAAAATCTAGCTCCAAGGGAATTGAAGAAGCTGTAGTATTGGTGTTCTTTTATTGAAAATCGAGGCGGCGAATAAATTGATGATAAAACAAAATTGTATTGACAGAATTCAATACAAATGTTTGTTGCTTGTAGGTAATCCTCACATATGTTGTTCATTAAATAATGTTTTATTCTGTTCTTTATAAGAATTGCCAATCCTCCACATGCTCTTCCGCGGGGATCTTTAGTATCATACAACATGTAGCCATTAATTTTGAAGTACGCTGTCGCCGTCAAGTGAGTTTCAGCAATCATCATGACATCAATCTGCTTATCCATCAGGAAGTGTTCTAGTTCGTTTTTATGTTGGCGGAGGCCGTTCGCATTCCAAAAACAAATTTTTAAACAAATCATTTCTTTAAAATGGCTTGTAAGATAGTGGAATGCATTTTCAGCATTTCCTGCATCATGGATGTCATAGTGGTCGTAAAAGTGTTCATGGTTTGGACAAGTGTCTGCAATGTAGTCTCTAGACTGTTAATATTAGGCTCGTAATATTGTGATTTAGGTGCCTGCTCCAAACCTGGCATATTAGATTTAACCACGTTAGCGTAAGAAACTTGTCTAGAACTAGGCGCGTTTACATGACTAGTGGACCGTAACAATTGCGGGAAATTGTCACTCGATGCCAAAATAGGCTGTTGACGATGATCAGGTAATACTGACGTCTTGTTGGTACTTATGGCTTTCAAATGAGTGTAAATTGGACAACCTCTATAATTTGCGGTATGATTACCTCCGCAGTTACTGCATTTTTTGATTTTTGAATCAGTTTTCGGCTTATCACATTGAGCAGTTGCATGTAGCTCCCCACACGCAACACAAACTGTCGGCAATTTACAATACGCCTTGGTGTGACCAAATTCTACACAGTTGAGACACTGGACGGGTCCCTGACGCTTATGTGGTTCTTCCACGGTGATTCTACGATGCAGAAGGTACATCAGATTGTAGATGGGATGGGACTCGTTTTTCTTTAAGACAACATCTCCAGGTTCCAATTCTACCCTGAACATGGGCTGAGGGATCTTTTCACGGTTTCTAATATTCACTACGCTCTTGATTTTGAACCCTTTGTCCATTAAACCGGTTTTTATCTCCGCGGGATCAACACATGGGTCTATACCCTTTAGAACGACTTGAAGTCCTGTTGCGCTTTTGAGCTGGTAGGTATAGAAATCCCTAGTCTCCCTTTCCAGCTGGTTGGACAATTTTCGAAAATCATCTTCCCTATTCACTTGTATCTTTGTCTCGCATAAATTTCCATGTTTCATTGAGGTTACGCTAAACATGTTTTCACCTATTACAGCAACAATTCCTTGTACCAATTTACTGGAAGTCGGCTCTCTCAGATAAATTGGTGGGGGCTTAAACGTCTTCTTCGGAAGTTCTGGCTCATCCGTCTGGAGGAGAGCAAACCTATTTTGATCATTACTCACGGTCTTAGGAGCTTTTGCATTTGATGACACTTGAGCAGACTTCGGACTCCTCTGTCGCTTGAGAACGGTTATGTACTTATCCATACCTACTTGTTTTTTGGGTTTCACTGCACTATTTGATGAAGATGATGTTTTCTCATCTGTTGAAATCACTATATTGGGCGAACAGGAGCGACGCCGTTCTACGGCTCTTGTAGTGAGAAAATTCTCCAGAGATTTTTTTATGGATTCTTCCTCAGAGACCCATTTAGTTTTTCTAGTTGAGCGAAGCTCTTTCTCAGAATTACATCTGAGAGGAACACTCATACAGTTTTTATACGATTTTTAATGTTTTTTTTTTTTTTTTATATATATTTTAACCTATTACGATTTTTTTTCACTTTTTTGTTTAATTTCAACTTTTTACACTTTTTTCACCTATTACGATTTTTTTCACCGAAAATTCAGCCGCACTAAAAAAAACACGTCCGAACAGTTCGATGAGATGAGACTAAGTGGTGACTTAGATCATTTGAGCGTTGGTTAGAAAAATGTAGGTTTGAAATGGATTTGGTATATTTTTGACAACATTTTGTAGGATAAACTATATTCCTGTAACAACACTGTAATCACATCTAAATGTTTGATAATTCTCTCTCTAGCTAAACATTTGCAATCAACATGTCGGTAAATGAAAGATAATTATCTGGATGTTTGCTGTCGAAAATTTTCGGTTGTTTTTTCTTTTGGCGTTTGTTTGATGTGTTAATTAGATTTTTTTTTATTATAACTAGTAAGCGGTAACAGCCCATTATTTTTAATTTCGCAATATGAAAGCTCAAACTAATCTCTTTTAATAAGTTTTATAATAATAATTATTCAATAGGTCCGGCAAGAGATTGTTTTGTATCATGAAATAACCCTATAAGGATCAGTTACTATAACAACATATAATGTTTCCGAGTTTAGCCTTAAATCTGATACGAAACACTTAAACTTTTTTTGTTATTAAACATAAACAAAATACTCATTAAACTGTGATAAGGGTATAAAGACTACGACCTCGTTAACCCAGCTTGTAGTTCAAATCATTTTATTTTAGTATCCAAATATCAATTGCACCACAGACTTTTCTATTTTTATTTATCTCTCTCTTACTTTTAATTTCTTTTAATTTCACATTTGTCATGTTACCAACTTTAACTCTAATTACCACCTCTTGGGGACAGTGTCAATGTTACCGAAAGAAAGTGTATGCTGATAAGTTCGTTTTGTGTTATTTGTTTTACCTACATATACTTCTTCGCTCAAGTTTGTCTTTTGAGCTTTGGCCATGGAATGAATACAATCCGAACAGATGGAAGTGTTGTAGTTTTTTCTTTGGTTTTTGTTTATTGTCATTTTGACATTTCTACTGTACTTTGATAAGAAAAAAGGTTTGTTTCTTTTTAACAGCAGAGGCACCAGCAGCACCAAAAACTCACTTTGAAAGTGTGTCGCAATTCACTTTAAATTGTGTGAATGGCTTAGTGTTTGTAGTAGAATATTTACGAGTGCGAGTTGTTGTGTGTATGCACATGGAAATGATAATAGCCCAGCAGCTCTGGAAGACTGTCCCGAACTAATGATTTTACATATTAATTGCGTGACACATACGTGTAATAGGCAGAAGTAAATTGACCCTGCATAAATTATTATACAAGTAGCAAATACCACATTGCGAAAGTTTAAAGCCTAAATTACTTAAATATACTAAAGTTAAAACTGACTTTGCGCTAGATTTCCAGGGATGTATAAAGTAACCACTTGACTTCTGACTTCATTCCAAAGTTTTTACATGTATCATCAGTCACTTGAATACCCTAAAGTTATTCGATTTGTTTTTAAAAGAGAAGTAACACTCAGGCAATTAATATGTCTATATATAATTGCATTACTTTCTTTCGAAAGAGGCTAGGTTGAAGAAGTAAAGATGGTGAAAGTAGAAGAGAGCTCCATATCACAACTCTGCAATTACGCGTTATGTTTGTTTTTAGTGCAGCGCTACAGCGCCTCTGGTGGCGAGTATGCGCATTAACTCTTTTAACCCTTTCAGACCTGTCGCAAAACTACCAGGAATTTTATTTATATTTTTTGGAATATGTGATTTTTACAGCGTATGAACATATAATCAATGATTAGGTTGTATCATTTTTATATCCTTCGCGGATTTCAGGACACGCATCTCGGTCGATTTTCATTAATATATTTAAGTAAAAGACATTTTTATTGCAAGAAACGATTTAATTTAGTTTTAAATATTAAAATTTATAATTTGTTTAGTCAAAATATGTCCACTTCATTATTTGTAAACGATTTGTACTTTTTTAATTAAAGACACTTACTTACTTTCACGGCTCATTTTGCTAAAACTGAAATGTAACTGAAGAAATTCGCAATAATTCAAGTAACGATAAATGAAACATAAGGGAAATGTAAGAAGCAAATATAAAAGCAATCAGCACAACCGATGCATTCCAGTCTATTTCAAATTAGGTTAACAGAAGCAAAAATATTGAAACCGAAACCCACCGCACAATCGATGTATCACGGTCTACAAATATCAACTCGCTAACCAATTAAGCTACAGCAGCAGTACTCATTCCATTTTTCTTTGTTCGAATAAAACGAATTATTCCAATAACACATTTTAACTTGTTCGAATTAAAATTTTTCAAATAAAGTAAATTAACATGTTTTTTCTTACCTACTAGTACAGAAAGTAGTATCGTGTAAGGCTGCTTTAAAAACATTACTTATATAATTTTAATAAACAAATACACATGTTCTTTGTCTCTTTCAACGTTATCATCATTAATGTGATCCTTAATATCAATTTATTCCACATATTCAACATCTCATATTTCCACTTTAGCTTAGGTTATAAGGATGGCTGGCACTGGTTCAATTAAGAACCAGTGTTTATAGAAACGCTATGGTTTTCATTATGGGTCCATTCTGATTCTCTTTTGTATATTCTACCTATTCTCAATCTATCAATAAGGGCCAAATATAGTCGACTCTACAATTTCTGTTTCGAAATACTTATTCCGTGTTTTTTTCTACTAAATATTTTAAATTTTTCGAATAATTATTCCTAAACATTGTTCGAATTTTCGAAAATAACTTTCTAAAGTGTATTATATGTACATTGACTTGTTTCGTAGTCAGTGCTATAACTGCTGGGGAACATTGTACAAGTATGTATGCATGTGGGCTCTTTCATTGGCAAAATGGTTACTGTCCCTTTTGGCCATTTTAGTTGCCAATGATATTGTCAAGCTATAATACTATACAAGTACGCTAAACACGTAAACACACATAAATTCATATTTAAATATATGTATTGACATATACATACACATATACATGCTGCTGTTATTGTATTATGCTGTCTATGATGTACGAGTTTCCTTTATGTTTCCTTCTCTTTGTTGTTATTTCTTGTACTCGACTTTAATTCTTTGGTTTTAGGTTCATACAATATTTGAATGGAGTCCTTGAATGAAGAACAACTCTGCGAATAAGTCTTATACCGACATTGTCATTTACTCTTTTTTGGTCATTTCTTTTTCGTTTTTTTCTTCTTTTTTGTTTGTGTTTTTTTTTTTATTATGTAACAACATTGAAACTGTATTTTTGGTGTACTGCACCATTTCAATTGTATTTGAGTAATTTGCAACTGAATTTTAGAGTACACGTTTATATTTCAGATGCCCTGTAGCCATGAATATGGCCATGACTACAGAGTTACTTATTTATTATTATAATAACTCTATATATGTAAACTTCACTTTACTTCAAGATATTTCCAATAATAATCCAACGAAGGTACTCAAATGTTCAATTTCTACAATGATCTGGCAGTGCTTCACATTAACTGTTGGCATAGATTAGGTTAGGTTAAGCAGGCGGCTATGGAGGTTTAGAAATAGAAAACAGATATGAAAGATGGAGATAAGAGAGAAAAGATCCTGGGTCTATAGAGTTACAAAGAAAAGATGGAGTAGGTTACTCCACATGGTCTGAGCACGCTCATAATGAATGTTACGAATTTGCTGCTTGCATGTTAGTGCTGGCAAAATATTGAGTAATGGGTACCGAGTATCGAGTATTTGCCCCTTTTTTTTGGATACTCAATACTCAAAAGTAGTTACTCGATACTTTCTGAGTTGTATTTTTAAGCAAGTTGAGTGGGTAAAATAGTGCATAAAAATACATCACTGTATAAAAAGACAACAATGTTCATTAATTTTCCATAGAATTTATTTTAATTATTTCTTAAGTTGTTGTTAACGTTGAATTAAAAGTGAGCTTTACATTTATTTTTGATTTAATCATAATAGACATACAAAACCAATAATAGTTGAAGATCTATTTTTATTTTTTGAAGGAACTACTGCAATTTGCAGATAAAAACTATGCGTTACATATTTAAAAAATCCGTTAAAAGTATCGAGTAGTATTGAGTACCCAAATTAAAAGTATTGAATATTATTGAGTAATGGAAAGTATGTAGTAGAATTTGCCAGCACTATTGCATGTTGATAACGGAATGTCACCTAGATGGTCTATGTCTCCATCAGATAGCTACTTTCTTCACCAGATCATCAGCAAAACAATTGCCCATTATGTATCTATCAGTGTTGCCATTAGGATACGAAAGATACATTTTTCGTATCTTTTGATGACTCAGGTATCATGTATAATCCTGACATTTTTCGTATCTTTTGAATCTGTACGAAAAATGTACAAATATTAAATATTTTTTTTGAGTATTGACATTACAAAAATTTGGAATCATGAAAGACATTTCAATTCCAAATTCTTGGATGTAGACACAGCCGCCAACTCTATCCCCTTTTTTTGACTCGTCCGCATATTTAGAGAGACTGGTAGTCTAACCCCCTTATTCATAAAAACTTACAAATTTCCATACAAAATTTGCTTTATAAATCGCTTATAAACCTGTTGTAAATTTTATGGATAAGGGCATTAGTGTTTACGGGGAGACCCTTCATTGATTCCGTACCACTCGAAGGAGAAGCTGAAGCTCTTCGAAAAGAAAGGTCTAGGAGTGCAATAATCAATTAATTCGGGAGGACCTTGTACACTTTCAATGATACTAGAATAAGGACAAATTGTCCATGCTTACATGCGCCTATCGCACTTAGCCTTTTGGCAGTGTTTAAAGCCAGTTTCCTAGCCATTAGGTCAACTATCGAAAGCGATTTAGTTGGGGTAGTACACATGAATGCTGTTATCAGAACCGCAGTTCTCCCTAAGATCTTCTCAAAGTCTTATCTAGTGCCTACTACCAGACATACATAGATCCCGTAAAATAATATCGGTTTTATAACCGCTTCAAAAAGACAGTTCACACATCGAGGTTTGATATCCTATTTCATGCCTATGGCCTTCCTACAAACAAAAATACATAGCCGACATGGCTATAGATGTTCTTGCCAGTGTATAGGCTTTCTATGACAGTTTATTGTCAAGATCGACATTTAAAAATTTTGCGCTATCCGAGAGCTACAATTCTACACCATTCAATCTGGGTAACTGAAACATATCATAAATTTTCTCACAAAAAGTCCACCATTTCACAAAATTAGAAAGAAAACTATTAATATTAATATTGCCAAAGGAAATTCTAAAATAATAATTTTTGAAATATTCTTTGCAAGAGCAATAGTTTTTTCATTGTTAGCTGACTGAAAGCAAAACAAAACAAGTAATAATGAATGCAACACTAAAAAAGCTCGTGAACTTCCATCTGACTCAATTATAGTTAATATATATAGAAATAATATTGAAGAAAGCTTTGTTAATTAAAGTAGATGATGTTTCAAATTAATATACGGTGTATCTAAATATTTAAATTTGAAATTGTGAAAATTTAATATAAAAAACAAATTAGAGTGCTATTATCGGCTGTGCCGAATCTTTAATACCCTCCACCAAAAGGTAATAAGAACTATAAAAACTGCACTGGTTATAGGACTAGAATATCCTTATTCTGTGTTTTAGTCTTATTGCAAATGTTTTTATTTATTATTTTATATATTTAGGGAATTCACATGGTGGCTTTGAGTCATAAGTCGTAAAGTCATATTTGAAAAAAAAGTACATATGTGAGTAGCATTTTGTATTTTCTAAATCATAAGTCATAAAAACGTCAAATCAACGTCAGAGCAAAAAAATATATTAAAAAATGCCGACAAGAGGCGATGAAGAATAGCAAGACGATATTTATAAAAATTTTAGGATAAACATGATCTGCTTGATATAGAATCGAAGAAGGGTTCATCTGGGAGTGCCAAAATCTTCCCTCTGGCAGCAAAAGGTGTTGAGAAACTACGACAGCAATAGATATACCCACATGGTTCGCGTACGCATAGAAGAGTTTAAGATGTTTTTTTCTAAATTCTTACACATGAACAAACCTCTACATCAAGATTTTCCATTAAAAAGTCAACAAGCGCATTTTCTTCGGCAACAGACCACTTTCTTGTGGGATTTTTTCTAATCCGCTTTGGCTTTATCTGTAACAGCAGTTAATTAAAGTTTTTCTTTTTTTGTGCACAAAAACTTACCGAAATAGATTCTTTTACTTCCATTTTATAAATTTGTATAACTTCCCTGCTTTTTTTAGTATTTACTAATTAAATTAATATTAATTGTTTAGAAGTTTGCAAAATTATTTCAAAATAGAGGAATAAATATTAGAGAAAATTCTTAATTAGGCTTGAGTTCGTTTTTAATTAATAGATAACTCGAAGAATACCACATTGTGAAAATTATATTTTTTCTTAGACAAATGGCACCACTGAAATGCATTTTCTGCCCTGCCAAGGGCTTCATCAGCAATGTTTATTGTCCAAGATCTACTCTTAAACATCGTCTATTTAACTCACAATTTTTTGAGAAATAGAGTTTGGGAATTAACATATTTCTTATTACATTTTATGAGTTAGAACGAAAAGTTTACTTATGTTTTACAAATGTGTGTGTATTCTTCTTTGTTATTATTATTATTATACATTTTTGTATTACTACAAATTTGTTGTTACTTACTGATGAAGCCCTTGGCAGGGCAGAAAATGCATTTCAGTGGTGCCATTTGTCTAAGAAAAAATATAATTTTCACAATGTGGTATTCTTCGAGTTATCTATTAATTAAAAACGAACTCAAGCCTAATTAAGAATTTTCTCTAATATATAAATATAAAAAGTTCGAAATAATGTTCTCTAGAAATTAATAGAGGAATAAAGAAATACAAAACGGTCAGCTGACACTGAACATACTACATAGTACATATGAAAAACAGACAACCTCAGTTTGTATTGTCGTAAAATATGAAAACATGAAAAATACCAACAACATATTTAGCACATACGATAAATACAACACAATAGTACACCATGTGAATTCCCTAATTGTTTGAAAGACAATTTTACGACCAACATAATAACATATATTTTGAATGTTTTGAAATTTTATCTAATTTTGACCATTTATAATTGATGTAATTACCAATTCTTTCTGATTTTCATAATATGAGTACTCTTGAGTGTAATTTAACTATTTATAAAATTAAAAGAAAATTTTTTTTCATATTCACAACATGTTAAGAAACAGAATATAAAAAGGATACGATATAAGGTGAGGCTTTTTTGTTTGAATTTGGTCTCAATAACAAGAGATTTATGGGTGGCATAGTAGAAGTGGAACAATTATGGACTGATAGATTCTAAATCCAGTATCTACTAATGGGATTTCTATATATTTTAAGATTATTTTAAATGAATTTCATCTCAATATTTACAGGAGTTGTTTATTAGTTGGTGTGCTCGGAAGTGGACTTCGGGAGCTATTGCCAATTATTGACTGACAGTTACAAAATCCAGTAACATAATTGCCGTATAACCGATATAAGTGTGATTTAAATTTCTGATCCATCCAAGTTGGTTCGATATCGATATTTATGAGACAACTAGCTGAACCCGGTGTGCTTCGCTACCCCCCTTTGAGATAAAGCCGTTAATGAACGTAGTAAAAAAATTAGGTGCAGAAGTGTGCATGGTCAAAAAATATTATCATGTAATAAGTATTTAAAGCTGCACGCTATGAAAATTTACGATCGGTTACCAGGTCCAGTCTTCAATATATCGTAAACAATGGGGCGTGCTCATTTCAATTTTCTTTTGGTACGTATTTCTATTCATGCCAATACCATATAAAGCAAATTCTGCCGCCGTTTGGCTTATATGGGCGAGGCCACGCCCCTTTACCCACTCACAACTGCACTAAATATGGCGATTTAATTTTTTGGTAGGCGGTCGAAAGAAGTATTCTTAGACATGCCGGAGTCTTAGGTATATTCCGTCAAATTTTTAGTAATATCGGTCTAGCGGTCTGGCCTTCCCGGCAGGCGTTGTCCTGCAAGAGATGGGGCGTGGAGTATGAATCTTAATTTTTACCTCACCTAGAGTAACATGTGTATTCGATTTGAAGTAAACATGTTAAAATCCGAGTAGAATCAATTACACAATTTAAAAAATTAAGAAGCTAATAAGAAGCTTTGGCACATACAATTTTTATTTATACCTCGCCTTCAGTAAGATGTGTATACAAATTGTTTAAAGTAAATCTCGAGTCAGATTGATGGACTCGTACAAAATTTGAAGGCTATATAGCTAATATAGAACCTTAGATATTTAATATTAATCTCAATTTTGTATATGAGCAAAATATGCACTTTGTATAGGACCTGACACGCCCACTGATCCGATCACGCACATTTTTCCCATGACTATTCACATTAACAAATAATCAACGTGGACAAATTTCTAAGACTATGGCTTTTATAGTACTGTAGATATATGATATTAAATATTTACTTTGTATGGGAGCTGCCACTCCCACTGGTTCGATCCCGCCCATTTTGTCCTTATTATTCAAATCAGTAACATATGGAATACTGCAGTGTTTCAAAACTCTTGCTATTACAATTGTCAGGATATATGATGCTATTCAATTTATGTGGGAGGGACCACACCAAACCCACTTGAAATATATATAGCCGTAAACCTAATTAAGACTATAACCTTTTAAATGAAACCAGTTTGGGCCAAATCGGTTGGATAGTTTTAGAGTCTATAGAAGACAAACATACAAACATTGTATTCTATATATATAGATTATGGACCGATCTTTGAAACAGTGAATTTTATGCATATGTGGATATTTAACGTGGAATTTCAACATAATAACGGTATATTTAAGTTACATTGAACAAACCACTTGGCGTTTTACTAAAAAAAAACTGACGTGGATTGTACCAGGGTTAAGCAGCTGACAGCTGGTTTGGGTTATATAGAGGACAATTACTCCACACAATTAGGCGTTGGTATTCCAAATATGTGAGAAATAAAACAAAAACACAATGAATTGTTTGGTGGGAATTCAATTCAATATTTTTTATTTAGGTTTATGCTCACCGCTGTGGTTGATGGTAAAAAAACAAGTGAAGTTAGAATTTACTTGTTAGTCAAAGCTAACGTTAAAACACAATAATATTTTTTTTTTTGTACTTTAAGTTATAGCAAAGAGATATTTTTGACGTTTAACCAAAGTTAGCGAGTAATAAATTCATTTAACCGTTTAAATTCAAATTCAGAAATATACACAAACATGGCAATAGTAAACTAATTAGATAATTAATACAAAATGTTATAATCATGTATATCAGTAAGATTTAATACGACAAAAAAAATATTAGTGTTCATTATTAGTATTAACGTGCATTTCGGAAGTGGACCTTATATGGGGGATATAGTCAAATATGGACGGATATTCTTAAAATCTAGGAGTTTGATTTTGGCATGTACATAAATGATCCGTGTAAAATTTTGAATTTATTATTATTAAAGTGATTTTCGGAAGAGGGCTTTATATGGGCGATACGGTCAAATATGGACCGAAATTCACAAAATTCTGCAGAATAATTTTTGTGTATATGTAAATGATCTATATAAAGTTTTGAGTCGGTACCGATATTTATAAGCTATATATAAAGATAAATAATGTCTTTTTCGAGTGAGGGAGTATGGGAGCTATGACCAGTTCTGGGCCGACCACCATAAAATTTAGTACAACAATTTATTTGCATATAAAGAGTATTTATGTCAAATTTTAACCTTTTAACATTATTTATACTAGTTTCATACGTATTTTAGTGAATTTTAAAAATCTACTTTAAATGGGGTCTATGGTCAGACATGGACCGAACTAAAAAAAGAATTTCGTTTTGCGTTTTTTTTTTTGCATGAAACTTATTTCTGCTGAATTTTGTACTGATATTCCAATTTTATAGGCATTTATGTATAATTGAGCAATATTTCGGGAAGATTTTTGTATGGCGCTATGAAAAATCATGGACCTATTCTTACTATTCTCCTCACACTTTCATCTTTTATCAAAAAAAAAAAACGTATACAAAATTGCAAGGTATTATCTGCAAATATTTAAAAATTTTGCAATAAAATTAATAAAAAATATAAAATATTTATGGAGGTTGTCTCACATTTTGGTCCATAACACTGGCTTTGCTATAGAGATATTGCTGATTTTCAAGACCGAAGTTACCTACAAAATTATAAATATTTTTCTGTAAATTTCGTTTAGTTAAGTTGTGTAGTTTGGACGTGAGAGTGTTTTACACAGACGTACAGGCGGACTGACATGGCTGAATCGACTTAGATTTTCTTTTGAAATATTTGAAATGAAGTGAAAGGAAACTTTTTGAAGTACAATTGAAAATGGTGTAATCGCACTATTTGTAAGTATGTTTGTTTGTTTTGTGAAAAATGTTTGCCAGAATAATCGTTATTAAGGGGTTTATCTTGATGACTTTAACATCCTTTTAGAAATAAATTACCATCTTGAAATAGAAAAGTTAAGCAATTAACAAGACTATAACTTTTTATCTGGCTTCTTCTTATTCATCTTCTCGTTTTTAACTAAACAGGATACAGAATGAAATTAACAGTTAAAAGTGTTTAAAATGCGAAAAGCAAAAATACAGCAAGACGTTTATCCAGCATAAGCTTATGATTACAAAATATGTTTTAAGTATCTTAGATTAGTTTACATTAAAAATATGTGTGCATATTAAAATTACCAACTTTTTTCAAATGATAAATTTATATAAAAACAAGTAAGAGTGCTATTATCGGCTTACCGAATCTTAAATACCCTCCACCTAAACGTAATAAGAAATACAAAAACTACACTGGTTATAGGACTAGCATATCCTTATTCCGTGTTTTCTATTCAGTCTTATGGGTCGATTATGTAAAGCAACCAATCTGGAGTTGGGTTGCCAATAGGCAACGCAACTGACGTGCAAGTTGTTATTATGTAAGGCAACTTTCGTTTTTAACATTTTTGTCGAATTTTCGGGTAGAAAATTATATAGTATGTACATATACATACAAATATAAATAATTTAGCAACAAAATTAATAACATTTAACCAAATGAAATAAAATCAAAGCAACCACAAATTCTCGGTTGCCATGTTCGGCAACTGAAGTTGCCAGTTGCCATCTGTAATATGTTGTTTGACAACTGTCAACCAAACTGAGGTTCGGTTGCCATTCGTAATCGACCCATTAGTGTAAATTTTATTAGTATTTGATATATTGTTTAAAACACAATTTTACGACCAACATAATTTATGTTAAATATTTTGAAATTTTGTCTAATTTATGGTTAAATATGGACGGAACTAAAAAAAATTTCGTTTTGCGATTACTTTTTGTATAAAACTTATTTTTGCTGAATTTTGTATTGATATTCCAATTTTATAGGCATTTATTTATCATTAATCCATATTTCGGGAATATATATATTTGTATGGGGGCTATGAGAAATCATGGACCGATTCTTACTATTTTCCGCACACTTTCTTCTTTTATAGTACAAACAACGTATACAAAATTTCATGGTATTATCTGCAATATATTTCAAAATATTGCAATAAAATATACAAAAAATATCAAATTTTTATGGAGGTTCTCTCACATAACTCTGGTTGGCCTGAACCGCTGATTTTAAATAGTAAACTTCTCGAAAGCATGTCTGACAGAATTATTGAAGATTTGGATCCCGAAGATATCTGGAGATCCAGACAGACAGACAGACGGACATGGCTTAATCGACTCCGGTATCTATAAGGATCCAGAATATATATACTTTATTGGGTCGGAAAATTATATTGTGGAAATTACACACGGAATGACAAACTCTCATGAGGGTGAAGGGTATAATAAAAAGAAAATTTCTTGTCTTATGCGTGTATAGTTAAATAATAAAAATTTAAAATAATCTTGTTATTTTTGTCGATTAAACTAATTTTCTTTAATTACTTTTAAATTTAAATTGTAAAAATTAATTTTATATGGTCACCTATTTGTAAATTAATTCAACATCCTTACACTTAAACAAAAACTTTTTACACAATATTACTGTTGTTGGATAATATTATTTAAATTTTCAAATCAAATCGTCACAATCAAATCATCTGGCGCCGGTTGACATTGGTGGACCAAGAGAAAATTGTAAGTTAATTTTTTTTATCCAACTTCATACATTTTTACATATTTTTAAATAGTTTTGGTATTTCTTATTACGTTTTGATTCGGCACAGCCGAATAGCACTCTTACTTGTTTTTATACTAAAGCAGCATCATCTGTTTTTCGGTGACGTTCCATATATATTTTATATATATTTTGGTTCAAACCGTCAATATCACCATTAAAAGTTAGGATAAATTTTAATTTTAGTTGTAGCGGCAATATAGTTATACATACTTTTACTTTTTTTCTAGTATGATAAAGATTTTAGCAACGGTATTGGTGCTGTTTTTGGATGATGATTGTGACACACAATATAACACACACACAAATTGATTTAATTAACCATCAACAAAATCTTTAATTTGAAAAATTTTATTCCTTGAAATTATTTTTTCCTTTTTCCTCCCTTCTCTAAAAACAACTCCTTAGTATCCTCTCAAAGATCAGGCAGTTCGAAGTTTTGTCAAGTGCTTTCCACCAGACAGAGACCCCATAAAACAATATTGGTTTTATAACCGTCTTAAAGAGCCAATTTACGCATCGATGTTTGAAACCCTAATTTACAAATCTTGTCAAGAATAAAACCTAAAAATTTTGCACTATCTGAGAGAGACAGTTTTATTTACACCGTTCAATCTAGGTAGGATTTTCAAATTCCACAGCAGTGGAGATAAAACACCCTCTTGAGGGGTGCCTCTTTGGCCAATCATTTGTCCAATTACCATCTGGTTTCTGAATGTACTGGTGTTTTCGACAGGATTTTACGCAAACAACAGGTTTCGGATGAACTTTCGACACCGCGGCGCGCCTCTGCAAAAGTTTCTCTACTGACCTGGTTCTTAAATTTATTTAACGCTGACTTATGTACATATATATCGACCAGTTACTTATTCTCTTTGCCTCGTTGAAAAGTTTGCGACAACTACTTTTAGTATTCGATATGTCTATAGACCACGGTGGTCTTGCTTTACCTCTGCATTTAGAGAGTATGTACGTTTGTGTTGTTGCCTAATTAAGAGAGCAGATAAGTCTATTTACCGCTTGTTCAATGTTCTCTATCCTAGGGTGTGGGGAATAAAATTTAGGATTAGTTTGTGACAATCTATTTGGGTTTTTCCGATTTAGGAATAGAGTTTTTCTTTCTGGTGATTTGCTTATTGTGTATGTCAGATACATATGTATGAACTCAAAAAGAGAACAATCATCAAAAACTTTCCAGTTTCTTATCTAGTACTCATGAGCTGCACTTACAAGTGTAATGTCAAAAACCTCCTGTCTATTCGCAACCACAAAGGTAGGTTCTGAACCTTTGTTGAATATTATCAGATTATGATCCAAAATAATTTCTAATATACACTCACCTCTTTCATTTGCATCTATACTACCCCAGTAGTGCGATTCACTAACTTTTAAAACGTTCAACAAGTTTTAACATTAACAACAAATTTTTATGGTTGCACTAAACACTTTCGAAAGAATCAAAAATTGAATAATGAATTTGATAATGCGAAGAAATGGTTGTCATTTTAATTAAAACGTTAATTGCGAAACGAATGAAATAATGAATGTAATTTAATGGTGTTTTCTTTTCTGAAATAAAATGTTACACCTTTATTATGTACATTTTTATAATGTTTACCCCACATTTTAAAGATGTCGCATTTTTAATGGTCAGAATAGAACATAAAATCACAACAGTAACACTTTTTTTATGTACAGCTGTTTTTGTTTTTTTTTTTGTTAAAAAAGAAGAAGCAGATAGCTCCCTGGTAAAAAATAAGACAATGAATATCTCTCAAAAAGACCAATGGCACCTTCCCGACTAATACGCAAGTTCTTCTTAAACTATAAAAATTATTTATATAAACATACATTACATATATAAGAAGTAGGAAATATTGTCCTATGAAATTTAAAATACATCAACTTCAGAGTATTCATTAATTACTTTCTCTACAAAGCCTTTCACTCGCGGTTGTGGATTTCTTTCCATAATCATATAAAATATGTATTCATCATCAGATGATAAACATGAATTCAACAAGTCATCCAAAATTTGTTCAGCACATAAAAAATCACATTCATAAACAAAACAAATGTTAGTTGTTTTATCGTGCGATTCTCCCCCTCTAAAAATACAGAGTGTGAAAGGTGCACCATTTTTTAAATTTATAGTGTGACATTTATAGAAAAGAACACACTACACTTTAGCAGTGTTGACATTTTTCAGAAAAGAACATAAAAAAATTAAAAAATATGCGAAATGGGAAAAACGTGTAACATTTTTGCCAGAAAAGAAAACGCCATAAATATGTAAAAGCCACAAACAACGCCTAATAATGTCTGTAATAACACGGAATAAAATATAATTATGTATTTGTTTCGAAAGGTTAGAGAAAGGACTGTTAATGCAATCAGAATACAAGAATTTTCTAATAATTTTGTCTACAAACGATGTAAACGATGTTTTTCGTCAGCTCATATATTGGTAACAAAATAAAATAAAGATTTTCTTTACTATAGATACCTGAATATTTTTAAGAAGCCTTTATTGATCGATAATATGCTTCTAAATTAATATAGAAGTAAAAGACAAAAAAACAAATGGAGTTGCAAACGTAATGACCACCATCTTTTTGGTGGTGTGTATAAAAAAGAATACAGGAATTTTTTAATACCACTGCTGTTTAATTGAAATATATAATAGTAAAAATACTCATATATGCTATTCGGAATTGACAACACTGGTAACAAGCATAAATTACTTGGATCACCTTGTTTGATTTTTTGGCTACATGTTGACTCAAATATTTTTTTGGCATCCTTAAGTTATGCTGTAGAAACTTTCTTTAAAAAAGCACATTGCCTACTTTTAGGATGACAAATTTTCAATGACCTTGAAAAATTTGGAATAACGGAATTTGTGGTGAATTTCTAAAAACTCACCACGCATTTTTATACTCACCACGATGTTTTAACTCACCACGATGTTTTTACTCACCACGATTTTTATACTCACCAGGATTTTTTACTCACCACTATATTTTCACCATATTTTTTTTAAACTCACGAGCAAAAAAAAAATTTCTTCTTTTTTACTTAGAAGTACCCACACATACGCCTTGTTTGTTTGTTTTCTTTCTTTTCTTCCTTTCTCTCTATTATTTTTTTTCTTTCCGTCGGTCGTCGTCGTTGTTGTGTGGCTTGCTGCTTAAAGAACCGGGTTCGTTATAATGCGAACTTTAAAAAAAGAATATGGTGTGGTTGTCAACTTTGAAAACTAGAGCGTTTCTTTTTACGCCATCTATTGTTCGTAAGTCTTACACTCAATATCAGACTTCAATAACTGAAACATAGATGGCGCTAAAATACATAAAATATTTTGACAATTGTTTTGCTTCAGTTTTCTTCTAAAATATAATCAAACAGCTGTTCTGTAAAGTGGGCTGTCATCAAAACGCAGTTGTTTACGTTCTGTTTTCTCTTTGCGCCTTTGTTCGTTGCATTTTTTGTGATAAGAAAGGTAAATTTGTAGTGATCAGGTTGTTGTTTACACAAATATTTTCGATTGTTTTAATTTGATGTGCAGAAGATTTAAAAGAAAGTGTTTGAAATGAGTGGCAACATACATGGTCTCAGTTGGTTTCCCAATATTCCAGATAAGTTCGTAACATGGGGTCAAGACATTAATTTGTATGAAGTGCGCAACAAGACCGACGCTGATGTTAAACGTACGTTTTTGATCCAGTTCATGGCCATTAGTTGTTAATTAATTAATTAATTATACCATATGTTCATTATTTATAGCTCGTTTGCCAAATATATCGGCTAGTTTTGTAGCCATTGAGAATCGCTATCAATACGCCAGATGTGTTCAACCGTCATACCACAAGCATCGACCAATCATTGCCGTTGGCTTGGGCGATGGAAAAATTGGCATTTGTAAATTCCACGACATGGTTGACAACAGCTGGGAGTACAGTAAGTGTTTAGTGCATTATGGATGGTTTTAATTTATAATTATTATTTGTTTTATTTATATTAGCGCCTCGCCAGCAACGAATGTGTTTATGTTTAGCATGGAATGAGACAGACCCGAACATTTTGGCAATTGGTCATGATCGCTATAAGTCAGATTCCTGTATAACTATTTGGGATATTGAAAGAGGTTTACCAAAAGAAAGCAGTGAGTATAACATAGAAATATACATACATACTTATACTTATTTGTATGCACACTATCTATATAAAAACTCATCTAATAAATACCAGAAAAATAATTGAAGTCATACTTTAAAACGACATCTTAATTACAACCGAAGTAGATATATTATTTCGGTTTTATGAAGTAAATATAATAACTTCTCTGATTCAAGTGTTTCATTGGTTTTTTTTATAAATTCTTTAAAATCTGCTACAAAACGTCAAGTGTTAAATTTTATTTACCTACATATTTAAAATGACAGTATGTATGTACATAGGTATTAACAAGTAGTTAATTTGTCAATAAAAAATTCAAATATTACTGAACAAATCAATATAGGCATAAATCGGATTTGCATATGATTTCACTGTTATTAACTTTTTACCCGTGTAGGACTAAAAATAATGTTTTTTTCTTTCAGTATAAAAATCATTTCCAAATGTCGAAGTTTCAGATTATTAGAAACGTCGATTATATGTATGTACAAAAACGTCAAAAATGAACAACATTTTGCCAATGACTCGCTAATGTAAATTTCATTGGTTCTCTACCAGGATTTGAACCCGATGGGTTTATTAGTTGTGGAAAATTGTTCACTTCTTTTTCCTCACTTTTTTGCTGGAAAATTTAAACTTGTTTTTTGAACTGTTATCAATATCTCAAATAAAATAATAATCAGGCATGTGATGGAAATCGAAAACGAATCAGTTTTGAAAATACATTTTACTGCATTTATAATCTAATTTTTAAAATTTTTGTTTTAAGATTCTCTTTAGTGGGTTTCCCAATATCTTTATGTTTTATGTGATAAAAGTTTTTCAATACAGAAATATTTGTTCGTTTTCGATTTCCATCAAGGCATATTTATTATAATAAATATGCACATGCCTGAATACTTAAATTGCAAATACTTATTTATTTATGTAAGCCTACTTTGATAGAGAATTATACTATTTAATATTATATACTATTTACCAGAAAAAAAAAGAATTTGGAAAACATGTGAAAATGGCACCACACTGCCAAACCCGATTTGCTTTCAATTCTAGTACAATGCAATTACATTAATTTGATTTCATTTCCTCTTCTTGAAAAAAAAAATATAAAAACAAAATTTGATTTGTATAGGCAAATTGAAGCAAAATGTTTCAATATACTGTACATATTTGGGAAATAAGACTCAGGAAAGAAGAACGTATGCATACATCCAATAATCGTTGTTGTTGCTATCCTAGTACTCGTTGTTGTTGCTATCCTAGTACTCGTTATTAAGTTCATTCTGGAACCAGTTCTTTAATTAATTAATAAGTTCTGTTTGAACTTATTCTACCGAAGCTTTACGAAATTGAAATTGTCACGCATTCGAAACTACTTGAAAGAAGTAGATCAGAAATTTGTATTGTGTATATGGTTATTTTTGGTTGGATTGTCTAAGAAGACTTATATTTACCAACGATTTTGAATTCTTTTGGCGGCTGTTTCATAAGAATCTCAACAGTAATAAAATATAATTCATTTGAAAAAGATAAGTTTTCCAAATATTGTATTATTTTTAACATGTCCACTGCATTTGTCGAATTATTTGATGATTTAATGTTTATCGCTTATCTATGTATTTATACGAAACATTTTTGTATCTATTTTATTCGATCTTTTATTTTAAACTAGCTAAAACCCGGTGTGCTTCGCTACCCGTATTTTTTAAAATTAACTTTGTATGGGAGGTACCACGCCCACTTAAAATTTCCAAAAAAAAAGTAGCCTATAGCTCCTTCCAGACATACAGAAATATACTGTGAAAATTTCAAGCAAATCGGTGATTTTTAAAATTAACTTTGTATGGGAGGTACCACGCCCACTTAAAATTTCCAAAAAAAAGTAGCCTATAGCTCCTTCCAGACATACAGAAATATACTGTGAAAATTTCAAGCAAATCGGTGATTTTTAAAATTAACTTTGTATGGGAGGTACCACGCCCACTTAAAATTTCCAAAAAAAAAGTAGCCTATAGCTCCTTCCAGACATACAGAAATATACTGTGAAAATTTCAAGCAAATCGGTTCAGCCGTTTAGCCGTCTATAGACTTCAAACTAATAATAATAAACATAACGACACATATTCACTTTTATATATATAGATTAGAATTTTTTTCTTTTTTATAAGATAGTTTTACAATTCAGCATTGTTTTATTAATTTTTAATTATTATTTATTGGGAATAAAATAGCGTCAATTAATTATGTTTAACAATAAGTTAGTTTTATTCATTCTTCAATAGGGTTTAAATTTGTGGTAATAAGTTGATAAATCAAAACACTATATACTCTGAGTACTCTTGCATTACTTTTAATTTATTTTGGAATTTTTTATGTTCCTCAAGACTCGATATTTAAGAATACTTTTATTATATTTTATTTTATATTATGAACATATGTGTTTTAAGGTTCAAATTTCTTTGGCTTATCTGAGTCGGCCCATTCACTATGCTGGAACAAAAATCATCGTGTCCTTATTGCAGGGATGAATCAGAAACAAATCAAACTTTACGATTTGCGACGTAAGTTTTATTAAAATATCTATTTTAATTGTTTGCTCTAACATATTTTCCTCAGAAAACACTGCCACACTGCAGACTATACAAACAAAAACTGTATATGGTTTGGGTGTAGCACCGAATGGCAATTATCTTTCCAGTTTCTTTGATTCCGTTATAATGCTATGGGATTTAAGATACCTCGAACGGCCATTGAAACAAATACAGTCTGCTAAAAATCATCTACAACTGAGTTGGTGTCCGACGCGATCAAGTCTGTTGTCGTCATTGCAACGTGAATCCCCCTACATCACTCTCTATGATATAAGATGCGTTGATGTGGAAAACAGTAGGGAAGTTTATAGTGTTAAGAAACAGTTGTTGCCATTTCACACCAAATACCATGCATCACATAAGGGATATTCGTTAACAGCACTCTCTTGGCACAATAGTGATTTTGAAAGAGCACTACTGCTATCGGAAACTGGTAGTATTATGGATTTTCGTCTACCGTTGTCCATTCTAACAGCCTACAGTAACCATAAAAAACTGCCACTTTTACTTCAAAGGCCTTTGTCGGCACCCAATTCACCAGCTCACAGCAGAAGTCAAACCACCAGTCAGTCTAGTACGCCAGAATTTGCCAGCGTCGGTTCGTCATTAAACTTTCATGTGTTCGATCATAATATGCTTGAGGAGGATTTAGTAGATGAAACTCGGGAACGTGCCCTTAGTGATTACGGTCTCAAGATGGATGGTAAACGCTTGAGTGGGGAATTTCATTTGTCACCATATTTGAAGAATGTTTGGTTAAGTTTGGCTAACTTGTATCGGCCTGAGGAAAAATTAATTGGCTTAAAAACGATATTGGGTTTTGGACTAGGTCATACTTCGCAAGCGTTTATGAACATTTCGCGTATTGAATCCCATGTTCTACAATGGCCAGAATTTGTAAATAATTCCAACAACTTGGTATGCTACAGGTAGGTGGGATACCTCAGCTGAAAATGTCGCTTTTAATGAGTTTTTAATAAAATCAATTCTGTTTATATTTTTATAGAAGTGACCAACGTGATACAGCTTTGAAACTATGTGGCTGGCCAATAGACCAAGACTTGGAACGTTTTGTAAGCAATTTGTGTGAAAATAAGGTAAGCAATAATCGAATGTATAATTCGAATTAATGTACATTAGTGCATTTGGTTTCTACAATTTTAAAACAAATTTTAGGAATTTAGCCGTGCTGCCATGATTTATGTCTTCCATTTGAAAATTCTCTCAGCTTGTGATGTATTATCTAAGGCTGTTGATCAGTCGCGTGATCCCAGCATGTTTCGTATAGCTGCTATTGCATTATCTAGTTTCAATGCAGATAGAACAAGTTCAGCTTGGCACAACCAGCGTTCAATTGCCAACACTCAAATACAAGATGCTCATTTAAGAGCCATATTTTCTTTTCTCATAGCGGACAATGAACATTTCGACGCTGTATTGGTAAATGAATAATATGCAAATTTGCAATTTGGCAGAGAGAGAGAGAGAGAGAGAGAGCGTAATAATAATTATTTATTATCTATCATTTAATATAATAGATGGAAGAGGGAGTTTCATTGGCTGATCGGATGGCTTTTGCTTGCAAGTATCTTTCTGAATCGAAACTTTCCGACTACATCAAGAATCAAATCCAGAAATCGGTTGAGAAAGGAGATTTAAATGGTTTATTGCTGACTGGAGAGTCACAAGATGGCATTAATATATTACAAGCCCATATGGATGCTACGGGAGATATACAGACTGTTGCTTTAATAGCTATTAACTATTTCCATCGTGAACATTTTAACGACACATTCATACAATATTGGATATCAAGGTGACCGTTGAAGAGTCTTATTTGCGAACAATTATTTATTAAACTTACATTTTATGTCTTGCAGCTACATGGATTGTCTAAACTCTTGGGGGTTTTGGGAGAAGCGTGCAGAATTGGAAATAAAAATAGTAAATCTTCGTTCGATAAGTCGTACTGCACGCACAGTATATTTGTCGTGTAATTTTTGCGGTAAATCGGTATCGAATGCTTTACAGGAAGATGCACGCATTCGTAATGTATCCTCGAATGTTAACAAAGTATATTTGCCGTTTCAAAACTACTACAAACATATTAATTAATGTTGTGTTGCTCTTCACACAGCTTTCATCATGTCCCAGTTGTCGAAAACCACTGCCTCGATGTTCATTATGCTTGTTACACATGGGTACCACTCTAAATGCAGGTCTTTCTGCAGACGGTGGTCCTGAGAGTATTGGATGGCAGTCGAAACCATTTTCGAAATGGTTTTCTTGGTGTCAAACATGTCGCCATGGAGGTCACACCGAGCATTTAATGCAATGGTTTAAGTATGCTTTATAATGTTCAACTAATTAATTTTGTATTTAAATTAAATTTTTTTCACTAGGGAAAATTCAGAGTGTCCTGTTTCCTCTTGCTCATGCCGGTGTTTCGATATGGATGTAACTAATCCTGAAGCTAAACATGATCTTCTGTAGTTAAAATGTTTCTTCAAGCATATTTCTTAAATATGGCATAATTTTTATTCAAAGACTTTTAAATATATTAGACCTTTTTTTGTTCACCTTTATACGGCAGTAAAATGTTCCAAATGCGATTGCTTAAATTGTATTTTTGTTTATTAGATTTCTTTTTGATGGATTTTAATTTGTTTTTTAATATTGAAATCTAATTTGTTTATAGACAATCGGAAAAAATGGTACTTCTTTCGATTTTTTCGAAAATTGGGCTATCGTTATGTTTCAGTTATCCGATTATAGTCAAATTTTGCAGTAGTTAGGTTTATCCGGAACATATGTTATAAACCCGGTCATCCAAAGCAAGTCTAGCGTTCACTTTATTTTTTTAAACAAATATTAAACAATAAAATTGTATCTAAACTGACTGAATCCAATTCGTGTTGCAGATTCTAAGTAATTGTTTTATTGTATGTCGTTTAAATAATTTTTGGAATTGGGTCTAATATGGGAGCTACGAATCGATCATCATAAAATTTGACTGAATGTTTGTGTGCATATGAAACATATTTGTATTAAATATTATTTGGATACCAACAATTTTAACAGAGTTATGCTCATTAAAGTAATTTTCGAAAGTGGACCTTATATGGGAGCTATAACTAGTTCTGGATCGATATGCACAAAATTTTGTAGGTGGGATGGTTAGGTTTCATATGGACTTATTTGTGGAAAAATTTGTTTGTATATGTTTATAAATCACAAATTTATAACCGATAAAACCCTATTTTGGCTATGAGGGCTAGGTGAAATAATGGACTGATTACCCTGGATTCTGTCCTTTACATTAAATGTGATTAAAAAGATTAAATAAATGTTTTTAAATTACAGATGATTAAGACCTGATTCAGTAAAACATATAGAACATTTGTCTAAAAACTTGAAAATCCCTCAAAATATACATACATACATATGTATTTATTCTTACCGTTGGACTCCTGAATAAAACCTTGATTAGTTTTGTTCTTAAGTTCGAACTTGTACTATTAATACAAAAAGTTATTTTTTTAATCATGTTTACCTCAATTTGTTAAAAATTATTTCAAGAAAGTATTTTAAAAAATTTAGCACATTTTTTGGCATTTTAAAACAAATTTTACCCTGCCTTTACACATGCAAGTGGCGTGTACGTATTATATACGAAAACTTATTCGAAAAACTCGACTAGCTCTGCAAGTGAAAAAATGTGAGTGTATTAGTAAAAAAGTGTGAATGTATTGACTTTTTCGAACTTGCACTTCCCAGTAAGCCATATGAGTCCGAAAAGAGTCTTTTCTGACACCTTTTTAGGAGCGTTAACGCTCTTTATGAGCCCAAAAAACAATCATAATTGCTCCGAAAACCTTCAGAAAAGAGCGTCATTACATTCGAAAATGGTCCCAGAAAGAGCTCTTAGATAATGTCAGAAAAGAGTCTTTTATGAGGGTTTTTTGGGCTCTTCAAGAGCTCTTAGATAATGTCAGAAAAGAGTCTTTTATGAGAGTTTTTTTGGGCTCTTAAAGAGCTCTTAGATAATGTCAGTAAAGAGTCTTTTATGAAGGTTTTTTTGGGCTCATAAAGAGCTCTTACATCATGTCAGAAAAGAGTCTTTTATGATGGTTTTTTGGGCTCATAAAGAGCTCTTACATCATTTCAGAAAAGAGTCATTGCAATTTTAAATACAAAAAAATTAAAAGTTCACATTTATTATTTTTTTAAATTGTTTTTACTTAAACAAAACTAAATTAAATTAAATTAAGAATGGAAAAAAAAGTTAAATAAATTGTATTTACAGTAAAAAAAAAATTAAATGGAGTACATTTAAATAAAATATGTATATAAAAATTTATAAAAAAATATATGTGAAATTTATAATAAAAAAATGTCTATTTTTTTGCGTTTTTGGATTTTTGGCGTAGTTTAATCTGTCCTGGAAAGTCTGGAACCACTTCGCAGAGCAACCATTAAAAATCTTCTCATCAACTTGGAATTTCCTGTTGAATGCTCCTGTAAGAAAAGACAATATTTTTAAATGCAATGGCTTCACGTTGTAGTATATTTTTAACTACCTCTTATGACGCATGTTATAGCCATTCCTAAAACACACTTCTTGTTTGTGGTCCCTTTCCACGAACATTGGGCTGTAACTTCGTCTGAAAATAATTTTTTCCAAATACTGCGAATGTACTTGGATGGATCGGAAATAATGGAGAGTAATATTTGTCGTTCCTGTAATGAATAATATACATATTAATGTGGTATATTTAAAATAAGTAGCAAATAATAAAAGTTGCTGTTTAATAAACGTGTCAATTATAACTCACCAGTTCGGCACACATATTCTCTGAGTTCTGCAGTTTTTCCTCAAAAGTATAGAGTTCGGCCAGAGTTGAAAATGGTTTCTTTGGAAGAATATTATTCAGTTTCCTCTCTTGCAAATTCTTGCGCTGTGAGGTGATCTCTGTCAATAACCTGACATGCATTTTGGAGTTTTCTTCTTCCAAATGTTTAACACGGTCCTTTAGTTCTATGTAGAATTAAAAACAAATATTTATTAAGCCCCTTTAAATAATTTTGTTATAATATTACCATAATTATTATCCTGCAAAGAATATAATTGATTATTTTAAAATGGAAATTACATTGAATATAAGTATGTATGTATGTATATCTTACCATCTGTATGAGGGTTTTCAGAACCAAGCAACGAGTTGCTTTCTTCATCAGTGTTGTTTTGAAACATTTCGGTAAAGTTATTCATTCGGTTAATGTATAAGTGGTATCAATACCACTTCTGAAGGACCGTTGAAGCAAATTAATTTTTTTGTTATATGTGAATATATGTGATCATTTAAAACATTAGAACTATCAAGATCACTATTCCCCAACTCTGTTTCCATTTCAACATAATCTTTAACTTTATCATTTGGTTTATGATCACTTTTAAGATTTTTTAAAATTTTCGCACTTTCATTTCTACTTATTTTTCTCATATTTAAACTTTATTGTGTTTTCTATTTTCTTACAATTCTTATATGTAACTTTTTTCACGATCTTTCCTTGACCTTACTCAACAAAATCACACTTTGTAATAAAGCACACATTATAAAGTTGTTGGCTTTTGGTGTCTGCTTCGCGTGTGCGACGAATTTCGTCATAACAATGAATTCTATTATGACGTAGTATTTTGAATCTTGTTTTTACCATTCTTGTGTGGTACAGCCACAGTTTGTCAAGAATATCTTTGCACAGTAAAAAAATGAAAAATTTTTTTTTGTGTAAGAATTTTTAAAAGAATATATTTACATATACAGTAAAAACCGGATAAGTGCAACACGCATAAATGCAAAAAACGCTTAAGTGCAACGTGTTGCGAAGCCATAAGCCTCTTTTACACTTTATCATGTAAAAATGCACGGATAAGTGCAACACGGATTAATGCAAAAAATGCATAAGTGCATAATAATTTTAAGCCTCAAGAGACATTTTTAGTACAACTTTGTATGCATAAAAGCACAACTAAAATAGAAATGATTTTTTAGGATTTTATAATTGCACTCTTGATCACAGAAAAAAATGTATGTGTTAATAGTTTAGCGTTGCATACCAAAGTTTACACGTTAACGCTTCCGCTTTTTATCGAATTGCATCTTTAACATTGATAAAACCGGGAATACAACTCTAGCGCAGGCCCCAAAAGTTATAGCAGCGACAGGTAAAGAGCAATTTGGCCAGATTGTTTCTGGCGAACGTGGTGAATTGGTTTCTTTCTGTGGTATTGTAAGTGCTGCTGGTACAACCCATCCACCTGTATTAATTTTCCCACGAATTAAGTTTAAAGACAGTTTTTTGTATAGTGCTCCTGCTGGAAGTCTGGGATTATCTTCGAGAAATGGATGGATGACAGCTGAATTATTTGTAAGAATTTTGGAACACATAGTAAATACTTCGGGCTGTTCAATAATGAAGAAAATTCTGTTGATCATGGATAATCATGTAAGCCACGTTTCGATCAAAGCAATTAATTGTTATGCAAACATTTCCGCCTCATTGTTCCCATCGCCTTCAGCCGATTGACGTCGGCGTGTATGTACCATTCAAATCAGCAGTAAAGATTGCATTTATTGACTGGATGAGGACGAATCCTGGCAAGGCCATTACTATTTACAATGTGGCCGAACCTGCTAATAAAACATTTAATAAAAGTTTCACTTTTGACAATATCACCAACTCCTTTAAAAAGTCTGGGATATGGCCTGCAAACAGCATTATTTTTACCTATTATTTTCTTTATAAAAAAATATTAAAAATAATATATAAAAATATATATTTTAACTCCTTCTTTGTGTTTCAAATTTTGAATGGTGTCTATATTAGCGCCTAGTAAAATCAATGGTCAAATGGACAAATATAAACTCTTTTAAAAATTCTTTGATTTATTTTTCCCAATAATTATATAATTGCAATATTTGTGCACTTATGTAATATTTGCATAATTGCAATATTTGTGCACTTATCCGAGGTTAGCATAAATGCAAACAATGGATAAGTGCACAAAAAGTCGGGCGAAAACCGATGTGCATTTATCCGTACTTTACTGTATATGTAGTTCTTTTTTTTTTTTTTTTTTGCATGCAATCCGTTACTAGTCTATAGTCTATACTTGTTTATGACTGTTAGGTGTCCACACTTTAACTCTTTGAGCCACAGTTTTACATATATAACTTTATTAACAAAACAACTTAATTTTTAGTTTGATTAAGGTTTATTTATTATATAAAAAGAGAAAAAAATAAATTTGCGCTGCCGGATTTTGTGGAACAGGGTGGTTAGTTAAGTAACCACCGTGACGGTTGGCATAAAAAGTATTAAAGTAAAGTGTAGTATCCGCAGCCAAATTTTATAACAAAAAATTAATTCTGATGAAATTCGGAGAAAAATCTCTTATTTGTACGTATGCAAAGAGGAACTTTGCAGGTTCTGCATTGCCATATAGTACGCACCGGCTTCTTTTTCGTGCTGCATTTTGCACATCTTCGTGATGTCGATCGCTCTGGTTGATGCATACTGTTTTCCAAACGCAATTCTCTTGCTACTGATGGTTTGTGTTTCTTTATTTGTACCGGTAGTGGAGAAGAGGGTTCAGAAATTGGGCGCCTGAACTTGTGCTAGTATCCCGAAGTAAACACTTCTTCGAAACTCTTTGGCACTGAGCTGATCAAGTTATGGGTGGTGTGTTTTCTGGAGATCTTTATATATAATATAAGAGACGGCGCAGTCCATAAAATAAAAAGATATTCGATGCCACCATTTCCGTGATTTCCGGCATAATGGCATAAGTGCTTTTCAGCTGATCAAATTTATCAACATAGTTCATACATCTGTTATATTGTATGACAGCTTCAGGACAATTTATTTCATTTAGCTCTCCATTGCGTTCTATGCGAGTAACAACACCTACCTTAGTTGGATCTATGTTGTTGGTGAGAATAAAAACTGATCTTTTATCCTTCCATTTTAAAAAAGCCACATTCTCATCATTGACCCTGTAATCATGTTCTCTTCGTTTTAGATGGTTATCCTCTTTCAGCTGTGGTAGAAATTTGCGATTTGAGTTGACAGTGCCACAGGCCAATATATTGTCCTTAAACAAGTCTACTTGCAAAGAATAGCTATTGAAATAGCTATCAAAAAATACTTTATGATTTTTTTCAAACAACTTTTCCTTCTAAATCAGTTTGTATCTTCTCACCATCCTTTCCAGTATATATTTCGAAATCTAAACAATATCCAGACTCAGCACACATCATCCAAACTTTATATCCTCGTTTTTTTCACCATCAGAAGGTATATCTTCAAACAAAATATTTGAGATGTCTTGTTCATTGAGTATGCGCGGCATTCTAATTATATACATAACACAAAATTATGTGGGAAAACAGATTATTTAGAACGTACTATAGTCACAGTGGTTAGTAATCTAACCACCATATTATTTACGTTATTTTTTGTATATTATGCTCTTGTTACATATATATGTTATCACAAAACAATAAAAAAATACTAAATAACTAAATACCACTGCTTTCGTTTAATAATAAACACGCTATGCTTCTTTATTTCAATCACAACCGATCTCTTAGAAAAACAAGGGGGTGGCCCGAGTTCAAATAAAGATATAAATATAACCGATGCATCCTGGCGCCAAAGTCTCGCAACAAAAGAACAACGATGTCTTTAAAAATGTAATTATTTAATAATTTGTGAAGAGGTGTCACTAAAACAAGTTTTAAACAAGCAACAATAAGTGGTTAGATAACTAACCACCAAACCTGAAAGAGTTAAAAAAAATCCTACACATTACAATAACAACAACAAAAAAATATGTTTGCACAAAATAACAAGTGTCAAAAAAATCTTTGCATGCAATAAAAAAAACCGTTAAATTTCCGCGAATTTTGTTCATTTGGGTTTTTTATGAATAATTTGAAATGTGAAAAGGTTAAATATCATTCAGTCATAAAGTATGTAATTGTTTTTAACGGAAAAAGTAACGGAACATTTTAAAAGATGCCAGGAAAACGAGTTTCAAAAAATATTCATTTTAAGACTACGTTTCTCAATTAGTTTGTCCTGGGGTCAATATTTGGTGAGCTGGACCAAAGGATAAAACGGTCCTTTTTAGAGGTTTTTTTTTTATTTTTTTTTTTCACATTTCCCCCAAGGGAACTATATGTAAATTTGGTATCATATGAAAGGTCTTTGAGAGGCGCATTCAATGGGTTATCAAAAATTAAAAAACAATTTTTTTTTTAATTCAAAAATTTTGAAAATTTCAGACAAAATTTTAGTGTTTTTTTATTTTTTCATAGAACTTACTTAAATAAATAGTTGAATAGTGAATAGTTGATGCAATTTAACCCAAATGGGTTTTCCCGTTTTTTAGCTTATAAAATTTACGTTATTTTAGTACCTATTACATTAACGAATTAAGTTAACAGAGATGTCAGATAGAAAAGAATTAAGGGTTTAAAAAAAATTAATAAAAATTTAAATAGGTTGAATTTTGGACTCTTTTCTGACTCCTTTTTTCGGAGCGCTCCGAAAGTACTCTTTTGTTGGACTCTTTTCTGACTCCTTTTTCGGAGCGATGCGAAAATGCTCTTCAGTTGGACTCTTTTCTGACTCCTTTTTTCGGAGCGCTCCGAAAATGCTCTTTTGTTGGACTCTTTTCTGACTCCTTTTTCGGAGCGCTCCGAAAATGGTATGCTGGGTTGCATGTGTAAATGCCGGGTTATCATATTGTTAAACAGATTTCGCCGCTGAACTTTTAGAGATCTGGTAACACTAATCTTGTGGTTTATGATTAGTTCTCTCCTACACAATACTAGGGCCCCTTTCAGATTAGGCAACTTTATTTGCGAAAGCCTTGTGTTTGTAGGTGTAAGAGGAAAGGTCGGTTGGAAGGGGAAATAATTGCCGAATTGCTGAGTACAGGCTTGTTTGTACTTGGCAATTCTGTAGCTGCTGTCATTCTTGTCTTGGGATATTTATTTATTTTTGATGTTTAAAAGAAAATAAATAAAAATGAAAATTATACTTGCGCAATTAAAGTTGCATAATCTGAAAGGGGCCTAGGCAAAGTACTCCAAGAATGATAAAATGAAGATTACGCCAACGCGCGTAAAATTTTAAAATGTTCTGCGCATTTAGGCCCTGTGACGTCACACATTCTGTGTTTCTATTGGCTAATTTTTTCTCACTTGTTTTTTTACTCATGTTTTGCTTGCATTTGCTCACTGCACTCTTCATGTTTATATATTTTTTGTTTGTTTTTCTTTTTTTAAACAGATTTTATTTTAGAACTCTCAGAGATTTCAATTACAACGTTGCCAACTATCACAAGAAATTTTAATTCTAACACATGAAACATTATTGGTAACCCTTAGAACGTCACATAACGGGAAATCATGCGCATGGCGTAATCTTTATTTTATCATTCTTGAAGTACTCAACATTGCTAAAGGCCCAACTATAATATGCATAAGCAAGCTTAAGCAAATTGCAAAAGTTAACGAAAAGGCTGTCAAATGCATAACCAGTTCAGAGTTAACTTTCAGGTGGCTACAATGACTTTGAAACTTTTTGTTCACATTTGCTCATTTATGTTTAAACAAAATGTTTTTATTTTAACAAAAAGCCATTAAATGACTATATTTTATAAATATTATTATATTATTTTATAATTAAAAGAAAACTTCGTATCAGAAACGCATATTTTTTCCTTTTTTTAATTTTTCGGCAAAAGTACTAAAATGTACAGCTGTGGCAGCACTATATTGTAAATAATAATAAACGTTTACATATGTTTTGTTAATTTTCGTATTGTGTTTGTAAAAATGGAGAAAAAACTTCAAAATTTAAATAATATAAAAATATTAAAGTTAGCGCTTGAAGGCCTGTGCACATTAAAATAAATAAGTGAACTACACTGTAAAAGAAGAAGACGCTCTTGTTCTGTCAGAGAAATAAACCGCGACAGAAAGACATTTTTGTTAAAATAAAAAGGTTCCCTTTTATTGTAAAGGCACTTATTTTTTCCGCATTTTCTATTAAATTTAAAATAAATATATTTTCTTCTTTCTCCATTTTGTTCAAAACACAAACAAACAACAACAAACAGTTGATTCCGTACAGAATGTGCGATCAGTTTCGCTTTTTGCTTAAGCAAATGACAGTTGAAAAACTTAACGAAAAGTTTCGTTACGTACATTATAGTTTGCCACATACAATTTATATGTGTTCGCACGTTTGCTTAAGCTAGCATATGCATATTATAGTTGGGCCTTTAATGCCGCTTATCAGCGTTGCCAACTTGGTGCGTTTCAATCCATTTTTGGTGCTTTTTTAAAATTTTGTGCGAAAAATTCCTCAGTTGGTGCGCTTTTTTAATTTTGGTACGTTTTTTTAATTTTTCCAAAAATGTGATGAAATCTTTATTTTTTTCTAATCTTTAAAAATTAGAAATAAAATACAGTTGGACCTCGGTTATCCATGATTCGATTAACCGGGAACATCAATTATCCGGGAAAGAAGCGGATTTTTTTTTTTGTTTTTCACCGGTTTAATTTTTTTTGCATTGATTAACCGTGATTACCTCTATTATCCGGGATTATAAGCATATTTTTTTGATTGCAAAATGTGAACAAAACTAAAAAGGGGAATTCTCTCATTTGCATACGATTAGTCAGTAATTTTTTTTAAGAAATTACTAAACTTGAAATCTTTATGAATAGTTCACTGTTTTATTTTTATTTTATTTTTTTTTTACATATATTATTTCAACATGTATGCACATACAACACTTGAAGTGGTTATTATATAAATATGTACAACAAAGTCCATTAATTAATAAAAAAAAATTATTAAAAAAACTACTCAAATTCAATTAACCGGGAAAATCGATTATCCAGAATGCTTCCGGTCCCGACCATCACGGATAATCGAGGTCCAACTGTAATGAAATTTTTTCGATGTACCCTATTATACATACATATATATTTTAAATACGAATAAATGAATACATCCCAGCCAGCATTTACATATAAAAATAAGCGTTTTGTAAGAGTTCAAATGTAAGCAAAACACTTATAAAACGCTGCTGTGACCTTTACAAAAGACATCAAAGCAAGGGTTTTATAATCGAAAAGCACCCAACTTTCTATGCGTTAAAATACGATTGCAAAACATGTTTTTTAAGTAACGTAATTATAAATCTTCCTCAAAAAAGCATTAGTTTTGTGCAAGTCTTGACTTTTCTTGTTGTTTTAATTTAAATACGATTTTATGCGTACTGGAAATATGAATTAGAGGCAAACACAGTCCTCTTCCTTGCCTTCATTTTCAGCGAAATTTTCTGCAATAGATTTCATATATGAATATAAAAATGTAACTAGAAACCTATTAAACGTATTTCACTTACGACGAATGGCAGTGGTGACAGTGAAGGCCATAATGACAGTTCCTCGCCAGGAAAAGCTCTCAGCACAGTTGTCAGTCATGATCTTCTGCCACGCTTTCGTAACAAATTTTCTCGAATTTGAAGTTGACAATCTTTTTAAATCTGCCTTCTAAAAATAGCAATAAAATCGACATCAGTATATTCTCCACCTGCTAACGAGACAGTTGGAGCATCAGTCGGCGTACGTTTTAGCGTTCTGATATTTTTTGGTAGGCCTTCAATTTTGTCGCTTAATAAGTCCAATAATTTGTTAGCATGCATATTGGGCATATTGCTCTCTACAAACCACGCACCTAAACGTTTATTGAAATCAATAACGGCGCCATCCGACGAGTGCTGACTTTCATCAGAAATATAATTCTCGTGTTCAGAAATATAATCTTCGTTTAGCAACAAGGAATCTAAATTATTTTGTGCTTCAGGCACAACCTTCTGTTCCACAAATTCACTCTGGGTACTTACAGACCTTGCAGCCGCACTGTTCCATAGAGGCTCAAAAATTTCTGTGCTTCTGCGCATAACACTTTTCTGCCTTTTTGCTAAAGACATTAAATAAGTAAATAATAACCTTTTTTAATAGCAAATGATAATTAAAAGTATCAAACACACTTAATTTAACAACTTTAACAACAATTTAACACTATTTATTAACACAACTTATTAGCACAATTTTTAACAGCGAGAATGACACGTATTGCTTAAATTTATGAAACACTTGCATTTGCAAGCAAATTGTCAACGACATTCGCAAAACTCTTATTTATGCAAGCTTGCTGCAATCTTAATTTACAAAACGCTTGCCAATATGTTTATTGGGATACTATCAAATTCGGCACATGAATGTTATTGCTGTTATTGATATAGGGTGAAAGTCTTAGTTTGGAAATAAAATTAACATTTTAAACATGGAAATAAAAATTCTTGTGTAGCCTGATGGTTTAGTCTACTAAACCGTATACGAACAAATTTTATTGAAACAATTCAAATAGAAGTCCTTAGAAATATAAAACAAAAATAATTAAAAAAGTACCAAATATGTACTGAAATTATCCCTTTTTTACCAATTGCTTATGATATTTTTATTAGCTCGTTTATTAAAAAAAGGCTTTTACTATTAATCATAGATCTCTTTTTAAAAAGTTTTATATAGAATTTATGAAATTAAAAAAAATTAATTATGTACATACATATGTATATACATTAACTTCTAAAACTCACTCGTTATCGTTTTCCATCACATACCTGATTAAATTTCCTCTCTCTGCGCATGACGTCATAAGTTAATTTTCCCTTGTACAGTGAAACTTCGATATAACGAAAAACTCAATAGAACGAATTTTTTCTGAGTCCCTTGAAAAAACCTCTTTATTGCAAGGCTTTTCATACAAAAATGCATTATAGCTATAACGAAGAAATTCTGAGCCTCTATACAACTTAAAGTCTTGTTTCTATCAAAAGCCTCTACATAACGAAGTGTTAATTCTACAGCCTCTATACAACAAAGTGAGAATAAAGTAAAATTAAATTTTAGGCAACCGTTTAAAACCAACGAACAAATGTGTTTGGAAGTGCATTTGTAAAACGCAACAAATGTAGTGAGTTCTGTTTGGTGCTTTGCCATGATGAGTGTATTAAAGCGTAAATCAATTCCTATACAAGAAAAATTGCTATAATTGATGCCGTTGATCGTGGTGACAAATCTAAGCAAGAAATTGCTAAACAGTTTGTTATAGCGCCGAGTACTCTTTCTACAATTATAAAAAATCGGGAGATTATTTGCAACACTAAGCCTTTAAAGTGCAAAAGAATACGCCTTGCGTAGACGTTGAGCATTGTTTATCGAAATGATTTACACAATGTCGAATTCAAAACATTCCTTTAGGAGGACCGATGGTAAAAATAAAAGCTAAACAGTTTTCAGCACGCCTGGGACACAAAGATTTTAAAGCTAGTAACGGTTGGCTTGATAATTTTAAAAAGCGACATGATATCGGGTTTCGAAAAGTGAGTGGAGAAAGTGCCAATGTAAGTGATCAAGTTAGTTCTGAATGGAAAACATTGTTACCAAACTTTTTGGCAGAATATGAGCCGCATAATATTTTTAATGCAGACGAAACTGGATTATTTTTTAAATGCGCACCAGACCGAACAATGGCGTTTAAGTACGAAAAATGCCACGGTGGAAAACATAACAAGAAAGATTATCTATTTTATTTACTGTTAACCGTCAGTACAGGCTCTGAGAAGAGAAAATTGCTCATAATCGAAAAATCGACTAATCCAAGATGTTTTAAAAAACATTAAAAGCTTACCAGTGGACTACACGGCGAACAAAAAAGCTTGGATGACCAGCGATATATGGTTTGATTACTTAAAAAATATGACAACGATATGACTAAGACCAATCGTAAGATTTTATTGTTTGTGGATAACTGCACAGCACATAAAAATGCTCCACCACTTAAATCAACTTGAAATTTTTGCCGCCAAACGCAACATCGAAATTAAAATATCCTAGATCTTGGAATAATAAAAATTTCATACACTTTTATCGCAAAGAGGTAGTCAAGATTTTAATCAACGATCTTAAAGAGAGACGCAAAAGCGCTATAAATGTTTTAGAAGGAATAAGAATGGCACACAAGGTGTGGAAAAATGTCGAAAAATTAACAATTGTTAACTGTTTTGCAACTTGCGGCTTTGTTGAGCATCCAAATACCTTGATTACAGAAAATGTTTGCCTCCAAGACAGCGAAGATTGGCTTATTCTTATATGATGTATGTTTACATATTGTATATTAAACAATTTATTAATTTTTTAACATAAGTTTCATATAATAAAAAAAATGTAATAAAAAAACTAAACTATCAAGTAAAACAAAAAAAAAGGTACACAAAAAGTGGCAAGGCATCTGTAAAAGGGATAAATTGCGACTTTAGTCGCAACAACGGTAACGCTGCATGTATCAATGTGTTTTTTCATTCGTACTCTTTGACATATCGTATTACTTGTATGACAATGTAAACTACGTTTTACCAAATTAAAAAGGAAGCTCCATTTTTTGAGTATTTTTGAAAACTTAATAGCCGGAAATAGGTTTGTGTCTTAAATCTTTTGTTTTGTACTACATAGGGAAGTACATACAGTAGCGCGACCGGATCTCATAGAGAGGGGAATAAACGATGCCGCTTTCCAGATATTGAGATAGTGGAAATTTTAACTGGATTTAACGAGCTCGTCGCTCAAAATTAAAAAAAAATTCAAATTTTTGGCCAAAAAGCTGACATATGGAGCCATAACACAAGAACGGTAAATAATAAAAAGAAAGCTAATGTTGTTCTTCAAAATTTATATTCTATACATAATTGTTGTATGGCGTATGTGAATTTATTCAGTTTTTGCAAAAATTTTGCCATTAAAGAAATATTTTTGCATTTTAATAGAAAATAATCGAAATATGTACGAAATTAGCATTCTAATAAAATATAATATAATAATATGTATTTATGTATATCCAAACTAAAGAAAAAACAAGACTGCTGGGCAACCGAAACACAAAAACTTAGTAAACGCCCGTATCAAAACAAAGAACGTTAGGGAAATTTATTAAATAGGAAAACCCAATTTTAACAAAATAAGAAAGACAACAAACACACGAAGGAATTGTGTGATTTTTAACATCACACAGGTTTTTTTTTATTGTGAGATGTATGAATTTGAGTTTATCAAGCAATACAATATAATTGAGACGCACACACAATTAGTGTTAGTGTATGTGTTTCACTTTTTCATGAACGGTGTTGTGTTGATCTTTCACTTAAAATGATTGAACGTGAATGACTAGCTCTCATTTGTTTTACACATTTGAATTGAAAATCAAATACACACACAACACTCATTTGGCTGCCAAACACATTTGTGCAGACCTCTAGTGGGTACTCAAACATGCAAATTGCTTAAACGCGTACAATTTTTGATATTCATCCAATTTCTAAGATTTTTTATTTTTTTTCTAAAAGTCCTCGGTTAGATCTTAATAAAATGTGCTATTTATATCTTATGGTGTCGAGTTTTAAGCTTTTGAAAATATAAATTTCAAAATTTTGCCAAATCCATGTTCGTTTTTGTAAAATATCGGTTTCAATTTTCAACCGATTTTCTTAAAGATATTTTAAATAAATATCTTTTCTAGGTTCAAAAATAAAGAATTTTAATAGGAAAATTGGAAAAATAATCGACTTTTGCACATTTTGTGTAAAAAAGTGCCTTAATTATTTAAAAAAAAAACATTTTTGAAGAATGTATAACAAATTTATATGAATTTACAGAGATCATTTTAATATGAAAAACAAAATGTCCAATTTTTAAAATATTACAATTTTAAGCCATTCTTAATTCTTAATTCATCATTCAATTGAAAGCTTTAAGTATTCCTTATTTATTTCGTCGCATTTTTTTTAGAATTGCGTGATTCTCTTTGTACTTTTGTTAAATTTTTTATATGTTATTATTCAGAATGATAAATATATTCTATGTTGAAAATCTAATTGCATTATGTTAATAAGTTATATTGTGACGTAATTATATTATAATATTTAGAAATAAGCTTCTTTAAATAATTTTCTAAAAAATACCTTTTTGTAATAAAATATTTTTAATCATTATATCTTTGAATTTAAATGTAATATTTTTCTTACGTTTGAAAATTAATTGGAATTGTAATAGTTTTTGTGCATTTAAAAACATTCATTTTGTTTGTCATTTTTTAATAAATTATTTTTGATAAAAAATTTTTAAAATTTAGTGTTTGAGTTTGATTTATTTTATTTAACTCATAACCCACTAAAATATTATTTAAATCAAGTCAATATCTCGATTATATGTATATTTTTTCGAAACTTGGACCAAGTAGGGATATAACCGGTAAACCCAAATGGCTAAACCGATTTTATTCAAATTTGAAATGTTGAAAAATCTATGCTTAAAGAGTCAACAGGCAATAAAAACTCAATCGAGATAAAAAGGGAAAAATTGGTAAACGCAAACGGCTAAACCAATTTTATTGAAATGCGTAACGCAAACAAACTTTAAATATCGATATACTAAAAGAAAAAAAAAACATACATTTGGGAAATTCAAACTGAAGGGTAAAAAAAGGGCAAAGTTTTTGTATTTTTTGGTACCTTTTGTATTTGCTGTTTTAAGACAAGTTATTTTTGTATAGTTTTTGTACTTTTGTATACTTTGTTTTAAACTGAAAAAATTATTTTGTTACTTTTTAGATTCACTCAAATATTTATATGTAAAGAATCTTTTCCATCAATCGAGAGCAAGGCGGCAATCACGAATAATAAGTGAAATTAGTTTAGTATTTCTAAGTGATTCATTTAGACTTTCAAATAAATCCCTTCAAATAAAACTGAATGTTGGAAATTTCATTATTGACGAAATTATTTTGAGATTATGTGATTAATGTAGACTTTCAAGTCTTGCAAGTCGATTAAGACTAGATGTGGTCTATTCGAGCGCGTATCTTCCAATGGCGTTCACTGAGACTTAAATTAAAGAATTTTGTCGATGATTCAAATCATATGTTGCTAGAAGTGTGCCAGTACATATTATTAATCTTGATTTTCGTAATACAACTGTATAATTCGTACATGTTGATGTCTATCCATAGCGAAATACTGATCCTATACCTATATACAAATATCACCTGACTATGCTTATTAATGAACTGAACACTAAACAATTCTGGAAAAATATTTAAATAAAGTTTCCAGAGATGATATTTTTGTATATTTTTTAACAGAGATTCGTTTCTACAGTATTAAAAGTCATCAAGACTTATCAATGCTTTTTTTGTTGTTACCCTTATTTATTTACTATACATATATAAACAGTAGTCTTACACACAAAACTACTTAATCGGGCATCTGTGTTAATGGTGTAAAAAGAACTCTTTACTAGTTTACAATTTTCAGTAGCAATTAGGATCTGTTGAATTGTAAGTTTACTATTTTTCAAAAAGTCTACGATTAGCAAGCTCAAATATTTGTTTAGAAAGTGATGAATGGATGAATGTTTTTTTCTCCTACAGAATGAACTGTCACTTTATGAGTAAACACGAAATATGCTTCGTTTGTGTGCTATTCCTAAAACAGATTTCCAAAATGCTAAATCATCAGCGGCCAAGAATAAAAGATCAATAATATCATGGCCAACGCCGGGAACAAAAAGCTAGGAAATAATAAAATCGTTATTTATTAATATGTATAATGCAATGAAATTTGTCATTATAAATAATAATCTTTAAACATATTTAACAAAAGTACAAAGTGGTTCCCGCAATTCCAGAAAAAAAAATAGATTGATATCGGTCATGCACAAATTTAATTTTACAAAAAAAGTATTTATTTAAAAATAAATCAATATTTTGTTTCAAATCCATTGTTATCAATAACCACTTGACATCTGTGAGGTAAATTTTTATCAAATTTTTACATACACTACTTGTTTTCTTTGTTTCGGCAAAGATATCATTAAAATTGCTGATTTTTACAAAGCTAACTTTAGTTTTTTCAACTTACCATAAGTTCTTAATCGGGTTAAGATCAGGACTGCATGAATTCCAGTCAAGAACAGTAACCGAATTGTGAAGAAACCATTGCTTGACGTGATGATCCGTGTGCTTCAGATCGTTATCTTGCCGAAATATCCATGTTACTGGCATGTTCTCATCAACATACGGCATTATTGTATCGCTTAGAATTTTTGCATACTGAAACTTATCCATATTTCCCTCAATTTTGTGCAGCGGCCCAACACCACGTGACGACATAGCATCCCAAAGCATTGTAAAACCTCCTCAATGCTTCAAAGTGGCGCGGGTGTACTTTGGATCAAATTCTTTAAATTTTGGCCCACGAAAATCTTTTTTTTCCATCTGAAGAGCACCTATTCATTTTTGGTTTATCCGAAAATAATACTATTTTCCATTCCATTCTATATCCGTCCAATGGAGGCAATTCTTAGTGAATTCAAGTCTCTTCTTCTTCGGCTTCTTTCGTGAAATTCATCAAAGCAGTCCAACTGCTCGCAATCGACAAAAACTGGCCAGCTAAAACTAAAACGTGTGAAACAGCACTTATTATATGACTATAAATATGAATTAATATAATTTTGCAATAAGTCTTTACAACTACGTATTTTATAAAACATTTAAGTATAAAAATAAGTTATTAATTTTTTGGTTAAAAGTCGCAAAATTATAACGGATTATTTTTGGGACATTGCGAACAAACAAAAAGTACTTTTTCTAGTAGATTTGTAAGCAGTCTGGTCGACAATTTCCTATTACTTTTTAACTTAATTTATAAGTGAAATTTTTGCTGGGATATTAAATTCTGTTATAAAATTTCTTGATAATAATCTAATTTCGTTTTCTGTTTTAGAATTGATTGAATTTTTTTATTATAAAAATTGTTCAAAATCATGATTAAAATGGAGTGGAAATATAAATACGTTTTAAAGCTAAATTTAATGGATCAAAATGTTCAGATTTAAAAACTAATTGTTGTGACAGATCTTTCAAAAGAATATGTAATTCTGAGAACAATAGCATAGTGTCGGCATCATTACTCTCAAACATTTTTTAACTTTCTCTACAAACAAGAGTTTAAAATATAGTAAATATTTTATCATTGTAGAATTTCTTCCAAATATATTGCTTTATAGCAGTATTCCGAAGATGCAACTACATATGTATATCGAAATGCATTTTTAATGCATACATTGGGGCAATAACTTTTAATACTTTTTGCGAATATCAAAAACGGCATAGTATAGGCGAATAAAACATTAAAAGTTATTAATAAAAAAATATGATAATTTTTTCGGATCGGATTAAATTTTTAAAACATTCATTTTTATTTTACGGAATTTATTCACTGCTTTAGATTTAATAAATATAATCCTACGGTTTGCAATTCATCGTGGTTCAAAATTCATTATATGTAAAAACCTGAGTATAATATCTTATGTTTAACCCATTACCGCCCGCTGTACTATAAATAGTACACAACTTAAAGTCGAAGTAAAAATTATATAATGCTATTTTTCGCTCTGGCAATGCTTTTTGCCAGTCAACAAGAGTACATGCAATGTTCTTGTAGCTGTTGTAAATCATAGTTGAAAAATAACAGTAAGGGAAATCCCCGTTTTGACTAGCGATTTTTTTATTGCCGGATTGCGAGAGGTTATTTAGTTTATTTTATATTATTTGACTTTCAAAAGCGTTGGAAAGCATTTTATCTACTTGATAACACCACATTCTAATTAAATCAAAATAAAACGGTTTAGTTCGTATAGAATTTTTTGAGCTGTAACATACTAAGTGCGGCTGTACTAAGTTTAGTACACTGGGCGTTCAAGGTAATATAAAGTAGTACGGTGAAGACATTTTTATTTTGGCACTGTGCTTTAGAGTTGAAGTTTTTGCTGTTTTTATATTGTTTTTTATTACCGCCTTGTTATTAACATTATTAAAATAATTTATAATGGGTAAACCTGTGGGCGTTGACCAGCTTCGACGGTTATCGTTATACATTTGATGAATGCATATTGTTGAAAAACTTCCGAGGCCACCATTGATCCTCTTGGCACTCGTGTTGTACTCGAGTTTGCTGGCAAAAGCGCCAACAAAACCAAAAGAACATTTTGTTTACTTTGCTATTTTTTCGAATTACTATCCTTTTGTAAATCTGAAGAGCCTACTGAATCCTTGCTCAAAAACAGTACTAAACGATGACTATTAATTTCATGAAAGGATAGGCCTAGAGCTGAATATGATTATAGCTTTGATAAGACAAACGAAATTCTTATGGTTAGATAGAAAGATAACACTGTTTGCACGATTGGAACACATTTCGTTACTTTGAGCCTATGGGGGAAGTTACAAGATGGTGTCCGATAAAGAAGCAGTCTATAGAAATGTACCGTATTACTGTGAAAAGCATGAATTGGTGGTGGGTTTTGTTTACTTACGTATTGGATATGACCATTTCAAATGCATGGATGTTATATTGCATTACAATTATGATCTAAGCAACAAAAAGGACAATAAATATAGGTAAACATCTTCTAGAATTGAAGAAGAAGACAGGAAAAATAATGGCCACAACCCCCAAAAATTACCAAGACAACTTAGATGTGTTATGTGCTCAAATCGAGTTAAAACGTCATGTAAAAAGTACCTAAAAACGCTATATTTGGAAAGAGGGTGTTTTGCAAAATACCACTCATAAGCGCCCATTGTACTAAACTTATGGTGTTTTCTTTTCTGAAATAAAATGTTACACAGTTATTATGTACATTTTTATAATGTTTACCCCCCATTTTAAAGATGTCGCATTTTTAATGGTCAGAATAGAACATAAAATGACAACAGTGTAACACCTTTTTTTCATGTACAGCTGTTTTTGTTTTTTTTTTTGTTAAAAAAGAAGAAGCAGATAGCTCCCTGGTAAGATCGCTTGAAGTAAGACTATGAATATTTATCAAAAACACCAATGGCACCTTCCCGACTAATACGCAAATTCTTAAAGTATAAAAATTATATATATAGACATACATTACATATATACATAAGAAGTAGGAAATTTGAAATACATCAACTTCAGAGTATTCATAATTACGTTCTCTACAAAGCCTTTCACTTTTCCATAATCATATAAAATATTTTATCATCATCAGATAATGAAGATGAATTCAACAAGTCATCCAAAATTTTTTTTCAGCATATAAAAAAGTAGTAATATTTTCCATTTTGTATATTTTTTTTGTTTCTTAACACAAATACACATTCATAAACAAAACAAATGTCAGTTGTAGCGAAGCCAACTTAGCCCTTTTCGGGCTAGATTTAGCCGGCTTTTAGTCACTCAAAACGCAAAAAAAAAGAAAATTGGATGTGGTTTTATATGGATTATTTTCCATTTAGCCTTTTTTTCAAAAATGTTTACGCGTTTTGAGTCTCAAAAGTTGGCATCACTGGTCAGCTGTTTTATCGTGCGATTCTCCCCCTCTAAAAATTCAGAGTGTGAAAGGTGCACCATTTTTTTAATTTATAATGTGACATTTATAGAAAAGAACACACTACACTTTAGCAGTGTTGATATTTTTTCAGAAAAGAACACAAAAAAATTAAAAAAGATGCGAAATGGGAAAAACGTGTAACATTTTTGCCAGAAAAGAAAACGCCATTAGTACACCTCTAAAAATACAACTTAGAATATTTTTTCCTGTTTTTTTCTTTTTTAGTACATTATAAATGATATTTAAAACTAATAATTAAAAATTAATTTTAAAACTTGTTCATGGTTTTTATTTGGGCGTTAATGGGTTAAAGCGATATAACAATATAATCAATGATCCGATGTTTGTAAGAGATTTATGCTCATTTAAGTGGTTTTCGGATGTGAACTTTACGAAATAAAGACCGATCATCAGGAATTATTATTGAATTTTGTTGAAAGTAAAAACTTAATTAACAGCTAGATTTACATTACTAATTTCAGTTTATATTCTGTTTTATTTTTTTTTTTGTTTCTTAATATGGTAACTCTGGAATTACAATTAATAAAATTACCATTCCTTTTATATCATTCCTTTAATTAACACGAGTTTTATTTAACCCGGTTCAAGGTATATTTTTCCCTATTAAGTTTCAACAAATTTGAATTTCAACTTTATACTGATTTTTTTAAGAGATTAAGAGATTTCCGGAAGTGGACTTTATATAGGGGCTATGGCCAAATATGGAGCGATCGTTATAAAATTGAGTATGACGATTTTTGTATATGTATGGACTATTTATGTTGAATTTCAACTTCAGAGTGATTTTTTTTATTAGACATTTATGCGAATTTAAGTGATTTTCGGAAGTGTACTTTATATGGGGCTGTTTTAAAATGTGATCCGGTACATACATATATGTATACTTATAGCCTGTTCGCCGATCTCGAACGTTAACGTTCGCTTAGATAAGACTTAAGACACAAACTTTTTATCGTATCTATTTTTTTACTCAATCAAGTTTGTTTATTCCACAATCAAGTTTATGTCTTAAGTCTTATCTAAGCGAACGTTAACGTTCGAGATCGGCGAACAGGCTATTAGTTAATAATTTAATATTTGCAGATAAAATAAAATTTACAAAAAAAAAAAACACTTTTAAGTTTTTAAACTAAATCAGCCATATTCTCTACATAAACTTTCTTTACACATAACTAAAAATGTAATTTTAACAAAAAATGACAAAAGATTTTGGTTCCAAATGACCCGAAAAAACTGTTGCATCAGTATAACAACACTGGCATCCAAGTACATGAGCTCTGGCCTAATTTAGGTGATCCCCTAATGTACATATTATTCAAATTATAATATTGTTGGAAAATTAAACAGTGTATTTTGTTAAATTCCCATATTTATAATCACACTTCTATTATAAATATAATTATGAGATAAGAAAACGAGTTGATACTTAATATTTATATGTAAATATATATGTATATAAGATTATATAAATTATATACACATATAATAATATACATATATGTATACATATGTATTTAAATATTATAAGAACGTATGTATGTATGTGCAGACATATAATATAATCGTGGGATTTATCATTTAAAGACAACGAAGAAAAAAAAGAAATATACAAAAGACGAATCCTTTCCTGCTGCGTATTAAATTAACAAAGACACCATGTGGTGTGATGTTACACTTGTGCTCACATCAATGCCGCCTAAACGCCCCTTGAGAACCTTATTTATTATAAAATAATTTGTTATTATTGTATTTTTTTTTGGCATTCTGTTTATCCTTACGAAATGAATAGCAGTGTATTAAATACTAAATTCAATTAAAGTCTTTAACATACATAAATATGTAGTTTGTTTTGTAATATTATTGTATATTTTAAATCTTTGCTACATTGTTTGCGTTTTAAAACTATATTAGATCAGACATAACTTAACTCATAACTCTTAACACATCCTATTTGCCGCTTTATGCAAACATATGTATTTAGATCAAACTTTTTATAGAATATTAATGTGTTATAATTTTTAATTGTATATATATGTACGAGGTCTGATAAAAAATAACCGTTATTTTAAATTTTTTCAAAAAGTGTCCTGTCTCCTTCAAAGTAATCCCTCTCAGATATAATACACTAATGCCAGCGTTTTTTCTAATCCTCGAAACACTTCTGAAATGCGCTTTTTGAGAATTCATGATACACCACGCCATTGCAGTCGAAGAAAACAGTAAGCAAAACCTTCACATTTGACCGAACTTGACGAGCTTTTTTCGGTCTTGGCTCTTTTAGACGTTTCCATTGGGATGATTGAGCTTTAGTTTCATAACCCTACACCTCAGACGTAAAGAAAACATAGTTTTATATACCGATATGCTGCAAGTACAGGCCAGAGCTGGGAATTTTTAACCGCTTCTTAAATGAAATTCTGATGTGATCTATCAAAACGCTGACACGCGAAAAAAAAAACTAATATTAACTTTAATAGTCTTTTTTACTGATGTGACACATCTACAAGATGGTAAGCTCGTCACAGCATTCCCTAGAACTATGAGGAATTTGCCGGCATGTGTAAAAGTACTGGTACCATGTTACTATATTTTAAAACAACTAAGGACTAATATTTCTGCAACATATTGTTCAAATCCATAAAAAACTGCATACTTGAGAGTGGTTGGCGTTAATAAATATTAAATATAATGAATAATAATATATTCCATATAATTCCGCCAAGTTTTTCTGAAATATTGGCAGTACTAATGTTTATTTTATTTTATCTTAAAGAAGCTGCTATCTATAAATGTTAACAAATCAATGACAAATGTAAAACCAAATTTTAAAGAAATTATGTCCAAAAAGCATTTTTATATTGGTACTATTTTATTGGAAATATGTTTTCATAAATTTAAATATTAACAATACCAAATGTGTGACAGACACGCAGTGTATTAGAAGTGTTCTTGTGATAAAACGAAAGATACGTATACTCTTTAAATTACATTATATTAGGACATTAATATGGTTGGAGGTTTTCTAAATAAAATGCAAAGTCTGTTTCAAAAAGATGAAGCAGTGGACCAAAATATAAGACACCCTCCAAAAAAGTTGATATTTTGCTATTTTCTTAAAAATATTACAGATAATAGGTATCATGCTCAAATTCTTTTAAACATTTTTGGAATCTGTTAATGGTTTCTCTTAGTCAACATACGAATTATGTCACTGTGGTACATAAACTAGTCATAGCTCCACATAAGACAACCACTTTAACATGCACACAAAACAGTAATTCTAACTTTTTTTTTTTTTTTTTTTTTTTTTGCATTTAATTATTTATTGAATCTTCAAAATGAAATGACAATAAGTATTCAAATCTTAATACTAAAAAGAAAATAATAAGCCCAGCCAGTGCTAGACAAAAATTTTTATGATACTAAAAAATTTCACATCAACTGATCCAGTCATCTATTTTGCGCTTGAGTTAAAGCAAGGGTATCCCTCCTTCTCAACCGATTGTGGCCACTAAAGTTAAGGATGTCTCGTGCAAGGGGGTTTGGATGGTGTTCAAGTTTGCTGACATACTTTGACGCATATTTTGTAAATTCGACTTTTACTAATGGCACGCCTAGATCTTTGTGGATTCGAGAATTTTTAACATACCATGGTGCTGCAGTAATTATACGTAGAATTTTATTTTGACCCCTTTGAATTTTTTCAATGTTGGATGCTGAGGCAGTACCCCATAATTGAATTCCATAGCACCAGATTGGCTTTAGTATTGCATTGTACAACAAAAGTTTGCAATCCAATTTCAATGTAGAGTTTCTGCCGATTAGCCAATTAAGTTGCACTGCTTTTAATCTCATTTGTGTAAGTTTCGCTTCAATATGAGACTTACAAGTTAAACGGCGGTCGAGGTGAATGCCGAGGTATTTGACTTCATTGTGTTGCGGGATAATTTGATTATTTATTCTGATGAACGAGCAGGTATCTTTTCGCAATGTGAAAGTTATATGAATACATTTCTGTTCGTTAACCCTGATTTTCCAAAGCTCTAGCCAGTTCTCTAGCTTATAAACATAATTCTGCAAATTCTGTGATGCAACTTGGTGGTCCTGATGGACGCTGATAAAGGCTGTATCGTCTGCAAAAGTTGACGTATGGATTTTAGGGTCTGACGGCATGTCGGAGGCATATATCAAATATAAAGTAGGACCCAGTATGCTACCCTGTGGCACACCTGATTCAATTGGCTGAGCGGTACTTAAAAAATCACCTTCTTTGATTTTAAATTTGCGACCGTATAAATAACTTTCCATGAGTTTATGGGTGTTAGCAGGCAGAGTTAATTTTATTTTGTGCATTAAACCGTCATGCCAAACTTTGTCGAACGCTTGCGACACATCAATGAAAAGGGCGGAGCAGTATTTTTTGTCTTCAAACGACCCTCTTATCACATTTACCAATCTGTGTGTTTGCTCGATGATGCTGTGTTTAGCTCTGAAGCCGAATTGATGATTAGGAATACATTCAGTGTCATTCAGAATTGGAGTCAATTTAGTCATTAACAATTTTTCAAACAGTTTTGAAATTGTCGGCAGTAGACTAATTGGCCTATATGACTCCACTTTGGTATGGTCCTTCCCTGGCTTAGGAATCATAGTGATCATAGACACCTTCCAATCTGCAGGATAGTATTCTAGGCGTAAAATAGCGTTGAAGATAAAGAGGATAATTCTTCTTGCTACACGAGGTAACTCCACAAGCATTTTATTGCTGATTTTATCCATACCTGGAGCCTTTCTAAGGTTCAGAGTACCAATAGCGTTTTGGACATCACGAAAGTTTAGTCTTAGAGGTACAGGAGGCCTTATAACAAGTGGTGGCAAATCAGATTCGTTATTATTTGAGTTGTTTATAGTAAACACATTTCTCAAATGGTTAACAAATAAAGTCCCCTTCTCGGAATCATTTCTAGCCCAGTCACCAGTCGGATTTCGCAAAGGAGGTTTTCCTCTTACTGGTCTTTTTAAACCTCTTGCCGCCCTCCATAACGAGTAGTCAGATTGTGGGGTACTATCAAGACCTTCCAAGTAAGATCTAAGTGAGGCCGTTCTTTGGGTTTCTAAGAAATGTCTTAGTATATCTCTGCATTCCCGTAGCCTAGCTTTCAGTTCAGGAGACCTGTGAATTTGCCACTCTCTTCTCATTCTTCTTTTTTCTGATAGGAGATGTTCGAGTTCAGAGAAATAAGTTCTGTTTGTCCTATTTCTACATTCAACGTGATAAGTGGAAGCATGATGCACAGCTCGTCGAAGGTCCTCGGTAAAGTTGCCAATCGACTCATCAATATCGTCGGTAGTTCTCAACACAACATTTTCCGTGCAATGAGAACTTAAATACTTTTTGTATTTTATCCAACTTACTCGGGTCTTAGTCATGTTCATAAATGGAGAACCACACACTTGAGGGAAATGCATTGAAATGATAGTAGGAGAGTGATCTGAGGACAAGTCCAGTGAAGGATCCACTTGCATCCATTCTACAGGGATATTTTTCATTACCCCAAAGTCAATAACATCGGGAATCTTCCGTCGGTCCGTCGGCCAATAGGTGGGATGTCCACTTGAGAGTACATCTAAGCCCATTTTAGCAATGGTGTTGAAGAGTACGCGACCCTTTGGGGTTACCAGACGTGAACCCCAAAATGTGTGTTTGGCGTTAAAGTCACCAGCAACTAAAAATCTAGCTCCAAGGGATTTAAAGAAGTTATGGTATTGGTGTTCTTTTATTGAAAATCGAGGCGGAGAATAAATCGATGATAAAACAAATTTGTATTGACAGAATTCAATGCAAATGTTTGTTGCTTGGAGGTAATCCTCACTTATGTTATTCATTAGATAATGCTTTATTCTGTTCTTTATAAGAATTGCCGAACCTCCACAAGCTCTACCGCGGGGGTCTTTAGTATCGTAGAACTCGTAGCCATTAATTTTGAAGTACCCTGTCGACGTCAAGTGAGTTTCAGCAATCATCATAACATCAATCTGCTTATCCATCAGGAAGTATTCCAGTTCATTTTTATGTTGGCGGAGGCCGTTCGCGTTCCAGAAACAAATTTTTAAATAAATCATTTCTTTAAAATGGCTTGCAAGATAGTGGATTGCATTTTCAGCATTTCCTGCATCATGGATGTCATGGTGGTCGTGAAAGTGTTCATAGTTTGGACAAGTGTCTGCAATGTTGTCTCTAGATTGTTGATATGCGGCTCAGAATATTGGGGTTTAGGTTCCTGCTCCAGACCTGGCATATTACATTTAACGACGTTTGCGTAAGAAACTTGTCTAGAACTTGGCGCGTTTACATGACTAGTGGACCGTAATACTTGAGGGAAATTGTCACTCGATGCTAAATTTGGCTGTTGAGGGCGATTAGGCAATACTGACGTCTTGTTGGTTCTTATGCCTTTCAAATGAGTGTAAATTGGACAACCTCTATAATTTGCGGTATGATTACCTCCGCAGTTACTGCATTTTTTGATTTTTGAGTCAGTTCTCGACTTATCGCATTGAGCAGTTGCATGTAGCTCCCCACACGCAACACAAACTGTCGGCAATTTACAATACGCCTTCGTGTGACCAAATTCTTGACAGTTGAGACACTGGACGGGTCCCTGACGCTTATGTGGTTCTTCCACGGTGATTCTACGATGCAGAAGGTACATCAGATTGTAGATGGGATGGGACTCATTTTTCTTTAAGACAACATCTCCAGGTTCCAATTCTACCCTGAACATGGGCTGAGGGATCTTTTCACGGTTTCTAATATTCACTACGCTCTTGATTTTGAACCCTTTGTCCATTAAACCGGTTTTTATCTCCGCGGGATCAACACATGGGTCTATACCCTTTAGAACGACTTGGAGTCCTTTTGCGCTTTTGAGCTGGTAGGTATAGAAATCCCTAGTCTCCCTTTCCAGCTGGTTGGACAATTTTCGAAAATCATCTTCCCTATTCACTTGAATCTTTGTCTCGCAGATATTTCCATGTTTCATTGAGGTTACGCTAAACATGTTTTCACCTATTACAGCAACAATTCCTTGTACCAATTTACTGGAAGTCGGCTCTCTCAGATAAATTGGTGGGGGCTTAAACGTCTTCTTCGGAAGTTCTGGCTCATCCGTCTGGAGGAGAGCAAACCTATTTTGATCATTACTCACGGTCTTAGGAGCTTTTGCATTTGATGACACTTGAGCAGACTTCGGGCTCCTCTGTCGCTTGAGAACGGTTATGTACTTATCCATACCTACTTGTTTTTTGGGTTTGACTGCACTATTTGATGAAGATGATGTTTTTACATCTGTTGAAATCACAATATTGGGCGAACAGGAACGACGCCGTTCCACGGCTCTTGCAGTGAGAAAATTCTCCAAAGATTTTTTTATGGATTCTTCCTCAGAGATGCATCTAGTTTTTCTAGTCGAGCTAAGCTCTTTCTCAGAATTACATCTGAGAGGAACACTCATACAGTTTTTATGTGATGTTTAATGTTTATTTTTTTTTTTATATATTTTAACCTATTACGATTTATTTTCACTTTTTTGTTTAATTTCAACTTTTTACACTTTTTCACCTATTACGATTTTTTCACCGAAAATTCAGCCGCACTAAAAGTAACACGTCCGAACAGTTCGATGAGACGAGACTAACTCAGTATACGAGTAACGTGCACGGTTGCCAGATTTGACGATTTATCGTCATTTTGACGATTTTGGGTGACGAAAATGGCATCTTGATGACTGGACGATTTTTACCTTTAATTTGAGGACTTTTAAATATTTTTCAGTTGACACTATTTTTAAAATAATTTTGAACTTCTTTAAGAGCAAAGCAGTTTTGCGTCAATAAGTTATATTAGTAAAGAGCAAAAGACATGGTTATAACTTAGTAATTTTCGTGTTGATAATATTAGTGTTTTAAGATTTTTAAACCTCGCCAGCAAAAAACAATCATAATTGTTCCGAAAACCTTCAGAGAAGAGGGTCATTACATTCGAAGATGATTCGTCAGAAAGAGCTCTTAGATAATGTCAGAAAAGAGTCTTTATGAGGGGTTTTTTTTGGGCTCTGTGTAATCTTGTTTTTGTCATTCTTGTGTGGTACAGCTATGTTTTTTTTTGTTCAAAGCACAAATAACAGGACAACAACGCTTTGGTACACACATAATTAAGTGGAATTTCTGAGTCATACTGCGTGCCGACGCAGGACAGTAACAAGCAAATTTTTCTTTTGCTCCGAAAATGCTCTTTAGTTGGACTCTTTTCTGACTTCTTTTTTCGGAGCGCTCCGAAAATGCTCTTTTGTTGGACTCTTTTCTGACTCCTTTTTCGGAGCGCTCCTAGAATGGTATGCTGTGCTACTTCCAGTTTCTAGATGTCCAAAAAATATGTATGAAAAACACAGTCACATATATTTAAGCCATTAAAAAAAAAACTTTTTTTTTTTTTTTAAATTTTGAATAACATTAATACATATGTATTTTAATGAAAAATATATAGAAACCGGACAAAAAATCAAATAATTTTTGGGTGCTATCCATAATTCACACTTTATTAGTTTTAAGGGAAACTATTTTTACAAATGCTTAGATACAATGCTTACAATGAATGAAATAAAACTTTTTTCTTTTTTAAAGTTCTGTAATCTATATTTTTCTTTATTAGGCCGATTTTTGTCCAAATGCGAAACCGAATATTCGGTCAGTCTTAATATTAGCTTACAACAACTTCACATAAACTTAGTTTATAATATGAGAAAGAAAAAATAAAACTTTATGTACTGCAGTTTCCGAATAAGGAATTGTAGAACATCTCGATATAAAATGTAAATCCAAAATACCAACCATATATGTTTAAATGATGGGTATATTTAATTTGTCATGATAGAATCTAGTAACGAATTAAGTATTTTCTTACTCTGGTTTTGATTACACATACAATGAAATGAATTGCAAAGTCTATTTTTTATATTTTTTAATACTCTACACATTATACTATACATATTATTTATTCCTGTGTAAATATTCACAATAGATTCTGTAAGTAACATTTGTACGAGTTCTTGTATGAGAGTAAATATTTAATGCATTTCTTAAGTGGCCTTAATTATTGAAAGTGTGGATACGGAAATTAAAACAAGTCTAAAAGAATGCGTGTAGAATATAAATTTAAATTACTTATTTCTTGTTTCTTTTTCTTTTTTTTTGAACTTTTTATTAATTTATTTCCTTCGTTAAGTTAATGGTTCAGAGTAGATTGTTAATTCGACTCTCTTCTTCGCGGTCTGAATTAATTTAGTGATGTTGTGTTGCGCGGTTGTTGTTACTGCAGCATGAACACATTTTTATGGTGGGAAGTGTCTTTGGAAATTATTCTGTTGGTTGTAGTTTTTAATAGTCTTCATTTTAAAATCACTCTAAATCACTTACCATTTCATGCATGCTCATATAAATCATTGTATATTTATTGGATGATATTAATCAAATGTCTACTTTCAATTAAATTCATATGACAGCAACCTGTCAGGCAACAAATTAAAAAATTACTCAAAAACGAAAAACCCTAATAAAGGAGGAAATTTTGTATCTCAAACACATGCACACAAACATACATTTATGCACACATTTTAACACAGATGCTACACAGTTATCCATACGTTAGTTATAAAATGAATTGTTGGCACCCTACACTAAATTTAGTTTTTTGTTAATAAAAACACACATTGTACCTACATACATATATGTATATGTATGTATGTATGTATGTAAGTTAATCTTTCTAATAGACATGAATATTTCTTTTGAAAATTAATCTAGGAAATTGCATTAATTTGATAACCAAAAGTAAGGATAGAAAATATATAATGGACTTGTGATATTCAACACTTTTCCAAATTATACATATAATATTGAGTTCACATACGTTGACGACTATTTTAGCCGATCTGCACATAAATTTGGGCTTACATTTGTAGAAATTACATGGAAGGGTAAAAATAATTCGACCCAACCGCTAGTAGTATTTTGACTTGGTTCTTGTTACAAAAGTTGATTATTTCAAAATGATTTTAATTAGTGAAGCTAATGCTGACGTACATTGACCACCGGGAAACTGTGCTGATTGAATGCAGTCGTATTTATGAATGTTTGCATGTAGTAGTCTCTCCCTATTAGTGGTTCTTCATTCCGTTCTCATTGTTCCGTTTTGTAAATTATGCACATCAACATTAACGAAAATGCTAAAGGACAGGCATCACGAATGACTGATTGAATGAACGAGTGAATGACTGACTGACTGACTACAACGTTCCAGTGGCATGTAGGTTAATATGGACGTGTGTGCGTGTGTATGTATGTATGCACTTGTATACCGATGAACATGGCATGGTGGAACATAGATACCTTTAGGAGAATGTTGTTAAAATTAAAGATCACACGTCAAACTGCCCACAGCAATGTGAGTGGGTCTGAGTTTGTGATTTAAGTTGTGATTTTATGATTGTTATTAAAGTTGATAGATCTTTTGAAATCTCCTCTAGAGATCATATTAACAGGCCATCTAAACTAATAAAAAAATATCCATAATGTTATTAAACACAAAGCTCTTTATTATTCAATATTTTCATTATAAGGGCTCCTGTTTTGTTGTTACATTTTCTAATTAAATTCAACATGATCTTTTATCTAATTATTTATTTGTAAACATATGTAAAGTACTGTGAATTATCCAAACACTCCATATATTTACATTTTAATGTTCAAAACAGAAGTATTGATGATAATATTGAGAAAAAAAAAACAACAACATTTATTACCATATCAATGGATTTTCAAGTGTTTTAGCCATAGGTTTTGTGAAAGAATAATTACACTGTGCTAGTTAAAATTTGGTACGACGATTTTTACATACATATGTATGTGCATAGGGAATTTTTTTTGTTTAATTTCAACTTGATAGCAATTTTTCTAAGAGCTTTATGTGATTTTCGAAAGTGGACTTTGTATTAAGCTATGCCACTTTGTATGATGCAAACAAAATATCGTTTTGAGATTTCTCGTTACATGAATCTTATTTTTGCAAAATTTTTTATGGTTAGTGCTTTTCTATAGACATTTATGTACCATAAAGCCATATTCCAGAAAGTCATTTGTAATGGGCTATGAACATTTTCAACAGGACTTGTCCTATTTCATGATACTATCAGCATTATATTTGAAGAAAATTGCAAAAAAACCTGAAAAATATCCAGGTAGTCTGAAACTTTGATCTATAACTCGGATCTTACTGGACCGATTTTGCCCATTTGCAACACAAAGAATGTTTGATAAATCTTGCCTTCAGCAGACGGTTAGACGGACGGACATGGCTAGATCGTCTTAAAATCTTATCAGGACACAGAATATATATACCCTTTTGGGTTGTACAAGCAATATTTCGAGATGTGACAAATATAATATACCCCTCATCTTTTTGGCGGGTATATACCAGAGATCGGCAATGAATCGTTTTTTTACGATTCACAACTAGTCATAACATTTTAAGTATAAGTGGTTTTACATCATTGAAATTTAACTACTCTGAGTTACTCAAACTCACAGCAACGTTGACTTATAAATGCGGGTGGATATACGTATGAGTACTACGCCGACTTCGAGCTCATACCATTCCCAATATGTTTGATTCATAAACAACGGTATTAAGATTTACATCTTAAGAAAAATACTCACATACTCATAAAGTATTCAACTCAGTTAAGTCATTGAAAAAAATTTTCAGCTAAATCCGTTAGGTATTTATACAAAATAAGTAAAAAAGAAATATAAAAACATACAAGTAAGTTTATAGGAAAACATATTGGGGAAAATATAAAATTTATTATTTTATATAATGTTTATAAGCAGGCTGTAAAAAATGAACGACACATGAGTGTATGCGAGTCATACTTATTTTTTTTTATCGTCTACGTACATTGAGTTAAGGAGAGTGTAAATAAACAACATCATACATGAGATTAAGTATGAATATAATGAGTACTTCAAACTTTAAAGATGAGTAGTGGTTTGATGATATTGAGACAAGTATGAGTACGTATAAGTATCACAAATTATAAGTCATGATTCAAGTATACTCACTTTTTCAGTACTTATAACTGATCACACATTATTGTGTGTATATCCCATTGTATGAGTATATTAAGTTTTTCCAGACATCTACAAAAATAAATTTATATTTTAATTACTTTAAATATCCTCAACAATCCTAAATATGCAGATGTTTTCAAAAATCTGAAATTTGTTCAACAAAATATTTAAAGTAAAAATATGCCTTTACGCATGTCAATAACAGTTTTGTTTTAACTTTCAATCGATATTATTATGTTATGTTATTTTGATGAAATATTACAGTCAAAATCAGGTTTGTTTTGAAACAAAATTGTTTGTAAAAATATATTGTAAAGAAAAATTACAGAAAATGAATTGATACTTGGCCAAAAGAAACAATTCTTGAAATTTATACACGTTAAAAAGTCAGCTTTTGTTTACATTTGTAGGTTATGTCATACGGAAAAACACAAGCAGGTGTGAAGCAAAAATTATGAATCGTATGTAAAATGGAAATTTTGACATACATACCGAATTACATGGATAAGAAAAGTGACAGTACATATGTAAAATACATCCCGACTGATAGCACCTTCAAAAAATTAATTGAATTTTATACAAAAACTTTAAAAATATATTTCATTTTATAAAATACTAACTGGACCCGTTGTGAACTGTAGGTCTCGAGTGATTGTTTTTGATTAATTTACTTCCCAATTATCTACACTATTTTAAGTTATCGGTTCATTTTTTTTTTTTGAGAATGTAGTGTACCTATAACAATAGAATGCACTATAACCAGATTAATGCATATTAATATAATTAAAAACCAGGTTAATGCACTCACTATGTAAATGTAATTCAAATTCGAACCATTCAAGGCAATATTTAAACTTTTTGATAATTTTCTTAGCCACAGTTTCTTTAGAACATCTGAACAAAATTTGAATTTGCGAGTAAGGCTAAAGATCGATAGAATTCAGATGGCTTGCGGTCTCCGATCTCGGAATCAGATAATACTTGATCTAATTTTCTAGTTTCGCTCATGGAATGACGATCAATAAGAATTTTCTTTAAATGTTCGTAACCGTCACCTGAAGGAGGATTTTGAATTATATCAAGTACATGTATGATAACATCTTGAGATAACGCAGTAATAATGTATTCATATTTAGTTATATCTTGTGTTACTTTTTTAGTGGTAAATTGCATTTCCGTGTGGACAAACCACGCTTCTGGACAATTTGTCCAAAATTGGGGAAGTTTAACAGTGGTTGCACAAACTTCAACATTAGATTGAGGACAAATCGAAAAAGAACGACTGTTCATTTCAGATGGTGGCCTAGTTTCAGTATTAGCATTATCAGAATTATAATTTTCTATGTCGGGTTGTGTTGTAGAATTATGACGAAATTAATTTGGTGAGTGTATTAACATGATTTCCGAAGAAAAAGTTTACAAATAATAACAATAAACAAACAAGTAACAATATATGTTGCTATTCAAATTTGTAATTCTTTAGTAATGAGTTTATGTTAATAATGATGTTAAGGGAATTACGATATGGAAAGTATACTTATTTGGATAAATTTTCGTTTGATGATAAATATTTGATTTTTATTCAGGATATTTAGTTTAAATTTGAGGCAAGGAAATTTGTGTCTGAATCTTGACTTTTTCTTCTTCAAAATTGATTGAAAAAAAAATATATAAATTGATAAGAATAGAATTGATGAGCTAAATCCAGTAACAGTAGTTTGTTTCTTATTGAAAACTTGTATATTCTTAAAGTGCAGGATCGCCAATTGTGGATTACATTATTTTATATTAAATATGTAATTAGAATTAATATTTCATTCAAAAATAATTCCTCAAATACATAACATTAAAAATATTACTTATAAAATTGAAATATTAATTCTAATTATTTAATATAAAATAATATAAACCACAGGTGAATTAAAACTGCTGCGACCAAACGCATCTTTCAAAACAATCTGAAAAAATTGCACTTTACAAAAAACTTAAGAAATATAATAATAAAAACATAATAAGAAAATACAAACTTTGCGTCTTTAGTTCTTCAAACACTTTTCATTTTATAATTTTGAACGTACATTGTCGGTACTTGAGTTAAAATTTAAAATAAAAGCATTTCCTTTCCAATTGACTAAAATAGTAATTGCTTGCCGTGTTGCCTATTACACGGATACAATTGTCTCCATTAATCTCATGTCTAACCATATTTGCGTCTAAAACAGTAAACACCTTTAAGAGGTGAATGCGGTTAACAATGTTCTTGAAAACCCAGGGGATATGATGCCGGAATTCCTCCGACTTTACTTAGTGTTCACTTTTTCAGTTAGTTGTTTAGAAAGTGTAAAATTGAAGAATTAACTGTATGAATGTTAACTTAAATATCACTCTGAAATTTGTTATAGTCAAGTCAAAATATGTGCATACATAATCATAAGAAAATAATCGAATTAGAATGAAAATAATTCCAACATAATTGACTAAATTTATAAAGAATTATCAAATACAACAATAAATATAAAACAAGCGTGCTTGGCTAAAAAATTAAAGGTTTTTATCTTATTACGGGTGAAGTTGCATCTGTAAATATGTGTTTAGCATTCGGATTTGTTCTCAAGATAAAAGAAAATATTGTTGTTCTTTTTTTAAAAAGTAATATGTATTTCCAATTTGTATAGAAGATGAATGTGCGAAATATTATTTACACAAACATATATAAATGCAAAGAAAAAACGCAATTTTGAATTTAAATCCATTATCCCCCCCACACTATCTAACAAAAATTAATATGCAATGAAAACAAGAAACAAATGATGAATGCTGCATTCATACACACACAATTATAATTGAATATTGATTTCAATTCTTGGTATCAATATCTTTTTAGGCCAAGACAACACAGTAATACTAATCCCAGTATCCTAAAAATAATCCAGCAAATGGAATGAATACTCACGTTCTCCTCTACTCCGGATGGTTGGCCAATTCAAATTGGATCGATTGCGGGAGGCGCAAAAGGCAAATAGCCACAACGAATCGTTATTATTTAGTAAAACGAGCCATTTACTATACACCATACAAAAAGTACTTACTTTCTGTTTTCACAGACATGCTAAAGTATTCTTTCTTAGGAATTTCATTTGTGAGACACTTCCAAAAATAGATGAAATTCAGATTGGTAAAATTTATTATTGGTTGGAACATTTATTAATTAAACTTTACAGTTTAAATTGTTGAAAAATTAAGGTTCTTAAAATTATTTTGTTGCGTATCTATTCCCATCTGCGCCTAAAATAACATTTACAAAAATCTAGAATTCCGATCAGCACTTTTCGAAATTAAAAAAGAAATATTTCCTCTTTGAAAATTTTCCAATTGTCATTAAATTTTATTCATAGCTGATGATATGGAAGAGGTTGTTACATATTTGTTACCTTTGGACTAAAATATAGCAAAAGGTTTACTAATAATTTCACTGACTGTCTTATGTTCTGAAATTTTTATTGTATATATATCGGCAAAAGATTATTTGTTGCAGAAAACGCAAACACCGGTAAAGATTTTAACCAAAATATTCGTTTTATTGTTAACAAATCTGTCCAGAAACTAGCAATCAAACCAAACTCTCAAATTATGAATCGATCGTTTGTTCCTTAAATTCATTCGATATGATTCAATTCGATATTGTTTTTGTTTTATTATACATTAGTTTGGTTTTGGTTTCCGTCTGCCAGCCACATCTTCTGTTTGGTCGATGGTTTAAAATGTTTAATGTTTTGTTCATGCAACGGCCGGCCTGCAATGGTTCGCTGCTAATATTGTATTACCACCACTTATCTTCCACGCCACACTATAAATTGCCAATAATTCGATTTACACACAAGTTCAGATAATGGCTTTAATCATGCTTCTTGCTTAAAAGAAAACCAAAAAACAATAACTAAACTTTTGTACGTACATGCATATGGATGTATGTACAGTGTATCACAAAACTATATTGCATTTATACATAAAATTGTAAATAAAAACAAGTAAAAAAAATAATAATTTTTTTGCAATTGTTAGAATTTTTATTTAGTTACTACTGTTGGTTTTTGTTAATTTGCATCATAATTTAAATGTCACAAAAGTATTTTGCTTTTGTTTAATTTATCTTAATTATTTCAGTTTTTAGTATCTTTTTTAATTTTTCAGGGAATTTTTTTATTTCTTTAGCTAAAAAGATTACGTGTAATTCACATTCCAATCGTTATTAGCAATATTTTTTTCCTTATTGCCCTCGGTTGTGAAGATCTATGTGTTAAACATGTCGAAAGAAAAATAATTAAACATATCCGAAAAAAGTGGTGTTGGCAAAATTTTAGTATCTAAAGCTGTGTATTTCAGGTCATTAAAATGTTAAAAATAAGAATATTTCTTTGTATATCCATTTTTAGGCTCAATTTTTGCTTTCAAAATTGGGCAATATTCATTATATTATCAGTAAATAAAAGAATACCAACTAAATGAGCAGAAATGTAGACCCTTATCACTATAAAACCGCTATCATAGTTAACCATGGATTTTATATTACCTATATTTTAGGCTTTATTTTGCTTTTACTAGGATCTTTCATCATAAAATATAAAATATTGCTGACTCGCAAAGTTTTTATACCCTCCACCACTATAAGTAGTGGTAACACTGAGAAATATTCATCTGAGACCCAAAAAGTATATATATTCTTGGTCCTTGCGAAATTCTAAGTCGATTGAGCCATGTCCGTCTGTCTGTATGTCTATGTAAAACACTCTCACGTCTAATCTAAAAGACATAACCAAAATCAACAGAAATTACAAAACCCCGTTTATAATTCTCCTAAGCAGTTTGGTATTGAAAATCAACAAAATCGGTAGAGTAGAACCAGAGTTATGGATCAAACTGTGAGACAGACAACCTCCATAAAAATTTGATATTTTTAAAAATTTTTCTTGAAATTTTTTGAAATGTATTGCAAACATTGCCATCAAATTTATTTTTATGATAAAAGAAGAAAGTGTGAGGAAAATAGTAAAAATCGGTCCATGATTTCTCATAGCCCCAAAAAAATATCTTCCCGAAATATGGTTTAATGATAAATAAATGTCTGTAAAACTGGAATATTAATACAAAATTCGGCAAAAATTAGTGTCATGTAAATATAAATCGCAAAACGAAATTTTGTTGTGTTCGGTCATTAGCCCCATATTAAGTCCACATCTAAAATTCACTTAAATGCGTATAAATCTGGTACAAATATAGTTACCAGGTTTAAATTCAACACAAATAATTCTTATGTTTATATAAATTGTTGTACCAAATTTAATGATGGTCGGTCTGTAATTGGTCATAGCTCCCTAAGGACCACATCCGAAAAAGTAATTAATATTTATATACATCTTATAAATATCGTCACCGACTCAAAACTTTATATATATTAACTAAATATACACAGAAACCATTCCACAAAATTTTGTGAATATCGGTCCATATTTGGCTATATCCCCCATATAAGGACCACTTCCGAAATTCACTATAGAGTGCAATCGGGAAAACGTCAACGCTCGTTTACGTCAACATCCCAAAACGTTAACCCTTTTTTTACATTGCCTGCTCTAAAACGTCAACCCACCCACAAAGCTCTAAAACGTCAACTCTGAGTAAAACAAAATTTTGAATATAGCAGCCAGTGTTGCCATTTTATAAATAAAGAAAAACGTTAAGTGTATAGTAAAACGGGTAAAAAGGTTAAAAAAATTACAAGAAAAAGGTTAAAAAGCGCCAAAAAAAATTTAACAAAAATTTTGGTATTTTGGTGCTTTGAAAATAACACCTAAAAAAAGATTAAAATTGGCAATAAAACAAAGGGTAAAAAAAAATATCAAAAATCATGTTGAAATTTTTAAATAAATAATTAATTGTGTTTTGAATAATTTTTAATAAATATTATAAATAATTAATTTTATTATCAATTCAGTTACCAGGAGTCAACAAAAAATTAAAATAAAATAAAATAACAATTCATAAAAAACAAAATATAAAGTTTTATAGAAAAACAATTTAAAATTCAAATACATCTGTTTCATAATCATCATCGTCGGGCCATAAAACAGATTTAATGAAATATGCAGACCTTTTATAAGTTTGATTTGAATTAATTTTTAAGTAAGCACTTGAAGGTAATTTGCTTTGATCTTTGATCTTTGGTTTAAAAAAATTCATTAAACTAAACGTTCTTTCGGCTTCGGCATTTAAGTAAGGAAAAGAGAGTATACGAATAACAAAATCAGCTAGTTCATAAAAAGGATGTACTCCCAAATAATTTTTAAAATTGTAGACTTCAATTCAGAATTCATCAGTTCTTTTAATATTTTTCCATTTTTATAACGTAGATTCCTTAGGGAAATTTCTATTTCATTTATTAGATACGAATCATCAATGAAGTTTTGTATGAAATCAATAATATCCGCTTCGCTATTTTTAAAAATATTGTCAACACTAAATAACGATATTTTTGAAGCAATATAAAATTTGAAGGAAGTCTACGTCTTAGTTCGAGTACGTGATATTTTTTGATAAATTCTATTAAATTGTTCAATTATTTTATAATCTCTGCAAGACTTTTCGAAATGATAGCCGAGATAACAAAATTCGTTAACGCTTTCATTTAAATTACCTTCTAGATAATCAAAGTTTGTAATACTTTTAATCAGGTAATACAAATCGCTGTAAAGCTTGACATGGTCCGCATTGGCTGACTCGCAAGCTAGATTTACTTTTTGGACTTCTTCCAAAACAGCACCAAAAAAAAGAAAAAGGGTATTTGAAAAAAATAAAAGGGTAACGAGACCAAAAAAGCGTCATAAAATACCCGAAAAGCGTCAAAATGGCAACACTGATAGCAGCAATTAAAATACACACACACATTTATTTTATGAAATAAATAGAGAGAAGGCTCTCCAAGTGTTGGAAAGAAAAAACAGCAGAAAAAAATAACAGATTTTTTTTAAATGCATGATATAAAAATATGATCTCATTGATTTTGGTTCTAGTCAGGTTGAATGCCTTTTTTATTTCCTTTTCGAATTTGTTTACGTTTGGTTTAAGTTGATAATCAATAAAAACGTTTAAAAGCACATTATCGATATGTTTTTATTTAAAAATATTACATTCGTAAACGTCAACAATTTGTTATGCGTCAACACCCGCGGTTTTAATTAGTTGACGTTTTCCCGAGTGCACTGTAATAGTAATATGTATCTCAAAAATACCGTTATTACGTTGAAATACGTCGTGAGATATCCCACTATGCATAAAATTCACTGTTTCAATATTTAAGAAGTTCGGCCCATGATATGGCATAGCTGCCATATAAGGACCATTTCCGATAAACAATTTAACAATGTGTAATAAATATCGATATCGAACCAACTTAAATATGGATCAGAAATTTTAATCTAGAAATCATATATAATATTGGTTTACGGCAATTATGCTACTGGATTTTGTAGCTGTCAGACAATAATAGCTCCTGAATTAAGTCCACTTCCGAGCGTAACAACCAACGATACAACTCTTCTAAATAACGTATTGAATTCAACCAAAAGAAGCCTCATCTTATCTCACCCTTTTTTAATTATATAAATTGTTAATTTACACTCTAGATTATTATGAAAATCAGACAAACTCTCTAAATTATGGTGAGAATTGGTAAGTACATCAATTTTAAATGGTCAAAATTAGATAAAAATTCAAAGCTTTTAAAATAAAATCACATTAGTGATTTACGACCAACAGGTTTTTATATTGTCTTTCAAATAATATATAAAATACTAATAAAATTTTCACTCAGTCTGAACAGAAAACACAGAATAATCAGTGTAGTTTTTATATTTCTTACAATGTTTGGCACAGCCGAATATTGCACTCTAACTTGTTTCTTTTCTTTTTTATTTTATATATAAACTAGCTGACCCGGCAAACGTTGTTCTGCATTCAAATTAAATTTTGACCGCAAGTCTTTTTCCGTTGCAAAATCGTGACAACAGACGTTGTCCTGTATGATATTTCAAGCGATTAGGATATTAAACAAAGTATGAAATGAAAAGTAAATAATACAATAATAACATCAATTTTTTAAAAAACAAATCGTTTTGATCTAGAATAGCTCTTACCCGGTGCGCTCCGCTACAAAAAAATCGATTAAAACTCTTAAGGGTTTTTACTTTGTGTTTTATTTATTGTTGTAAAACTATTACTTATTTATATAACATTTTGGTATACAACATTTTTGGTTTTTCTACCTGGCGCGTAAATGAATAAGCACCTTGGTGTTCCCACTCTCGAACATGCGACATACAATTGGCCGTGGGAGAAGCACGGTTCTTCCAAATTGACGCCGCACACTCGAAACGTTTGCCCTTGCGATTTGTTGATGGTCATCGCAAAGGCAAGACGTACTGGGAACTGCAAGCGTTTAAATTCAAACGGCATGCCCGTTGGAATCATTGGAATGCGTGGTAAGAGTATAACTTCACCTGCTGCCTTGCCATTTAGTATGGTTGCTTCAATCAAATTTGGAAACAATTTTTTGACTGAAAGTCTTGTGCCTTTACACAAAGTCGGTGGCTTCAGATTTCGTAGAAGTATAATAGCTGAACCGACTTTCAGGACCAAACGATGCGGTGGCAGACCGGGGGGATCCAAAGAATTCAAGAATTCAGTTGGATAATTGACTACTTCATCTTGATTCAAAACGCTATCAATCGATGTATATGTTGTACGTTCTCCTGCAGTTTTTCTTGAATGGCAAAATTGATTTCGCTGACGTGTACATTTTTCGGTGCCAATATTGCGCGTTCACTTAAGTAATCATTGCGTTGATAGTGTTGAACAATATTCGGAAATACACTTTCAATCAATTCTTCTTTCGATTGTAAAAGTGTACAAAAGTTGTTCTGGAATGTGATCAAACCGGTATCATCGATTGGTATTTTGCCTTCCCCAATGTCCAACAACTGCTTTGAAAACGCCGCTGCGGATCGACCATTTTGCAATTGGACTCGCATGTTGATGGTAAGAGTCACCCTTTGAACATGTCTCCACAAAACTGACGATTTTAAACATGCGTTTATTTCGTCTGCAGGAGTTGATCGAGGAATGACTGGCAAAGTTTTTAGTAAAAAGGCAGGACTGCCAATCTTGCGTCAAAACAATAAGAAAAATCCGAAAAAATACGTGAAACCAAATAGAATTAATGTTTTTTTTTTTGCAAAACGCGCAAAGATATACACATTAAATTTCTCATGTGCACCCTCCAGACAGACCCCAATCACCCCTGAAAATTTCATTGAAATCGGGCAAGCCGTCTAGGAATGATAAAAATCCGAAAAAAACACGTAAAGCCAAACAGAATTAATGTATTTTTTTTGTTTTTGCAAAACGCGCAAAGATATACACATTAAATTTCTTATGTGCACCCTCCACACAGACCCCAATCACCCCTGAAAATTTCATTGAAATCGGGCAAACCGTCTAGGAGGAGTATGCGAACAGGAAGTTTTGCCACTTAATTTTATATATATAGATGATAAACAATGAAAATCAATAGGCAATATAGTTTTGTGATACACTGTCTATCGATCTATACTTAAGTATAATCATAACATTCATATTTACAATGCATCGATTCGTACATTCAGCCATCCATTAATCCATAATGTGGCTTTCAAACACTACAGACAGAAGATTATATTAAACAAACAAAACCAAATAAGATTTTCTTAAAATATTAAACAATTGTTTTTAAATTTCCTCTTTTCGTTGAGAGCGAGGAGTACTGTACTTAAAATTATTATAAACTGAGAGACTTATGATATACTTCTCAATCTACACTTAAACAAAAAAAGTGCAGAATTGCAGGAGCTTTCTTTGGTCGAATTCCAATATAAAATGTATTCTAAATTAAAATTAATATTATGAGTTTTATATAAAAATCATGGAATCATCAAAATTGTTTACATAAATTAGGTGAATTTATAAAAAAATGTTGATTCTCTGCTGAGTCAAGGACTCGATTTATATGAAGGCTGTAGTCTCTTCTCTTAGAAATAATTTATGCAAAATTTCATGGTATTATCTGCAATATATTAAAATTTAAAATTTTGAAAAATTTAATTTTTTTGGAGGTTTGAAAAATATCTCACATTACTGGTCAACAAAGAATATTAAAACAAAATTTAATTCGTCTCGGTCCTTCCCTCGATGCACTATTGTGTCAACAACAGACTGAGGGATACGCTATATTCGCGAAATTGTATACAGAGAAATGTTGATTTACATACGGAGAATTAGTTTGAATAAATAGAAAAAACTGAGGTGGCCTTAAGATGAACTTATTAAATGAATGAAAAATATTTCAATTCTAGCGCACCCTAAATACAAAAGGGTCACAACTCAAAATTTTCCAAAACTGAATTTTTTTCAATAAATTAATTCAGAGTACACATCTCTAACTACTGCAAAAATTTCTTCACATCACTATCTTCTTTAACTGGAAAAATACAGTTATGTCTATTTTTACGTTAAGTATGTTGCTTGTACACAGTGAACAGTTTTTTTGTCTCTCCTGAAAATTTTAATATTTTGCATTGTAACCCTTTTGTATTTAGGGTGCGATATGTATTCAGAAAAATTTTGCTAGTTTCGTGGGTTTATAGCCTTCAAGATCACTAGATTCTGTTCCCCTTTTCTAAACCACACTATATCCAAATATCATCTACATACGTACAGTCGAATATTAATTAGGAAATATCTATAATTGTTCTAATGAATATATATTTACATACATCTTGAATTTAGATTTTTTTACTCAGGAGCCGTTGGATTCCCAAAATAACTTCGTTTGTATATATCTCAGAGAATTATTCAACAATGTATTGTATTTGAATTTATCGAAATTGCGACCCTTGTGATTGTTTTGACTATTTACAGTATTTTAAATAAATTTTTCCAGTGTAAGTTTCAGTATTGGTTGTACTCGTATGTGTTGGCGTTGGTGACGGTGACGGTGGTGATGGTGGCACGTGTAAAGGCGCTTACGTGTTGTAAATTGATATTTTCCTTTACACATTATTTCACTTCATCTCAATATTATTTTATTGTTTTTTTTTATCTTGTATTTCAACAAATTGAATTCTATACAGTTGCAATGCCATTGGTAGGATGGATGGATGCCTTAATGATAATCACGATTACATTTTTATATAATTTGTTCTCTTTTTATTGATTTTGATTGCCATTATGGAATATTTTTTTATTATTTGTTTAGCAAATTATCGTAATTTGTAATGTCCTTAAAAATTTACTATGTTGAGTGAGTAGCATTTATACAACTAAATACTTGAATTATCGGGTTCTAAAATTATACTTTATGGCTGCACATAGTTGGCACATTGTAGTAGACGTATTCCTTTAAATTATTAACTAATTAAGGTACCCCGTACCTGTGAGGAGAATTAAATATCGATTCGTTATCGACTGATATCTGCGTGGACAGTCTTGCAGTAATTGTAAGACCACAATTACTTTTCAACTGCAGTCATTCCCTGGTCCAGTTCAGACAACACAATGACGAGTTAGGGTTCTAGGAATATGTAATTTTTTCATCCCACTAGTAGCACATCTGTATATATCGTGCAGCGTCCTTTAAAAATCATTATATACGTGAAACATCAAATGTTCTTTTCGAATAAAGCTGTAGATATCGTTATGGCTTCCATACAGTTTCTTCTAAAATTTTGGTTCCAAAAATGGGGGAAATTGCAGTAAAGTAAATTTGAAGATTTGCATACTGCTACCTCAAGCGTCAGAATTTGGCAGTCTCTAAATGAGGAATCACGAGCAAAAATCATGTGAAAAAATTGTAAGTTTACGATTTAATGAAATATGACATGATTTTTGTTCGTGATTCCTATATGGAAGCAATAACAATTTCTTCTGCATTCAAATCTAAAAAATAAATGTTAATTTATTTTTAATAATTGTATAAAAAATATTGTTACGGAATTGTATTGCATTTTCAATTTAACGGCTGGGATCAACATACATACAACATGCTTATCAAAATTTGCATTAGTAAAGTTTCTATTTACAAACATTGTTGATAACAACTTGTTATAAACACATAAACTCGGAACCATCCAGAAACGATTGTTAGTGTATAAATAGACTAACAGGGCCACTCAATTTAATTACAAGGTGGCGCAAAAGTAATCCTCCTATCAAAAAAAGCTATAAATTTTGCGAGGCCCCTAATGTCAGTTCTGTTTTGACATTTGTGTAGTAAACACATGCGAAATACACAATTAATAAACAATGTTACGCTACACTGCTCCAGAACGCGGAATATTGCTAATCGGTCGGTGACAGCCAAAAATTATCGGAAGTTCACTTTTGCGCCACCTTGTAGTTTATTGTAGGGATGCCAAACGGCAGTGGGTTTTTCCGGAATCTCGGGATTTTTTTTTTTCATATTAAAATAATAATAATTTATTTCAAAAAATTTACGTATGTTAAATATAAATATCGAGCCATAACCGCCGAAAAAATGTATCCCACAAACTCAAAATTTTACAGGGGAAGGTTTTTTTTTAAATAAAATCAGTTTGAATAAAGCCATTACTTTAAAATTTATAATGTAAATATTGTTTTGTGTAATACATTTAATTTTAATAATTTTAAATGATGTTGAACTATCGATAAAAAAAACAACAATCGATTATGATGTGGGATACATTATTTTGGCGGTTATGGCTCGATATGTTTGAAAACAAAAATTTTAAATTGATTAAAAGTTTAGAAACCATTAATAAATAAAAAAAAACTTAGTACCATTCAGGTATGTAATGGAAAACGATAACTAACGATAACCAGTGATTTTTTAAGTAAATTTTAAAGTATTTCTAATTAAATTTTTAAAATTTTTGTTTTAAGAATCTCTTTAATAGCAAATTATCTTTATATTTTGTGGGATAAAACTGTTTTGATACAGAAATATTACGAAAAAATTAACTTCTAAAACTCACTCGTTATCGTTTTCCATCACATACCTGATTATATGAATGTATTTCTATTTAGTATTAAGCTAATGATGTAACACTGCAAGATCATGGAAATGTCCATCATATTGTTTATTGCTAAATTTATACTATAAATATATACTAAGATTTTTTAACCATTTTTCCTTTAATTTTGAACATGAATTATATCACTTTGGTTTATTTTACCAATAAAGAAAAAATCATACAAAGAGGGGTTAAATCAATTAAAGCTTTTTGTATAGGAATTTCCAAATTCCAAAAACAGTTGACACATCAAATAGTGCGTTCGAGTTTGGCAATCCCAAATTAATTTTAATTCTTTTACCCATAGTGTAATTATACAAGGTAAGTGCAAATCGTCAACAAATACAACAAAATATAGAAAAAAGGCATTTTGTTTGTGTAAAATAATGTACTGCTGTCAAAAACACAATTTTAAAAGTATTACTTTTGACATAAGTAAATTGTAAACAAAGTCAGTCAGCTGTGCTACTGCACTCACCTTGTATAATTACACCACCATACTTTTTAAAATTTAAATTTTTGTTGATGGCTTTGTAAAGAAATACTAGTTTTCGGTATTTGACAAATTTAGTAATTAAAAGGAATCCAGTTTATTTAAAGGAAATAAACTACCGTCTGATACTGATATTCCTTTGGTATTTCTTAAAAATTTTGTTACTAGTAACAATATTTTTACGAATTTAAATGATTTTCGAAAGTGGAATTTAAATGGGGCTTGAAAAGAAAGCCATGGAAAACCGGATAAAACTACCATTTATCCGAAGCAGAGATAAACGACCAACTAGGAAGAACACTATAGACTAATGCAAGTACGTAATTTAAATTCGTTGCCAATCTCCCGTTCCAGGTGGCGGATAGGGAGATCCTTCATCGTAATTTGTAATTTTACATAAACGGTCGCAAGTGACGCTGAATGCACGAATGATGTTAATGTGTTTATGGTAGATTTTCTAAGAAATGGTCGGAACATCTTTACATACATATGTAGCTAGGTTGTAATAAGAAGACGGGAGAACCAGTCGCAGTCGACAATTGGTGTTCGGAATTTTGTTAGGTCTAGTGATACTTTTTCCCATCACTTCTATATTACAACCCGCGGACCAAATCTGACATTCCCTTTCCCAATTCCTTGTTTATCCATTTATTTTTCCCCCACTTGTAAGATTAACGTGATTGCCTAGTCCTTGTACGCCGTCATTGTATGGATGGTCAATCCCCTTACTTACCCTTACTCACGTACTCCTGGGATTTAAATATGGACGCTGACGAAAATACAAACAAACAACAAAAAGGTCATGCTTGCTGATGGCAAAATGCTACCGTCATGGTTTGGTTTCTAGCAGCGATGCTACTCTGATTAGGAACTGGAAAGTTTCTGATGACTGATTTTTTCCAGATCACACGTATCTGACATTTATAGTAATTATGAAAGTGGAAAAGGAAACACCTTTTCTAAAGAGGAAACACAAATCGTTTGACCATAATCAAATCCTATATAATATTCTCCCCCAGCCCCTTAAAATGGGCAATACCAGTAACATTGAACAAGCGGTAAATAAGCTTACGTGCTCTGCTAACGAAGCTCAGCAAGAACTTGCATATCCTCTATATGCAAAGGGAAAGCATGACCTCCATGGTGATCTATGGACATAGCAAGCTATTGGCGTGGTTGTCGTAAACTTTTCAACAAGGGGAAAATTACGGGCAGCTGGTCTACATATAAGTTGGATAATTTTAAAAATCAGGTTATGTTAATCAGGTTAGTTCATCCGAAACCAGTAGCTTGCGGAAAATCCTGACGCCAGCTATTAAACGTTACATTTAAAAATCAATTGAGACCGCTTCACTCACTAGTCATTTATATAGAGAAATCACTAGAATTTAACAATTTTACAATGGTAGCATTTTTCGGCATAGAAGGGGCTTTTAACAATGTAAAATATGCAATAAAAGGATCTTTTCTACACAATTTAATAGATCAATTGATTACTAGGTTTCCTCGGAATCTACTTAATTATAAGATCATACGTTACAAAATTGGAACGGCACAGATCTTGAGACTGACCCAGAGAGGCACCTTTTGAGAGTTTGCTTTTTCTCCACTTCTGTGGAATTTTGCTACAATGTCTGCTTACAAAACTACATCTCACGGCATACAAAACTGTCGTTTATGCAAATGACGAAGCGGTGACAGTCTCGGGGATATATCTGTTGCAATGTTGCACAGATTGGAAGTAGCACTTAAAACACTAACTATGTGGAGTGCTGATAGTAGTCTAACCCCCTGGCCCACGATGTCGAACGATAACGTTCGCTTAGATAAGACTTAAGACACATACTTGAGTGTGGAATAAACAAACTTGATTGAGTAAAAAATAGATACGATAAAAAGTTTGTGTCTTAAGTCTTATCTAAGCGAACGTTATCGTTCGACATCGTGGGCCAGGAGGTAAATGTTAATGCAGGCAAAACTTAACTTGTTCTATTTATGAGAAAGTACAAAATGCTAATGTTTTAGCTATCATAATTGTCACACTCGGATAACGCAAAATTTTTAGTCTTTATTCTTGATAATAATAATGGAAACCTAATACTCTGGCAAGAGCATCTAAAGTAATATCGCCAATGTATGTCTGTAAGGTCAGAGGCTTGAAATGGAAAAGCCAACCTCAATGCGTAAATTGGCTTTTAGAAGCAGTTATAAATCCGATATTATTTTATGGGATCTGTCTGGCCAAAGGCGTTAGATAAGACTTCGAACTGCGTGCTTAAGGATAACTTTGTCACCATCTTCTCTTGACTGTAGATTCAAACTTTATTCTTTTTTTTTTGTTCTTTGTTTCAAAAAAGATGAGAAGATGGTGACACTTCTTCTCTGTCTATAACGTCCCAACCTATCTATCTTCATAATAATTTCTATAAGATAGCCCTATAACGATTCCCTAACTAATAAACCCATGTTTAACCTTTCGTGGAATAAAAGAAAATATATAAGTAGTCATTATAAACAATTAATAAGTTTTGAAAGTTTAATATTAAAATTCGCAGTCAACATATTTGTTTACATAAAAACATAAACTACTTAACAAAATCAATAAAAGTATATGTTAATTATTGGTGTTTAATGTAATTATTATGTTTTGTTTTTTGTTTTTTTTTTAATATTTTATAAATTTATCAAATATCTGAATTTGCAGATTAAACAAAAACATGAATTACTAAAACAACCGGAAAAAGAATTATTATTTTTAAGAACTAATATAAGAAAAGATTTTACAAATGTGGAAATGCACACATTTTTAGATTATCAAAATAGATTAGCAAATACATTTGCAGAGCAAACTAAACAGGTACATAAAAAGAAATTTGATTGTCTTATTAATTTACAAAGGAAGGAATTAGATGTAAAATTTAATAAAAATTGGTTAGTAAATAAAACTAACTTAGATATTCCAATAGACGTACAATGAATCCTTTCCCTAGGTCAAAAACATGCATTACCGATTGAAAAAGAACAATTTCCAATTAAAAGATATTAGCAGAAGGGGATGATTTTATACAAACTATAAAAAAGAAAGATGAACAGGAATTCGCTAGGTCTAAAATGACAACAATTATTGATAATGAAATTAATAAAATGAGATTATCAGATAGAGACAAATTTATACTTGATAAGGTAAATTTTACTAAAAAAATTTTTTATTCTATATTCTTCGAACTTTTTAATGATTTTTATTAAATAATTTTTAAGCTTGAGGTCACTTTTTTGTTTTTTATAAAAGATTTTTTAATTCTTATATATAATTATCTCAATATTTCGATTTCCTTTGGAAATCTTCTTCAGGAGTTAATTTAATATTATAACAAATTTTCTATGTGTAAAAATTTTTTCATATAAGTTTGAAAGGGGTTGACAAAATTGAAAACATGTTTTACAGAAAAATAATTTTAAATTTTCGATAATAACATTGAACAGTAAATAATTATAACAGAAATATAGTAACATTTTGAATAATAACATTTTGGAATTATAACATTTTTTAAATACAAAAATTGTGTTAATTTCTCCTATTGTTAACATTTATATTTTTGTTCAATAGGTGTCTGTAATTTTGAGCTAAGTTTTCTGTGTCTTTCTTAAAATTTATCCTTCTTTCTGATGGTACATTATTGATATGTAACATTTCTAATACCCTAGACAGACATAGGATTTACATACCATATTAGTATACTATACTACATGTGTGTCAACTTGTACTACAATTAAACCATAAAACAAGCTGGTTTATATCTGGTATCAATACTACGAAAATAATCGTGGTATAAATGTAGTATGTTGTCTGTAGCTGTGTTCAATAAACATTGGGGAAACCCTCTCACAAAATCGATTGTCAGTTCTTTTAATGACATTTATATCTATATATATAAAAATGGTGTAAAAAATGTATAGTAATTCATCAAATGAGAACGGCTGGGCCGATTTCTATAAATTTTTTTGTCAGTTGTTCGTATTTTCGAGGAGAAGGTTCTTACGGAAGAAAATTTTGGAAAATCCCTCCGGAAAAGTCGGAAAATTGGAAAATCGAGTTTTTGACTTAATGACTTTCCAACTAAAAAAATAGAAATTTCTTAGTGTAAATCATGAAAAATGCGAAATGCGAAACGCGGAAAATTGGAAAATCTCTTCGCAAAAGTCGGAAAATGGGAAAAATTGGAAAATTGAATTTTTTGTACGAAATTTTGTGTGAAATTATTCCTGTTGTATTAAATTATTACTCTAAAGTTTGTCTGAAGGCCTAAAATTGGGGCGAGGCAAAGTTCGCCGGGTCCGCTAGTTTAATTTAATTTCTTTTAATTTTTTTTTTTTTTTGATCAACACCCAGCCAACATTTACATATAAAAATAAGTGTTCAAATATAAGCAAGGAAAATGTATCTATATTTTCCAGTACAGAACTTGCAGCCGCACCGTTTCATATATGCTCAACAATTTCGGTGCTTCTGCGCATAACACTTTTCTGCCTTTTTGTTAAAGACATTAAATAAGTAAATAATAACCTTTTTTTTAATAGCAAATGATAATTAAAAGTATCAAACACACTTAATTTAACAACTTTAACAACAATTTAACACTATTTATTAACACAACTTATTAGCACAATTTTTAACAGCGAGAATGACACGTTTTGCTTAAATTAATGAAACACTTGCATTAGCAAGCAAATTGTCAACGACATTCGCAAAACTCTTATTTATGCAAGCTTGCTGCAATCTTAATTTACAAAACGCTTGCAAATATGTTTATTGGGAAAGTAAAAACAAAAATACTAGTATATGTACTACATGTCTGTCAAGGCAATGTAGTATCAAAACCATAGTATTTGTATTATGGTATATAAATCCTATGTCTGTCAGGGGTATAACATGTATCTTCGTTTTGTATGATTTTCTGTGTTCAATATAGATGTGTTATCAAAATCTGGATAGTGGTTAAAATCTCTACAATGGGTTGATAGAGCTGTTTTTTGTGTTGAATTATAATTTCTATATTTCTGGTCATGTCTATGTCCTGCTAATCTAGTTTTAAGTTTTGTCCCTGTTATTCCTATATATATTTTGTTACATTGCCCGTTATTATTACCACCACAAGGAATTCTATATACTAAATTTGACATATCTGTCTTTTCTAATCTATCTTTAGTTTTTGTGAATAATCTTCCTACGTTATTATTTACCTTATGTGCCATTATGTATGTTGTTTTGTTATATATGTTTAAGTGTTCTATTCTTTCTGAAAATCCAAGTATATATGATATTGAAATTTTTGGTTCTGAAATTTCATTATTAATATAGGATTTCTTTGTATTAAATTGTTTTATTAATCCGCAAATGAGTTCATTAGGAAAACTATTATCTATTAATATATTTCTAATTATTTCTTTATTTTTCTTATGAAATCTAATGTCACTAATTGTTAATATTATATCTATAAGATTTTTAGCAGTGTTTATAATAATTCTTTTTGGGTGTTTTGAGAAATAATTTAAAATTATTCCTGATGAAGTTGGTTTTTTATGCCAATCAAATACTAAACTATTTCCCCTTCTTTTAACTAATATATCTAAATATGAAATTGAAGAATTTAATTCTTTTTCAATAGTAAATTTTATATTCTGATCAAATGAGTTGAATGTTGATAATAAATTATCAATTTTATTATTTTCAATTATACAAAATAAGTCGTCTGCATATTTTGTTAGTATTTTTGGTTTTATTGATAATTTTTCAATACATGTATCTAATAATTTTTCCATTAGAACATCTGCTATTATTGTGTATATATTTTACCATCATATTGGAAATACCTATTGTCAACTATACAGAATTTTATGATTCAGAAGAATAAATTTTTATTAATATCAGTAAATTCGGAAATTTTGTTACAATTTTCTTCTATAATTTTTATTGCTACGTCAACTGGAATACAACATCAAGTGATATTAATTTTTCATTATTTTTGATTGAAATATTTTTTAATTTATCTTTAAATTGTATTGAATTATTAACATTATATTTTGAATTTTCTGTTAAATTTTTAAGGATTTTAACAATATATTTACATAGATTATGTGACGGTGAATTTATTGATGAACAAATTGGTCTTAATGGAAAATTTTCTTCGTGTATTTTAGGTAATCCATATAACCTGGGAACTATAGCTATGGAAGTTTTAAGTTTATTTTTCTCTATTGGTGTTATTATATTTAATTTAAAAAGTTCATCTATTAAATTATTGTTAAGTTTTTGGAATCTGTTTGTTGGGTATTTTCTTAAAACTTGAAAAGTTTCATTGTCGTTTAAAATGTTTTCAATTCTAGATGTGTAATCTATTTTATTAATTGCTACTGTTGTGTTACTGTTGTAACGCCACTAATTATTAAAAAACACTTTGGGTTCTATTAATTTAAGTCACTTTTAAAAATTAATCCCAATTTAATAAAAATATTTGATTGTGATTTTATGCCATCTATCCCTATATTTCCACAACTCAACAAATAAAATTTAGCAACACATATTTTCCATTTTCTTCATTAAATTATAACAAGAGATTCATTTATTAAACAAAAGTATTCAAAATTTATACATATTTAAAAACTACAACAACAATGAAACAAATATTTTTACAAATTTAAATTTAAATAACAACAAAAAAAATCAAAATTAAAATTAAATTTCAAAATTATAATTCAATAGCACCTACTTATTTCTGCTTCGACGTTGAAATGTACATTTCAGCTTCTTATTATTTTAATTATAAAAAAAAATAAACAAATTTAAATAATTAATTAAATTAGAATTTAATAGACAGTTAACCTATATTTTTTATATATATAATATTAAATTAACTCCTGAAGAAGATTTCCAAAGGAAATCGAAATATTGAGATAATTATATATAAGAATTAAAAAATCTTTTATAAAAAACAAAAAAGTGACCTCAAGCTTAAAAATTATTTACTAAAAAAATTTTAAAATGTAATAGAAACATAATTATTTTAAATTAAGATAAAGGAAATACATACTACTGTAGCTATTGATAAAACTGATTATGAATCAGGGATGAATGATATTTTAGATAATACAACACCATATCAGATATTAAATAAGGACCCTACAAACAAATTTATTTATAACAAATTTAATTTATCTTTTCAAATTAAAAATAATTTAAATTTTTGAGAGAAACAATCTTAGAACAAATGTGGCAACAGCTCCTAAATGATATGGATTACGAAAAATTCATAAAGAGACATTTCCTTTAAGACCAATTTGTTCATGTATTAACTCTCCATCATATGAACTTTGTAAATATATTACTGACATTCTTAAAAAATTAACTTTAAACTCTAAATATAATGTAAATAATTCATTATAATTTAAAGATAAGATAAGATAAGATAAAGGATGTAACAAATTATAAGAATGAAAAACTCATTTCACATGATGTTGTATCATTATTCCCTAACATACCTGAAGACTTAGCAATAAGTATTATAGATGAAAAATGGAATATAATAGAACAACATACAAATATTTCTAAATTTTGTATAATTGATAGCAGATATTTTCAATACAATAACAATATATATGAACAGAAAATAGGCCTTCCAATGCGATCACCAGCTTCTTTAATTATTGCTGATATTGTCATGGAGAAATTACTTGACACTTGTATTGAAAAATTGATTATAAAACCAAAAATTTTAACAAAATATGTAGATGATTTGTTTTGTATAATTTCAAAAAGTGAAATAGAATATATATTAATGATTTTTAATTCTTTTCATCCAAATATTAAATATACTATAGAAAAAGAATGTAATTCTATACTTCCTTATTTAGACACTTTAATAGTAAAGAGAGGTAATAAATTAATAAAATCATCAGGAAGAATCATTAATTACTATTCAAAACATCCTAAAAGAATTATTATTAATACAGCTAAAAATCTTATAGAGAGAATATTGACAATAAGTGATAAGGAATTCCACAAGAAAAATATAGAAACGATTAACAAAATATTAAAGGATAATAATTTCCCTATTAGCTAATATAATTTGTAAATTAATAAGACAATTCAATAATAAAATGAATAACACAAAAAGATTTTCTGAACCTAAAATATATAAATCTTTAACTTATGTACCTAAAATATCCTGAAAGATTAGAAAAATCTAATATATTTGATAACACCAAATATAAAATGGCTCCAAAAATGTTTAATACAGTAGGCAGATTATTCAGTAAAATAAAAGATAGGATACCTAAATTACAAATGTCAAACGTAGTTTATAAAATACCATGTAATGGTAATGATAATGAAAAATGTAACAAAGTATATTAAAGAGAGAGATGCTAGAAATTGAAAGAAAACGAAATTTATAAGTTATATCTACCCTTGTTGTCTAGTATGTAAGTATGTTACATTACTATTTAAGCTTTTTTTTCCTAAAACCACTATGAATGAATTAGTAAAAACTTCAGTGGAAATAAATGAATGAATATTTTATAAATTGTTTTTTATTTGATCTCTTAAAGCTTGGGCTAAGCCTAAGAATTGATTTCTGTCTTCAGAATCTACAGCAGTTGTTGAGGCCAATTCCATTTCTTCTTCATTATTTACTATTTCTGGAGGTATTTCGACACTATGCTCTAAACAAATATTTTGTAATGCACAGCATACATTCAATATTTGTGCGACCTTTTCCGGTGCATAATGTAATTTTCGTGCTGCAAGCAAACAACGAAATCTTCCCTTTAATACACCAAACACACGTTCAATTATTGATCTTGCCTTACAAAACCGCTTGTTAAATCTGCTCTCCGCAGAATGCTCATTGGCGGTCCTGTACGGTGTAAGTATCCATGGCTCTAATGGGTACCCAGAGTCTCCTACGGATAAAATAAATTAAAATGAAGAATTAAAAAATGAAATAATTAAATTACTTTTATCCACGATGACTTGTCGCCATTAATATATGCATCCTTCAGAAATTGACGCACGTCCGACAGGCTCCATACGTGAGAGTCATGCGATGCTCTTCCATAATACCCATTCACTGCTCTTATGCGCATTGTATGATCACATATCTAAAATATCAAAGAAAGTGCTTGTAAAAGGTACAATGATTGAAATATATCTTGTCTAAATAAATAATACCACATTCTACACACGGTGTAAGTATTAATGACATTATTATATGTATTTAGGGGATGATATCAGTTAACCAGAAGTTACCTCATAATGAGTTAGCTTCTGGTGCATACATAAAAGTGCACTATAAGTTAGCTATGAATTGACTAACTTATAATTGTTTTTCGTAATAACGCAATACAAAATGCATTTGTTTGCTAATTTAAAAATCTTAGTCTTAGATCTATTTTATATTCTAAAATACAAAAGTATATAATTCTATTATTAACGGTAATCATTGTTATCTGCTAAAGCCTCCTTCTTTTTACCTACGCATATAGCTTGAAAGTGACGTTTTTTTTACCTATTTGAAAGCATATCTCATCCCTTTTCGGTATTTTCTTCTCCGTTGGCACGAATTGAATCTGTCAAATGATACAAAAAATAATCACTGATGATTGCAAATAAAAAAATATACATACATATGTTTTATTTACCCATTAAAGCATCATAGAACTTTGTAAAGTTGAGTGAAACTTTGCCATGTACACCATCAATATTTGATGTAGTTATTAAATTAACACACACAATTTCAGTCAACGATTTATGCAATTTTCCTTTTAATAGAGATGACATACAACGGACCTAAAGTTTATTTAAATTATATAAAAACCATCGCGATATATTTACAAAATACTTACATAAGCTGCACGATTTGTTTTATTTATATTGTTATGTATTAATATTTGTTAAGTCATCGGCAGTCTGAATTGGGAAGATCTTTCTTATATTTGTCTCAATTTTCTCTTTCCCTAGTAAATTTTCTGTCAACACCTTTTGTGTGGCAAGTGCTTCCATTATAACAGTGTTTTGTTGTACGGTAGTGGCTATATTTGTAATGAAAAATTAGATTTGTCAAATATCTAATAAAATATTTTAGCACCTGTCAACTCCTCAATGGAACTGAAAATTTTAAATACAAAATTTTAAAGTTAACGTAAATATAATTACATAGAATTTATTTCTTATCCACATACCTGTTAATTGGTCAGATTTTTCTTTATACCGCTTTTTCCAGATTTGAAAACATTCTGATGTTTTTGGATTATCTTTGAAATAAAACACATTTTTAATTTATATATTAATTTAATGTCTATGTATATTTTAATTACTCACCATGTGTGATTATATTTTCATCAAATTGGTGTCTCTTAATTGTTAGATTCTTGTTTTCCATTGTATGTAGTATGTATGTATGAAGAAAATATTTAAAAATTATTTTAATTTTTATTTTATTATATTTTCACAAATTTATTGAAAATTATTTCAATGTTTTCTTTTTTACTATAATTTTAAAATTTTTTTTATTCATACATCAGTTATGAGTGAGCCACATACATATAAATACACATACATATATAGAAGTAAAACATTTTATGTATCCGAACAGCAGACGTTTTTCAGTTTCAACAAGCGATGATGGCAGCGTTACCCAGCCTGTGTGTGACAACATGACATGCTGAATTAGTGTTTAGTTTCCTCCTTCAATGCTGACTGACTTTAAATAGATGTCAATTGACACGATCTGAATCTACGAAATGAATCACTTATGGCGTTTTCTTTTCTGGCAAAAATGTCACACGTTTTTCCCATTTCGCACGATAAAACAGCTGACATTTGTTTTGTTTATGAATGTGTATTTGTGTTAAGAAACAAAAAAAATATACAAAATGGAAAATATTACTACCTTTTTATGTGCTATAAAAATTTTGGATGACTTGTTGGATTCATCTTCATCATTTGATGATGATAAAATATTTTATATGATTATGGAAAGAAATCCACAACCGTGAGAGAAAGGCTTTGTAAAGAACGTAATTAATGAATACTCTGAAGTTGATGTATGTACATATGTCAATATCTCCTACTTCTTATATATGTAATGTATGTTTATATATATAATTTTTATAATTTAAGAAGAATTTGCGTATTAGTCGGGAAGGTGCCATTGGTCTTTTTTAACAAAAAAAAAAAAACAAAAACAGTTGTACATGAAAATAAAGTGTTACATTGTTGTAATTTTATGTTCTATTCTGACCATTAAAAATGCGACATATTTAAAATGTGGGGTAAACATTATAAAAATGTACATAATAAAGGTGTAACATTTTATTTCAGAAAAGAAAACACCATTAATCTGCATGGCTTGTGGCATCGTGATGTTGCACTGAAGCAACAGGGCAACGGAACTTCGTACTATATATCGGGCAAAAACCAAATTATTATCGTGGGAATAGCAGAAGATTTCGTGGAAGAAACAATTGCCCACGAAACAATAATAATTTCTCTCTCTTTGGAGCCTTGACGTAGGTACCTTCAAAACAACTGATAATTGTCGTAATTTTATATATCTATAATTCTTGTAGTCAATGTCCAAAACTGTGTAACCTGTGTTTTTTTTTTGTCTTCCTTGTGCATTGTTTATGTTTTTCTGTTCCAATTTTATATTCATATACATACATACATACATTGATTTCTTAAATCCTCAAACAAAATATTTATTTTCTTCTGTTCACATGCAATATTTGTAATCCACTTAGTAATTTGTAAATGTATATATTATCTGTTGTTTATTTGTCAAACAAATTTAAACTTTCACATGTGTCCTTTAAAGGTCCTTGCAATTTAGAGAACTTAGATTGTGATAGATGAAAAGCAGATAAAAAATCAAACAAAATGGATGCTGAAGACTGCATTAAAATAAAATTTGTTTTTCCCTCTTTATCGGTGGTAACTTGCAACAAATCCGGTTTTTCGTTAAGTAAACTTTAACAATATGTTTCTAATTAAAATAAATGTGTACATTTAAAATCGTTGCTTCTTTTCTCACCTGGATTTGTAGCCACAAATAAAATAATTAAAATCTTAAAAAAAATCGCAAAACTAGCTTTCTGTATTATAACAGAAAAACTCTATAATTAAAACTATTTATTTATTATATGTATTTTCGTCTGTTTCGTTTAAAAATTAGTTTTCAAATGAAAATTTTTGAAATACAAATTTCTCATTACATACAAAAAAGTTATTCTTTTTTTTTTTAATTTGTAAAGTATTTTAGACCCAATGAACAATTTAAAATCATAAAGACCACAGAAAACAGATACAGCTTGAGATATATTAAAACATATCGATAGCTGTATCTGTAAAAGGCAGTTTCTATAACAAAATATTGAAAATGAATTTAATTCTATGTCCAGATATCTTTGGCGTGATATATACCGATATTGTTACTGTCTATGTCTTGTAGCTCACAATAGCTCATGTAGCTATTTTACGCAATACTTTGGCCTGAATACCGACTGGAGCAAGTTTTGAATTGAAGCTGTTAAGTTGAGTTACCATAGTATGTCCGAAAACTACTTGGTATGGGATCCTGCCAATGGATTGATTAATACTATTTCGAAGTAAACAATTTATGCTTTCAATATATAGATTCTATTACCGTTGGTCTTTTCGAATATATGAGCGTAAAGCTTCATTAATACAACAATATACTGCAGTAAGCATATGTTTAACTCCGTATTTTTGTAAAACTTTCTCAAAATCCTTACATTTAAATTGAGAGAAACTCCCGTTAAAAACTGCTGAAGACATCGATGCCTGTATAAAAAGTCTTAATGAACATGTCGAGAAAGCCGCAGAACATGCTTCTTCCACTTACCGCCCGAATAGGTACAACAGAGTTTTTTCTGCAGATGTTGAGCAACTATTGTCTGAAAAAAGGAATACATAACGTCTCGTCTTAATTCTGTCGGTACATATAATTTCCAAGAATTTGATTCGTCCGTTTCGCCGGAAGAAAATCCTGGGGGCTAATTCTGGCAGTCGTGATCGAAATTGTTTTCGAATCGAAATTTATTTCGACAGTGCAAAATTTTCTAATGATGGTACTCGATACGAATCGAATCGATTCATTGCTTCAGTGTTGTAAAAAACTTAAATAAGTACGTATTACAACACTGAATAAAATGGAAGAAAATGTAAACAAAAAACATATGGTTGTGCAAAAAATAACACAAGGGAAAACGAAATTTTTTAAAGATATAATTTTAATGGATCCCATTGTATTTTTTTACTCGTCGTCTTCTGATTCTGACGAGATTGAAAACATTAATGTCATAAGGAAACAAATAAGAAACTCCTCCGACCCCTTAAGATTGACAAACAATGAGTAAGTATAAATAAGTACATACACACATACATATGTATTAATGTATTTGTTTTTCTAGATTCAAAAGACGGTTTAGGCTCACAAAGGAAGCATTTAATTATGTTCTTGGGCAGTTAAAGTTTGAGGGGATACTTTCCACCATGGTTCCACCAAAAATTCAGTTGGCGGCAACATTATCATTGTTGGCATCCGGAGGTTTTCAACACACTGTTGGAAATGATTTTTTAATTGGCATAAGCCAAAGTGCTATATGCAAAATCACTAATCGTGTATTGGATGAAATGGAACGTAAGCTATGTGGTCAATTTATTCAATTTAACCCTAGAAATAGTGACGCTTGCAAGGAGTATTTCATGGCAAAATATAATATTCCAGGAGGTATGTATGTATATGCAACACTTCATTTCTTCACATACATATGTATGTATTATCTATTTCTAACAGTCGTTGGCTGTGTGGATGGGACACATTTTGGTTTGCAGAAACCTGAAAACGAGCATATGTTCTTCAATAGAAAGGGATTTCATAGTCTAAATTCAATGATTGTAAGTAAACGCTTTTGAAATATGTTATTGTTATTTAATGTGTTTTATTTAAAGATATGCGATCACAAATACACAATTATGGCCATTAATTCTAAGTATGGAGGGGCCGCCCATGATTCTTTTGTTTGGAAAGAGTCGGAAGAAAGAATTATTCTTGAGCAAGAGTATAACAATAATTTAAGGAATTTTTGGCTCTTAGGTAAGGCAATATGAAAACTGTTTGTTAAAAAACATCTTAAGCTTTACGAAAATGTTTAATAAAACATATGCATATTTATGTATTTACTAATTTTACTTATAGGTGATTCAGGATATCCCTGTGAACCGTGGTTATTAACTCCATACCGAAATCCACAAGAAAATTCCATGGAATCGCGTTTTAATGATATTCATTCGAAGGCAAGGTGCATAGTAGAAAGAACAATTGGTATATTAAAGGCCCGGTGGAAAATTTTATGCCACGACAAAAGAAGTCGGTATAGTGCAGAGAAGGTCGCAAAATTTTCGAATGTATGTGCTGCACTACACAATATGTGTATCCATTTTAAAGTTCCGAATTATGAAGAAGTACAATATACACCTGATACTTATCCCACGCCTGAAATTGATAATGGTACAGAAACAAATATATCTAAAATTGGAAAAAAAATTCGCGACAATATAAAAACATGTTTATGTAGTGATTGATTTCCTTTTATAAAACTTTTCATTTCATTTATTCATTCAGTCTTAAATATCTTAATATTAAAAAAACAATTAAATATAAAAAAAATAAAAAAATTCATATGTAGTATTAAAAAATATACTTTAAACTTAAAAGTGAGATCTTGTTATTTCGTTAGTATTCCATATTTAGTTTTTCCAATTCCTTTTTTCTTATTTGGAGTTCCATTTCTTTTATTTGTATGTTAAGCTCTTGTTCTCTTTCCTTAAGTTTGTAGGTTTTCTTTTTTATTTCTAAAATTTGGTTTATTAGTTCGACCTCCTGTTCCTTTATTTCAATTAATTTGTCACATCTCTTTAACATTTCGCTTTGGTACAGCTCGGTGGACATAAGATTTTTTTTTAATAATGTTGTTTTTGTCTCTCTTGCCTCTTTGCTTACTTTTGGCAGTTGTGTATATCTTGAGATCGGCACTGATTTTTGCTTCTCAGTTTCTTCAGTTTCGACTGAGGTGTGAAAACTGCACTGAATAGAGGTGTCATCATTGTTTTCAAATTCTTCATTATCACACATCAATATCGGGGATATGCACGAAATACTGCAATTTCTTTCTTGAGATGTTGTTGGAAAATTGTCACTCAAATTTTGCTCCAAATCTTTTTGCAGCACTGACCCAAAGCTTTTTACAGTCTTCAGACCCTCAACTGCTACTTCAATGCCTGCTGCAGCTAATATTTTTTCCTCTACATGGGAAAGAGTTTTTTCCTCATAAGGGCCACCACCGGTTCGCTTTTTTGAAGATTTATTAAATGTTACCTTCCTTTTTACGTTTTGCTTCTGATCAGCGTAGACCTACATACATACATATGTATATAAAAAATCGTTACAAGAAATAAGAGGTTATATTTTGTTGAATGTTACCTTGCGCCATACTCTTGAATCTTTAATTGGTGGGCCGGAAGCATTAAGTTTTGCGGCAAGCTGTTCCCAAAGTTGGTTAATTTTTGCCTTTCCTTGGGAACTGTTTGGTAAAATACTCTTTGCCAAGTCCGTATGTTCTGCCATAAAGTCGGCCAGAATCTCCTTTTGGGTAAAATTTATTTTTGATATTTTTGACCTAAAAGTAATAAAATTATTAATATATTATGATATTTTTAAAAGAAGTAACAATTTTTTTACTTACATTTCCTTTTTTCTTCTTCTGTTTACTAAAAAACGTTATTTCGAATGCTTTTTTGCTTACGAGTAAAAACTCGCAAGGTTGCATTCGAATGGTCATTCGTTATCGAATGCCATCATTAGAAATTTCGATACATTTTATTCGCTATCGAATGAGAGAATCCCAAATGTTAAAAAATTCGAACGTTCGAATGAAAATTTACTCGCATACGAATGCGAGAATTAGCCCCCTGTTCTTTTATAGATAATTATCCATAATTTTATAGTCTGGTAATCCTGAATTTTGAAATTTGACCCGTAAGTTTGAATATTGATCACTGTTAAATGCGTTCGAGTCGAAGTCAATTGCCGGTAATGTCTACAACTTAAAAGAGTTAAAAATATTCTCACCTTCATGGGCTCGTGATAGCCCATCAGGATGAACGTTCTCTCTTCCACTTCGGTGTTCGATCGTTTGATTGAAACCTTCCTTGTAGTATTAACGACCACCGAGCTAAACGACCATGTAAATTTCGTTGACCCATCAACCACCTTAAACTGGCATGATCACCACCTTAAATTCTAACCGCTCAATGTACGATCGAAATTATCGATTACCGAGAAAAAATTAAATAATTTTTGTACAAATTGGAAGTAGAATACTGCATCTGAAACACATTGAACAGCTTCAACACCTACCAAATTTAATGAACGTGCCGCACATGGAATAAAAATGGCAAATTCACATTTTTCTTTTATTCGTGCCTGAACACTAGGGGCCAAATTACCGCATTCGTGATCGAATGAGCAATCGTACCGCATTCGATATCGAGTAAAATTGATCGTAATTTTCTTATTTGAGATTATGATATACGATATCGAGCAAGAAATTTAGTACATTTTATCATAATTTCGATATCGTAATCATTTTTCGATACGATAGCTCATTCGATCACGAATGCGGTAATTTGGCCCCAGAATACTTTCCTGCCATATTTGATGCATTATCGTAACTCTGCCCTCGGCAATCTTTTATAGGAATATCAAGACTTTCAGTAAAGTTTAAAATGGCACCTGCTATGTATTGAGTTATGTTCATCTATAGGCAAAAATTGCAAAAATCTCCCAATAGGCTCTCCGTCTTTGACGTATCTAACGATAAAGGTGAGTTGGTCAACATGTGAAACCACACTAATAGAGTAGTATTTTTCAGTTTTTAGTTCATTAAAAATCGCTTTTAGCACTAATTAGTTCTAAGCATCCCAAATAATTTCCTTTATGTTGAGACCCTAATATTTCATTATCACCAAGAAAAGCAAGTACTTTGAAAACAAAAAATTTCACTACTGCAACAATTCTTTTAAGTAAATTGTTCCAATAATTGACTTGTGTATTATATTGGGACAATACTTGCTGTCAATTCGCCCAGTAGTTTTGCTTCTTGCAGCATATTTCATCATTGATTCCCTGTGTTGTAAACTGTTCTCATGTTTCATTAATAAATATTTGTTTCCAGTCTTTATATCCATTTGGAGAACTCAAATTATGACTAGTACTAGTAGTAAATAATATTAAATAGACGGCAGCAATAACAGTATATAGAGTTATTTGACGGTGAAAATAGGAGAAATTTTCTTTCTACAGACTCACCATTCGTCAATATACGGGTGAACATATTTTTAGTCAAGTATCTAGTTTTTGTTTTACTGCTTGAATCTGGAAACATTTTAGAAGTTTTGGAGAAGTCACAATCTTTATTTTGAAAAAATTCTGGCCCCATTTGAGTCCAAATATCGCGACCTGCTTCCGTTAAAATTTCATCATAGTACATACCAGGATCAGGAGATATACTTTCTATGCTCGTAAATAATAATAAGTCACAGAAGCTTGAATTGGAGGATTCAGCATCTACATCTGAAAATTGCATAATATTATCATTTTTGTCAGACGTAAGTTCTTTTTCCCGTTGAAATTCGAAAGTAACCGGATCTTGAGATGATGAAGGCGAAGAATCAGTCATCCTGTTTGTTTCTTCCACCTTAGAAAATGAAGTGACTTTGGAAGTTTTTCGGCTATTTCTTTTTGAGAAAGAACTTTTTTTCTTTTTTGTGAACCACTTAAATATGTTCTTTTCGACATAATTTAAATTAAATTAATTATAAAGCAATATAGACAAGTTATTTACAACTAAGACGTCAAACTGGTAAAAACTTCTTTTAAATAAGTTCAATAATTCACATTAAACACTTACACGGGATATTCCCTAAATATACACAATGTCAACTATTACTATCTGCACCAGTCAAGGTTGCCAGTTTTTTTTTGTTTGAAAAATAACCCAAATACATTTTTTTAGTATTTGTTAATATTTAAGTTTTGGTTAATTTTTTTTCTATTCCTTTTTGTTTTTGAAATTAACAAAAAAAAATGCTGAAGATCACCCGCAAAATACAAAATATTTAACTTCTTTCTTTCGTGTAATCAAATATATCAGCCTTTCGGGTCCCATGAGGTCGGGGCCATAGACACGGGCCTTGTGTGCCCTTATGGCAAATACGGAATCGAATATCTCTCTTCAACGCATGTGTAAAGTGACATGGGTCTCATTGATTATCTACCCAATGTATACATGCGTTTATAAAGCCCTAAAATTTAATTTATACCTATTTGCTTTCTCCTACAGAAAACTTCCAGCAACCTAATATGTAGGTACTCTACGCTGTCAGAAAAATAAGTTTAACCAAAACATTATTTATTATCAATATGAATACCTACTTACATACCTACAAATGTACATTTTTTGTTCATTGAGTCTATGAAATTTTGAATTTCAGATTTTCAACAGAAATCAGATTTGATTGATTAATGAAATATTTGAAAGGTAATTATGATTGTTTTAAATCACCCAATTAAGCATTTTAAACATATGTATGCTATTTAACATTTAAATAATTACACAGGCAAATCAATCATTATAAGTTTGAGCGCCAAACATACAGCCAACATCAAGACCAGTGGTTATAACCACTATAGTGAGATACAAAATGCAACAATACGACACTAGGTTACATTTAAATTATTTAATTATCACTACAAAATGTTCAATTCCATTTCCATTTCAAAAGGAAAAAATACCAAAAATTCTCATGCAGCCAAATGAATGTGAAGAAGTGTGTACAGTTCGCCATTGCATTTTACAAAACGGAGTGAAATTCTTCTACTGTTGTTTGTTTGGTTGGATGGATGTTAATGGTGGTGGTGGTGTGTACGATGTTTAATTTACACATGAGGGGCGGAGCCAAAACACTATTTCCACTCAATGTACGAGTCATATTTTGTGTCATGTAATTGAGAACATTGTTTAAATCTAGTGAATTTATAATTGAGAACATCTGACTCGTAAACAAATAAATTAAAAATTGTAGGTAGGTTCGTTTTAGCATTCCATAAATTAAATGCATTTCTGCAAGGTAGAAAACTTTGATTACATTAAAATATTTTTTCAATTATTCTACATTTTAACAAATCAATATAGGTAGGTACCATGGATTACATACGTACCTAATCCATGTTGTTGTGTTTGTGAAACAGTTCGCAAGGATAAAAACATTCTCTGTTTCCCAATTAAAAGACCTAAACTTTTATAATTTTTCAATTGACAAAAATGATGAAATGTTTGAATGTGTGAAAATATTTTGGACTATTTTTATCCTATTTTCCTTGCTTCAGTTTTAAGTAAACATTTTTGCAACTCCTTTGATATTCACTTGGCAACAATTCAGGTATCGAAACCTGAAACAAGTAAATGCTATTTCAAAGTCTCTATAAATATTCTCATTTCTTAAAGCAGGGAGCTTCATCAAATGTTAGATTGGACGCTCTATATAACCGCAATTCTGTTTTACTTTCCGTTCCCAATAATTAAAATTTGCATGCTCAAATTGGTTTTAAACGAGAAGAATATGCTGTCCATTATGGTTGATTTATTTTGTAGAAATTTGTTCGAAAATTTAGCCATTTATAGCTTTAGTAACGTTTGTAGGTATGTAACTAAATATTTACAAATTATACGTACGGAATTATACAGTAATTATATACCTAATTATAGTATGTATGTTTGTTATCTAATATGTAAAGCGCAATGCAAGTAGTTCTTAAGTAAATAAACTCTTTAATTCTAAATACTTAATAGATCCCGTACCAAAACATAAAATTTGTTCTAGAACACCACAACATGAACAGCAGTTGTTCATATTACATAATTTATGGCGTGTTATTTGTAAACCGTTTTATTTCACTCTTCTTTATGTTCCTATTTGTAGCCCCAAGGGGTAATATGTCCTGGTGTTTATGTCCATCACCTTGACGCTGTTACAATCCTTGAGGATTTATATGGCGACACCAGTGCCATGAGCTTGCAAGGGCTCGAAATTGTTTAGATTGATTGTTTCAATCCTTTTTTTTTTTTTTTGCCGAAAAGGCAGGCACCCACGTTAATCTTGAACACATATGTTCCAATTTGTTTGTCTATGGTTGAGCTTAATTTAAAACCGTCTTTATTATACCCTACACCATAATAGTGGGGAGGGTATATTGAATTTGTGCTGATGTTTATAACGGCCATAAATATTTGTCCAACACCCACCTTAAAGAATACCGATCAGCTCAGAATCATTTTCTGAGTCGATTTCACGATGTCTGTCCGTCTGGTTGGCTGGCTGTCCATGTAAAACTTGTATGCAGAGTACATGTCGCAATTTTGAAGATATTTCAATAAAATTTGGTACGTGATATTTATCGGCCCAAGGACGGATGGGATTGAAACTGGTGGAAATCGGTCCATTATTTCACCTGGCCCTCATACAAATGTCCTTCCGAAATAGAAGTTTAACGATTATAAATGTTTAAATTATGCAAGTATCCAAATAAATTTCACCACAAATGAGTAGTAACTAAAGCTAAATCGCATCTATAAATTTTGTGAAGATCGATCCATAATTGATCATAGCTCCCATATAGTCCCCCTTCCGAAAATAACTTTAACGACAATAAATCTTTTAAAAAATGTTGGTATGCAAATAAAATTCAACAAGAATAAGTTTCATTTATACATAAATGATGACACCTAATTTTATAGTGGTCGGTCCATAATTAGTCAAAACTCCCATATAGGACCCTCTCCGTAATTCACTTTTACCTGCATAAATCTTTTAAAAGTATTTATATCGAGATAAAGTATAACATACATAATATTTATATCCACAGAAGTCATGGCACTAAATTTTTGGATGATCGGTCCATAGTAGGTCATATCCCCCATGTATCGCTCATTTCTGAAAAACTGTTTTACATACTGGGTATAATGTATAATATGGTCGGGCTTGACCAACTACTTGTTTTTTATGTATATACATTAGAGTGATCCAAGAGTATAATTTTGCGAATTTTCACCGCCCTCCCTCTAAAATTGTTCGATGGATTGTAGAAGCACGTTTTGAATGGATGATAGGAGAACTGGTACCGCAACGGCTCTGAAATTGGAAAAATTCATTACTTTCAGTTTTTTAATGTAAAATAATCGAAATGCGTACGCAATTATCGTTCTACTAAGATAAAATTGGTCAACTAATTTTAAAGTTATTAAGAATTGGCCAGGCCACTAATACTTTTCAGACCACTTAAATAAGAAATGTACGTAAAAAACTAAAAAAAATATATTGAGTAATATTGGAAAAAATGCATATTTTTAGTTTAAGCAAATCCGCATTTACTTGTATACGATTTTTTATATATGTAGTAGCATAACGGTAACCTATTATCTAATATTGATAAAATAAATTAATTTAAAATTTTTAAAAAAAATTTTGCGAAATTTTTAGAACACTTTTTGGAATTTATTAAAGATCTGTATATGAGGGAACAAAAAAATTATGTCAATCCTTCCATAGTTTTTCTGTACCCGCGATTTTAATTTGCCGGATTTTGGCGAATAAGCTTAATTTCTTTAGGGTTATGAATTTTAAATAAAACACTTTAAAGCTAAATTTACACGATTGAAATTTTCTTCAAAATTGCTTTTCAAAATGCTTCAAACTCGTTATATACACGAAAAATTCTTAAAATTTATTTATTTAATAGTTATTAATAGTTATTAAATAAATAAATTATGAAGAAATTTTACTGTTTACACGAGTTTGAAGCATTTTGAAGAGCAATTTTGAATCATGTAAATCTAGCTTAAGAATATTATAGTTAAAATAAATGCTTTTTTAAAGTTTTACTAAAAAACGGACAATTTAACTTTTAAATAGTGATGGTCAAATCAATATTTGTATTTAATATACATATGGTGAATTTCACGTCAAGTGACCCAATTTTTAAAATCGATGTCTTCCGATTTGGATGAAATTTGCACCAAGGTTAGTACTATTGGATAGTATGCAAGAGACAAATTTTCAGCTCTATCAGTCAAAAACTGCCGGAGTTAGAGGGGGTCAAAGTTGGACATTTTGGTCCATTTTGGTCCATTTTGGTCATACAGGGTTTTTTTTTAAATGGGTGTAACTTTTCACCTATTGATCCTAGCAAAAATTGTCCAAAGGACTGTAGATAGCTATTTCTTCAATCATTCCAAAAATATTTTTTTTTAATTTCTAAAATTTTTTTTTTTAATTTTTTTTAAAAATATTTTTTTTTAATCTTTTTTAATTTGGGCCCTTTTTTCTCAAAAGAAAGCTTATACAATTTACTTGAGGGCTTTATAATCGCTTAATGGGTTGCGAGTGGGATATCTATTAAAAACAAATATTTTTTAACTCAAGAATAGGATTTTTCAATATTTGGCACATGTAACATTTTTCATTTTCCCCCATTTTTTTTTTATTTTCCGGCACGTCTGGACTGATAGAGCTGAAAATTTGTGTCTGGCCTACTATCCAATAGTACTAACCTTGGTGCAAATTTCATCCAAATCGATTTTTAACATTGGGTCACTTGACGTGAAATTCACCATATATGTATTTGTATAATTATATTTCATCTTGTACATTTGATATATCGTTGGTCTTATGTAGAAATGCCCTAACTTGCTATTTTTTCGAAATTAGTTTTTTTTGCGATTACAATGCATGTAACGCAAATACACCTCCTCACAAAAATTTATTGCAATAGTGTAAAAAATAATGCTTTTATAAGCAGTTGTAAAAAAAGTTACATGTTGAATATTACAATATCTATTATGTTTTTATACCTTCTCCTGTAAAGTTTCAAATATTCTCGTAAGTTAGTTGGTCAAGGTAATTTGCTGTGAGACTTCGTGAGAATAAGACGTGTTTTATTGTGCTTTCTTAAAACTGTTAAAACTGTTTCAATCAAAAAAATATAATTAAAAAAAAATTGGTTCGATTTTATGAATTTAATTAATTGTTTGCATTTTTATAAAAAAGAAAAAAAAAACAATCACTAGTTCTGTGTTACAACAGGCTGTGATTTAACAATCAAACAAACAAACAATAACATCAGAAATAATAAACTTTAAAGTGTTTTTTCTTTGATTTTGTTTTCGTAAATAAATCAATAAACAATAACAACAATAACCTTTACATTGTTCTTTCATTTGATCTTGTTTTTCTATATAAATATATTAAAAGACAATAACAATAATCAAAGCAAATTTAAAAACTGTAACCATAAACAATAACAACAACAATAACTGCTGCTCACTTTAAATAATTTCGTGAGAACAATAAAAACAATAACACTCATTTGTATTTGTTCTGATATAAAACTCTTATACATTTTACACCTGAACCTCTTTATTCGTGTGTTTAACATAAAATCATAAAATCAATTATTTATAATATATTAAAGTCGGTTATATAATCTCAACTCTATAACTGTTATCATGTCTTGCTCTAAGCCTAAATGCCGTAATAAATCCGATGAATTGATGGTTTCCTGCTGGCTTTGTGATTCCGTTTATCATGCTAAATGTGTTGATTTGGCTGCTCGAACTGTTGACAATTTGCGTGAAAATAATGGTCTGCGCTGGTGCTGCAAAAAATGTATGGCTCTTGACATTGAATTTTACTCATTCTTTAAAAACACATGTAATCAATTTAATGAAATTCATAATGACTTAAATAACCTTTTTAAGAAATTTACGCAATATAAAGAACTTCTTGAAAAAACACCAAGCTCACCGAAAAGAAAGAAACAAGCTACAACTATAACTAATGCTAATGCTGTTGAAAAAGTTTCTGATAATCCACTAATTGCATCTTCATCTTCATCTACCAGTTCTTCCTTGTCGTTGGTTCACCCACTAACAACTGAAAAAAGTCCTGCAACTATTTCTATACCCTCATCTGACTTAATAAACAATGTACCATTATCTTTAAATCTTAATTCAACAAGTTCACCTGTTCCCATGAATCTAAATCAACTCGCTCCTGTTTTTAAACCACCAAACCACAAAACTATTCAACAAGTTCTTAATCCGCCAAACAATTCAACAAGTTCATCTGTTTCAACTAACTTAAATCCGCCCACTCCTGTTGCTATACCGTCTAACAATACTCCAATTCTTCAAGTTATTTCTCCAAAAAAAACTATATTTGCTGCTCGATTTGCTTCCTTTACAACTACTGATGACATCAAACATTACATAACTGATAAAATTGGCTCCAATATTGATATGATTGTTTTCAAATTTAAATATTCTGAACCAAGAAATAAAGCATCTTTTAAAATAATCGTCCCTCAAGAGTACTTTGATACAATTGTGAATCTAGATTTTTGGCCGCCAAATGCTCTTATTCGTGAATACGAGTATAAAAATACTTCAACATCTGGCATTGTTCATCTACCGCAATCATCTTCAAAAAACTAACTCAACTATCGATAGATAATCTCATTAATATTATTTACCAAAATGTACGGGGTCTCAATACTAAATTAACTAATCTTTTTGCAAACAGTTTTGATTTTTCATACCACATTATTGTATTTACCGAAACCTGGCTGAATGATAAAAAATGTATTCATAACAATGAAATTCTATGTTCCAAATATCAAATATTTAGATATGATCGTATGCGAAAACTTGGTGGTGGAGTACTTATTGCTGTCCTTGATGTTTTGCTATGTGAGATTATAGAAAATGTTTTAATTGATGACATTGATGATGAAATTGAGTTTATTGCGGTTAAAATTCGTGTTGGTCATAGACAATTATTTGTCACGTGTTCTTATATACCACCTAACTCATCTCTTTTAATATATAATAAACATTTTTCCGCTATTAAATTCGTTCTGAATCAATCAAACACATCCGATATAGTACTTCTACTTGGCGATTTTAATATTCCAAATGTAAAATGGGTTCAATCCTTTGATTGTAATTATTTGCTACCAACAATTATGTCCGATTTTTTAAACTCCCTGCATGGATGCGGATTTTTCCAATTAAACCATATAACAAATGAATCCGGAAATATTCTTGATCTTGCTTTCGTTAATTATCCTCTGGAATTTTGTCTTCGTGATACATTGCCTGTGTCGTATCCCGTTGACCTTCACCATCCTCCTTTTGAAATTGGTTTATCATTGCCGGATAATGAACAATCTATGGCTAGAATACAAAATGTTATACCATTGCAATCTTACTGTTTTACTCGCACTAACTATACTGTACTTAACAGCTTGCTATCTAATGTCAATTGGGATTATGTACTTGCTGATGATAACTTAGATAATAATGTATCAAGCTTTTATAACATTTTGCATAATTTCATTAGTATCACAGTTCCAAAAAGTAAATTCTACAATAATAATGGGCCGCCATGGAATAATCAACACTTACGAAATGCTAAAAATAAGAAAAATAAATGTTTTGCTAAATATTTGAGAACTGGTGCACTGGTTGATTTTCGTAAATATGCTATAGCAAGATCTGAATACAACACTACTAATAAACTTGCATACAATAACTATATTTATCGTATTAAAAACAATATAAGAGTAAACCCCAAATCTTTCTATAAATTCGTAAACTCCAAGCGTCGCTCTTCATGTTATCCAAAGCAATTGAAGTATGGCTCCTTAACTGCTGATGACGATGTTTCAATAAGCAATATATTTGCTGACTTCTTTTCAACAACTTATTCTACCAAGTCCTATTCTAACACAACAAAATATCCTTATACTACGACTCATTCATGTGGGATTTACTTTCCATTTATAAATATTGATACTGTGCTTTCGAACTTAAAGTCGCTGAAGAACTCGTTTAGTCCAGGTCCTGATGGTATTCCAAGCAGTATCCTTAAAAACTGTGCAGCATCACTGTCCGCGCCTCTTACTGCATTATTTAACAAATCTGTTGTAGCGTGTTATTTGCCATCAGTGTGGAAAACATCATATATAATTCCTTTATTCAAGAATGGCAGTAAAAATGATGTATCTAACTACAGAGGTATCGCTAAAATTAATGCAATTCCAAAACTCCTTGAAAAAATTCTTACAGATTGCTTATATCATCAAATTTCTTCCCTTCTATCACCATGTCAACATGGGTTTCGTAAGTCCCGTTCAACTACAACTAATGTTTTGGAACTCACTACTATCGTCAATGAAGGTTTTACAAATAAAATGCAAACTGATGTGATATACACGGATTTTAGTAAGGCGTTTGATAAAGTTAACCACAATCTTCTATTACACAAATTATCACTTATGGGCTTTAGTTTCTCAGCTATAAAATGGTTAAACTCTTATCTATCACAAAGAACTCAACAAGTCAAATTTGGGAATGTTATATCAAAAATTATTCAAGTACATTCTGGTGTTCCTCAAGGTAGCCACCTGGGTCCAATTTTGTTCACGCTATTCATCAATGATCTTCCTACTGTTATTTTGCATTCTAATGTACTGATGTATGCCGATGATGTTAAACTTTTTAACTCTTTTAATGATACAAATGGACATAGTTTACTAAGTGCCGACTTTTACAATTTTTCTCAATGGTGCAGATTTAATTTATTGGAGTTAAATATTAAGAAATGCAAACACATGTCATTTTTTAGACACAATCCGATTGAGACTTCTTATTATATTGATACTGTTATTTTAAATAAAGTTCAAACCATATGGGATCTTGGCTTACTGTTGGATCATAGACTTGATTTTCGCGATCACATCTCTATAATGGTAAATAAAGCCTATGGGGTACTTGGATTCATGAAGCGCTGGTCTAAGGAATTTTTAGATCCTTATATTACAAAACTTTTATATACTTCTCTTGTTCGACCAATTCTTGAGTATGGATCAATTGTTTGGGATCCTTGTTATTCAATTCATATCAATAGTATTGAATCGGTACAAAAGCAATTTTTAATTTTCTGTCTCCGTGATCTTGGTTGGAATTCTTATGTCTTGCCACCGTATGAAAGTAGACTTGCTTTGATAAAATTGCCAACTCTAAACAGTCGACGATTGATGCTGAGTGCTTTATTTGTTCTGGGCATAATTCGTGGTGATGTTGATTCGGAGTTCCTGCTTAGTCAACTAAACTTCAATGTTCCTGTTAGACCAACCCGCAATTTTGAACTCTTAGCATTAAAATACTACCGTTCTGTATATGCTAATAACGATTCTTTTCGTCGTGCATGTGTTAACTTCAATAAATGCTATCACCTTATGAACATATCTGAGAGTAACGACGTACTGAAGAAAAAAATTACTTTATATCTAAATTGTTGAACTAATTATTTATATATATATATATTACTGTTTTGTCATTTATATGTAGTCAGTAAGGATGTAAAATCTATTGACCTAAATAAATAAAATAATAAATAATAACACAAAAAAAAAGGGAGAGTCTTTGTACTCTGCTCAGTACATTTTGTTAGAATATAAGTACTCGTAAGTAGGACTTAGGATATAGTTATATTTGTGGCTTTCCAAATGATAGCCCTGCAAATATTCTCAAATATATAATATTGTAAAATGTAGTAATAATATAATACCTTGAATATTACATTTTTTATAAATTTTTGCACCACTCAAAGTGGTGAATGTGGGCATTCCGTATGTAACATTGAGAAATATTCATTTGACAAGTCGAAAAAGCAATGTCCGTCTGTCTAACATTATGTCTATGTAAAACACTCTAACGTCAAAAATACAAAACTAAAATCAACAAGAGTTACATTAAATAGTTTTTTGTATTCAAAATCTGTAAAATTAGTCGAGTGGAACCAGGGGCCAAATTACCGCATTCGATACCGAGTAAAATTGATCGTAATTTTCTTATTTGAGATTATGGCATTCGATATCGAGCAAGAAATTTAGTACATTTTATCATAATTTTGATATCGAAATCCTTTTTCGATAATTTGGCCCCAGTATTTAATTTATAAAATGTAAAATTTGAAAATAGTAAGAACTTGTTTTTATAATTTCCCCCATAAAAATTTCAGAATAAGACGCACCATAGAGTCACAGTCCAATACGTTTAAAGAAAGTATCAAAAATATTATGAAAAATATGTACGAGTACACATAATAGCGATATTTATTTAGGTATTTAAAAAATCAGCAAAAATAGGTTTCGTATCAAATAAATTATTACGCCGCGTTACATACATTCTGTCCTATGAACCAAATATACTTTTTCGGAAAGGGGAGAAAAAATAAAAATACAGATGCATCGGCGGTTTTCTGGTGAGTACAGAACCGCTAAAATAACCGATTCTACATTAGCGTAGCGAATTTTGTTGCGGCGAAAGTATTGGTACCCTTTAGTTTGAGTAAAAGTTACGCAAAAGTGGCACAATTCATTGCAGTGCTCCGTACGTGGTAGCCAAATTGTTGGTACAGCGTCCTTTATTGGTTATATTCCATCAGTAAACTTGCATAAATTTCTATGGCAATAGTCGCACATGACTTCCGGAGTATACCACAAGTAAGGAACATAAGCAGTCTTGAATATTTTCTGAAATGAATTAACCACTGTTTTCGTAATACGTTTTCGCACAACAGAACTTAAAACAATTGTGCAATTCAATGTTTCATCTGTCATACCAGTTGTAGGTAAGTGTTGTAAAAGTCATAAACAGTTTAGTGTTAGAAAATTACTATTGATAAACTACAAATATATGGAGTAGGATGGGTCGAAAAACAAATTTTTTTCTGGAACGTTTTAGTAGTTTAAAAATTTGGAGTCTCTTCAAGTTATGCTGAAAAAAGTGAAAAAAGATATAAAAAAAAAAATTCAGGAAAATCTGAGAATTGATAAAAATCTATTTTTTTAAAAATTTAACGTGATACAGACATTTCCACGAGTCTGCCTAAAAAAATTCAGCTCCATTGGATCACGGAAAAAGGGTTAAAAATCGATCCAAAGTCTTTCCAAAGTGTTGCGGACAGACGGACACTACGAGCTTTAAGCCTCAGTTAGCCGACTGTAACGGAATGTTGTGTAATGACGTAAAAATGTGAGGAAATTCTATTTCTTACAGATTCATACATTACGGTGTTGCGTTACTTTACATCTCCACATCGGCGTAGATAGCCCGGTCTGGGGGAGGCTAAGCCCCCCCCAGAAAAAATTTAGCCACCCCCAGAATTTTTATTCTTTTATTGCATTTTTTTATTTGAACAATTTTCCATAACTTTTACTAAAAAGTGTTCCAAAAAGATCCCCCCAGGAAAAAGGCCTAGCTACGCCGATGCATCTCCATAACCAGTTGCATTACTTTACATATAACAATATGTACAAATACATATGTATGTATACAAATTGCCACCCTTGATTCGAATTCATAAATCTCTTAGAGATAGAATTTTACAAAAATAAAATTTATATGAACTGTAAACACATTAACACATACATATGTTGAAAGTTTTAGAAACATACGAGTACATATTACAAATTGCACCAAAATATTTCTTGTTTAATTCAATTTAATTTAATTTTAAATAACTAGTCGGACATGTTTGACCGAGTTTAATTTCTTGCTTGTCGATCGATTACTTAAAATTCCGTTTTTTTTTTTTAAATGTTTGTGTTGATAAAGTAACTAAAAATGTACAAATAGTAAATATTGACGATAAGTTCTTAATAATGTTAACGTCATAAAATTAATTAAAATTATTATTTTCTCCCAAAATTAATTAAAAATGATTGTTATCGTGTCATATGTTGACATCATATACAATTTAGGTCGTCACTTTTAAATATAACTCTGTACGAGTAGGTATGTAGTTTCTTTTACTTATAAAATAAATGAATTTGTTGTACTTGGTAATTTCCCAATCGATCGTTTAGTTGATAAAATAAATTAAATTAAATACAGTGATATTATAATCTGATTGTGTGGTCAAAAATTGTTAATGGAAATTTCATGATTATTAAATAAATGCATGATTATTAAATAAAGATAATTCGTTTATTAGTAAAAGTTATACAAAATTAATATTTACTAAAAACGTAAATTAGTATATATGTATTTATTATTAAATCATTGCATGGATGTGAACATGAACTATATACACCAGAAATTGCAACTATATATACCGTCACCTGAAATGCAAAAGGGCGTAACAACCAAAAAATTCAAAATGCATTTTTTCATTTATTATGATGAAGCAAATCAAAATACATGTTCTCATAAATTTTTACAGTCCAAATGTCAAAAACAACGACTTTATAAAAGAAATGCAAAAGGGCGTAACAACAAAGTTGCTTTTTTCTTAAATCAAAAGGGCGCAACCCACACTAAGTCATAAGGTTCACTGTAAAAACTCTCAAATTTAAATAATTTTTTTTTGTGTTGGATAATAAAAAAAATTACGATATCCTTCAGGTCTCCTACCAAATGATATTGCCCTAACTAATAATTTTAAAATCGCTTCAAAATTTATATTTTTAGATTAGAAAAAAATATATATTAATAAAATTCTTTCTTCTATATTATTTCAAAACATTTTTTGTCTGAAATTCAAATACCAAAATTTTAAAATTATGGTTTGTTGCCAGTTTAAATTTCATTTTGGTATTTTTCAGCGCGTACCAAATTTTCACGTTTACGAGTAAGTTTGGCAATAACGGCAGCGCGTTTCAGTTTTCTTTTGGTTTCTTACCCCCCGTTGCCACATGCAAGTGTAATTTTACTTGCATGTGGCAACGGGTTAATATTAATTTTCACTTGCTGGTGGGTACGTTTGTTATTTTTTTTTAATGTGAAAATTTTAATTTTGCAAAAATGTCAGATAAAAACCAAAACTATTGTGAAGAAACATCTGAAAATGTTCGTGTAAAAAACAAAATAAATCGAATGTATGGACGAAAATATTTTGGAATAAGTGGAAATAATGTAATTGAGAAAAAGCCTAGACAAATGGGGCAAACCTGTAGCTCCAAACTATGTGAAAAAAGTGCTTTGCGACAGTGTTCTCTTTTTTGTGAAGACAAAAGAAAAGAAATATTTGATCTTTTTTGGAAGATGTCTTGGGAACAAAAAAAACTTTACGTTGTTAATTTAATAGAAGCATCTAACAGAAAACGCATTTACACCGAAAATTCAAAGCGATTGAATTCAAACTTTTATTTCTTAAAGCTGAATTCTAATCGCATTCAAGTTTGTCAGAAAATGTTTCTCTCCACTTTGGGAATTACACAAAAAATGGTAAGAATTTGGAAAGATTCTAGCGGAGTACATTGTAAATTTGTGATGTTACGCCCTTTTGATATCAGGTCTTTTGAATTCAAAAGGGCGCATCCCCCACAACTAATAAAAACAACGTTGAAAGTAAATTCTGTCTTAAGAAATAAATGTATCATCGTATTATAATGCTAATCTGAAAAAATCATAAAGCTAACTTCAATAGTTTTGATTTTATTTATTGATTTTATAAAGTTTTATAAAGTTACGCCCTTTTGCATTTCAGGTGACGATATGTAGGTACCTACATTAGGTGGTCCCAAAATAAATTTTGTTTTGTGATTTTCATGGGTGCTCAAGCATCATTTAAAAGCTAATAGGGTAAAGTATTTTTGAGATTTATTTCAGATTTTTCGGAAGAGGTTTTAAGGTTGTACAAGTCGAATTTTTGCCAAAAATCGGCTTTGCCCACCGTTTTTGGAGTTTTCTTCATAACTTTGTCAAAAACCACGATTTTCTTTACTTTTGAGAAAACAATTTAAAAGAAAAAGGTTCAAGCTTTAGTTTTGTGTGCAAAAACTATAAGAAGTTGCTCGTTTAGGTACCCTATATTACAATTGTTCGGAAAAAAAGCTGAACCTTCCGGAAAATCTAAAAAACAAACGGAGTTCTCAAAACTAAATTGAAATTTTTGGAAAACAAGGAAACCTGTAGCATTGATAGTGATTGTTAAAATTGCGTTTTCTTCTTCATTCTCGCTACTTGGCGTATGTAGATTTTTTTGCCGTTAAACGCAAAGTTTTGAGGTTCATACGTTCATCAAAACACACTAACTAAGGTAGCAAATTTCGGGGTAAGGTACCACTGATGACCTAGAAAAATTCGACTTGTGCGAAAATACTAACTAGACATAATACCATTTCTTTATCAATTATCAAAACTTAAGAATTACGTTTTTTTGTTACATATTCCTCGCTGATCACTCTCACATTTTAGTTTTTTGTGTTTTTTTTTTTACTAAAAATAGTAGTGTAAAGTGCGGGGACACACAAATTGGGTGTTTTTTTTTTGAAATTGACCCATATATATAATACGATTCCTTTATCAATTAGGATATCAGTATCAAAATAAATATTTAGTAAAATTGTTTTTAGAAAACTGGAAACTAAACAAAATGTTCTCCCTATGCGTCAAGGGTTAAAATGATTCGATTGCCCTGAAATATACTTACATAAACCCATTATTTACTTACCTGTGGTTAGTTAAATAATATCAGTACGAGCTTATTAATAACATTTGTTTATATGACTATCATCAATAAAGGAAAAATATTTGTTTGAATGTAATCGCTGATCTGATAAATGAAACTTATTATCTAATGGCTCAAGTGTTTTTAAATTAAATTCGAAAAAAATAATAATAATAAATATTAGTGCTTATTAATTTATTTATTAGAAGTTTACTCGTAACTGGTTCATACATGTTTTGAAATTGAAAAATGTCACCAGAACTTTATATTAATACGTCATGATTCTGCTAAATGAATATTGCACAGAAAAAATTTTAGGCATAAATCGATCAACTAACCCAATGATTGAAATAATAAAAAAGAATTAAACAATTTTTTAGTTGATTCAATTAAATTTGTTAATCAAAACTCAAAAATCTCTATATTTGTGTGTATGTTCCCACATTTTGTAATAGTGGTGTGTAATATACATATGTACATAACTCATTGAATACCCATATTTGAGTACTTCATATTTTTAGAGGTGATTACTTATTATTAATTATACTTGCAAATAATTATTAAGCCTCTGTATTTCAAAAAAATATGTTTATAAACATTAGTAAATAAATTATTTGTTTGCAAAATTATATAAATAAATTATGTATCAACATACTCCATCGATTAACCATTAATATGCAAATATCCGATAATTACATGTAGATCTGCAACATTTGCAGCATCACTACCTCTATTAGAACAAAAGAAAAAGTAGAAAACTAAGAATTAATTCAGTATTCAAAAAGATCTTAAGCAGTCAACATTGTTCGCGCACGTAGTGTTTATTTGTTTTTTTTTTTTTGTTTAAAGTGTTGTAACAGTATTTTTTTTTTATAATACAACGTATACATAGAACTGTTGGTATGTGTTATATGTACATATGTGTGTAGGTTTTGTTCTTTGGTGCTGCTACATTTGTTTTTGTTGCTTATATTTTTTTCGCTTGTAAAGGGAAGAAGTAATAACAAAACGAGTTTATTTTGTTTTTTTCGGTATTTTTAGTCACAATTAGTGTGGTAATAGAGGTTTTAAGTGTTTTTTGATATTAATTTGTTACGGTGAATCTGTTAAATAAAACAAATTAAACATCTTGGCTTAATTTTTAAATAAATTAGTTTCTTATTGAAAAATTATTTACCTCACAAGGAAAAATATTCTTGAGGCAAAAAGAATTTTACAAAAGCATTTATTAAATTGGTGTTAATTTAATAAAACAAAATGGACTCGGATAATGATTTAATTTTTCTTTTAACTGAATGGAATCTGAAACACTTGTATGATTTTTTTAAAAGTAAGTATCATATAATTATGTTCTAACAAAAGTATTTTAATCCAATTCTGAAACTAAATTTTAATTTTTTTTACATTTAGAACAAATGATTGACATTGACGTCCTAAAAATGTTGAAAACACATCATATATCTTAATTATTCCAAGACTTAACAACAGGTGAACAGGCAAAATTTGAATTCCATTTGGAAAAGTGGAAAAAACAATTTGAGAAATATTCTCCTGACAACCAATATATTATGTCATCACCAAATACTACATCAAATCAACCACCAACCGTAATGGAAATTTTATCAAATACCTCTAACGGCAAGGATATTTTAAAGTTTCACCATAATAATAATATTTTGCACGAAGAACAACGCAACTTGCTGATCAACACAATAACAAAATATATAGAATCAAAAAGCATAATATGTTCGTTATCTGATTGTTCAGACATTGAAAAACAAATATGTGCTGTTTTTCCTACGGAGAAGTTGGTAGGTCTACAATTTTTAACAAGTTTTTATTCTATATAATTTAACTAATATATTTCATTGCAGGAATTCTATACCAATGGGAAAAGGGGCAAAATATACAACAAACTTGCAAATTATAGGAGGCTTACTAAAAACATTTTAAAATTAGACGAACCAGAGGGAAAAGATAACTTGCCCGGTAAGTAATGAAATCACAATTTTTATTTACTCAAAAGTAATGTTAACAGTTTTAATTTTAAATAATATTGTGAGTACTTTAACCAATTTCTGTTTATTTTATTATAGAAAATGAAGAAAATTACACTTCAATAATTGAAGGCTTAAGATCTTCAAACATATCCCAATATGAATTTGATATCTATTGGCAAAAGTGTGCCCCATTGCGTTTCCAACAAATTGCAGATTCTAAAAATACTTGTGAAATTTTTAAATTATGGCCAGAATACACAAAGCCCTCTGGTCACCTTTTGGTTAGTACATACATATCTCTCAGTTAAACAAGGTTTTACGCATTGTGCTAACTTCCTTATTTTTAGATCGATATAGATTTTGAGCTGAAGTACCCAATGGCAAAAAAGTTGCAGGAACGCTGGCCGTATTTTGCAGCAGAAATATTATTTATTTTGAAGACAAAAATAACATGTTCATTAGTTTCCAAAGTGAAAATATTGATGAAGGTAAAAACTTATTTCATAACATTCAATATATTAATAACATTCCTATGTATACTATACTAATCAACTTATTTATACCTACATATATTTACAGATTCTAAAATGTTTACAATTTTGTGGTATTGCCACAATTTATTTCCTCCCCAACTTAAAATTAGTACTGATAAAAACGGAGCAAAATTTAAGAAAAAATACAGTGTGGTGGATTCGCAAGAAGCATTTGCTGTAGTTGCTGGCACAATGGAGGAATTAGACACTAAACTAAAACTATTAAGAATACAAGGTCGAAGTATTCAACCTAAGTTGCTTGTAATTGGGGATACCACAAACGTAAAACAAATTTATGTATATTTTGACGATTTAAGATTTTCATTTATTTCAATCATAAACGCATTTGATTTGCTATTTAAAATCTTTTTTGTTTTTAACCTACAATATCCGGGAGAGTCTGAGATTTTTTACAACTTCATTCAATCTCTTTTTTATGATTTGCCTATGAACAAAAAATGCATTAAAGCATCTTCAATCAAACATGAGATACTTAAGTTAAAGGAATAATTATGACATTTATATTTTTTAAGTAAATAACTTACTTACTTTTGTATGTATGTATTTATATACATATGTATGTAATATATATAAACTATCATAGTAATTAAAAAACCAACTTAAAAATAATTATTAATACATACATACATACATACATTATCAGTTTATTTTTGAATATTAAAGTTTTTATAAATTGTATTTATTTTCTTATTATCTTATTTTTTATGTAATAAATTTATTTTATTTTGTATTTACGTTGATATAATCACTAACTGAAATGTAAAAATAAAAAAAATTTAAATTTAAAACTAAAAAATATTTTTTATGGGGGTTAAATTTCAAATAATTTGATTGATTTTAAAATACTAATCAATTAAATTGTTAATTCAACTAAACAATTTATTTGTTGGTTGTTTTGGGAAATTTCAATTAATATTTTAATTCATTCAATTAAAATGTTAATATAAGCGACTCTGACAAATCAATTATTTTTATAATTAATTCAATTAAAACATTCATTGGAAATTTTTAAGAAAAGTAATTATATTTTTAATTAATTCAATTAAAACTTTTGTAAGAATTTTTTAAATATTCAATTATATCTTTAATTAGTACAACTAATTGTTTAATTGAAACTTGCGCTTGATTTCCAATTAAATTCCTGAGTTTTCATTAATTGACTGTAAATGGGGGTAAACCTCAAATTTACAAATTCGTTAATTCATATCACGAATTTGTTTGCAGGCTGAAAATCAGCGAAAAACTTGATTGGGATCACGAATTTCGTGATTGAACACGTTTTTCCATTTTTTCTGTGTGGATAGTTAATAAATGCAACTAAAAGGAATAACACCAAGGCGTCCATTTATTATTCTGAGTATTATGAACATACATACATACAATATACATAGTATGTATGTATCATTGCATTGTATGCATTATATGATGATGGATCTAGAAAATAAATTCTTTTAATCATGAGTCATTGTGCTGTTGTTTTCAGTGATTTTTTTGTTTTGTCATCTTGCATTCGCTATCTCATACTCGTAAATTGTTTGGAGTTAAAAAATGCATACATACATACATATGTTATTAATGGTTTTATCCAACTGTCTTAATTCAGAGTCACTGATGTCTGCTCTTTCATTAAATCATAAAATTGATAAAAAACAGGTTGATATTTTCTTTCGTTCCTCATTCATTTCTCTGGGTGATTAATAAATAACCTCTGGTATTCACGTGTGACTCTTCTCCCATTTTTAAATTTCTATAAACAAGGAAACATTTTTTGTTGTTAATACATCCATATATACTTATTAAATTTAATAATATGTAATAATAAATGTTAATTTATTGTATTACGAGTAGGTAGGCTTTTAAGGTATGATCAGACACTACAAATCATTACTCAGAAAAGCGTAATCACATTTTTTAGCACAAAACTAAATTTGTTTGTATGCTAAGTTCTTTAAAATAAAAGACTTTAAATATATATTACTTATTGGTTACGTGTTTTTCGTCAAATATTAGCGATGTGTGACCCTACACGCAGAGAAAAAACATGGTTGGGCATGGTTACGACAACTACACTGTGTGTTTTGGTAACAATATATTGTTGTGGTACACAAATAATAGTTATTTTAAAATTATTTTAACAATAATTTTTATGTTTATCGCAATTATAAAATTGAATATGGTTCACTGAAACATAATTATTTTTAAAAATGTTTACCACAATTATTGAATGATTTAAACATATTATGTTATTTACAACTATTTAGAATTACAAATAACCATTAAATGTCAACATCATATGAATGATGTTTAAAATGCAAACAAAATATGTTTAATATTACTAGTATTTTGTTGTTATCATTTGTAGATTGCTTAATAAAGTGTACATAAAAGAAATAATCTTAAATATTACAAAATAAAATTCTAATAAACAAACCGAAAAACAAATGTGAATTTTTTTATATACGTTGAAAGTGCGCAAATATTTCTTTCTATTTACAAAAATATTAACTGGTTCTTGTAAGTTTTGTGTTTAAAAAAATGTAGAAATAATTGCGATTTACGTCATACAAATTATTGTTTTATAACTAATCATATTGTTTTTTACATAACCATTAATATGTTTTTCATTAAAAATGTTGATATGTTGTAGTTTTTTATTTACATGTTGCCTCCTTTTCTTCAAATGGAAAAATGACAATTACAGCAAATTTCGAACCACCGGTAACACTGGTTAAATGATTGATGTTTGACTGTTGACTAGCGGTGCGCCGCAGTGGTGCAGAGGGTTAGAACGCAAAGAATTCTGATGAGAGAAAGTGGTGTTTCTCGAAACATATGTAAATTCAACCAACAACCCAGGTTCGAATCCCAAGCCAAGAAAAATTATCAAAAACATTTTAATAATAATTTTCAGTAAAAACAATTTAATGGAAATTAAATATAATATGATTACTTTAGATTATAATATGATCTAAAGCAATCTTGGGTCATAATATGATCATGTATGACAATTTTATGATTATATTAGGTTATAATATGATGTTATAATGTCAAATTATGATTAACAAGAAAAATATTATGATGAAATATAACGATGATCATAGATCATAAAATGATATTTCATGGCACTTATATTCATCATAATATGTTTTGACTACAATCATAAATCTTATCATAATATGTTGTTAGATTATGTTTACCACAACCATGTTTTTTCTCTGCGTGTACTTTTAGAAATATTTGCGATAAAACAACTAAACACAGACTTTAATTGTGTGATTTATCTATACAAAAAACTTATTTGAAATTAATTGTATCTCGTGTTTAACATATTCATATTTTAGCGTTAAAGACATATTCTCGGATAGATGAAGGTTTATGCAGTGTATGGACAGTTTTGTTACTTCTTAACTATGTATTAGGAAAATTGTTATTACTAGGAATACGTAAAATACGCTATAAACTTTTATTTTACAAAATATGTAGAGAATATGTTATTTAACTTTAAAGTATAATTTTAAACAAATTTAAATCTAAAAAAGTTTCTACAATAAAATGTTTAAAATTGTTTGTTGAGAAAAATTAAAAAGAAAACATTGGTTAGTTATAACAAGTATAAAAATGGTTTGTATTATCTGATTAGAAAGGAGCTCTAGTTTTGGTTTCTCGGACAGAGGAAAAAGCACATTCTACTAATTGAATTGATTTAAAAACCAAAGCCAATGAATAGGCTTTGCGTCTATTCATTGTATATTTTAGGGAAAAGATAAGTGTAAGAATTGTAAAATAATCAGAAGAGAAGTTCTAATTTTGAATGGATATAGTGGAACTTTGCAAAAAATTATAGTGGAACTGGAGAAACAATTGCTCAGAGATTAATGCAATGGAGTAACAAATGGAGTAACCAATTTATTTTGCTTAATGCGTCTTTAAATTCTTCTTGGAAAAGCAAATAAAGCGTTGATATTTTTTTAAATAGTAAAATCATTTTAGAACCGAAATCCTTCCCAATGAAAATTTCAAGTCACCCTCCCGATGAACAATTAATATACACTACCAAAAATAATCAAATATGGACGGCAATGCCTTCTATCTATCGTTAAAAACTTTAAAAAAATAAAAAATTTCATATAAGGAATTTTTTGATTTACAGAGTGAGCCTGACAACATATACTTCGTTAGACTGGGATTTGACTGTATTCAAAACAGGTATCTATCTTAAAGTCCTCCTTCCGTTTCTTGTATATGAGGCTGCCTCTATGTTCGTGAACCATGGTTTGAAAGGGTCCCATCTAATAGTAACAATCATATCTAAAATTAGATATCGGATTAAAAAAACTACTGTATATACCCCAGTAGCAGAGTTGTTGCCACAGTGTAGACGATTACCATTCCAGTGAATCAGACATATCCAATAGCCGCCGTTATCATAATGAACTTACGCTACCGAAGTACAGATCATCCCTGCAAATAATATTGGACTACGTGATCCATTTTAGATGAAATGAACTACTCACAACATGGTCCAATGTAATGCAGTCATGGACCATGTCATAGTTAAACAAGAGTTTGTAGTTAAACGACATGGTTTCGTGTTAACACGATTGCATATTGAGTTGTTGTTGTTGTTTAAAACTAACCCTCGTGAGTACTCCATGGAGTAGTTTTGGGACTACTCCGATGGGTTATATGGTCCAATCCTAGGACACCGCAATGTTAAATGGACCACCTTTTTATCATATATTTGGACTAGTCTTTACATGCATGTATGGACTAGTCGCGTTATTTGCAGGGATGTTTACCAATGACAAATACATACATAAATTAAAGTGTTATATACATACAAACATTTTTAGAACTGAGTTCGGTCTCTATCTCCAAAAAATTTAGTCACTTGGCTAGTTATGTGCCAGTTCTTTGTGCAATAAATAAGCAAATACACCAACTGGTATTTTATAATACTTGTATAATATAATCTATGCATGTATGTACAATGAAGATCATTTATCGAAAAATATATGTAATCGTAAATTTAGTGTAGGGCATTAGAATATATCGAGCCATAACCGCCGAAAAAATGTATCCCACAAACTCAAAATTTTACAGGGGAAGGTTTTTTTTAAATAAAATCAGTTTGAATAAAGCCATTATTTTAAAATTTATAATGTAAATATTGTTTTGTGTAATACATTTAATTTTAATAATTCTAAATGATGTTGAACTATCGATTTCGATAAAAAAACAACAATCGACTATGGTGTGGGATACATTATTTTGGAGGTTATGGCTCGATATTTACATATATGTCTAGAGTTTGATAGTAGTTTCTTTATTAATTTCAAACAATAATTTATAATTTGTAACGCATACACAAATCATAATCTTTTACAATAAATTTAACACAAAGAGACCAGAGACCAGACCAGAAGCACGATACAGTCTCAGACACAGTCTGATTAAGCTGGAAATTGCTGCTTGTCCATTAAAGCATTTAAAACCCAAATTATGATTGAAACAAAAGAGTCTGGCTGGAATTAATACAAGTATTTTTTGTTAGATTTGTTTATGTGTTTCGAAAATTTGAAAATCTAATTTCAATTTGTGATTGTGGCAATAAAAATCCGATTTGAGTTAATTAAGCGTAATTAAGATAATAAATTTCGTTTTGTTTTTTTTTATTTTTTATAACTTTTTTGTTCTCATAACTTAACATGAAATTATTATTAATATTTTGTAAGAAGACAAATATAAAACGACAGAGATTACTTCTCATAGACATTTGGTTTCTTAGTTAAGTTTCATTAGAAGCAGATAGACAGACAGACGGGTGCTATAAATATTAAAAATTAAAACTCAAAATTTAAAATATACACACACAGAGAAATACTTGAATATACATTTGAAGCCATTTCCAATTAATCAACAAAACGTTAAATAAATCAACATTTGTAAAAGAGGATTAGTGTTGAGAATTAATTTTACGTTGTGTTTGTAATTTGTAGATTTGTATCGCTCGCATTCATTTTCCAAACTCCCAACCGACAAAATACTTTAAACATATGTTTGATTTCTTTCTATAATTTATTATCAATAATAATATTGTATTAAAACCGAAATTAAACATTGATTGGACAAAAATGAAGACAAATAGTAAAGGGTTTCATTAGCAAAAATTTAATTAAATTTATTTTATTTAATTAAATATACCTACGACAAGTGATATAATATAATAATATTGTCATGCCCTTCTACATGTGTATGTACGTTGTACGATGCTGTAAATCGACATTTTGGCCGGCAAAGAGTCGAGGAAATGATTACGAAGGCGAAAAGTCGACAAACTTGCCAGACTTCTATTCTGAAATGATTTACTTTTTTATTTAGTGATTTAAAAACTTGAAAAATCGTTAATTCTTGTTGTACTTCACCACCAATCGTCATATTTCTCTTTCTATGAGTAGCACCTACAAATGGCATACATATAGGTTTTTAAACTGGTTTATAAAGGGTGTCCCAACTAGAACGCATTCGAAGTGTCATTGCTTGACATTTGAACAATTGTTATTGTTTGCTAGTAGAAGGTACGAGGTTGGTAAAAATGGAGCGCTACACGAATGAACAACGCATTCTCATTGTGAAATTGTTTTACCAAAATGGTGAAAGTTTTGCGGCTACAGTTCGCAAATTGCGATCAATTTGGGGTCATAATAATGCTCCAAAAGAATCATCTGTAAAGAGATTAATGGATAAGTTTGCCGAAACGGGGTCTGTTAGTGATGTAAAGACAACAACGCGCCTTCGACCAGGTCGATCGACCGAAAATGTCGCAGCTCCATCCACCTCAATTCGACACCGAGCTCAGCAAATTGGTGTCTCCAAATCCACTATGCAGCGAATTTTGACGAAAGATCAAAGATCTTAATGCATACAAAGTTCAATTGACTCAGGAACTGAAGCCAGCTGACCATGGACAGCGAAGGGAGTTCGTTAATTGGGTATTGGAGAGACAACATGAAAATGCTGATTTTGCCGATAAAATCATCTTCAGTGACGAGGCCCATTTCCGTCTTGATGGCGTCGTCAATAGGCAGAATTGTCGCATTTGGGGTGAGGAAAATCCTCGAGTGATTCACGAGAAGCAAATGCATCGTCAACGTGTCACTGTGTGGTGTGGTTTTTGGGCTGGAGGAATCATTGGACCTTTTTTTTATGAAAATGAGACATGTCAAGCGCAAACAGTCAATGGTGTTCGGTATCGTGAAATGATAACCAGTTTTTTCTTGCCTAGAATTGAAAACATGAATGTGGTTTCAACAAGACAGCCAGAGAAACAATTCAATTGCTGCATCAGTCATTTCCCGGTCGTGTTATTTCGCGTTTTGGAGACCAGAATTGGCCGCCTAGATCGTGCGATTTAACACCTTTAGATTTTTTTCTTTGAGGTTTTTTGAAGTCGATGGTTTATCCGAATAAGCCGACGACGACTCAAGCCTTAAAAGAGGAAAGCATTTATGCAAAAAGGTCATTGAAAATTTCATTGAAAGATCGCGTGTGTGCCAGCAAGCCGCGGCGGCCATCTGCACGATATCTTGTTCCATACATAACCTCATTTTGTCTACTTTATGATATAATAAAGCTTCACGATGTTTTTTAAATATCTGTGTTTTATTTAAAATTTCAAAATTGCGTTCTAGTTGGGACATTCTTTGCAAGAGGACCTTAAAAAGCATGTTTAGGGCTGACCGTGAACCAATGAGCGAGTGCATTTGTGCAGATTTAAAATTTTTTTATTTTATTTTAGCTTCAATGTGGTTGGACAAACCATGGCTACCAATATATCCTACTTGATTATCCTCGGGATTTCGGATATTAATTTTAACTATTCCAATCTTAAAGTGCACATAACGTGGACACACTTTTGAACATTTACTTTTATTCTCCATTTGTATAGCCCTTTCTCCAATTCATTAATTTGAGATTGAAGATTTTCGGATGCTGCCGAGGCACAGTGCCAAACGTTTTGTCATTTTCGAATAAATCCGTAATTTTTCTTTAGTTGAAGTCAAATACGTACAATTTTGCACCAATTATCAGAATATTTCTATATAATCTAAAATTAGTTTACTTTCCATGATGATAATTGATAGCTTGAGGCTCTTTAAAAAGTTTCAGTATATCGCGATGTTTCAAAAATGTCTTCCTAAGAGTAGATATACCTATACATATAAATAAGCCTTTATTAAAAGCATCTTTTGTAGCTTTTCTTGCATGATACAGTCCAAGTAATCTTCCGGCAACTGACGATTGGTAACAAATATTTTTGGCTTCTGTAAGTTTTTGATATTACAATATTAAACATTTATTCAATCACAATATGTTTCTTAAATATATGTACTGCAATCTATAAAAACAATTAATACTTATTTAATGGTGAGTGGAGGTGAGCGAAGCAGTGTGACCATTTTAGATTTTTTGCGGCTAAATTTCGCTTATTTTATTTTGATTTAGCTGTAAAATTTCATATTTAGCATTTGGCATTTTATTTAGCATTTCTTATTAAGCAGTTTTTCAAAGATTTTTGAACGACTTTTCCTCAAAAGGCTACTTCCAATACTGGAAAAACAAAAAATTATCCCTGATTATCAGTTTGGATTCAGACACAAACATGCAATTTCTAATACACTACGGAGGAAATTGACATATTGGACTTTAATATAAACTAAAAAAACTTATTCCGGCACCATTTTACTTATTATTAAAAGCTTATCTCCATGAAAGACACTTTGTAAGCATCAATGAAGAGTATTCTAATTTTGGTCACATTAACTCAGGAATCCCACAAGGCAGTGTTTTGGGTCCAGTGCTGTATACTATTTTCACATCAGATTTGCCAATAATGGATAATGTAATTACCGCCACTTATGCTGATGACACTGCTATATTATCCTCCAACCAGTCACCAATTATAGCATCTGAAAATTTACAAAATCAGCTAAATACTATTCAAGATTGGTTACAGAAGTGGAACATTAAAGTAAATGCATCAAAGTCGGTGCATGTGACGTTTACATTAAGAACACACGATTGCCCTCCAGTATATTTAAATGGAGCAATTATACCAAAAAGCAGTAACGCTAAATATCTGGGTCTTATATGGAAGGAACACATAAGAAAGAAACGCGAACAATTAAGCATCAAAACAAGAAAAATGTATTGGCTATTAGGGCCAAAATCTGAATTAAGCTTGGGAAACAAAGTTTTGCTATATAAAACAATTCTTAAACCGATATGGACATACGGAGTACAGCTGTGGGGAACTACCAGCAACTCAAACATTAAATTATTACAAAGGTATCAATCTAAAACTCTAAGATTAATCACTAATGCGCCTTGGTTTGTGAATAACAATAACATACATAACGATCTTAAAATTGAAAGAGTCAAAGATGAAATTAATAATTTTAGTGAAAGATATCTAAATCGACTCAGCAATCACTAAAATGTGTTAGAAATTAACCTACTAGATGATAGTGAAGATATACAAAGATTAAAAAGATATCACGTTCTTGATCTACCCTTTAGAAAATAGAAAAATGTTAGTAATTTTTATTAAATTAAACTAAATAATTCTTTTTTTTATTGAGTTTATTGGAACTTAATATATAACTTAATTTTTATTTTATTATTTAATTTGCTTATTATTTTATTTTTTGTAAAATAGATTGCAAATAAAAACGAATTAAAAAAATAGCATTTCTTAATAATATGTTTAGCATTTTTTTAGCATTTAAAAGTTTAAGAATACTTATTTATTTTCTGTTCAAAATAGCTTGATAGCAAAATAGCTAGCGAAATGTAATCTATAAAAACCATGTTAAATTGTATAGTCAGTCAAGCCCGATTATAATGCATATTGAAATGATTTTCAGAAATGATACTTATATGGGAGCAGTGACTAATTAGGTGCCATGATTTCTAATATTTAATTGCATTTGGATACTAATACTTTTAGGAGATTTATGGTCGTTGAAGTGGGTTTCGAAATTGAGCTTTATAAAATTAGATATCATGATTTCTATATATATATGAAACTTATTTGTATTGAACATTATTAATTTTAAGAGAGTTATGATCGTTAAAGTGATCGGAAGTGGACCTTATATGGAAGCTATGACTAGTTATTGACCGATCTGCACAAAATTTGTAGGTGTGATTACGTTTCATATACAACTTATATGTGGCAAAATTTGTTTGGATACGTTTATAAACCACACATGTATGATCAATAAAGCTCTATTACGAGAGGACATTTGTATGGAGGTGAAGTGAAATAATGGACCAATTTCAACAATCGAAATATCTTCAAACTAATACTTTTGGGCATTACAAACATCAGTACAAAGCCAATATAAACTCTCTACTATAGTGATGTTAAGTATAATAAAATAAGAAACATAATGATTTCAAATACCATTATTATTTATATTAGATGATGATTAAAAAGATTAAATAAATGTTTTCAAATTACAGAAGGCTTAATAAAGGCCTGATACAGTAAAAAAATTATGAAATTTTTATGAAAATTACTCAAAAAATATTTCAAAACTGAGATGAATAGTCTTGTTATTGAGTTCAATGTTGTATTACATATTTATATAAAAAGTTTAGTTTTTAACCATGCATACCTTAAATTGTTTATTTTAAAAAATTTAGCACATTTTTTTTGGCATTTTAAAACAAGCATATTTAGCATATTTTTGCTTATTTTTAAACTGATTTAGCCGCTTGATTTTTTAAGATCTGGTCACACTGGAGCGAAGCTAAAAGCGTACATTCAATCAAAATATTAACACTTCATCAAAAGTACATTAAATGCAAGATAAGAAACTATAGAACGTAATTAATAATATCTTCTAACATTATGATTGAATAAAAACATAACAAATTTATTTAATATTAAAATAACTCCTGAAGAAGATTTCCAACGGAAATCGAAATATTGAGTTAATTATATATAAAAATTAAAAAATCTTTTATAAAAAACAAAAAAGTGACCTCAAGCTTACAACTTATTTAATAAAAATCATTAAAAAGTTCGAAGAAAATAGAATAAAATTATTTAGAACTATTGTAATAAAACTAAAAATTTTTTACCTCTAAACATACCAATTTCCATAAACGAATGGATCGATATGAGGAATCCAAATGTCCTGTCTTTATCTTTAGGCTTAAACTGGGCGATTAAAATCAGGTAGTTAGTCACTCAGTCTCGGTCATTCTTAAATTTATTTATGTGCTTGTCAATGCGTTCTTAAATCAGGAATTTCGTTTTTCATTTAAGAAAATCAGCACTTTTGAACCACTTTGGATTTACATATTTAAACAAGGAAAACTCAATTTGTTTGTCTATACGTATAAATAGGTACAAACTATAATTATGTATGTATGTATGTATCTATTTTTAAATTATTTCTTAGTTTTTTTTTTGTGCAAATTAAGTTTGAAAATTTTTAAAATAAATGTTTTAAATTGAAATTAATTTAATGCATAGTCGGTCGACTGAGTGAATATCTGATATGTACATATGTATGTAATTGTTGGTAAACTATTAAATGAAAAATAATTAACAAAACTAAAAGTTTACTGTATAAAATAAGTCAACGAACACAATTAGAAGAATTTTCTCTACCTATATACTCGTATTTCTCTCTAATAAGTGCAATTATTGTACTAATAATTATTGTGCTAGTAAAAAGAGACAAATAACATTTTTCCATTATCGCTGTGATCTCATAATAAAATTTCCCAAATTTACTGACTGGAAGGAAAGTGATACCAAATTATATTTAATTACCTACAATTAGTTAAGGTTACTACCAAATTTGCGATGAAATTGTCAAGATAAGAAACATTGAAAACACCATACTATTCATACATACATACATATGTTTGTATGTACGAGTATATTATAAATGACTTTGTAAGTTTGTTTGTTGGTTTGTTTGTTTCACAATCACGCTTAAACGGCTGAACCGATTTTATTGAAATTTGTAACTTATATAGATCCATACTTGGAAGCATCAATAGTCAATATCATTTTTCAAAACTTGGACCAGCTGGGCATAAAAAGGGGAAAAACCTGTAATCACAAACGACTTAACCGATTAGATTCAACATTAGAACGAAGATAGATCCGTACTCAAAGGCGTCTATAGGCTGTATCTTTTTCAAAAATTGCACCGGCTCGAGAAAAACAGGGAAAAGCCAGTAAATACAAATGACTAAACTGATTTGATTAAAATTTGGAACGTTGATATATCTGTGCTTTGAAGAGTCAATAGGTTATATTATTTTAAAAACTTGGACCAAAAGACGGAAAATGCTAATCCCTAACAGATTAACCGATTGTATTGAAATTTGGAACGTAGATAGATCTATACTTCGAACGTAGATAGGTATTTTCTTGGAGGGGTCAAAAGGCTATATTTTTTATTACCTTTATTTTTAAAAAAATATTGATATACATTTCAGAAGACGAAAAAAAACTTATTTGGCAAATTCAAACTAAAATTGTGTTTTGGTCATTGTTGGTACCTTATGCGTCTCTTGTTTTAAGACAACGAAATTTTTGTTGTGGCTTTATGCAATTACAAAAAATAACGGGTAAAAAGGAGATACAGACTGGAAATGTTATATAGGTTCCTCAGCAACAATCATTTGGTAAATCCAAAATTAAAGGACAAAAGAAGAAAAAAAACTAAATCGACAAAAATTATTTTGTACCGTCGTAGATTTGTAGATTTATTTGCAAAGTATCTTTTTAATAAAACGACAGTTTTACTGCACTCAAAAAAATAATGAACTAGAAGTTAGGAAATTGTACTTATTTTAAGGACGTAATGGTTGTCGTATGGCGCCAAAGATATTTTTTATTACAAGTCAGTAAAAAAAAATTCCTTAATATTAGTCCGAAATTCCTACTTTTATACAAGTAGTGACGTAAAATGTTCAATATGTATGTATATACTCGTGCATGTATTTTAATATATTTAATACATATTTGTTTGTGTTGTTGCTCTACGCAACCAGAAACATATTTATTAGAAAAGTACTTTTTCTTTAGTCAACCTTGAAGGATTATTAAGTGCTTAAGCTTTTAAGTATAGATTTATATAAGGAATCAAAGTTTAAATGTCTGTTACATAGGTTTGGAAATGTATGGAAAATAGAGACAATACTTAAAAGTTTTGTTAGTTTTTTATTCAATTTCTTTAAAAAGATAGAATTGGCTTTAGAGCTTTGTACAGTCAAAAAATGGGTGTTAAATAAGTACTTTTTACTATTTACATTAGAGCATCCAGTATATTTATGTCTAAATAAACAAATATTTAAGAAGAATTTTCAGAGATGATATTATATTCAAACAAATTGAAACCTTTTATTGACAAATTGTACTTAAATTATGATCTCTAACATTTGGTAACGCCCGAAGATCGTAATGTTTTCTGATGTTGATCATATTTATGGGACTTATAGTAAATACGAGTACATACATTTGAAATGTAAGTTTGCAAATTGTCAAATAATCTGATTAACAATCTACGATTTGCCAATTTAAATACTCCTATACCATTCAATAAATTTTTAAATTTTTGATCACTTGAGTGTGGTCAAAAGAACGAAATTTTTTAGAAATACCAATGAATGCTAAATACGGGAAAATTAAAAATGATCAGCGGTCAGAAATAAAAAAAAAAGAAATCCCCGGGCAACGCCGGGTTCAAAATGCTAGTTGTATATACATACGAGTATGCATACAAGTATTCTAGTTGTTAGTGTGGGTGTCTTGTATTTAAAGTAAATGTATAAGCGCACTAATTTTAGTAATTTACATACACTCTCTCTCTCCCTCTCTTTGGCCTGATAAGTTTATATGAAGACGTGAATTGCACAGTAGTTTAAAATATATTTAATACGGTCAGTGTCACACTTGACTTTGGCTTTTCAAAAATATCGTGTTTTAACCTGTCACTAACATTTTCAAAAACAGCACTAAAATTTATATTCATTGACGAAAACACTAGTGGAGTTCATATTTCTTCCCAGGAACTATCGTTTGCAATATAATAATGTATAAAATTTAAATGCGGTTAAGAGCTTAGGAGACTTGTAAATTTAAGAATCAGATCAAAAGCACAAAACGAATGTCCAGCTGGAATATGAAGCTCTTTTGAGACCAGTCGATTTGCAAAAGACCCACAACTATCTACGATTATATTCAAAAACAAACCGTTATGAGGATAACCAGTCTCCCTAGAAGTTGCTTTTGATAATCGAATTCAAATGTAAGTGCACAATTTCCTATGCGGATGGGGTGATATCTTAAAGAGAGCATCAACAGTGGATTGAATGTAAATTCAAAAAAAAATTATTGTTTTCAAGGAGTTACAAAATTCCTTTATTTTGCCTTTCACTTTCACCAACACTCTACAAACACCATTAAAGGTCACTCCGGTGGATTTAATAGATTGGCTTTGATTACGGCATTTAGGCGCATGATAACACATGCAGAAGTTATTTTATCTCCACAATCACAACGACGTTCTTGGGCCAAAGCCATACATTGTATCTTTTGATACTAGAACGGCCACAACTATAACGACTTCTGCAGGAGTAGCTTAGCAGGTTTCTGGGACATTGTTCTTTCAAATATAGAATTGGTCTGCAAACTTTTAAAAATAAACCTTCCGACACCGAGTATCTCTAAACCACCGTCAACAAAATACATACATACATATTTATTTACATACACACTTGTACTGTATGTAATGATAATGTGTATTCCACGATTATCAAGCGGTTAATGAATTTTATTATTTCCTTGGTTAGCAAAAGTTTAATGTACCTTTGAAAAACATAAACCCATAGAAATATTTAACAAAATGTACTACAAATTGAAATAATTAGTAATTTGTTGCAGTCAAATGTTAAACTTATTGAATCCCTGTGTATATGAATGCAAACTGTTTCAATATCATGGTCGACTTCTCCGGTAATGTGTCTAGTAATGTGAGACCATTTTCTTTTTATTGTGTGACAATTTTCGGGTGATTTCATTCTAATTGTTGTTGTTGTATTTTTCTTTTCTGGCTTATAGAGGGCGGTATTACTTTGTCAATTATACTTGAATATAAATCCATACAAAAAATTACACAACACTGACATTTGTAAATGTACAAATTACGTCTGACGGATGCGCGTTATTAACTGGTTTGTACAACAAAACGAGATGTTTTGTGGCGATAAGAAAAACTACAAAACAGTAAACAGAACGCACAAATACGCTACAAATACTTGCACCCTTCTTATACTCCCCACCACTACAGGTGTTGAATGAGGTAATATACATATGTATAAGTTTTTCATTCCATGTGTAACACTTTATTTGTACACGTTATTTCTACGATAGAACTGTGATGAATATGGTAAGAATCTGTTCATGGTTTCTCATAGTCTCCATACATATTTATTCCCGAAATATTGCCCAATGTTACATTAATGGCTATAAAATATCACTATCGATACAAAATTCAGCAAAAATATATTTGATATGAACATAAATCACAAAACAAAACGATAATCTGATTAGTTCGGTCCATGTTTGCTCCCATACAAAGTCCATTTCTAAAATTCACTTAAATACGTATAAATCTGTTATAAATAACGTTACCGATTCAAAATTTTTCACATATCATGTACATATATATGTGCCAAAATCAAACTGTTTGATTTTGTGAATTAAGGTACATATTTGACCATATGAAATTCAACATAACAATGTTCCGAATTTTATGAAGATCGGTTCATATTTGGTGACAGCTGCCATATAAGACCCAATTCCGAAACACAAGTAAACCCACAAAAATGTCTAAAAAATATCGACATCAAACCAACATTTTATAACGATCTGAAATTTTAATCCAGAAATCATACTTGTATCGATCATATGGCAATTATACTACTGAATTTTGTAGTTGTCAGTCCATATTTGGCAATAGCTCCCCAAATAAAGTAAACTTCCGAGTATTATTATAACAACCATTAAACTTTTGTAAACGACGTTACTGAGATGAAATTCTACCTAAGTAATAAGCCTCAAATACATAGAAAACACGTTACTGTATTTTTCATTCCAAAATTGGTCTACTTCCACTATAACACCTTTAAACTTTTATAAATAACGTTATAGCGATGATATAAACCTCACCTTATAACATTACCCCATTTATACCCACCACCAGAAAGATGGGGATGGGGACGTTTGCCATTTCGTTTGTAACACATCAAAATAATGGTCTTAGAATCAAAAAGTCTGGGTCCTTATATGATTCAAAGACGATCTAGCCATGTTTGTCCGTCTGTTGTTGGCACTGTAGACATTTACCAAACATTCTTTGATCCACTGAAATGTTTAGTATTGAAAATGGGCACACTTTATTTTTATTATAGAAGGATATGTCGTGCTGGTAGTAGTCGGTCCACGATTTCTCAAATCCCCCATAGAAAATGGCTTTATGGTACATAAATATCTATAGAAAAGCACTATCCAGACAAAATTCTGCAATAATAAGTTCCATGCAAAGTGAAATCTCAAACCGATATTTTATTTGCATCGGTCCATATTTTGCCATAGCATCCTATAAAGTCCGCTTCCGAAAATTACTTAAATACGTATAAATCTTTTATAAAAATCACTATCAAATTGAAATTCAACAACAATAATCCAAATACACATCTAAATCGGCGTACCAAATTTCATGATGATCGGTCCTTATTTAACCGTATAAATCTTTTATCACAATGACAATCAAGTTGAAATCCTACAAGCATAATCAAAATATACATTTAAAATGCACATAAATCCCTTAAAAACCCACTACCAAGGTAGAATTCAACATAAATAGTAAATATGTATGTATATAAATCGTCAATTTCAATATGATGGTGATCGGTTTATATTTCACCGTAGCCACAATATAAAGTCCACTTCTGAACGTCTTTTAAGTGCGTATAAAGCTCTTATAAAAACCATTATTACATGTAAATACATACAGTACGTCGCACAGAATTTCATGATGATTGGCTCGTAATAGTTCATATGTAGTTACCTTATAAGGACTACTCTCGAAAACCCAATATCCTACATAAACATCCATATCAAACCGAAATTTTACACAGATCAGTTGTAAGCATGTAAAATTATACTACTGACTTGTGAAAGTGGGTCCATAATTGAGTATAGCTCCCGTACAAGCTCCACTTCCGAGAAGAACCACAGAGTATACAGATGGGACAAGTTTGACGTTTTAAAAAGACAAAATCAGTTTTCTAGGGCTTTTTGGAACTTAATTTATTGTGTGTTAAAGTAAATCGCTTTATGTTCCACGCTGCAAAAATATGTGTAAATTCTTGATTATAACTGGAATATGATTCTTATAAATATGGTTATTGAGATGAATTTCAACTGAAATAAACCTTAAAAAATAGAAATTACGATATTAAATATAAGATTCGGCATGACGAATATAAACTCTTACATGTATATACTATTTTTCTTAACCTGGTGATAATGGAAAAATGTTGAACCTATTTTTAGTTTTATAAATGTTTACATTACATATAAGATTGTTATGATAAATATACAAACTTTGTAAATAATGGCAAGAATTGGTAATTACATTAATTATATAGGTAAATGATTAAAATTAGATAAAATTTAAAAAACGTAAACTTTTCTATCAAACAATATACGAGTATAAAACACTAATAAAATTTGCGCTAAAACTGAATAAGAAATACTGAATTATGATATTCTGGTCCTAATAACAGCGTATTTTTATAATTCTCATTATATTTATGAAGATGGAGGGTATTATGGATTCGGCACAGCCGAATATACTACATAGCATTCTAACTTGTTTATTGTTCAATACAATATACAATTATACATATTCCATCCATACAGAAATGCATGAAATTACACTCATTTTAAAAAAACCTGTATGACCAAAATGGACCAAAATGTCCAATTTTGACCCCCTTTAACTCCGTGAATTTGACGTCAAGTGACCCATTTTTAAAAATCGATGTCTTCCGATTTGGATGAAATTTGCACCAATGTTAGTAATTAGTAATTTATCAATATTTTCACGAAAAATTTGCACTTTCACAAGGCCAAAACCACCTGAAGCAGCTCTCCAATGCTTTTGCCAAGTACTAGAAAGTTCTTAGCTATTGTCTTGGCTACATTTTTTGTCGTAGTATTGGATCGAAAATCTCAATGGTTTGGCTGTTATAGGCCAAAATATCCATAAAAACGTGACAAAAAGTGGTAAATTTTCTACATTTTTAACTTTTTGACCATGAAAACGAAGTTTTTTCTAAATAATATGTTCAGAGAAATTGTAACCCGAGACAACAGCTACAACTTTACCATTGAAAATAAGTCAAAATTTCAAATAGTTTACGAAGTATGAGCCCAAGAAAATTTGCAAATTTTCCAAAAAAAAAAAATAAAGTCTGAGAAAAAATTTCAAGTCAAAATCGGGAGGCTCGATTTTCACCGTAGACATATGGTCTAGTGGACTTTTTTGCTCAGTACAATTCCAAGAATCAGAAACGCAATTCGCCCATTAAGATGTTCAAATCGCCCCACCCTAATATCTATATATTTCAAGAAAAAAATTTTTGGACAAAGTATTATTGATATTCAGATTTTTAATCTATGTTAGGATATGTTAAATTTGTTAAATTTTTTGAAAATTAGTAAACTGACATGTCTGATTTGAATAGTCTTCATTGTTTTCACGTCTTTGACCATAGTGTAAAAGATCCTAATTGCTATTGAAAATTGTAAATTAATAAAGAGTTCTTTTTTCATCATTAAAACAGATGCCGATTAAGTAGTTTTGTGTGTTAGACTACTGTTTATATAAATAAATTGGGTAGAGATCGGAATTCCAGTACAAACTAATCTCTTTTAAAAAAATATATAAAAATAACATCTATGAAAACTTTATTTTAATATATTTCCAGAATTGTTTAGTTTCAGGTCACTAACAATCATCGTCGAGTGATATTTATATAGGATGATTAATTTAGTGGTTTCTTACATTCCTTTTTTTTTTTGCAGATTTGCATATTTTCATACTGTCATCTTATTTTTATTCAGAATTTCGCTATGGAAAGACTCACGCCGTATCAACATGTACGAATTATTCAGTTGTATTACGAAAATCAAGATTTGTAATGTGTTCTCGCGCACTTCTAGCAACTCATGGTTAGAATCATCGACTTTCCGATAATATTCTTTAGTTTAAGTCTGAGTTAACGCCATTGGAAGATACACGCCCGAATAGAACACATCCAGTTTTCATCGACTTTCAAGACTTGGTAGTCTACATTAATTACATAATCTCAAAATAATTTCGTCAATAATGAAGATTTCGACATTCAGTTTTAATTTTATCCCGACCTGGTCCAAGTTTCGAAAAATTATATAGCCTGTTGACGCTTTCAAACATGGTTACATATATGTATTTATGTTTCCAATTTCAATAAAAATCGTTTCAGCCGTTTGGTCTTACCGATTTTCCCCTGTTTGTATAAACGAAAAATTCCTCTTTTTACCCGATTTTACCCCCTTGAAAGAAGTCCTTCGCAAATGTATTTTTATAATACACATTTTTGTGACTATAGAAAGCTAAAATAAAAATGCAGTTGCTTCAAAACAAATATAAAAATATTAACATTTTGCCGGTTTTCCGCCTTTTGAAAAAAAATATTGCCTATTGACGGTTCCAAGCACCGACACCGAGTTACTAATTTAATTGAATTAATAATTACTATGTATAAGTTGTGATTATAATAGTTAATAACAATAAATGATTATTAATGCTCGTAGGTAATTAGTGAGTTTTTATTGAAATGAATTTTATTCTAATTGATAGACTAGGCGATAGAGTGCCGGACTATCAGTCAAAGGGTTGCGGGTTCGATTCCCGCCAAAGACTCTGGGTGTTTTCTGCAGATAAGCCAAAAAGCTTCGCAGTTTGTCCTTTGTTAATTATTAAATAAATAAAATAATAAATAAATAATATGTAAAATTTCGACAATACAACAACCCAATAATCATTTTTTTTTTTTGTGAATTCCAATGTTGGAATTCCAGTGTGAATCCAAGCTTGAATTACATTTGAAATCCATCCTCTTTCCAGTCTTGAATTCAACGGTAAACAGGTTCGGTTTGACTTGAATCATACTGTTATTCAAGGCTGGAATTACACTGTAATTGTCCGACTGTAAGTCAATGGTTAATTTTGCTGGATTCGCTATTGAATTCAACTGTGTTTGAACTTTAATTCAACACTGGAACTTGGAAATTGTGACTGGATTTCAAATATAATTCCACTTGAATTCCAGCCAAAATGCTTATTGGGAAAACAAAACAAACTAAGTACGCATACACGTACATATGTACGTGTATGTATAATAAAAAGCTTTGGGAACAAATTTTAAAAAATGTTTTTAAATAATTAGTGAATTAAAATTTAATTTGGAATTTTTGGTAATTGTTCTAATTTTATATAGATTTTGTATGATTTAACCTAATTAAGAAATTTTAAACACGTTTCAAAATATCAAGGCTAAATATAAACTTGAAATACATATACATACATACATACATATGTACAGGGTGGGCCAAGTTTGACTGAATGATTTGAACTCTATTGGCATATTGTAGCCGTTGTGGTGCATCCCTCGGCAATAATTCTTGGGCCAATTGAATTTTATATGAAAACATCTTCAGATCAACTTTTAGAATACGTCGTAGCGATGTTCTGGAGATGTTCAAAAAAAAAATGCAAAAGTTATAAGCATTTCAAATCAGTCAGTCCAAGTTGGCCCACCCTGTATATATTTTCTATTTCTAGTTTTAATGGTATTCGTGAACCGGAGAGTGACCTCGTTATTAGCAAAATATAATCCTAGTGTGCTATAAACGACAGTCTCGTTGTAAGTGTTTTTTGTAAACATAGAGAAAACACAAAATAAAAATAAAATTGCGGCAATGGGTTAAAATGGGTTTAGTAGTGGTTACACATCCGATTCGGAAATGGACGACTTAAACATTATGCTGAATTTTTGAACTTTATGCAAAATATACAAAAAAAAAGAAGACGTCAAAAGGAGTATTCCGTAAGAGAAGATGGTATGCCCGACCAATTACATAACAAGGATTGATTTTCATCGGGATATCATCAAAAGGTTTTTAAAAGAAAATAAAAAAGCTTCATGAAGAACATTTATTTACGTATTTCTTCATACAATAATGGCAAAATTAATTTTTATGTTTTTATAACTTTTACGCAAAAACTAAATTAAATTCAAAGAAATTGCAAATTTTTTGTAAAAAATCACATTTTTTTTTGTTGTGCGGGTGTCAGCTTTTGTTGTGCTGTCACTTAAGGTACGGTCACATTTGGCAAATATTTTCTCAAAAAAGCCTAACCACTTGTTTTATCAAAAATTTGTTTGACGTTGTTTACTCTTACAAGAATTTTGCTAGATCAAACAGCATTAAATAAATTAAAACTAAATATTTGTTGTGCTTTCGCTTTAATAAGAAGAGTTTTTTAAATTACGTCTTTTTCGGTAAATGTTCTTCAAATGTGACCGCACCATTACAATTACTTTTTGTTTTTCACAGGTTCGTCCGAAACAGGACGTAAAAGAAGAGAAGAACTAACGATTAGTACATGTTTTCTATTAACAAAACTCAGACAGCTGATTCATAGCAGAACAGAAAGTAAAAACTAATTCCACCTTAAATCATATTAATTGCCTCAAAGCAATATTTACCGATAAATGTTGTAAATATTTAGAAGATGAGAGAGACAGATGCAAGTACGATTTAAAATTTTCAGATTATCCTTTACCGGTTATATCAAGGGAAAACTAAAATGGAAATCTTTATAATGAGGGATTATTGTGAAAAATGTGCGTTTGAAACATAAAAAAGTTACATATATGTACTAATATTTAGAGTCAATAATTTATGTAAAACTAATTTAAAAAATCTCATTTAACCTAAATGAGAATTCTTACTACCATCTTAATAGGTTTCATAATTCATCATTTACTCGTGGCCGATGGTACGTACGTACGTACTCATAAATGCCAAATTAGCTTCTGTTTTCATGCATGTATTGGTGTGTGTTTTATTTTTGCTTCCCTTTTAAACAAAATTTAAAGAAACGAGTATAAAATTAATTGCATTTTGTAATTAGTAAGAGAAATGAAATAAACTGTAGCCAAATAGCATAAACATTTCCCATTCGTCAGAGATCTTCTTTGTCTATTTTACTATCGTTTTCTTACATTTTAACCAAAACTATAGGAAATTGTTTTTAACACTTGTTGCCGCAACATTCCAGTTGAAGAAAATAGCCAACAATCGGTAAGAGTTTGATAGTCACATTCGTAAAGACGGATAAATCGACAAACGTCCAAGAAGCATTCAACCAACATTCAACCAACCACACAAGATTAATTACAACGTAATGAATGTAAATTTAATACGCAGTGAATAAATAGTAAAAGATCTTCAAAAATAAGGCAATAAGGTAGAAAGAAGAAGGCAGCTAAGCGCCTACTACTTTTTATTTTTACTTTTTGTGCCTCCGTTTTTGTACGAGTATGTTGTTGATAATTGTACAAATGTGAGAAGAAAAATATCCATGAAAAGGATGATCGTAAATGACGATAATGATTTTCGCCCAAAAGTGAATGAAATGCATACAAGGTATGAATGGGAGTCATTAATGTAGTGCTTGAAATTTGGTTGTAAAGTTTACATCTGTTAATTTATTTATTATTTACAGGGTAGCCAGATTTACTGACATTTGGCAGAGCCCGATATGTATTAAAATTTCTCTATGCTTAAGGAAATTTAAAAAAAATTATTAACAAATTGTGTAAATGCATCAATTTAAAACAAATTCACTTGAATTCACAGTCTCGAGCTAAATTTTCATACTAGCATGGATCTTCAACCTTTGTTAAGAAACTACCAAATATGTTGGAAATTTGCAAAATTATAACAGGTATTTCGTGGCATTTATATCAAAAATTACAGAATCTATAAGGATTCCAGTGATTCGAGATGAGATTAAAAACTCCGGTATCATACGTATGCCGAAACTAATGGGTCGATACATTTTAGATTCGCATCGTTATTTTTTTTTTACTTTTATTTATTTATTGTATCTTTATGAAAAACAAACTAACAATAAGTATTTCAAATCTTATATCTAATAACGGGTCCGCCATCTAACGTTATTTTCAACTAGTGTTTATTTCGTGAATGGTAACACTTAGCTCATGTCTGATTTGACAGATAATTAGTTTTATCCTTCCGCTGAACGAATACGGTTGTGTATACGCTTAAACAACGCTATGTTCGTTACCTTGTGAAAAATATCAAAGAAACTGGCATCCTCATCGATAAACCAAAGCGTGAAAAGCCAAAAACAGTGCGTACATCCGAGAATATTGCTGCTGTGGCAGAAAGTGTGCGTGAAGCGCCATCAACATCAATTCACCATCGTTCTCAACAATTGAACATTTCAGAGATATCATTGAGACGAATTTTGCATAAAGACCTTGGTCTGACGCCATACAAAGTCCAATTGGTTCAAGTGTTGAAGCCAACTGACCCTCCAATGCGATCGACTTACAGAAGATGCCGATTTTGCCAAAAAAAAATCATATTTTCAGATGAAGCTCATTTTGATCTTGGCGGGTATGTAAACAAGCAAAATTGTCGCATTTGCGACACGGAAAACCCGCACGCATAAATTGAAAAGCCGATGCACCCAAAACGAGTCACTGTTTTTATTCGAAAATGCAGGGAGTGGCCGTTACAGTCTATGGCGATCGTTATCGGGCCACGTTGAACGAATTTTTGTTTACAAAAATTAAAGAGGAGGACATTGGCAACATTTGGTTTCAACAGGACGGCGCTACGTGCTGTTTTTGAAGATTGCATTATCAGCCGCAGAGCTGATGTCGTTTGGCTGCGATTTGACACCGTTGGACTATTATTTGTGGGGTGCCGTCAAAGATAAGCCAGAGACAATTGACGCTTTAAAGGACAATATTCGTGAAGCCATTGCTGAAATACAATCGATAATGTGCTTAAAAATTGAACTGATCGTGTAGGCTACTGCATGGCCAGCCGAGGCAGCCATTTGAATGAAATTACTTTCCATTATTAACCGGAAGGATTGTACTTTCAAATAAAAAAAGAAATTTGAAATTCAAAAAAAAAAAAAAAAAAGTTACACTTTAAATTTTAATTATTAGTCCAGCCATTGCCGCACGAAAATTGTTTAACCATTATTGATTATGTATGTTAAGTAGGCATTCCTCCTTCTTGTCTTTGGCTTAGATGCGTTGTATCTTCTTAGTCAAATACAGCCACTATCAATTAATATGTCGCGGGCAAATGGGTTTGAATGTACTTCAAGCTTTTCCAAGTATGGTTATTGAACGGCTGTTTTCAACATTACCATTGTAAAAATTGTTGCGGTGTATGACTACATCGTATGTGCAGAAGTTTAAGAATCATTGGAGTAATTCAACAATCGAGTGTTTACGCTAGATCATGATAGAAGATGCCTCTGGTGTAAAAAAAGTGGCTGCAAGAACATGAACCAATGTGGTTTAAATAAGAATGTGTAAGTATTAAATAAGAGATGGACTATGTGGTCATTATATAAATTTTAAAATCGAATTGCTAGAATTTTAAAACTGCTTGGCTCTTTTCTTTCCATTTAAAAGAACCCGGTTTATTTAAATTAAATTAACCAACGTTTTTGAAATCTAAGAACGAACAATGTGAAGCGTTTACCAAATGATTATGATTTTATGCAAATCAGAATTTTATCAGATGAAAAATGAATTTTCAGTTCTTTGAAAATTATATATATTCTGCTATTTAAACCGATATGAAGGCATATGAAAATATGGAAAGAAAAACGTATAATGGAGGGTATTAAAAGTATGTATTTGTTAAAAAAAAACGATTTTTAAAGAAAGTTTATGATCTGAACACACGCGTTTAATTAATACTTAAAGGCTTGGCTAGCGCTATATCGTATATGGTTTTTACATATCGGTAGCCAACCTTGAATATATTATCTATGATTTCTTTCATCTGGCCACACTAAAATATTTTGTGCGTATCTATTTATGTTCCTTTTCTGTTCTCTTTTTCTCTTGATTTGTGTGTACGTCTGAATTTACTCTTTATGACCTCAGCGTGGTTGATGAGCAAAGATGAATTACCGTGATTAATTTAATAAACTGTGCAATTTGTTTGCTGGCCAACACAGACCCACACACACATACATATGTGCATACATTCAACCATACATACATATTTATGTATGTTAAAGGCGGTCAAAATGTTTAATGAGACATTGGATGAAATTTCTACTAAAACCTGGTGGCAAAAACAATGGAGGTTTGTGTAACTTATTTTACTACTGTTTTCTTTGTTTGCCATGACGATGATGAACCTGTGCTCGTAAACTCGTTAAACATTGGAAGCTAAATTCAATTTACCCACAGGTTAGTGAAAATGAAACATTAAAGTATAATGAGTTTTACAGAGGCGCAGCAGGTTTTAGTTTTTGGGGTAATTAAATGAAATAGCAGTGCCAGAGTATTTTATATACATACATATTTTAATTATTGAATTCGATAATAAAATTACAATTTCTTGTATTTGAATATGCTTCCCACTAGAGTGGGAAGGGATATTCGATTTGTGCTGATGTTTGTAACGCCCAAAACTATTAGTCCAACATCCACCTTAAACACCAATCGATTCAGAATCATTTTCTCAATTGCTTCCATAAAGGGCATATTTCTTCATCTGTCAATATGAAGCTGCTATTAGCAGCAAGTTAGTGTTCTCCAAGTTGTGTGAAGTTCAGTCTGTGATTGGCCACTATTCCTATATAATCCATCAAATCATTCTAAGGAATAAGGCATAAAATTCACGCTTAATAAATTCATATCCAATATAGGGACCGCACCATATAAAACTATCAGAAACCTGTTATAAACTATATGAAATTCCACATAACTATATTAACTGAAATCACATTATCAAATGCTATAAGTATCGGTCTTTGGTTAGTCAAAGATCCTATGTAGAACCCAATCACAAAGAAATATTTTGAATATATTTCGATCAAGATAACCGCACAGATATGTTTATTTGTAACCCATCACAAGCACCTCTTGACATATCGCAGTGAAGATTTATCCACAAATAAATAATATTACAGGGCGCTGTAGCTTAATTAATTAGCACGTTTGATCATTAAGCATGAGTTGTTATTCGTGGCCTCGGTTCGATTCACAACACCATTTTCTAAAAATTAATTATTAGTTTTCTATCATAGCTAATATTTATCACAGCGCCCTCCTTCGGTGGTATATTATAATCAAGCTTTGATCAATGCGCCTACTCACTACCAGAGTCGCTGTCAGACTGTACTACTAAGAAACATAACGTACAATTACAGTTTTGTCATATCAAAAGCTTTTCTCTCCTTTCACCACCTGTTATTCTCCTACCTATCCGAATTCCAAAGACAGTAACACAATTAATTAATCAATATATAGGCATATTAATTGCCTGAGTGTTACTTCTCTTAAAAAAAATATATTGGAGTGCCTATTATACAAAAACCACATAGTCGGGAAAGGCCGACTATAGTTTTTTAATTGCTCTGATAGAACTAGCTGAGAGATTTTATCAAGGGTATTTTTTGCAATAAATCGAATTTGAAAATATCTCAAAAACCGATTATTATGTATTTTTGTTCGTCACAAATTTCATGTTTTATTCATGAAATTTACATATGTGTAGATAAATAAATATGCTAAGCAAGCGTTTCCTTTTTGGCAAATGAAGATACTAACATAGAATAAGAATATCTTAATATCCCCTGCTGAATAACGTCACTGTATTTCACTTTTAAAAACACAAACCTCTTAAAGTAATATCAGGAAGTCCACAGATTGATGAGGAGTAATTGCAGCAGTTTGTTGATGATTAGAACCAAAAGCACGCGTTAAAAATACCTAAACAGGACGAAGAACGCTTGATTTATTATTCAAGCCCTGTACAAATATTAATTGTTCAATTAATAATACGGTTGTCAGAGCTAAAAAATGTTAATTGAAAAAGAAGACGAAAAAACAATTTGTCGACGACAATCTTTATCTGATTCCCAAGCGTTTAATATTTTGTAATGATCAAGATTAAAACTGGAATTTATAGATTACATCTCAATGGCTCTGATGTTATTTTATTGATACATACATTTACTCGTATATGCATTTAATAGCATCTGGTAATAAAGCATAATTCGACGCACATACTCGTGAATACATTCTCGTATTATAAAAACCTTAATTTGAAATTTTAAAATATTTAAATTCATGTGGATAGATGTTCATACATATGTATGTATGTTGCATCCAGACAAATCGGCTAATAAGCCATTTGTTTCAACATGGTCAAGTTAACAGATAACAGCCCATAAATTTCAAAGCAATTAATGGTGACCAATAAAAAATAGAATTATCGGCTGGTAAAACCATCATCGTAAATGAATAAGATGAAAAACAGCAACAACATTAACAGCAGCACAAATAATCCCAATTTATTTTAATCAGAACGTTTAATTTATTTGTCTGTAAAAGACCGAGTGTCCATGTTCATGTGTTTGTTTATTTCATTACGAAAGGATATTTTAAGGCAGGAAATATTTAAGAAACCTTAGAAACATACAAGCGCACACACACGCAAGGAGTTAAAGAGATGATAGAAAGCAACACATGTTTTCTTATAAGTATAATTTTCTGTACTTTTGAGGGCTAAACAAACATTCTTTTAAATGGACATTTTGAGTTGTACGATTATGAATGAAGGGACAGCAAATGACCATTCTAATCAAACAAACAAACGATCTTTACTACTCTCAAAAACACTCACACACTCCTTCAGTGACACAGGATAAACCAAAGAGGAACAAGAAGATATAATAAAAAAACAAATAATCGTGATGCCATGTGGTTAATAATAACAAATGCCGAAAGGCAATTAAAATCAACAACAAACAAAAGCCGACCTTTAATTAATAAATTATAAATAAAACCATGTTTTCTGCTGCTGATGCAACAAACAACGATTAAAGGCCGGCCAAGAGAAACATCAAATTCACTTCTGAACACAAGAACGTTGCCAGAAGATGGGATTTAAATGTATTTGTATTTAGAAATCAATTTATCTGTTGTTCTTATAGAATGAATAAACATTTACAAGCAGATATATGTATCAACTACTAGCGGATACCCGGTGTGTGCTACTGCTTCAAAAAAATAAATGTTTATGTTTATTTGATTGACGCTTCCATGCATTCATCTATCTGCATACGTTCCAAATTTCAATAAAATTACAAAGCCATTAATAACATATTGCAAAATTCTGGGAATGAATAGATCAAAGGTGCCTAATGCATTGTTTAAGTGGCCTAATATTATCTCTTTTAATGAAACCGGTTTGGTTCACATCGGTTGGATGGTTTCAAAGTCATAACGGTCATGGAACATTTTTTCGTATTTCATTTATATAGTTTTAGTTATATAGGATACATATGTATGTACCTAGATAGATCATACTTAAATCAAAAATAAGCACAAAATTATTTTTAAAACCAATTTTCATTGTTTTAAATGTTTTACTATTTATATATAAAACCAATCACACATAAAAATATTGTGTAGATTGTTGGGCACACTTCCGAAAATTGACGTTAAAGAGCATAAATGTCTAAAAAACACTCTAATATGTATTCAGTTTTTACAAGTATATCGAAATAAAATTAAGCTTTTTTTTGCTCATATACTCGGTGTAGGGTAAGATCGACAATACTTTCTTACTTGTTTAATTTGCAATAACTACTACATCAAATTTAAATTTATCCTTTCTCCCTCTCTCTTTCTCTCTTTATAAAAATGGTTTTTCCAGAATTTGGGTTTTTAAGCGATGGTCGTAAACATATTTTCCATTGAGCATTTGCACATCTTCCGTATCTAACCTTCTTATTCCAACAAATTTGAGATTGATATTCCAAAATATAAAATATAATAAAATTTGTTATTTAGCGATGAATGCCAAACTGCTCTGATTTAGAGTTCCTATTTTTCCTCAGTATAAACCGCCCTCTTAAGAAACCAATTAATGATGTATCTAGACTTTTAAACTGTGCCCTGAAAGTCTAACCTCCCCAAGTTTTCTACATCAGTTTCTGGCCGTATTGTTTAGCGGCATAATTACTCTTCCTTTACTCTTTCTTTGAGATTAGGTAACCATCTTGGATTGCAAATATGACTAGTAAAGAATATGGTAGTTACGAAATATTTCCCTACAAGCATCTGTCATTGACTATTCTTCTTTATTTACTGGTTACGTCTTTTTTGGCAAATATTTGCCAAGTGTGTTCGTACCTTAACTGCCTTTAATAACAAAAGTATTAATCGTTTACAAATAATGAAGTCCACATATATTAACTAAAAAATTATAAATTAGAATAATTGTAGTATTTAGTTGAACTGTTACTATTTAATTTTTGATATTTTTCTTAGTTAGGCTTAAGTTCATTTTTTTAAATTTAATTTTCATTAAATCATTTTTACTGAAGAAGGGTTGTTTAACAACTTGAAAAAAATTTTTTTTTATTTTTGATAATTTTTCTGACTAGGATTCGAACCTGGGTTGTTTGGTTGAATTGACATATGTTTCGAGAAACACCACTTTCTCTCATCAGAATTCTTTACGTTCTGACCTATGCACCACTACGGTGCCTGCTAGTCAACAGACAACATCAATCCTTTAACCAGTGACTGGTGGTTCGAAGTTTTCTGTAAATTATCATTTTTATTAATTTCTATTTTAGTTGTTGTTTTTCCTTTTCTTCAGTTTTTTCCTTTCGTATTCATGCCAAGACTTCGTCTCGAAAACCTGAATACATTTGTTTTTATTGTGTTTATTGTCCACTTTCGTACACATGTAAACATTAACGGCTTGTGCCTTAGCTATTTTATAGAATAATTGTAGTATTTAGTTGAACTGTTACTATTTAATTTTTGATATTTTTCTTAGTTAGGCTTAAGTTCATTTTTTTAAATTTAATTTTCATTAAATCATTTTTACTGAAGAAGGGTTGTTTAACAACTTGAAAAAAATTTTTTTTTATTTTTGATAATTTTTCTGACTAGGATTCGAACCTGGGTTGTTTGGTTGAATTGACATATGTTTCGAGAAACACCACTTTCTCTCATCAGAATTCTTTACGTTCTGACCTATGCACCACTACGGTGCCTGCTAGTCAACAGACAACATCAATCCTTTAACCAGTGACTGGTGGTTCGAAGTTTTCTGTAAATTATCATTTTTATTAATTTCTATTTTAGTTGTTGTTTTTCCTTTTCTTCAGTTTTTTCCTTTCGTATTCATGCCAAGACTTCGTCTCGAAAACCTGAATACATTTGTTTTTATTGTGTTTATTGTCCACTTTCGTACACATGTAAACATTAACGGCTTGTGCCTTAGCTATTTTATAGAATAATTGTAGTATTTAGTTGAACTGTTACTATTTAATTTTTGATATTTTTCTTAGTTAGGCTTAAGTTCATTTTTTTAAATTTAATTTTCATTAAATCATTTTTACTGAAGAAGGGTTGTTTAACAACTTGAAAAAAATTTTTTTTTTTATTTTTGATAATTTTTCTGACTAGGATTCGAACCTGGGTTGTTTGGTTGAATTGACATATGTTTCGAGAAACACCACTTTCTCTCATCAGAATTCTTTACGTTCTGACCTATGCACCACTACGGTGCCTGCTAGTCAACAGACAACATCAATCCTTTAACCAGTGACTGGTGGTTCGAAGTTTTCTGTAAATTATCATTTTTATTAATTTCTATTTTAGTTGTTGTTTTTCCTTTTCTTCAGTTTTTTCCTTTCGTATTCATGCCAAGACTTCGTCTCGAAAACCTGAATACATTTGTTTTTATTGTGTTTATTGTCCACTTTCGTACACATGTAAACATTAACGGCTTGTGCCTTAGCTATTTTATAGAATAATTGTAGTATTTAGTTGAACTGTTACTATTTAATTTTTGATATTTTTCTTAGTTAGGCTTAAGTTCATTTTTTTAAATTTAATTTTCATTAAATCATTTTTACTGAAGAAGGGTTGTTTAACAACTTGAAAAAAATTTTTTTTTATTTTTGATAATTTTTCTGACTAGGATTCGAACCTGGGTTGTTTGGTTGAATTGACATATGTTTCGAGAAACACCACTTTCTCTCATCAGAATTCTTTACGTTCTGACCTATGCACCACTACGGTGCCTGCTAGTCAACAGACAACATCAATCCTTTAACCAGTGACTGGTGGTTCGAAGTTTTCTGTAAATTATCATTTTTATTAATTTCTATTTTAGTTGTTGTTTTTCCTTTTCTTCAGTTTTTTCCTTTCGTATTCATGCCAAGACTTCGTCTCGAAAACCTGAATACATTTGTTTTTATTGTGTTTATTGTCCACTTTCGTACACATGTAAACATTAACGGCTTGTGCCTTAGCTATTTTATAGAATAATTGTAGTATTTAGTTGAACTGTTACTATTTAATTTTTGATATTTTTCTTAGTTAGGCTTAAGTTCATTTTTTTAAATTTAATTTTCATTAAATCATTTTTACTGAAGAAGGGTTGTTTAACAACTTGAAAAAAATTTTTTTTTTATTTTTGATAATTTTTCTGACTAGGATTCGAACCTGGGTTGTTTGGTTGAATTGACATATGTTTCGAGAAACACCACTTTCTCTCATCAGAATTCTTTACGTTCTGACCTATGCACCACTACGGTGCCTGCTAGTCAACAGACAACATCAATCCTTTAACCAGTGACTGGTGGTTCGAAGTTTTCTGTAAATTATCATTTTTATTAATTTCTATTTTAGTTCGAACCACCAGTCACTGGTTAAAGGATTGATGTTGTCTGTTGACTAGCAGGCACCGTAGTGGTGCATAGGTCAGAACGTAAAGAATTCTGATGAGAGAAAGTGGTGTTTCTCGAAACATATGTCAATTCAACCAAACAACCCAGGTTCGAATCCTAGTCAGAAAAATTATCAAAAATAAAAAAAAATTTTTTTCAAGTTGTTAAACAACCCTTCTTCAGTAAAAATGATTTAATGAAAATTAAATTTAAAAAAAATGAACTTAAGCCTAACTAAGAAAAATATCAAAAATTAAATAGTAACAGTTCAACTAAATACTACAATTATTCTATAAAATAGCTAAGGCACAAGCCGTTAATGTTTACATGTGTACGAAAGTGGACAATAAACACAATAAAAACAAATGTATTCAGGTTTTCGAGACGAAGTCTTGGCATGAATACGAAAGGAAAAAACTGAAGAAAAGGAAAAACAACAACTAAAATAGAAATTAATAAAAATGATAATTTACAGAAAACTTCGAACCACCAGTCACTGGTTAAAGGATTGATGTTGTCTGTTGACTAGCAGGCACCGTAGTGGTGCATAGGTCAGAACGTAAAGAATTCTGATGAGAGAAAGTGGTGTTTCTCGAAACATATGTCAATTCAACCAAACAACCCAGGTTCGAATCCTAGTCAGAAAAATTATCAAAAATAAAAAAAAAATAAAAAAAAATTTTTTTCAAGTTGTTAAACAACCCTTCTTCAGTAAAAATGATTTAATGAAAATTAAATTTAAAAAAATGAACTTAAGCCTAACTAAGAAAAATATCAAAAATTAAATAGTAACAGTTCAACTAAATACTACAATTATTCTATAAAATAGCTAAGGCACAAGCCGTTAATGTTTACATGTGTACGAAAGTGGACAATAAACACAATAAAAACAAATGTATTCAGGTTTTCGAGACGAAGTCTTGGCATGAATACGAAAGGAAAAAACTGAAGAAAAGGAAAAACAACAACTAAAATAGAAATTAATAAAAATGATAATTTACAGAAAACTTCGAACCACCAGTCACTGGTTAAAGGATTGATGTTGTCTGTTGACTAGCAGGCACCGTAGTGGTGCATAGGTCAGAACGTAAAGAATTCTGATGAGAGAAAGTGGTGTTTCTCGAAACATATGTCAATTCAACCAAACAACCCAGGTTCGAATCCTAGTCAGAAAAATTATCAAAAATAAAAAAAAAATTTTTTTCAAGTTGTTAAACAACCCTTCTTCAGTAAAAATGATTTAATGAAAATTAAATTTAAAAAAATGAACTTAAGCCTAACTAAGAAAAATATCAAAAATTAAATAGTAACAGTTCAACTAAATACTACAATTATTCTATAAAATAGCTAAGGCACAAGCCGTTAATGTTTACATGTGTACGAAAGTGGACAATAAACACAATAAAAACAAATGTATTCAGGTTTTCGAGACGAAGTCTTGGCATGAATACGAAAGGAAAAAACTGAAGAAAAGGAAAAACAACAACTAAAATAGAAATTAATAAAAATGATAATTTACAGAAAACTTCGAACCACCAGTCACTGGTTAAAGGATTGATGTTGTCTGTTGACTAGCAGGCACCGTAGTGGTGCATAGGTCAGAACGTAAAGAATTCTGATGAGAGAAAGTGGTGTTTCTCGAAACATATGTCAATTCAACCAAACAACCCAGGTTCGAATCCTAGTCAGAAAAATTATCAAAAATAAAAAAAAATTTTTTTCAAGTTGTTAAACAACCCTTCTTCAGTAAAAATGATTTAATGAAAATTAAATTTAAAAAAATGAACTTAAGCCTAACTAAGAAAAATATCAAAAATTAAAATTATAAATTTTAATATTTCAAACTAATTAAAATCGTTTCATGCAATAAAAATGTGTTTTAGTTAAAAATATTAATGAGCATAACTGCCTCAAATGTTATTATCAAATAAAATTCAATGAAAATAAGTTTAATTTTATATATATCGGTCCAAAATTAGACTTAGCACCGAAAATCATTTCAGCATAAATATGTAATTATCAATATGAAACTGAACACAAATAAGTTCGATACGAAATTTTAAAATGATCGGACCATAACTAGTCATAGCTCCCATATTAGGCTTACTTTTAAAATTTTTCAGGAAAACTGTTTTTGCTCATACTTTATTACGTGTTTTAATTATGTATATAAAACTCACTAAATTCCTAAAGGCACAAACTGTTGATCTGGCAGCATTAATAAATAAAAAGAGTTGTTCGGTTTTTATTCTTGTTTTCATTACTAAATCCATGGCAAGTGCCATCCTTTTACGATCAATATTATACATACATATTTCTGTTTATATGAGACAGCAAAGTGGGCATATGTATTCGAATTTTTATACCCTACACTAACATAGTGGAGTAGGTATTTCTGCTAATGTTTGTAACGCCCAGAAATATTGGTCCAACACCCTCCCTACCGATTAACTCAGAATCACTTTCTGAGTAGATTTAACGATATCCGTCCGTCTGTCTCTCTAGCATATTGGCTGGCTATCGATGTAAAGCTTCGAGTCACAAGTCACTTCAAGTCACAAGATATTTCGATAAAATTTGGTACATGATATTTTTTGAGATTGAAATTGGTTGAAATCGGTTCATTATTTATCCTAGCCCTCATACAAATGTCCTCTTGAATAGGAGTTTAGTGATCATAAATGTTTGATTTACGAACATCTCCAAATAAATTTCCCCACAAAAAAGTCGTATATGAAGCCTAATCATATTTTCAAATTTTATGCAGATCGGTCCATAATTGACCATAGCTCCCTTATAAGAGCCACTTTCACATAAAGTGGATAACTGTCTTTAAAATGTTGGTATTCAAGTAATATTCAACACAAATATGTTTCATCTATATAGGTACAAATCATTTATATGTACAGATGTAATGCTAGATGCTAGATCCATAAAAGGTCATAGCACCCAAATAGCGCCGATTTCAGAAAAACATTATTTAAACATATACTCGATGTAGGGAATTATATGGTCGTGCTTGTCCGATTATACTTCCTTACTTTTTTATTTATTAGAGTTTCTGTATGTGTATTTTATTGTTGGTTATGTTGCTGTAATAATAATAATGAACTTGTAGTATGTGACGAGGATTATGTCAGTAAAACAATTATAGTTGTATAAGTCAGTCGACAGACCCAATTGTATTGAGCTGAAAAAGGGGCAACAGCATTTATGCAGCAACTAAAGCTAAGACCACACGATTGGTAAAATGCAACAATCATCACAATTTATTGTATCCCAATCGTGTGATTGCAAAATAAATTCATACAAGTGAGAATCGCGTATAATATTGTTTGTTTACACCAACCAAATATTTACAACCCAGATGTGGCAATCGTGTGACCACTTTAAATATAACCGCGCGACAATAAAAATATTAAAAGTGTACCAATATTTATTGTGAACTTTAGCGGCAATCAAAGTTTACAATACGCACCAACATTTTAATTTTTTTTTTGCGAGCGTTCATTGCAAAAGCATGAAAGCAAGAAAGCGGAGTGTAGTAGCTAAGCGTTTGCATACCGGAACAGCTTTGCTCATGTTTATGTCGTGATTAACTATATACTATGATAGCAGTTGCAACTACTCATTAAAAGCTTAATCATCCACTCGAATAAAGGTTTTTTAACAGAAAAAGTTGGTTGTCTACTTCTCGGAAGTCCTTTAGAGTCTTCTCCTGTAGAGTCTTCCGGAACCAACGTCACACTCCTTCTTTGAACCATCAGTGTATACTCTTATGTCGTATCCATCAATCAAGTGATCTTTCTTTTCCCTTCACGTTTGGATGGAATAGTGATTTTAAACATCTTATCAAAGTCTATGTGGGGTGTTGTGTAGTTAGATGTTTGGTGTAATTAAGGGGGAAGCAAGTTTAAAATCTTTGTACGCCCATTCGTTCTAGATCTCCAGCAATCAGAAGCAGATATTCTCACCGCACTACTTGTGGAAATGGCCATTAAGTGTATGTCTATTGGTGTTAGGTTCAGAATAGTATTCAGAGCTTCTGAAGGACTAGTGCGTAGTGCACCTGTAATACCAATACATGCGGATCGCTGAATTCTGTATAGTTGATCTATGGCATACGAGTATTTCCTTTTTGTTGCTGTCCATCACACTAGCGATCCATAAGTCAGTATTGGACGTAGCGGTATACATCTATTTAACGAGCAGAGGGCTCAATCTCCATTTTGCGCTGAACATTTTATGGCAGGTATATTAAGCAACCGTTGCTCTCTTCACCCTATGTTCTACATTTAGTTACCATGAGAGTTTTGAGTCCAGTATAATACGTAGATATTTCGCATTGTCCGATAGGTATAGCTCACAGCCAAGTAACCATGGTAGTTTTGCTTGGGTTTACTCCCAGTCCATTCTATTTGGCCCAGTTGCTGAGCAAATCATGTCTAAGAAGATGCCAGATATTAACAGTACCACATCGCCCGCATAAGCCACAGCCTTAATAGCCCTATCTTCAAATTTGACAAGAATAGAGTTTACAACAATCAGCCTGAGTAGAGGAGAGCTCACACCACCTTGAGGTGTTCCTCGTTCAACTTGCTTCGACTTTTCACTGTTACCAAGACATGCAGTAATGACTCTCGATGTATCATATGTTCCATCAGTAGCCAACGAACGTTTTTATGTAATAAAACAAGCAAAAACCAAAATTTATCATATACTCGTATATTTGCTGGAAAATACAACAGCTGATTGTTGATGTTGCCGCATGTACGAACAATCGTATGAACGACTGGTAGTATTGATTGCCACAAAATTGTTATTCACCAACTAAAATTTGTACATAATGGAACAATCAAAAATACAGAAAATTTGATTGGAACAAAATTATTATTGTGCACAATATCAGCACAATAAAAATTGCGGCGAATTGGTGAATTTTGCTAATCGTGTGATCTTAGCTTAACAAACCTTAACATCAGAAGCAAATTTCAAAATTTTAATTTGATAATAAAAACTTACATGACAAATGCATCCTAATAAACAGCAGGATATTAATAAGACAGGTCGAAAAATAAAATTTCTTTACAATTTGGAACCATAATATGATACAGTGAAAATTTTGAAATATATAAAAAATCGCACATACCAATGATGTTTTTATTATCATGATTAGTTTAGACACACTTGCATTTTAAGGGTACATTTTCAGTATATATATACGTACATATGTGTATTAATTGTAAAAATATATTTTTAGATTTTAAAAAATATATTTTTGAATAGTAGAAACTAGTGTGCTAGATAATCGTGGTTAAAAATTAATATGTATAATATTGGCTCAATCAATGATATTTGTTTTGATTTTTATTTGTTTATTGTATCTTCATTAAAAACGAACAAACAATAAGTATTTCAAATCTTATATCTAGTGAATTTTAATTATTTAGTCCAGCCAGTGTTGTTTATATGTATTAAGTTTACATTTTTCTTTCTCAGATCCGCTGTATGTCTGCGTATTTAACTTCGGATTGTTGTGTTATTACTTGATTATTGATATACATAGGAGAGCATGATTCACTATACAATGTATTTGATTTTGAGAACATTATCCTAGTATCCATTTGAAACAACTGTATTAAGTCTATTCAATTTGTATTTATCACAAAATTCCTGCCATGTGTCAAATTACATGTCGACGTAAAATGTAAAACAAGCCTTCTTAAAACACCGTATGCTAACTAATTTAATTCATTAATATAATTTAATGAAATTCCGAAGCAACATGTTCCTTTCTGAATATGGAAGACTAGCTATAGGTATACTTTCTTACTGGTTTATTGAACATTTACAGGGTTCTCCAAATGCAAAAAGTTGCATTAATCATGGCTTCATTAGAAGGAAATCGATATTAGCAGACATGGCGGTGGTAATGAGATTAGACGCTGTCAAACCTTTTTAGTGGCGCCATTAAAGTTCAATGATATACGGATAATCCGAAGAATACAAATTAATCTATTTATTAAATTGTTTTTCAAACAAAAAAATAGATTTATTTTATTTTACACTTGTAAGATCAAGCAAATGTGTGCTAAAAAAATGTGGTTACGCTTTTTTGAGTAAATATTGGTCGTGTGTGACCTTACCTTTAGAGCAGTGGGGGGCGTTTTTTAAAATGCTATAAAATTGACACACGTATATGAGTACACTCAAACCAAAATGTTTAATGAAGAATGGGGAAATGATTTTTTTTAAAGAAAACATCAATGGCAATGCACAATGCTTGATTTGTCATCGCACTGTAAGTCAAAACAGTTTGTTTTGTTTGAGAAGATATTACAAAAAAAATTCAAATCAAAAAAAAAATACTAAAAATGTCTTTATTTTTGGCAACTGAAAAATTATTTGAGTGTACCATTATTGTTTGTTGGTTCGATTTTAGCTGCTTCCAACACTAGCACATATGAGTGAGTATGTGTATGCCCGACACTGCTTTAGAGTGATTCCAAAAAAGGTATTAGAAAGAACGCAGATACATACATGAATTGTGTTGCATAAATAATGAATATTTTTAAGTTTCTAATAAACCACATTAACTAAAAAATATTGAAAAAAATACTTTTGTTGGACCACCCGTTCTGTGTTCAATTATTAAAGTGTTAATAGGAAATTAAATTTGTAGTTTGTAAAATTAACCCCCACTTTATAAATAATTGCTCTTGTGTGTATTTTATATGTATGTACGTTTTATAGTCTCGTATCTGGTTACATTCGACCATAACAATTCACACCGTAACCAGCGAACTAATAAATAAATACAAATTCGAAACGAGCCAATTTCACGCTTCATCAAAAATGAAAACAAAATATTTCTTTTGCACTTTTATTTGGTAACAAAAGAAATGAACGGTGTAAAAGGTCAACAAACAAAGTTAAATAAAGGCCGTAGGATAACACTCTGCCACAAATGAAAATGGAAATATGTACGATAGATACTCTAGACTCTAGAGTCTAGAGAATAGTGTTGACATATTAGAGAATTTCCTCCATTTGAGAATAGAAAATTGACTTTGGAGTATTTGATGGAGATTGGGTTTTGAGGAATTTCAAAAATACTTTCTATGTAATTTGCCATTTCATTTTAAAAATATATAGAAATAAAAAGAATATAAAATCAGATATCTACTCAAATCAAGACAATTATTAGAGCAAAAAGACGCATTACCTCAGGTATTTATTTCATTATATTTTACATTTGCACATTCGGAAAGAACACACTAAAGAATTTTTATCGCGCAGTTTGCTAATCTTTGAAAATGTACAAATACATAATTTCAAAGTTAAAACTTTCTACATTTTTCTAAAGAATACAAATTAATTATATGTAAATATTAATATAATATAATACAAATATAGAAAGCAATGTTTCCTAGTTCAAAAAGCTTAAAGTGTTAACGTTTTTTTCTCTCTTACTTTCTTATTGACATTCACCCCTCTTGGAGGAAAGAAATACCAGTAAAACCGAATGATCCAGAGCAAGTAATCAAAAGGTGTGTGGACTCATACGATTAAACAACAACGGCATTCTCTTCTCTTGCCTGTCAATGTGAACTGACGTACACCAACTTCTGTTTGTTTGTTTGGACAGAGTACGGATAGATGGCATTTGCTGTTGATAATTTTAAATGAGTATTTGCACATGCGCAAACATTAGGACCAAACAACAAAACCTGTATATTGAACACTCTGTAATTACAATGGATAGCTACAATTGAATTTCCGGTTCTTCGAATGCAATTCACATACACAGGGACCAATGATGGTGAGTTTGTAGTGTTGTTTTTGCAAGTATATTGGTGTGTTTGGTATTTCCTAACGGACAGATGTCAGAGGAAATGTTAAACCATTTCATTTTATGTTTATATCTATGAGAGAAGTAACGAAAAAAAATTGATGATCGCATTTAATTGCGCAATTAAATAAAACGAAATTCATTAATGTGACCATTTACGCAATTAAGCATGTTCATACGATTACTTCGTTTGAACACCACCACCTCACTGTTGTAGTTGCAAGTTGCATTCGCACACAGGTGATACCAGTTGATAAATGCATTCGAAATGTATGTACATATGTACTCGTATGTATGTATATGTTTGTCTGTATGTATAAAGTAAAAGTAGTAAAGTGTTTATGACGACAATGGCGTAATAGAGACTCTTCCTAGCTAATTGTGCATGATGAACTCACTTTCGTCTCTTCAATAGGAACTGGAGATACAATGTCTGTTTAAAGCACTTATTATCAATTTTATTTCATTTAATTCATATTAAATACGTACAAACATACATATGTATGTATATCCCTTTATGTATTTTTAAAATCAATTTTATAATTGTAAATTGGATATCACAGAAAATGTCATACATACATAGTTTTTAAATCACTCTAATTGAATCACTTCTTCTCTGTATTTTCTGAACGCTATTAAAGTCTTTAGATGCGATAGTATCCAAACTAAATGTTATACAAATACGTTTGGTGCAACATAAAAATGTATAGGGATGTTTTTACAAGTGACCCAATAATGACCTGGCGGAGGTCATTATATAGGTGGCCCTCTTATGTACAGTGCCGGCAAATATAATAGCAATTCGATCAATTATTTGATCATACAACATTTTTAAATATATTTTATGGATTAACGAGAGTAAAATCATAAAATCATAAAATCAATTGCAGAATACAATCCACAATTCACATCTAAGACGGTAAAGCATGGAGGCTCTAGCATTATGGTATGGGGATGCTTTTCATATTACGGAGTGGGGCCAATACATTGCAAAAAATTAACAATGGATCAACATGTTTACCTTGATAAACAAAATAATGGTATGCTTTCCCTATGCCATGGACGAAATGCTATTAAACATACAAGCAGAAAAGCACGTCAGTGTTTCATTGACAATAATATTAAAGTTATGAGTGGCCAGCGCAGTCACCTGACTTGAACCCAAGAGAGAATCTTTGGGATGACGTAAAGAAAAGTGTATCTGAAATAAAACCGATTAAAAATGAGCATCTTTGGGCTGTAGTGAAGGAGGAGTCGTAGACGAAAATACCTCAAGAAAGATTAACTCCAGCCGAAGAGTTGCGTCACCGTTATTGCCAACAAAGTCATGCATCAAAATACATATGTATGTATGTATTAATAAGTTATTTGTTTTATCAGCTTTATTTCATTTGTTTTATATTTTATTTATTTGAAATATAGTTTAATTTTTTTAAATTCTATAAGGAATAGTAATATTTTTACCGTCCAAATTTTGACACTTCAACTGAATTTCTGAATATTTATTTTTTTATGTGCTATGTACACCTTTTATATTGTTAAAAATCTTTTTACTTTATTAATTCGGCTTGAGGTCTCTTTTATTAAAAATATAAAAACTCTTGTTCGTTTTTAATTTTTACTATATTTTATTTGTTTCCAATATTTCGACCAACTTTTTTGATCATCTTCAGGGAAGAAATATAATCTAAAAATAAAACATGATTATTATAATTGTAGAAGAAAATAAATATAAGATTTAAGATATTTTTAATAAATATAAATACTCGTACATACATATATAGAATCATGATTTATATATTTTCACATGCTACGGTTTTCACTCGTTTAATCCAAATACCAAAATAGTATGTTTAACCAAAATGTAGGTAATATTATTCTTTAATTGCAACACGAGTAATACCTAAATTCGTATGCCGCCTTATAATCAAGATACGAGTATTTGCTAAAACACAATTTTTGTGAACTTTAAGTTTCAATATCTCGCAGTGGGCATCTGATTTATGTATGTTAACCTAAAGCGCCTTATTTAGAACATTAGTATGAAGGCATATTTCAAAACTTGATTCGACTGAAATATAAATTTGGTTCAAAATATCTCCATCATATATGGAACAATTAAGAGTCTTTGAAAGCAAATGTCTTAGAAGCTGTACCTCCTTGTACAGATCGGCAAAAAGCAATTACAAAAAATACATATCAAACAAACGTTTATATAACGAGGTAAAAATTAGTAGAATAGATAATTTTATTATCTATTTAATAAGAAGGCACATTTTAAAAAGAAATACTGGAAATACTTAATCGACCGTCAGTTTATGATTAAAGAAGGTGATTATTTAAGCCGTCCTCAACCTATAGGTGCTGGCGTCCCTCAAGGTAGTATCTTAGGACCAATTCTATACTTGCTGTACACAGCAGACATGCCAACAAACAATGAAATTCACACGTCAACATTTGCTGATGATACGGCATTTCTCAGTACTCACAAAGATCCAAAAGATGCCTCGATTCAATTACAGCACCACGTAACGCAAGTGGAGAAATGGGCAAGACAATGGGGAATAAAAATAAATGAACAGAAATGCACCCACGTAACATTTACTCTACGTAGGGAATCATGTCCCCCTATTCGTATTAATGACCATATAGTGCCTCAAAACTCACACGTGAAATATCTTGGTATTCATCTGGACCGTCGCCTCACATGGAAACCACATATAGATGCTAAGCTGACTCAAATGAAACTGAAAGCAGCCCAAATTCATTGGCTCATCGGCAGAAACTCCGTCCTTCGGCTCGATTGTAAGCTTCTACTCTACAACTCAATCTTAAAGCCAATTTGGTGCTATGGTATCCAGTTATGGGGCACTGCCTCCAACTCCAATATTGAGAAAATTCAACGCCGTCAAAACAAAATTCTACGAATGATAACTACCGCTCCTTGGTATATTAAAAACAACAACATACACAACGATCTTGATGTTCCACTTGTCAAATGGGAAATAACTAAACACGTGGCCCTTTATTTGGGTAAGCTGGAAACTCATCCAAATCCCCTCGCTCGAGACATCTTACAACATCCCGGTCATAGCCGTTTGAGAAGGAGGGACACCACCGCTCTCAGATGAATAAATACAAGTTGCTCATTATATCCTATCGAATTTGAAAACTAGATTTTGCCTAGCATTGGCTGGACTTATCTTAATTAACTTTAGTTTTAAGATTTGAATACCTATTGTTAGTTCATTTAAAATGAAGATACAATAAAAAAGAATATGCAAAAAAAAAAAAAAAAAAAAAAAAATTTTAAAAAGTCTTTCATGCTAGGTACGAAAATAATTTACTGCTGCAGATGTAATTCATTCTTGAACTATTCCAGCTTTAGGAGTAAAGGTAGATGGAAGTCCTGGTCTACTAAAGCAAACAAACTTTTTAATTAATCGCCCTGGTTTATTTTATGGTCAATGTTCAGAAATTTGTGGAGCTAACCACAGTTTCATATCAGTTGTAATTCCAGTAAATTTTTTCATTAAATGAATTTCTAATAATAACTCTTCATTAGATGACTGAAAGCAAGTAATGGTCTCTTAAACCATTCCATAGCCCTATACTACGTGAATGAATACATTGCTAAAATTTTACAAAAAGGTTTTGTTCCCCCCAACGCCTTTCTTTATCTTAATTAACATGGATTATGCAAAACGGTGCAGACATATACCTATATTTTATATATATATTTTATCCCATCTATAGAAGAGCCAATAATAAAACCATAACAAGTAATCAATTAACTAATATAAATTGCAGATTTGATACTAATATTTATCAAGCGGATAAAAACACAAATACAAATCAAAACAAGAAAAAATATTGGTGACTCGCCGAATAATTTCCATCAAGTTTTTTTTTCATTTTAATCCTTCACATATGTACACTCTTAATGCCAAATAATAAAGTGAGATTTTTTCGACTTTTTGTACCATATGTACCAAATATCATCGACGTAGATAAAAAAAATGCCCAAAATATGCCGATTTAAATTTTTGGGTTATATTGGAGGTGCCACGCCCCTTTGTCCACTCACAAATTCATGTAGTCAAGAATTTATTATTCGTATCGTAGAATATCCTATTGTGAAAATTTAATGATCCAGTAGTTAATTGCGATTTTCACTTTTCCTAAAAAGGAGCGTTGTCCCGCCCACTTTCCTTCTGGTACGTATTTCTAATTGTGCCAATACCATATATACCAAATATCATCCACATAGCTCAAAAATGCCCAAAATATGGCGATTTAAATTTTTGGGTTATATTGGCGGTGCCACGCCCCTTTGTCCACTCACAACTTCATGTAGTCAAGAATTTATTATTCGTATCGTAGAATATCCTATTGTGAAAATTTATTGATCCAGTAGTTAATTGCGATTTTCACTTTTCCTAAAAAGGAGCGTTGTCCCGCCCACTTTCCTTCTGGTACGTATTTCTAATTGTGCCAATACCATATATACCAAATATCATCCACATAGCTCAAAAATGCCCAAAATATGGCGATTTAAATTTTTGGGTTATATGGGCGGTGCCACTCCCATTTGTCTAATCAAAACTTCATACAGCCTATTATTTCTTCACAGTCACAGTAACATGCTGTGAAAATTTCAGGAATTTCGGTCCAAGGGTTTGGCCTCCTATTAATCACAAACATACGTGTTAATTTTTTAATTTATTGGTGGTCACTCCTCCGCATTTTTTAAAGTTAAGGGAAGAGTTTATCCACTTTAGTAGGTTTTAAAACGTAAACAAAATTTTAGTTATTTGTAAATAAATAAATAGCCAATAGAGAATCTAGATTCTGCTAGAATTTTTAAGTCTATAAAATGATACAAATAAAATAGCTGAATGAATAAAACTACCATAAATTGTTACAAATATATTTATTACTCGGAGTTTATTTGTCGAGTTGTTTGCAATAAGCAAACGAGTACTCGTATATGTATGTATGTAATAAATAGTTTTCTTATATTTTTAACATAAATTCAAGTTGAATTTTATTTATTACAAAAATTAAAAGTTGTATCATTCGGAAACAGAAACATAATTTAATTTTAGAATAATAGCAAAATAAAACACCGACGACTTGTAACATCAATCAACAAAGTGTCGCTGTAACAAGAAACTCATTAAACGTTACATGTACAAAAGAATATAAAACTAAATGAAGGAGGCGTGATGTTTTGGAGAAGAAACAAGTAACGAAGTATAGTCGGTCAAGTCTGACCGTGTAATACCCTACTCCCAGTATATGTGTAAAAACACTTTTTCAAAAATGTGCGCTATATGGGAGCTATGATCTATTATGGACCGATCATTAAAAAATTTCGCATGACTTCTGTGCATATAAATATTTTTTTGTTAAATTTTATCTCAATGTAAACGACCGTTATAAAATTAGGTTTCATGACATCTGTATATGTGAAACTTACCTGTGTTGAATATTATTTCGATAGGTAAGTGATTTTTGGCAATGGGCCTTATATGACAATGGGACAATTATGGACCGATATGCACAAAATTTGTAAATGCGATTAGCCTTCATACAACTTATACAACTTATTTTTAGCGAGATTTGTTTGAATATGTATATGCATAAATCAAATATTAATGACCGATAAACCACTATTTCAAACCCAACCGTCCTAGTGCCGTAAAAATATAAAAATACCAAATTTTATGGCAATATCTTCAAAAGCTAGACGAACGGAAGGGCGGACATCGTTAAATCGATGCAGAAAGTGAATCTGAGGCAATCGGTATAATTTAAAGTGGGTGTTGGGCTAATATTTATGGAACTTACAAACATTACCACAAATCCAATAAAGCAGCCCCACTATGGTGGTGTAGGGTATAAAAACAAATAAGTTTAGTAAATTATGATGGAAGAATAAATAGACATAAATAGCATGCTAACAACAACAACAACAACAGCAGCAGCAATAAATATTTGTATATACATACATATTTATGTATGTAAGTATGTATGTATATATTAAATTAGAGCTGAACTTAAAATTACTTGGATTTGAATGGGTTTACTTTTGTTCTTAATATCTAAAACATTAGGATAATATAAAACTCGTTGGAGCAAAATAAGCATTGATCAGTTATGTTTATACATACCACCAAGGTGGATTAGGATTAAGTTTGTCATTCCGTTTGTAACACATCAAAATATTGAAATAAATAACTCTGAGAAGAAATTTTAACTTTTTCGAATAATTCGATTACATACGAGTAGGTACCTACCAATATTTAATATTATTATGCTTTTTATTTAAGAATATTATTTTAAAATAATAAAAAACTAAAATAAGAAAAAGTAATTTTTAAAAAATACCACACGACCAAGGGCAGTTTTAATGTACATAGTACTACATACATACGTACATATCTAAATACATATACCCAGCGGGAAAAAGATGCCGTCAAGAGGTCTTCCAAAAGGCCTTATATTTCAGTCACAAATCGTTCCATTTCATTGAGGAAAGTAAAACAGCTTTTAAATAAATGAAGGTTTTTAAAATAATTTAAAAAATTACATGTATTTAAAGGACTGTTTCATAAAAGACTAAATTTATAGGCGTTCTCCTAATTCATTTTTATTACTTGTATAACAAACTGAGCAAAATAATGTTTGTAAATGTGTAAACAAGTCTTCTTAAGGCCTGCAAATGGAAGCACTTGCAAATTTTCCTGCTGGGTATCTATTTGTAAGTGTATGTAAATGCATGTGTATTGAAATGTTTATGTACCTAAATGTGTGTTTATTAACAATATTAAAAATACAAATAAAACAAAACCACGATTACGAACTTTACTTCACATGGCAAAAGAAAAGAGAAACTCTTTAAAAGTTTGACGTTTAACACATACAAAACGAAAACTTTATACCTATTTGCATTTATTTTAGTAAATATGTAGATATGTATGGATGTATAGAAAATATGTATTTCGATAGTGGCGAACTTATGCTTAAAGGTGCACATAAGATTGCTACAAAAATTTGCAAAAACTGAAAACAATATTTACTATATAAGTATGTAGGTATTCACTTTCGTATTTAGCTACAACGGAATAGTAATCTAAACAGAATTAATGTAAATGCGTGTAAAGGAGAATACATCAACACAATTTACTAATTTTGGGAATTTTTATGGTCAACTAGCTGCTTGCATCATAAGTTGCAAAGTGGCAGCTAAATTTATCATTTAAAAAATATTTTTGTCTAGAATAAAAATAATTAATTATTTTTTGTTTTAGAAGATGATATCTCATATTTCAATATCTACCTGAGATCTCAATTTTATTTTACCCTTTAAATTGCTACCAATAAATTATGCTACAAATAATTATGGTACAAAAAATAACAACTATAGATCGTAAAAGTCTTTTAAGAACCTAAAATCTAATTTCCATATGTAGGTAGGTACCAACTTTTCCTAGTTTCAATATGAAGCGGTATTCGGCTGTAAAGCAATGTCAAAAGTTGGTTATTATCTGTAATAATACATTCACCAAACCGCTAATGGTAGACATACTTTATGTATAGCGCTAATCCCTTGTGTATCGAAATATTTAAATTCATAATAAAGTTAAAAAAATATTATTAAAATCTAAAAGGAAAAGGTTCAACACTTAGAACAATTAACAATGGGAATTACATACGTATGTATATGGAAATATTAAATTGTACTTACAATTTCAATTTGTTATAAATACACATTTGAAATTTTTGAATTTCGAAAACGTGACAAGTTTATTAGACAAGATAATCTTCAAAAAAAAAAAATAAATAATAATAATATAATTCAGCTATGTTTAATAGATATATGATTTATCTTGATACTAATATTTTTGAAAAATGAGCAATAAGGGCCTCATATGGTGACTGTAACTACACAGTAACTAAAAATGTAAAATGCAAAATAAATGCTAAAAAATATGTAATATCTAAAATAGGTACTTGAACGATTTTTTAAAACTTAAACAACAATAGAGTAGAATTTTACCTTCTTATACCCTACATCAACATAATGAAGAGGATATACTGGATTTTTATTGATGTTTTCAACACTCAAAAATATTAGTCTAACACCCTGCATATGTATACCAATAGCCTCAGAATCACTTTCTGAGTCGATTTAACAATGTCCGGCCGTCTGGCTGGCTGACCATTGACCATAGCCCAAATATAAGGCCCACTTCCGAAAATCTAATTTATGAGCATAAATTTCTTGAAAACGTATCTCATATGTGTTATATACAAAAAACTTAGCCAAATTTTATGAAGACCGGTCGATAATTAGTCATAATTCCCATAAAAGACCCCCTTTGGAAAATCACTTTAACATGCATTAATCTTATAAAACTATTGATGTCTATCCAGATAAAATATAAAGCTTTAAGTTTTTAACAAATTTTAAAAACAATATTCAAATATGTATGTATGTATGTATGTAGGTACATATGTACCTATCTAGGTATAAGGGACTTTTTTTAATTATGATTTAAAGAGTTTTACGACTTAACATTTTGGTGTTTCATAAATACATATGTATGTCATTGAAATTTCTGATAAAAATCGAAATAAAATTTAGCAGAATTCACAACAAATCTTTGTAAGTTCATATTTGCGTAGGTTCACCTGTAGTGTTACCAATGTGTTTAAAACTGTGACCAGATAATATTTTTATATTGCAACTCTTTCTCTATTGATGTTCCCAGTTTTAAAGTAATTTAACCAGTTAATTTATTGCCATAATGTTAACACACTTATTTCAAATATTCATACATACATATAAAAAAATATTGCATATTTTCCAAAAATATTACATTTCGCCTTTAAACATTTTTCCTTCGGTGTGTTAAATTAGTTTTTTTTTATTAAGGTAGGTACCTACTTAACAAGCAGCAAATTTACGTGCGAACTTCCACTAATGAAATTTATTGTCCCCCACTCAAAACATTATTCAATTACCCACTTGTAACATAAATCAACAATAACAGGCCTCTTTTTTGTCTTATTTGTTTTGTTTATTGTTGAGTTCTTCTGTTTATTATTTTTAAAATAAACAAAAACTCCATACCAACCTGCCTTAAACGGCTGCTCCTAAACTGAGTGATTTTCGAGACGCCATACTTATTTATTCAGTTACTGGCCAGTGAGTATAAAACGAAGAGAAATTGAATTGAATTCAATTAACACAGCGCCGCAATTGGTAGTGGCTGCCATATTGCATTAAAAATCCCAACCCCCTTTAATGGAATTATCAGCTGAAACGGGCGGAGCTACCAAAAACTTGTTTATACACATTCATGTTCGTATAACCCCCGGTATAAACAGTTTTCAATAGAGCTCATGAGAGATGAGTTGGGTGAGTGTTTTGTTGTTCTCTGCTTAAACTTATCACTTGTTCGCCAGGCTTACACGCACTCACGCACACCTGTCGCAAAGATTTAACGATCTTTCGTTGGTTAAACGATCAATATTATCACTCATACACACTCAACCTAAAGAGAGAAAGAGCGCCAACGCCAGCATGAGAAAGCGAGCCAACTCCATATTTCACTAACTCAACTGCAGTGGCTTATAAATGGGAGTGAAGAGTCTGACAAGCAGTTTGAGTGACCATGCGGCCAAAACCTGTAACCGGTATTCGGCCCACCTGATTGCGTTAATGAATGAATGAACGAACATTTTCACCGGTAGACAACTCACACCGTTGTCTAAACAAAACAACTTCTGTAGTTTATTAGCGGCCTTAATACAGCGTGGTCGTATGCAATAATTCTTTCGTAACGTCCAAACCATTGTGTTGATGGTCGGTCTCGCCAAAAACCTCGTTGTGTGCCTTTTCCTTAACCCATTGACGAACTTAAAATAAAACAACTGACTGACTGACTAACTGACTGGTGCTTATTCATTATCGTAATTATAAACAAATAAAAAAAAACGGTTAAAAGCAAAAAACGTAAAGAAAGAACAAGTAATACAAATATTGCAAGTTACGTAAACTTTTATCCGTGAATGATTTTTTATTATTGCTGGATTAAAAAGTGGTTTTTAAATGAAACTCGAAAGTGTGTTCCACAATTGTTCAATACAGAGTTAAAAAATTATTAAGAATTATAAAAAAGTGTCAAAAAGAACACAGTGTACAGTTAACAATATTGTTAACATTTTATATAATTGGTGAATCTTAATTTATAATAAATACTCGTAAATATATATTTTACAAGACAAACAACAACATTTTCACGATCCGACGGTGAAATATAAATTTGAATACTTCTGGATATTACTCATAATTTTGTTGAAATTGTGGTGAATAGCAACATTCTTATTGGATTTCATTCACATTAAAGTGGTAAGTAGAGTCGAACAACTTTTTCTTTAGTTGGTCGAGCGCTGAATTGAAGAGAGTTCAATGAAAGAGATATTGTAGATCGTATTTATAAATTCAATTGAAATTTAATGGTGTATTCAAAACAACACAATAGTTTGATTAGAAGAAAATATTAGAAGTGATTTTTAACTCCTTTCTAGTAGCTTTTGTGGATCAATAATTGTCCTGAAAAACAAATTAGCTTTTTTCACCGTTCGAATCGTCTGAAAATGGGTTCGAAATGGTTTGACTAATTAATAAAAATGGAATTTGGCAAATTTGATTTGCCATGACTGCGATGGCTTTTAAAGTTCTAAATGAGCGATCGGATTTCAAAAGTCACCAATATTCAAAAACAATTTAACACACAATACAAATGTTTTATCGGACCAAAAGTTTCTTACATTGAACTGTTGGATTTAAATCTGGACCTTTGAGCAGTACGACGTTTAAATGATGTTTAATAACATAACACATCAGTTGTAGATAAAAAGTGAAACTAATCAAACTAAAAAAATAAAGTGTATACGTCACACAGAGAAAAAATATAGTTGTATCTACATGTTTACCACAACCATTTTAGAATTTTTATAAATTTGTTAACAATCTACCATATCTATATTATAATTATTTATATGACTTCGGATGTCATAATATGATAATGTTGCGATTGGTATGATTATAGCAATCATATATACGATTGTAGTAATTATGTATCATAATTATCTATCATAATCGAAGAGCAACAGATTATGATATAAAGATTTTTCATAAACATGATTGCCACAAACATGGTATATGTACATGCATAATTACAGTGACCATAATATTGTTACACAAAATTGTAAAAATTTTGAAATGGTTGTGATATACATGTCGGAAATGACTAGTGAATTATATTTATCTCTACATAAATAAGTTTTATTTCTTTAGACACAAGTTAGTTTCACTAATTTTGTTTATGCAGACTAAAGTTTTGAATTATTCATCTTTTAACAATTCTAATTCTGTAAATGAAAAATTAACTGACCTTAATTATAAGTTTCGAACATGGCCTCATGTTTGAAAAAATTTGTATTGAATAAATTCAAATTTAAAAAGATGATTTGGTATTATTCATAAAAATTACTTACTTTTTAAAACGTTCAATTTTTTAAAATGAAACTCTTTCTTAATCATTGATTCAACATTTCCACAAAATTTTGATTGAAAATTTAACAACTTATGATTGTAATGACACAAGTTTGAGAAAACATTTGGCACTTAAAAATTAAGTTTTTTTGACGGGATCTTTAATAAATTTGAAAAACAAAAAAGATAAGTTTTGTTTGCAGTAGATAAATTTTACCTTCTTCCAAAAATGTCTCTTATTGCACAATAAGTAATTCAAATCATTATCAGTTAAATTAAATGCAAAGTAAATGTGTAATGTGAAAATGTATGCAGAAAACCGATAGATAAAATATAAATATTTTTTTATAAATATACCTACCTATTTAGAAAAATATTTAAGCCATAATTCGATAGGATATTTCAAGATACAATAATCAACTTATCATATCTATATAGGTTTCGTTCTTGTACCAAAACTATGGTATGTGTCAAATTATTCAGTCGATAGATAGACTGGCAGATAACATTAATGAAATATTTCTAGTTTTCGTAAAATTTTGGAATGTTTTTCCTGATAACTTTAAGCCGACTTAGGCCATTAGCGAAATGCTCATTAGAATTGCTTATCTCCGCAACAATACATTTAAATAATAAACAGGGAGTTTAAAAATTATTTATTTTAATTTTTTTCAACAATTGCAATTCAACTTACGTCAAGATTTAAGATTTAAATTGCTACAAATTCTATTTTAAATAGGTTTATTGAATATAAATGACTGATACACACTATATATTGTAAAGTTTTTTGCAGAAAATTTCACAGGCATTCTTAATTACGATCTAAAAAAAACATTTATTTCTCTCTAAATTTATTTTTACCATTTATCCAATGGGATATTAACTCATTATTTTAACACGGTGATATAATTGGATGCTATTATTTATCACAAACGCTTATAAATAGGAGGTTTTGTTAGTCATTACTTTGTTATCACTTAAATTACTTGTTAGTTACATGACTACATATAATAAAAATGTCGTGTTAGTTACTAGCCTAAGACAGAAATGTAAAGTTTGGACAAATGCATTAATTATTCTACCTAAATGAGTATTAAATGGAACTAAGTAATTGCATGGCAGATTATAAAGCAGTCGTTACTATAATGATTCTTAGTAATGCAATGTATGTATATGCAGTTGTCAAGGATATACAATTCATTTACATAATATTAATTACAATACATTTACATACATATACCTAATATCTTTTAGTTAAGAAACATTACAGTCGCCTAAAGATTCATATAGCAAGTGTAACAAATGTAAAGACAAAATTAATATACCTTCCACCAACAAATAATATAAGTTTACCCAACATTAAGGTATACATAAATATTTAAAAGTAAAAAATAATCTTTTAAAAAGTGGTTTCATACATATATATGTATGTATATCATTGGTCTCATGTAGAAAGGCCCTAACTCGCTATTTTTTCGAAATTTGTTTTTTTTGCGATTCCAATGCATTTAACGCAAATACACCTCCTCACAAAAATTTATTGCAATAGTGTAAAAAATAAAGCTTTTATAAGCAGTTGTACAAAAAAAGTTACATGTTGAATATTACAGTTTCTATTATGTTTTTACCTTCTCCTGTAAAGTTTCAAATATGCGAGTTAGGGCCTTTCTACATGAGACCATCAATATGTAGTTATATTCTTTGATACACTTACATTCAGAGTGATATTATAAATTTGAAAATTTCCAAACAAAATGAAAAAGATTTGCCGATCAATAATACAATGATGATAATAAATACAGTAATAAGATCTTTTGATAATAAATTACAAATATGAATGTGCCCAAGAATATGTATGTATGTATGTATATGTATGTATGTATATGCTCTTGTGATGTGATTAGCATAAATTTAATTTGAATTTATTATAAATTCAAATTTCGTTTAAATATAGCTGCAAGAATGTGTGTTTTACTTACGTTTGTTGATTTGTTTATCAGTATGTACTCGTATGTGTGTATTGATGGTAATCGAAATTAAAATATTTGTAGATTGTCTAGAAAAAAGAAAAGATTTTGAAATAATTTGTCAGATTCTTCTTATAATACTGAAAAATGTTCTTGGCTTAATTGAATACATTTTTAATTAGTTTCTGTTTTCAGAACATGAGAAATTCTGATACAGAGGGTAGGAGAAGATGAATGTTGATTCGACTTTTCATCAATTCATACAACCATTCGCTGGCGTTGTTGTTTATCTATTTGCGAAGAATACATATTTTCATCAATCATCAAAAGGTAGCGAAACCATAGAAATATTAATTGGGGAATGTCATACTAATATTTCTGTTTCAAAAAATACATAACAAAACAGTCGAAAAACATTTAATTGAATAAAGTTTCTATGTTGTACAAGTTAGTTATGTGATTTCGAAATAGAATTCCAGATTTTAAAATATCTACAGAATATTGAAACTGATAAAACTGTGTACAAATAGCAGCACTTCATGTACTTTGAATGGTTTTTGTTTAATTTTACAATCCATTATTGTTTGTAACTTCCATTTCATTAATTATTAATTCGTGTCTTTAATACATTGTATGTACAATATTATTTAGATATACCTACTAAATATTACAAGATATGTACATAGTCAAAGGCATTCGAACTGTAACATCCATTAGATACGTATTGTGATAGATAATTATGAGCATTTGTTATGAAATCAAATCAATTCGAATCGAATCGAAACAAACACAAATTGTCACCTCAATAAACAGTACAAACAAAGATCAGATAAAAATTCTGGTACTCCAATGAAAAACAAAACATAACATTAGAACATATTACTTACATACATACATATACGAGTACTCGTATATGTATTTCTATTCTCACCTCATATACAAAGATACGAGAAATCAAAACATCAAACTCAACCAAAATCGAATCAAAACATACAATTAATCAAATATTTATTACCAAATTAAAAGATACTCACGTATCGAGTCTAATTTTAAGTATTGTACAACAACAGTAACAAAACTATTACAACAAATACATCGTCAGTATCAATAAATTGAAAAGCATTCGTAAAAATGTTCAATTTTGAGTTTCAATTTAATTTGTCTTGTACTTGTACATACATGTACATGTAAGGTATGTTTCGTTTTCTTTTTATCTATTTTTTCTATTTCTCATCTCTATTTTGATGTTTTATGTCAACCGAAAAAATGTTTATTGTAGTGACATTAATAATTTGTATTCACCCCCTACAACAAAAACAAAACAATGATGTTTTACCACTGAAGTTTGGAAAATATTGGTAACTGAATACAAAGTAGCATAAAACAAACTTTCAATCAAGATTCAAGTGGTAATAACTAAAATGTCTCTTTATCAAGAAAAAATTTCTAAAAATAATGGCAAGCTGGTCGGTCCATAATAATATTAGATTTTATATCAAAAAGAATAAAATTTCCCAAATGTTTGTTAAACACTAAACATTTTGAAATTGCTATTCTCTATATTGGCAGGTAAATGGTGAATTTCTTATATTTATTTCCAGTAATAAACCTTACACTTTGAAATTGGGTTATAGGTTGTACAAGGTGGCGCAAAAGTAATCCTCCTATCAGAAAATGCTATAAATTTTGCGAGGCCCTAATGTCAGTTCTGTTTTGACATTATGTGTAGTAAACACATGCGAAATACACGTTAATAAACAATGTTACGCTACACTGCTCCAGAACGCGGAATATTGCTGACTATTTATTTGACCTATAATCGGTTGGTGACAGCCAAAAAACATCGGAAGTTTACTTTTGCGCCACCTTGTACATAATTAGGAATGTAATTTGATGAAATTTGCAAAACACTTACTAGGTTAATTGACCAACCTAACCTAACAACAGAAAATTTATTGAAATATATTGATGGTTTTATGTAGTTACTAGAGTATTCAAAAAAAAAAAAAGACTTTTTTAGAAAACCGGTTTTGGGGTTATTCGAAAAATTGTATTTTCTCAAACACCGGTTTCGAATACGGTTTTAACTAAGAAAACAGTTAACCGGATTTTCCATTATATGTTGTTTTCTTTATTTTACTATGCATTTGTGATATATTTTTACGAATGAAACATTAAAAGGAAAACAATTGCAAAATAGTTAATACGAACATTTCACATTAATCAAAACTATTTCTTAATTAACAATTAAACAGTCGACCAAATAGCTTTAGATCTACTACATAATAGTAAAATATGTCAAAAGTATTTCCAAAATTAAGACTTTTTGGAAACCTCAAAGAACATTTAAATATTCTTTAAAAAACGTCGCAAATATGATCTAATCAATTGGAATCGGTCTTTTAATCGAAAACTTTTAATTTTTTTTACAAACAGGCTCCGTTCAATTGTATATTTGCAAGTTTTTACAAACATATTTTAATGTTATCAACTTTTTTCAAAAAGCAGTTAAAACAAGTACTAATACATATTCAGAAAAATTTAATATTTTTGTTGAAAAAAATTTAAAAAAAGTTCTTAATTATAACAAGTAAGAGTGCTATACTCGGCTATGCCGAATCTTATATACCCTTCACCTTTGTTGTGGATGCATAATTAATTATATTATCCGGGTTGTCCCGGATTTTTGCTCATATCTCCGTTATTTATGGATGGATTTTGCTGATTTTATATAGCAAACTTCTCGGAAGCATGTCTGACAAAATTATAGAAGATTTGGATCCCGAAGATATCTGGGGACTTCAGAAAATTGATTTCAACAGACAGACAGACGGACATGGCTTAATAGACTCCGCTATCTATAAGGATCCTGAATATATATACTTTAGAGGATCGGAAAATTATATTGTGGAAATTACAAACGGAATGACAAACTTATATATACGATTCTCATGATGGTGAAGGGTATAAAAACCGGTTTACCCATCCCAAAAACCGTATAATTCGAAAATATATGGAAATAACCGGTTAACCGGCACCCGGTTACGGTTACGGTTTTTGGAAACTCTCGATTTTCACATAAACAAAACGGAATGTAGCTAGGTATAGATTGAAAAAAATTTTGATGGTCAGTCGGTCGAACATAAGAAAACAATTGCTTTGCATAATTTTTTAAGAAAATACTCAACAAAGAAACACATTTTTTATTTGAAATAATGCAAAAATAATAAATTATTAATAATTTTCTGTAAAACAACTGGTTCTATTTATTGTATCTCTGAATTTAAATTATTTCGTATCGGTTTGATTGGAGTATATATGTAAATATTAACAGAGAATAAATTAAGATATTTTTAATAAATTAACGTTCGTTTCTCAACTTGTTTAATACTCGTATATAGAATTTCATGGAGGCTGACTTATATATTTTCACATGCTACGGTTTTTATTCGTTTAATCTAAATACCAAAATAGTATGTTTAACCAAAATGTAGGTAATATTATTCTTTAATTGCAACACGAGTAATACCTAAATTCGTATGCTAAAACACAATTTTTGTGAACTTTAAGTTTCAATATCTCACAGTGGGCATCTGATTTATGTATGTTGACCTAAAGTGCCTTATTTAGAACATTAGTATGAAGGCATATTTCAAAACTTGATTCGAGTGAAATATAAATCATTTGTTGTTCTTTTAATGCCAGAAATGTGTTATTTGAGGTAATAATAATACAACAAGAGATTATTGCCACATTTCAAAGATGTCAAGAAACTATCAAGAAACATAAATTTCTATTTAATAAAGTAGTGACTGAATCTAGATGAAAAATAGAAATAAGAATTAGCGATAACATATCACAAAAATAAAATAAAGTTCCACTTAAAATAAATCTATCACCTGACGAGTTTGAATACTGCTACCAGATCTCCTAACATGTCATACATGTAATAAGTATTAGAAATCCATTTCCAAATAGCATATATTTTTATCAATTATTTATTAACTGATTCAATCGGAAACCTCAATACGCTTATTATAACTATTTATTTAGTATTCTTATAAATTTGAAGGTAATAAATTAATTTTGGTTTTCTATTTATGTAATTAAATAATTAAACTCGTTTCATTTATTATTGAATTGGTGTCATAATTCAATTAGTATATTAATTATCAATCAGTATTTTCCATAAACAATTTTATCTATTTCATTATTTTTTGTTGGAAAACTTCAACAAAAGCAATGAAATGATAAGTGTGTATGTTAATAATGGTTGTGTTTAAAACTTGTTCAATAAATATTTAAACACACAAATATTTATTTAGTTGATTGCTCGATTATAAATTATCTATTCTATTTATATTTTTCTATTTGCTTAACTTGTATACTAAACAAATAAAAGTTTCAAAAGCGTATCAAGATTTAAGATTAGAATTCGGTGTAGATTTATTTTAATAGCTTCTGTTTTGTTTTTTAAATTAAAGGAAATGAAAAATAATTTAATTTCCTTTAATGAAGCTACAATATAAATCGAAATTATTAAATGTATAATACAATAAATATATACACACATATACATACATACATGTACAGGGTGGCGCAAAAGTAATCCTTCTATCAGGAAAATTCTATAAATTTTGCGATTGGCCCCTAATGTCAGGACTTTATATGGGGGCCACGGTCATATATGGACCAATTAACATGAAATTTGGTTCGACGATTGTTTGTGTTAAACTTTTACTTAATAATCATTTTTCTAACCTCACACCCTAATAAGTATGAAGTAGATGTTCTTGCACCACTTGGTAATTCGGATCATTGCACCATTTCCGCCTCCTTTTCGCTCTCCGAACTTCGTAACGTTTCAATACCAGCTACGAAACGTTCAACTTTTGTATACGAAAAAACTCGTTGGGCTGAGCTCAAGGAATTCTTCCGGCATTTTAATTGGAAACTTTGTTTCTTAGACAATAATGTCAATGCCATGGCAAATATGGTCGAAAATATAATTATAATGGGGATGAAAAAATTCATACCATCAAAGAAAATTTCGATTAAATCTAAAGAAACATCTTGGTTTAATCAGAAGTGCAAAATTGCAATCAGATCCTGAGAATTCAGAATTTGGCGAAGTAATAAAAACGCTGAAACTGATTCGCTACGCAAACGAGCGAGGTCTTCGTGTACCAAAGTGCTGAGGCGTGAAAAAGCTCTACACGAGCAACGCCTCCGTGCAAAGTTCTTACTGCTCCCCGGGGCAGTAAAAACTTGTGGTCATTCGTTAAAAGAATAAAGGATAATGCTAGTTCTTCAATTCCTACTCTTTTAAAAAATGACCAACCATTCACAAACCCGGTTGACAAAGCTAGCCTTTTGGCTAAATTATTTGCAAATAATTCAAATTTACCGGAAAGCAATCAACCACTGCCCGTGCTCGAAAGAGTATCAGTAACTATGTCAAATATATTCTTCCGCACGCGAGTTAAAAGGGTTTTTGCGGATCTTAACATAAATAAGTCTCCTGGGCCAGATGGTATACCAGCACTGGTATTGAAGCAGTGTTCTTCGACGCTAGCTCGTCCATTAGCTAACCTTTTCAGCACCTTATACCGTGCCGGTGAATATTCCATGTGTTGGAATGTTGCTAATGTAACGCAAATTCCTAAAAAGGGAGAGGCTACAAACCTTGAAAATTACCACCCAATTGCAATCTGTTCTGCACTTTCCAAAGTCATGGAAAGTATGGTAAATTACCATCTTGTGAAATATCTAGAGTCAAACAATTTACTTAGCGACCGCCAGTACGGCTTCCGCAGAGGACGCTCTACGGGTGACGTATTGGCCTTCCTATCGGAAAAATGGTGTCGTACTATACATCGTTTTGGCGAAAGTAAAGTGGTGGCTCAAGATATTTCTAAGGCGTTCGACAGAGTCTGGCATGGTGCTCTCTTATCGAAACTCTTTGCTTTTGGTGTCGGTGATAACTTCTCTCGATTTATATCGAGTTTCCTCAGAAATCGCACTATACGAGTTGTTATAGATGGGATCTCATCAGACGAGTTCAAGATTAATTCAGAGGTACCGAAGGGCTCTGTTCTTTCTCCCACTTTATTTCTCATCTTTATAAATGACCTTCTTTGTCAAACTTCAAACCCTATCTACTCTTTTGCAGATGATAGCAACATTTGCCATTCATACTTATTTAACCATAGACCAAACCCTTTGGAGATTGGGGAATTGAGACAAAATATGAATGATACGCTGAACCAAGATCTTGAAACAATCTCGGAATGGGGTTGTCCGAATAGAGTCGATTTTAACGCACGTAAGACTCAGTGTTGTTTATTAACGCACAAACGTACGACAGATCATGTTGCTTCATCTGTTTTTATGGGCGGTGTAAATATTAAGGAATCAGACGTCAAGTTCTAGGCATGAGAATCCAGTGTGATGCCCGCTGGACCAAACACATTTTCAAATGTCAAAAACAAGCGTTCAAGTGTCTTGGTTTTTTAAAATGGTGTAGAAAATACTTCACTCCATCTGATCTTCTTACTATTTACACCACCTATATTCGACCGAAAATAGAATACAACTCTCATGTATGAGCCGGTGCTTCGAAGTTTATTTTGGAGTTACTCGACCGCGTACAGGAGTGGACGAATATGCTTATCGGTGACAGTAGGGTATCCAACTCTATTGATTCATTGGAGCATCGTCGCAATGTGGGCTGTGTTTCACTGTTCTGTCGACACTATAATGGAATGTGTTCTGCTGAAATTAGGGAACTTGTTCCTGAAACACTCAGTCAGGGCTCATCCATTTGTGGTTGACTGGATAGTGGATCGCACAACACACTAAAGGGAAAATTCGTTCTTTAGCCGTACTGTCCGTATGTGGAACAAACTCCCAGCAGAAGTATTCCCTGCCACTTTCAATATAGGAAAATTCAAGTCAAATGTTGACAAACACTACTCCCTCTATCCTCCCTCCCTTAACCTATTTTCCTAGTTCCAACACAATGCAGTGCATAAGTAGGGGTCATCCCCTGAGTGCTGGTCCAAAAAAAAAAACATTGCGAATAAAGAATCATTATTCTAATCATTAGTCTAAAGACTGTGAATTTAGCCATAAGTAATTTTCAGAAATTAATTTTGCACGACGCTTAATGTACAACTTATTTGTGTCGAAATTTGTTTGGATATTCACATAAATCATACATTCATGACCGGTAAATTCTTATTTCGGGCAGATATTTGCATGGGGCTAGGTGCAAAAATAGACCGATTCGAAGCAATTTCAGTCCCAAACGTCCTTGGTCCGAAAAAATATCATGTACCAAATTTCATAAAAATATCTTCAAAATTACGACCTGTACTCTGCGCACAAGCTTTACATGGGCAGCCCGCCAGCCAGCCAAACGGACGGACGGACATCGTTAAATCGACTTTAACATCAGCTCAAATCCAGTATACCCTCACCATTATGGTGGTGTAGGGTGTACTAAGAAAAATACGGACCAAAATACTATAAATATCAAATCATGTGTTTTTAAATTATATCAAAACGAGAAACAACAAAGTTAGTACTGCGTAAGTGAATGTACGTACATACATACATATAATGTGATAGGATTAACTAACCAAATATCTAAGTGTAGAATAGATATTAACTACCTTGTCGTACATTCAGCTAACTTTAAATTAACTTAAAGCTAACTATTTCTCAAGTAGTGGTGGTTGACACTTGGATTACTTTTATATGCAATTAACTAACTATTTTAACATTGCGATGTCCTAGGAAGTAGACAATTTTCCGACTTTCTACTTAATAAATTGTAATAATAACCCTAAATAAATTAAATCTTTTGTGCGTTTTGGAGCTATTTGGTTGTCAATCGACATTGTTCTCTAAATACTTTAAAATGTCATATTAAAAATTTTTAAAAATAGTTTGTCAATGTACATTTTGCATTGCGTATTAGCTGGATTTAAGTCAGTCTATACAAGCTAACTTAAAGTTGATTTTTTTTAGTTAGCTCCTCATTTGACGGCAGGGTACTGATACAACCGGTGTTGCCAGGATAACATGATAGTTATGAAATAGCGATACAATACACTTTTTCTGATTTCTTAAAAAAAATTGTATATTTTAAACGAATCTTTAAACATTATTAAATAGTAAATTTTAAAGACATCTAAAAAGTTTGTTGTTTAACTAATTTTCAATTGGTTTCTGACACTGAATTTTGTCATTCTTTAAGCTTAGAATTTTGCAGTGATTAGTTGCAGATACTAAAGAATAAAAATCGAATTGAAATCGAAACTAGGAGAACATCTTTTTAAAGAACATCGATTATTTAATAATGAATTTAACTTTAATTCGATTTCTTTCCACAGTTTTTATAGTACTAAATAGCCTTTGAATCTCTGCATTAATGAAGTTAGAGTGATATATCAGACTGTGCCGAATATTTAATACCCTCCACCTAAATATATATAGTTAGAAATACAAAAACTACTTTTTTATTCAGTCTTGGCGCAAATGTTCAAATTTTGTCTAATTTTTACCATTTATATTTGATGTAATTACCAATTCCTAACATTATTTACAGAGCTTGTCTGATAATCATAAGAGTCTTGAATGTAATTTAACATTTTATAAAAAGGGCAAGCTTTATAACCTTATAGATGAAGCTTCTTTTGGTTAAATTTGATCTCAATAACTTTATTTGTAAGAGCTGTATCGGTGGTACGTGATTTCTATAACGTTATTTACAAGAGCTTTATGTTCTGAATAAATATTTCTGATCAGTATAAAAGTTTGTTCGATGTCGATATTTATTAGACATTTTTTGTGGGTTAAGTTGTTTTCGGAAATGATACTTATATGACAGCTATGACCAATTATCTGCTGATATTCTCTATATGAGGATATTTTACGTCGAATTTCAACATAATAATAATATATTAAGGATACATATTTTTGTGTACATATATATAAATGATCTATGTAAAGTTTTGAGTCGGTAGCGATATTTATAAGATATATATAAAGATTAATGTCTTTTTCGGATGTGGTCTTTATAGAGGAGCTATGACTAATTATGAGCCGACCATCACAAAATTTAGTACAACAATTTATACACCTCTAGAGATATTTATACTAGATTTATACGTATTTAAGTGAATTTTGGAAATGGACTTTATATGGAGTCTATGCTCAAACTCGGACCGAACTAAACAGAATTTCGTTTTATGATTTCTTTTACATGAAACTTATTTTTGCTGAAGTTTTTATTGTATAATATTTGTCCAACACACACCTTAAAGTATATCGGTCGACTCAGAATTACTTGTTCTTATTTGTATATTTTTGCTATTTTTAGTGAATTCTCAACATATACAAAATAAATGTTTCGAAGTAGTATTTCGAAATATTTGCTGGTAATTTTTGCCTCAATTGTTCTATTGATATTTCACACGTGATATACGAGTATTGTTAAAATTTATATGAAAACTGTGCAAATGATATTAACAAATTTTTAGGTGGGGATGATAATGAGTTAATATTTAAGTTTAAAGTTTAGTATCACTTTGGTAAATGGTTCTTGAAATGTTTACAATTTTAAAAACGAATGATGAAAATAAAAAATATTCTTTAAAATTTAAAAATAGGCTATAAAAAAGTCAGAAGCTAAAACATAAATTTCGAGGCTAAAATGCAAGTAAAAGGCTTATGTCTAGCATCAAGAGGGCCTAACCGTCAACACTGGATACATCTGATAGCAACAGCTAAAATGTATAAATACTCGTATGTAGAAAATCGTACACTACACTAAGAAAATTGACAATTAGCACATATCAAATTTAAAAATAAAAACAATTTACTGAGTGAAAAATTTAATTGTTTTGACTTATAACTTAATTCTTGGGAAGCACCTTTAAGAAACTAGCAAACATTTTCATCCCCTTCTAATATTACTTATTGAGGTTGAGATACTTGATATAATACTTCGTCGAGCTCCAAAACTGTTACTCAAATCTAATTATTTTTTCAGTTTGTGCAAACGAATTTTATGGCGTACAGAAAATCTTTGCGTTATTAAACATTTTCCTAACCACTGTTTAAACTTTAAAGGAAAATGTAGAAAAAAGTTATTAAGTTTTGGGAAATTTTATTGTGTAATATATCCGCGACATGAATTTTTGTCCAACTATGATAAAGTTTACATATTCTTAAGTATATGTCATCAAATAAGGTAAATTTATTTACAGCATTTTCAAAACTCCAATTTATAACTTTTCAAAATTATGTTAAAGAAATTTTAAAAAATTAAGAATTTTTTTTGGATCTTTTTAAAGATATGTCTATACGGGAATAAAAGCAATTAAATTTGCTTAGTCTTAATAAAACAACTTCAATAATAAAATCTAATAAAAATGTTAAGATTTTTTAGCTACTTACTCGTATTACCGAATATCTATAAAACATATTCCATAATATCAGAACAATTGGTTTTATTTTGCCAAGTGGTAACGGGCTTTTCAAAAAAACTTTGTTTTCCAACTGGTGCATATTGAGATACATGCATTAATTGACAGTTTACTTATTCACACATCAGCTTCGACAATTGTTAAAATGATTTCAATTTTGTTTGGAAATTCACTTTGAAAGTTATGGATATGTAAAGGTCGGTCTCAATCTGGATAGAATTGCAGCACTTTCATGCTGAATGTGTCACTGTATGGTGCACTGTGTGTACTAGAAGCTTGATTGGGTAAATTTTTTAATACGGCTGGAAATGCGGTAACGGTTAATGGACCACATGATCGTGAGATGTTAACAACGAAATTTTGGACTATTATTCAGATGTGATTTTAACAGTGAATTTATTGCAAACCAAATTATCCGAGCGCATAATTTCACGGATTAGCTGTTTTATTTCGATAAATTTTATGTGGGGCTTTCTAAAAGACAGAGTCTATACAGAGCCTTAAAACTCAAAATAATTCACGTGACTAATAAAACAGATAAATTTTGACAAATGAATCAACATACGAGTACATACATATGTATATCAATACAATACAAATTTGAATGATTTGTATATATGTAAGTTCTTTGTTAACTTTGTTTTGAAAAATATTGTTCTTGTTGAAAATTTCTTTATATACATACATATGTATAAATTAAGGTGGGTTCGTTTGTGTTCAACACAAATTAGGTGTCGATGTTTCCTATTAAAAGGAAAGTTTGTTTGTGTATATTTCTCAATAAGTTTGTCTTGGCATCGGGACCAAAGTAAAATAAGGAGAATTTCTTGAGGTTTTTATGATTTTTTCAAATTTCTTTCTAAGGAAACAATAAAATTTTGGTATCTTGCGAAAGTTCTTTGAAAGCATTTTCAATTGAGTAACGGTATCTAAGATACTCAAATACATATATATATTTTAAGAACTAATTTGTATGACCAATAGAGTCCGACCAAGTATTCGGTTTCAAATTATGCCATAAATCGGCCTAATACCAATATTGGTTATGCGCAAACATTTTGACCGAATACCGAAACTTTTATAAAAGAAAAAGAAAAACATGAGTATGGGTATGGTACACATTTTAAATAAAATTAATAGAATACATAAATTCATATTTTATTGTAAAATATTTAAGAATATGATCCTTAAAAAATTTGTCCGTTTAAGATGAAAAACCCAGATTTATAGAGTGCGCAATTTATTGTTGGTATTTTAGGGCACCTTTAAATTATTTATATTTACATGTCATAAAATTAATATAAGTTTTTTTTTTAAATTAATAGAACAAGTTTCGGCTTGCTTCGGGTTAGGCTGAGTATTCGGAGTCGAATTCGGCTTGCATAAACCGGTTTTGGTCGGAATTATATAACCAATTTCAAAGGCTGCTAATTGGATTATTTTTGGAAGATACTGTTCAAATTGAATGCACTTAGCATGCCCCAAAGTGAAAATTCTACAAAATATGTTGTTCAGATGTATGTTTTTACTTTTCATATCTATTTATTTAAATTATGGTACACAAATTCAAAGAGTTTAATGTTTTAAATATGACTTGTGGGAAATGCAAAGTAAATATTTTGGGAATCATCTTGAGTCTTCAAGTGAATTTTTCAAAGCAGTCTAATGTACATACTAATATAATTTATATTTTTATCCCACATACATACATACATATGTATGTATATGTATTACATAAATACATAAAAAAATTGGATTTCTTTCTTATTTTTAATTTTTCTTTTATTGTTATTAGGATTTTGACTAGTACAACACAACGCCCAAAAATTTTAAAACAAAATCACATTATGAGTGAGTAGTTCATTATAGTAGATCAAATAAAACTACAATATTTTATTTATTTTTCATTCAAAAAATTATATGTACATATGTACAATGTACATTTTCTGAAAAAAATCTCAAAAATATTTTACACTATAAGCTTTCAAATTATGCTTGAGCACCCATGAAAATAAAAAAATAAAAAACATTTTCTGGGACACCCTAATTTACATATGTTTTGTTTAAATTTTCATTTTTTATATGAAATAAATTATTATTAGAAAACTTCAGGTTATCAAATATTTTGAATTTTTATACGAGTTTTAAGAATGCTTCGTGTCAGATAATGTCAAACATTAAAAAAAACGTGCCTACAACTATAAATTTAAACCCTTATGGCCTTATTCATAAAACTTACAACTGGTTTATAAGAGGTTTAATAAGCAAATTTTGTATGGAAATTTGCTTTATAAACCTGTTGTAAGATTTTATGAAGTTTTTATTTTTATATTAAATAAGAATTTTTCCTCTTGCGAGTATTAAACATTTTTTTAAAAAATTTTTATTCGAAGTACAAATTATATATTTGACTTGAAGTTTTTACTTCGAATAAAATTTTTGTTTTTAGATTTTAGTATCTAAATGGAGAGATCCGATAAAATAGAAGTAACTGTAAAAGCTATTTAGTTCATACCAATATTCATCCAAATACATAGTTTGATCTTTGACTATGACAATATAATAATATCTAATCTAAAATTCGATTATTAAAATTTAGTAAAAGTGTTTTATTTCCTTATAAGTCTTATGAGCTCTTTGTTTACAACTTTGTAAACTCGCAGGAGAAATTGGAACAGTTTTAGTTTTTACATTTGTTGCTACTGTCAGAAATGTCATATAATTGAGTGAATTGTATTTCTAAAATTAGAGAATCGGTTAAATTGTCAATGAATATACATAAATGCAGACAAACAAAAGTGTGTCCATATATATTTATTTTTTGAGTTGTAAAATTCTTTTTGGTATAGAAAGTAGTTGGTGATATTTTTATTTTATATTTTACCAATCGACTCAGATTCCCTTTTTGAGTTTACATGTCGGACTATGCATGTACATTCTGAATATATTTCGATAAAATATGGTACATGCGACTTCTTTTGCCCAATGACGAAGTCTATTGAAGTTGGTTGATAATTTAAACTTGCCCTCATACAAATGTCTTCACGAACTAGGATCTTATCGGTAAAAAAATTTTTAATTTATATCCCATTTCCGGAAATCACTTTATCGACCCTTATTCTTTTAGAAATTTTGGTATCCAAATAAAATTCCTTTATACCAAAGGCAGCCATCTAATTTTATAACGATCGCTCCATAATTAGTTATAGCTCCCCTATTAAACCTCAATATAAAAATCATTATATTGGGATAAAATTAACAACAAATAATTCGTATATGCACAAAAGTCATGCTAATCAATTTTATGTTGATCGGATACATAACACGTCTACCACATTTAAAAATGCTATAAAAATACCTTTTTTGGCCGTACTAGAACATATTGATCCTAGTTCAACTAAAATATTTGTGTTTGAATTAATGCTTACGAGTAAAAAATTAATATAAAGTTCAGTATTTAATAAAACCGTAGCATTTTATTAAAGAAAAACTACACATTAAGAGGGATACAAATTTTAGGATAATTTGTTACTAAAAAATTAATTATATTTTATAGAAATAATAAATAAAGTTTAGTCTAATAAAAGACTTAATGTTCTTTAAAATTACTAAATCATTTAATAAGTCATTTTATATCTGATTTGTTATACTTTTGCATTATAAAGATTTTTTTGTCTGAATTGCATTTGCTTTAATTGTATTTTTAAAAGTTTTTAGTAGGTACGTACACTTTTCTGAATTCTCTAGACAGATGTTTTTCAAGAAAATAATTTTCTTCTAACATTAAGTATATCCTAAAAATGCGGGACTCATAACAGATGATGTATCTTTTGAACACATTTGTGCTTTACTTTTTTAATTTAATAAAGTGCCGCTGAAAGACACTGAAGCTTATGAAAAATCATTTCAAAACGTTTGAAAGCAGCAGGATTCATTCAAAATATCTAGACTGTGCGACCAGACATGAAAGCGTAAGATTCCAATATGACAACGCTCGACCTGATGTTGCAATACCTGTTCAAAACTGTTTAGAAAATAGTGCTTGGAAGTTTTCATCCGACTTATAGTCTAGATCTTGCCCAATGAGAATGTTTTAAAATAAAAGCTAAAAATTTACAAAAATCAAAACGAACATTTAAAAATTACAAATTAAAAAAAAAACGATTGCAAATTAAAAAATGTAATTGTTTGTCGAAAATATTTTAGTTTAAAATGTTTTGCTTAAAAACTTAATTTCTGCTGGTGTTTCTTTTTGTGTAGTATTTTAGCAGCAATAATAACTAATTATTAAAATTTAACTACGTTAAACATTTCAACAATACTAATTTGTTGTCAAAAAAATTTAAATTTACGTTAATTTAAAATTTCCCGAATTTCCGCCCAGGAAATCCTAGCAATACCTGGACCCCACACCCTAATTGTGATGCAAAATAAGTAATAAAATATATTAACAACTAAATAAAAATTAATAAAATTCTACAGAATATCTATTATCAATTGCAAACAAATTAAATTTGTTAAAGCTTTTTACAATACAATTTTATGACAATGTAAAAACAAATTTCTCCTAAAAATTAGTATGCAATGTAGTTTTGTGATACACTGTATAAATACATACATACATACATATCTACATTTACATATATAAAAGAACACACATGTTCATTTCAATCATCAATCGTTATAACTACATAATTAGATGTTATTGTTATTTTTCTATGCCTCGGTTTAGTTTGTAACCAGCAAATTCTTTGATTAATATTACTTTCAACTAATTTATTAATTAGTCCAAAATAAATACATGATTGTTGAACTGATCTTACACAAAGGAATTGAATAAAACAGAATATTGAAATGAAGTAAAATAATAAAAATTAAAATCATAATGAATCACTGGCCGAAAAGATCTTTCTTGTTTATTTTTTGTTCATCATTATCATCTGATTTTATTAATCAATACAAACAACATTAATGAATAAATATGTATAAAGAGAACAAGAACACACAATGAGCACGCGTTATTTGTCCATTAAAGCCAAAATATATCTTCAACAGTAATAAAACAACAACGATATTATTAACCATACTCGTACACATTAAAGTGTTGTAATGCGCCAACAAATATTGTAAATAAATAAATATGTATGTAATATTAAATTAACTGAAATTTACCTGTTCTGTTCTGGTGTCAGTTTTTATGGCTGTGTTGTTGTTGAATGTTAAAATAGCGAGTGGTTTGTTTAGTGGCGATCAAACAAACAGATGATTGATAATGTTCGAAATGAAATAAAAACAGCTGAACAAAACCCAAACAAAGAGAATAAAAGAAATCCAAAATATTTAAAAACTCTCCAACGAACATCGCCACATACACACACTCACACACAGCAAAAAAACATAAAAAGCTGTTGTTGTTTTTTCATTTCCTTACACACAGCCACACACACTTTACCCACAATTGTAACCGAAAGGCAAAAAGAAAAATAATAAAATTCAGTCATAAAACAACGACATACGGCAGGCGCCTCGAGGGTATCAATTATACGCCAATACTAGTCAATTAGCCAAAGAATCACGGTGGTGGACTCGAAATTGTAGAGATGGAACTAAAAGGGCACAACAAAATACAAATAAATAACACAATAATAAAATAAAACAACAATAATATACATTGTATGTATGAGGAGATTTGACGGTAATGGAGACTGGTAGTAAAAATAAATAACAACAACTAAACTACTCTAAGGGAATGAATTCGTTATGGATATGGGGAATCCCAAACAACTTTAATTCGATGTATGTAAATTAAATTAATGCTATCTCATATGGATGTGAAACTCAAAAGTGGATCTATTTAAATGATTAGTATTAAGAGATTTATGTGAATTTAAGTGATTTTCCAAAGTGGACTTTTATGAGGGCTCTAGTCAAATATAGGCCGATCAAAACATAATTTCGTTTTGTGATTTCTCCTAGTATGAAACCTTTTCTTTTTTTGTTTGCTAAATTTGGTATATATATGTAGATGCTGCTTTTCTATAGGCATTTATCGTGGACCGATTCTTACCATTTTCAGAACTTGTCCTTTAATAATAAAAAAAATTGCATAGGATATTATTTGCATTATATTTAAATATGTATGTATATCTGAAAAATATCGGGGTTGTCTGAAATTTTAATTTAGGACTTTGGTTCGTTTCCCAATGATTTGGAAAAATGTTATTCCTCTAAGAATGGTTTGCGAGAAAGAAAAAAGTACATTCAATGAATGTTTATTGTTGCTAAATATATTTCATCCAAATTGCGTACATAGAGAAAATCCGTTGAAACAATAGCAATACGAAAGTTTCTTCAGTGTGAACCTATTCTGACTATATTGGATGGTAGTGGTGAGCTGAATCCCATTTCAAAGGGGAAAAATATAAATAATTTCCTTTCTTGTTAAGTATGTATATGCAGATGCGGAGAGAAAATAGCACTGAAGGCAGGGGTCAAATTACCGCACTCGTGATCGAATGAGCTATCGTATCGAAAAATGATTTCGATATCGAAATTATGATAAAATGTACTAAATTTCTTGCTCGATATCGAATGTCATAATCTCAAATAAGAAAATTACGATCAGTTTTACTCGATATCGAATGCGATAATTTGGCCCCAGGATTCGACGGTACATATGCACTTTTCTTCTATTTAGTTCCCTAGTTATTCCCTTGGCACATAAGTACATACATATGTATGTAATTGAAATACAATGTCAATCATTTATTAAACGTAAAAAAGATTTGTGTAACTTTTATTGAAGAGATTTACAATTTCAGGTGAAGTATTCAAAAATAGCTCTATTCATTATAGATTTAAAAAAAAATTAAACAATATATTGTTACGAAATTGTATTTCAATTTAAATTTAACGGTCGGTATCAACATACAACATCTTTATCAACAGATGGCGTTGATAAAGTGATTTTCGCGGCTCGGTGAAATAATAGACCGATTTCAACCAGTTTCAATCCAAAGCGCCTTTAGGCCGAAAAAATATCACGTACCAAATTGTATCGAAATATCTTCAAAATTACGACCTGTACTCTGCGCACAAGCTTTACATGGACAGCCAGCCAGCCAGACGGACGGACTTCGTTAAATCGACTCAGGAAGTGATTCTGAGTCGATCGGTATACTTTAAAGTCGATGTTGGACAAATATTGATGGGCGTTACAAACATCAGGGGAAATACCCTCCCCACAGTGGTGGTGCAGGGTATCTATAATGATACAATTTTGTAAGATACTTAACCTTTATACTTATTTGTTCATTGCCGTTTCCCGGGGAAAAATAGTCCGGGAAATCCGAAACGCAAATCGCAAATAAAAATTGTAGAAATTACCAATGAAATGATAACTCATGACGAGAGTATACAGATTAAAAAATCTATTTTGGTTAAACTTTAAAAGCCACTTAACGAAAATATTCTATAGACTCTCTGAAAAGAAGTCACTGAATGAAGCCCACACGGACAACAAAAATATAAAAACGGCAGCTTATATAATTTATTGTTGTATTATTTTTTGTGGCATGCAGGATGAGGCAGTCAAAACAGATTCATTCAGTCAGGCCAAAACATCCACAAGTCATTTTTTTCGCTTTTGTTATTACTGTAGTTATATTTGTTTTGATTTTTTTCTTGTTACTCCTCATCAATCTCTTATCAAAGGTTCGACCTCACCGGTGTTAAAGTTTCCTGAGTTGGAGTGCTGACGTACCACGAACAAAAAAATCAATCCGACTTTTTCGTTTGTAATTTTGTTTTGTTTTTTTTTTTACCATTTCTTTGTTATTTGTATGTTATACGAAGTTGGTTGACATGAACGTTTAGGAAATGTATACAATATTTGTATTAAGTAAAGAATCAAGTGATAAAACCATTAATAATTTATTAGTGTTGGCTGGTGACAACAGCAAACAGCAAACAGTAACAGCAACAGCTCAACAACAGCAACAACAACAATAGAACACATTAAAAGAAAGAATTGTCTCAACATCGAGGCAGACAGACGAATGGACAGACAGACATACAATATGATTATCCATCCAGTCAATTCAGCAACAAGATCCAAACAAACAAATGAACGTACGAACACAGTTTTGTATCCAACACAATTGAAAAATGAATGTGAGTCATGGATTCGGTATCCAAAATATAAAAAAACTCACTTTTTTTCATCTTCTTGTTTGGTTGAAGTATAAAAACCAACAACAACAACAAATGATAGTGTTTTTTGTACATACATACATACATACATACGGCATGTCTCACTACTCACCTGTTTTCTCGGGTTGTTGCTGCTGTTTTATTTTTCATTTGATTTGAATTTTTAACTGTGGCGGCAGTCCTATCAGTAACAAATTAAAAAACAAAGACAATTTTGGTGTCTTCCACATTCAAAGAATAATGTGTCTGTGTATCAGTGTCATCACTGGTGCGTAGGGGTAATTACATACATTTATTTTATTAATTTTCATGTCATTCGAAGTTCAAATGTTTTGACATTATTTTTTTTTATCAAATAATTATTAAAACAAATACAGGCAAACAATTTAAACGAAATAAATATACATACTACCCAACAGACCAAAAACTAAGTAAAGTATAATAGTACTTTAGAAGTAGTTTTTTTTTTTAAAAATACTAAAGTTTTTTTAATCATGTTTGAGAAACTATTATCCTTCACAATATGTTTTTAAACATAGTATATAATAAATAGTATACAATAAATATATATTAAACATGCTTGTCATATTTTGTCATTGTTAATTTTGATTGAAAATGAAAAATTATATATGTAAAAATGTTTTGTTTATCCGAAAAGCTTGGATTTTTTTTTTTGGAAAAATTTTAACTTTTTCCTTTTTTTTAACTATGAATGCCATTAAAGGTTTTTTTATTTATTTTTTTAAGGAAAAAGACTTGTCGTCGGTAGCCAAAGCTCCGAGTTTTGTAAAAAGAATTTTGGCGGAAGCTTTTTAATGTTGTTTTCAAATCAGATCGAATTCCCGAAAATGAGAATTTCTAATTTGCAAGCAAATTCTACAATTGTTGAAATAAGCTTATTCTACAATTGTAGGTATAAGCTTATATTTACTTAGTTTAATAAAATATTATTTGGAGAAGCTTTTTCTAAAATTAAGAATATAAGCTTATTAAATAATTATTTCAGTACTATTATCACGAGGGTTCCTTTTTGATTATTCTACAATAATTTAAAAGTGTTTTTCTGTAGTTTCTTAAGTCTTTTTAAAGCTTATGGCTTATGCTCGCAAGCTTTATTATAATATTTTTCTTGTTGATTCTTTGATAAAAGTGTATAGTAAAAAAAATTCCAAAAAAAACAAACAGGAAACCATAGAATTTTGTTTTTGAATTTTGTACAAAAAATCCGAATTTGTGACTATTTTGGAAATGTTACCATTAGGATTTATAAAATTTAGTTTAAATTCAAAAATTTTAAATAAAATTGGTTAAATGCAGAAGGGACTGGGAGAAAAAGAAATCACTGTATATTTAATGTAACTCAGTAACTGTAAAATGTAAATGAAGCATTATAAAAAAAATAATTCAGTTCGTACGAAATTCAAAAATAGGCCTGACTTAAAAAACTCTAATTCGAATACTATTTATCGTGTGAAATTCCATCTCATTCGAATACTAATCTAGAAATCACAGATTTATTTCCAAAATATTTAGATTTTATGCCACTATAGAAATGTCTGACAAGACTATAGTCTATAGACTATTTATTGTTTTTATGTTATTATCAGCCCAATCATGAAATTAAATTTAAATAGGAAAAATGGGAAAAGGGAAACAACTCCCGCGGAATTTTTATTCATGATTGGGCTGTATATCAATATCAAGTTTCCACAATAATTATTGTATTTATGTATGTATGTGTGTATTTTTAAACGATTGTATAATTATTTTTTGTAAGAGTAATACCACAAGTGAAAAGTTTAATGTAATTAATTTAAACATTATTTTTCTTCATATTTGTTTTTTTTGTATTAAACAAAATTTCAATTAAAAATTTTAATTGAAATTCATGTAATTTTTCTTTTTTTTATCAATTTCTGGCAAGCCCTTGTTGCATGTTGTTTATTTATAAAAAACAAAAAAAAAAACATCTGAAACAACTACCACTACTACAACAACAAGCCAGACTACTACAGCAACAGTAACAACATCACACTACAGAAAAAACAAGAGAAATCAACTCGTCTAATATTATAAGCACATGTAATTAATGTGATGTTACGACACCACTCGACGCCACTTTAACCATTACGATTATCTCTCATTTCAACCCATATAAAAGACTACTTACTTACTTCCTTCCATTATTCGAGTTCCCTACAACAACAACAACGACAACAACAGCAAATACATACTCTACAAACTCACTAACACGCATACATACGTTCATTTCTTGTATGGATGTGGTCAAGACTTGTTTAACGCAGCTGACCAGTTGGCTAGAAGTGTTTATGGGTACAAACACATGTACATACGAGTATGTATGTATATTAGGAATGTACTATTAGTTTGGAGCCAAAAATATATCCAGCTTTCTCACACATTGTTCCAATACGATGTTAAAATTTAAAAAAAAAAAACAAGCTGTACGTGTGGTATTTATGAATTTATTTTAAAGGCCCATGTTGCCCATATGTATGGAATAAGATAAGGCACCGATCCGAGTAGTCCAATTCTCAATGGCCTGGGTTAACTGCATTACCATTTTGTTTTCGAATGTATAAGCAGTAATCATTTGCCGGTCGCATAAAGTGAAATATTTGTATGTAATAGTGGAACCTATCGTGACATACATACGAGTACATATTCCGGGACCAAAAATTCCTAGCATTAACCCACTTTTTATTTTGTTCTATCCTTTATATCTTCTTTACTGTAGAAAGTTGCTTACTTTCGTTCATAACAGAACTTTCGTCAAAAATAATATCTCTTGCAAGCACAATTTTACTACTTCTAGAGTCCCAAACACGGTAACCGTTACCAATATAACCGACCATGATCAATTTTTTCAATTTCATCTCCAATTTCTTTCGATGTATTTTCGGTATACATATGTACGAGTATGTGAATAAGCATTACAGCCAAATATCTTTATACATATTTACCATGTTTGGTTTTACTCCATACCGAATTTAAGATGAGGTTTTGTTCTCACAAATTTGACTCATTGGAGTTCTGATAGTAACATAACTAGCACACAATATTGCTTCTGACCATAATAATTAAGGCAACCCAGAAAAAGTAATCATTGACCTCGCTTTTTCAATTAACGTCCGATGCATAAGTTCTGCAGTACCATTATGTTCTGTTGTATAGACTATTGTATATTTAATTCTTTCTGATACTAAATTCGGATGACGAATGTTCTCCACCATTATCACATCTTGTGTTAGATATCTTACAATCGTGCTTATTTTCTGTCATAGATTTGAACTGCTCAAAATATTGAAAAACCTCCAACTTATTCGACATACTGCAAAAAAATTTAGTTAAAAAACTTTCTATTCCAAGAATTAGGGTTTATAGGATCACAAACGTTATTATGAATGAACTGCAAAGAACGACCTGACTTCCATTGTGAATTTGATTTGAAAGGATTTCTCGACTGTTTTCATAAAACTCACGATTCGTTTAGTTCAGTCTATTCCGAATTAATACAATAAATGAAGATGTATCGTAGACAGTGTTGCCAATTTAGCACTTTTAGTGCTAGATCTAGCACTTTTTAAACTCATTTAGCACCAAAAAAAGTAATCTAGCACCTAGCACTTTTTTTAGCATTTTCAAATATTTTTCTAGCATTTTTAGCATTTTTTTAAATTTTTGGTATTTTAATAATTTTTTAATTATTTTCCCGCAAAAATATCTTTAACAATCAAGTTAATTTGTGTTTTAAATTAAACTATGTATATAAATATGCATTAAAAAATACATAAACTAACCCCTTCTTTATTTAAAATTACCAGACAATATAAAAGTTTTACAAAATACAGATTTTTTTTCGGTCGAAAACGTTTTAAGTTCCCAAAAAGGCGAAATTTTACCAATTTTAAAATTATTTTGTATTAGCGAGGAACAAATTGGAAAAATAATTGACCAATATTCCAGCATTCAATATATAAAATGGATTAATAAAAACAACACAGTATCTTTCTGGGCAGAGGTAAAAGCATATAGAGATGCCGGAGGTAACAAGAGATTCGAGGAAATTGCCAATTTTGTTTTAAAACTTCTCAGTCTTCAGTGGTCTAATGCGGACGTTGAAAGTGTGTTCAGTCAAATGAACATCGTAAAGACAAATATAAGAAACCGGTTACATTACATTCTGTTTTAGCAATTAGGTAAGACTTTATTGTTAAATTTTAATTTCTTAATTTTATGACATAATTTAATAACATTTTAGATACGGATTAAAAGGAAGCGGAAAGTGTTGTTGCCAATATGATGTCCCAACGAATTTTCTGAAATTAATTGGATCTAGTGAAAGTTATGATAATAATAATAATGATGATAATGACTGGAATTTTTAAATTCATCAAATTATTTTCGTGATCTTAAAACTTATGTGATAAAATATGAATTTAAAAAGTTAATTTTTAAATAGTAATGTAAAGACTTTTTGTTTTTCAAGAATTTACTTTCGATTTTTGTTTTTAAAAATGAATAGAACATTTTATTTTTGATTTTTTTTTAAGAAAAGATGTATTTTCAATTTCTTTATTCCTATTTAAGTATGAAAATGAATTTTAAAGAAATACAGATCTCATAGTTTACTATAAAGCCAATTTTTTTTATTTATTTTTGTTAGCACTTTTTTTTAGCACTTTTTTTAAATTTTTAGCACTTTTTAGCATTTTTTTGAGAAAAATCTAGCATTTTTTCCCAATAATGTTTTGGCAACACTGATCGTAGATGTCAACTTTTAAATGTCATAAATCGATGCCATTTCTTATACCTTACTTGTAACCACGTAATACCATTTTTATAGATATCAACTTTCAAATTTTCAAATTTTATACACAACTTTGATGCTTTATTCTTCTAATAACACAGTGATACAAAATTGAATGAAATAGAAAAACCTGGGTGTTATTGTCGAGAAAATTGTGTTATAGCAAATTGTGTTATTGCTCGACATTAACACCCAAATTTCTCAAGTTTTCTTATATAATATATATATCATTCGAAAGATCTCAGTTTCTTCTTTCCAAATATAGTAAGAAATTTACACAATTACAGGCTTATAAGTGCGCAAAGGTACAAAAACCGGTCTTTTAACCGTAAAACCGGATTTTGGAGGTGTCCGGCATATTTCACTATTGGAATCTTGTTTTACTCGACAACCCCTACAAGAAAAATAATATCCGTTCCCAAGTTTTTTGGACCATGCCATCACTTACTCCTGAATCTAAAACGACGTATTATGATTGACTTGGCCTTTTTGTCGTTTGCACCAAGATCGGCAATCTTTACTGCATTTGTCTCGTTCAATACAGTATTTTCCACATCTTCCGTAATAAATTTTCGCAAACCATGTTCGACTAAAACAATTTCCAAGCGAAACTTTCAGTTGTCGAAAGTTTGACCATCAAAAAATTACACAGCAAAAATTCCTTCAGCCAATTAAATAGACAGAGTTAGAAGATAATATTTTTATTAAAAAGTTTATTTAAAATAATAAAGATAACTAGTAAAAAATTAGAAAATGTATAACATAATTTGAAACATAAAATTCAAAGGTAAATTATTAAACTATTATCTACTGTTGCATTTAACAATATTGTCCTTGTGGGCTTCGGCATTGGCATTTTTGCTGAAGAGCAAAATATCTGCAGCTAATATGCAACACTTGTTAGCAAAGATAGGGAGAGTATGCTCTCTATGGCATAGTCAATGTGACTTTCATTTGTATTTGTGGATATTTGAATGGATAAACTTTGTCCCCCGAGGAACAGGCAATGACTAGTACATAAGACTATTTCATTATTGTCATGCATAGTTATACATCTCTTTAGGTTTTTGGCGTGATGGATGCACCTAACATACTCTTAATGCTGTTGTAAGCGGTATATAGCTTAGTACATTTAAATCTTTTACAGCATCCGCTAAAGTAATCTAATAGTGTCAAATTTTATTTTGTTGACATCACCAATAAACCTGATAACTCAGTAATATACGAAATTTCATTATGTTTGTTTTTTCTACTAAAGCGAAAATATATAAACAGTATTAAATTTAGTGTATAAAAATGAATTCACAATTTTATTTTAGTTGAGAAGATTTGTTGGACCATCCTAATATACCTAATATAGTGTTCCATGTAAGTATGAGTGTGTTGTCTGGCAGTATCGCAGTTTATTCAATGTTAAAAGACTTGAAAAGAGAGCGATTTTCTGGGGGAAAATATAAATACGCATGCTAGCTGGATCAGGGATGAACAGTAATGTACATTTAAATTTGGTACATTATAAACGTTTTCAAAGCTCCCCATGAACTTATGGCTTCGGATTACTTGCTCCGTGCGCCATTAATACGACAAAGCTCTCTGTCAAATGCCAACATTATGTTTTGCAATTTATTTGAATCTCTAAAAAGTCAGATCTTCACTTATACTCATGAATATTAACTTATATACAACAAAAAGGTACCAAAATATTTCACTGAAAGGACGGTACATAAAAAACAAAAAGTGACAGACACATAGCATCCTTAAGTAACTTAAATTCGAAAAAAAAGTATTGATCAAATCATGTTAAGAACATGAAAAAGATCTACAAACTACCTATATGAATCATAAAGCAAAATTACTGTTTGCAAACTTACAATGTCACCGATTCGAAATCTAACATTAACAGCAACAGTGTCTAAACATGAACATGTACTATTGTGGATACAACCCGTGTACATGTCGATATAATCGAAATTTCCATTTAAAAATGTATTAATAACATGAGGTATTAAAATGCTCCTAACGAGAGGCAAATTAAAGTTAAGAAACATTATTTTTAACTAATATGTATGAACTTATGTATATTTTAATAGTAAGTAAGTGACCTACAGTTGTGTCTTTCTAAACTAAACTAGTGATGCGATTGAAAGGTTTATTCGAATCTTATATACCTGCTTTTTGTATAAAAACATCTATCAGGATAAGCCGATTTTATATTAAACACTTTCTAGAAAATATCAGTGGTAAGTGATAGATCGCGCATATAAATGTGAAGTGCTAAGTCCGAATATAGTTTTCCATATATATATATTTAAAACTTTTTACCGGTTTAACCAATTTTGTTAATTTTTGGACACATAAGTAACGATTTGTGTTAGTTTTCTAGCTCTATCGTGTTTTAATGACACCCTTAACATTTTTCATACGCTAACCGTTCTTTTGCGTTTTATTAATAATTAAATTTCTAATGATTTCAAACACCTACAACTATAATGCCATTCGTAATAAGAGCTGTAGGTAATCTTTGTACATATTTGAGCAAAATATTCGTGACTGCTCCATTAAATACTTTCGGATAATGACTCTCAACAATACTTAAAACAAATTGAGCAACTTAGTAATACCGTAGACAGACGACAGAGTTAATGTGCTGTAAAATCTCACTAATTTGAATTAAGATTTTACCCTTACAGACGACAGTTTCTGCATTAAAAACAGCATTTAAACAGCTGTTTGTTTGTAAAAAACTGCTTAATTATGAAAAAATTTGTTTGGCATTTGGTGAAAAATCAGTATTTATTTGAAAAAAAAGCTGAAATTACTTTTACTGACACTGTTTCCTAATGCAAAAATTGTTCATGCACTAGCAACCATCAACCTGAACGTGTTGCTACATTTGGGGACCGCAGTGGGACACTCTGAAATAAGAGAAAGGCAATTGTGGAAATCTATTTTTATTATTTTAATTTTACAATTGTCTTCTTCTTCTTTTAGAATACTAAACAATTTGATAACATATGATTGATTTTCGACGATATTGCGATATTGAAATAGCTAAATGCAGTATAAATTCAGTTTGATTTTGTGCATTTACGTCTAACTTAATGTGCATTAAGATGGGATAATTCACGAGTTAATCTGAATTAAGACTGCTAGCAAATTAACTGTGTCGTCTGTCTACGCTATAAGTTTCTCTCTTCATATCTATCTATAATTTTGAATTTAGCACGTTAGGAAATGTCTTTTTTTTTTGTAAATTTAAAATATTTGAACTTTATTATTTTGATTTTTATCTGAAATTGTCACATAATTAACTGCACCCAATCGTTTTTATCTAACGCGTTAAATAACCGAGAAAGTAACGATTCAAACAATGTTAACTGATATATTTCTTATGCTTCAGATATATTAAATTTCTTTTAATTGTTAGTCTTTTCATATGAATTGTTGTAAATTTTGTTCATAATTTACGTCAGACCAAAAAATAACTGTTATCCTTAAATTAACGTTACCGTAATAATAGCAAATACCGTTATCTATATAGTAATCCAAACCGATGCCTTTTCGATCCGGTAGCCAATCATGCACCGGCCATTATAGTAATTAATATAATAATAATAATAATGAACATACGTGGATAAATCGACTATGTATAAATTTCAGAAAGAATATAAATATAAATAATATTCAGCTATTTGTTACATACGGTACGACAGACTTACATACGAGTATACTCGTCTACACTCATTCACTACTAGTGGTAGTGGAGAGTAACAAAGTTTTTAAAATCATCAGTAGCATCAAAAAACTGACTACATGTGTCGTTGCTCCTCAGGACATGGACTGTGAACAAAATACATATCAACACAACACACACACACAGCCGTTCACATCGTAAAACCCGATGGATTTCTGTTCTTACTGCAATATTTAATGGTGTTGACGAACACATTCATATTTATGTTTTCGTGTTCATGTTTCTTTTTTTATGATTTTTTTTACCACTGCTCCCATTTGAAGAGGCCCTTGCATTTGCAGCATGTTGAGTAAACAACCAGCCAAGTTTAAGAAGAAAAAAATAAACTGAAGTCTGATAAAATGAAATGAATGGAAAGGGTATGTCGCGACGAGGGTTCGGTACCGTCAAAATATCAACGCAACTAAAACTGAAATGAATAAATAGACAATTTTTAGCAAGGGACCCCGTTTTTGCAGACAAACTTTCTGATAAAAATTTAAACAGAAGCACTTTGTTCATATACATATATGCAATGATCACATATATATACACGCACATTTACATGTGTGTGTATGCAATATTGCACTTATACATGTGTGTGTGTGTGTTAATGTATAAATTGAAAATCCATTGTGGCTTTTTTATGCATGAAGTTTGTTATTTTTTTTTAGTTTCTTTTATTTATGGTTTTACATTAAGCTTAACCACATCAGTCACACTTTATTGATCAGTCAAGAATTCACTGATAGTTCATGATCATTTCATTTTAATGACATTTTAAATATCTAAGAATACGAAACACAAGAAAACAAAATGTAAACACAAAAACCAGAACAAAACTCTTGATTAATTCATGAACTATGATCATTTAATATAAAATATTAAAATGTTTACCAGTCTGACACTAATAAATTTTGCAAAAGAATTCTTGTATTCGTATAGATAGATAGATTTTCATATCTTAAATGTATTAAATTCGCATTTTAGATTATTTGTTAGCATTTAAATCGTTTTCATCTACTATGTACGCACATATACATACATATGTGACCTAAAATGATACCTTAAGACCTTCTTAGTAATCACGCAATTAATTAATGCAATAGATATCAATTGTACCTAATTATGCTCGTATAACAAGGAAACTTTTAGGGAATGCGCAAGACACCAAAAAATCCCCATTGGTAATTCGCCCACATATCCGCATAACAGTTAAGATACATCTCCAAATATCGTTAAAATCGTACGACTCAAATATTGGAATTATATTAAGATATCGCTCGAAATACTTGTTAACTATTGATGAATGAGCTATGAATATTGAACAATTCATATAACCATCGAAACACATTGATGACATTACCGAGCATAACTTCTAGTAATATTTACATACCGACATTATATATTTTAGCTTTTCCAATTAAGTAGTCGATTCTTCAGGTATTACGTGCAAATAACAAACTTAAAAAAAAAACAAACATTATAAAATATAAGAATTATATTTGCAAACCCTTTTCTTTGCAACTAATTGTAGCTGATGATCCTGATAAAGAGTGACGTTATCCAGGCTACTGAATTCCTTTATTAAGGAAAATACGAGTATGCATATTAAATTAATAAAGTCAGTTTATCATGTAAATTAGTTCCTGCGTTCATTTGGAATCTATCAAATGTTATCAATGAATTTTTGATTTTTTTTACTTAAATTGAGAGCCACTGTGCCGTATTCATAAACAATAAAGTAGACTTTAAGTGTGCTTTTAGACAAAATTTTCATACAGAATTTATGAATACGGCACAATGTTGTTAATGTATTTTAATTCAATGTGCGAAAATAGTAAATTGTTGTGTTTTATTTAAATAAAAACCACCCAGTTCTTGGCCAAAACCACTCCTTTAATTCATATTTTCGAACATAGAAAATGACTTGCGACTAAATTAAAATTAATTAAATTTCCCCAATAAACTTAAAATCATTAACAATATTTAACTGGTATAATTGAAATGATGATAAACATGTCATCAAATATAATTATATAATTAATGTCACAAAATGAACAACATGTTTAAATTTGTCTCTCACACAAAAACAATGGCAAAAGGATAAAAAGACATAAATTTCGAGCAGTACCAATGGCAAACAAACAATTGCCAGCAGAAACTCCCTAAAACACATAAATTTAACATGACAATCATACCGAACGCATAACTACTAAACAAGTGAAAATTGCCAACAACAATCAAATCAATTTGAAAACTATAATCATTTTTATCTTTACCAGCATCATCAGGTGATGTTCACCGTCATCATCATCATCTTCATCATTGTCATTGTCATCAATACCATCGTCATCATGTTGAAATGTCTGACACTCTACGTCCAAGAATAAAAAAGAAACCAATAATACTGCCACTGAACGATATAGTTTTTAAGAAACAACTGCAAGTCTGATTAGGTTTCATGATACAAAACGTCTTGTCATCATTCAAATGTTGAGTGAGGACTTCTCCCGTTCACTCGCTTGATCTTTTTTTTTTTTTTATTTTTCACTGCAGTTTTATACGTTTGTCATGCGTGTGACATTATATTGGAACGCAAAATATGTCAGAATTGTCCAAATACCATGTTTATAAAATGTTTAAATGGCAAATTTGTGTTCATAATTGATTTCAGTACAAGTACTCGTATGCTGTTGTTGTTGTTTGATTCTTAAGTTTTTATCACAAAAGAAAAAGAAAATAATAAAACGAATGACTGACTTGTTGCAGAGTGTTTGCTGTCTCCGGTTATTATTGTATCCTTTGTGTGCTCCCATTCGATTTGTTGTCGTTTCAATTAAAGAAGCTGCAAATATTTTTGCGGCATCTAGAAGAAATCCACAAAAAAAAAAAGAAGTTAAACTCGTAATCGACAGCAGAATCTTCTGAAAACAACTTGACCATCAACACGGCACAATACAACATTGTCAGCAGCATCTTCATTTGATCAAGATCAGTAAAGCAATAAAATTTGTGTTTGTTCGCTCACCCAAAATAAAAATAAAAACTTGAAATAACTTCTGTTTCTTAAATAGTGTCCAAACAAATTTGGTTACTTGGAAAAATAAATATACCTTAACAACCAATAACTTCTGGTTCGTTAAAAGGTTTATCATAAAATGTATTACCTTTTTGCGGGCAGTATCTTATATTAATAACATTGTTTTCAGAAGTGGACCTTATTTGGGACCTATGATCAATTATGAACAGATTACAAACTTACAAAATGTCTGTCGTTGATGTGAATATGATTTTGAAATCAATATGTTAAAGAGATTTATGCACGTTAGAGTGTGTTCCGAATAGAACCCTTGTATGGAAGCAATGTTAAATTATATATCGATCTCCTTAAAAAGTGGAAGCATATTGATGTCAATTTAATTTAATATACATATGGATGTATATACGGTGCGTTTTATATGGATGACTATATATTATGGGTTCTAGATTAAGTATTTGACCAGTTTTAAACCGATTCAATAATGGCCATTCCTAGGCCAAATTTTCATTCAATTATCTTCAATGTTGCGACCTACACTTTGATAACAAGTCTGTCCTTGTTAAATTACCACCATAAATCAAAATTAAATTCTGAGTCGATTGGTGGTACTTTTCATAGATGTTGGACTTATAAATTTGAGTGTTATAAAAAACACCATAAATGTAAACGTAGACAGTCGGAAAGGGTCAAAAAAGCTTGGATAAAATGTACCATTTCTGAAGAGCTGTCATAGAGTAACAGATGAGAAATACCTGTCGCGTAAACGCTTAAACGCTTAAAAATTGTTTGTGTTCCTTTCGAATCTGAGTTTAATATATTCTGAATGTTCTGCTAACTACATAAATCGTGCTTGCATTGGGTTCTCTGCACATATATCTTATACTATATCTTATATCGACTTAGTTTAAGTGCTCTAAAAACTATATTGGTCGTAACCATCCCCGGACGTTATCAATAACTTTATAGTTAATATAAAAAGAGCGCAATTTTAGTTCTTTTTTGTTAGTTTTTTAAAACATACTAATTTGAATATTATATAAATATGAAATACTTATTAAATATCGGTTACAATTTTACCCAAATTATAAATAGAACCAGTCTCAACCTCCGCAAAACCAACCACATGATCAGTTGAGTCCTCTTGTGGTAAGTACAGCACAAATAACTATATGTACAAGGTGGCGCAAAAGTAAACTTCCGATGTTTTTTGGCTGTCACCGACCGATTATTGGTCAAATAAATAGTCAGCAATATTCCGCGTTCTGGAGCAGTGTAGCGTAATATTGTTTATTAACGTGTATTTCGCATGTGTTTACTACACAAATGACATTAGGGACCTCGCAAAATTTAAAGCATTTTCTGATAGGAGGATTACATTTGCGCCACCTTGTATATATACGAGTATAGGTAGATTGTTGAATTTAAATTCAATGATTATTATTATTTTTAACTTTTTGCCAAATTGTATCGAATAAAATGACAAAATAATTTCAAATGTCAGGCACTAAACTCTGTTGATGCAGACATTAGGGTGTTGTTGCATAAACAGACACAATACATATACATACATACATCCATATGTAGTTATATATATATATATAGTAAATATATATTATCGATACCTGTCCTGTTCTTTTCGCTGTTTTCTTTTCGGATTGTTTTCATATTTAAGATACCAACCAGTATGTTACGATTGCAGCTGACAAAGCTTGTTGGCAATAAAACGGCACGGTCTTTGAATCTTCTTGCCTCCATGATGATGGTTCTCACAACGAGGATGATGATGATGATGTTGATGGTGATTTTGATGTTTGATGTCGTGTATAATCAGTTAATAACTCAACATTCATAATTTTGTGTTTTTATTTATGTTGTTGCTGCAGCTATAAGTTGTCATTTATTGTATCTATAATGATGTTATGATGTTTTATGACAGATATATTATGTTCACAAATTCTTCGCATGTCCAAGTGACAATATTAATTTGGAAAACGTTAAAATCTTTATATTTATAATCATGTTCACAACCGCTCATTCTTTTCAACTCTTGTATGTACATATTTGATATGACAGTCAGTCAGAATCTATGACAAGGAATAACAAACAAACAAACAAACAAAAATGATCGAGAAACATTTTTGTATAATTACTCTAATTTAGTAATAATAACAATCATTTTTATTATGGCATTTCGAATTTCAAATATGCCAGAAAAGCAACAACAAAAACTTAATTTCCAAACAAAATTTAGCGAAATTCTATTAAATACCAACAGAAAAATGTTCTTTCTTATAAATATTTATTAGTTGAATGAATCATTAAGTGTGCTTGAGTATATGATTCTGAAGTTGATTTCATATTTTGGCGCCAATTATTGTTGCAATTTATAATTATTGCAAAAGTCGAAAGGAAAAAAAAATATCAAATGCCGACCAAAATTGTATGGTTGTTTGCTTGTTCGGACCAATGTTTTTTTTCCTTCAAATTTTGGCAATATCTACAGTGTTTGTTTGTGTGGATGCATTCCAGCGGAAAAAAGATGCTATAAAAAGGCCTTCCATAAGGCCTTATTTTGCAGAGACCAGGACTTTCATGGCCTTGCCAACTCGATACTAGTTAGATGCCTGATAGAAGGAATCTTATGAAGATCGGTCCATAATTGGTCATTGCTCCCATATAAGAACAATTTCGGAAAAACAAGTAAACCCACCAAAAGGTCTAATAAATATCGATATTTTTTTTTTTTTTTTTTTTTTTTTTTTTTTTTTGCATTTAATTATTTATTGAATCTTCAAAATGAAATGACAATAAGTATTCAAATCTTAATACTAAAAAGAAAATAATAAGCCCAGCCAGTGCTAGACAAAAATTTTTATGATACTAAAAAAATTTCACATCAACTGATCCAGTCATCTATTTTGCGCTTGAGTTAAAGCAAGGGTATCCCTCCTTCTCAACCGATTGTGGCCACTAAAGTTAAGGATGTCTCGTGCAAGGGGGTTTGGATGGTGTTCAAGTTTGCTGACATACTTTGACGCATATTTTGTAAATTCGACTTTTACTAATGGCACGCCTAGATCTTTGTGGATTCGAGAATTTTTAACATACCATGGTGCTGCAGTAATTATACGTAGAATTTTATTTTGACCCCTTTGAATTTTTTCAATGTTGGATGCTGAGGCAGTACCCCATAATTGAATTCCATAGCACCAGATTGGCTTTAGTATTGCATTGTACAACAAAAGTTTGCAATCCAATTTCAATGTAGAGTTTCTGCCGATTAGCCAATTAAGTTGCACTGCTTTTAATCTCATTTGTGTAAGTTTCGCTTCAATATGAGACTTAAAAGTTAAACGGCGGTCGAGGTGAATGCCGAGGTATTTGACTTCATTGTCGATATCAAACCAACATTTTATACCGATCAGTAATTTTAATCCAGAAATTTTGCTTATATCGCTCATATGTCAATTATGTTACTGGATTTTGTAGTTGACGGTCCATTTTTTGACAAAAGCTCCTAAATAAAGTAAACTTCCATATATCATTATAACAACCATTAAACTTTTGTAAACCACGTTGAGAAAAAATTCTACCTTAATGAGCCTCAAATACATAGAAATCCCGTTAATGGATAATGGATTTTGACGATATCAGTCCACTGTAAAACCTATAAACAATTATAAATAGAGTTATTAAGATGATGTAAGCCTCACCTTATAACCTTACCCTTTTCATGTTGTATCTACATATTTTTAGTTTCATAAAATGTTACATTACATAAAGGATTATTATGAAAATCATACAAACTCTGTAAATTACAATAAGAATCGGTAACTACATCAATTATAAATGGTTGAAATTAGATAAAATTTAAAAACATTTGTATATTGTGCATAAGCAGGTCTATCAAACAGTATATAAAATACTAATAAAATTTGCGCTAAAACTGAATACTGAAGCTATTCAGGTCCTAACAACAGCATAGTTTTTGTAATTCTCTTTACGTATCTCTCCACGTATTTAAGATTCTGTATTATTTTTGTATATAAAGTATGTTCTTGTAATTGCCAAACACATGATTGATATTTAATAATTTGAATGTGAATGAAACTGCTTCTAGAACACCTTCTGAGAGGAGGACTAGCAGATTGAGTATCGAATCTTTTAGAATGTGTAAATAGGTATTCAAAATAATTATAAGGCCTACAAATGGAAGCACTAGCAATTTTTCCCGCTGGGATGTTGTGTTATTGTGTGAATGTATGTGTTCATTATGGTGATAGTGTACCTGACATTCTCGTGCGTTTGACATTATTGTGTTAATTTGCTGCTTAATGCACGCAACAATTATAAAATAATGTGGCGGCAAAAGTTTTGAAGTGAAGCACTCAAATGTCAACATCAAAATCAACAAATACCTGGCTGATTTGTATTTCTTTTGCCAGTTGAAATGTACAAGTTTTTTCTCTTTTTGTATTTTGCTAACTGTCTGCCGATCTGTCATTGTGTCTAATTGACACAATCACATTTTTGTCTGTATGTTTTTAATTTCAGTGATTCCTGATGTTTTATTTCATCTTGTTTAATCTTATGAATACAGTTTTTAAAAGAGTTGATTTATCATTTATGCATGTTAGGCAGCATTTTCAATGATGTTCCCTTAAAAAGTTATTTAACAAAGTAATTCTACAAATTTTTACTTCAATTTTTAGTTAATAAATTAGTTTGAGAAGGGTAGTGTACGAAATGTATTTTCACTTAATTATTAACTCATTACAGAATAATTATTTTAACATTTAATATTAACGAAACATTTTCCCCTTGGCCCACGATGTCGAACGATAACGTTCGCTTAGATAAGACTTAAGACACAAACTCGATTGTGGAATAAACAAGCTTGATTGAGTAAAAAAAATAGATACGATAAAAAGTTCGTGTCTTAAGTCTTATCTAAGCGAACGTTATCGTTCGACATCGTGGGCCAGGGGGTTTTTTTAATTTTTTCAATATTCATACTACTCGTATATTCGAACTTTGAACAAGTTTCTCATGTATTTAAAATATTAGAAACGAAATAGAAAACATTTCATTAGCTCGTTATCTCGTTATAAAACTTTATGTAGCTCCAATAGAGAAGGAAAGCTTTCTACTTGCTCTACAAATTGAAGAAAAACAATTTAAACACATGAGATGATATATTGACGTACTCGTATGAGTAATTTTAACCAATCAGAAAAAGTATACCCAAGAATAATTTGGTAACGTAAGTATTCGTTAGATATTATATGAACTGAAACACAGTTACAAATATAGATTTTTATATACATACATATTTATTTTTCAAATTCAGTAAATTTGATAACAGCTGAGCAATACATTTTAGTTATAACAAAATTTCAGAAATAACAATTATAAATATATTAATTTGAATCAGGAATGAAAAAGTTGATAAGATTGCAACTTTTAAATTCTATATGTAAAAACGTGTATGATATTTTTTAAAACGCCTTCTCGGATTGATGGCGATTGTGGACGATAATTACTAATTATTAAAATATTTTACTTTGAAAGTAATCTCATGTAATTGTAATTATGGGGTTTAGGGAAAGAGAATAAAAGAAAATAATTAATAATTATAATTTCTTTCTATGTATGAGGGAATAAGATTACTAAAGCTCTACTAGAGAGGTTTATTGATGTTAACTCCTTTAGTGGTTTATTGTAAATAAAGTTATATAATTTATATTCAAAACAGCACAGTACGGATAAATTTTAGGACATTTTCTTTTCAATGGCCAAAGCATTTTGGGACATTATATAATATTTAATAGCATCGTTGTACTTCCGGGACTCATTTGATACTTTTAAATCATTCACAGTATTTTTACAGTATTTTCTATGGAAAATTGTATGCATAACCGATTGCACATATTCTCATAATAGGATAAAAATTAAGTTTGTTCCGTGGGACATAGGGTCTTAATTGTCAGTTTGGGACATCAATGTGAACAGAAGCTACCATTAATTAGGTTCTGTAAAAGATTGAAAGATTTATGAGTGTCAGTCGATTTTTTAAGGTACATGTCAAAAAGACCAACCTAATAAGCTTTACTAGCCTCTTGTAGAGCCATAACAGCAGAGCTCTGGAAACGCAAATCTGTCTTGAAATCTTGAGCAATTTCACGAACCAAACGTTGGAATGGCAATTTGCGGATCAACAATTCAGTACTCTTCTGATAACGACGAATTTCACGCAAAGCTGCAGCACGGTAGATAGGTTCCTAGAAAACGCCGTGTTGTAGGAAAACGTGTTAATGAGGCTAGGAGACAGTATAAAATATAATTTTTTTTAAATTAATTAAATTGAATATTTTTTTAAATTCATTGTTTTTATTAGAAATATGTACATTAGAGTGTATCGAAAAAAAAAGTTCGCGGTACACCACCGAATATGAAGTATTGTTGCAAGACAATTTCGAAAAAAAAATTTTTTTGCAGGGGTCGTCAAAATACATTTTTTGTTATATCTTCGGCATTTATAGTCCGATCTCAAAGTGTGATATATCGATATTTTTGTCTTGAGGAGACCAATGTTCATCAGAAAATTAAAGCTCAAGAAAAATCATTAAACTGAAAAATTTTAAATTTAAATCATTAAACAATTTTCAGTTTATGAAAAATTAAAAGTGTTTCGGTATTAAAATATGTATTGTCTAAATATTATAAAAAATTATATTCTACATGTGTGCTGAAAATTTAACGTTACATTCAGAATATCGCGAAATTTTAATCAATCATATTTTCAAGCCTTCTATGTTTTCTGGCATTTCTCCCATTAAAATTCGTTTGAAATTTTTATTGACCTGACCAAACGGAAAAAAACAATAAAATATCCGAATTAATAATGAAATTATTTCTAAACTCGAGAACCGGCAAAAATACAGTAAACCTGGTTCACTTCAAAATATGACTGATTAAAATTTCGCGATATTCTGAATGTAGCGTTAAATTTATTCAAAATTATTCAAAAACGATTATTAAATTTAACAAACGTTTATTATGACAGATTTGCATATAAAAATTTTCTTAATAAACGTTTGTTAAATTTAATAATCGTTCTTGAATAAAGAGGTTAGTACATAAAAGTAGTGTTTGTTCGCTTGTTATAAATTATTTTAATATTTTGTTATGTTAAAAATGTTTATATAATTTGAATTTTATAAAAAGAAAAAGAAACATTTCTTGATGGTAGTAGCATCATCAAATTCAAACCAGGTTCAATCCCCAGCTCAGCCAAGAAATATTATCAATAAATTTTTAATAAGATTTCATGTTGTAAAAACAATTCCTACCTTCAGTAAAAATAATAATTTAATGAAAATTAAATTTAATGAACTCGAGCCTGACCAAAGAAATATATCAAAATAAAATAATAGAGAATATATTAAAGTCCCACAGCTTGAATTATTAAGAAGAATTTTAACCAACTTTGTAAAAACAATTAAGTGTATGGTCTGCCTACCGATCTTTTTAATTTAGCATATGTCTGTATATACAATTATACATATTTAATTAATACATTATTTAAAAACTCTGTTAACTCTTGGATAAATTGTATCACTCATACTAACACTTATGTGCATATGTAAGTATGTATGTATGTATGTACATCTGAAATTCATGGAGTGAGACATGTACGAACATGTTTTATTGCTGTTGTGAAGTACTCGTAGTGGTATGTTTGAATGTTAACATTTATTAACTATATTTAATAATTAGCAGTATTTGTGGCATAGTTTGTTTAAGTTTGTTGCATGCAACTAAATAATTGCTACATGGGAGAATTTCATCAATTAAACTTACTAAACGTGAATGCTACGAGGCATGTGCAACAAACCACTCAATAAAAAAAGACAACAAATACAAATTCTACAACATTAACATTAACATGAAAATGGACATGAACATTAAACAGCAGTCAACGTCAACAACAACTGAAACTGCAATAAAACTTTCAAAGTTATGCACTTATGTATTAATAAATTTATTTTTACTATATTTAGTCATATAACTTTATTAGCCACAAATATTTGTTGGAATGATGATCGGTAATTAAAAGTTTATGTTTATTTGTTGGATTGTTGTTTTATCTTCCACAACGTCTGGCCTTTCCTTTGATGTTCATCTTAACAGACAAACAAACAAAAACTAACTCGATGCAAAAATTATTGTGGGAATTATTTTTCTTGTACTACAAGCAGATGGATGACCAATCGATGAAAACAAAAACTGGAAAAAAATAATTAAATAAGTTTAAATTATCATAATTTTAAATTAATTAATTTTGTGTTTATATCAACATGTATGTACATTAGGGTGGTTTTATTGAATATGGGAATTTTTTTTTTTCGAAATTTGTAAGTGCTCACGCTTAGAAATGTTCTATTTAGTGTTAAAATACAATTGTAAAAGTTTTAGCTCAATCGGACTATGCCTTCCCGTGCCGAAAAAGCCCCAAAGTTTACGAAAATGCACCTATCTAATAAAATTGATAGCTGTTCGGTTATAACTTTTTTTATATCCGCGACTGTATTTCTTCTTCTCAGTTTCTAATTTTCCGATTTTTCCATCGCCGGTAAATACATCGTCAGAAGCCATTTCTTCCACTTCCGATTCAGAAGAGAATGAGATATTTTGTAAATTTCTATTGCAGTGAGAAAAAGAACACATTTTATAGATTCCAATATTTAATTACATACTCAAGGTTAAGTTTTAAGGGTATAACTTTTTTTTTATTAAACTTGGGCAAATATTGTAGAAACTTAGTTTTTGAGTTTTGAGTTTTGCGGCTTCACAGAGGGGTAATCCAATGTTACGCATGTTATAAAAAAATGCCTTGTATGTACTTGATGGTTTGATGGTAGCTTGCTGCCGGTTATTTGTTGAGATGAATGTCCAATTAAAATTTAATTATTAAATAAATCTGAGTTTTAGCACGGATATGAACATATAACGAAGTACTAGCCATTTTGACTTAAATATCTTTCTTGTACGAACTGTTCACTTAACACAAAAACCTTTAAATGAATATTTCTCTTAAAGTAACATTACACGCGCAACGTCAACATCAAATTGGGGACTCCCCGATTTTTAATTTCTGCTTGAATATTTTGTGCTTGAATATTTTAAAGTCATTATACTTACCTTTCATTTGATAGCAAATTTATTGTAATAAATTATGGCATTTATAACTAAAGCAGAAACATGGCGCTATTTCGTGCAAAACAGGCATTTTTGAAAACTTTGAGGCACTTTCGGCACGGGAAAGCATAGTCCGATTGAGCTAAAATTTTCGCAATTGTATTTTAACACTAAATTACATAGTTCTAGATGTGAGCACCTTTAAAAATCGAAAATCAATTTTGAAAAACCACCCTAATGTACATATATAGAGGGTGTTTTTTTTACATGTATAAAACTTTAAGTTGGCAACACTTTTTAAACTGGCGGCCATTTTGTCAGCTGTCAAGTAGTTTATGTTTAGTTTGGTTTAGAATTTCAGACTGACGGCTGAACAACGCTTCCAAATTCTGCAAATTTATTATAAAAATCATGGTTCGTGGTTTTTCAGAAGTATAGAACCTTGAAATGAAATAAAATTAAATTAAATTGTTGGTAATTTCATAACAATTTAGACAATTTGACAACAAAACTGACATAGTGAAAACCAAGCATAAGATGATTTTTTTAAATTGACATAAAATTTACTTTTTTCGAAAGATAATCAATCTCCTGGTATTATAATTTAAATATGACTTCTGGCATATTACTGGCAATTTTCGATGGCTTCTCCAACATTTGTGGCCGCTTATCGGGCTTATCGACGTAGACTAACGAATAAATTATTTGAGAGCTGACAAAATGGCTGCCGGTTGAAAAAGTGTTGCCAACTTAAAGTTTTATACATGTAAAAAAAACACCCTCTATATATGTACAACTTACAAACGTTCTCATTTAAAGGTTATTTATCTAATTGTTGTACTTATCTAATATGAGTATGTTGTGTATGTTTGTGCAATTAAAATATTTTTATTTTGAAACTAAACGGAGCTGCACTAAAATTGTTGTTACTTTTCTTAAAAAAAAGCATAAATTATAATAAATAAGTGTAAAGAAATAGCATAAATAACCAATGCGATGCGGTGGAAATTATTATTCCCTTACCATCTTATTTAAATTATACACGATTATTTGATCTTTAATCACATGCAGCAGTTAATGAATTTGTACGTGTCCATCGATATGTGTATTACACACTTGTTCGAGCACCTTGCATGCAGTTTAGTTTGTTAACTTAAAAATTAAAGGTTGAAATATTAACCAAGCACCAGCAATCATCACTTGCTAGTTCCAATAAAACCAATGAACGAAACAAAACCCCATGGGAAGTTTTGCTTGTTTTTTTTTTATTATTTTAAAACTCAATTTAGGTGATAATTTACATAAAATAAATTCTTAAAGCAAACAAAAGTTGAACTAAAGGAAAATTTCCATATTAAATTAACTCAATCTCTTGCTCTCCTATTTGGCCAATTTACACACAGCACACAGAAGCAGGAAGTTTAAATAGATGTGTGTTAAAATGTAGCACAGTTTTTACTTTCGCTGATGGAAACAATTCTAATTTGACGATTTTAAAACATTCTTGTAATTACTTGTAAATATTTATGTATTAATATTTAATTAAGATAAGTAAAATAGAAAACATAAAACAGTATAAATGCAATTTTTAATTTGTAATTATACAAAATTAATTGATTTAAGATCTCCAAAATATTTAATATGAAATATTTTTAAACATTAAATAATAAAGCAAACTCCTTGGCGGTCAAGGGGATTAATAGTAATGCTAAACCCTTTATTTCGATCGTATTTGTTCATATGAAATAAAATTATTTAGACTGTTTGCTGAATTTCGAGTCATCTCATTCATTATTGAATGCATTTGAAATTTTTATAATTTAGCTGTTAAATTTAGGAGTTTATTTTGGAAATTTTTCAGAATTCACAAGTCAATAAAAATAAATTTAAGGAAAATTAATTACGCGATATACATACATACATACATATGTATTAAACAGTCTTTTGAAGTATACCTGTTTATTTGTACGTCAATCAAGCCAAAACGACTGAAGCAGTTTAACTTGAACCAGAAAAGGGCAAATCATATTTACTTACATATATTCTATTATCAATTTGTTGTCTTTTCAAGAGGTAAAAACGGTTAAAACTGTGGAATTTGTAATTACTTTTATACGGCCGTCTAATTTTAAGTCGATATACTGAAGGACACGAAAGCTCATCAATAATATACATTTGGAGAATTCATTTGTATCCTTTATTCTAAAGCAACAAAATTTGAAACACGCATTTAAGAAGTAATTGTTCAGAAGTCTATCCTTAAAGTTTAATAATAAGTAAATCACATGTGGCCTTTGTTAAAATGGTACAAAAATAGTGCTGTTGCTTTCTGCAAACACAAATTATATTTATTAAGAATGTCCTGTTTCGGAAGTGAGTCTTAAAGGCGTGTGTTTCTTTTTAATGTCTGTTTCATTTTACAGTTTTAAAATGTTTGAAAATAAATTTCTTGATGAATTCTTAATTATACCCTACACCACCATAGTGGGGAGGGTATATTGGATTTGTGCATATGTTTGTAACGCCCAGAAATACTTGTCCAACACCCACCTTAAAGTATACCGATCGACTCAAAATCACTTTCTCAGAATCACTTTCTGAAACGATTTAACGATGTCCGTCCGTCCGTCCGTCTGGCTAGCTGTCCATGTAAAGCTTGTGGGCAGAGTACAGGTCGCAATTTTGAAGATATTTCGATAAAATTTGGTACGTGATATTTTTTCGGCCCAAGGATAGATGGGATTGAAACTGGTGGAAATCGCTCCATTATTTCACCTGACCCCCATACAAATGTCTTCCCGAAATTGGGGTTTACCGGTCATAAATGTTTAAATTATGCAAGTATCCAAATAACTTTCATCACAAATAAGTGGTAAATGAAGCCAAATCACATCTACGAATTTTGTGCAGATCGGTCCATAATTAGTCGTAGCTCCCATAAATGACCCACTTCCGAAAATCACTTTAACGATTCTAAATTTCTTTTGAATGTTGGTAATCAACATCGGCGTAGATAGCCCGGTCTGGGGGAGGCTAAGCCCCCCCCCAGAAAAAATTTAGCCACCCCCAGAATTTTTATTCTTTTATTGCATTTTTTTATTTGAACAATTTTCCATAGCTTTTACTAAAAAGTGTTCAAAAAAGATCCCCCCAAGGAAAAAGGCCTAGCTACGCCGATGGTAATCAAATAAAATTCGACACAATTAATATACAGAAATGATGACACCTAGTTTTATAATGGTCGGTCCGTAATTAGTCGAAACTCCCGTAATCAACTTTAACCTCCATAAATCTTTTAAAAGTATTTATATCGAGATAAAGTTTAACATACACAATTCATAGAAATCATGACACTAAATTTTTGGTTTATCGGTCCATATTAGGTCAAATCTCTCATATAGCGCACATTTCTGAAAAACTGTTTTATACAAATACTGGGTGTAGGGTATTATATGGTCGGGCTTGACCGACTATACTTTCATACATGTCTTAAAATAGATAATTTGGTCTTCGAGTATATTTGATAACTTTTATTTCATTTGTTCGAAAGTGATAGATAAATATGAAGAAAGAGTAGTATTAAGTTCTTATTGTTTTTATTACTTTAATAAAGCCGGTTTGCCGATTATTCGAAAAACTACAAAAAAAAAACGGTTAATCGGTTTTTAATTATTTAAGTTTTTCTATATTTTTACTGCTAAAAATTCGATTTGATAAGAAGTTCGTGATTTATTTTTACAAATAATGAAACAAAAAGTACATAACAATTCATATTAATCAAAACTATTTTTAATTAGCAATTAAGCTGTTTGACGAAAACAATAAATGACAGTTATTTTAATATATTTTTCAGTTTCACACCAAAAAACTTTTTAGTAATTGTTCAAGCTTAAGGTCTTTTTTTAATAAAACCGAATTTTGCAGAACGAAACTAATATTCGGCCAAAAATTCGATATTTTTTTTAATACGAAACAATCCGAAACTTTTAAAATGTACTATTAATTTCCAAAAAAAAATATTTTATTTAATTTTATAAAATGTTTAGATAATTTTAAGGTACCCTGAAGTACTAACATTAAATTGCGCAATCCATAAATCTTGTTGTTTTTTTCATCTTAAACGAAACAATTTTTTAAAAAACAGTTTTTACAATATTTATTTTTAAATATTTTTCAAAAAAAAAATATAAATTTTTGTATTCTATTAATTATATTAAAAACATGTTGCACCTTCAACATAATCTATGTTATTTTTTTTAAAGTTTCGGTTTTGTTATTCGGTCAAAATATGACCGAATTAGTATATTTTTGGTCTAATCGAAACTGAATTCTCGGTCGAGCTCTGTGTATGTAGTCGTACATTGCAAATACTTCAGACACCCTCTAGTTCTTCATGTAATGATTCATTTTCAAATGCCACATTTCTAGAATTTATGCACGCAACGTGTGCTATAATTTAAAGCAGTTGGATTGGAAATATTTATTGTTTTGCATTATTAACACACATTTCAAGCATTTCATGTTCTTCATACTGCTCTTCACACTTGACGTAAATTAAAATCTTAATAGTTCATGAACTTATTAGCAGTTTCCTGTTAATATTGCCACCGAAATACACTTTCACACACACTTTAAAACAATTGTTGTAATTGACTGTGTTTGCGTTTGTGTTTATGTGTATGTGTGTGTGTGTGTGAGAGAGCAGAAAGAGGAGAAGAAACATTGATTTCCTCTTAAGAAGGTCATAACATCTTGTTTCTGCTGTTTTCCACAACGACCACTTATACATTTGTTAGGGTGATTGTTGGTAGCAGTAGTGGCAGTTGGCTGCAGTTGTGATGATGCAACTTATGCAATACTAACAATTGCATCATACGCATACACACTCATAAACATTAGAGGTGGACTTAAAAAATAATAGTTTGTCTTTTGATCTGATACAAGCTAACATAGTCAAACTTTGGAGCGGATCAAAATCATTTTAATGTTTTAAAATTTGCTTAAACTAGTATGATTTTAAATATTCGTTTTAAAATATTTTTAATATTAAAAACAATAGTCGTTTTGCACATTTTTACAAGTTTAAATCAATTTGCTCCTGTCTAAGACAAATATACATACTTTAAAAGGGCAAGCCTAATAAATATTATACAGTAGTTTAGTAAGATTTTATTTTGGAAATATTTAATACAGTCAGAGGTGAGAAGTTTCTAAGATGCTTTTCATTTGCACAGTTTCGTTGTTAGAATGCTGTCTAGTGTTATCTGCTACAAAGTTGGCCATCTCAGGTCTACGCAATATTAGATACCAACGAACAAAATTAAAAATTACGTTCTTGCTACAAAATACAAAAAGCATTAAACAACGTTTGTGCACCACTAAAGAAAAATGTTGACGAAAGAGAGTTTTATGCACTTAAAAATGAAAAATATGCTCTTGAAATTGAAAAAATATGCACTAAAAATAGTGTGTTTTTGTTTCAAATTCAAAGTTTTATTAAAATATTTATAAAATGTACAGTAAGTGAAATACTGAATTCATAAATTTAATTTGCTTATTATGGAAGAAAATGTTGAAAATTAATTTTTTATTTACAATTTAATTAGTGGCATAATATTAGACTGTCTTAATGTTATCGTAATATACAGTAATGGAACTTAATGTGTTCTGTAAATGCTGGTAATAGTTGCTAAGCAGATAAGGTCTGAACAATTACTAGAAATAGTTATGGTGTTTTCTTTTCTGAAATAAAATGTTACACCGTTATTATGTACATTTTTATAATGTTTACCCCACATTTTAAAGATGTCGCATATTTAATGGTCAGAATAGAACATAAAATTACAACAGTGTAACACTTTATTATCATGTACAGCTGTTTTTTTTTTTTGTTAAAAAAGAAGAAGCAGATAGCTCCCTGATAAGATCGTTTGAAATAAGACAATAAATATTTATCAAAAAGACCAATGGCACCTTCCCGACTAATACGCAAATTCTTCTTAAACTAGGTATAAAAATTATATATATATACATACATTACATATGTATATAAGAAGTAGGAGATATTGTCCTATTAAATTTGACATACATTAACTTCAGAGTATTCATTAATTACGTTCTCTACAAAGCCTTTCACTTTCCCATAATCATATAAAATATTTTATCATCATCAGATGATGAAGATGAATTCAACAAGTCATCAAAAATTTTTTAAGCACATACAAAAGTAGTAATATTTTCCATTTTGTATATTTTTTTTTTTGTTTCTTAACACAAATACACATTCATAAACAAAACAAATGTCAGTTGTAGCTGCAATTTTTTTCCATTTAGCCCTTTTTTTAAAAATGTTTACGCGTTTTGAGTCTCAAAAGTTGGCATCACTGGTCAACTGTTTTATCGTGCGATTCTCCCCCTCTAAAAATACAGAGTGTGAAAGGTGCACCATTTTTTAAATTTATAGTGTGACATTTATAGAAAAGAACACACTACACTTTAGCAGTGTTGACATTTTTTCAGAAAAGAACACAAAAAAATTAAAAAAGATGCGAAGTGGGAAAAACGTGTAACATTTTTGCCAGAAAAGAAAACGCCATTAGTTTTTATGTTAATCAACCTTAAGGAGTTTTATTACATACTACAAAAGTTGCTCAAATTTTGAAAAAATTTTAGGTATTTTTTACTATTGTTTAGGTTTAAGGTCCGATCATATAGATCAGGAGTGCCCAAGCCCTATACTCTTGGTGCTCTTTTGTAGTTGTAAAAACTCTTAGCTATAGGCTGTGTGTTTTGTATACTCATTACAGCACTCAGCACTAGCAATACGAAATACACAAACAACTTTGCTTTATTTGTTTTTTTTTTGTCGTACTTCACTCTATACACGCAAGCGCAAAGCAACAACACTTTCGTATGATCTACTGGTAAACATTGGTGACTGCGATCGTCAATGTAGATTTTGTTTTTGTTTAACGTATGATACCGTTTAAAAAAGTGTGTTGTTTCTTTGTATGTATTGGCTTTTACAACAAAAAATACTGAATAAAAATGAGTTTTTATTTAAATGGATTGGTGTTTGCTCTTACATAAGCAACTTTTGGGCACTCCTGATATACATAGATATAGATAGATTACTTTTTCAACTTTCAAATTGAAAATCATTTAGTTTTTGACCTACAAAAGATATGAAAATATTTTTTATACGGATCAAGGTTTAAAAAATGTTTAAATTTAAATTATAACTCGAAAACCTTAAGAGATAAATATTTTTTAAAGATCCAGCCAATAACTTCACAATTTAGATGAATTACAAGAAATTCCACTCGTTTTAACAAATTACATATAAAAGGTGTTCTATCTTGAGACCGCACAGCCCTACCATTAGAATGTTTGTGGGGTCCATCTTCAAAATTTAAGCTCGAATAGCCAAGTACTACGCCCATATTAAAGCTTATATCGATCTGACCAGCCGTTGAAAATGCCAGATTTATATGTGTATTGGCTTTATTCTTTACTTACCTTAAGCGAATTATCATGCCTTAAATGTTAATCAAATATAGGAAAGAAAAACAGCAGCAAAAAACAAAACTAAATAAAAAAAATAATGAAAAAAGAAAGTGCAACAAAAACATGGATTAACAAATCGAGGCCAACTTATTTTAAATTGTCTAAAACGAATAAATAACTATTTATTTTTGGTTGGCCTGCTTATAAATATTTGCATTTTAAAGTTCCAATTTACACGAAGCAATTTATATTGAAAATGCCTTGAAAATGCAAAATTGGATTGCTTTATTCGTTCATATTTTTATTTTAGAGCATACACACATCTGCAATACGAACAAGAGAGTAACACGAATTGCTATTACAATCAAGTGTGTCTTATCTTCCCCTCATCCCGTTTTCTAACAGGTAATCATCTTAGCTTAAAGTATTGCTTCGTGTAAATTGGGACTAAATAATATGAAAAATAATTTCTTGTTTACACAGATTTTAAGAAAGTTTTTGAGACAGAGCCTGATGACATACATAAGTCTTTTATCACAGATATAGCTGTGATATTTTAAATATAAAATTCCCTTTACATCAAAAAAGACCAACAAGAAATTTCCATATTTCCAGTGTAAAATGTTACTAAACTACTGTGCAGTAGTTTTGACACAGTAGAGAAGTGTTTATAATACATACATACATGAACACACATGCATACATACATACATACATATATACATGCATATATTTGCATCTTGTAATCTTAATAGAAATGTTAAATTTACTCTCGTATCAACGAATTTGATCGTACAGCGATCATGTTACATTTTCTTTTTTTATTTATGCGATTATTGATTCGATATTAAGATGAAGTTTTGTTGTTGTTGTTTAGGTTGTTGTTGTTGATGTTTTTTGCATTTGTTGTTGTTATTGTTTTGGTGTGGTTGTTGTGAATAAATAAATGAATACACTTACCGAGATGTTGTATAAATTATACATAGTCAGTTATTAATGAAGATACCACAACTCGGCATTGCATTCAGTAAGTAAAAAGAGAGTGAGAGAGTGTGTAAGTAGTTAAGTAAGAAGTGTTGCAGCATACACGTACATATCTTGTGATATGATACACTTACATATTGTTGACTGCCACAGAACATGCTCCAGATAAATTGTATGTTATTTACACACACATTTGAGCATTTATCCAATTGGTTTTATATCCGTATCTTAAAGATGTTTTGTTGTGGTTTCATCTGTATGTTTATATGCATCTGTCTGTCCGAGTAGGTTGGTGTTGTGTTATATTATGTTTAGTTTGTTTGTTTTTCTTTTAGTTTCTTTTGATATCTTTTAGTGATTAATGAATGTTTTACCATAACATCGCGTAAAAAGCGATATGTTACGAAAACACAAACAAAAACGAAAACGGCAATTATATTGTTGCTTCTTTGGCAGTTATCATGTTGTTCTTATTGACAGGCGCATATTATCATATGAACGTGTTGCGATTTAATGACTTACATTACTACGAGTACGAGTCATCCATCGCATGGTGGATTCATTCATTTATTCACTCATATGAATAATGATGATGGTAAGTTGAATGCATGTAAACAGGACCTTCATTTAACACTTTCAATGTTAAAAATAATCAGCTCTCTGTAATTATTGCAACAAAATAATTAATTATATTTGTTAATAGTTTGTTAAAATTTCAAGCAATATTTTGTGAATACTTTCGGGCATGGTTAGCTGCAAAGTTATTATACATATGTATGTAGCCACAAAAGTTTATCTTTCCCCCCACCTTAATGGAAAAATAAAAATCTTATATTTGAAGCACCGTGTTACTTTTTCTTCAACACCTTGAAAAAGCGGAAAAGTTATTTAGTTATAGCAACTTTGTAAAATTAAATTTAAAAAATCCTTCTTAATTCACAAAGTTTAATTGAAGTAATTATTTTAAATTTTCCACTTCATTTAAGGTATTTATTAGATCATGTAAGAATTATCTGAATGGCAAAGTAATATATCTTTAAAAATAGTTTTTAAATTAGAGAAAGTGTGAAAGTGAATGATGCTTGACAAGCTGCCTGACAATTCATCTATGAGATTTCGATGGTCATTAAAACGTTAGGAAAAAAACTCATTATAAATTTAAGCTACAGTGAAGAACTATGCGCTAATTGATCTGTTCTTGAATCAATCAATTTGAATTTCATTTAAGAAAATCCGTACTTACCGTACTCGGTATATAATATTATCATTTTTATACTCTACACCACCATAGTGGGGAGGATATATTAGATTTGTGCTGGTGTTTCTAACGCCTATAAATAATAGTCTAAGACCAACATATATATACCGATGAACTCAGAATCACTTCCACTTCTCATCAGCCTGGCTGGTTGTCCATGTAAACCTTGTGCGCAAAGTATAGGTCGCAATTTTAAAGATATTTCGACAAAATTTCGTACATAATATTTATTTCGGGCCAAGCACGGTTGGGATTGAAATTGGTTGAAATCGGTCCATTATTTCACCTATCCCCCATACAAATGTTCTCCCGAAATATGACTCTATGTATCATAATTGTTTGATTTATAAACGTATCCAATAAAATTTAGCCACAAATAAGTTGTTGCTGTGCCGGAAAAACCAGGACATGGCCCAGTTTTGGAACCATTGTCCCGGTGTCCCGTTGACATCCCCCGGATGGCCCGGATTTTTATTTTGAATTTATTTAAATAAAAAATATGTGGACTTGAACAACAAAACAGTCTATTTTATTGAAATTTGGCACAATCGCATCATATTTTAATGGAAATTAATTCTTTTGAATGATTCATTTAAACATCATGTGTCTATGCATATCCCCAGCAAGCCATATGAGTCCGAAAAGACTCTTTTCTGACACATTTTCTGGAGCGGTCATGCTCTTTATGAGCCCAAAAAACAATCATTATTGCTCCGAAAACCTTCAGAAAAGAGGGTCATTACATTCGAAAATGTTCCGTCAGAAAGGGCTCTTATATAATGTCAGAAAAGAGTCTTTTATGAGGGTTCTTTGGGCTCAAAAAGAGTTATTGCAATTTTAAATACAAAAATTTAAAGGTCGCATTTATTATTTTTTTTTTAATTGTTTTTACTTAAACAAAAAGGGACTCGCTGCTGCACCGAATTGGAAAGATGTAGAAACAACGATCAAATTTATGGTTGAAAAGAATTAGTAAAAACCTGAAGACGACAATGTAGAATTGTTTGACGAGTTTGGTTACATATTGAAATTTATTACCCCAGACAAAATTAGCGAATGGAATAAAAATAATCCTCCTACTAAGCCACGTTCTACTAAACCACATCAACGTTGGGTGGAATGTTTCAAACATTTTCAAAGTAAGAATGTACCGTACACTCGCTTCGTGCAAATCATTGAATTTTACAATTTTTTGAAAGAATCCCCAACATTGCTGAAGCAAATTTCATCACAGGATAAATACGATTTTAAACAAAAAGCGACAGAAAATTACATTCAAATTACTTATAACATTATAATTGTCTAAATTTAACTTGAATAAAAAATTTTTTTCCCGGCCCGGTTTTAAGTTTGAATGTTCCGGATTTTAGTACTTTTTTCGAATAATGTCCCGGTTTCGCTCAAAATTGAGGTGGTCAAGCCATACATGATGCGTAATTATAATTAACCATAGCTCCAATATAATCTTAAAAATGTTGCTATTCAAATAAAATTCAACAAAAATAATATATAATAATATATACAGAATTTATGACACCTAATTTTATAACGGTCGGACCATAATTAATCGAAGGTCCTATATAAGACCCCAAATTAAAAACCACTTTAACATGTATAAATCTTTTGAAACTGTTTATATTGAGATATAATTTAACACAAAAATATTTCTATGCACAACAATTTTTGGATGATCGGCCCATTCTAGGTAATCTATAATAATATAAGAGCAGAATATTATATGGTCGGGCTTGAAAGACCATTCGTTTTTACTTGTTTAGATTATAAAAGTAAATTCATTAAATTTAAAGAGTGCAAAATTTTAGTTTCCAATTATGAGTGAATGAAATTAATGCCCCAATTGAATTCCGGCACTGCAACCGATTTTGAAAAACCTAAACTAAATTAGTCCTACAATTAAAAAAAATATAAAAAATAAAAAGCAATAGGACGCTGTAAATATATTATCTGCATCATCGCAGATAGAACAGCTGAAGAAAGGAAAATAATTTTGCTTTATTTTTTGTATGTGTGTGTGTATTTTTTTCTTTTTTTTATCATTAAATATTTGATAAATATTCCTTGTGTTTTGTATTCTTTATTTGGCGATGCATTAAAATTAAAATAATTATGAAGTATCTCCTATAAGTATGATGGACAGCTATGCCAATCATACCTATATCATTATCTATTTATAAAGTGGAAAAAGTGCATTTACTCCTTATTTAGTGGCAGTTAAATGAATAATTTTTGCAAACTACAAATGATGGCTCTTAAATAGAACGCTTTTTATGTGGCAGACACACGGACATCTAGTAAATGATGGGAGTGGGAGATTGATTCAGTGTAAATTGTTATTCGTTAATTAGCATTAAAAAATAGTTTAAACTTTCAATTATATATGTACACACTCGTATCTTCCCATCCCTGGCATAACCTCACCATACTCGTACATTGGCACTTAAGATGTTGTTGTTGTGTTTGTGTTGTCACTGTTGCTGTTGTTTTAATGGTGCATAATTGGTTGTAGGTATTAAAATTGAAGAAAATCAATTAAGTACCCAGGACTTGGAACGCGAGAGTTGGTCACAAAAAAACGATTCCACCAACTTCATTATTTATGCAAAAATTCATTGGTTTATTTATAAAATTCGAATCGAGACGCATCGAGTCAAGTCAGTTTGTTTGTGTAAGTGTGTACACGTATGCGAATGGTTGAGTGCCCAAGAGTTTTTATGAATGTGTGTGTTGATTGGTCGTGTGCCTTTCGGATAGTTTTCATGGAATTCATTTTAGATACGTTTTCGGAATGATGCTGTTCACGCATTCAATAATGTGTTGAATAGCAAATGGGATTGCATGGCAATTTTTATTCAAACATTCCTGTACTAAACTAAACGAAACGAAACTAAAAAAAAATGTAAAATTAAAATCCAGCCAACGATTTCTGCCCAAAGTAAATGTTGTTGCTGCAGCAGTCATTGTCTTTTCTTCTAAATGTGATTGAGAGCAGAAGATTCATTTTGCTCATTTATTTAATTATTTATGTATGTATTTCTGAGTCTGTCTGTTCGTTCATCCATCCGTCTGTTTGTCCGTCTGTTTGTCATTGTATGTAGAAGAAGTTGTTTTAATGTATGCGTGGTGTTTGAATAAAGCGTGACTTAAAGTTGTGAAATGATATTGTTTGTTGTACACCTTAAAACAAATTGTTTGATACCTCAACTTGACAACTACACAGCAACAACAACAGCAACAGCAAGAGTAACAATAATAACAATAATAACAACAATGATAGCGATCTGAAATAGCAACAACAGAAAGTTGAAAGAAAAATAAAAACACAACAAAAAACCCTTTTCCACAACATATGTATGTACTACGGAAAGGAACGTAGAGAAATTCTATGGTTAATTGTTAGTTGATGATTAAGTTGTAACTCACAGTTTCCAATGTCTACTTCCAACGACTCTGCTGTGACTGAGATGCTGCAGCATCTCGTATTGCTGTGATCGTGGTCACATATTAATGCGCCATATTTGTAATTTGCTTTGTAATGTAATGTAGACTCAATTAAATTTGCTAAAATAAATTTTATACTATTTTTGTCCGTGGTGAGTTAAGAGTGTTTTTGTTTAATTTTTATGTTAAAAATACAAACCATAAATATACTCGTATAAAAATTCTTTGGAATCATCATTATCATTGTTATTGTCATCATCATAATGATAATAATAATGTGTCTGTGAGTGTGTATGTATGAGAAATTGTGAATTATACAATATTGAACACACATACACATATGTACATATGTATGTACATAATTATAAATATTTGTATAGATGCACTTGTATGACGAGTAGTCACAGTTCGTTAGTATTCATCAATGTCAATCAGTATTAATGATGTAAACAATTAAATATAATAAATACATGTTGTATTTTCATAAATGACTTGTTTTTTTTTAATTTTATTATGTTTGTAAGATTTTATAAATAATTTATAACATTCTTTGGCGTTTTTCATCTCATCTCATTTCAGTTGAAATTTCTGCATTTTATTGCATTGACAAATTTTGGCCCATACAGATTATGGGCATATCAGAGGAAGTCAAACTGGAGGAATTACCACAAGAAGCCAAACTAGCTCATCAGGATGCCACTCCTGACCATTCGATCTCATGTATTGTGACAACTGGTGCCAGCGGAGGCACCAACAGTCCCATTTCGGATGCAAATAGTGATGGCGAATTGGATGATTATGCGCCGAAAAGAAAGCAACGCCGTTATCGCACCACATTCACTAGTTTTCAATTGGAGGAATTGGAAAAAGCTTTCTCGCGCACCCACTATCCCGATGTGTTTACGAGGTATGTACTTTGCAATTTTCGTTTCATCAAACAAGCAACACAATGTATATAATAATATTTTATTGTTGACAAATATGTAGTATCAAATAGTTCAGTACATTGGTACTGTTTCAGAACAATTCATACTTCAAAAGTACAGCAAAAACCAATTGACATAAAATGACATTAACCCAATTTCTTTCATAATTTTATTAAAAATAAAAACAGATTTACAGTCACTTCTAAACTATTGGTAAAATTATATTCAAAAGAGAATAAGTTCAACTTACAGAATATTGTCGTTGTACCATTGCACCAAAGTTAGTCAAATGATAAACATTTTAAGATCTTGTAGCTTTCGCAAATATGAATTTGTTAAGAAATAGTAAATAAAAATCATGCTTTTAATTATCTCTTTTACTTTTACAAATTAGTTTGCGTTTTTAGTCTGAACATTTTTGCGTTTACTGCTTATGACTTTCTTGTTATAAAGAGAAAACATTTTTCAAAAATACCTTCATTAATGTTTCCAAAAAATTACTGTTATTCAGTTAGACAAACATAGATCTCAGCGCTTTTATGACTCTTAGACAGGTGACTTTTCAAATAAAGTTTGTTCTAGCATCTTGAGACACATAATCACATTGACATTTCCCAATAGATTTTTGTCTTTTATAAAATTTTTTTATTTTTTTGAGGACCATAATGAATTGAAACAAGTAAGAAAGTATAGTCGGTCAAGCGCAACCATATAATACCCTACACCCAGTATATATATGGGAGATATGACCTATTATGGACTGATCACACAAAAGTTTAGTGTCATAACTTCCGTGAATATAAATATTGTGTATGTTAAACTTTATCTCGATATAAATACTTTTAAAAGATTTATGGAGGTTAAAGTTGAGGGTCTTATATGGGAGTTTCGACTAATTAGGGACCGACCATTATAAAATTAGGTGTCATCATTTCTGTATATTATTTGTGTCGAATTTTATTTAATTACCAACATTCTTAAGAAATTTATGATCGTTAAAGTAATTTTCGGAAGTGGGTCTTATATGCGAGCTACGACTAATTATTGACCGATCGTCATAAAATACTACCATATTATATGTATATACACAATACATATTTGTATTCAATATGATTTGGATACCAACAATTTAAAGAGAGTTATGCTCTTTTAAGTGATTTTCGGAAGTGGGCCTTATATGGGGGCTACGACTAATTATGGACCGATCTTTACGAAATTTGTAGATGTGATTTATCTTCATTTATTACTCATTTTTGGTGAAATTTGTGTGCATACTTGCATAATTCAAAGATTTATGACCAGTAAACCCCAATTTCGGGAGTACATTTGTATCAGGGCCAGGTGAAATAAGGGACCGATTTCCACCAGTTGCAATCCCATTCATCCTTGGGCCGAAAAAAGATCACGTACCAAATTTTATCGAAATATCTTCAAAATTGCGACCTGTACTCTGCGCACAAGCTTTACATGGACAGCCAGCCAGCCAGACGGACGGACGGACGGACATCGTTAAATCGACTCAGAAATTGATTCTGAGTCGATCGGTATACTTTAAGGTGGGTGTTGGACCAATATTTCTGGGCGTTACAAACATATGCACAAATCCAATATACCCTCCCCACTATGGTGGTGTAGGGTATAAAAAAATAATTATTTTCGACTCTAATTTCTAAATATTCAGCAATTTATAATCTCAATCTCATCTCAGTCATCATTATAATTATATGCACTAAAAATCAATAGTTTAAAAAAATACCTTCACAATATTCATGCAAGTGATGAGTTCTCTTCTTAAGTCTTTCGTTTTTTGTATGTTGTTTCAAACCATTTTCATAAATTCCCAACTAATTTACTTTAAAGAATTTAATTAAATGCAATTATAATTGTAAAAAAAATAGCATGACATTCAATTAGACGGATAATCCAATTTAAGTTTTAATTTTCTGAATATTAATTTTAATCCCAATCACAAACATAAATGCAAACGCAAACGCAAACAAGGCTAAAACATAAAAACTCATGCAGACAAATACACTCACATACAAGCAGTCAAACAAACTGAATACCAGACGTATAGAGCTGGTAGATATATGTACATTTGAACCTCAATTACGTTTTTTTTTTTAAATTAAAATCGTCGCATTATTATTATGATTACCGGCAAACAACTACGACAACAACAGCAATAACGAAAAGAAAAAAACAGCAGTAACTATAACAAAAGCAAAGAATTGCATTGAAATGTAATGAAATCTCAGCCAGCCCAAGCGAAATCTGTTAAATTTTATGCTCAACTTCGTTTAAAAAAACAAGTGATCTTTGAAATAGTCGCTCGCACAACATCCACATCCATATCGCCAGTAAAAACAAAAGTAATGCTGCCAGTACGTTTCAGTATTTTTCAATTTATTTACGTGTATGAATGTTTATAAATCGTCATCGTCTATCCGCGGATATTAGAGTAGAGTATGTAAGTGTGTGAGTGAGTGAGCGAGTGTGTCTGTGTTTAATAATTTTAATGTAATTACTATAATTTTTATAATGAATTTCCATGTTTTCTATAATTGAATTTATTTTTAATAAATTTTTACAATATGATTGGATTTGCCGACGCTGTTGTCGTTGCAGTTTGAGTTAGTTGCCACGTAATTCTGTTACTGCAGCCGCTCATGTGGTTGATGCAGCTTGCCTCAGCTACCACTTTTAACGTTTTGTTACTACTGTTGCGCCAAAATGTGTTTGTTGTCCGTGTATGAAAATTATGATTATTATTTTGTTTTCATGTTTAAACATTTAACTTTTTTGTTTAATTTTATTCTCTGGCCTAAGTGAAGGCGTCTTTTGCGGCCGAATGTCTGACTGTTTGTGTTGTTGGTGGGCTAATGATATTAGAGGTGCATAAAAGTACTTGAAATTGGGATATTAGTGGTTTTAATGTTGTTACTTGTCGGCTGGCTGGATGACTGAGAGGGTGCTGGGCAATTGTTTAGGTATTATTTGAAAGTGAATTTTAGAGGTGTAATTTAATGTGTTGGCTTTGTAAATGAAAATTCAATTTAATTGATTGCAAGTTATTTAAGCAAAAAGTTCATAAATTGCCAAGAATATTTTGTGGTTGGTATTTTTTTTTTATTTATTTTTTGCTCGAACAATTTGCGGTTTATATGATCATGATTGTACAAGAATTTAATTTAATATAAATAAAATTATTGTAGAACTTTAAATGTGCGCAATCTGCATATGGCAGTTTGTGAAACTAGTCACGAATTTAATTTAATTAAATGATAGAGAATCACTTACATGGGGGAGTTAAAAGTTCACGTTCGCAAAACCAGCTGGATATCAAGATTTAATTAAATATTCAACATTTGGCTACTTCTACTTTCATTGGTGGCACAAATGAGCTCGTAAAATAACATTCCTACAATATAATCTATATATATAAAAATAAGTGTACATTTTGATTGTCACTCCATAACTCGAGAACGGCTCGACCGATTGCCATAAATTTTAGGGAAGGTACAGGGAGGAGTGATGATGGTTAGTTGATTTTGAAATCCAAAATCGGTCTAGCCATTCTCCAGTTATGATTTTTTTCCTGAAAAAATTCAACATTTGAAAAAAAAAGTCCCCTAAAGTATGCTGTACAAATTTGCAAATAAATAAGAGCAGGCAGGTTGTGAATACATCTTATTCTATGAAATACAAATCAATAGTAAATACCGAGCGAAGCCGGGGCGGTCAGCTAGTCATTCATAAATTTAACTATGAAATTAATACAAATGCCTAAGGCACTAGAGAAAATACACCCATCTTTCCCTGAACTTAAATACAGCAATTTACTCTTCATTATTTGATAGAGACTGACATATTAAATTATCGTGAGGAGTAATTATGCTGTTTATTTAATAAATCAATCTTTTATACTTTGTTTTAAAAATATTGTAGAATAAAATCATTTTAGAGAAAGAAAAACATTTTCAAAGACATAATTTTAAAATGTGAGATGCGCTGGTATTATGCGATTCCTTAGTTCCTTAGTATCCTTATGTCGGGTTACCATTTTCCTCTATAGCAGGATACAATCACCGTAATCACAGTTGCAACCAAATTTTCTAAAAAAAAAAAATATGGCCCCATCACTCCATTAGACCACATACTGTTCCGTACACTTTCAGTGGCATGTTCAGCATATAAATGCAACAATTGCTGTTGGATGTTCAGAATCGCTAATACTGCAACTTTAACTCAATAGTGAATTTTCAAGCAATATTTAATTCTGAGTAACAATTACTTCTACTACTGATATGTCAACAAGTAAAATTTCATAATTTTCACCTTATTCAAATATGTCCCTGTTGATAAAGAAAGTTCTTGTTGAAATACAAATATACTTATTCATTAGATATTTGAAATCAGATATGATTTTCTTAACGCACTTTATATTTGCTTTCAAGGAAAAAACAAACTGTTTACATATTTCCGACGCATGTTTCCATCCAACTTAATATCAAGTATGAATATGAAAACTTTGTAAACTTTGTTTAGAAAAAAGTTTACTTCCTTTAATATTATGAATAAAACTTTTACCCACCCTAAAGTGTATCGATCAACTCAGAATCACTTCCTGAGTCGATTTAATCATGTCCGTCGGTGCGTCCGTCCATCTGGCTGGTTGTCCATGTAAAGCTTGTGGGCAGAGTAAAAGTCGCAATTTTGAAGATATTTCGATAAAATTTGGTACGTGAATTTTTTTTGGCCCAAGAACGGATGGGATTTAAAGTGGTGTAAATCGGTCTAATATTTCACCTTGCCCCCATACAAATGTCCTCCCGAAATTGGGGTTTACCGATCATAAATGTTTAAATTATGCAAGTATCCAAACAAATTTCACCACAAATGAATGGTAAATGAAGCCAAATCAGATCTACAAATTTAGTGCAGATAGGTTCATAATTTATCATAGCTCCAATATAAGGCCCACTCCCGAAAATCACTTTAACGACCATAAAGTTTTTAAAAATGGTGGTATCTAAATAAATTTCAACATAATAAGTTTCATATATACAGAAATGGAAACACCTAGTCGAAACTCCCATATAAGACCCTTTCGGTAATTCACTTTAATCTCCATAAATCTTTTAAAATTATTTATATCGAGATAAATTATAACATACACAATATTTATATTCACGGAAGTCAGGGCACTAAATTTTTGGATGATGAGTCCATAATAGGTCATATCTCCCATATAGCGCCCATTTCTGAAAAACTTTTTTATACATATACTGGATGTAGGGTATTATATGGTCGGGCTTGACCGACTATAATTTTTTACTTGTTAAGTTTTCAGTTCGTCTTAATTTCATATAGATATAATGAATAATATTGAAAAAGTTGAATTACTTTCAGTAGCATTTTAAAATTAATTAATAACTGGAGGATAATTCAGTAATTAGATGTACGCAAGCCATTTTTTAAATGTATTTTTTTTCTTTGTAACATAGCTCCGCAATGTAACATTAAATTGTTATTTTTTGAAAAAATATTAAATGTTGAAATGTTAAAAATCTTATTTAAAATATGTTTTTGTTTTTTACTAACAATAAATTAAACATACCAGCATGTGAGCACTAAGCCATCATCGTCATAAACAAATTGCAATTTATGTTATTAGAAAAACGTAAACGAATTTGAAAAAATTTTAAATGTCATAAATTTTCATATATTATTATATTCATATATTTACTAAAAACTTTCTACAAAATGAAATAAAAAATTTGACTAAAAGTCCATTTCAAAAGTTCCAGATTTGATAAATTGTTAATGAATATTGTCCGTTTATCTTTATCAATTATAACTTTATTGAATTGAGTTTATACTGCATCATAGTCCATGAAAATTGAATGCCACATAAACTAAATTACTTTCTAATGATGCCGTAAGCAACAATTAAACATTTTTAAACACTTACTCACACCTGGCAAGCTAATACGAGTTTGTGTATACATACATGCAATACTGCATGTAGGTATGCGTATATAATTTTAATTTAATGAAAATTTCATTATGACTTTGATATGCATTTCGAAAATAATTATAAATGCCGAGTGTCATTCCCTCTTATCATCCTATCGTTGCTTGTTATCTGGTCTTGATATGCATTTTGATTTTATCATTTATTCAGTCAGTCATTTATCCAAATACAAATGGTCCGCTTCCCCACCCTTTCATTACTTTTCTCTTGTGCCAGTATCATCATGTTGAGATCAGTGGCATTACACACATCTTGCATTGACTGTGTGGAAAAAGAGAAGATACTGCTGTTGTTGCTGGTGCTGCTTTCGAAGATCCAAACGATAATTGTGTTAATTTACATAAAAGCACATAAATTGGCTTCCTGCTGGTGCGTTGAATTTGTTTAATTAATTAAAGAAAAAATACTTTGTTTTAGTGTTTTTACGATGTTGTTGGTGTTTCCAAGAGTATCTTAAATGAATTCTTGTTATTGTTTCTAAGATTAATGTATGTGTAGGTTGGTTAACTTGGCTGGCTGGCATGAAATCGAAATATTTTAATATGTTTTTAAATATGTTATGCTCTTTGGTTTTAATGTTTTGTTTTTTCTTTGTCCGTTTTAATTTGGTGTTTTAATACGGTTTTAAATCGATTTTATGTTAACAAGTTTTCATAATGATAACAATAGTTTAAAGTTGATAAAAACTTCATTAGAAACAGATATTGATTTTATCACACAATAATATTTTTATTTTATCATGACGATAATAACAAAATAAACATACACAAACGCGCCTGCTTACACTCTGTAATCGATGACAAGTTAGTTTTCAGTCTAGTCTTAAATGTCGTGGATGATCGTAAAAAAGTTTACGATTTTTTAATTATTTTATATTGCAATTTAGACTAATAGAAAATCGTAAATGAATTTCAAAGTTAACAAGTTTCTAACGGCCACCATTAACAACAACAAGTGCACATACATACATACATATGTATGTGCATCTTTTTTAGCGTCATGTCTGTAGAAAATCAAAAGATTTAAGACACAAACATACTTTCCCTTTTTATTTCGCCATACGTAAGTCATGTAAAACAAGTTTGTGTTTGTAGTTGTTGTTGTCATCGTTGTTGTGCACTGAATAACAACAACAGCACTAAACTAATTCCCACATAAACAAAAGAAATTTGCAATTTTCTAACAACTTGTATGGCCGTTGTTAATTTGTATTAATTAACATGTCGTGGATAAAACAAATAAGACCTTTAAACACTTAAAGCCTTAATTACATGCCAACTAAATTTTTCCTCTTTTCCTATATTTCTGGCTTTTTTGAGAAATATTTTAGTTTTCTCTCCTTGGCCCAATCAAAGTTGTGTGTGAGTAAATTTTCTGGTGTATAAGAATGTTATTTATCTATTTTTCCAAACATTGGAAGCCGATTCCTCAAAAATCAAACGTAGTTTACCTGATTTAACACAGTTCTTAAAATGTTTATCCAGCACATCATTTCCTGGTAATGTAAAATTTTGGTACCATACGAAAGGTCTTTAAGTACCTATATTCATTCGTCCAACATAAAAATAATTTATATTTTTGAAAAATATTTTTATATGAAACGTTATTAACATTAATTCACACAATATAATTCACAAAAACTCTTACGAGATTCGAAACCCGATGCAAGATCAAATAAAAAAAAGAATATTTTTAATTGCCGAAAAATAAATTGCGAGCTCCGATTTCGAGAAAACTCAATGTAATATTCTGGATATAATTGAAGAGGTATTGAAAATGTGGAGACAAAGATTGACTTAGTGATTGCCCCAATGTCAGCAAGCACAGCTAAAGCAGATCAAGTAATTATACGATTACACATCGGCCTAGACTCCTGCTTGGGTGGGAATTAAATACTATCTCTGTAGAACTCTCAATGATATGTGGAAATGCCTTTAAATGATTTAGCACTATGTGCTGTCAACAGAATCGCTGTTATAACTTAATACTAGTCGATTATTTCCTTGTCTTTTATAACAGAATTTGCAAAGAAAAAAATTAATTGAAAGCGGAAAAAATACGTTGAAACAAGAAGTGAAAAGATTTATTGAATTAATTAATGTTCAATTAATAAAACATTCAATTGTTCAATTATTTTTTATTTCATTCGAATATGTACGAATTGAACTATAAATAAAACACGTTTAATGCAAACAATCTAAATAAATTATTAAACAAAAAAACATAAAATACAATAATAAACAACTGTATTTCTGCCGGCTGCCACAAATTTAATTAAAACCAGATTCCACTCCGTTTTTTTTGTCTCTCTTTACTTGAGTTTTTGTTGGTGCAATGGGTTATTGTGGATGCTCAGAGACAGACGGACGGTTAGTTAGAGGGGATGTCGCATTAATAAATGATGGTGTTCAAAAAACCATTAGATTTAATTAACTCTGAATGCAATTACAAAAAACACAAACGAACAAACAAACTTAATAATAAGTAAATTAATTAATTATAGCGGTGTATGTTAATTATAGTATTTTGTTTTTATTTTACTCAATTACAGAGAGGAACTGGCCATGAAAATTGGATTAACTGAAGCGCGCATACAGGTGAGTTTCAACATTTTTAACTCGGTTGCTTTAATATTTTTTTGTAAACATTTGATTTACCTGAAGAAAGTGTTTATAAGGGACATTTACCATGTATCCGTATACAAGCATTAAATCTGCTGTTTCAATACAAAACAAGTAAGAGAGTATAGTTGGTCAAGCCCGACCATATAATACCCTACATCCAGTAAATGTATAAAACAGTTTTTCAGAAATGTGCGCTATATGGGAGATATGACCTATTATGGACCGATCATCCAAAAATTAAGTGTCATGATTTCTATGAATATAAATATTGTGTATGTTATACTTTATCTGGATTTAAATACTTTTAAAAGATTTATGGATGTTAAAGTGAACTACGGAGAGGGTTTTTTATGGGAGTTTCGACTAATTATGGACCGACCATTATAAAATTACATGTCATTATTTCTGTATATAAGAAACTTATTTGTGTCGAATTTTATTTGCATACCAACATTCTTAAGAAATTTGTGATCGTTAAAATGATTTTCGGAAGAGGGCCATATATGGGTGTGTAGCAACTACTACTCTACCATAAAATACCTGTTTTAATAAAATAAAATATAAAAATAGTTTATTTGAATTTTTTGTAAAAAATATAAAAAAAATAAAAAATATTTTTTAGTCTTAAAAAATATTAAAAAGAAAAAACATTGTTTTTAAGGAGCTACGACTAATTATGGACCGATCGTCATAAAATTGTACCGTATTTTTGCATACATATGAAATACCAACATTTTTGAAAGAGTTATATTCTTTAAAGTGATTTTCGGAAGTGGGCCTTATATGGGAGCTACGACTAATTATGGGCCGATCTGCACAAACTTTGTAGATATGATTTGGCTTCATTTACCACTTATTTGTGATGAAAGTTGTTTGGTTCCTTGCATAATTCAAACATTTATGATCGGTAAACCCCAATTTCGGGAGGACATTTGTATGGGAGTCAGGTGAAAAATGGACCTATTTCCACCAGTTTCAATGCCGATCGTCCTTGGCCCGAAAATATATCACTTATCAAATTTTATCAAATATCCAGTGTAAATTGGAACTAACTGCTTTGGTTGCTTCATGTCGTACCTCGAATCGATATTTAGAAACTGAATGCAATTGAAATTATTAATAGATTTTATGTCCCAACGAAGTCACAAAATTTGGATCCAGATGGCTCATATACATACGAGTACATAGGTCCTTCGTATATGTTTGTTCAAAAACGTTAACGTTGATTAAAAATTAAATAAATTTCCCAAGAATGAAATAAATTTTTTATCACCACCAATGTCATTCTGATATGATTTCTACAAAACAAATACGTTACAAATGTTGCACCGTTTAGCTAAAAAAAAACTATGCATTTAGAAGAATACATATTGATTACCAAATGTTTGTTACTTTAATATATTTAATTCGCAATTTCTGGAATGTAACAATTGAAAATATATTAAGAAAATATATAAACTAACATTAATACTTAGATACATACATACATATGTATGTACATGTTTTCCCTCCATTTTCAAATCAACAAAAACAACAATTTATTATGTATAATTATCATGATCTCTGCATTTATTAGCATTTGATATGGTTTCAAATCGAATTCAACATTAATTAGTTAAAACCTGACATACACCCGTATACATACATACATAAATAAATAATAATAGTAATAATAATAAGTTACAACAATAAATATAAAATTATTTAACAAACGAATGAACACAAAAACAAAAATAAAAACAAGAAGAAAAAAGATACATACTTGTACATATTTATAAATAATGGAGTAGGGTTTCTCGCTCATCTTGCACAAGTTTAAATATGCAAACAAACAACAAATTTAAAGTATTTAAACACAAAAGCTAAAAATGTGACAAAAAGTGGGTGAGTGTAGGGGAAAAGAGTTTCAAAGTTCACAAAACCAGCGTCATAAACTTTTATAATAGATTTCTTGCAAAATTCCATCCCTGAAGAAATTTCATCAATTGCAAACCCTTTTTGCAACAACGCGAAATTTTTAACAAAAAAAAAAAAAATACGATATAAAAACCTACAAGTAATGCCAGACGGCAAGACATGAATAAAGTTAATTAAATTCATGGAAAATAATTAAATTACAATTTAATAACAGATTAAATTAGTTTTTTGCTTTGTTTTAATGAACAAAAATGTTTGTGGTTTGTTTCTTTATTATTCTTAATTCATAATTAATACTAACAATTCAATTCGCAAATGTTGGAATAAATTGAAATAAAAAGATATGTAAATGATAATTTGTTTGTTTTTTTCAAGGTATGGTTCCAAAATCGTCGTGCCAAATGGCGTAAACAGGAAAAAGTGGGACCCCAATCGCATCCTTATAATCCGTATTTACCTAGTGGTCCAGGTTCAATACAAACTGTGGTTGGTTCAGCATTACCACCAAATCCTTTTACCCATTTGGGTTTCGCTAACTTACGCAAATCCTTCGATGGTCCAGCAAACATGGCAGCATTTCGTTATCCACACTTGGCCGGGGCACCCATGTTGCCGACGGGTTATTTCAATCAATTTCAAAGGTAATGTAACAACACAAGAACACAGACTTAGCACATGGTAACTAACTATTGAATTGTGATTATGGTTCTTTTTTTATTTTTTTCACTCAATAGAGCTCCACCACACATGCTGCCACCTGGAATGGCTTCCATGTATTCACCTTCGACATCGTTTCAATCGCTTTTAGCCAACATGACGGCCGTACCCCGACCACCGACGATGCAAGTTAAACCTCCAATGCATATTGGGTCGCCTGACTTGCACTCGCCCAATAATTTAATAGCCTCACCACCCACATCGCCCTCTTCGGTAAACTCACAAACGGGACCAAGCGCACCACCGCAATCACAACACTCTCCTGGTCGTGGCTTGCCACCAATGCCAGCTCATCAGTCGATGCCACCGGCCGTGGCAGCACCTCCACCACCCAACGTACCACAGTCGTCCGTGGTGATGTCCCATCACTCTCCCCAACATCAGTCCGGTGCTCAACAAACGAATGCCATACGTTCCTCCACGCCTCCTGAAGATCGTCGTTCCTCCTCGATTGCAGCGTTGCGTCTGAAGGCTCGTGAGCATGAACTGAAGCTGGAGATGCTGCGTCAGAATGGCCACAGCGATGTACTCAGCTAATGACCACCACCACCGTCGCCAACACTTGTTCGTAAACGGTTCTGCTGACAGTTGTTATGTGAAATAATTAATTTATTTAAAATGAATTGTTTAGCTGCTAAATGACTTCCCACTTGTACTTAATTATTGATTGATAGTAATTCCTCTTTAATAATTGTTATTGATAATCTAGTGCTAACTTAATAATGGGAGTAAGAAATAATAGAATTGAATTAATTTTAAATGCTATTTATAGCGTAATTATTGTAATTATGTAAATGACATACATATGTATACGATTATCCAACATCTCTGGCTCTGCTAACTGGAGAAAGATTTAAATAAATAATTATTTATTCATATGCGAATGTAATATACATGAAATAATTAATTAATCTATATTTATAAGTTTTTCTTATTAGATAGTCTGTAATTTATCAAAGGAAATAGTTCATTAAAACTATTAAATAAATAATATACATACATATCCATCTATGTATGTATGTATATCTAAATGTACTAGTATATGTATGTATATGTATCATGTGTACGCTATAAATATTTACTCAACATTATAAAATAGTCATAGACTTTACTTAGAAACTTATATACTTACATACATACATACATACATACATACATACCTATACAAACAGCCAATGTTAAAATAAAAATTCAAGTTAACTAAAATATTTAATTTCCCTTTAGTTGGTTGGAATATTTAATTTTGTCATTTCAAATCAATTAATTATTATTATTATTTTTTTAAATTATTTATCATTTAATGAAAATTTTGTAGAATGCAATATCAAAGACTTTATTTATACAACAAATAAATGTTTTGTGATATTCACAAAAGAAAATTTTTAAAAAATACATTGTTTTTTAATTCAAATATGATTGCAATTAAAGTTGAAGAAAATTACATCTTCCTGCTGAGTAAGTATGGACGGACGTACATATACATACATACGAGAACATGTATTAATGCATGAGTTTTTCAGCATGTGGCCTAAATCGTTTGTTCTTAACATGTGATAAAATTTTAATTTTGCATCCGTCTTAAATGTGTTGGTGTTTTGAGTCTTTTGTATATATTTTAAAATTATTCTTAAATTTGCTAAATTTTCTCTTTTTTCCTAGTTGCTGAGTGAACGAATTAGTGTATGTACGTTCATCTTTCAGCTGGCTTTTATTTCTTAATTTCATTTCCACGTTTCAGTCAATTAGCCACATTAGAGCCGGCGTTTATGCGCTTAAGATAAATTTTACTCTACAACTCTGTCCTCTACCGCACATAAAATAATACATATCTAAACATACTCGTACGTACGTATGTATGTACATATGGATGTAAGTGTATAAATGATGATATTTCAGTCTACATATTTTCTTGATTTTCTTGTTCATTTTATTTCTCTTCTGCATGATTATAAAGGCGCCAACAAAATTCTTAAATTTTAAAACAAATCTGTAAAAAAAACGACCAAATAAAAACCTTAAAACATTTATAGGGCCATTTAACATGTTTAGTCTTCAATAAAAATAAATATAAGTCTATACTGGCATTGGGTTAAAAATAGTGGACATGTTTTAAGGTTTTATGAATGAAAGAATCATCTGCATACTAAGTAACCTAAAAACCGGACGATGGTTATATAATAAGAATTTATTTCATTCAACTGGTTTCTATTGAATAATTTACAGTAAATTTGGACGGGTGGATTTACTTGGTTTCTCACCACGTGTATAAAATTGTTTTAAAATATCGCAAAAAATATATAATATATATGATTAGAATGTTCTAGCAATGAATTTAGATATACATACATATATGTGCCGAATCTTGTATACCCACCACCTATTATGGAGATTTATAAGAGATTTATGCGCATTTAAGTAATTTCCGGAAGTAGACTTTATGGACCGATCGTCATCATATTGAGAGTGATGAATTTTATATATGTATTAAATATTTGTGTCGAATTTAAACTTGCTGCTGATCCGAATAAGAAATTTATGCGCATTTAAGTGATTTCTAAAGGTGGACTTTATATGGGGGCTACGGTAAATCGATCATCATAAATCTGAGATCGACGATTTTTATATATGTATGGACTAATTGTGATGAACTTCAACTTGATACTGGTTTTATAAGGGATTTATGCGCATTTAAGAGAATTTCGGAACTCGATTTTATGTGAGGACTACGGTCAATTATGGACCGAGCATCATGAAATTTGTTACGACGATTTAAAGTACACCGGCCTATAAAAAGGTGGCTTATGATTAAAAAAAAATTTCCACTTTTTTTTGGTTTCGATAGTTTTTGAAACGCTCTTTCACGTGGTGAAAGTCCTAACTAGAAGTGTACTAAAAATGTAGAGAAAGAAGAGCACAAATGAAAGAAAAACAGAATTTTATTGAAAATCCAGAATCAAGATAATAAATGGAATGCAATTTTTTTTGAGTCATAAGCCACCTTTTCACATATTTTGATTATGCTTGTTGAATTTCAACTTGATAGTCATTTTTACAAAAGATTTGTGCTCATTTAAGTGATTTTCGGAAATGGTCTTTGTATGGGTATATGTCAAAATTATGGACGGATGCAAACAAGATATTCACCGGGGTTCTACATTTGTAAACTGAAGTGGAAGTGAAATTTTCATTAAGTTTTTGTTCTAATTTTAGTGAAAATGATTTGGAAAGTAAAATATAAATTTCAGTTTGGTTCATCGTAGAATAAAAGTTTCACTCGTTTTCTAGAAGGCCGTGAAATTTCCTATGTGGCATTGAAAACAATTTCAGTTTCACTTCGTTGTTTTAAGATTTCACTTTGCATGAAATTTATTATTGTATTATTTTGTTTAGATACAGCTTTTCTATAGACATTTATGTCCCATGAAGCCATATTCTGGGAAAACATTTGTATATGGGCTATGAGAAATCGTGGACCGATTCCGACCATTTTCTACAGGACTTGTCCTTCTATAATAAATATAAACTGTGCTTTTTATTATATTTGAAAAAACCAGCAAAACATATTGAGATAGTCTGAAACTTTGATCTATAACTGGACCGATTTCGCCCATTTGCAATACCAAACATTTTAGTGGATAAAAGAATTTTTGGTAAAAAATGTCATTGCAAAATCTTTTTATCGAAGCTCTATCATGCCAACAACCGTCTTAGAATCGTATAAGGACCCAGCATATATAGACTTTTTGGTTCTACGACCATTATTTCGATATTTTACAAACGGAATGACAAACGCAATATACCTGTCATCTTTTTGGTGATGGGTATAAAATACATATGTTGTACCAGCCAATGTTGCACAAATAATTTGTATATATAGGTTTGTAAATTAATTTTAAATTCTTTCTGCTTATTATTGGATCTGGTCAGAATAATACAGTGTATGATCGTAAATATTAAGACGCTGTTTGAAGTTCTCATTAATACTGAGAGCAACAAATGTTGAAAGGTGATCATGATTATTTGTTGGCATATCTGCAGAATATACATATCTATTTTAGTAACTATAATAATGATTCTAGCATATTAATTTAGGGGATTGTGGCTTCAATCTGCTGTAGGGTACTTAGTTTCTTATAGTTTATATGTGTGTTCGGAAGTGTTCGCATATTGCATGAACTTTGAATAATAATAATTGGCATGCAAGTTTCTAAATCCAATTTGTGGTATACAAAAGTGCTAAGTCCATTAAATTGTAATTTTATTATTTGTTAGTTCAAACAACGTTTTTGAAGGTAACACATTATTACACTTGATAAGTTGGTTTTAAATTAAATGCTGATCATTACGTTGTTAAGTAGATAATAATTATTTCATGTAAATTCCTTAAATGATCAAGAAACAATCAAACATGTTTTTTCTTTAATTTTTGATTATTTTGGAAGGAATCTGACATTTCTAAAGTAGAAAACATACATCTGGATTTATTTCAATCTGATCATGTCAATCAGATCATTAGTGATTTCGCAGACAACAAACTAGTTATTTTTTAATGCAATTTAAATTAAATTGGATTAATTGCTAAACAACAACAAAAACAAATAGCAAAACAGATAATTACTTAATTACTTATATAATTGATTAATATTTATTTTCTAAATAAAAAATCGTTTTATAATTGAATAAATATGAACAGATGATAATTACTTACTTGATTTTCAAATTGTTTGCAATTGCATTTAATTTCTATACGTATTCAGTAACACGGTACTAGAAAGAGCAGGCTATGGTCTGTATTTAAATATAAATATTAAAAAAAAAGTAAAGTACTAACAAATATTTTAAATAAAACAAAACAAATTATTCACCTATAGCGGAGAAATAAGAAAACTCTACAAAATCGGACCATAAATGATTAAGAATGATTATATTATCTTTGCAATTTCTGTTCCATGTACGTTCTCTTACGCAAAGTGCAAAGTTAATATTGAAAAGAGTAATTTACAGCAAAGATTTTGCAAATAATAATGCTGTTTTGTTCCACAAAAATTGTAAATTCTATAGCAAATTTTGATAAGTTTGTCAAACATTTGTAATGTAAACGATTGCTTTACAAATTCGTATTTTTATAATTAGTGAAGCTTTCAAAATTTTAAGACATGAGTTTTTGTTCGACAATAGTGAAGACTCGGCTATAAGAAGAAATTATAGAGACCGAATTAATTACAGAATTCGGCTGTAAGTCATAAATATAACAATGGATGAAGTCCATTTCCGGATGTTGTTATTTTGGGTGATAGTTGTTACGAATTGAAAAACTAGTTGATGCCACCACAATCATTGCCACAAAAAAAAACACGGCGCATAATTTAAAATAATTTTGGTATTCTTAAAAAAAATTCCCTTGTTTAAATGAAATGAAATGTAAACATTTAAATATTTACAATAATTTTATAAGGAAACTATCTAAAACCCGATGTGCTACGGGTAGCGAAGCTTAAAGCTTAAAGTTAAATAAATATACCGTATTTGTCGGACGATAAGACGCACCCTGATTTTAGGTCAAATTTTCAGAGTAAAAAGGTGCGTCTTATCGTCCGGCAAATACGGTATTTATTAAGTTATTAAAACCTACAGTTTTCCTTTTAAATTAAATTTTATTACATTATCTTATTATGATTTACAATATACAAACAAACACACATTCACTTTTATATTTCGATACTCACTTTTATATATAGATAAGGGTTTCAAATGTATACAAATTTTAACATTTACTTAATATTGTTGCTAGTCAGCGCATTGGTGTCCTAAATATTAATATTGATAGCTGATATAGTTTTCCTTATATATAATTTGTCATCATATCTATGGGAGGTACCACGCCCACTATTGGTAGTCCGCCCATTCTTGTCCTAAATATTAATATTGATGGTAGAATAACCGTACCATATATCGTATTGTATACCATATATTTGATATTTTTTAATTATCATCATATGGGAAGTGCCATGCCCCCTGTCGCTACTACTCCCATTTTTTCCGCAAATATTTAAACAAACAATGAGTACTATATCTATTATAGTTTCCTAAGTATTTGATTTTTAAAATTAACTTTGTATGGGAGGTACCACGCCCACTTAAAATTTCAGAAAAAAAAGTAGCCTCACATACAGAAATATACTGTGAAAATTTCAAGCAAATCGGTTCAGCCTTTTACCCGTCTATAGATCCCAAACTAATAATAATAAACATACATACATACAGACACACAATCACTTTTATATACATATATAGATATTTAGCTAGTACTTAATATCTAATTTTTTCTTTAATAACATTGTCATATCTGCTTGATACATCGAACAGTTCGGACGTGTTACTTTTAGTGCGGCTGAATTTTCGGTGAAAAATCGTAATAGGTGAAAAAGTATAAAAAGTTAAATTAAATAAAAAAGTGGAAAAAAACTCGTAATAGGTGAAAAACTTTACAAAGTCAAATAATTGCACTAGGTGCAATAAAAAATTAATAAATTGTAATAATTTATTTTTAATTACTTGAAAACTACAAAATTAAATACAGTGAGACAGTGAATGAGTAACAATTCTAACAGTGCGAGTGGGCCCCAGAGCCGAAATGCTTATTTCGTGTTGAGCTCGGCAAGTGTTAGTAATGAGAACATTAAAAATCCCGAATTTAATAAAAACTACTTAACTGTGAAACCAAAAATAAGCACAAATCTGAATTTAAGTGCAAGTGCACCAAACTTGAATAAATGTGTTGAACAGGGCACAAACTTAGCCCAAAGCATATTTAATTTAAATAGAAAAATCACTGAAGGACCGTCTTCTTCACGGTCCTCGTTATCAAATATTGGAGAGACGTCAACAGCTGCAAAAGGCACATTAAGTCCTACAAATATAGTTGCTGTTGAAGAAAAACAAAAAACACAGGTAGGAATGGACCGTTATATAACAGTATCGAAGAGAGGCAGAAGCCCAAAATCTGCCGAAATTACACCAGCCGCAAAATTATCAAAGAATGCTGAAGAGCCACGCTCGCAAAATCGTTTTGCCATCCTCCAAGAGAAAAATGATGTCCCTAACGCTGTGAATAAGCCAGTAAAACCACCTCCAATATATTTAAGAGAAAAAAACTCAAACGAACTTATAAAATTATTAGTTTCATTAATTGGTGAAAATTAAAATACAAAAAATACATCAGCACTCACTGCACAGAGAAACTCCCGTTAAAAACTGCTGAAGACATCGATGCCTGTATAAAAAGTCTTAATGAACATGTCGAAAAAGCCGCAGAACATGCTTCTTCCACTTACCGCCCGAATAGGTACAACAGAGTTTTTTCTGCAGATGTTGAGCAACTATTGTCTGAAAAAAGGAGAGTCCGAAGAGAGTGGTAACAACACAGATCGCCCCAACTTAAAACTAGGTTGAGAGAATGTACCAAAAACCTTAGGATCTTGCTAGAAGCGCAAAAAGCAGTGTCTCTCAAACAACATCTGGAAGGTCTAGACGCAACTTCCCAGTCAAATTATTCATTATGGCGTGCAGTCCGAAATCTGAGAAAACCCGTAATCGCAAAACCTCCACTGCGTACTTTGAACGGATCTTGGGCACGAAAAAACGAAGAAAAAGGCAACCTTTTCGTAAGTCATTTAAAAAATGTATTCACTCCCAATACGGATACTGACATTAGCGAACTACCGCCTGTTGTTGCCAGACCACCTGTACAAATAAGATTTCAATATCTGGAGGTTGTTGAGGCTATTGATAATTTAAATGTTAAAAAAGCACCTGGGTTTGATAAAATCAGCAATAAAATGATTTTTGAGCTGCCTCGCATTGCAAAAAGATTAATCCTCTTTCTTTTTAATGCCATCTTACGGCTTGAGTACTACCCTCCGGTTTGGAAAATTGCACTAGTAAAGATGATTCCTAAGCCGGGAAAAGATCCTTGCAAAGTTGAGTCGTATAGGCCAATAAGTCTATTACCAACTATGTCCAAATTATTCGAGAAATTGCTTATAACCAAGCTGACTCCGATTTTGAATGAAAACAACTGCATTCCCAATCACCAGTTTGGCTTCAGACGTCAACACAGTACAATAGAACAAACACATAGATTGGTACAAGTCATAAGAAAAACCTTTGAGGAAAAGAGATACTGTTCGGCACTCTTTATTGACGTCTCTCAAGCTTTCGACAAAGTATGGCATGAAGGCCTGATATCTAAATTAAAGCAGAACTTGCCGGTGAATCTTCAACACCTACTATGGAAATACTTAATCGACCGTCAGTTTATGATTAAAGAAGGTGATTATTTAAGCCGTCCTCAACCTATAGGTGCTGGCGTCCCTCAAGGTAGTATCTTAGGACCAATTCTATACTTGCTGTACACAGCAGACATGCCAACAAACAATGAAATTCACACGTCAACATTTGCTGATGATACGGCATTTCTCAGTACTCACAAAGATCCAAAAGATGCCTCGATTCAATTACAGCACCACGTAACGCAAGTGGAGAAATGGGCAAGACAATGGGGAATAAAAATAAATGAACAGAAATGCACCCACGTAACTTTTACTCTACGTAGGGAATCATGTCCCCCTATTCGTATTAATGACCATATAGTGCCTCAAAACTCACACGTGAAATATCTTGGTATTCATCTGGACCGTCGCCTCACATGGAAACCACATATAGATGCTAAGCTGACTCAAATGAAACTGAAAGCAGCCCAAATTCATTGGCTCATCGGCAGAAACTCCGTCCTTCGGCTCGATTGTAAGCTTCTACTCTACAACTCAATCTTAAAGCCAATTTGGTGCTATGGTATCCAGTTATGGGGCACTGCCTCCAACTCCAATATTGAGAAAATTCAACGCCGTCAAAACAAAATTCTACGAATGATAACTACCGCTCCTTGGTATATTAAAAACAACAACATACACAACGATCTTGATGTTCCACTTGTCAAATGGGAAATAACTAAACACGTGGCCCTTTATTTGGGTAAGCTGGAGACTCATCCAAATCCCCTCGCTCGAGACATCTTACAACATCCCGGTCATAGCCGTTTGAGAAGGAGGGACACCACCGCTCTCAGATGAATAAATACAAGTTGCTCATTATATCCTATCGAATTTGAAAACTAGATTTTGCCTAGCATTGGCTGGACTTATCTTAATTAACTTTAGTTTTAAGATTTGAATACCTATTGTTAGTTCATTTAAAATGAAGATACAATAAAAAAGAATATGCAAAAAAAAAAAAAAAAAAAAAAAATAACATTGAACACTGCAAGAAAAGAAAAAGAGAAAAGTGATAAGACAAATGCAAGGATGATTAAATAATTTGTGGAACACTTTGCTCACTTTTCACGAGAGCGCATAGACTTTACAAACAACGCAGTCTTAACAAAGAGAGCAAAGTCTCTGAAAAAATGTTCTTAGTGAAAATTTGCTAAGAATATTGTGGAACAGAAACACTTATCTCTTTGCAAAAAAAAAATACACTTTGATAAGTAGGAAGTGAAAACTTTATAAATTGTTTGTGAAATAAGTCTTTGTCGTTATCCGATTAGCCTCCAATTTTGCATCTGTCTGTTTTATAAAGCATACCGTTTAAAATCAGAAAACCACGCAATATATGGGTAAAATTCAAACGTATACAAAGAATTTTCCGCAAAAAATGTATGAAGAAGATTTAAGTGAAATTACACCTTCATCGGTCGAGAGTTAAACGGAAAGCTATTAAAACACTGAATGAAAAGGACACAATAAATTGATTGTAAGTTAACATTTTTAACATTTTATTATGGATTTAAAAATAAATATCCAAATGAACTTCAGAATATTTTCGTACCATATCCTAGTTAATTTTCATATTTTTCACTTACATTATCATTTCTAAACCTAGTTTAATAACATTCTGAAGTTTCATCGAAATTCGCGAATAAATACTTGACATTTTGCAGTATTTTAATGAAAAAAACAAACATTAAAAAGTTTGACCCCGTTAATATATTTCATATTGATTTATTCAGTGTAAAATAATGGTAATTTAACTAACCCCCTGGCCCACGATGTCGAACGATAACATTCGCTTTGATAAGACTTAAGTCTTATCTAACGTTATCGTTCGACATCGTGGGCCAGGGGGTTAGTTAAATTACCATTATTTTACACTGAATAAATCATTCGCTTTGATAAGACTTAAGTCTTATCTAACGTTATCGTTCAACATCGTGGGCCAGGGGGTAAATTTTAGCTAAAAATTGTGCTCTTTTGAAATCCTTAGAATTTATATCAAAACATATGTATGGCTGGAATAATGTTTAATAACTTGAAAAATTATTTATTTAAAGTATTTCAGCCAGATAATTATATTGATTTATTTATATGTAATTTGTTTACATATAGTAAGAAACAGTTTATAAAAGGAGAACAAAATAAGATTGTTTCCCCAATAAACATATTTCCAAACTTTCTAGCCAATGAATCGAGGATTAACATAAACGATTTTACTCCAATTTCTAACGTCGCAGTTTTATATTTCATTTTCACTTTCCGGCTTTCCTCGAAACTTATTGTTCATTCAGCATACGAGTATTACAAATGGATAGACATACTTTGTATACCTATACCCGTTTCATTTAGAAATTAGTTAAGTAATCAATTAATTGTCAAACAAGTAATTTACCTAAGAAAATTAAAAATAAATTCAATTTGACACAGTTACAATCTACATGATTTGCAGGATTAATTTCAGATTTACAGCAGTTTAATACAGAATGACATTTTATTCCATTTTAATTTCATTCACTAAATAAACACAATTCGATATTGAAATAGAACACTTGAAATAGAAACAGTTTCTGGCCAGAAATATACGAAACAGCAGAAATTTTCTATTCAAAAACAACAAAACAATTTATATAAGCTCTATTGATAAAATAAATCATAACTGATAATTACTTTTCGTATCTGAATGACTACAATGTATAATAGTTGTGAGTTGTTGCTGTTGCTGGTGATTGTTGGATGTAAATCGGTTGCAACCTGTGTTAATTTGATTCAAATTTACCCAGCATATAATGACTATAATTTCATTAATGGAATTTCGTGTTGTCAGTAATTGAATTTAGTTTCATTAAATGCCATAATATTCTTTCCCTCTTTTCAACACTACAGCAAACACACCATTTCCAGTGAGAAAAACAATGCAGTATTGATTTAATTTTTATACTACATACAAATATGTAATAGATTTCTGCCTTTAGTATGTTTTATAAATTCAATGGGAAACTGTGAGGCAACCGTATATGAAAGATGAATAACGAAGGTATGTATGTGGTTCTTATTGCTCAACTAAAATAACACATTCAACCCATTCATGGTTACTATGTCTGCTTTTAGAGGTAAAAAAACAACAACTTGGCATGTTTCGTCTCACTGTTCTCGCATATGGCAGTACTAAAGTGTTGCCAGTAATGACTAATCAGTAAATATAATATTTTACATATATTAAATAATTTCATTAAAAACCAAACGAAATTACTTTAAACGAATTTTTATGTTGATGTTTTTCCCCACCAAACAAAATCAGCTAAGTTTATTCTTCAAGTCTTTTATTTTAGATGTATTCAGGTGTTTTTTATACCCTACAACAGCATACTCGTATGTAGATGAAAAATGTATTATTATGCGTTTTGCTGATGTTTTTATAGTAAAAAATATTGATTACTAGTTAAATCAAACGATTTAAAGCTTTTGGCATGTACATTACTATATATCCAATTAAAATTAGTATATACATAAACATAAGCGGCGTTCAGTGTTCAGTGCAAATGGCATCGTAAAAGTGCAAATGCAAAACATCGTAGCTTTTTATTGCAATCCAACAACAAAATACACACAATTGCATTTGTCAAAAAATTGCGGTCATGCAATACTAAAATGGTATAGTTTTTACGTTACGTGTATTGCGTTTGCAACTCTGACATTTAAACAGCTGACAGATGTAAACTTTAATAAAACAAATAAAATTAAAACAATGGAAAACAATTCCATAGGAGAAAATTAAAAGGGAAAAACCTTACTGAAGAAATCAAAATAGTTTTCTTCCAAAAATTCAACAATTTTTTCTTTGGCACTTTTTCGTAGCATTTTTAAAATACGTTTAGAAATTGTTGTTTATTTAGATCAGCTGTTTTAGTGCATAAATTGCATTAGTATCGCGAAGTACGAAATAAATGGAGTGCTCCCAATCAATGTCAAAACATTTGCAAGTGCAAACTTTTGCAATACAAAACGCATCGAACATCGAATACCACTAATATATTGTTAGTTCTGACAAATCTGATATCTAATGTAATCTAAAGTTAGTCCTAAAATAATTTCATGTTATATTTATCATATATTTATGTTAATAGAAGTTTTAATACCAAACTGGTAAGGTAAGTAATAGCTATCAAAATTTCCGATATTATGCTTTTTGCATGTATGTCTCAGAATCCCGGGGATGACCTTATAAAAAAAATATAACAATAAATGAAAAATAAACACACGTTTTATTCGATAGAATGATATCTCTCAACAAAGCAGGTCCCCCCGAACCTTTATAAAATAAAACAGCAAAACATCTCATTTACGAAATTTTTTAGTTTTGACTGAAATTCCGGAGTGAAGACAGCTCGAAAGTGAAGCACCTCCTTTAAATGGTTCCAATTTCGTACTATTTGATATATTATAGCTTATCTTTTCCACTAGTGAAATTAACGTAGAACAACCTTTACTTTTATTAAACCTGTATAAAGTCAAACTATCCGCTCTGAAATTAAAACTTTATTTCTACATTGTTTAACTACATGTGATGTGGTGTGTGTTGATGAACGATCATTCGATCTTTGGATATTTTTTTTTTTTTTTTTTTTTTTTTTTTTTTTTTTGCATTTAATTATTTATTGAATCTTCAAAATGAAATGACAATAAGTATTCAAATCTTAATACTAAAAAGAAAATAATAAGCCCAGCCAGTGCTAGACAAAAATTTTTATGATACTAAAAAAATTTCACATCAACTGATCCAGTCATCTATTTTGCGCTTGAGTTAAAGCAAGGGTATCCCTCCTTCTCAACCGATTGTGGCCACTAAAGTTAAGGATGTCTCGTGCAAGTGGGTTTGGATGGTGTTCAAGTTTGCTGACATACTTTGACGCATATTTTGTAAATTCGACTTTTACTAATGGCACGCCTAGATCTTTGTGGATTCGAGAATTTTTAACATACCATGGTGCTGCAGTAATTATACGTAGAATTTTATTTTGACCCCTTTGAATTTTTTCAATGTTGGATGCTGAGGCAGTACCCCATAATTGAATTCCATAGCACCAGATTGGCTTTAGTATTGCATTGTACAACAAAAGTTTGCAATCCAATTTCAATGTAGAGTTTCTGCCGATTAGCCAATTAAGTTGCACTGCTTTTAATCTCATTTGTGTAAGTTTCGCTTCAATATGAGACTTCCAAGTTAAACGGCGGTCGAGGTGAATGCCGAGGTATTTGACTTCATTGTGTTGCGGGATAATTTGATTATTTATTCTGATGAACGAGCAGGTATCTTTTCGCAATGTGAAAGTTATATGAATACATTTCTGTTCGTTAACCCTGATTTTCCAAAGCTCTAGCCAATTCTCTAGTTTATAAACATAATTCTGCAAATTCTGTGATGCAACTTGGTGGTCCTGATGGACGCTGATAAAGGCTGTATCGTCTGCAAAAGTTGACGTATGGATTTTAGGGTCTGACGGCATGTCGGAGGCATATATCAAATATAAAGTAGGACCCAGTATGCTACCCTGTGGCACACCTGATTCAATTGGCTGAGCGGTACTTAAAAAATCACCTTCTTTGATTTTAAATTTGCGACCGTATAAATAACTTTCCATGAGTTTATGGGTGTTAGCAGGCAGAGTTAATTTTATTTTGTGCATTAAACCGTCATGCCAAACTTTGTCGAACGCTTGCGACACATCAATGAAAAGGGCGGAGCAGTATTTTTTGTCTTCAAACGACCCTCTTATCACATTTACCAATCTGTGTGTTTGCTCGATGGTGCTGTGTTTAGCTCTGAAGCCGAATTGATGATTAGGAATACATTCAGTGTCATTCAGAATTGGAGTCAATTTAGTCATTAACAATTTTTCAAACAGTTTTGAAATTGTCGGCAGTAGACTAATTGGCCTATATGACTCCACTTTGGTATGGTCCTTCCCTGGCTTAGGAATCATAGTGATCATAGACACCTTCCAATCTGCAGGATAGTATTCTAGGCGTAAAATAGCGTTGAAGATAAAGAGGATAATTCTTCTTGCTACACGAGGTAACTCCACAAGCATTTTATTGCTGATTTTATCCATACCTGGAGCCTTTCTAAGGTTCAGAGTACCAATAGCGTTTTGGACATCACGAAAGTTTAGTCTTAGAGGTACAGGAGGCCTTATAACAAGTGGTGGCAAATCAGATTCGTTATTATTTGAGTTGTTTATAGTAAACACATTTCTCAAATGGTTAACAAATAAAGTCCCCTTCTCGGAATCATTTCTAGCCCAGTCACCAGTCGGATTTCGCAAAGGAGGTTTTCCTCTTACTGGTCTTTTTAAACCTCTTGCCGCCCTCCATAACGAGTAGTCAGATTGTGGGGTACTATCAAGACCTTCCAAGTAAGATCTAAGTGAGGCCGTTCTTTGGGTTTCTAAGAAATGTCTTAGTATATCTCTGCATTCCCGTAGCCTAGCTTTCAGTTCAGGAGACCTGTGAATTTGCCACTCTCTTCTCATTCTTCTTTTTTCTGATAGGAGATGTTCGAGTTCAGAGAAATAAGTTCTGTTTGTCCTATTTCTACATTCAACGTGATAAGTGGAAGCGTGATGCACAGCTCGTCGAAGGTCCTCGGTAAAGTTGCCAATCGACTCATCAATATCGTCGGTAGTTCTCAACACAACATTTTCCGTGCAATGAGAACTTAAATACTTTTTGTATTTTATCCAACTTACTCGGGTCTTAGTCATGTTCATAAATGGAGAACCACACACTTGAGGGAAATGCATTGAAATGATAGTAGGAGAGTGATCTGAGGACAAGTCCAGTGAAGGATCCACTTGCATCCATTCTACAGGGATATTTTTCATTACCCCAAAGTCAATAACATCGGGAATCTTCCGTCGGTCCGTCGGCCAATAGGTGGGATGTCCACTTGAGAGTACATCTAAGCCCATTTTAGCAATGGTGTTGAAGAGTACGCGACCCTTTGGGGTTACCAGACGTGAACCCCAAAATGTGTGTTTGGCGTTAAAGTCACCAGCAACTAAAAATCTAGCTCCAAGGGATTTAAAGAAGTTATGGTATTGGTGTTCTTTTATTGAAAATCGAGGCGGAGAATAAATCGATGATAAAACAAATTTGTATTGACAGAATTCAATGCAAATGTTTGTTGCTTGGAGGTAATCCTCACTTATGTTATTCATTAGATAATGCTTTATTCTGTTCTTTATAAGAATTGCCGAACCTCCACAAGCTCTACCGCGGGGGTCTTTAGTATCGTAGAACTCGTAGCCATTAATTTTGAAGTACCCTGTCGACGTCAAGTGAGTTTCAGCAATCATCATAACATCAATCTGCTTATCCATCAGGAAGTATTCCAGTTCATTTTTATGTTGGCGGAGGCCGTTCGCGTTCCAGAAACAAATTTTTAAATAAATCATTTCTTTAAAATGGCTTGCAAGATAGTGGATTGCATTTTCAGCATTTCCTGCATCATGGATGTCATGGTGGTCGTGAAAGTGTTCATAGTTTGGACAAGTGTCTGCAATGTTGTCTCTAGATTGTTGATATGCGGCTCAGAATATTGGGGTTTAGGTTCCTGCTCCAGACCTGGCATATTACATTTAACGACGTTTGCGTAAGAAACTTGTCTAGAACTTGGCGCGTTTACATGACTAGTGGACCGTAATACTTGAGGGAAATTGTCACTCGATGCTAAATTTGGCTGTTGAGGGCGATTAGGCAATACTGACGTCTTGTTGGTTCTTATGCCTTTCAAATGAGTGTAAATTGGACAACCTCTATAATTTGCGGTATGATTACCTCCGCAGTTACTGCATTTTTTGATTTTTGAGTCAGTTCTCGACTTATCGCATTGAGCAGTTGCATGTAGCTCCCCACACGCAACACAAACTGTCGGCAATTTACAATACGCCTTCGTGTGACCAAATTCTTGACAGTTGAGACACTGGACGGGTCCCTGACGCTTATGTGGTTCTTCCACGGTGATTCTACGATATTTAAAAAGCAATTGTAATAAATTCTCTTAACTATCATGTGCTGAAATACCAGATCAACTAAATCAATTAATTTGCTCTCAACTTAATTGCAAGTCAATTTAAGCTAAATTATGGCTAATCAAATAAATCAAACTCCACTATTTCTAGACATTAATAGTGAGCAACAATAAGGCATACAATACATAAATATATAAATAAATCACTCTAGGATTGAATGAGCATAGAAATTTCAAATATCTGCACTTTTTCTATAAAAGTAATTTTAATAAGAAATATGTTTTTGCTCGTGCGAGTTTTTACTGAGTATCAGCATAACAATTTAAAATTTGAATGTGGCGCCAATATGTCAAGTGTGTTGTAATCTTAACAAGAAAAACTAAATGGCCCCAAAGAGTAAAGACAACAGAAATGAAAAATATCTTACATTTTTTAATATCAATATACATACGTTTGAGTGTGGGGCAAAATGAATAAAATAAGACTTTATTAATTTACGCACAGGACACACTCATCTGCAGACTATGTATGCAGACAAATGAGATGAGGATCGAACAACAGTAAGTTAGTTTAACAGTTTTCTTTTCAAATAATCAAAACATCCAAAGCAAAAAGGAACACAAATTCAATACAATCCAATTCAATGCAAGGTATAGGTATAAATATAAAAATTAACAACATGATGGCAAGTGGCAGTAAATAATTTTTCATCATATTCGTACATGAGAATATAAACATACTCGTACAGGCCAATTTCATTCCATTTCACATATCAAGAGTGTCACTGTTATAATGCCCACACTTTTGTGTTAACATAAACATTTATGAGAAATTTGTTTATGTGACATTGTTTTTTTTTTTTGGTTGCTGCTGTTGCTGCTGTTGATGCCCTCCTCTTCATAAAGGGCCACCACCAGCCAGTTCAGCAAACGTAAGAACTGAAAACGAAAACGAGACCACAGCCAAGACAAAATCTTTTTTATTCTTTTGACGTTTATTTCTTTAGTGCCTCGTCTGCTACTGATTACAATAAGGCCAGCAATTTTCAGAACCAAAAATCAAAATGAATGAAGTCAAAATAAAACAAAGACGAAACGAAAACAAAATTATATGTATGAAATAAAACAAATCCATTAGGGTGGCATATCCAGGACATGTTGCGACATTAAAACAACATGATTAGGGTAAAATTAAATTAAGATTATTTTGCTTGTATTAATGTTTCATATGCACAAATCTCAACTAAATAAAAAATATTTATACAATTGTTATTAATTATCAATATTTTTATTGACTATGAAGAATTAAATCTTGTTGCAACTATATTTTACGAGGTCTGATCAAAAAAATAAAAGTTTTTAAATTTTTTTTTTTAAATATTTATTTATTCATCAATGACTATCTTGTCCCCTTCAAAGTAATCCCCCTCAGATATAATGCACTAATGCCAGCATTTTTTCCACTCCTCTAAACACTTCTGAAACGCGCTTTTTGGTATCGCCAACAGCTCCTGTTTCGATTTTTCTTTTATCTCCTCAATCGTAGCAAAATGCTTTCCTTTCATCGGTGTCTTCAGTTTTGGGAAGAGGACAAAGTCAGCGGGGGCCAAGTCCGGTGAATACGGTGGTTGAGGCATGATAACGGTTTTGTTTTTGGCCCAAAACTCAAGCACAACAATCGATGTGTGAGCTGGTGCGTTATCATGGTGCAAAATCCATGATTGGTTTTTCCACAATTCTGTGCGTTTCAGACGAATTGCTTCGCGCAAACGGCGCATAACTTCAAGGTAGTATTCCTTATTGACCGTACGACTTTGTGCCAAGAATTCATGATGCACCACACCATTGCAGTCGAAGAAAACAGTGAGCATCGGTTGTTGACGTGCTCGAGCGACCAGGACGAGCATCGTCATTGACATCTTCTCGGCCTTCCTTAAACCGGTTATACCACAACTGAACTTGTGTGCTGCTCATAGTCAACGCCACAGTCAACATTCCAACTGTTCTTGCGCATTTAATTTAATTTTTTACACAAAACTTAATACAGTTTCAGAGAAAAGTTTTTATTTAGGCTAATAATTCGAATAAACAAGAATACTATTGTAAAGTACTGGAACAATTGGCAAAGTGGAATGCATTACAGTTTCTTTGATCCATTTTTTCGAATAGTAAAGAATCGAAGAGCACACCAAATCACGACTAACCTTTTTATCTGTCAAAAACAAACTTACAATCCAAAATGGTTGATATTACCAACATATATAACAGACATGTGTACCGACATAACAGAATAAAAAATTCGAAAATCGAACATACGTAACTCACGAAATTTGAAAATGACGGTTATTTTTGATCAGACCTCGTACATACTCGTATTTACATACACAAGTAAATTAAATACATTTAATTTCTAGGAGTGTTGGTTGGACTAATGTGAGACTGTTATAAAACTGCAACTTAAGAATTTTAAGTCAAATCGTATAATTTTAACTAGTGACGCATGCATTTACATACATATTTCTATTTATCAAATATTTTTTTGTGAACAAGTTTCCCAGTGCACATGCAAAGAAAAATTAAGAAGACTTTTATTAATTTTTGGTAATTTTGTAAAAAATTCTTTTATCAATAACGTGAACAAATGATTTTTACAAAAATTGCGGGATGTGAAGGACGAAATATCATTATTTCAAAATAATATTATGACCAAGAGCCGGATTTTAAGAATAATTGTATATGTTATATTCTATGGATAAATAAAAGTTGATGTGACTTTTGGATAGAAACTCAACTAGATATAAGATGGAATTAAAAAAAAGTCCGCCAAATCATCTAAAACCTGCCTTTGCATATTAAATTAAAATCAAAGTTTATAATATTTAATGTTTGCCAAATATTAGGTTTGAATTCCAATGATGAAATAAATTACTTTTATATATCAGGAATTCCAAGAAAAAAAAACAGGTTATTAATTTGGGTCTCCAATTTAACCATATTTGCTACAGACATACCGTTTGAGGTTTTTTTGACATTTTTATTATTTTAAACTTTGAAAAACTCACGATTTTATTCATATTTAACATTTTTAAAAAAGCCCAAGAAAATTTGCATGGTCTATAACTTTAAATAATTGTATTTTATGATGATGGAGTCAGATTTTATTTAAAGATAAATATGTATAGCCTGAAATGCCATTTTCAGATGAACTTAAAGTGCTTACGGCATATGTACAAAAACGTGAAACTAAACATAGCATAAACAACAATGCCGACATATAAAGGGTGTCCCAACTAGAACGCAATTTTTAAATTTTAAATTAAACACAGATATTTAAAAAAAATCGTGAAACTTTATTATATCGTAAAGTAGACAGAATAAGGTTACGCATGGAACAAGATATCGCGCAGTTGGCCGCCGCCGCTTTGCTGGCACACACGCGATCTTTTAATGAAATTTTCAATGACCTTTTTGCATAAATTCTGCGGTATTTCATTAATGCAGCGTCCACTTTCTTCTTTTAAGACTTGAGTCGTCGTCGGCTTATTTGCGTAAACCATCGACTTCAAAAAACCCCAAAGAAAAAAATCTAAAGGTGTTAAATCGCACGATCTAGGCGGCCAATTCTGGTCTCCAAAACGCGAAATAACTGATGCAGCAATTGAATTGTTTCTCTGTATGGCATGTGGCGCCGTCTTGTTGAAACCACATGCCCTCCACATTCATTTCTTCAATTCTAGGCATGAGCTTGACGTGCCTCATTTTCATAAAAAAAAAGGTCCAATGATTCCTCCAGCCCAAAAACCACACCACACAGTGACACGTTGAGGATGCATTTGCTTCTCGTGAATCACTCAAGGATTTTCTTAACCCCAAATGCGGCAATTCTGCCTATTGACGAAGCCATCAAGATGGAAATGGGTCTCGTCACTGAAGATGATTTTATCGGCAAAATCAGCATTTTCATGTTGTCTCTCCAATACCCAATTAACGAACTCCCTTCGCTGTCCATGGTCAGCTGGCTTCAGTTCCTGAGTCAATATAACTTTGTATGCATTAAGATGCAAATCTTTTGACAAAATTCGCTGCATAATAGATTTGGAGACACCAATTTGGTGATCTCGGTGTCGAATTGAGGTGGATGGAGTTTGAGCGACATCATCACGTACAGCTGCGATATTTTCGGTCGATCGACCTGGTCGAAGGCGCGTTGTTGTCTTTACATCACTAACAGACCCAGTTTCGGCAAATCTATCCATTAATCTCTTTAAAATTGACTCTTTTGGAGCATTATTGTAACCAAAATTGATCGCAATTTGCGAACTGTAGCCGCAAAACTTTCACCATTTTGGTAGAACAATTTCACAATGAGAATGCGTTGTTCATTCGTGTAGCGATCCATTTTTACTAACCTCGTACCTTCTACTAGCAAACAATAACAATTGTTCAAATGTCAAACAATGACACTTCGAATGGCGCCAAATTTAAAAATTGCGTTCTAGTTGGGACTCCCTTTACAAAGTATACTAAAAAATTTTTAAAATGCAACAATTCTCAAAGCATAACAAAAATTTGAAAACGCAAACAAAATTGAAATCTGTTATAAAATCGATTCAAATTATAATTAATAATTATTAAGAGTGTGTGATGTGTGGTCACGTTCGTTACTACTAATGCAATATCCATCCAAAATTTTACATTATATCAAGTGACACAGTTACCGGAGCACCCACATACATATACACACATACATACATAATACCTATACATAATTTGTATAATTTGGAAATTGCAAAAATATTTAAACTTTTGTGAAATTTAAGGAGGGGCAACAAAAAAAAACCGATTTTTTTTATACAAAAAGAGGCGGGCTAAAATACAAACATATATATAGGAATGTACATAATATCTATGATAATCAAAATATGTATGTTATTAAAAACAATATCGCTGGCTTAACATATAAAGGCTCTGAGTCCACTTTTTTTAGAAATTGAGATTTTGATGCAGTTGTGTTCAATAAGTAAAAATACATCGATTACAACAAAAAAAATACAGTTATCTCATTTGTTGTTGTTGTTTTGTAGTGATGAGTAAAAGCGCTATGTCCAATTTATCACATCTTTGTGTAATATCTGACTTCTTCCAATGTTGACATATCAACTGTTTCGCACGGCATAGCCTGAGAGTCCAACCAATTGGCATAATATTATTTCTCATTGGCTAAACTCTTGTTGTTTTGAGTATCAAAACCAATGACAGTCAGAACATTCAGGCATGTGATGGAAATCGAAATCGAAAACGAATCAGTTTTGGAAATACATTTTAATGCATTTATAATCTAATTTTTAAAATTTTTGTTTTAATATTCTCTTTAGTAGCCAATATCTTTATTTTTTATGTGATAAAAGTTTTTCAAAACAGAAATATTACGAAAAAATTGATTTCTAAAAATCATTATTTTTCGATTTCCATCACATGCCTGATTAATCGCCATGATGTTACTTATTTGGATCATTCATTTTTTTAAAAAATTTAAAAATGTACAATTTTGTAAAAATATTCGCCCTGATCGTGGAAAAGGCGATTCCAAAGTGACGGACATTCGAGGAATACAATACACACCAAATGGTGAAATTAATTTCAAACTTAGATTTCCACCAAAAAATAAATGAAAATGTAGTGGAGTGGTCGGATTTACACCAACTTCATCAGGAAAGAAGAAAAATAAGGACTAGAAAGTTCGAAGACTTACAATATCTAAAATCCACTTTGCCTACAAAACACCATAAATTTTATGACGATTTGCCATACGAATAAAAACAGTTGTCGCCAGTTATCTTACTTTTAAATCCATTAAAAATTTAAATTAACCCCCTGGCCCACGATGTCGAACGATAACGTTCGCTTAGATAAGACTTAAGACATAAACTTTTTATCGTATCTATTTTTTACTCAATCCAGTTTATTTATTCCACAATCAAGTTTGTGTCTTAAGTCTTAGCTAAGCGAACGTTATCGTTCGACATCGTGGGCCAGGGGGTAATATTCCTTTTTTATAACAGCAATGAAATAAGACTGAATAATTTTTGTTTTCATTATGTACAAGTATATACAAATATTGAAATTACAATAATAATATAATTCATATTTTTGAATAAATTCTGGTTCTTTTTTACAATAATCAAAACAAACTTTAACTTTTTACATATTATTAACTTTTTAAATAACAACAATAAAAAAGCAACAAAAGTACACTTTCATTGTAGTAAGTAAGATATATAAGTAGAGACAAGTTTTAAGAAAAACATCTAAGTCCATGAAAACATACAAACTAAGCAACAGAAAAGTCCAAAAAAGCTTTTATCTTGGCAAATACTTATTTTTTCATTTTGCTTTTACGCAAACAAAAAACAAAGAAAAATACAAAAACAAATTGCATTTACAGATTTCAAAAATATTTATTCAAAAAAAAAGTTTGATTGTTTTTTGTCTCTCCTGTAATATTGTAAAATATAGACTTAGAGCCTTTACATGTTAAGCCAGCGATATGTATTTAAGTACATATGTATGTACATTAATACTAGGTAATTATGAATAAATTTAGCAAATAAACAAATCTAAATAAGCATTTCTACTGCAGACATAAAGATGGACTATCAGTGTCTTTCTTTTAACATTTTAATAATCATGTTTAATGTGGTTTGCAACTCGGTTTGGTATTACCAACAAATAAACATTTACACACTTAAATACATATTTAACAAATACACAACATAATCGTAAAAACGGACAGACATTCATACATCAATATTTAATAGGATGAACGATTGAACGAACGAACGAACGAACGAACTACTAAACATAAAACGAATTATAAATTTGGATATAAAAAATAAATTCATAATTAAAGATATTAAAACGTCCCACGGCAATGTCAATAATAATTAATGACATTAAATCGTTACGATGTTTAATTAATTCGAATAAACCTCAAACACAACTGACTGACCTCTCTAGTAATACTATTCATGCAACAACAACAACAACAACATCAAAAACAGCAACACAACCACCACATAAATTGACTGACGATGACCACCGTTTATAATGATAAACAAAAGATAACTAAACACACTCGTTCTCACAGATCGCACTCACACACAAACTACATATTGGAGCAGATGAAAATGATTAAATCCAATTCCAAATAGCAGAGATAGAAGATGCTAACTAAATAAATACATTTTGTATCTAAGAGTAAGAAATATTTTAGCTACAAGATGTTTTTGTTTTTTGTTTTTGTGTTTGTGTATTTAATTTTAACCAAGTCCAATTTTTCATTTGAATGCGGTGGCATCAAAGTCTAAGAAATTCAAGTCGAAAAGAAAAACAAAAAAACAGCAAATAGAGCATTTAGGCACACCGGAGATATTAACAAAAACAACCTATTAATTATATTTAATTAATTAATTAAATACATATGAATTGAAAAGTGTGACTGGTATTGTGTGTATTGATAAAAGCATCAATAAAATCTATTATATTACTAATTATATTACTGCAATTACCGTCCATTAAAGCAGTTATCAATATAATCATTCACTGATTTCTTGGAGTAAAAATTATCTGAATATGCTAATTAATAGATCAATTGTTGTTATTCTTTTAAGTTTATGTACTTTACACAACATTTGATTCCCCTAACCATGGGTTTTAGTAGCAAAGAAGATGATTCATTTGAAGCAAAAAGCTACTGCTGTTTCTGTCGTGGCATGTGTAAAATTCAATCTTCGAATGTTTTTCTAAATTTAGTCAAAGTATTTTTCAAATTAATATGTACAAAAATTCATTCTGGAAAATGAAATCGTCCGTGGACATAACTGCATATCGCATTGTTATAGACTAATGGACGTTGAAGAACAAAGACTTGCTTGACTTTTGGTAGGAACTCGTGTGTACTTTATACAGAAATACCCAGCTAGCAATTGGAAGATTGTTTCTGATAATATCAGCAAAATGAGTCTTTTATGACTGCCTTAGATGACCAAAAACTGATTAATCAGTTTGGCGATAAAAAAGACTAAAAATAGACTCATTTAAATGTTTCGAAAGCGACTAATTTGAAAAACAAAAACAAAATATGCTGAATGTGCGGAATCATAATTTAATCACACAGGTGTTCATAATATGACTGTTTTTATGCTGTTTTTTTAACGGGATATTTGTTATTTGAAAGGCAGTAAGTAGATTTTGTGATTTGTATTATTTCTTAGATTAGCTCGTGCTGTCCTCGCGTGTGCATTAAAATATAATAAAAAAGTGCTAAAAATTAAAAAAGTGAAAAAACACGATAAGGCAATGATGTCAGCCAAAAAAAAAGGAAGAAGAATTTAATGGAAAAATTGCATATTTAAATGCCAATGGGTTTCACTTTTCGCTACGTGAACCCGACAATTTCTGTTTAGTAGATCAAAAGCTTGTAAAAATTATTGGAATAAATATCGATAACAATGTTCCCAGTTTTATCGGAGAAGAAATTAAAAATGTTACTGCACTATTTTCCCTGCCAATCGATTCCAGCAATTTTAATATATTTTGGTCAGCTGACATTAACTTTATTAATCAAATTGTCTTTAAAACAAATAAAAAAAAGTCATTTGCTTACGCGATTCCGAAGATCACAGCTACTTTTTTACACCTCTGCTTGAAGATGTCGAAAACAAATAGTTTTAATTCTGCCGAATTTCAATATCAGAAAATTAATATATCAATAAATCGTAAGTAAAAATACTTTGCATTAATATTTTCTTACATACATATGTATGTTTGCATATAAGTCGGCAATCAATTTCGTACTATTTCAATTTTCAGAAAAATTTTACTAGCACAAAGTGGCGGCATGTGTCCGACGCAATTCATAAGAGCCGCAGTGCGAAAAGTGTTTTAGGACGAACTAGCTACCCTGTTTAGTTGGAAGGGCGCCAGCACTAAGCCAAATTATTTTAAGTTAATTTTTAATTTTATATGTAATATATGTATGTATGAATGCCATGAATTTGTTTTTCTTTTTTTTAATTACTTTTATAATAAAATACAATAAAAATTCAAAAAACTTCTTGAATTTGTATAATAAAGAACATTAGAAAAGTAAGTAAAACCAGATGCAATAACAATTTGAGGAAGACTCCCATATGATTAGTAATATGAGTGCTAGATGACTCGAAAAGCAATCAAAATAGATGAGAAAGCGATTGCGCATATGATCACAAAATAACTTTAAAAAGATTCATAAATGAGTCCCAAATGATTGCAGGAAAGTGACAAAAAGGTGTCGTAAGAGTTCAGAAAACTGAGTCATAAAAGACTCTTTCAGAAGAGTCGCGGCTAGGGTACAATTTTCTCCCGATAAAACATTCATTTTCGACTCAAAAGCGAGAGCATAAGTGCTTATTTTAATCGCGTGGGGGGGTTTAAGAAGATTCATATTTGATTAAAAATTTCAAAAAATGCTAGCTGGGTAATTGGGAAGAAATTGGACAGTGTAAGATTGGGTAGTTGCCGGGACGTTGTTTGAACGAAGAAGATAAAGTATCAGTACAACAAATTCTATATGACAAGCAACAAACGACTAAGGGAATCATTTATTCACCATTCATATTTCCAATCAGATGCTAATATTAAATTAATCTCTATTGTAGATACTAAATTTGAATAAAAATATTTATTCAAATAATTTTCTTTAGACTTTATTATTGAAATTGAAAATTTATATTTTCATAATTTAATATTATTTTAATTTAGTGGTAACGGTATCTACATACGTATGTATGTATGTATGTATGCCCTGCAGCGGCAGCAGTAACCAGTGATCGCAAGTAAGTACTTAAATAGTATACGAAAAGCATGAGTACTTACTTTTGATACCACTGATAATACCAAAGTTCCACTTTTATATGAAAAAAGAACATAATTTCGAGAATCCAAAAAACTACTAATTTGCTGTGTTTCTTCTTTGCTTTGAGATGTTTGTTGCGTACAACAACATGTTGTTACTATAGTCTATCTTAAGAGAGAGAATGCAAAAATGTGCCGTTGTCCCACATAAATTCTAGTAGCGGCTATGCCACAAAAGAAATGACTGCTGAGAGGTAATGACTTAGGTAACAAGTGACTACTACTCGTCACTCATTAACATTGCCAGTGGTATGGCTGGTAAGTACTGGTGATTATTGGTAAGTAATCAAATCACAAATCATTCACAATTTACCCCGACTGCTGGGTATCCATAAACGTGCAAAAATTAGGTGATTCTAAATAAATTGGAGAAAGTTCCTTCATTGATTTTGTTTCTAAACAAAGCTATGTTATATAATAATATATATACATAAATAAAATATACATAGATTGGTTACTAAGAAAAATATATGGATGTATAAGATCAAAAGGATATATGTCAATATTATATATTAAAAAAAAATTAATTTTTAAAGTCTAGCAAATTTTACCTTCAGTTGTTGAATGCTGTTGAATGTTGTATTTGTTTAAAACGTTTCAACATATCAGCAATTGTAGTGAAATTTTCACAACAAACTGAATTAGTCTTAATATATGAGTATATAGTCGATCTAAGAAGAGCGACTAATAATTCATATTTGATTTTGGAAATAATAGTTTAAGTAATATTAATTAATGAATAATCAATATTGAAAAAACACGTTCAACGTAATCGTTACTTGTTGTCAACAAGTTGTTGAAGATTTCAGACTGGCAGTAGCAATATATAATTATAAATTGGAAGATGAAAAAAAGATTAAAAAAATAATTATTTGTCAACAGATCAACAGACACCCCCATTTGATAGTCGAGGTAGTCCTATTTTTTGATAGCTAAGTTTTGATTTTCAATATCAATATTATTGAGCTTAGAAATTGTTAGAAATTTGGGGCTTTCGGAAAGTTTCTTTTAACCTATATACGGATATCTTTATATCAATATCTCTATTCATAATTAAATATAAACAATATTGAACCAGGTGGTTTTAGACGGTATGTATTTTGCAGTGTTCTTGTCAAATTTTCCACTGCAAAATCCATACACGTTGTGTGAAAGCAAAAAAATGCTTCTGCAAATGTCGGCTTGCATTTACAGTGTATAATTTTCAATTATAGCAAATTCTATTTTTATCTGACAAAGCACCTGCAACCAGCTGTTTTAAAGATGTTTAAAAGAGTCTAAAATGGTATAATCGGAATCATAAATATTTTCAAAACTAGTGATTTTATAAACTTATTCAAATAATTATTTTGTAATATTTTATCAGTAATTTTTCTTTTGGTTTGAACATTTTAAAAAATAAACGGAAAAAAGAAAAAAAAAACAACTCAATCAAGCAGAGGTTACTGACTGGCACGAGTTGTCATGAATTTAATTAACAAACCTTTTGAAGAGTTGTTGGCAAAATTAACTAAATCTTTCACCAAAAAAACAGCAACATTTTATATTCGATTTTTTATTATAAATTTCACTTGCACAAATTTAATTAGTAGTCACAAAACAGTCAGCCACTGTGTTTAAAAGTTCTTGCCTTATTTTATTCAGTAATAAATACAAATTTAAGCAAGATTGGAGTATGCAAACTTTGAAAATTAAATCGAATAATCGGCATTCAGAAGTACAGAGGGTAAAAGTTACGCGATAGTTCCTTTAGAGTAAAAACCTTTTCACTAATTTATATACATATGTACATAATTATACATATGTATGTATATGTAACATATTTACTATTATGTATTAATGAAATTTTTAAAATTTAATCGAATAACCGATTAAATTAAATATACAGACGTACATTTCTACAAAACATGACTACATTTGCAATAAGTGTTTTTTTTATAATTTACTCATACGAGAATCTTTTTTTAGTTATTTGTACAAACATTTTAAAGTCAAACATTTTGGTTTGTTCGTTACGCTGAAAGGAACAAGACCTAAATTACAAATAAATTGTAGGAAAAACTGCAACATATTGTACTTGTTAGTGCGTGAGAGTGTGTATGATTTAAATCGTATGATACACCAAACGATCGAACGAACGAATGAAGAAACGGTAGCAACTGCCACAGTAGTCGAAATGTGGTGAACAATTATCGAAACAAGTTAATTACTGCCCGGCACAAAATGTGAAGACCACAAACTATCGATGAATTTTACTGCCATTGATGAAACATTTTTTTGTGATCACGCAAATTGTATGTTCGAATGTAAGTAGTCTGTCGAAGATTCTGAAACACGCATTTCTTCCATGTGTAGCACACGTCTCTCGATGCATTTCATTGCTGCACATTTATGAATTATTTATATTTGTTTGTCTCTTGAACAGAAAAACTTAACGAAAAAAAATGGAAAAAGATCTTTTTCGTTAAATTATTTGACAGTTTTTCAATAAACATAAATAATACACACAAATAGAAGGACAGAACAAAACGAAATGATTTAGAAAGTTATTGGAATTAATTTTAATGAATATTTAATTAACAACTAAAGTAGGCGTTGCCCCTGCACATGGAACCAAATTCAATTTAATGTTTCCATCCACAGTCGTAGAATTATGAGAGAAAATTTATTCCAAAATATTATGTAGAAATAATTAAATATATACATATTTATAAATGTTTAGTTTCAAAATAAATAAATAAAACAAAATGTGCAACAGATTCCCGAATAAAAATATTTATATTTTATTAGATAGAGAACGAATTTATGCTCCGTTATCTATCGTTACGATTTTAAAATAGCTTCAGATGAATTAAAAAACATGAATCGGTTAATTTTTCCACGTAGTCTCTAAAAATTGAGTTGAATTGGAGTCCGAGGAACTATACCGTGATAATCCGTATATACTTTTGTACATAAAGTACTCCTTGCCGACTTATTCTTCACTGTGTTTACGATGGGTAATTGATGGCGTCTTTGCGAATCTACGAAGGTATTTTCTAAATGTCATGACGTTATAGTTTGAATGACTCTTATTATGGTTTGTTCTTGTTTAGATCCTGTGCATCTAGTAGAATCAATGCAGCGCAGTGGAGGAATTTCAAAAAAGTGAAAATAAATCAGTAATATTTAAAATTTTTATTAAATTATCCAATATTTCGGTTTTTGGTCCGATCCGAAAGTTTGTACTATATGTACAGCCATAGTCAAATGTTATTACACATTATTAAATTTTTTTGCCCTATAACGGGTTTTCGTCCACTCTTCTTTTTATCTTCTAAATTCCCACAAGTGTCCTTCTTTTTTACTAAATTCTACACAGTTTTCCGCGAAATTCCATACATTTTCATAAGATCCGAAACCGAAGTTCCCATTTTAAATTTGGTCACACCCTCGGATCGTATTTCAATATTTAAATGCTTCCTTTTGATCATTTTCGTGGATTAAATTAACAATATTAATATTTTGCGCAATCCTCTTCTACAATCATGCAAAATCCGCCCACTTAACACAACAAGATAGCTAAAAAATAATGATATTTACACGAATAAAATGTGTGTAATAACTTTAGACGTAAATATGCTGTACACATACATATGTGGATTCTAATAGTGGGCAAAATTTCAGTTTATGGGGGACACCCCTGGAAAAAAAAAAAAAAAATGCCACGCCCCCTTAAATAACCCCAGGAGTGCGAAAATCATAATGAATAAGGGGGCTCACGCCCCCTATGGGCGTGGCAGTTGAAAAACGACCCGGCGCACCTACGTAGACAATATGGGTATCAAATGAAAGCTAATGTCTTCACGATTCCAAAAATAGCCGTAGTTGCCAGATCGGGCGATTTTTGTAGCCGATATGGCCATTTTGGCAAAATTTGGGGTGGGGGAAATTTTTTTTTTTTTTTTTTTGCTTACATTTTGTTAAAAACAAACAAAAATGAGCATTTTGTGCGAAAAAATTACTATTGTCAAATCATAAATGAGGATAAGTACAAAATTAAGAAACGAGGAAAACTCTTGAAAGCTTCTGATTGATTAATGAAAATTTGTTATACTGGCTTCGCTTAGTAAAGTTTTTCTGCGTGACCGGCCTACGGCCGGGCTTAGGGGTTTTTAACTCCAGTATGTCTTAATTCTAGACGGCGGGGATCTCGAGTGCTCGGCCTCTGGCCGAGCTAAAAAGAAATAAACAAAAAAAGTCCTTCCCCCATTTTATAAAAATTAACATATCTTCCTCAAATTCTGGACGATCTGGCAACTACGGGTATTTTTGGAATCGTGAAGACATTTCCTTTCATTTGATACCAATATTGCCTAAGTAGGTGGCATGGGTCGTTTTTCACCCCCGCCCCTATTTAACAAAAATGGCCGTATCGGCTGCAAAAACCGCCCGATCTGGCAACTATGGCTATTTTTGGAATCGTGAAGACATTAGCTTTCATTTGATACCCATATTGTCTACGTAGGTGGGCCGGGTCGTTTTTCGACTGCCACGCCCATAGGGGGCGTGAGCCCCCTTTTTCATTATGATTTTCGTACTCCTGGGAACATTCTGAAGGGGATGGCATATTTAGATTTTTTCTCTAGGGGTGTCCCCCATAAACTGAAATTCAGCCAGTTCACTTCCTTTTTATATATTCCTCAATTTACATGTTGAATAAATGTACTAAATTTATAATTTAAAATTAATAAATAATTTAAAATTAATAAATAAAATTAATTATTGTGGGGTATCACGTAAACTTCTACAGCGGAAGTTAGTGGAAAATAATAAAATATACAACAAACGACCCTAGTAAACTAAGTGGTCAAAAAAATTTGAGGTTAAGTACGAAATGAAGAAACGTGCAGTGTAGCGAACATTGAAAAACTAAGTATTGAGAATTATAGAACGTAGTGTATTCAGGTGAGAGGTCTGCTGATAACGTTGGATCTATGGAACACCATCATTGAGAATTGTCCGCAAGATGAATATGAAACCTAGATAGTTAATTTATATCAAAAACGGTAATGTAACTTAAAAGTCTACCTTTAAAAGTTTGACAAACTAACTTTCTAATTTTGTGCAGTTTGCCCGATGGAATTTAATATTTCGTTATTGCCATCGAAAGCAGAAAGTATTTGCACAGAATTAATAAATTAATTTCCAGGAAGAAATAAAACAAAATAAAAGGATATCAACCAAAGTGAAACGGTTTTTGTGGCGAATTCATAGAACGAATTTAAAATAAATAAAAAATTTAACAGCAGCAAGCAACGTTTAAATAATCTTAAACGTCAGACAGCGGCGCGTCGTCACATCTGTATGTGCAGAACAAAAAACTTTTTAAGTTAACAGAGTCGAAGCAGCAGATCATATTAACATCTGGAGAGAGCATAAACGCAGAAAGTATTCGAGACGCCCAGCGTGACCAGATTTCAAATAGTTCAGCGCCTAAATCCGTTTAAAAACAAGTAAGAGTGCTATATTCGGCTATGCCGAATCTTATATACCCTTCACCTTTGTTGTGGATGCATAATTATATTATGCATAATTATGTCGATAAACACGCGATCTGTTGATGAATTTGTTCATAACCATATTAATACACTTAGTTTTTTTGATGAAATTTTCAGAGCTTGTCTCGGATTTTTGCTCATATCTCCGTTATTTATGGACGGATTTTGCTGATTTTAAATAGCAAACTTCTCGAAAGCATGTCTGACAGAATTATTGAAGATTTGGATCCCGAAGCTATCTGGAGACTTCAGAAAATTGATTTCAATAGTCAGACAGACAGACGGACATGGCTTAATCTCTATAAGGATCCAGAATATATATACTTTATAGGGTCGGAAAATTATATTGTGGAAATTACAAACGGAATGACAAACTTATATATACCCTTCTCATGAAGGTGAAGGGTATAATAATGCTAAAATTTATTATAAAATAACAAAAAAAATGTGCTAAATTTTATAAAATATTTTTTGTAAAAATAAAATAAAAAAAATAACTTTTTAAATAAATATAAATATTTTTTAATGATTTCAATACAAATTTTCTAGACAAATATTCTATAAGTTTTATTGAATCTGGCCTTAATCTTCTGAGATTTTAAAATATTTATTTAATTTTTTTAATCCACATCTAATATATCTAAACCATAAAAAGTTATTTCGATGAAATTTAGTATGTGAGTCTTCATTGAATTTGTTTGACACCGGTCATTATTTTACTTAGCCCTCATACAAATATCCTCTTGATATATGGCTTTATCAGTCATAAATGTGTGATTTATGGACGTATCCAAACAAATTTTGCCACAAATAAGTCTTCCGAAAATCACTTCAACGGGCATAACTCCTTTAAAATTGTTGGTAACCAAATAATATTCAACACAAATATGTATCATAATATACACAACTCATACGGTGCAATTTTATGCTGATCGGTCAATAATAAGTCATAGCTCTCATATAAAGCTTAATTTTAAAAATCACTTAAATGACCATAAATCTCATTAAAATGTAGGTATCCAATTCAACACAAATAAGTTTACATATACCTATGACACCTAATTCTTAAATCACTCTAACATTAAAAACTTTAAAAAGTGTTTATATCGAGATACAATTTAACACAAACAATATTTATATTCTCAGTCATGGCACAAATTGTTTTCATGATCGGTTGATAATAAATATGTCATGGATCACATATATCGCCCATTTCTTACATATTTTTTACAGAATTCATTTCATTAAATATATTACTAAATGCCAAAACATATCCATAACAAAAGATGAAAGAGCGTTTCCATACAACGCATTCTTGTGTTTACAACCTTGAATCCAAAATTCTACGGTTCAGTTTTAATTTTCCTTTTTATGTGAAATTAATTTTTGCCATTTTAGTTCAAGAGTTGTAATTTCATTTCCTTCTGTAAATGTTCATATAATTTTCTTTTTTTTCATTTTCAAGCTATTTTCAACAACTATTTTTAATTTTAAAAGGCTAAAAAATACTAAATGTAAAATTTGTTGTCAAATCAAAATAAAATAATCTAAACAGAATTTATCAATAATAAGTTTAAAGAATTTTTCCAAAAAAAGGAACCATGCACCAGACAACTGCAAGTTATTCCCCGCAACAAAACGTAATTGCCGAGATGGCCAATAGAACTCTGGTGGAAATGAGTTGTTGTGTCACTTATTAGTGCAGACTGGTTTGCCACAATGTTTATGGGGCAAAGCCGTTTATACGGCCACATATTTATAAAACAGATCACCTACAAAAGTTCTTGGTTACAGCCAGCGGTGGATCATTTCAGAACGGTCAGCTGTGATGCCGTCATATTAAACGAAAGGTTAAAACCAAAGAGCAGTAAGTTTTTGCCGAAATGTTTAAAATGATATTTGTAAGATACCAGATTCACTATAAAGGTTATTGTTTATATACATAACACCGAAACAAAACAAATTGCTATATTTTTGAAAAATATTTTAAGAAGTGAAAATGAGAAAGAAGACATGTTTTATGTGAATATTTTAAAAAAAAAACACTAATGTTGCAGACAATCCTGCACTAAAAGGAAAAGGTACCTGTAAATGAAATAAAAGAAAAGATTCTCGGTAGTAAAGTTAATTTGCCTAATAGTGAAACTGAAAGAGAAGACACAGTAGTTGTTAAAAACAAAAGAAAAAGAGGCAGGCACAAAATTCTAAGAAAAGGTTGTAAGGGAAGACCACGGAAAGTGTATGTTTCGGAAGACGGCTCACAGATGTTAAATTCTATTGATTAAAAGTCCTAATTCTGTACTCAAAGCTTTGAACTCAGAATATACTGATAAGCCATGAAAAATAATAGAATTCTTTAATTAAAAACAGAACGTGGCAATTAGTCGACAGGTCTAGTGACAAAAATATATTATGTGTTTTTGTTGTGAAGCTTTTGTCAGATGATGCTATAGAAACAAATAAGGCAGGGTTAGTTGCATATGGATGGACAAAAACTGAATATCGATTAAAATTAAGCGTTTGCACCCGTTGTAAGTCACTTGACAATTCGTTTATTGTTGGCGGTAGCGGTAAAGCACAAATTTCTAGTAAATCACATCGATAAAGAGGCAGCTTATCTGAATGGAGACATAAAGGACGATGTGATTATGGCGCAACCAAAAATGTTTGACAACAATAAATTTCCTAACGAAGTGTATAAACTTTAAAAGGCCCTATAAGGTTTAAAGCAGGCGGGCCGAGAATGGAATAAAAAGGTGAACGACATTCTATTTGAAATTGGTTTTAAAATGTGTAGATTAGATACCTGTGTTTACGTAAAAAGGGAAGGCAACAAAATATGTATTATTAATATATACTAGAGAGCTGCAACGAGTAAGTTTTTTTCTTCATGTGTGAAACTCGCTGTCGAATGTAGTATATATTTGTACTCTTACTTAGAAAACAAGTAGGGAAGTGAAGAGAATGTTTGCTTATTAAATACGAATAAGTAAGTAGCCGAAGTTAATAGAGTACCAAAAAAAAAAAGAACTTATGCAATATGAACAATAAAAAAGAAGTACCTTAAAAATCATGTTCTCTTCATGGTGGTAAAAAAATGCAAATAAAAAATAATAAAGCCTTGAAAATAGTTTTCAATAATTTAAGAAATAACAAAATATATTTTAAACTTACCTCATTTACTTCCATTTCTTATGAAGAGAACGTGAACACTTTAACAAAATATTAAATTAAAATTTTATTTGCCAAACTTCACGTAGTACTGCAAGCACCACCTGAAGTTTTGTTGTCGCTTGATAATCGCTATTTTCTCTTCATGTATGGTGAGAGTGCGAGCGTAAAATAAACCTGTACTTAACTCGTAAACATAAAGCCGAGTAACAGCATATAAATCAAGGTGAATTTAAATACTAGGTGACAGCGTAGCGCCAGCTGATTATTCATGGTGAAATTGAAAATGTCAAAAAGTTATATAAAAAAAAACTTTTTGACAGTGACGAAGGTTTTTACATATAGAAAAATGCCTGTTGTTCTTGCCTTGTTGTAATTGTTGTAGCAATGCTGTCACCTAGTATTTAATTTCACCATGATATACATATTCGGTATTTTTATTGTACTCAAAAATATGAACATTATTTTTAAATATACTTCGAGTAAGCGCACATATTTTGAAAGTTCATGTGTACTACTTAACAACGAATACATTCATGCAGAGGTTTAATATATACGTCGACGATATGGTATTGGAATGTTCCTGTGAGTCTGATATGCCAGAGTGAGTGAGTGAATGAGTCATTCTATTTTGGTAGGGAGATTAGTCGAGATGGCCGAGGTGACATTACTATACATCAAAAACGTTATATGTACTGAACAATTTCTAGAACGCTGAATTTAGATTTGTTGGAATATTTCATTATTCATTTACAGTCCAATGTCTAAAATATCTTCACTTTTTTATGTGAAAAATATAAATAACTATGTACATATGTGTGTGCACCAATATTTCAATCTGTAATAGAATAATCACAATTCATAATTTATGAGAAATGATTTAATGTTTATTAATTTAAATAAGATGTACGAACAACAATCAAATCAAAATAATTAATTTTTGTTAAGCAAACACAATTGAAATCGTTAAATAAATTAATAAGCTAAACCAACAAGCACATCATACAGCCAAAAAATTAAGTTAACATTCTCAAAAAATATATGTATGTATGCACAACATATTGTGCCTTAACGAGAAAGAAAAATAATAAAAACGATTTAATTTAATTATCATTATAATATTCGTAAACATTATTCAATTACAAAAATATATAAATTTTTTTTTAATTTAAATTTTTGTATGTGAACACCCTAATGACTGAAGATGGAGGATAGGTATGTTCTGAAAAAATGTTGAGGTAACAAAAATATTGAAGTCGGTCATGCAATCTGGGGCTAGTTAGGGACGTGAAAGCTAATTTTTTAAACAATAATATTTTGTATGGGAACCCCCTTAAGGAGGGCAGATAGGGAGTGGGTGTGTCCATAAAAAATATAGGAGGGGAAATATTAGTGAGGATCGGTCTCACATTTCAACCCTGTAAGTGCGACTCAGGGACAGTTATGTAGCTTTAAATGGATTTTGTGTCGTTTTCTCCTTCTTTTGACACCAAAGAGGGGTCATTAACCACCATCCCACCCTCCTAATTTTTTGGTTCATGCCCCATAGAATAGGGGTTCTAGCATATCGAAATCAAAAAATCGTTCACTATCCCACCCCTAATGCACATGTATGCATGGTATTATAAAAATACTTATTAAAAACAAATAATAATTTATGATTTATGATTTAGTGAAATAACTAACCAAATTTGTTTATAAAACTCTCTCCTTGTATGTTCAAAATTAAGGAACATTTCAACACTATAAAGGAACAAAATCGTGGCTGAAATATCATGAATCTTAAAAAAAACGTTGCTATGTTGAAAGAATCATTAAAATTAGTGCAAACATTTCAGCGATGTTGATAGATATGTCCGTCTGCCTGTTATAGGTATGATACTGCCTTACGCGGATGAAATGATTTTTTTTGATCAGATATGTTTGGTATTGAATATAGGAATGAGAATGATTTATTCTAGCTTTCATACAAATTTCTTACCGGAATATGAGTCTATGGTACATACATGCCCATATTTTGTTTGGATCGGTCCATATTTATTTATTGGGGTTCACCCAATAAAATGTTATTGTTAAATAACCTAAAGACTTTACAACATAATTACGTAAATTTTAATGTAACAAAACTATTGAAAATACTTATGAACTAAAAACTACATACGAGTATGTGAACGTCTTCTTCACAATATTAATACCTCATCAAAAGAAAACCTCAAAAATAAAATATCAAAATCTGAAATGTTTTCAACGGAAAATTTCTTTATAATGCTTTACAAGCGATAAACAAAGTTCAAAGTTCATAAATCTCACAAAACTTTTACATATCCGTAGAGAATCATGCTCTCCTTTTTATATCAAAACAATCCGAAATGAAACACCTCGATCGTCGCCTTACATGGAAATCCCATGCAAAATTGACTCAAATGAAATTGAAATGAATCCAAATTAATTGGCTCATTGGCAGAAACTCTAAGCTAAGTTTAGATTGTAAACTCTTAATTTATAACTCAATCAAAAAAACAATATGGTGTTGTGGAATACAGCTATGGATAACGGCCCCAGCTTCAAATGTAGACAGAATTGAAAGGCGCCAAAACAAATTGCTACGAGTGATCACAATTGCCGCCTGGTATATAAAAAATTCGTATATCCATAAAGACCTAAACGTACCTTTGGTAAAAACTGAGATCAAAAAAAAATGCAGAAAAATACTTAAAAAAGTTTGAAGTACACCCAAACCCATTAATCCGCAACATATTAAATAATAGTGGCTATATTCGACTAACAAGAAGGGGATACAGCAGATCTGAGTCAAAGACAAGAAGGAAGAAAGCCAACTAATATATAAAATCAACAATGATCAAACAATTTTCGTCACTGTTTTCCGGCACTGGCTGGGCTAAATAATTAAAGTTGATTAAATAATATAATATAAGTTTTGATCTACTTATTGTTAGTTCGATTTTAATGAAGATACAATAAATAAATAGAAGTAAAACCACATAAAAAAGTATAATCGGTCAAGGCCGACCCAGAATGGGCACTATATGGAAGATATGACCTATTATGGACCCATCATCCAAAAATTTAGTGCCATGACTTCCGTGAATATAAATATTTTGTGTGTTATATTTTTTATAGATATAAATACTTTTAAGAGATTTATGGAGGTTAAAGTGAATTACGGAAAGGGTTTTATATGGGAGTTTTGACTAATTATGGACCAACCATTATAAAATTAGGTATCATCATTTCTGCCAAGTGGTGGTACTTACTGCCTCGGGAAGCATAGCTGAATGCTATCAGACGCGTCCACGGGTTGGGGATAGTGGAAACCCCAGCAGATATGCTGGGAAGCTGCGAATAAAATAAGCAGTCGCGGACAATTCAGCGGTCTCAAGGGGAGAGTCTCGGGAGGTCTCGCTTAGAGCACCTATAAATACCCGAGTTGCCAATGATCCTTGGTACGGCGTGTCGAGTAATTGGCGCCACTCAATAGCCAATCTCAACAACTTATATAATTTTCTAGCATTTCTGGATGCTAGAACCGGCAGCCCCGGTACCAGAATCGGATGCGATCGGCTAATCACCGGTTCATCTTAAACTCTACTGATTACAGAAACTGCAACGAATAGAAACCAAAATGATCCCCAACTGTTGACGACTTTTAGCTTTAAATCAAGGACACGATTCGGAACATGGAATATTAGAACGCTTCTGGAACCATCAAGATTGGCCCAAATTTGCAAGGAATTCAGGAACTTTAACCTTCTCTTCCTTGGTTTATGTGAAACAAGGTGGCCTGATAACGGCACAATAACAACCGACGGTGACTTGACCTTTTTATATTCTGGCAAGCCAAGTGGTCTCCCTCGATCGAACGGCGTAGGATTCCTTCTTTCTAGAGAGGCCAAAAGCGCCCTAATGGCATGGAAACCTCATTCTGATGGGATTATATCCATCCGTCTGCATACCCGGGATCGCAACATCACATGCATTCAATGCTATGCCCCTACTGAAATCTCAGATCCCAATGACAAAGAAGACTTCTACAGCCTCCTGGAAAAGGTAATAAAAGACACACCTAATGGTGATATTTTACTTCTTACCGGTGATTTCAACGCTCAAGTGGGTTCAGTTAACACGAATATTGAGTCCGTTATGGGAACTCATGGACTGGGGCAAATAAACGAGAACGGCGAATTATTTACCGGAATATGTGCAACCAGTGGTCTTACAATCGGTGGTACTATTTTTCCTCACAGGGATGTGCATAAAATAACTTGGGTGTCCCCTGACCACATAACAGAAACCCAAATCGACCACATTGCGATAAGCAAGAAGTGGCGGGGTTCATTACTAGATGTGCGCAATAGACGTGGGGCAGATGGAGCGTCAGATCACCATTTACTTGTAGGAGAGTTACGATTAAGGACATCTGCAATCCGACGACTAACAACACGGTCTTTGCCAAGACGATACGATGTATCCAAATTAAAATCCTCAAATATTCTCAGAAGTTACGTTGGCTCCCTAACGACTTGCTATGAAGATATCCCGAACAGCAATAGAGGCCAATAGAATGCTATAAAAAGCATTTTCACAGACAGTGCAAAGCAACATCTTGGTCATCCTCAACCTAAGCGTAGAACATGGATCTCAGACGCTACCTGGCAACTTATTGAAGATAGAAGACAACTTAAAGGTTCCATTAACGTTGCCCGAACAAGAGCTGCTAAATCTAACCTACAGGCACAGTATACCAGCCTTGATCGCCAGGTAAAACGAAGTGTGCGGCGAGACAAGCGGGTTTGGGTGGAAAATATGGCCATAGAAGCACAGTCAGCTGCTGATACACATCGAAGCAGGGATTTGTACAAAATTGCAAAGCAGATATCAGGGCACTCCCGTTCAACCACACATCCGCTTAAGGATCCGATGGGAGGACTTGCCTCGTCCACGGAGCGGCAACTGGCAATATGGTCCGACTATTATGCCGGCATACTGTCAATTCCGCAACCTACAACTGTCTGGCAATGTCACTGTACTTCACACCAAATCAGACTCGACATAAATACAATTTGTCCAGACGAAACTGAGATCGTCACTGCAATCCGTGCACTGAAGAATGGCAAGGCACCAGGCGTAGACAACATTAACCCCGAACTGCTTAAGGCTGATCCGACTCTTAGCGCTAAAATAATCTACCCTATTATCAGAGACTTCTGGACATCACACTCTCTTCCTGCTGAACTAAGTGAAGGAGTGATAATAAAATTACCCAAGAAAAGAGATTTAACAGAGTGTAAAAATTGGCGGGGTATAACTCTTTTAACCATGATTAATAAGGTTTTAGCGAATATACTCCATGCTAGACTGGCATCATCAATTTCAGCAGATCTTCGAAATGAGCAAGCTGGTTTCAGACCACACCGATCTTGCACCGACCATATAAATAGTCTACGGATCATAGTGGAACAGTCGGTGGAATGGAGATCTCCACTATACCTGATATTTATCGATTTCGCAAAAGCATTTGATACGATCCACCATCAGGCAATTTGGCACGCACTTCGATGCAAGGGAGTTCCACCTGTGCTAATCGACTTAATCAAAGCTCTGTATGGTAACTCAACATGTCGAGTACTGCATGAACGCGTGTTAAGCAATCCGATTGGTGTAAGCACTGGGGTACGACAGGGATGTATCCTCTCCTCTGTTATTCAATATTGTATTGGACTTAATTATGCAGCAAGCAACCCGAATAAGAAGAGGCATTACATGTGGTATGAATGGTCGATTGGAAGACCTTGATTATGCTGATGATATTTGCCTGCTCGCACACAACTTTTCCGACATGTCAGCCAAATTGGACCAGATACATCAGCTAGCATCGGGTGTTGGTCTTCATATTAATTTTGACAAAACTAAGGCCCTACGTATAAATTCGACTAATCTCTCCAAGTTTCGAGTAAACAACATAGAACTCAAAGATGTCCAATCGTTTTGCTATCTAGGAAGTATCATATCAACAACAGGCGGCTCACGTGATGATATTGCATCTCACATAAGGAAAGCAAAACAGTCTTTTGGTGCATTACAAAGAGTATGAAAGTCTCCACAAATACATACAAAAACCAAGCTTCGCCTTTTCTCCTCTAATGTTCGCTCTATCCTGCTATATGGATGCGAGTCCTAGAACTCTACTGCAAGCGATATCCAATCCCTGCAAGTATTTGTTAATCGTTGCTTGCGAAAAATTTTGCGAATATTTTGGCCGAACGTAGTTTCCAACAGAGACCTCTGGCAAAGAACAGGTGAAATACCGATTCGCATAGAAATTGCAAAGAGAAAATGGAGCTGGGTTGGCCATATTCTGAGAAGACCCCATGATGATATACCAAAGATGGCAATTGACAGGAACCCTCATGGCAGCAGAAGTAGAGGTAGACCAGCTAACACCTGGAGAAGGCAACTAGAATCCGAGATTAGCGAAACAGGAAGAACATGGTCTGAGATCAGACTAATCGCATAGGACAGATCACAATGGAAGAATTTTGTTACGGCCCTTTGTTCCAACTTGGAACCATAGGAATCAATATATATTTCTGTATATATGAAACTTATTTTTGTTGGATTTTATTTGGGTACCAATATTTTTAAGGGAGCTACGATTAGTTATGGAGCGATCATCATAAAATTCTAAAGTATTATTGTTATGTGTACGAAACATATTTGTGTTCAATATTATTTGGATACCGACATTTTTAAGAGAGTTAAGCACTTTAAAGTGATTTTCGGAATTCGGGATTATATGGGAACTATGATTAATTATAGACCGATCTTTACAAATTTTATAAATGCCATTTGGATTCATTTACTACTCATTTGTAGTGAAATTTATTTGGATACTTCCATAATTCAAACATTTATGATCATTAAACTATTTTGGGAGGACATTCGTATGGTAGCCAGGTGAAATAATGGACCGATTTCCCCCTGTTTCAATCCCATCCATCACGTACCAAATTTTATCGAAATATCTTCAAAATTGCGACCTGTACTCTGCTCACAAGTTTTACATGGACAGCCGGCCAGCCAGACGGTAGGACGGACAAACTGAACTGAAGAACTTTATTTGAACTTATCACTAAACACATTTTGATCTTGATAACATGCATGGATCTAAAATCTACGTGAAATATACCACTAAAGTTAATCAAATGAACAACCGAAACACTCTTGTTTAAACTCATTATACATAGACAAGGGTATTTTGCATGTAGACAAATTCCGGATATAAATGGATTGGAACGAATGCAAAAAAAATTAAAGTCACAAAAAACTAATTTGTTTAAAAAATATTTTTTGTGCGAATTTTAAACAATATTGAAGTGAAATTCATTTTTTGAGTGTAAAATTACATACATATGTTACTGGGAGATAAGGTTGAGTGTGCGTGTGTGTGTGTATATGTATGATAAACAAATAAAGTACAATAAATAGAAGGATGAAATATGTACGATTTTAATTAATGAAATTTAAAGTTTATTTAAAAAATTAAAGCACAATAGGGAGTGAGACCGCCTATATCCGCAGTTTGCGTGTACAGGAGTTTGCACATCGGGCATTAATATGGATACGAGTATGTTGGTATGTTACCGTCCACTTCTACCACTTACATACAGATATAGAAATTCTCATGTGTGAGTGTGTTTGCATGCATGCGAACGTAAAGTCCAAATACAGTGGGTTACTTAATGGTCACTGTTTGATAGATATGGCGCTCTTCTTAGCTGGAAAAAAGTAGCAGAAACAAACATTTGTCTTGGCGTAAACGTAAGTTAAAAGTAGGTGTTGCCACAATAAGAAGCTATTGAGCATATCAGTTTACAAACTTTACAAGATCATGACAATGATTGCAATCATGCTCTTTCCACACATCCATTCGAGCACTTGTGTGTACGAGTATGTGTGCGTGAGTGGTGAGGTAATCATGGATTTATTCACTGTTTGTTTGATTTTATTAGCTGGATTTTAAATTTACTTTTATTTATTTATATTTTCTTGTTTTTGATATTTTTTAATTAATTCAACAGATCTGCAAGTGCTTTATTTAAGCTCCCGTATTGAAATATGTTTCCTCGAGCTGGCAGAATATCTATTGCAACACGATATGCCCATGTACCTCCGTACCATAAAAATATCTGAGTGAGTAGTGGTGTACTATGTGATGAAGACGAAGTAGAAGATTGCTGCAAAAACATGAGGGCGTTTCTTTAATACTACACCCATTTAATTAAAGTTAAGGATAGGAAGAAGCTCAAGCAACCAAATGGTTGAGGTACATACATACATATGTACTGGTAGTTGCAGTTGGCTAAAATTACATTATATCAGTTTCATTATAAAAATGTGAAATGTTGTTATCGCAAAAATGTTGCAAGTAGTAGATGAACAGAAAAACAAAGAATAGTAATTTAGTATAGACAAATTATTCATTGTTGAAAAGTATGTATTTATTTGATCAGGTGCATGTTAAAGCAAATCATTAATTTAATTGCAAACATTATCGCATTTTTTATCATTTTTTTTATTTTTATAGTTATTTAGCCAAATTCAGTTCATTAATTCTTGCATTCTAAATATAAAATATAAACAATTAAGAATTTAATTTACCAAACATTTTTAATTACTTATATTGTTGCACTAAGAAATGGTTTTAACTTCATTTAAAATTAATTAATATTTAAGCTTTGACCACATTGGATTCTAAAATAAATTGCAAGTACACTGCGTGTCATAACTATAAACGCACCATTGGTATACTCATATTTTAGTTTATGAAAATATATTTCCAATGAAAACATTATAAGCTGTAAGTAGATTAAAATGTTACATATATTTAACAAGGTTAAATTTTTATTATGGATTATTGATTATAGTTTCATATCTATAAACGAATATAAGAAAAAAACAAGTAAGAAAGTATAGTCGGTCAAGCCCGACCATATAATACCCTACATCCAGTATATGTATAAAACATTTTTTCGGAAATGGGCGCTATATGGGAGATATGACCTATTATGGACTGATCACACAAAAGTTTAGTGTCATAATATAAATATTATATATGTTGTACTTTATCTCGATATAAATACTCTTAAAAAATGTATGGAAGTAAAAGTGAAGCCTAAAAAGTCTTATATTGGAGTTTCGACTAATTATGGACCGACCATTATAAAATTAGGTGTCATAATTTTTGTATAAATAAAACTTATTCTTGTTGAATTTTATTAGGATACCAATATTTTTAAGAGATTTATGGTCGTTAAAGTGATTTTTCGAAGTGGGCCTTATATGGCAGCTACGACTAATTATGGGCCGATCATCATAAAATTGTACCGTATTATTTGTATATACATATATGAAATATATTTGCATTCAATACTATTTTGATACCAACATTTTTGAGGGAGTTTTGCTCTTTAAAATGATTTTCGGAAGTGGGCCTTATATGGGTGCTATGCTATGGAGCAATCTGCACAAAATTTGTAGATGTGATTTGGCTTCATTTACCACTCCTTTGTGGTTATATTTGTTTTGATACTTGCATAATTCATACATTTATGATCATTAAACTCCTATTTCGGGAGGACATTTGTATGGGGGCCAGGTGAAATAATGGACCGATTTCCACCTTTTTGTTCCTTGGGCCAAAAAAATATCACATATTAAATTTTATTTAAATATCTTCAAAATTGCGACGTATACTCTGCGCACAAGCTTTACATGGACAGCCACTACCCAGCCAGACGTACAGACGAACGGATATTGTTAAATCGACCCAGGAAGTGATTCTGAGTCGATCGGTATACTTTAAGGTGGGTGTTGAACCAATATTTATGAGCGTTACAAACATCAGCACAAATCCAATATATCCTCCCCACTATTATGGTGTAGGGTTTAAAAAAAAAAAAATCGTGTAAAAACGAAATATAAAATAAAAAAAAAAAAATCTTTCTTAGCCTTAACAAACTTAAAAATCGTTTCTGGCATGATTTTTACCAAATTTGTTTTTAATTTTCCATTAATTTATCACCAATTATGGATAACAGAACTAGTGCTGTCAATGTTCCAGAAAAACTTAGCGGAATTATATGAAATAATTCCGAATAATGTTTTTCAATCATAATTTGATCCAAAAAATACAATGAGCTTGAACAATTTTCCTTGCAACTTCCATCGGGCATAGTTGGTGAAGAATTTATTAACATGATCTTTTGGTTTTTGGTCTTTTGAACTTTAATGAGAAAATCAATAATTATGATTTAATTTCACCGACGCTATATGAGTTTGTAGCGTCCGGGCATATTCTGTATGTTAACCATTGACACTCTGAAAATATGTATAAAAAAAATTATCGTTATGAGTTACTTTTTCGACTTCAAACTTATGGAAAATAGGTCAACAATATAAAATTTTCAATTTCTATGAGACACAATAATGAAATTAAAATGATAATAACAAAATTTAACATACATTTAACTTAAAGTCCGTTTATAGTTATGAAACACTATATTATCACAAGCGATAACTTTAAACAATATTTATACCCTACACTACCATAGTGGGAGTGTATATTAGATTTGTGCTGACATTTATAACACCAATAAATATTAATCTAACATCCACCTTACAGTATACCGATCAACCATTAATCTCTTAAAAATTTTGGTATCCAAATAAAATTCAACACAAATAATAGTGCATTTACACTTGTAATTTTCAAACTAGTTTGTGATCATAAGCTACTTTCATAAACCATACCGTTACATCAGCATTTTTGACAGTTAAGTGGTTTATCTTTGACAAATCATAAAACAGCTGACTTTAATATTAAAAATGTAATAAAAATATGGACGTTGTTATGAAAAAAAAAATTTTAATTTGTGTTTTTCATCCAGGATGAATAAAATTCAATTACAGTTTCTTTTTTTTAAAGAAAACTTTTTTTTTTGAGCAAATGTTAAATGTGTCCAGCGTTGCCAAAAAATGTTGAAAAAACAGAGTTGCATTAGCAGTTGTTTGTAACTAGTTTATCTCAAAAGCTAGTTACAAAACCTGTTTTTGATTTGTATGTTATTTGTATGTAGTTTATGGCGTAGGTGTAAATGCACTATAAGTTTCGCATATACAAATATCCATAGTTAGTCACAGCTTCCATATAAGACCCACTTCGTTTTAAATATTACATACTTGTACTATAGCGTAACTAAGCAGAGATGCCACAAATCGTACTTCACATGTTAAATAATGTTGGCAAAATGTTTCGCGTGCAGTGTGGCATGTGGCCCCGTCTTGTTGAAACCACAAGCCTGCAAGTCCAGCTCTTTCATTTTGGGCAACAAAGAAATTGTAATCGTCCCACAATAGTGCTCGTCATTCACAGTAACGTTTCTGCCTTTTTCGTCTTTGAAAACATACAGTCTAATGATGCCACCGGCACATAATCCACACCGTACAGTTAATTTTTCGGGATGCATTGGCAGTTTTTACAATGCTTCTGGCTGTACTTAACACCAAATATGTACTAAAATGTTGTTTGTTTACGTATCCAATCAACCAGAAATGAACACAATTTGCACTTTCTTAACCGAGCACGCATTTTGATGATTAAATTAAAAAATCTGCAAGTGTTGTTCGTTTATAAGTCGATTCATGGTTAAATTGTAGACCAAACTAAACATGTTTAACATTAACATGCCAAGAAAAATCACTCTATATAAATAAACTTTAACCAATAAACTTTTTTTGTTGAAAGTCAATTTGTAAGAAGTGTTATCCAGTCTTGAGGACTCGGACATTGTCAAGCAATTGAATTATAGTTGTACTCTAATAAACACTAATAACAAATAAACACAAATTGAAGAAATTCTTTATTGTTTTTAAATACAATTTTTTTGACTATAAAACGTAATTATAGCTGCTTCCAAGTTCAATTCAACGAAATGTCCAAATGCTTGAATTTGTCGGTCTTTAGTGATTATTGGGTATTTATAAGGGTATCCATTCGAACAATGATCGTTCTAAAGGTATATTTAGACAATAATACTTTCTGTATGACTTGTTGAAGGAAACCCCCTATTATATTACTTTAAATACATTTTTTGCATTATTCGAATAATTGCATTATTTTTAAATTTTAAATAAATATACGAATTATTCGAACAAGTTACCATATCTTATTCAAATTATTCGTTTTATTCATACAAAAGAAAAATCGAATATTTTCGTTACCCTAGTATTTATATTACAAATATTGGCCCATAATTATAGTCATAGAAAAAGCATACTTTAAGTAAAAGTAGACTTTTAAACAACAAAAACATATAAATTTTGTTCTGAATTTAAAACAAAAGCATGCTTTTGCTTAAAGTATGCTTTTTCTATGACTATGATTATGGCCCATGATGACTTTAGAATTGTTTTAATTTATGTTACCAATTCTCCGCAAACATGAAATCAAAGGATGTACACAAACATCACAAGGGTGTAAAACACAGAGAAATCAATTTCGTTGTGACCCCCGAAATTTAGTAATTCAGTCTTTATGACTGAACTTTGCAGCCTCAATTGAAATTGACAAATATTTGATGGTATCCACAACGAATATTGATTATATTGAATTTTTATTTTATAAACATAATAAGAAAAAATTCCACTAGCAGATGCTGAAACATAAACAAATTTGAATGTGAAATTAACAAAAAAAAAAAAAAAAACTAAACTTAGGGATCAATATTAACTTTGGGACTGCCCTTAAACGATCCTAAAACTAGAATATATTCGAATACATACATAGATAACTAAAATCATTTTTTAAATTAAAAAATTATATTTAAACACCTACATAATTTTTAATTACCAATACTGCCTATATTAGCATAATTTGTATGTTGAATATAAATTAATTATAATATGTAAATACATGTTTCCAAATGCTCGTTTACGGATCGTTGTTTGTGGTATCGTTTGAAATCAGATACATTCAATTAATTAATTTATTATACTCATCCCTCCTACATCATGGATGCAGACGGAGAGAATGTTCATTTGGAAAATCTCAAAATTCAAATTAAATATGTATACCGAATGGTTTAACAAAATATAGATAATGTCATAAAGTTGTTATATTTTCATATGAAACGGTTTAAACTAGTTGTTGTATAGGTACCTACATACATTTGTTAAAGTAAAATAACTTTATAGAGCCATTGAATTACATACATATGTATATCGTAACAAATTATATTATTTTATATTATAAAAAAAAAAATTTATAACTAACTTTATATACAATCTAAAAAAAGAAACGGTAAACAAGACTATATTGAAACTGTTGTATGTTTTTTTTTGTAAAAATATATTTATAATGGATACGACTAATACGCAAATGCGATATGGATACGATTACATTTCCTTCGATTCATATCACAGCATATGAATCAAGAATGACAAATGAAATAAAAAAAATTTATCAAAAATTATTAAACTTTTTTAAGCAAATTTTTATATGCAAATCTGTCATAATAAACGTTTGTTAAATTTAATAATCGTTTTTGAATAATAAATAGGTAAAAAAAAGTTTTTATCTTTTTGGAAACTTTTTATTACAAGATTGGTTTTACATCTTGTAAACTCATAATATAACAAATACATTTGTACGTTAAAAAAAGTAATTTTATATAGCATTTTAAAAGTGTCTATTTAAAATTTTAAAATAAAAAGAATCAAAATAAAACAGAAATTTAAAATGTTTACAACATCTTTTTGGGATTAATAAAGGATGTAAGTGAACAAAAATAAAAAAATCTCTCCTAAATCCTCTCATAGCTTTTCTATACCTGCGATTTTAATTTTGAGGATCTCGGGATAAACTAATTCGTTTACCATATTTTGCCGAATAAGCTTAATTGCTTTAGTGTTATAGTGCATTTACACCTACGCCATAAACTAGTTTGAGAAACTTGTTTATCCATACAAATCAAAAACAGGTTTTGTAACTAGCTTTTGAGATAAACTAGGTACAAACAACTAGTTTCTGCTAATGCAACTCTGTTGTTTAAACATTTTTCTGGCAACGCTGGACACATTTGACATTTGCTCAAAAAAAAGTTTTCTTTAAAAAAAGAAACTGTAATTGAATTTTATTTATTCTGGATGAAAAACACAAATTTAAAATTTTTTTTATAACAACGTCCATATTTTTTATTAAATTTTTAATATTAATGTCAGCTATTTTATGACTTGTCAACGATAAATCACTTAACTGTCAAAAATGCTGATGTAAACGGTATGGTTTATGAAAGTAGCTTATGATCATAAACTAGTTTGAAAATTACAAGTATAAATGCACTATTATGAATTTTAAATAAAACCCATTCAGCATATTATATGTTTAGGTAAGTTAAATACTTTCCGATAGTTTAACTAACGGTAAATCGTTAAGGTAAAAGGTAGAATTTGGCTATATTTGGGATTTCTAATGGAAAGTTGGTATAATGCTATATATTTTGATTTGAGTTATAATTTAATATTTAAGCCAAAATTTCTTCCTTACACTGTCTAACTAAAGTAGGTGTCGTATGTTACTACTTCAACGAATATTCCATTCGCTTAAAATTCTGCATATCCACCTAACTGCCAATATCCCAGCATGAAAGGCATATGGAGAACTTTACTGCCGTATTCATAAAAAATAAAGTAGGTTTGAAGTGTGCTTTTAGACAAAATTTTCATACAAAATTTTCTTAAAGTACATTTGAAGTATACTTTAATTTTTTGTGAATAAGACTGTTAATCTTTAAATTTTTTATCACAGCAGACACCAGATCCTAATTCACTATTTATATTTGCGCTACCAACGTATTAATTTATGTCATAACTATTAATCATAAAAAACTAACTGACACAAAAATAGACAGACGTGGCTCTTTACACAATAAATATTTCGATGCGCACTAAGTGGAATTTTAGTGATGGTTGTAAACAAACATACCTACATACATAAACATACATATATACGCTTGTGGTATATATGTACATACATATGTATATTGTGTTTATGTACATACAAGTATATCGGAACAAATAATTAAAGAATCTCTGAATAGCTGAACAGAATCGAAAGTTATGCTGAAATGCTATTTTTACATCTTTTTTACCTTTTGGTTCAATAGGCCTATTCTAATATACAGAAAGCCAAATAATATTTTTACTCGATACAATATATATACATATGTATACTCGTATGTACAAATGTTGCCCCGTAACAATGTTAGTTTTTAAAATTGATTTTTCATCTGTCTTCGCAAATATTCGCAAAGAATTTTTATAACTTTTCTCTGCATCTTGGCTACATAAAATGCATAAATAAAATTCATTCAACGTTATTAACAGGGGCGTTGCTGTAATTAAACTTAACTTTAAACAAATTTTAATTACTTGCAACAATCAATCAATATGCTTGTTTAAAAGACGAGGGAACATTAATGATCGATGTAGGTCGCCTTTGTTATGACCTACATGAAAATTTAAATTATCATTTCCGGCCAATTGAAAAACCAAATTTGAAATCTTGGCCAAAATTCATAGCAGAAGCCTTTGGTATATTCATTGTAATCATATATCCATAGTAATCATGTAGGGTATTGAAACACATTTGTAATCAACTTATACTCACACGAATCAACAACATCCGTTATGAATGCAACCAATAACAACTAAACACACGTAATAAGTACGATGGATGCAACATGAGAATGGCAACACAAGATGTACGTGCCTACCTACCTACATTCAAACATACGTATGGAGATACATAAATTAGGAAGAAAAAGCAATTAATAAAAATGTAAATTCAATTAAATTTATATGACAAGGAGCTGTCAAAAGATCTCAAATTAAAAATAACTAAAGCGACATGTTGATGTCAGTGAGAAAGAGAGCGAACGGGTAAATTCGCTTAAGAGGATATAAACTTTTTGAAGTCCGACCGAACTATTCGGCCGTAAAGCAATATTAGCTCAGAATTTTGTTGTAGATTTTTATTCTCTACAATTGAAATCATTTATGATACATTTAGACCTGTTTTTAATTTTAAACAAAACGCTTAAAATAGAATAGTGCCCGTCTTCTGTAACTTTAGTGAAAACTTCTCGATTCGAAAAGATGTGAAACAAAATATTCCACCGTTTCTAGAAAAGTCAGAAAACAATGTGTCTGCAACTCATGTCTAAAACTATCAAAAGGGATTACGTCGTTACGTTAGAAATGTTAAATTTCGTTGATGGCGAACAAAACTTACTAATATTTTCAAATTTTCAAAGTGACTTTAATGTTTGTTGTTTTCAAAATAATTTGCAATAAAATAAAAATAGTTTCGTGCTGTTAAAAAGAAAACTTTGCTTTGCTAAAAGAAAATTGTTCATAAGGTACATATAATTGTTAAAGTGGTACATAAAATATATAGTAATGTGTTATTATTCATTGCATTGCATTTTTTATTTTTAAAATTATGTAGGTATATCTCGCCGCGTTTTTATTTGTAAGTATATTTGACAGTTCAAGGTGGGAATCTTTCTCACAAAAATTTCACAGACACAGTGATTACCCGCCAAAATAGGTGTATGTGTAGTTCTTGCAAGAAAAACAGCTGTTTTTTTCAAATTATGGCATTTGTGTTTTATTCCACGCATTTTAATCGAAAAGTTTCTCGACGCGGAAGTTACAGAACATAGGCACTGGTTGTCGGATTTTTTATTAGTGGCCAAAAGAACAATAATTGGGATTTCATTTTTAGAAATAATTTCAGTCTAATGTTTGTATCACTCTTTCCAGCATTTGGAGAATTACGCGATGAATGTTGAACTCCTGGATGTGTTTTATTCGGTCGTGTATCTTCCACTAACGTACACACACTAACGCCCATGGTACTGGTAATAGTGGGTTCGGAAGATCAATGCAAGCATACATTGCTCGATTGATTTTTGAACAGTTGAAAATCCGTAACGAATTGTCAAACAATACTGAATTAAATTAAGATGATAGTATAACAACAGTCAAATGAATTTGTTTTGACAAGTAAATACAAGTATTATGTATGTAAAAAATCTTGAAATTGTTATCTTATTGTCTTAAGGTACGATCACACATAAGAAATATTTTACGAAAAAGACGTAACCAACAACTAAAAAAAATATATTTAAATTGTTTCATTTAGGAAACGTCACAACAAATATTTAGTTTTATTTCATTAGATGCTGTTTGACAAAACAAAATATTGAGCCAGCAACGTCCAACAGCGCTTAAACCAGAGGCACAAACGAACCACAAATAATTTGCAACAGTTTAAAAACTTTACATGTTGTGGCCTACTTTGTGACCGGTGTATTGGGTTTTATACAAATACTCCTTTAATATATCTTCTTAACAATCGGACATACCATTATTTAAGAAATAATTTAATATAGACCTCACTGGTCATATTAAATTAAATTCGCATCTGGTACACTTGGGACTTACGAACAATATAGTCCAGGCATGAGAAGAGGAGGACGTAACTTTAGGAAAATTCAAATAAGTCACATATATGTTATAAAACCTACACTACCTAACATAACCTAGCCATTAGTTTTTACACTGGATTTTTAACCTAGATTGACTTATTTGGATCTCTGGATTAATACAAGTATAATCGGCCTAGGTGTATACCTAATATCTTGGAGATAAAAGAATTTTATCATACATAATAATGCTGAAGAACGTGACTTCTGTCATTCTACACTGCAATTAATTCGAATATTATATAAGAGACTATGGTTTTATTCGGTTGAACTGTTCGGTTGAGCTCAGAGTATTAAATGCACGAGCAAGAAATATTGCTAGCACATAAAAATTTGTTGCCGTAGTCTACTAAAAGGTGGGCAAGACTTGTTACAGGAATGAAGAATGAACAATTAAACAAGCAACACTTGTTGTTGATCGATCCTTCGGGGAATTTATATGTTCGACCACCATAAAAGTGCAAATTACATTTTGTGTTTGTTCTGTAGCTACTTGTACTACGACCATACTACATATGTACATAAACAACCGCACTTCATCATATCAGAATAATTCATCTGTCCATCAAAATTTAAACTTGGACCAAAGCTCACTTCCCTCACTTCCTACATACATATAAATACATACATACATGTATGCGTAATGATGGATTTGTTTGGCGGTGGCATTCAAGCAACATTACATACAAGCACCAAGGTATGCAAGTTAATGCAATAACGCATGATCAAATTAAAAATTACGCGCCAATTTGCCTGTAGCGTCGTTGTCCACCTCAAACAGGTTGTGCGGTACAGTACACATGTGCATGCCCTCGTCTTCACCATTGAGCTTTTACCATTTCGTATTTGTTGAGGCAAAAGCTGTCAAGCTCCATATGGTATTGGCCAACACTGTAAATGGTTTGTAGTGTATTGTGGGGTGGAGCTGTTAATATCGCGTAATCATCTTTATAGTCAACAGCACTAAAGAATACCAAAAGCAACAAAAGTAACAACAGCATCAGATGAAAACAGCTACTAGTGTGTAACCTTAAATTCTGTTAACGAAGAGGGAGCCTTTCAAATACAACAGCGTTTTATAAAGCTAAAATGCATTCCGCATGTTCTTGCTTGTTGCCGTTGCAAGTTGCAACATCATGGGCAGCAGTATGAGCTTCCGCTCTTCTTTCAACAAATTAATCGATTTTTCTCTCATCGATTTCATAATGATTTGTAGTTTAATTTTTATGCTAATGATAATTGCTTTAAATTAAATCGATATTCTGATTAGTTTCATAACTGTTTAATACTTGTAAATAATTGTAATGAGTTTTGATAACGAGTTAAGATAAAATAAAATACATTCTTCATCGCTGAATAGTTTTTAATGTGAATCGTTTATTAATTATAGCAGAGAAACCTTTGCGTAAAAGTTCATTCAAGATACAAGACAGATTATTTAGAATTCTATCAAATCGACATGTTTGCAATCGCAATCGATCGTTACAACTCGATCTAAAGTGATGATAAACTCATTCACTGGATACTTCTCTCATCTAAGCCATCAAATTGACTAGATATGTGTTGGCTAGTGGGTCTTCGTGAAAGCTAATAATAAATAGCGGCATAATCGAGAAAGTTGGTTAAAAAACACTCGTCACTTAACTTGTCACTTAATTCTATGTAAATAAAGGGTTCTATACACAAGATATATACACCAGATCGGTTAAGTATGAGTGACTATGATGGCAGTAAACAGATAATTGATCTATACCTTAAAATTAAAATAGAACTGAATATAAAGATCTGTGTGAAAAAGTGACATTCCGGAATAAACAGGTTTAGAAGATTAATACAACTTGTCTAAATTATCACCAGCACAATTACGTCCGTCTGGAGAATTTTCTAATGATATCATACTATGATGACGAATACAAGTCTCCGCGTGCAACATATGTATATATGTACAGGGGTCAAATTACCGCATTCGATATCGAGTAAAATTGATCGTAATTTTCTTATTTGAGATTATGCCATTCGATATCGAGCAAGAAATTTAGTACATTTTATCATAATTTCGATATCGAAATCATTTTTCGATTCGATAGCTCATTCGATCACGAATGCGGTAATTTGGCCCCAGGTATTCTTCGATTTACGCGGTACGTTGGGACCGAATAAAAACCGCGTAAATTACGATTATTTATCAATACAAAATTCTGTTTTGGTGACAAGAAATATAATAAACCGCGCATATTGAAACACTAGCTATATACAAAATTTAAATTTGGGAGCGAAAATCCGTGTTAAAAAAAATGCTTATTAGTATAATATAATTTGAATTAAATTTATTTTATTTGTACTTTTTATTAGATATAATATTATGGAACCAGTCCTCAAACATTTTAGAAGTTACCCACGCCTTTTTATTTGCCCTCCAATATACGGGAAGCTTAGACTTATTAACATGTTTCATGCATCTTGGGTTCATGAACTTATTTAAAAACAAAGGTTTTATTACAAAATCTTCTGACGCATTAGACCACATCAAAAGTGTTACTCTCTCTTAAGACTGTTTGTGACCGGCGGAGGTAGAATTTGTATAGAAAACAAAAAAGCGTTTTGGTATCGTTTTCCAAATCAACCCAGTCTCGTCAGCATTAAACACTTGGTGCGAATGATAATCGCCATATGTTATTAATTGGAGTAATTTATTAGGAAACTCTTCTGCAGCGGTTTTGTCTCCGGATGAGCATTCTACGTAAACTAGCTCTTTTTTTGAATACTTCGAACCACCCATTACTAGCTAAAAATTTACTTTTACAAATTGTGGTATCTGGTTGTTCCAAACAATCATATATTTTTAGAGATTTTTGTTTGATAACATTAGCAGAAAGAGGAATGTGTTTATCAATAGCATGTTCAATCCAAATAATTAATAATTTCTCCATTTTTTCTATTAAACCATCTCGGATATAGGATACACGTTTTGCAGTATCAGAAGATCCAGAACAAACAGTTGTTCGAATTTTTTTTTATCATTTTTTTGGATTGTTCTTACTGTTGGTTCATTCAAATTCAGGGATTTTGCTACAGGTGCTATCTTTTCTCCCTTCTGCAAACGATCCAAGATATTTATTTTGTCTTGCAATGACAAAACCTTCCTTTTAGGATTTGAATTTGATTTTTCTGGTGGCATTTCTGAAATAAATAATATTTTACACAAAACCACAGAAAATAATTTATTTTTTATTATCTTTAAAGTTTTTTTTCCACTGCAAATTAAATTTAACCTGTTCATTTTTGGAAACAGCTGATAATGTTGTAAATAATGGTGAAATGCGCGCAATTTGAGGGTTGCCACTATTTTTAAATCGCGTTATACTAAAAACGCGTAAAAAAGCACGTTATACAGAAAAACGGTCACTATTATTAAATCGCGTTATATCGAAACCGCGCAAATAAAGTACCGCGTAAATCGAGGGATACCTGTATATGTAAACAAGGTATAATATTTTTTAGTTCATTTCAATTTAATTTCCTCTGGGTTCTACTTTGAACATTGACAGTACCAAAAAATAGGTATTAATTAGCACCAAAAATTTATATTTTTTATACGAATAATGACCTGTGTATTGCATTCATAAACTAATACTGGTGAACAAGTTTTTTTAATTATGGAAAACCTACCGGTTTCGAATGTATTATAATTTCGGTTTTTATAAACAAGAACTTTTGTAATTTTATTTTAAATAATATTTTTTTAAACTTTTAGCTTGTTATACTTGTTGACAATATTTTGTTATAGAAATTATGTAAAAACAAATAGAGCTTTTTTAAAGAAATATAACGTTTTCGGTTCCAAAATCGATTCCAACTGATATCTACAAAAATAAAGTATTTTCTTTTGTCAATCAATTTTATTCTCCAAAAAATATGTACTTTGGACATAATTTCCTAATCTAGAATAGATCTTTTAATCAGTTTAATTGTTAATTAAAACATAATTTAAATAACTAAAACCGTATTTTAATGCAATTTTTCGAATAATCCGAAAATTAGGGTTTTTGAAAAAGTCTAGTCGTGTATTTATATTAAATTCAATCATATTATGGATAATTTAATGGCGTTTTCTTTTCTGGCAAAAATGTTACACGTTTTTCCCATTTCGCATCTTTTTTATTTTTTTTGTGTTCTTTTCTGAAAAAATATCAACACTGGTAAAGTGTAGTGTGTTCTTTTCTATAAATGTCACACTATAAATTAAAAAAATGGTGCACCTTTCACACTCTGAATTTTTAGAGGGGGAGTATCGCACGATAAAACAGCTGACCAGTGATGCCAACTTTTGAGACTCAAAACGCGTAAACATTTTTGAAAAAAAGGCTAAATGGAAAATAATCCATATAAAACCACATCCAATTTTCTTTTTTTTTTGCGTTTTGAGTGACTAAAATCCGGCTAAATCTAGCCCGAAAAGGGCTAAGTTGGCTTCGCTACAACTGACATTTGTTTTGTTTATGAATGTGTATTTGTGTTAAGAAACAAAAAAAATATACAAAATAAAAAATATTACTACTTTTTTATATGCTGAAAAAAAATTTTGGATGACTTGTTGAATTCATCTTCATTATCTGATGATGATAAAATATTTTATATGATTATGGAAAAGTGAAAGGCTTTGTAGAGAACGTAATTATGAATACTCTGAAGTTGATGTATGTCAAATTTCCTACTTCTTATGTATATATGTAATGTATGTCTATATATATAATTTTTATACTTTAAGAATTTGCGTATTAGTCGGGAAGGTGCCATTGGTATTTTTGATAAATATTCATTGTCTTACTTCAAGCGATCTTACCAGGGAGCTATCTGCTTCTTCTTTTTTAACAAAAAAAAAAAACAAAAACAGCTGTACATGAAAAAAAAGTGTTACACTGTTGTCATTTTATGTTCTATTCTGACCATTAAAAATGCGACATCTTTAAAATGTGGGGTAAACATTATAAAAATGTACATAATAACTGTGTAACATTTTATTTCAGAAAAGAAAACACCATAAGTTTTCGCAATAATTTAGTCGATTGCGGATGTTCACACAGACACATTTATTATAAGAATTCAATTACTTTAGAGAAATTCAAAATCGGTAATTGTTTTTACCAACAATTACGTAAGAAAGTACATTCGGTCAAGCCCGACCATATGATACCCCACAGCCAGTATATGTGTAAAAAGAGATTTTCAGAAATGAGCTCTATATAGGAGCTATGACTTAGTATGGGCCGATCATTCAAAAATAAACACTTATAAAGGATTTATAGATGTTAAAGTGATTTTCATTACAAAATTGCGTCAAATTATTTGTATATATGTATATGAAACATATTTGTGTTTAATATTATTTGGATACCAACATATTGTTACGAAATTGTATTTCGATTTAAATTTAACGGTCGGTATCAACATACAGCATGTTTCTCAACATACATCAGCTTTATCAACAGATGGTGTGTTCAGCATTTGTAGAAATTTTAATTTATTGAGAACACACTGTTATAAACATATTTGAGCAATATGGCAACATTGAGTCTAGACTTGCAGTCATGAACTAGAATGTCAGCTCTGAACCATCTAGAAATTATGATTGCTGTATAAATAGACTAACAGGGCCAATCAAGTTAATTAGTTTATTATTATCTAAAACTTTAAGTGTGTTATTTAACCGTAATATATGTAATACTATGTTTCCACGGTACATGCTTCGCTCTCTATTCATGCTTCACACCCCAATCATGAGCGAAACAACTTGCTTCACCATATAAAATTTTAAGAGCGAATCAAGTAGATTCATATTGAATCTGCTTGCGAAGCACGAAAAATTGCACTCTTCTCTAATATTTATCGCAAGTTTATCTGCACTAGCTGTAAAAATTTAACATTATTGTAAACAAAGCAAATTATTTTCTTGTTGCTGGAAGTAAAGAAAGTAAATACGTACGAATGTATGTTTTTTCAAATAATCTAACTAATTTCCACACTCACTTTTGTTTATCCATTAAAAAAAATTATTTTCCACAAATTGTAAATTCTGTTTTTTTTTTATTCTGTTTCTTTATTAAAGACAACTGTCAAATCGAATCAAGTTCATTAGTCATGTACCCAGCATGATTCATAAACATGATTCAGAAGGCGAAGCAGGTGATTCAAGTCGTCGTGGAAACATAGTATAAGTGTGTAAAAAGACAGAGATTACATTTTTAATTGTTTTTGTGTACATTTAAATAATAAAGGCTCGTTATAATTTCTTCAAACTATTTGAAGCTTTTATTTTGCAATTAAAAGAAATCCGGTTTATTGAAAGGAAATAAACCACCGTTTTTAAAAGGTAAAACGTAACAATATTTAAGATATTATGATCAATTATAGACCAATCTATATCTATGGATACTTGCATAAATCAAACATTAAACTCCTATTTCGGGAGGACATTTGTATGGAGGACAAGTGAAATAATGGACCGACTTCCACCAGTTTCAATCCTATCCATCCTTGGGCTGAAAAATATCATTTTGCAAGTTTTATCAAAATATCTTAAAAATTGCGACCTGTACTCTGCGCACAAGTTTTACATGGACAGCCAGCCAGACGAACGGACATCGCTAAATGCTAAAACGAATATATTGCTATTTGATCAGGGTCTCGATATTTGTATTTTTTGTTAATTATTAATTATTGTCCACATATATTACAAAATATTTATCCCAATCACAGCATTTACTATTAAACAAATTCCACAAAGTTGTATGACTTTGAAAGGAATAATTCTTACCCCCAAGTATTATTAGACTGGTTCAAATTTAAAATATGTACAATATACAATAATGTACATATGTTATCATGATATATTAAATAAGTAAGAATAGCATAGTCGGGCTTTCCCGATTACACTTACACCCTACACTGACTTGAAGAAATAGTAATATATATTTAGAAAAGGGGATCTCAGTTTTAGTTAAATATTTTATTTTGCCTTTAATTTATTTTCGGGTTTAAACGCTGTAGAGCCTTCATCAATTCACACAATCATTTTTATAATTTATGATGATTGTCTTAAAGCATGTAAAATAAATTGTATGAATATCATTATCAATACAAAATGTAACTCAAATTGGTGACAGGTGTACAAGATTCGGCACAGCCGAATATGCATAAATTCTTACTTCAAAATTAAATTTAAAAAATTATATTTCAACAAAAAATATAATCTATCAGTGATATATTACAAATTAACATATTTATTATGGTAAAATGTTCGAGATATCTATGTGTTATTTAATACGTTTGGGTTTTATGTAGGGACTTTGACTATCTAAGGAACTAGAAAAATACAAATTGTTGTATTTCATTTAAAGGGTGTCCCACTAGAACGCAATTTTTAAATTTTAAATAAAACACAGATATTTAAAAAAAAATCGTGAAACTTTATTATATCGTAAAGTAGACAGAATAAGGTTACGTATGGAACAAGATATCGCGCAGATGGCCGCCGCAGCTTTGCTGTCACACATGCGATCTTTTAAAGAAATTTTCAATGACCTTTTTGCATAAATTCTGCGGTATTTCATTAATGCAGCGTCCAATTTCCTCTTTTAAGGCTTGAGTCGTCATCGGCTTATTCGCGTAAACCATCGACTTGAAAAAACCCCAAAGAAAAAAATCTATAGGTGTTAGATCGCACGATCTAGGCGGTCAATTCTGGTCTCCAAAACGCGAAATAACACGACCGGGAAATGACTGATGCAGCTATTGAATTGTTTCTCTGGCTGTATGATATGTGGCGCCGTCTTGTTGAAACCACATGCCCTCCACATTCATTTCTTCAATTCTAGGCAAGAAAAAACTGGTTATCATTTCACGATACCGAACACCATTGACTGTTTCCGCTTGACCTGCCTCATTTTCATAAAAAAAAGGTCCAATGATTCCTCCAGCCCAAAAACCACACCACACAGTGACACGTTGAGGATGCATTTGCTACTCGTGAATCATTCGAGGATTTTCCTCACCCCAAATGCGACAATTCTGCCTATTGACGAAGCCATCAAGATGGAAATGGGCCTCGTCACTGAAGATGATTTTATCGGCAAAATCAGCATTTTCATGTTGTCTCTCCAATACCCAATTAACGAACTCAACAGCTTCAGTTCCTGAGTCAATTGAACTTTGTATGCATGAAGATGCAAATCTTTCGTCAAAATTCGCTGCATAGTGGATTTGGAGACACCAATTTGCTGAGCTCGGTGTCGAATTGAGGTGGATGGAGTTTGAGCGACATCATCACGTACAGCTGCGATATTTTCGGTCGATCGACCTGGTCGAAGACGCGTTGTTGTCTTTACATCACTAACAGACTCAGTTTCGGCAAATTTATCCATTAATCTCTTTACAGTTGACTCTTTTGGAGCATTAGTGTGACCCCAAATAGATCACAATTTGCGAACTGTAGCCGCAAAAGTTTCACCATTTTGGTAAAATAATTTCACAATGAGAATGCGTTGTTCATTCGTGTAGCGCTCCATTTTTACTAACCTGGTACCTTCTTCTAGTTGGGACACCCTTTATAACTTTATAAGAGATTTCTGATATTTTTATCGCAAGCAAAAATTAACGACGATTTTGAGTCGTTCTGAATAAATAGATTACTGATGGTGAATATTTTTTTTTTTCTTTTTTGAATCAGCAATAATTGCCAACTCTATATATTAGCGAGATTAGGTGGAGTGAAGCAATTCTTAGACCGTTTTAGGAAACCAAGGTACATATTTTTCTTACTTATTTTCATGATGTAAATTATGACCCCAATTTCAACATATATAATTGAAATTATTCTAATCTTAAGGGTAGTCATACTTATGATCGCTTAGTAAATGGTTGAACTCTCAGGTCTGGTTACAAACCGGAAAATAAGGCTCTAGTAAAAAAAAGATATGAATGAGAAAGTGACATCAAGTTTGAAAAGAATATGCATAGTTTATAAGTGTCAGACCAAGCAGTATCTAGTACTTAAATAAATTTTAATCTTTACAAACATCTACCAGTCTAATGTGTATTAATTCTGCAAATGTAGTACGCAATGGACTAGGTATACCAACGAGTACCTATCTATGTACGTGTAGTATGTACATATGTATATTAATATGTTGCAAACTACAAAAATATTATTGTATGAGTCTGATTTGAAAATTCAAACTAAAAAAAGTTTCTTTGTTTTTGTTTGTTTTGTTATTGTATTGTAAATTATGATAAATTTTTTTCGGACCACAAACTGTGAAATCCAATTTTGTTTATTTATATTCTGTTTCTTCACATGTTTTGTTAATTTATTGAATTTGTTTCGTTCTGTCAGTATCTGCACTCTGTGTTAAAAAGAGATACTTTGTATGGATGTGTGTATGGAGTGATCATACAATATTTAAGAGGTCCATCAAATGACTACTTAATTTATTATTGCTACAACATAACAATGAATTACTTGGTTTTATTATCTTACTGCTTCTTCTCCAACTATGAATAAAAAGTAAAGTGATGTAATCAATCGATCCAGTCACCCATCTATCCGCCGATCTTATACTTCGACCTCACATCCATACGAGTACATACTGAACTTTAATTTAATTCGTGTTGTTCGATCGTTCGCTTCCTGTCTCCTGGTTGGTGCAGATCACTCCGGTCAATGGGCACATTTTTCTACATGATTTACACTAAAATAAATTAAAATATCATAAAAAGGGAAATTAAATTCTTTTAATTATCCCACAACTGATTCCTACAGTAACATTGTTTGTTATGGACGCAGACGCGGACGCGTATACTGATGCTGACTGTGACGCTAATAGTGTGCGTGTGTGTTTGTGAATTTGTATTTCCATTAAAATGCAACATCCAAACACATACCATAATTACATTCATATAGTGAACCTGGCAACAGTCTGCCGGTAATTCTCGTACACACAAACAGTTATTTAGTCGACCAGAGTCAATTTGCCCCACTCTGAATTAAAATGAATCGTTCATTATGGAATTGAGTAGAAAAAAAGGCATAAATATTTAAATGTGTGATTTACGACAATAACCCCACAGGGGTTCCACTTTACCGTCGACCTTTGCTGTCGATGATCAGTGCATATGGATTGAGGGAAGGAAACCTCATCGTTTATACAAATAAACTGTGTGCAAAATGTTCATTTTTGTAAATTTTACTGAAGAAAAGCATAGTTTTATTTAAAGTCATTGAATAATTGTAGAAGTAGGAATAATATCTTATAGAAATATCAAAACTATAAAGATATAAACAACTATTTAATTTAAAATTAAAATGATTCGCAATCGCGAAAAAAGTTTCATTTTTACAGAAATCGTATATAAATTATTTATTTGAATTTCTTAAATGAGGTAAAGTTAAAAATACCTAGTTTCCTTCATCACTCGTTCATAAAGTAGTATTATCACTGACATACATATGTATGCATATACATTTTAATAATTACGTTCTTTGTCTATGTCAACGTCATCATCAATGTTAATCCTCAATATCACTTTCTTCAACATATTCCATATTTCATTCACCACTACTTGTATTTTCGATTAGGTTATAAGATTACACTGGTTCAACTAGAAACCGAATTGGTCCATTATGATTCCATTTTTATACCCTTCACCTTCATGAGAAGGGTATATATAAGTTTGTCATTCCGTTTGTAATTTGCACAATATAATTTTCCGACCCTATAAAGTATATATATTCTGGATCCTTATAGATAGCGGAGTCTATTAAGCCATGTCCGTCTGTCTGTCTGTTGAAATCAATTTTCTAAAGTCCCCAGATATCTTCGGGATCCAAATCTTCTATAATTTTGTCAGACATGCTTCCGCGAAGTTTGCTATATAAAATCAGCAAAATCCATCCATAAATAACGGAGATATGAGCAAAAATCCGGGACAACCTCCGAAAATGTCATCAAAAAAACTAAGTGTATTAATATTGTTACGAGTAATTTCATCAACAGATGTCGTTGATTACACAAAGTGTATTAATATAATAATAACAAATTCATCAACAGATGTTTATCGACATAATTATGCATAATATAAATATGCATACACAACAAAGGTGAAGGGTATATAAGATTCGGCATAGCCTTGGTTGGCCTTGAGCGTCTTTACTTTCTTACTTGTTTTAATCATAAAATTATGAACGATTTTAAAAAGAAACGATAAATTAAGACAATATTTATTCGTTTTGTTTGATTATTCTTCATAAAATTAATCGAACTATTCGTTATTCCAAAATGGTCATTTGAAATTCTAATATGTATCTATGTATAACTATTTATGCCCTTATTCATAAAACTTACAACAGGTTTATATTTCCATACAAAATTTGCTTTTTAAACCTGTTGTAAGTTTTTATGAGTTAATATCTAAATCTGTCTAACAGGATTTTCCCTACACTTATGGCATTTCGAATTGTTCTTGTCACATCTATAAAACATGTTTAGCCAAAATCTCAAGAAAATCGACTAGGCTTTGATCAACAGCCATCTTCAAATGGATCAGTTCTCATCGTTAACGTTTTTGGCCAGATTTAAGCATGTCAGGTAGAGTTGCAACAGATGATCAGTTCAGTTGAAAATCCTAATCATTTTCAAACTAGGTATTTCCTATTAAATAATTTTAATATTTCTCTTCAGTTTCTTGCATGAAATTTAAAAATTGCATTTATTTGTTATAAAAATTACAATTAAATGATTTAATTCATCATTACTTATTGTTCGTATCGTATAGCATGTTACTCGCAGAACTTCGATTTCGTTCGGTTGGCATTACTTCCGCCCATCACTTAATGAAATTCGGCTGCTCTCTGATGAAGCATTTTATAACATGTACTAGCAGCTTATGAACATGTACACAAGACACCTAAATTGGATTTGGGTGCTCCTGGCGCTTCTGGACACACGATGGCATCAACATTACAAATACACTCCCCATATCACAATTATTCTCATCATTACCACACCAATCACCAATATTAAATATAGAGAACAAACAGCACCCAGAGCAGCAACACATTCGATCAATGATGCCTCTCCAACCACATTTGTATTGAGAGCACCAGATCGTGTGTGTCTCTCTGTATGAATATTGGCCGATAGCTGGGCTAAAGAAAAAATAAGAAGAAAAAAACAAAGATTGGATGAAAACGTACGAGCCCTTAATAAGACGATGCCAATGCCAGACTTTTGATTGTCCATATGATTCACATACACACATACTATAGTATTAATGTAAATTAACATATGTGTGTGTTTGTACATATGAATAAGTGACCGGCTGCTGGCTGGATGAGTCTGACTGGATGGTTGGTTGGTTGGTTTGAATCTTTTGTAAATTTGTTGTTTGTTAAAGCAATTATTCAGTTTGTTTTTCTACTCTTTCGGATGTCTCTTGATAAGAATTTATTACTTTTTTCAATATTTGAAATGTTCTTTTATTTATTTGTTTGTTTGCATGATCGTACTCCGGACAGCGCGTCTGTCTGTTTGTATACATATTTATTTGATATAAAATTCAATAACAAATTTTATTTCTGCATTTAATACTAAATATTGGAATCGTGTTGTTTAACCGTTTCTTAATTACATTTTCAAATTTTTAACAACAAAGGACTTTTGATTAAATTTTTAATTTTGTATCCTTAATGTTGGATACTTAGGCAGTGCATCCAAATGATTTGAATAACAGATTTTAACTTGTTCGAATAATTCGATTACTTATTTAAAATTTATCGAATTATTAAATAATTTAAATTTTTTTAAATAAAGTAAAGTAGTTTAACCCAATTGTTTGATCTTTTTCTTTTTGATTTAAATAACAATAGTTCACAGCTTTATTTTTATTACAATATGAATTCCAATATTTCTCTATCTGTATTAACAAATCTTAGAATTTATTTTAAAGCAGATACAGATAATGTTGCTCAACCATGACACCAAATTTTATAACGGTCGGTAAGCCCCTCGATATAATCACTTTTGAAATATTAATACATGTTTAAGTGATTTTCAGAAGTGGAGTTATGAACCGACCGTTAAATAAATCGTGTGTTTACACGATTGTTAGATGTCTGACAATATTTTTGTCTTCCAATGTACTGAAAATGCTTTTTCTTACAACGTTGGAAGGCAAAAATTTTAAGTTTACACGGTTGTTAGACATTTTCTGAACATTTTTCGGACAACGTTGTAATATCTGACGATCGTGGACGCATAGCTTTAGACTATAGCATTTCTTATTTCCAATGTCACACATTGGTTCAAGAGCGGCATTAATTCATTTTTGTTGTGTCTTCTGATTTACCTGATTTTTTTACAATTTGTAACAAACAATCTAGTTATAATGTACCAAAAATATTAGGCTTATATCTTTATTACTTTTTTGTCCAGAGACATTCAAAGTTGAGCTAAGTGAATGTGTTTCAAATGATCGTATTATATATGCTTCTTTCTATCGCTTCCTGCTTTTAAAATACTCTTATAATGACACTATAATGATTTTTTTATATACATTTGGATGTTTAAAAAAAATTCTTTTACTACTAAATATTGTCCAAAAATATTTATTTTCTCTAACTTCTATGGCTTGTATCTGTTGATCTCCAACTACATACATATGTACCCCTAGCCCCAGACTTATATCACATAAAAGTTTGAAGTCTCAGCTAACGATTTATTAGAGATTCGGCTGCTCGGTTTTTCTTCACAAGCACGTTATTGCGCATGCAACAACAACTTTTTCAAAATACATAAAATGAAATATATGCTTTCTAATAAAATAACATAGAAATTATTGCAAAAAAAATCCCTATTTTTCCCTCTTTTTTATAAAATTTTATTTCCTACATTTTCCCTACGTTTTTTTTTTAACTTTTTGGTCGAAAGCAGAACTGCAATAACTTCTTCCAGGCCTGCAGTCTGATTATGCTAGATTTGCTGTTTCCCGCGCTGACTATAATTTACTAAATACTTATCTCTACAAAAACTACATATCTAATATAAAGCAAAATTTCAAGTCTGATCCGAAAACTTTTTATAAATTTGTTAACACTAAAAAGAAGTCCATTGGTTTTCCTAACGTGATGAAGTATGATGATCAAGAATCTGATGACAACTTGGTAATAAGTGATTTGTTTACTACTTTTTTTTCCACCACATATTCGGATGCTCAATATACCCAGGATATATACCCTCATCCAATTGATCAACACCACTCAATATATTTTTCTCCAATTCATTCATCCCAAATAATTGAAGTCTTAAAAACACTTAAATCCTCAATTCATTGTGGTCCTGATGGAGTCCCAAGTTGTGTTTTAAAGAACTGTGCACACTCGTTAGTCATACCGCTAAACATAATGTTTAATATTTCTTTAAAAAATGGTTACTTTCCACAGTTTTGGAAAGACTCATTTATTATACCGTTATTCAAGAATGGCAGTAAGGTAAATATTGCGAATTATAGAGGTATAGCAAAGCTGAGTGCAATTCCCAAACTTTTCGAAAAATGTGTTACCGATAATCTCCTGCATCAAATCTCCTCTTTGATATCCCCTTATCAACACGGTTTCAGAAAGGGTCGTTCTTCAGTAACTAATATTTTGGAGCTGACTACGAGAGTTAATTGTGGTTTTACTAAAAAGAAGTTTACTGACTGTATCTATACTGATTTTAGTAAAGCTTTTGATAAAGTCAACCATAATCTGCTACTGATAAAACTTAGTTCTATGGGCTTTACACAAATGAGTCTAAATTGGATTAAATCATACCTAACATACCGGAAGCAAAATGTTCTTTTTAATAATGTCATATCTAAAGATATAATTGTGAGTTCTGGAGTACCTCAAGGTAGTCATCTTGGCCCAATCTTATTCTCCCTTTTCATCAATGACTTACCGTGTGTAATTAAATACTGTAATGTTTTAATGTATGCCGATGACGTGAAAATATTTTATACCTACAATAATAATGCTGAAAAAAATTACATGCAACAAGATTTAAACAAATTTTTCGATTGGTGTGTTCTGAACTTAATGGAACTAAACCTAAAAAAGTGCAAGCATATGAGATTTTCAAGAATCAATAGTACTGTCGGTAAATTCTTATTAGGTGGACATCAACTTGAATCAGTTACAGAATTTCTGGATCTTGGTATTCTTCTGGATCCTAAATTAAATTTTAAAAATCATATAAACATGATTGTTAATAAAGCTCGTGGTGTGCTAGCTTTTATAAAACGATGGGCGAAAGAATTTACGGAGCTAACGATCACTAAACGGTTATACACTTCTTTGGTAAGACCAATTTTGGAATATGGATCTGTCATTTGGGTTCCTGATGCATATTGTGATATAAATAAGATTGAATCGGTCCAAAAGCAGTTTCTTCTCTTTTGTCTGGGCAACTCAACTTGGAATCCTGATTTTCTTCTTCCATCTTATTCTTCAAGACTGTCATTAGTAAAATTACCAACCTTGGAAAGCAGAAGAGTCATGCTTAATGTATCTTTTTTATTTAATTTAATTAATGGTAATATCTATTCTGATTTTTTGCTAAGCAATATAAATTTTAATGTTCCACAACGATCAACTCGCTATTATATACCATTATATCTGCAAGTTTTTCAATCCAATTATGCCAATGCTGATTCATTAAGAAGATTATGTAGAGTTTATAATGAATTTTATTTTCTTATTGATTTTTCTATTGATGTCAGTGTTATAAAACGTAATATTATATTGTACCTTAATACTAATTAATAATTATATTATATTGTAAATTAAGGGTCTGTAAGGATTTCTATCCGTAGACTTATAAATAAATAAATAAATAAAAAAATAAAAAAAAATTTATAGTGCTGTGTTTGTTGTTGTTGTTGTTGAAAAAATGTTACCAATTAATTTTTTATAAAAAGTTCCTTATAAGTTCCTGTTAGTTTTCTTCTGATGGAGCTTTGAAAACCAACAAATGCACTACATAAAATAAGCTGTAAGCCACTTTATATTTATGTATAGTTGGGAGAAAATAAAAATATTAAAAAAAATTAAATACATAATAAAGGGTCCGCCAAATAACCTTTTTTTTTGAAAATGCTATAAAAAACTACTGAATATTCTCTCAAATTTATTTTTTTATTTAAAAGTACAATCCTTCCGGTTAATAATGGAAAATAATTTCATTCAAATGGCTGCCTCGGTTCAATTTTTAAGCACATTATCGATTGTGTGCAGCTGTAATTCACCAATGGCTTTACGAATATTGGCCTTTAAAGCGTCAATTGTCTCTGGCTTGTCGGCGTAACACTTATCTTTGACGGCACCCCACAAGTATTAGTCCAACGATGTCAAATCGCAGCTCCGAGGTGGCCAAACGACATCAGCTCTGCGGCTGATAATGCGATCTTCAAAAACAGGGCGCAAAACATCGAGTGTAGCTTCGGCTGTGTGGCACGTAGCGCTGTCCTGTTTTAACCATATGTTACCAATATCCTCCTTCAATTTTTGTGAATAAAAATTCGTTCAACATGGCCCGATAACGATCACCATTGACTGTAACGGCCACTCCTTGCTCATTTTCGAAGAAAAATGGTCCAATTATGCCTCTGGACCAAAATCCGCACCAAACAGTGACTCGTTTTGGGTGCATCGGCTTTTCAATTTATGCGTGCGGGTTTTCTGTGCCCCAAATGCGACAATTTTGCTTGTTTACATACCCGCCAAGATCAAAATGAGCTTCATCTGAAAATATGATTTTTTTTTTTTTTTGGCAAAATCGGCATCTTCTGTAATTCGATCGCAGGCCCACTTAGCGAAGCGAAAACGCGTTGGAGGGTCAGTTGGCTTCAACTCCTGAACCAATTGGACTTTGTATGGCGTCATACCATGGTCTTTATGCAAAATTCGTCTCAATGATGTCTCCGAAATGTTCAATTGTTGAGAACGACGGTGAATTGATGTTGATGGCGCTTCACGCACACTTTCTGCCACAGCAGCAATATTCTCGGGTACGCACTGTTTTTGGCTTTTCACGCTTTGGTTTATCGATGAAGATGCCAGTTTCTTTCACTTTTTCCACAAGATAACGATCATACGGAGCTGACGGTGCTTCTCTTATTCCAAAATCCGTACACAATTTTCGCACACATTCTGCAACATTACCATATTTACCAGCGTTGTTCAAGCGTATCACAACCAGAGACCTGCAACGAGTACTAAATTTTCGGGTATACTTAATCATGCACATTGATTTTTATGATTTAATCGTTTTTGTTCAAATGCACAAAACGCTCGTTTACGCAACCGTTCGTTTCAAACATTCAGTTTTATTCACTGGTTGTTTTTTGCGAACATGAATATTCTGACTGTGTCGTTAAATGTATGAAGCTCGTTTTACATCAAAGTCAACGTGTTGTTAGCCGAACATGTGTTTTATTCATTTGTTGTTTTGTGCGAACATGAATGTTCGACTGTGTCGTTAAATGTATGAAGCAGCTCATTTTACATTTTTTCTTTAATTTTTTTTGCTGTGCAAAGATATATTTGACAAACTGTACATATTACAAATTTTATCATTGCTTTGTCAAATAAGTTTTCTTTTCGACGAAATAATGTTAAATAGGTAGTAAATGCACATTTTTTATGTTTTCATATTTTTCTGCCAGCCGCTTTTTACTTATAAGTGGCTCGTGTGTTTTTAGTTCAATTCCAATCAGATCATGCACAACAATGCCGACATGCAAAAAACAAACTGTGTATAAACAAGAATTTTTGTTTTCAAACATTGCAGTTCGAACCATGTGTTGGAAATGATTTATACTCGTTGCTGAATTTTCTGTGTGTGCATAAAAAGTGAATAAGCATAAAATTGAATCATACTTTTTTGTATTGTTCTTAAAATTCAACGTTAGTGAATAAGTCGGCTCGTTCATACTTGTTGCAGGTCTCTGATCACAACCATATTCGTTCAGCGGAAGGATAAAATTAATTATCTGTCAAATCAGACATGAGCACGAAATAAGCACTAGTTGAAAAAAACGTTAGATGGCGGACCCGTTACAAACAGTACTTTGAGAAACATCATAAAACCCACCCAGATTTATTTTGTTAATCGCTCTAATGAAAAACACATTTTATTTTGATAGATTTAGGTAATTTTTATTCGTATGTCTTGTCATATTCTTAATTAATTCTATTTGTCATTTATTATATTGTATAAATTACGAGTGATAACATTTAAAAAAGTGCATGCAAAATTAAAATAATTATAAACACCATGGTGATATTTACGAATGGCAGTATTTATTATAAATACTTGACTTATTACTACATAATTGCAGCTGATACATAAATTATATTACATATTTATTTTAAGTCTTATGCCTATTATAATGATATTTCTAAAATAAAACAAACAAAACAAGTAAAAGTTTATATTCGGTTGTGCCGAATCTTATGTACCCACCACCAAATCACCTACGATCGTCATAAAATATTGTACCGTAATTAATATTTATTATAGGTTTATTTTGGTTGAATTTCAGTTACATATACTCAAGAATTTATATTTGTCTCTTTCTTTGACAACTGCGCTTTCTTTATACTTTTGCAGCGTGTAACATAAAGCGATTTACTTTAACACACAATAAATTAGGTAACAAAAAGCCCTAGGAAATTGATTTTGGCTTTGAAAGCTAAAAATTGTCACCTCTGTATACCCTGTGGTTAATCTCGAAAGTAGCAGATTTGACCAAGTTTCACAGAAGTCAATATGTAGTATAATTTTTATATACTTATAACTGATCTGTGTAAAATTTTGTTTCGATATGGATGTTAGAATTATGAATTCTCGGTACTATTCCTTATAAGGAAGTTATGGCTTACTACTTGTATGGGGCTATGAGAAATCGTGGACTGATTCCTAACATTTTCAACAGGACTTGTCCTTTCATAACAAAAATAGAGTGTGCAAAATTGATATTATCTGCATTATATTTGAAGAAAATAGCAAAAAATATCTGAAAAATAACGTGGTAGTCTGAAACTTTGATCTATAACTCGGATACTAGATACTGGACCGATTTTGCCCATTTTCAATACCAAACATTTCGGTGGGTCAAAAAATGTTTGACAATTTTATTGTTCTATGTCTTTTCTTCGAAGCTCTATCGTGCTTTCAACAGACGGACGGACATAGCTAGATCGTCTTAAAATAGACTTTTGGTTTTATATTTCAATGTGTTACAAACGGAATGACGAACTTATTCAAACTTTTCGGTGGTGGGTATAAAAGCAGTCAAATTACCTTGAAAGAATTCATACTATATGTAGTTAAAGAATGTGACTATTTCAATTATGGCAATGAAAATATTTGTCTAGACAAACAAATATATTTATTATATGTATAATTTATTTCATTCTAAAATACAGCTTTATTTATGCGGTTTTGGAACCGAATTTTTGTTATTTTAAAAAATCGAAATACACAATTTATTCTTTAAAAATTTTGTAAAAAGTTTAATGTTGCCATTTTAAGGCTTGCAAAAGCAAACATTTTGAATATAATTTTCACTACCTTCTGCAGTTTATTCTCAAAATAATGATGAAATTTTTTTAATTGCAGTTACGAGTAAGTATAAAAATTGAAACCCTATGTTTACCTCCTTCTTTATGTGGTTTTATTTTAATAAAAAAAAAGTTTAATATTGTCAACTATTCGGCGTAAGTTGTAAAAACTTTATCAACCTGTGTAATTTTAAAAATACGACAAAAGTCTGAAGTTAGAGCAAAATTGTATGGTGACTTGGCGCTTTTTAAACCTAAATGTGATTTCAAAAACTCAAAAAGATATAAATATATGAAAAGAAAATCTTTTGGGATTTTAAATACATACATATGTATGTATGTACATTTCATACATTATTTGAAATTGTTTCTAAATTATTCAATAAAAAATGTAGTGTTCTGAGAAGGAAAAATTATTTTTGCTTTTAAGGTTGTGCTCATGGTGTAACTATATAAGGTGAGTGCAGTAGCACAGCTGACTGACTTTGTTTACAATTTTTTTATGTCAAAAGTAATACTTTTTCAAGTGTTTTTGACAGCAGTACATTATTTTACACAAGCAAAATGCCTGTTGTTTCTGTATTCTGTTGTATTTGTTGACTCACCTTGTATAATTACACCATGGTTGTCCTCAAATTAAATGAAACATTCTACCCAGTAAATATTCAACTTTAGGAAGATTTCTATTTCTCTATTGAGAGAAAAATTTACAGTCGATTTTCGTTGAATGTTAGATTTCATTAAAAAAAATATAATGACTTAAAATATTTATTTAAATAATTGCCTTATTAATCATAATTGTAAAATTAATTAGTGTGGAAAGTAAAAGAAAAAAAAAATGTCTCGATATAAATTTCAAAAATGAGGCGGTGATTTCCTAAACCGTGGTAGGTATGGTTTAGTCAGTTAGCGACTGATACTACCTGTAGTACAATGTTATTAATATTTTAAGCAAATTATAGCACGTCTTTATTAAATAAAACTGAAAATTCAGTAACATTTTAATACTAATTTTTTTCATTTTGGCATTCAATGACTTGAATAAATATTAATTAATGTATTTATCAAACTGGCATTTATATTGAAATTATTAGAGGCGAATTGTTTGTTTCATATTTGTTCCCTTTATAATATTTTTTATTATTTAATATTTTTTTTAAATTGTGACATTAAATGCAAAGTTTTAAATTAATATATTATTAAATATATAAAAATTAGTTTACAAAAAATAATTTACGTGATAAATTTGTATGTATGTCATTGCCTAAAATGCATTTAGCCCTTACTAACATTCCAAATAGTCTGCAAAGGAATAGTCGAGCAATGATAACCATATAATACCCCACGCCGAATATTAATACATGTACTCGTACATCGTAAAAATGTATTATATACTTTTGTATGTATATCTAGAAAAGCAATTAAAGAAACCAATTGCAATCAGAGCTTTTAAGAACTGTGATTTACAGGAATATTATAGAGAAATTGTTAGTGTATTGACAGATCTTATCCCCATTAGTAAAACTTATATAGGAACGCCTAGCAAAGCCATAAAACTAAATGGTGTGAAAATAAAACTTGATTATTCCATTTAACAAAAACACTGTTCATGTATAACTACTTAAATGTTAGCTAGGGCCACTTGCATTTGAGGCAACGGTATATATGTAGTACGTATCATTTATAAAATATAAGATAGATAAATTCGAATTAATGTATGTAAATGTAGGTAGTATATAAAATTTATATTTAATTAATGAGTGTAAATATAATTTCATATAAAACGAATGTAAATAATTAAATAAATAACAAAAATTACAGAACAAAATAATATTCATAATAAATTTGTCAGTACAAGTTGGATTTCGTTGGATTTTCGTTTGAAAAAAATATGTTTGTAAAAAGTGATTATGAATGTGTGTGTGATGATAAAAGTGGGTAAATTTAATTGATTTGTTTTGTAATTGTTTGTAATAATATTTGTTTGTGATTTTATTTTTGGTGTCATGTATTTACAGCGCACAAAAGTTATTTGTATATAGATTAACTTAAGAAAGAAAAAATAAACAAAATATAAAAGCAGTCTAGTACAAAAATTAATAAAAAAAAAAAATACTTAAATTATAATATACAAGAGTACAAAAATTCGACTAAGCACATTTGTTACAAAAGTTATAAACGTAATTAAGAAATCGTAAAATTGTAAGTAAAATAATCTCGATATTATAATACTTTGCAGCAATAATAATTCACCTTGTATTATTGTTTCACTACTTTCCAATCGGTTTGCGTAGACATCGTTACAACTCATAAATTCACAACAAAATTTTCAAATGCTAAGGAACATTTTCTATTTATTATTTATATCAACCGATTTGTTGCACCTCAAGAATTCAAAGTCTTATTGTTTTAGCTACAAATATAAATTTACTTGTCACATTAAACATTTAATTCTGGTCATCTCTTTGGCATTATATTTAAACTATGGGCGATGGAGTTAATGTGGCTCGTGTGGCACGCGTTGGCGATTTACTAGTATTTTGTAAGTTAGCACCATTACCATGAATACGGAAGAGTTCACCCACCGTTATAGCCACTTGGACAGCACCTTTGCCTTCTAGCACATCTGCAGCACAGCATATTAGATTCTAAAATATTGCAAAATTAAATTTTTTGTTAAAGAAATTTTCAGAATCATTTAAATGTAAATGCTTAAGCAAATTAAAATATAATTAATTTTAAATATTTCTTTTAAACTCGTTTATTGTTTTAAAATTAGCTACAATTATGCTTATTCTAATCCCGTATCGAAAATTAAATTCGATATCGAAATTATGATAAAATGTACTAAATTTCTTGCTCGATATCGAATGCAATAATCTCAAATAAGAAAATTACGATCAATTTTACTCGATATCGAATGCGGTAATTTGGCCCCTGGTGATTTTCAGAACACCAAAATATTCCTCCCGTGATTTCAAAGTCGTTCGTGATTTCAGGGGAGTTACTCCGTATTTCGATTCGAAAAGAAAATTATTCGAATTTGTATACTTTTTACATTGTATTTCGAAAGCTTTTGCTTTCGAATCGTAATACGGAGTAACCCCCCAGAATATTGGTGTATATTGCATACATAATACTTTTGAATTAAAAACCAAATTACGATACGAGTCGTATTAGCTCATTACTGCATTCAATATGTATCGAATCGTAATTTAAAAAAAAAATTTAATAGATTTATAAACACACATATTTTTACGTTTTTACCTTTTAAAAATGGTGGTTTATTCCCTTTAAATAAACCGGATGCCTTTTAATTGCTAAATAAAAGCGTCAAGTAGTTTACAAAAACAATTTGAAATGCACTCTGTCTTTTACTACATTTTACGGTTTAACCCTTATCCTGTACTTCAAAAATAAACGCATATGCCATTAGTGGGTCAAATTTGCTTAATACAAAAAATTCTAATATTTATTCATTTTTTTTTTTTTATTTATTTTACATTCATTACATACAATATTGGTCTTAGAATATGCTTTTTGCAAATAAATTTTTGACATTCGGTACATTTGTTTCAAAAAAATCCGCTAAGTATTTAAAGAATAAATGAGCAATGAATACTGTTTGGGCAATTTTGACCTATTAATACAGGATAAGGGTTAAGAACACACTTAAATTACAGTTTGAGAACACTTTGATCTTTACTTAACGATGACTCAAAATAAACTCACTAACTTGATTGGCCCTGTTAGTCTATTTATACACCAATCATAATTTCTTGATGGTTCGGAGCTAAGATACTAGAATGTTCATGTTTAGATTGTTCGTGTCTGGAATGTTTAGGCAAAGCGAAAGTCATTAAAGCTTGATATTGCCATATTGCTCAGCTACGTTTATAACAGGGTGTTATCAACAATGTTTACAAATATAAATTTCTACAAATGCAAATGTTGTTAAACAAGATGTGTGTTGATAAACATGCCATTAAATTTAAATTGAAATACAATTTCGTAACAATATGTATGTTTCTTCATGTCAACAAATTATTGGATTGAAAGATTATTCGGGCAGACATATATATAAAAATGAAATGGTCCATGTATGTAATGACATCACGTGAAAACGGCAGGAGCGATTTGGCAGTTTTTTTTTGTTATATTCAAAATTTTCAGGAGATGGTTTGTAAAAAAAATTCCTGGTAAAACTGGGAAATTTTAAGTTTTTAATATATTGCTTACTTTTCACTTCTCATTTTTCTTAATAAGCGACATTTTTTTTAAGAAACTTGAAGAACTGACACCAAAGCCTCATTAGTAAATACCGAGCGAAGTCGGGGTGGTTAGCTAGTTTTAAATAAAAAACGAAGTGTGTTAAATATGTTCATAGCTGTTGCGTTTATCCTCATCTATATTATCACGAACATTAAATTTTGAGCATTATTTGGAAATATGGTGGAACAGCTCATGACTCATTTCTGTGAAGGCATTCCGCGGAAAAAATTTTGCTAGAAGAGATTATCCATTAGAACTATTTGTAAAATGCTTGGCTAAGTAAGGGTAAGGCAAAACTAAATATTTTATCGTTTTTGTTTACATAATCTAAATAAATCTAACACTAACGAATATTCAGGATACCCACTTGAACCATGGTTGATGACTCAATACAGAAATCCCAGTGACCCACTGCTGAGGGTCTCATGAAAGCAGAAACGAATTAAAATAAAATTTAGAAACGCTACAAAGTAAAACTTGTGTTTTGGCGGTAGAAAAACTAAATTATTGTACATAAGATAGCCATTGACGTATCGAATGACATCTCGAGTGATGTAACTTAGTTGATTATTAGATATCGAATACCATCATCTCAAATTACGATACCTTTTATTCGATATCGAATGGCATAATGCCAACATCAACAATTTCGGTATATTTTGCTCGATATCATATGCGGTAAAGAGCAATCAGTTTATAGTTAGAATGCTGAAACAGTGTGAAAAAAATTACATTGTCTAAAAACACAATATATTTAACGGTCTTAAGAGCCCGAACTAATCTCAAAAGGTTTTTTTTTTAAGAATAGCTGAACATTTTGGAGTTGTATCAAAAATTTAATAAAACCAGGCCTAAGTAATGAATTGATTTGTATTCACTTGTATTGCGAAGATTTTATAAGTAATTCTTGCCTGTCTAATACACTAAACATCTTCATATTTTCTAATGTAATAAGACTGTTGTTATCTCTAAATTTGCTTTGAAATATTTAAAACGAATTATTAAAATAAAGAAAATATATGTATGTGAAGCCAAGAATAAAACTCATTTTAGAAATTTTAGTTTTTTGTTTATATTGTATAAAAAGTAATTCATAGATTTTGTTTCGATTTTCTGTTGTTAAATTCATTAAATTAATACAATAGAATAATAAATACGTATGAATATATGTTGTATGCGTGTGTTTTGTATACGATTGCGTATGTATATGTATATACATATGTATATACCCTGCCAGCAATTGGAAGTTTCTTTCATCGTCCATCGTCAAAGGCGTTACGTCTTACTCACTTCCAGACGTTAATTGGAAGATAACAATAACAATTTACATTGCAGTCGTCTTTTAGTCATCCAGACGACGTTTGGAAGATTGTTTGTTGTTTACAACACCAGCCGAAAATGACATGTCCCGTTATAAATGAAATGAAAAGAATGCAAAAAAGAAGTTTTCGACATCATAGAAATTAGTTTTATTTTGTCATTTGCTCTGGTCGGTCAGTGGTAAAGTGTGGTTTCGATTTGTTATTGTTATTGTTGTAGTTTTTGCATATTTGTTATCCCATAATCAATATGAGTGTATTATCTGTAAAGGCAAACAAAAATCAAAAGCAAAAGAGAGGCGAAGAAAATAACTTCTGGAAGTTACGCTGAAGTGACTTCTTGAAGTTACGCTGAAGTGACTTCTGGAAGTTACTTCCGGGGGGTACAACTTCTCAATACGGAAGACACTTCTACGATCAGAAAATGGTATCGCAGAAGATGAGTTTCAACTTCTTAGCGTCACTTCTGAGTCACTTCCGCAATAGAAAATGTTGGCAGGGTATATTTATGTATGACTTATTTAATAGTATCTATGTATGTATGAAAATTATGTATGAAAGGTTTTTCATCTTTGTATTCATCTTTATGTTAAATAATTTTGGTTATTTTGGTGTTTCATTAAGTACATGGTACATATAATAAATAATTTGGTAAATGATTATTTCATGTTTCATCTAATTTAATAACTATTCATTAGTTCTATTAAATAGGGGACAAAAAATATATGCGCATTAGTTTATTTCTTTTCATTGTATTTATGTTAGCAATGTAGGTATGTATATGTATTGAAAATTGTATTTGTTCTTTAAGACATTTGATTTTAAAAAGTTTTTTTTTCTAATAAATAAAATAAATGTTAGTTAAGTTTTGTTTTCATTTGTAATAAAATGTTTAATGTTATTCCTATAATATGAAATCATATTGAGGCAATTAGTTTGTTCTTTTGGGAAATTTTGAAAAATAAATCTAATTCAATCAATTTCACCACAATCTACTGTAAAGTTACAACACTCAGTTTTAAGGCACTGCATTCAAATGGTTTCCTTTTTATTTTGGATAAACTATATATATAATCGAATTCATTATTCGTTTTGGCATTTCAATTTATTGCTTGAAGAAATTAAATAAAATATGTCAATATGATTTCATATTTAAATTTTTAGGTTTAGGTTTTGTATATATTTTATATAATTTAATACTACTTTCGCACTTGGTAATTTGTTTTAGTAAACTGTGTCCCTGCTTTTCTGTTCAAACTTAATTTACATCGTTTAATTTCTACAAACAATTTTAAAAGCAAATTATTGTTCAGACAGTTCTTTACAATTGTTATTTAAATTTATTTGGTAAAATGCTAAATGTTTTGATACTGTAGGATCGAATAAAGGTAATTCAATAGATTCATTAGTTTAATACCATGTGCAACAAACGAAATGGGAATGGGATGAGACCAATTGCAAATCAAAGTTGTTATGAAGTTATCCATAACAAAACCTTCAAGTTTTCTTTTTAATTTCAGTGCGAGATTTTTGTATACGCATTTAAAGTTGGTGATTTTGGAACGCTGTTTGACAAGGAATGATCATTGAAAATTTGATAAAAATAATAATTTATTTTTTATTACCCTGATTAGGTGTAGTATCTTACTGTTTTCTTTTTTTTAATTATTCATTATATATAAAATTTTTTATATAAAACTGATAATACATGTTTTGTATATACATACATATATGATATAAAGTAAATATAAAAAAATACCTGGATTGCAAGTTCTGCACACTTTTTCAGGTACCCAATTTATATTCTCAATAACCTCTATTTCTCATATTTTGGCACCAATTTTTTTTTCTATTACATTTTTAAATACATATATGAATAATTTTTTAACCAAAAAAAAAACAGTAAGATGGATACCACATCTTTCCAGGATAATAAAAATAAATAAGCATTATTTTATAAAATTTTCAATGATCATTCCTTGTTAGACAGCGTCCCAATATCACCAACTTCAAATGCGTATAAAAAATCTCACACTGAACTAAAAAAATCCTTGAAGGTTTTGTTATGAATAATATCAACTTTCATTTGCAATTGTTCCCAATTCATTGACATTTGGAAAGTTCGATTTTGTATAACTGTGTAATTACTAGTAGTACATAAATATGATTGAAGCAATTATTTATAACGTACCATTATAACACTATACATACAAAATTACGATTGTACCACTAAATTGAAAATAGTGCGTTCCCAAAAAGCAACTAACCGCAAAATATAGAAATAACATACGTTTTCAATGAACAGCATTGTATGTATATAAACAGCATTTGTAAATATATGTATATGTATTCAGGGTTGGAGCTTTAAATTAATTAATTCAATTGAAGCTAAATTCATTAAAATCTGAATTCAGAATGAAGAAAATGTCAGCAACTCATTTAATGTGCTTTTAGACAAAATTTTCATACAAAATTTTCTTAAAGTACATTTGAAGTCTACTTTAATTTTTTCTGAATAAGACTTCATTCAAATGCTTTTGAATGCAATTCATTCATAATAAAATTCATTCAAGATTTGAATGTTTCAATTATTGTTAATTTGAATTAAAGAAAATTTTAATGATTGAATAAGGAATAAATTCTAAATAAAAATATTTGTCAAAGAAATGAATAAATACGTTTGAAGTATTAAGGAACTAATCATATAATGCATTTGATAGTGGAATAAGAAATAAAATTTAATTTTAGTTAAGAATTAATACTTTCGATTTTTTGTTTAGGATATTGTTGCAACATTGATAAAAATAGAAAGTCGTAGGAACATTATTTGGTGCTATCTTTTTTATAATAATTTTAACAAATATTATATTGTGGTGATGTTTATCAACCTATTGAATTCCTTTTCCTATACGTATTCAGCTTATAAATCTTTAAATTCATATTCATAACATTTTAAGAAATAAGCATTGCGTATGAATTTGACTTCAAATATAGCTACACATTTCTCTATATCTTATAATTATTGTTAATAAAAATAAAATTGATACAATTAATGTTTTTTTTTTTTTTTTTTTGTTAAAATTATAAATTATAAACAAACTTAACAAAAATATTTGTGTACTTGTGAGTTTAGGAAAATTCTTTGATTTTTGTTCTTTTTCATGTTGAAGAATTTGTGATAGATAAAATGTCCTTAAAATGCTTTAAGTTGTTAATAACAAAAATGTTAAAAATGGTTTTGAAATAATTGCAAAAATATGAAGAAATAAAAAATACACAGACACAAATGTGGTAAAATTTAATACCTGCTATTACTGGGCTAACTAAATTGCTACAATTTAGAGACTAAATTATTAATATGCAATATTATTAATAAAAAAAAAATATGTAAATTGTTGACATTAGTCTTGAGTCTGTTACAATCCAACTATTGTTATCACTTTTTAAAATTACTAAAAATTAGTATTCTAAAAATGACTGAACTAAACTAAAAAAGAACTAAAATGTATCTTTTTTATTTTTGTTTAATGTAATTTTTAGTATTATTTCTTTTGACTCCCTTTATTCTTATTATTCGTTTGAATTAAAGTAATTATAAGAATTAAAAAAAAACTAATTCAAAAGAACTAAAGTATTACAAATCAAAATGGTTAGCAGCTCGTTAAATAGTAATTATCTGTTGTTTTTGTAATTAGTACAACTGTAAGTATATTTATTGCTACATCTTATTTACATCTTTACAAAATTTTTAAACAATATAAAGCATTTTAAAGAAATTTTTAAGATTAATAGGTAAAAATTATTTTTTATGTCGTTTTTTGTTAACAGTTTGTTTATTTGTTTCTAGAGTTTCAATAGAAAACGTTTAAGGAAAGTCAAATGAAATATAAAAAGTTGTATAATTCAAGTCTTTGGGAGTTTTAAATGCATTCGTTACATTTCCTTACAAAAAAATTAAATATTCAATATCTTATTTTTTAAAGACGGAAGAATAAATTTAATAAAATTCGTTTTCGTTTCTGTTTTATATTTTGTAAACTAAATACTAAATTTTAAGCAGCCTCTACTAAAGTATGTATTTTTGAAACTATCTTTAGGGGAAGGGATTCGCATAAGCATCGTTAAGCATCATTCTTGTATAAAATCTTATAATTATAAAAGGTATTCTTTTTTTGTATATATATATATGTATGTATATAAAAGCAATACAAAGGTTAAAATTAAAATTATTAATTCACTTGTAAAGCGTTCGTGTACAAACGCTTATAACTTAAAATTAACATTCAATTGTTAAATGGCAATATATGTACGTATTAGAGGAATGTAAGGAATAGGTTTGGTGGTTGGCCAAAGATATAATAATATAATAAATATGTATGTATGTTATGTTTACTTAAACTAGTATACAATTTTTAGTAAAACATTTTCAAGGTGTCCTAGCCTGGCAGTGGAAAGAAGACTAACAGCAAAAATGTCACAATGAAAACGCATGACAGTATGATCGTTAGTGTATGGGAATCGTGTCTTAATAGGAATGATGCTGCTGCCGTTGGCTTTGAAGATGCTGCTTCTTTCAGTTTGATAACATTATTAACAAGTTTCGCGTCTTCGATTGCCATATTTTCGTTGACGCGATAAATACTGTATATGTTTGATTTGGGTTTAATTATGCCACCATTTGGTATATTGGCATGTTCAAAGAACTCAATACGTTTCGATACTGTATTGTTGATGGTTGCAACTGCTGCTATAGCATCTGTAGGCTGAGCTGTTGTAGTGGAGGACAAAGTTGTTGGAGATTTTTCACATGGTTTTTCCATAGAAGACAAGTCGAAGAGATTATATTTCATATTGGATGTATTGTCTGCAGATGTAGCTGAAGATTTGTTAGAGAATTGGCTGTTAATCACCTTAAGAGATAGTTCAGTTTCTTTGATTTTATATTTCTCGTCAATAATTTGATATAAACCAGTATTTGAGGCCGACGACGATGTATTGCCACTAATTACATCATTCTCGGTTTCTACAATTGTCTGTAACGTGTTGGCATCCATTGACGATGACAACAAGGAAGAGGAGGAGGAGGAGCAATGATTACTACCACCACCACCGGTATTGCCGTGATGTGTAATCAAATTTAATTTGATTTTTTGAAATGTTTTCATTTTACAATGACGATATAGATTACCAACACTTAAAGTTGTTGTGGAAGAGCCAACATGCTTTTGTTTTCTTTTATTGTTACAGCTGCTGCCATTACTGTGACCATTTTTGCTGTAGCAGTTGTCTGCCTGATGACCACCGCCATAATAGTCATCACTAACGCCACCACTGTTTAAATTATTATCATAATGATCAAACTTATCATAATTGGAATTTTGAAATTCCATCATCATCTGTTCTTTGGTGCAGGTTGCAGTTAATTTGTTTTGCTCTTCTTTAATCAATTCCAGTATTTTTGCATCTCCACCTCTTACTCGACTATCCTCTTCAACCTCTTCCTCCTCAAGCAATGATTCATGGGTTTCAAGCAGCATACCACGACGTTGATTGCTTAAATCTGGTTTTTTATTCATATAAAAGTTGTGTTTTTTATACTCCTCAAATTGTTGTGACACTTGTTGATGATTTTGAAACTCTTGTAATGTCATTTGGAATTCATGTTGCTGTTGCAAGTTTTTTATATTTTGATGTTGAGGATTGACGTCCATTGCTATTAATGCAGCCACAGTTTTCAATACAGCCGATGGATTTGGCAAGATTTTACGTTGCTCTTGTTTTTCATTATTTTTTGCCTCAGTCTCTGCATCTGTACAATTGTTATTGTTCCGATAAAGTTTGCTATTGCCATTTTTGACGCTGCTGTCTTTGTTGTCCTCAAATGTAACGATGTCGTCATTATCATGATCAGCATCAATTGCAGAGAGGGGTATGACGTCTGCACAGGAGCAAATCAACTCCTGCAACCAACACCAAATAACAGATTTTTGTAAACTATTTTTTTCAATCTTTTTATTTTTTGTTTTCATCAAGGAGGGAAAAGGATGTAAATAATAAAATAGATCTTTGTATTCTACACTGAATAGCTTTAGACTTCTTGTCGTTTCACAAAATACATAGAAGAGAATTTAAATGTGGAAACTTGTATAATACATTTTTATAATTTTATGATATTTGACAACAAAAAATCAGTTGCATTTTGTCCTCTAATATTAAATTTTCATGTATGTGATTTATTACTCAAATAAATAGCATCTTATTTAATTTAAATTATTTTAATTTTTAATTTAATGTTTTTGCCCTGTATTTTACTATTTCAGCTGAATATAAAGTGGTTTGATTAACCTGAATTATTCCTAAATATTACATTAGCGTGTCGTTGGAGATCATGTACTTATGCCAATATAAAAATAAACGGCTCTCCATTCTAGTTAAACCAATGCACGTTCGATGAATCGACAACATTTTTGCATTGGCCAAAGTAAATAACTTGTAATGCATTGTGGATGGTATTGTAAATGATTTTGGAGAAAAATTTTACAATACATCCTAGCAAACAAATAATAAAAACCATACTTTACAAACGGCATTTTAATTGCATACAATGAAGGTAATACTTATTATTTGGCTTTGCGAAATAACATTATAAAAAATATTTTTGATTTAATTCTATCATTGGTATGCGAAAAAAGGCGTTCAAAATTTTGTTAAAGTTGAAGAAAAAGTTGAGCACTTCTTTCCGGCATAACCGACTTTTGAATAGAAGAATTATAACAGTTTTTTTTTTCTACTTAAAAATAATAGAAACCAATATTGTCAGAATTGGTTTTAAAACCGACAAGAAAAAATGCTTTGGTGTCATAGAAACCAATGTTATTGGCTTTATGTTCGAACTAAATTAATTTCGGTTTTAGGTGTCACAGGAACCAATGTTATCGGTTTTTTATTGGAAATAAACCAAGCACCTAACAGCTGTCAGTTTTCATCTTTGCGCGCTTTTTTATTTTTTTGCAGCGGTATATTTTTTAGAAATGTAAGTAAATTAATTTAATTTAATATTTGCTTTATAAAAAGAAACATTTTGGCATTGACCTTTTTATTTTCTAGGGGAAAACATAAAAACAATACACAAAATAAAATAATCATGGAATTCATGGAAAAATGTCCTGGTTTAGCTACACGAAGCGCGACAAACCAACAGTAAATGCCCTGTGGGAAAAAACTGACTGATTTACTGAATAGTGCCGGGCCACCACAATTTGACGTGAATGGGTTGAAAAAGGTAAACAAAATTTTTTCCACAGAAATGGACTAAGTGAAAGAGCGAAGTAAAAAAAACTAGCTCAGAATAAGACAGAGTCTAGGGTAACTGGCGGTGGACCGTTTGCAAAGCATCACCTGACAACAACATAAGAGGCCATAGTATGGCTATGTGACATTTCGCAGTTGGTGGAAGGTGTTTGCGGCGCAGCAGTTGGTCTCAACGAAGACGTAGATGCTGCATGTGAGAAAGAAGTGCCCTGTACATCAATTATTTGATATCATTTATTTTCACAAAAAACACTTTTACTGATATTTTAATGAAAAAATATAATATTTTGTCAATTTTCTGCAAAAAAGTAAAATAAAAAATAATAAAAAATGTAAACAACAGCTGTTTCGATATTGGTTTCATTTACATTCGAAATTAACAAAACCGACTTGGTTTCGTGACACCAAATGAAACTAATATTGCTTTTAAAACCGACAATTAGCAAAACCAATATTGGTTTCTGTGACATCCCTGAATATCTAAACTTATTTTTGTAAAAAAAATAAAAGGTTTTCGCTTCCAAGACCGATTCCAACTGATTCAAACATACATATTTTCTTTTATGAACCAATTTTATTAAGAAAAATTAGTTAGATATACTATGAGGTCTCCAAAACAGTCTTAACTTTGGAAATATTTGGAAATACTTTTTCATTAATTGGAAAAATATATCACGAACTTCTTTAGAAATCGAATTTTTAGCAGTAAAAATTAAAGAAAAACTTATATAATAGTGAATATATCTAAATTTTACAGTATCAAAAACGTTGATTAATGAAGCACAAAGTTGTCAAGAATTAACAACATCCCCCCAACGACACTCTAATATAATATTCATTAGTTTTCCTTACTTTATTTGGTGTTATTAACAAAATTTAACAAAAGTTTAAGTATGCTACCTATAAGGTTAAGGAATTATATTAAAATCATCAGATCACATTTGTTAAAATTTAGGAAGTCATGGAGAATTAATTGCATTGATCGAATGAAATTTTCACAACAGCTTTTAAAACATGCTGTGTGTAATTTACTACAGTCTTATGTATATTTCGTTGTTGTTAGGACAGCAAAAATCGATGTAATCGTGATGTTTTGTATCGATTTGCTACGATTTTATACAAGATTGATATCGCGGACGAATAGCCGTCAGATGGGCATGCGTTTTATATTCCTATGTCTAAATGGGAACCCGTTCAAATAATTCATACCACATTCATACCACTCTAAAAGATCTAACTTATATTTTAAGTCCATTCAGTTTCGTTCTTAATACCTCAGATAGGTCGTCAATTTATTTCAGCTCTTCGAAGCATCTGAATATTTCAGTATTTATATATCACGTTCAAGATATTTAAAGCAGATCATCTTCTGTCCGCTTATTACTAAAATAGTCAATATTCATAGGAACAAACCAGTATAGACAGTGCTTTCTTAAATAATTGATTGGCTGATTTCCTTTACTTGCCTCCCTGATCAGACAGAAGATAGAACGAGCAGCCTATCACATGTTACTCAGAGAAGACGTTGTGTATGACTGTAGCTTCGTCTGCCACGAAATATGTCCGCTAAGAATATTTTGGGTTAATCTTCTGAACTAATACATATATGAAATACTTTCAGAGGACTTGTATTTTAAAAAACTAAATTAATTTAATTGCTTAAAAAGTAGCAAACAGATACAATTTTTATTTTTAATTATAATTAAACACCAGTTGTAACAAAGAGTTGAATACATGCTTCGTTGGTAAATTATTCAGAAATATGTTTAAATATATAATTGTATTTAGTTTATTCGTTTTTTATTTACAAAAATGTTTATTTAGCAACATCTTAAATTTATACCAACAAGAAAGTATTTTTATTTTAATTAAAGTTTGTATTCTAAAAAAATAAATGATTAGAAAAAAGAAACTAAAGCCATTCAATGTAAAAAAAATACCTACCAAAAAGAAAGAGGTACAACAATGTTAGTCATTTTGATAAGGACATGTTAATAGCTAATGTATATTAACAATTTATTAACAAAAAAAAAAAACAAACAAAAATCAGAAATAAACTCACCTCATCAACTCCAATTTTACGACAAGCTTCTAAAAAATTATCCACGTTACGGCGACAACGAGCCATAGTTAGTTTAGACTGTAACGAATTTAAACAATTATTAAATCAAAGTTCTTTTCGGTTGTTTTGAAAACTCACTACTCCCGGAGATGGTACATGAATACTGGCCACCGAACGTGGTCGCACATAATTAGCCAAATGGCACAATATAACGCCATCAGTTAAAGCGGATGCAATATCATCTGGTAGAGTCATCTTTAATCGAGTTTCAATAATCTAAAGATTTTAAAATTTTAAGAATTCATTACTTATACATTGGTTGTGGTTTTAATAAATTTAAACAAATATACATACACTGCGTAATTGTGTCATCAATTCAATTTCCTCTCTTTGACGATCGAATTCACGACGCATTGTAAAACTTAACTTCTCCGGCGGTATGTCATGGTTCCAAGTAACAGTTCTAAAAGAAAATGTACAAGGATAACATATGTTTACTATCAATACAATTAATTTATATTTATAAAACAAATCTAAGGATTTTGTTCCTGGTTTCTTTATTTTTGTTTACGTGTATCGTTTTAAAAAATCATCATATACACAGCGGGCATATATGCTGTAAAGAGGCCTTCTAGGAGGCCCTATTTTGTAGTCACAAGGACTTCCAGCCGCAAAAAAAATAAACAAGAAAGGTCTTTCGGTAGCACTCGTATAATCCCATTAATAGTAAGTAGTAAGTAAATAATAATAATACGAAATTAATAAATTAAAAAACAACGTTAGAACAAATAGCTGATTTGGATCTGATTTCCCAAAACTTACATAAAACATTTCTGTGGAGTTTTGATAAAAGAACCTAACTCGAGGACAATTTTCCACTTTTTAAACCGTATGTATAAGTTTTAAAAGCGCATCTTTCTGTGTTTTCAGCGTGTTTCTAGATAGTGTAGATCGGAAGATATAGGAGCTCCCAAATTAACCTATCTCGCAATTTTTACAATCTGATTTTGACAAAAGAACCCATATCGAAATATGCTGCAGGAACAAAGAGAAATATCACAACGTAATTTTTACAAAAGAACCTATTTGAATATGGGTTTCCAATAATTCACTAAAATTATTTTGCCAAAACAACCTATTTGCAGTCATGTTCTTTTATCAAACACGTTCCCTTCTAAAGTTAAGTTCTTTTAATAGGCATTTGATCATTAGCATTCATTGCGACAAAACAACCTATGTTAACATGAGTGCTTTAGTGTAGTGGGAATTAATGAAATATGAGGAACCTATATCAAATCAAGTGCTTTTGTCGTGTGCATTTGTAACAAATTAAGACGTTTTTAATGAAAATATGTTGTTTCATAATATAGAAAAATATAAACAATGCACAGATGAAGACAAAAAAAAGCAATGGTTCCAAAGTTTTGGAGGAGCATTGACTCTCTCGCAAGTGAATACATTGACAACAAGAATTATAGATATACAAGATTACGACAATTATCAGCTGTTTTGAAGGTACCTACTTCACGGCTCCAAAGAAATTGTCAATTTGTATGGAATTTTTAATGATTTTAGAATTTTCGACTTTTCCAGCGGGTGCCGTGTTTATCGAAGGCATTGAACCTTTGTTCAACTGCCGATATGTAGAAGATCATCATACTATAGAATTAATTGATTACAAGTTTCTGGTTGTTGGACACACACATATGGAATGTGACACGGTTCATTCCCAAAAAAGACGAAAAAAAATATGTGCATTCCATACATCACCCACATGACTGGGCTACTTTAATAGCAACTACAAATCACAAATACAATGCAATCGAGATGGTTCAAGATCAATACTTTGAATTTGGTAGTATATTAAAGAACAAATACACGTGGAGAAATTCTATTACATTAGGTGCGTGTAACACTACTTATGATTGTATATTTTTAGTATAATTTTTATTTGTTGTTTTGTGAAGGTGACAAATTGTAAAGGTGACAAGTTGCGATATGAGAAATCTAAGTCTGTAATTTTACAGTACAAGCTATCTTTACAGCCGGACGAGGACTTCAAGGAACTAGACATAACACAGCGACGACGGAAAATAACAAATTTCGAATTTAATAAATGTTATTCTGATCTTTTGCCAATATCTTCTAATAAAAAACGTGATTTACAGTCCGTTCTGCCATTTATAAATGCAGAGTTTCATAATTTTTACAATAACTTGCACGTTGAAGGTGAAGTACAATTGGAAGATGATTAGGATATTGACGAATATGATTAGCTGTAGACTGAATTATTCTTTATTTTTTCTGAATTATAAAAATTAAAGCAATTTAATAAAAATGTGAACTACAATATATTATAATATATGAACTATTTCTTATTTGTATTTTTAATTCAATTAATTTCAACTTTTCTTTTTCATACCTAAAAATACATGTAATTGGTCTAATAGAAAGCATAACTTTTTATAATATTCGTTTAAAGTAAACTGAATTCTATTTAAGAAAATAACATATGTCACTGAATTTTTCTTATTTCATTTTAATAAAAGCACTAGTCCCCATAAAGGTTGCGAAATATTTGTTACTTTTCAGTATGAAAAAAGAGTTTATCTAGAGAAGGGTTGATTTTTCGATCAAAAATTATTTTGACAAAACAACACATCTCGGTTTTTGGACATTTTCTCGGCAACTGTTGTATCTGGAAGAAAGATGCAAATTGGAAAATAAAAGTATTTAAATTCTCCACCATAAAAATAGGTTACATTTGCTTAGATATGTTCTGGAACGATTCCGTGACCCTATAAAAGTGTTTTTTGGTCCTACTGTAAAATTCAGTTTTTCGACATTGGTTGTTTTGTCAAAATTCCACAGATTTGCATTTGTCGTAAGTAATTTTATGTATAAACACACTTTTTTATTTTTAAAAATATGTTATTTGATTCTTTTTTTTTTTTTAAAGGTAGATACGACGAAAATTGTACAGATAAGATGCAGTCAAGTATGTATATCCAAATAATATAATGCTCAAATAGAAAAAAAAGTCCAAAAGTCCATCAATACATGTTATACTCAACCATTTTTTGATATTTAATATAAATTATTTAGTAATATGAATGGCTTTATTTTATATTATTATGCATTTTATTCAACAATCCAGTTTAAAGGAGTTGTAACTTTTTAAAAAAGATAATATTGAACATGAATTTTCTGTTATTTATTTTTTTTGACAAACTAAATTTGGCAATCATGTTAGAAGAATAGGATTGCCCTATCATGACTTCTTGGAAGACTTAAATTTAGGTTTCTGGCACACCGTTCCTACAATAACTATCAATAATGAAGTAAGAAAAAATCGAGGTCTTTACAGTAACAGTTAAGAAAACCAGTCATTCCCACGACAGCCGGTTATACGCACCGGAATGACCCGATATCACTCGGCCAAGGGCTGTCAACTCAGCAATTACTGCTGTTACAACAACAACAACCAGTCATCTCGAATCCCATTGCGGTGACTTCGAATCAGTCGGTCAACTGACCCGGAGCACTTTTTCTCCACCTATCACTACTCAACTATCTCTATCTCCATATCCTTCTATACTCTTACACCCTCTTATCTACCGCCCCTTTATTCTTTACAACTATCTCTCGTTTAATTATCTTTTCAGGCAACACAATGGGATCAAACATATGGACACAAATGAGCTATATTTATGACCGGCGGCCAGCTTAAATAAACTACTCAGAAAAAACATAATAACAGTGTCAGAAACTCCAAACATTAGTAAAATTAAAATATTTTAATAAACCTCGACATTATTTCAAATTACTAATAGAAAAAACTCAAAGATGCAAATAACTGTCCAACACCATTTTTGGAACAGAATAGCGACCCTATAATTCTGAAAGGGTATGTTGAGTAGATCATTTTTGTAGAACAAACTTATGGTCCAGCACGTCTGAGTTTTTTTTTACAGTGGGTCAAAGTTTTCATTTTTTGGTCGAAGGGAGCATTATACTATATGAATAAAATGTTGTAAGTTAATGTCTGAGAGAATTCTTATGGTCAGAGTTGTATTGTGGAATTGTATCAGGATTATTTTTGTGGAAGATCTTAACCCTCTAACTTGTCTCTTTATGGGTCAATTTGACCCTTTTTTCGATAAAATCAAAAAATATCCTTTAAAAAAGGACATTTAAGGATTAAAATATTCTACGAAAAAGTTTGGCGGAAAATTTCATGTGGGGGTCGCCAAAGACACCATTGTTGTAAATAAAGCTCTTTACGATTAATTGGCAAAATTACACGCCAACACATACAAAGCAGGTGAAAACATCGTCAAGTTCGGCCGGGCCAAACACTGAGTTCTCGCGTCTAGTCAGCTGTGACTTACAAATCAGCTCCGTGTGGAGTTTAGTCAGTCTTCCATCGGACGCGTCCCCAGGTGGCGGATAGGGGTAGCCAACATCGCGGCTGGGATACATTCTTTCATATAAATGGTCCCTAGTGGCGATGGAGGCTGGAGCGATGTAAGTAAATTCATGATACATTCTACAAATGGTCATGAGCATATTTACATAGCTAGGTGGTAATTAGAAGACGGGATAGCCGGGTTGCTACGCCTTTGTGACACTTTATAGAATGGTCGCAAAGGGGTAACAAGCTGGTGACACTGGAATGTGTTAAGGCTAGAGAAACACTAGATCAAAGCGATCTCAAGTGTTAATAGGTTCCCTCCTTAATTCGAATTACAACCCGCGGACCAAAACTGACTCCACTTGTAAGGTTAGCGTGGTTGGTAGCAGTGCCAATAACCTGAATGGCTAGTTAGTGGTAAAAGAGGACTAGTCGCTAACAGCTCCCCTCCGACGCCAGGGCACGGGTCGGTTGTAAACAAGATTTTGCCTAGTCCATGTACGCCGTCACTGCATGGATGGTCCAATCCCAAACGCGCATACTCGTGGGACCAAAATTGAAGATCTAAATAAAAATAAAAATGATGAGACTCTAGTAGTCGAAGCGGAGAATATCCCTGACAACCCAGCAGGTTCGGTGTCAAATCCAGACTCCGATTGGCTGAGGATTCACAGTGATATTCTACTGCAAGAGGGTCAGTTATTAACGGAACTGACAGTAAGAGATGAAATGAAATCCCCGGTTGACTCACCGTCCCGATCTGGGGCCTCTGAAAGACTAGCTGGTCTAACTCTGAGTTCCGAGGATGAGCATGAAATCACAATGATTCAAGCTCATGATCGGAACCAGGGAGCTAGAAATTCGGTTTCGGAGGTCACACTCGGAACGGGGAGTGGACCGGAGGTTACATTAAAGCCCGTCGTTCGGCAGGATGCGACAGTACAGGTCATATCAGATTGCCGAACAAGCTTTGAAAAAGCCAAGAGTGGTGTGAGAGTCTCCTTACCCTTTCTGGAAGAGATAGCTAAGAAAGACCCTTCACTGCACGATGGGCGGGATAGGCACTTACTGAAGAAGCACCGAAGGAACGTGGCAAGGTTCGAACGAACCCACGGATCTGTCGTTGCTATCTTAGGTATTCCCTATCCTGCGGGATACATACCAAAGACTGCTGTGGACTCAAATGTCAGAAAAGACAATGAATCCTCAGCAGTCTTTGCTGATGAATCCTTAAAGAAGGCAACGGGTAAAGAGGAGAAGAGTAGAGGCTTAAGGCCTAGCAATCTTAGCAGCGACAAAATGGTCTCGGCTGGGAGAGCTATGCCTATAAGCGAATTACCCACCACTAGTCGTGCGATGGTGACTGGTAATGTCTTGATAATCTCCGACAGTCACTCCCAAAAGGAAGTCACTAAAGGAACTACCAGGACGAACCAGTCAAAATCTGCAGGGAAATCGGGCGATCATCGACCAAACTCTGCTAAGCCCCCCAACAGAGGGGCAGTTAAGAGAGTTAGGTCTGATGATGACCAGAAATCCCCAATGGCTAAGAGGACTGGGCAGCTTGGTGTTGGCTCTCTTGTAGATTCCCGCAAGGTAACCAGCAAGAGGACTGATTCTAAAGCTGGCCAGCCCTCAACGTCAAGGAAGCTAAGGGAGTCGTCGTGTAAGGACGGTATTCTGGCAGCTGTCATTGATCGAATGGATCCCGATGGTAGGATCAGTGTCGAGAAATGGCAAGTGCTAGAGAACAAACTACTCGACGAAATCTTTAGCGTCAAAGGAAGGCAGGACGAAGTGGCATTCAGAGGGGCCGACTGGGCAAGAGGTGTCAAAACTGTCAGTTGTGGCAATCAAAAAACCTTCGAGTTTTTAAAAGCTGCAATTGGCAGGTGTGGCAGCACTTGTCCGGAGGCCAATTTGGATGTTATACTTGCGTCTGATTTGCCACTAAGGCCAGTAGTCACAGTGTGGATTCCCCCACCTATAAAACCGGTGGAGGTAATACTGGGGCTACTGTCCAATCAAAACAAGGGACTTATTACAGCACAATGGAAGTTGATAGCTTCATTGGGCTGTAATGAGAACCAAGGGAAAGACTTCAGGTTCGCAGTAGACCAGGAGTCTCTAAAGATGTTGAAGTCAATGGGAGGGGTTGCAGTTTTCGGGTTGGGGTCTATCAAGTTTAGGTTTCCTAAAAATGATAAACCCTAAGAGGCTGAAAGTGGTGCAAATAAACTTGCACCACTGTGAAGCAGCCTCAACCGAACTAGTAACCCAACTCATTGATAAAAACGTGGATGTGGCTTTAATCCAAGAGCCCTGGATTAATAAAAATCGGGTAGTTGGATTGAAGGCAAAGGGGTATACATTGTTTGTACCTCATACTGATGAGAAGGTACGAACATGTACACTGGCAAGAAATGAACATAAATTTAATTTGTCTCATTCTTTCAGTAATGGAGACCTTACGGTCGTGACAGGAGAAGCCAAGGACAGAACGGTTCTGGCTCTAGCATCGGTATACTTGCCATATGAAGCTACCGATCCTCCTGGAGTAAAATTAAGGGAGTTTGTGGAGAATTCGGGCAGAACAGGCTCGAAGCTGGTACTGGGGTGTGACGCAAACGCGCACCATACCCAATGGGGAAGTACAGACATCAACAAAAGAGGTGAGTCTATGTTTGATTTCATTATTGCTAACAATCTCTATATCTGTAATATGGGAAACACGCCAACATTCAGGAATAGGGATAAGGAGGCAGTAATTGATATAACGTTGACGAACTGTAGGGAATTAGTGAAGGACTGGAGGGTGGATTTGGAATTTTCCTTCTCTGACCATAGCCGTCTATCCTTTAATCTAGTGTTTGAGAGATCAAAAAGGAGCCCGTATAGGAACCCGAGAAGGACGAATTGGGATTCTTTTTCGGAATTAGTGGTAGGTAACCTCAGAGTTACACATGAGTAGAGGTCGACTTCGACCGGAGTGGAGCGACTGGTGGGTACCTTTACGGAGGCACTAACCAGTAGTTATGAGAGATCCTGTCCGCTGAACTTCCCGGGCAGACGTGAACAACCGCGATGGTGGACGGAGGAGTTAAAGACTCAAAGATCCACTGTAAGAAGGTTGTTCAACAGAGCGAAATATACGCGTAGGGAAGAGGATTGGAGTAACTTTAGATTGGGTTACAATAAGTATAAGAAAGACATTAGGAGAGCGAAAAGGGACTCGTGGATCAAGTTTAGCGAGTCAGTTGAATCTGTAAATGAGATGTCCAGGTTCAGAAGAATTTTATCCAAGAACCCAGCAGTCCCGGGATTTATTCAGAGACAATTTGAAGATAGAGGCTGTTAGACAGGCACTAGGTGACCTAATGGTTCCGTCGTTCCTGGTCGAATGGATAACTCTGATGCTTAGTAGCAGAGTAATTCACTCGGACTGGGGAAACGAACGCCTAAGGAAGCTGGTGACCAGAGGAACCCCACAAGGGGGTGTTCTCTCCCCCTTACTATGGCTCTTGGCTGTCAATGTCGTCCTGAGATTTTTTGACAGAACGGGTCAGAAGGTCGTGGCCTACGCGGATGATTTAGTTATATTGGTATCGGGCAAGTTCCTGCCGACAATTAGCGAAGTCAGGCAAGGGGCACTGGGCGAACTTTCAGCTTGGGCTAGTGAGAAGGGCTTGGGAGTAAATCCGGAGAAAACAGAGTTAGTTCTGTTTACTAGGAAGTACAGGGTGGAAAATTTCAGGCTGCCGGTACTAGGAGGAGTAGAGCTTAGACTATCAGATAGTGCTAAGTATCTGGGAGTTTTCCTGGACAAGAAGCTGTCATGGGGAAGGAACACTCAGGAGAGGCTTAAAAAAGGTCTCAATGCCTACTATGCTTGCAGATCATCGATAGGTAAGAACTGGGGACTTCGGCCGTCAGTGGTGGGATGGCTATACACTTCGGTGGTTAGGCCCATTCTTACATATGGATGCTGTGTTTGGTGGGAGGCAATGAGACTGGCTAATCGAAGAAACCTTCTGTCTAAAGCTCAGAGATGTGTTTCAATCGGCATGACAGGGGCCATGAGAAGCACTCCTCAAGCGGCTCTGGACGTCATTCTTTATCTTTTGCCCATTGAGAAGTATGTGATGGGAATGGCTGCCAGAAGCATTCTTAGACTGAGGGAGCTGGGACTGTTAAAGGGTCACACGCAGGGTCATTCTCGGATCCTGCGTGAGATTGAAGCAGATGGGAATTGCCTAGGATTGCCTGGCTCTACGGACTATGTGAGCACTATGGTAGATTTTAGGCTATTGCCGGAGGTGATATTACCGTCCAGGGAGAGTTGGTTGGGAAGGGGCAAATTATATGATGGATTTGCTATCTTCACGGACGGCTCGAAGATAAATGGTACGGGCGCGGGGGTCTACATTGAGGATCTGGACATCAGAATGTCATATAGGCTTCCTGACGACTGTAGTGTTTTTCAGGCGGAAGTTCTGGGGATCTTGAGGGCCGTAGAACTAATGAGAGACAACATTGACAGGGGCTCGGAGGTCACGATATATGTGGACAGCCAGGCGGCCCTTTTGGCCATAAGGGGCTGTTATGTGAACTCTAAGCTAGTTGACAGTTGTAGGAGGGCTCTAGAGGGAGCCTTAGGGCGGTATACGGTTAGATTGTGTTGGGTACCGGGTCACTCAGATATTGCCGGCAATGAGGTGGCTGATGAGTTGGCTAGAATGGGCGCAGGCACAGAAGGTAACAACCGTATGGAGGCTGTGGGGCTTCCAATAGGCTTCTACTATGGAAGATTTAGAGAGTGGGTACTAAGTGCAACCAATCAAGCCTGGGGAAGCCGGACGGACTGCCAAGTGTCACGGACACTGTGGCCGGTGCTTGGAAAGTCCGATTCGGAATTGCTGCTGGGCAGGAATAGGATCTGCGTTAGGACCATGATAGGCATTATCACGGGCCACTGCATGATTGGCAGGATGGCGGTGAGAATGGGATCCGAATTATCGGATATGTGCAGATTATGCGAGGACCCGGATGAGCTGGAGACAGTTGAGCACATTCTGTGCCACTGTCCCAGGCTGCAGGGCAGTAGGATGAGATGGCTGGGCAATAGATTCTTAGGCGAATTAGGGGATGTCTCTAGCTGTGGGCTGGAGAGTCTAATAGGATTCGTAATGGGAATGGCCTGGCTACACGTTAGATGACTGGGTGCGAGTCGCACAAATGGAGGACATATGTCCGAGTAAGGAGTTGGTCAGGTCTCTTTCTTCTCTTTTCTATCTTCTATTTTCTCTTCTCTCTCTCTCTATACTATAATATTACTTTCCTGTCTTCACTTTCTTTTCACTCTATATACTAAAATTTCTTCCTAAGGCATCGCAATGGACCGTATTGGTCTCTGGGTGAGTGTGTGAGGCGACTCACACCGGCCTTCCTACCTACCTACCTACCTACCTACAAATCAGCTTACAAATCGTAAAGAGCTTTATTAAATATTGAATTAAATAAAATTTTGTTTTGCGATTTCTTTTTACATTCTTTTGTCATCTTTATCATAGAAATAATGTGTACACAATTTTATAGTATTATCTGTTAATTATTAAAAAAAAATGCAAAAAATGGATAAAAAATATCAAATTGTTATAGAGGTTGCCTCACATTTTGCTCCATAACTCTGGTTATACTATACCGATTTTGCTAATTTTCAATACCAAACTTACCAACAAAATAAAAAAGATTTTTCTGGAAATTTCCTGAAGCTAGGTTGCGTATTTTAGACGTTTGAGTATTTTACACAGACGGACAGACAGAAGAAATATGTAACTCAATCGATTTAGAATTTCATAAGGATATACATACTTTGTTGGGTCAGAGATGAATATTAACAAAGTTTCACACGGAATGACAAACGTAATATACCCTCATTCATCACTAAAAAAGGGTATAAAAATTGAGATAATTTTTGCAAAATTACTGTCAGTATTTAAAAAAATGATTTTACATCAAGCAAAAAAGTACAATTCTACTGAGATTTAAGGCCAGTAACTTGAAGTTGCGTTTTCTCTATACAATTTTATGTAAACATAGAACACTGTGCTTCTAGAAATCTCAATAATTTATAACATTCTATTCTTACCGATGAGCTTTGCCAGTTACAATTTTGTTGCTGTTATTGCCAACTGGTGATTTTATACCTCCTGTTGTCGATGATGATGTTGATGTCGTTATTGTTGTTGTTGTTGTAAATTTATTATTATTCGTTAATATACCAACTCCAAGGCCCGTTAGACCATTTCCTCCGCTAACAACACTACCGCCATTTAGGGTTTTCATTGGACTACTTGGCTTCACATAACCAATACAGTCACCGTTTGTTGCAACTGTCGACAGGATATCGTTAGCAGCATGTTTCGTTATAGACATTAGTTCGGTATTTCTGGAGGGTATAACTTTTTGTATGGGTTTCTTTGGTATGACTACAGTTTCCTCGATGCCACCACTGCTACTGACGACAATGTTTCCCACCCCACTGACACTAACACTGCCACCATTTAATGTTGCGTTTGCATTATTGGCACTATTTTTCATAATGGATTTTGGCACTGATGCGCTTTGCGCATTACCATTCAAGCGTATTTCCATATCTTCGATTGGCTGTGGAGAGGGAGTTTCATTGGCATCATATATATGTTTTTGTTCCTTTAACTTGTAGACTTCTTGGCTACGTTGCTGTTTTAAGGCTTCTTTATATTCCCTGTGTATTGAAATGATGTGTTATTGAAGAACAAAGAGATTAATTTAATAATTTACCTATAAGTCTGTATATTTCCCAAATTTTTGTTGGCCTTATCATCGATTTTACCATTTGGTTGTTGCTGTGTATTGTGATCAATCATGCCATCGTCTAAATCGGGTGTAGAACTACTACTCGAACTAGAATGGTTATGGGCATAATTGTGGTGTTGTTGTTGTTGTTGTTGTTGTTGTAAATGCATTAAATTATTCTCGTCTTTCCTTTTAATGGGCGAAAAGCTCAAATCACTTGTGGACTGACTTTCCATATTTAAAGGTTTGACAACAGCAGCTGTTACACTAATTGATTCATCGACTATGGTACTTGTACTCGAAGTTAATGATGCATCCATGAGATCAGCACTTAGCAAAGATGCCTTTTGTAATGGAGGTGTTGTAGGCGTCATACGTTTAGGAGATTCATTTTTTGATTTCACTTTAACATAAAGAAATTGTATTCAAGTAATTTGATTAACAAAACTAAGAGGTTTCTAAAAATCTTACGCGGCATATCATGCGACCAACGTTTGTCAATGCCATCACATGTACTGTAACCGGAATCCACATGATGTCTGGCAACGCGATGTGTCTCTAAAACATTGCCATTGGAATTGTTACGTGGTGCTCGTCGTAAAGTAGTATAACCATCATAATTTCCTCCTGCTCTGGAGCCTTTTTCTTCTTTGGTTGCTTGAGTTTCTAAATATTTAAAGACGTGCACCAAACCACGAACACAGAGCTGTTTTTTGAATGAAAATATCATAAAACAAAATAAGATTTAGTTTAATATATTGAATATTTGGTAATGTCAACTTACACTAGCTGGCGGTGAAGTCATAGGATTATTTTCAAGAGTTAATTCAACCAACGTCGACATTTGACGAATTTCAAGAGGTAGACTAGAAATGCGATTATTCGATACATCCAATGAAACCAATGTTAGACAGGTTAATTCTAAAGCCAAATAACAAATTGTAATAATTAAATTTACGAAATAACATCATCAAATATAACTCCATTTACCTCGAGGTAAGTACATCAATTGGTTGCTACGCAAAGAAAACGATCGCAGAGAACGTAATTCACCAATACGTGCTGGCAATGTCGTCAGCTGATTGTATGATGCATCTAAATCGGTCAAACGATCCATGCGACCCAACTCATCCGGTAGCGCTGTCAAACGATTATTTGACACTAATAATACTTGCAGGGGTAGGAAGCATATTTCACGTGGCAATGAAGATAACTGATTGCTGCGCAAGTCTAAGTATGTTAATGAAGTCAAATGTTTCACCGATTCCGGAATGCTGCGTATGGTGTTGTGGTACAGTAGCAATGTTTCAAGAAAAGAAAATGTGGTAATTTCTTCCGGCAATTCACAAAATCGGTTGCGGGATAAATCTAAAAATAATATTAAATTTGTTTTAATGGATATATTAAACAATCAGCCAAACAATAAACCAAAAGTATTTCTAAACATTTCAGTGTTTATTTGCAGCCAATAATTATAATTAGTGTAGAGGTAAAAGCTATAACATTGAATACATTGCTTTACAAAAAGTACATCTTGGTTCAGTGGTTGCAAAGAATTTTTACTTTTAAGTGAGTGTTGAATGAGTGAGGTACATGTATTGTTTTACTTCATTTTTATTATCGTTTTGCTTTTTAATTTTTCAGAAATATTTTTAGAATTTCTAGTGATGCATGGTCTTTAATAATTCATAGTTTATAAATTGTTCGAGTATTTTTAGATGCATTATGCACACACATGAAGTTTTCAGTATGTTGCATACAACACAATACATATTCATGTTCGATTACATTACGATAACATCTGCCATATCGTAAACATTAATCTTAAAAACTTATTTTTATGTTAAGTCACAATTTTCATTGGGTCATTGGAAAAATAACTAACGAATTTTTTCTCTATTTATAGAGAAGCAAGTCATAAATAATGTTATTTTAATGTTGACTAAACAGGAATTTAATATAGAGATTTGTTAAATAATTTTTTAAATAAATAAATAGCTATATCTAAATATTTCATAAATCTTAAATAAAATATTTAAAACATAGTCAATATTACCTATGAGCTATTTAACGTTGTTTCTTTAATCTTATAAAATAATTGATATGTATATTGTTACGTTTTTACCTTTTAAAAACGGTGGTTTATTTCCTTAAAATAAACCGGATTCCTTTTAATTGCATAATAAAAACATCAAGTAGTTTAAAGAAAATATAACGAGTCTTTATTTATTCAAATGTATAAAATAATTTAAGTAATCACTCTTTCTTTTAATACTCTTTTACAAGTTACTTTAACACACACTTAAATTACGCTTAATGCACTCAATGAAGACTCACAATAAGCTCACTTTGAGTGGCCCTGTTTATTTTATTTATACACTAGCGACATATTCTAGCATACTCGTATTATAAAAATTGATAAAATTACTGTTGATCCTTAAGCCTCAACTAGCCAAAGTGATCCAGCAACTACAGCAAAAAACACAGAAGGATCCACCAATAGTTGTTGATTTGACAGTAGAATTCTCTGAAGTCGTTAAAAAATTTGGTTACGAGGGTTTTTTTTTTGAAGAGCTTCAATGGGATCCAAAATCTTGTCTCAAAACATGGTAAATATATTATATATCTTCCCAGGGAATTAAAATCCAATGTTTTAGATATCACAAATAATACTAAAAGAATACCAACAGACCAAATCAAAAATGAACTTCAGAACTATCATGGTGTTAAATGCATAGATATTAAGGAGATAATAACGAAGAAGTCCTCTCAAAACGTCAGTGGGTTTAAGCCATTGACTTTTAATCGCATGGAAGTAAATAAAAAAAATTCTGTATAAAATAAAATATATTAAAAATATTTCCATCACTTGGATGAATCAAAAATCTTTTTCAAACAAAGGTCCAACGCAATGTCAGAAGTGTGGAGTATATGGCCACGGCACTGAAAATTGTTTCAGACAAGTTGTGTGCTTTTTATGTTCTAGTACCACTCACGAGAGCAGTAAATTCATAATGAGTAATACTGTCAGTGGTAAAGTTTACAAATGTTTTAACGGTATCTCTAAGGGGTACACTAATTTTGCACACAAATCGGACGATCATATTTGTCCATGTAGAGCACGTTATTTAGAAGCCCGTAAGAAAGATGCCAATAAAAATAATCTTAATCAAAGGCGACAAATCTAAACATAAATATTAAATTATCAAAATAAATGAATCCATTTAATACAAATATTATTTAACTAAAAACCTCATCAATACGTAAAAAAAATATAAAACATCTCTATAATTACAAAAAATCATTTAATAGAACTCCTTGTGGGCATGTTTCTCTATATTATTTTCTTCTTTTAACCAACTGACCTAAATGAAAATTTTATTTTTAACTGGACTGTGAATAAGTGAACACACCTTTTTCCAATTGCAAATAAAATGTGGAAAACACAGAAAAAATTAATGTGGAACATACGAGTACATACATACTTACTTTTAAATGAATTTAATTTATTTTTATGTTGACTATGTAGTTTGTTTAACCGTGGCATGTTGTAATTACTTAATTTATAAAATGTAATATTTGCACGAAAAGGAATGCAAATGATATGTTATTGTTTATTTTTATTTCAAACAACTAGTTGCGATATGAATTCTAGAACAGAAGATGAGATTTATAATTTCTTAATGGGATGACTGACAGACATTAAACAACCGTTCTAGTATCCAATATGGCAAATGATTAATTTCGAAACATGATATTTCATTAGGAACACATAAATGAAATATGTAGTGGCGATAATTCGCACAAAATGAGAAACAAATTTTTTAATGCAATATTCGGTTGTAACGAAATTAAAAACCCCTATTCAAATTCATCTCTATGTTCGGTTATACTTCTCATTAGCTACATTTCCGTAGTTAACTCAGAGTAAAAGTAAAGGCCTAACCATAATGTGCATAAGCTAGCTTAAGAAACTGTCAAAAATGAACGAAAAGTCTGTCAAATGCATAAGTAAACTTAAGAAGACTTTTAAGTGGACATAATGTACTTACATAATGCATGTAACCCTTGTTGCATATTTGTGCAGTATTTTATGTTTTTGTGAGTACTTTAAATTAAAAAGTACCAAAAATTACAGCCCTGTATTTGTTTATTTTATTGAAAATTTGCAAACAGTAAAAACTGCTAATTGTTGAATAAATAATAAAAAAGTGATAAGATATGAGTAATATCATCTATTTCTTGATTTTGCATACTATTTCTTTTTAATGAAATCAAAAAAACAGATGATTCCGTGCGGAAAGTGCGTTTAGTTTGGCACTTTGCTTAAGCAAATGAAACTTAACGAAAAGTTTCATTAAGTACATTATGGTTTGCACATACGTTTTACATGTATTCGCATAGTTGCTTAAGCTGGCTTAAGCCAGTTTATGCACATTATGCCTTAACAGATACGAGTACTAAATTGTTTTTACAAAATATAAAAATACACATTATGATGAGAGATATAGATATCTGTATATCTGGCATGGTTCCGTGAGTTCCAAACCAAAGGACTAAATAAACAAACCCCATTTTAAAATGAAGAGTATAAATCAAAATTAAACGAAAAGCGGTCATAGCGACAAAATATTTCAGCAGCACTGATCTGGTTATGTTGCAACAACAACACATTTAAAAAAATTGACTATGTACTCAATTGCAGGAAAACACCAGTTGTGCGACTTTAAAAGAAACCAAGGCAAGCAACAACCAAAAGACAACCCCAATGATTGTCAGCACCATGACAGCAACAATTATTTTAAAATAAGTGCGTAAAAACACTTTGGAAAAGTAGAAAACAAAAACATCAACGACATCAATGACTGCCCTGCAGGCAGTTTGGTAGTCGACTACAAAAAAAATTAACTTATTATGCACTTTTGATTGGGTGACTATAAGCTAACTACAAAGTAATGCAGAGTTGACCCAAAATCAAAATTTTTACTCTTTCTGTAGTTATGTTTTTGTTGTTGACTAATTTTGTTTGATTTTATTGCAGTATTTTTTTGTTTTGGTTTTATTTTTTGGTTACTTTTTGTAATTTTGTTTCTTTACTTTTTTCTTGTTTTCGCGTGTTACTTAATAAGACGATTTGAAGCCTTCGACAAATTTTTATTCGACGGCTGAAGTTATTCTTGATATATTAAAGTAAATATTAGTATTATTTGTATATTAACATTTATAATACTTTTATTTAGATTTATTACACTTGGACAAATTAATTTAGTTTTTCTTCAAGTAAATTTATATCTAACTCTAATTTTTTAATTACAATTGCAAAAATGTAATTGCAATTAAAATTTTTTTAATTACAATTACAAAATTGAATTGTAAATGAAAAAGTTTTTGAATTACAACTACAAAATGTTATTCTACAGAAAACTTCAACTTAACTGTTGCAGCACAAATATTATATTAGTTACATATTAGCTAGTATTATATTAGCAAACTAGTTAAAAAAAATTAACTTAAGTATCAGTTGACGTTCATAAATTGTTTGCGAAGTTGTAAAAACAAGTAGAAAATTAAAAGTGATTAATTAAAAATTGAATTAAAGTGATAAATTAAAAGATAAATTAAATAAGAAAAAGTAATAGTGTTAAGTGTTTGTTGATTATTTAAAATTTGTTTTCCTATATATTGTGAATTTGGTTTTGAGCTTGAGATCTCTTTTTATATTTTAAGTTTGTTAATTTCGATACTCCGTTGTGTATCTTCTTCTTGATTTAACTTTTTTAAAATCAACAGAATCAATAGACTTAAAATAAATGAAGAGAAATCAAGCTCAAAATTAAATACACCTAACTCTGTTTTTACGCGATAGATACGTTCCTCGAAAACTCGCGTAAAAAAAAACTGCGTAAAAAAAGATAGAGTATCCATACAACAAATTCATGTTGCTTTATACACAAACATATTCTATTTAAACAAAACCAACAGAAAAAAAGTTTATTTAGAAAAATAATCACAAAAAACCATAAAACTTAAAAATAAATATTTTTGTTATTATATATTACATGATCCTAATATATAACTTTATTGTTTGTATATCAGGTTCAGCGTTGTGCCATAATGATGATAAGTGACTCATTACTTTATATAATGAAAATTTAACTAAATAAAAACTAACTAGGCGCTAACATAAAACCAGCTCCTTTATAGCTAGCTATGAACAAGGTAACTTATAGTCAACTGAAAACAAGTTAATTTATAGTTACCTTAATAAAGACAGCTTATAGCTACTTGAAAAGTAGTTAATTTATAGTTACCTATACAATAGTAAACTTTAAGCTAATTTCAAAAACACTGACTTTAAGTTAGCTGAATTTTAGTTGATTTCTAGTTGACTTTAAAGTAACTAACTTTAAGTTAGTTGAAAAGTAATGCAGAGTCGGTCAAATGACTACTTCGTAGGACATCGCCATGTTAAAATAGTCAGTTAAATACATTAAAAGTAATCCAGACATCAACCACAACTAATTGCGAAAAAGTTAGTTTAAAATACATTTGAAGCTAACTGAGTTGCCGACAGGGTGGTACTGAGTTTTTTACTACCAACAAAGTGTGTGTTTTTTGTGTACACCACATGTGCGGACAACTTCTCTCCCCATATGTATTGGGCACAGACTTATGTATACTCTATACACTACAGAGGCAATAAAATACAACAAATACACATACGAGTAGTCATACAAACCGACATCATATCGAAAATCTTGTTTCCAAACAAAGATAATTTGTTGTGAATGAAATTGTTCAGCATGTTTTTTCTTCTTTATGAGATTTTCTTATTTTAATATAAAAAAAAAATACCATGTGCTTGCACTTTTAACAGCTAAATACATACATATTTGTATTTATACATTACTAGCTACCCTCATTGTAATGAAAAAAAAAATATAGCAGTTAAAAAATAGAAAAAAAATATTTTTTAGTTATTCCGACAATTAACCCTTCGATTGCTATATTGTTCACGGCACAATCCCAACTGCTCTATTTATTCAGCAGCTCTTCTTGATTGTGTACGAAGTTTTTAAATTGGAAGGAGCTCTTTACGTTCTGACGGTGTCATATTAGAGCACGATGTCTAAGAATTTCAAGGCGTTCTTCGTGTCTAACGATTGTTTCTGTAGCTCGTCTCTACCGTTGCGATGGTGTTTCTGTGTCTCGCAATGTTGCGGCACGTTGCCAAAAGGCTTCAAAGCTTGTTTCACTTTTAGATGGTGTTTAGGCACCTCTTGACATTGATGATCGCGATATTTCTCTTTCAAGGTGCCCGTTATGCTGTTCAAATGTTTCGGCAGATCTAAAGGTTGAAGCCCGAATCATTTCAGTTCTTTCGAAGTTTCATTTAGTCTTTGTGATTACAAAGACTCTGGTTTAGAATCAAAGATTCTATTGATGTATGAAATTTATTAGGAATTTATTGGGCATTGTTAAAACAAATCTAGTTTACCGACGCAGCTCCAAATAAAAAAAAAGTACGTAGGGTGATACAAAATTTAAATATGGGCAAATCCTGTGTGACGAACGTTACATTCGTACGCGTTTTCGGACTCAAATATACACATTTTTTGGTCTTTAAAAACCCATACTTTAAAATTTTGGATAGTGTTTAGTGGGATTTGAGTGCACTTTCAAATTGTAAAAAACATCATTTTTTAACATGTATTTGTTGCGAAATATTTGATTACAAAGTTTCGTGACGCACGTTAAAAAAAGTGGAAGTAACTTTGAAAGTTGAAGTGTGTTTTCCTAATTTTTAGCGAATTTTCCATAATAAAGCACACAAAAGCTATTACTTAAAAGAAAAATTAATATATTACATATTAATGATTTATAGAAAATGGTCTTATATGGGAGCTTTGACTTATTATAGATTGATTGTAACAAAATAAGGATCCATGATTTTTATTGAATTTTATTTGGATAGCAACATTTTTATGTCATTTATACCTGTTAAAGTGATTTTAGGAAGTGAACCTTATATTAGAGATATGGACAAATTATTGAACGATCCCCACAACAATATCTTTTAATATAGTACTTATTGCTAAATTTGTGTTGATACCTATATAAATCAGATAGTAGGTCGTTCGTATTCATGTACTAAATTTTATCGAAATATCTTTTAAATTGCGACCTGTATTTTGCGTACAACGGCCGGACATCATTAAATCGACTAAGGAAATCATTCTGAATTGATCGGCATACTCTAAGGTGGGAGTTATTTATAATATTTTTTTGGCGTTACAAACATCAGAACTAACACATACTACCCTCCCTCCTCTGTGATTTGTAACATGTCCATGGAATCCTTTTCTTATTTCTAATTTTATAAAAATGTTGTAACAACAAATATGCTATTCTATTTTTTGATGTCACCTTAGAGTTGTCCTTTTGTTTTTCATATTTTTATTTATTTTATTTATTCAATAGCTTTTTAAGTTCTTAGAGCCAATAAACAGTACAAAATATATGGCATACAATAAATTTTAAAGATAAATATTTTATAATATGATTAATTTGGAATTCAAAAGTAATCTGAAAAGAAAAGAATAATTACACTGTACAACACATAATTTCGGGACTCAATTCTGATAATTGTTTATGAAAGTAGCCCCAAAAAGAAGAACGTCTGCATTTATCTAATTTTGACCATTTATAATTGATGATGTAATTACCGATTCTTACTGTAATTTACATTTTTTATGATTTTCATAATGAACATTTTTCCATATTCGCAACAAGAGTTAAGAGACAGAATATAAAAAAGGATAAGATATAAGGTGAGGCTTTTTTGGTTGAGTTTGATCTCAATAATATTATTTACAAAAGATTTATGGGTGCATTAGAAGAAGTAGACCAATTATGGACCAATGTCTTCTAAATCCAGTATCCACTAATGTGGTTTCTACGTATTTGAGGCTTATTTTGGTTGAATTTCATCTGAATAACGTTATTTACAAGAGTTATATGGTTGCTTAGTATGCTCGGAAGTGGACTTAATTCGGGAGCAATTGCCAATTATTGACTGACAGCTACCAAATAGCTACCAGTAGCATAATTGCCGTATAACCGACATTAGTCTGATTTCTGGATTACAATTACTGATCTATATAAAAGTTGGTTCGATATCGATATTTATTAGACATTTTTGTGGGTTTATTTGGTTTTCGGAATTGCTATGACAAATTATGGGCCGATCTTCTTAAATTTTGGAACAGAGATTTTTATGCATATGAGGATATCACACGTCGATTTTCAACGTAATAACGGTATATTTAAGATACATATTAGTATTAGTGAATTTCGGAAGAGGTCCTTATATGGGGGATATAGTCAAATATGGACCGATATTCTCAAAATCCAGCAGTTTGATTTTGGCATTTATGTAAATGATCCGTGTAAAATTTTGTATCGGTACCGTTATTTATAAGAGATTTATTAGTATCAAAGTGATTTTCAGAAGAGGGCTTTATATGGGGGATACGGTTAAAAATGGAACGAAATTCACAAAATTTTGTTGGATGATTTTTGTATATATTTATGTAAAGTTTTGAGTCGGCTTTTTCGGATGTGGTCCTTGTATGGGAGCTATGACCAATTATGGGCCGACCACCATAAAATTTAGTACAACAATTAATTTACCTATAAGCATTATTTATGTCAAATTTTAGCCGTTTAACATTATTTATATCAGTTTTATACGTATTTAAGTGAACTTTGGAAGTGGACTTTATATGGAATCTATGGTCAAACATGAACCGCACTAAAAAAATTTCGTTTTGCGATTTCTTTTTGCAGGAAACTTATTTCTACTGAATTTTGTATTGATATTCCAATTTTATAGACATTTATGTATAATTAAGCAAAATTTAGGGAAGATTTTTGTATAGGGGCTATTAGAAATCATGGAACTATTCTTACTATTTTCCTCACACTTTCTTCTTATATCATAAAAACAACGTATACAAAATTGCATGGTATTATCTGTAATACATTTAAAAATAAAGCAAGAAAATTTTTTAAAAATATCGATTTTTTTATGGAGGTTGTCTTTCATTTTGATCCATAAATCTTGTTCTACTATACCGATTTTGCTGATTTTCAATACTAAACTGCTTAGGAGAACTATAAGCGGTTTATTGTAAACTTTGTTGATTTCGGTTGTGTCGACGTGAAGTGTTCTGCACAAACACACAGACGGACAAACAGACATGGCTCTATCGGCCAAGAATATATATACTTTGTTGGGTGTCAGATGAGTATTTCTCAGTGTTACACACGGAAAGACAAAGTTATATATACCCCCATTCACCAATTATGGTGGTGAAGGGTATAAAAAAAACACAAAAAAGAACACACAATTTGGGTATCCGAGACAGCAGTCACAATAAATTTTGTAACAAATTTATGTTTTATAAGTTTTCAAATACTATATTTTCAAAGTGTTTAATATAATGTGAAAATTTTGAAAATTATTTGTCTGAATAAGGAATTGTATAATTCCACAAATGGTATAGTATTTTTTTGAAAAGCAGATTTTTCTGCCAGAAGTTATATTATTGTTACACACTTTTGGAAGAGTCGTAATATTCTAGTTGAAATATTGTAGTGCAGTCGATTGATTGATTATACTTCTTCTTTTATTAATATAATTTAATATCATTAATTTGAAGTAAGGTACATACTATGATTTAAACGATTTCGAAATACTTAGTCCGTTTTCACAGTCTTCAGTTCTGACTCGTCAAGGCATGTATTTTAGGGTGAGAAAGGAAAGAGAATAAAAGGGGTACAAACTTGAAGGTATTAGTCAATTTTGTTATTTCCTTTTGTTTATTCTTTCATGCAGGTTAATTTGCATGAAAAATTACGAAAATTGAATTGACGTGTGAATGAAATGGCAAGTTCAAAAGAGAATTGAACAAAAACTGGCCAGCTAAAACTGGCTTTCGCTACTTCGTGTCATTGTGTTCCACGATAGCGTTAAATATTTTCCTTCTATTTATCGATTATGAGATAGATCGAAAATAAAATAATTTTGTTTGATTTTATGATTTTAAAAAGTATTTTTCTATTAAATTAAATTTTGATTTCTTCGACCTTTTTTTGATAAAATAAAAAGTTTTTTCGAGCTCGAGGCCTTTTATTGTATTTTTCTATTTTTATATCATTTCAAATACTAATTGCAGCCTGTTTAAATTTCTAAAAATAACTCGATATAATTAATAATTAGAAGATAGTTTAGTATAGATTACTGAAAAGAAATATTTAATGACATTTGTATGCGACTGTTGTAAATTAAATTCTCAGCTGAAATTTGTATTGCTTTTCATTATTCATAATTATTAAGTAATTATTTATGTTTTACTACAGAACTTTTGCAACGATGAGCATATGCAGATACTATAATCAAATTGGTTTTTGGAAATATTTGCTAATGCTTATATGATTAAGTTTTTGCACTATCCGTTTTGTCCAGATGATGCACAGTGTTACATTGGTCATTAATATTAAAGATAATCTGTTTTTTTTAATTTACATGCCTGTTACATGGTCATGAAATGACCAAATGGTTTAACATTAAAAAAATTGTAAACATTTGGCATTGAAAAAATTATGAAATTTATAAATTATATATGAATTGCATGTGTTACAGTAAGTTAATTATTTTACACAGCGATGATTGTTTTTTCACTTTGTCATCATTTATTTTCTGATTATTTATTATTTCTGCTTATCATAAATTCGAGTTATTCTTAAATGATTATTCATGCATTTGAAGGCAAAAATATAAAAATAAATACGAAAGAATTGCATTTTTGTATTGAAGGTCATAATTATGAAGTTTAGAAATATATAAAATTAATTAGTTAAATATAATTGGCCAAATATTTGTATTAGTATTAATTGAATTTTCATTCAACATGCATATGCATTAAATTTTGAACAATTAAAAACTTGCAAAGTGTTTAACAGTAATTAAATATTTAATGCCTGCAAAATCATTTATTTTAATTGGCTATAAATCCATCAAACACAATATTTATTTTTTTGCTTATTTTTATCTATGTACTGTAATTGTTTCTTCCTTAATGGGCGTTCCCCTGAAGATTTGTATTCAATGTGAAATTTTAAATTATAAAAAAATGTAAGTACACATAACATGTTTATAATCTGCCATTAAAAAAAATACAAGTGCTGCCGTATGTACATCGTAGTTGTACGTTGATAGAGTGTGCTAATAAGGCTTAGCCAGAGGTTACTCTTTGATATACCCAATTTTAGATTAGAATATGTTCTTTGAAAGTGTGTATCCCTTGCTCCATATTAGTGAAATCATGCAGTCAAATAGCAAAAACATTTTTTATACCCTACAGCACTATAGTGGGGAGGGTATATTGGATTTGTGCTGATGTAACGCCCAGAAATATTGGTCCAATACCCACCTTAAAGTATACCGATCGATTCAGAATCACTTCCTGGGTCGATTTAACGATGTCCGGCTGGCTAGTTGGCTGTCCATGTAAATCTTGTGCGCAGAGTACAGGTCTCAATTTTGAAGATATTTCGATAAAATTTGGTACGTGAAATTTTTTTGGCCCAAGGACGGATGGGATTGAAACTGGTGGAAATCGGTCCAATTTTTCACCTGGCCCCCCAAAAATGTCCTCCCGAAATTGGGGTTTACCGATCATAATTGTTTGAATTATGAAAGTATGCAAACAAATTTCACCACAAGTGAGTGGTAAATGAAGCCAAATCAGATCTATAAATTTTGTGCAGATCGGTTCATAATTTATCATAGCTCCCATATAAGGCCCCTCCCGAAAATCACTTTAAAGAGAATAACTCCCTCAACAATGTTGGTATCTAAATAATATTGAACGCAAATATATTTCCTATATATAAAAATAATATGGTACAATTTTATAATGACCGGTCCATAATTAGTCATAGCTCCCATATAAGGTCCACTTTCGAAAATCACTTTAACGACCATAAATGTCTTAAAAATGTTGATATCCAAATAAAATCCAACACAACATATACAGAAATGATGACACCTAATTTTGTAATGGTCGGTCCATAGTTAGTCGAAACTCCCATATAAGAACCTCTCCGTAATTCACTTTAACCTTCATAAATCTTTTAAAAGTATTTATATCGAGATAGTGTTTAACACATATAATACTTATATTACATATATTGAATTTGGTTAAAATCGGTTCATTATTTCACAAATGACCCCCACAAATAGGGGATTACCGGCCAGAAATGTTTGATTTATGACCGTCTTCAAAGAAATTTCCCCACATGAAGTCTAGGTTAAGTTAGAAGGCCGGTGTGAGTTTGTCCCTACACCATCCCCCAGAGACCAGTACGGTCCATTGTGATGCCTTGCAGAAATGATTGGAGACACTTAGTATGTTCCAAGAGCGAAACGCCTAAGCCTTCACAAAGCCCCTTCCCCTGTTGCGCAGCCAGGCCATATTCATTACAAATCCTTTGAGATCCCCGAGCCTACAACTCGAGATATCCCCTAATTCGCTTATGAATCTACTGCCTAGCCACCTCAACCTGCTAACTTGCAGCCTGGGACAATGGCACAGAATGTGCTCGATCGTCTCCAGTTCCTCCGGGTCCTCGCATAACCCGCACATGTCTGACAAATCAGATCCCATTATCCTTGCCATTCTACCTATCATACAATGGCCCGTGATAACGCCCAGCAACGATTCCGAGTCGGACTTCCTAAGCACCGACCATATCGTTCTTGACACTCGGCAGTCCGTTCGGTTTCCCCAGGCCCTATTTGTCTCGCCCAGATTTTCCCATAATAGGAACCTATTGGAGGCCTGACCGCCGCCTGTAAATCAGGATCCTCCGAATCTGAGCCGAGTCTCGCCAATTCATCAGCCACTTAATTTCCCCTAATATTGCAATGACCCGGTACCCAGCAGAGTCTCAGCACATGAAGCCTAAGCACGTCTACAAATTTTACGAAGATCGGTACATAATTGATCATAGCTTCCATATCAGGCTCACTTTCGAAAGTCACTTTAATGACCATAAATCTCTTAAAAATATTGGTATCCAAATAAATTTCAATTTAAATTTTTTGATGAACGGTCCATAATAGGTCATAGCCTCCATATAGAGCATTTCTGAAAAATTGTTTTTGCACATATAATTGTTAATGTAATAATAATTCACTTGTATCAAGTGGTGGCCATGAGTGAAGTCATCGTTAATTAATAAAAAACAATTACTTATTCTTCTTAATTCTTTTATTCGTAAACAAACAAAAAACAAAAAACAAATGTTAATGTTAATGTTAATGTTAATGTTAATGTTAATGTTAATGTTAATGTTAATGTTAATGTTAATGTTAATGTTAATGTTAATGTTAATGTTAATGTTAATGTTAATGTTAATGTTAATGTTAATGTTAATGTTAATGTTAATGTTAATGTTAATGTTAATGTTAATGTTAATGTTAATGTTAATGTTAATGTTAATGTTAATGTTAATGTTAATGTTAATGTTAATGTTAATGTTAATGTTAATGTTAATGTTAATGTTAATGTTAATGTTAATGTTAATGTTAATGTTAATGTTAATGTTAATGTTAATGTTAATGTTAATGTTAATGTTAATGTTAATGTTAATGTTAATGTTAATGTTAATGTTAATGTTAATGTTAATGTTAATGTTAATGTTAATGTTAATGTTAATGTTAATGTTAATGTTAATGTTAATGTTAATGTTAATGTTAATGTTAATGTTAATGTTAATGTTAATGTTAATGTTAATGTTAATGTTAATGTTAATGTTAATGTTAATGTTAATGTTAATGTTAATGTTAATGTTAATGTTAATGTTAATGTTAATGTTAATGTTAATGTTAATGTTAATGTTAATGTTAATGTTAATGTTAATGTTAATGTTAATGTTAATGTTAATGTTAATGTTAATGTTAATGTTAATGTTAATGTTAATGTTAATGTTAATGTTAATGTTAATGTTAATGTTAATGTTAATGTTAATGTTAATGTTAATGTTAATGTTAATGTTAATGTTAATGTTAATGTTAATGTTAATGTTAATGTTAATGTTAATGTTAATGTTAATGTTAATGTTAATGTTAATGTTAATGTTAATGTTAATGTTAATGTTAATGTTAATGTTAATGTTAATGTTAATGTTAATGTTAATGTTAATGTTAATGTTAATGTTAATGTTAATGTTAATGTTAATGTTAATGTTAATGTTAATGTTAATGTTAATGTTAATGTTAATGTTAATGTTAATGTTAATGTTAATGTTAATGTTAATGTTAATGTTAATGTTAATGTTAATGTTAATGTTAATGTTAATGTTAATGTTAATGTTAATGTTAATGTTAATGTTAATGTTAATGTTAATGTTAATGTTAATGTTAATGTTAATGTTAATGTTAATGTTAATGTTAATGTTAATGTTAATGTTAATGTTAATGTTAATGTTAATGTTAATGTTAATGTTAATGTTAATGTTAATGTTAATGTTAATGTTAATGTTAATGTTAATGTTAATGTTAATGTTAATGTTAATGTTAATGTTAATGTTAATGTTAATGTTAATGTTAATGTTAATGTTAATGTTAATGTTAATGTTAATGTTAATGTTAATGTTAATGTTAATGTTAATGTTAATGTTAATGTTAATGTTAATGTTAATGTTAATGTTAATGTTAATGTTAATGTTAATGTTAATGTTAATGTTAATGTTAATGTTAATGTTAATGTTAATGTTAATGTTAATGTTAATGTTAATGTTAATGTTAATGTTAATGTTAATGTTAATGTTAATGTTAATGTTAATGTTAATGTTAATGTTAATGTTAATGTTAATGTTAATGTTAATGTTAATGTTAATGTTAATGTTAATGTTAATGTTAATGTTAATGTTAATGTTAATGTTAATGTTAATGTTAATGTTAATGTTAATGTTAATGTTAATGTTAATGTTAATGTTAATGTTAATGTTAATGTTAATGTTAATGTTAATGTTAATGTTAATGTTAATGTTAATGTTAATGTTAATGTTAATGTTAATGTTAATGTTAATGTTAATGTTAATGTTAATGTTAATGTTAATGTTAATGTTAATGTTAATGTTAATGTTAATGTTAATGTTAATGTTAATGTTAATGTTAATGTTAATGTTAATGTTAATGTTAATGTTAATGTTAATGTTAATGTTAATGTTAATGTTAATGTTAATTTTTTTTTTTTTTTTTTTTTTTTTTTTAAACGAGGAAAAAATCATCGAAAGACTCTGGCCCCCTGATGCCAGGAGTGCGAGACTTTAACACGCTAAAATAACCTCGAGACTCTAGTCCATATTCCCTGCGGAACCACCGCAAAAGTATTTCCTCGCAGGGGGGGTTTAGGCAAACACCTCTTCTAATACTACATTCTTCTTCGAATCTGCTCCTGCCTTCGTAATTCTAAGAGAACCAACTTTATGAACTCACATACATGCTCCCAGTTTTCCAAAGAGATCAGCATGAGCTGAACTATGTTATCAGGATTCACTCTACTCCCCATTAGCTGTTCAAGATTTGACCTGTAAGAACTAAATCGGGGACAATCAAAGAACACATGTGCGGGATCCTCCACTCTTTCAACACAGTTCGGACAAAACGGAGATGTGTCAAGTCCAAACCGATATAAGTACGATCTGAAACAACCGTGTCCACTTAGAAATTGAGTAAGGTAGAAATTTATGTATCCATGCTCCCTACTGCACCACACATCGACATCGGGGATCAGTGTGTACGTCCACCTACCCTTTGTTGCTGTCGCCCACCTGGCCTGCCATTCCGCCATGCTCTCCCTTCGGACATTTCTGACAGGGCTGTCATTCTCTGGTATGCCTCTTAATTCGTACTCACATTTTGCCTCCCTTGCCAGGATATCAATTGGTATCATGGCTGCTATGACAAAAGCTGCTTCATCAGATACTGTTCTATATGCACAGCATACCCGAAGTGCCATTAGCCTATAAACAGAGTTAATCCTTCTAGCATAGGTTTTGAGCCTGGTGGACTCGGCCCATATCGGAGCTCCATAAAGAATGGTGCTTTTTACGACTCCCGCGAGGACTTTCCTTCTTAGGTACTTAGGACCTCTTGTGTTAGGCATTATACGGTGTAATGCAGCACATGTTTTACCAGCCTTAGCTTTTACATAATTAAAATGGTATTTAAACGATAAACGGTTGTCTATCATGACACCCAGATACTTAAGGCTATCTTTGGTCCTTATTTCGCAGTTCCCAACTTTGAGGTTAGTATATTCTACCACCCTACGACTTGTTATCAATACAGCCTCCGTTTTATGTTCAGCCAACAAAAGACCCATTGAGTTGAGCCATGATTTGACCATATAAATACTACTTTCTGCAACTGTCCTAGCTTCATCAATAGTCTTCCCGACGATCGTTAGCGCTATATCATCTGCAAAGCCTGTGATTTTCACCCTTTCCGGCAGATGAAGTCTTAAAACACCATCGTACATAACGTTCCATAAGAGGGGTCCAAGCACGGATCCTTGGGGAACTCCACCTGTTACGTCGTATTCCTTCGTTCCCTCATCGGTACCATAGACTAGAACTCTCTTTCGGAAGTAGTCTTCAATAATGGCCACTAGATATGCTGGGGTATTTAGCCGTCTTAGAGAATTCACAATATTTTCCCAGTTAGCTGTATTGAAGGCATTCTTAACATCCAAGGTTACAACGATACAGTATTCCTTGGCGCCATTCCTCCAACATTTGCCTTTGATTGCCTCTTTTGCAATGTCTACTACCACCTTGATTGCATCTATCGTCGATCTACGTTTTCTAAAACCAAATTGAGTATCTGATAGCCCTTCTACTAATTCAATATGCTCCTCCAATCTATGACAAATAATGCTTTCCAGCAACTTTCCGCAAGAATCGATCATACATAGCGGTCTATATGAAGACGGTTCTTCTAATGGTTTCCCATCCTTGGGTAATAATACTAATCTTTGTCTCTTCCAGATTGGTGGGAAAGATCCTTGCCGCAAGCAACTGTTGATTAGCTGTAGTACCTTGTCGGCACTGCATTTTACAACCTCTTTTAAAACCGGGTTGGGAATACCATCAAGTCCAGGCGCTTTCCTGTCCTGAAATCTTGACACAGCCATTTGTACTTCAGATAAGGTAACTACTGGGAAGCTAAAGCTATCTCGCGGATTACAGGATGCCCATGTCGTTGCCTCTCTTTGTGGAAAGAGGTGGGCTACTATATGACTGAGGATTCTATCTTCTGTAGGTGATGCTGTACTTAGAAATTTCAGTTTCTTCATTACGAGCTTGTATGCTAATCCAAATGGGTTGTTATCAACGTCTTCACAGATGTTTAAGAAACTTGTTCTTTTGCTTCTTCGAATTGCAGATTTAAGTGCCTTTTTCTTTATTCTAAGGGTCTGGTGATGTATATCATTGTCCGGTCTGCCGCGTGTCCTTGTATAGGCTCTCCTGGCTCGAACACATTCTTTGCGTAGCTCAGCGATTTCGTTATTCCACCAATATACGGGAGTTTTATTAATTCCACTTTTCCTCTTCTTCATAGCTGCATTACACGACCGTGTTGTGTAGTAAATTAGCTGTTCCGCCATATTTTCTGGAGAACCGTTCAATTCCATGTTTTCCATACACAAATGGAATACTTCCTTGTCAAACGTGTTGCTCTTCCAACCAGGATGTTCTTGTCTGGATGCTGTCGTAGTTGTTGGTATAGGGTCAGCAATGTTCATAATTATAGCACTATGGTCGCTGTGGGTATAAATATCACAAATTTGCCAACTAATTCGATTGCAGATAATAGAACTAGCAAAGGCGATATCGATTATTGAGCCTCCTCCATTTCGGCTGAACGTTAGCTCGTTACCAGAGTTCATCAACACTACATCAAGTACCGCGAGCGATTCTAGTAGTATCCTGCCCCTTTCGTTGGTTCTTGGGCAGCCCCATTCCGTGGCCCACGCATTAAAGTCACCGGCTATAATTACCATATCTTTCCCTATAGCATCACTTGTTAAAATATCTATGATTCTCTTGTATTTTATTAATATCGTACCTCGGGGGGATGTAACAACTATATATGGATACTCCGGAAATCGTAGCTCGAACAAAGCCACATTCACTCGTCATTGTGTTTTGTAACATTCTCCTGTCCACAGACCAAATTGCAGACGTTCCTGAGGCATCATATGCCCAACTTGGTAATTTAACTTTTCCATAGGGTTCGCTGAGGATAGCTACATCCACATCCAACTCTCGTACACTTTGTTTTAGTAGCTCCTGAGCAGCTTCACAGTGGTTAAGATTTAGCTGAAGTAATCTGGTCATTGTGTTTTTAGTTGTAGTACCGCTTTCCTGTATTGGGGACATACAGCTGAACCAGTAACGTGTCCAGTATTAGATGTATTGTCTTTACATAAAAGACAAACTGGATCCTTTGTACAAGATTTAATCTTGTGACCTCCTTCCCCACAGCGGAAGCAATTACCAGAGTAGTTATTGGGGATTTTACATTTTACTGTCGTGTGTCCGAAGTCAAGGCACTTGTAGCATCTTTTTGGTGTTAATTTTTCGCGAATTCGGCATACCACCCATCCAATACGTATTTTTCCAGTTCGAAGTAATATGTTGGCTACTGCAGAACTCAAGGCAATAGTGGCGATTTGGGTACCTCTATATGCTTTCCTCATTGACTTTATTGCAGAAGGTTGCAACATATTGAATTCTTCTGATTCACCAATTAGAGGCTCAAAAACCTCCTCTTTCGTGGTTACTTCATCAATGTCTCTTATTTCCAATATTACTTCAGGTGTAAGAGCTCGTACATCTGCTACAGAGCCGATAGCTCCTATAATTGCTTCCCTGAATTTGTTCGTGTTCTCATGAGCAGATTTGTTAATGTTAATGTTAATGTTAATGTATATGTTAATGTTAATGTTAATGTTAATGTTAATGTTAATGTTAATGTTAATGTTAATGTTAATGTTAATGTTAATGTTAATGTTAATGTTAATGTTAATGTTAATGTTAATGTTAATGTTAATGTTAATGTTAATGTTAATGTTAATGTTAATGTTAATGTTAATGTTAATGTTAATGTTAATGTTAATGTTAATGTTAATGTTAATGTTAATGTTAATGTTAATGTTAATGTTAATGTTAATGTTAATGTTAATGTTAATGTTAATGTTAATGTTAATGTTAATGTTAATGTTAATGTTAATGTTAATGTTAATGTTAATGTTAATGTTAATGTTAATGTTAATGTTAATGTTAATGTTAATGTTAATGTTAATGTTAATGTTAATGTTAATGTTAATGTTAATGTTAATGTTAATGTTAATGTTAATGTTAATGTTAATGTTAATGTTAATGTTAATGTTAATGTTAATGTTAATGTTAATGTTAATGTTAATGTTAATGTTAATGTTAATGTTAATGTTAATGTTAATGTTAATGTTAATGTTAATGTTAATGTTAATGTTAATGTTAATGTTAATGTTAATGTTAATGTTAATGTTAATGTTAATGTTAATGTTAATGTTAATGTTAATGTTAATGTTAATGTTAATGTTAATGTTAATGTTAATGTTAATGTTAATGTTAATGTTAATGTTAATGTTAATGTTAATGTTAATGTTAATGTTAATGTTAATGTTAATGTTAATGTTAATGTTAATGTTAATGTTAATGTTAATGTTAATGTTAATGTTAATGTTAATGTTAATGTTAATGTTAATGTTAATGTTAATGTTAATGTTAATGTTAATGTTAATGTTAATGTTAATGTTAATGTTAATGTTAATGTTAATGTTAATGTTAATGTTAATGTTAATGTTAATGTTAATGTTAATGTTAATGTTAATGTTAATGTTAATGTTAATGTTAATGTTAATGTTAATGTTAATGTTAATGTTAATGTTAATGTTAATGTTAATGTTAATGTTAATGTTAATGTTAATGTTAATGTTAATGTTAATGTTAATGTTAATGTTAATGTTAATGTTAATGTTAATGTTAATGTTAATGTTAATGTTAATGTTAATGTTAATGTTAATGTTAATGTTAATGTTAATGTTAATGTTAATGTTAATGTTAATGTTAATGTTAATGTTAATGTTAATGTTAATGTTAATGTTAATGTTAATGTTAATGTTAATGTTAATGTTAATGTTAATGTTAATGTTAATGTTAATGTTAATGTTAATGTTAATGTTAATGTTAATGTTAATGTTAATGTTAATGTTAATGTTAATGTTAATGTTAATGTTAATGTTAATGTTAATGTTAATGTTAATGTTAATGTTAATGTTAATGTTAATGTTAATGTTAATGTTAATGTTAATGTTAATGTTAATGTTAATGTTAATGTTAATGTTAATGTTAATGTTAATGTTAATGTTAATGTTAATGTTAATGTTAATGTTAATGTTAATGTTAATGTTAATGTTAATGTTAATGTTAATGTTAATGTTAATGTTAATGTTAATGTTAATGTTAATGTTAATGTTAATGTTAATGTTAATGTTAATGTTAATGTTAATGTTAATGTTAATGTTAATGTTAATGTTAATGTTAATGTTAATGTTAATGTTAATGTTAATGTTAATGTTAATGTTAATGTTAATGTTAATGTTAATGTTAATGTTAATGTTAATGTTAATGTTAATGTTAATGTTAATGTTAATGTTAATGTTAATGTTAATGTTAATGTTAATGTTAATGTTAATGTTAATGTTAATGTTAATGTTAATGTTAATGTTAATGTTAATGTTAATGTTAATGTTAATGTTAATGTTAATGTTAATGTTAATGTTAATGTTAATGTTAATGTTAATGTTAATGTTAATGTTAATGTTAATGTTAATGTTAATGTTAATGTTAATGTTAATGTTAATGTTAATGTTAATGTTAATGTTAATGTTAATGTTAATGTTAATGTTAATGTTAATGTTAATGTTAATGTTAATGTTAATGTTAATGTTAATGTTAATGTTAATGTTAATGTTAATGTTAATGTTAATGTTAATGTTAATGTTAATGTTAATGTTAATGTTAATGTTAATGTTAATGTTAATGTTAATGTTAATGTTAATGTTAATGTTAATGTTAATGTTAATGTTAATGTTAATGTTAATGTTAATGTTAATGTTAATGTTAATGTTAATGTTAATGTTAATGTTAATGTTAATGTTAATGTTAATAATGTTATTTCGAAAAAATATTTCAATAATATAGATTTAAAAACTTTTACAAATACAAGAAAGTTAAGTTCAAAAATGGTTTATAAAGGATTTACAGCAATAAATTTTAACATATTTAAATCTCCCAACTTTCCCTATAGAAAACTGTTTCGTCCACACACTTTTTCCATAGAAAACTGTCTTGTCCAGACACAAGTCTCAAATATTGGAATATAATATATGTATGTGTATTTTGGTGCGTCTTTTAAAAAAATTGCTTCTGGACTGTTTCCAAATAAAACTTCTAGTAATAATTCCATTTACATACAATCTCTTTAAGATAAACTATTTTAATTAAAATATTATTAAAAACAATGATTGAATGTTTATAAACTAAATTTAGGTCTACACTACGACAATAATTATCTAAATATATTAAACTCTATTTCGGCATTTTGCCAATTTTATAGTTTGTCACCGTCTTTATGGGAATTTTTTATGTGTGCGTTTTTTTATAATTGAAAAAGTCATGTTGTTTTTGTACGAAACGTGGGAAATTTGAATTGTGGATATTTGTTTTTTTTTTATTCAAATGGAATCATAAAATGCAAATGAAAATATTTCGCACAATTGAAGCAGACTGGCTACAGATTTGTGCCCCTATTGCGGTTCACAACTTTTTTAATAATTTGGTCGTCTTTCATAAATCGGTATTGCCATTCACAACTTAAATGTAGTTGACTTTTTGGTTGTGCTGCTGATTTTTTGGTTGTGTTTAATAGTATTGCGGTTCACCATTTTGGATGAGTTTGGTTGACAAAAACGATAAATATACACAACTGCTTATTAGCAGTTGAGTCTTTGTCGGTTATAGATTTAAATAAAATTTTTAATACATTTCCTTTAAAAAAATAATACAAAAAGATAAAAAAATTTAAAAATCGTAAGTATAGGTGTTTTTTGATCTTAATATAATTAATTAAATGATTAATACACATACGCAGGACAGTCAAAATAACAACCAAAGCCCAATTTGAGCGACTTGTGCAGCTGATGGAAAAAAATCCAGAACTTGCTAAAGGAAAGCAAAAATTTGAGATGACTAAAACTCAGTGTAAGGAAGCGTGGGAAGGATTTACAATAGAATTGAATAGCTTGGGCCCACCTACAAGAACATCCTTTGTTTACGCGCATAGTGTAAATGTCCCCCAATTATTGTTCATAGGATTGCTAATTGTTTCGTTAAGTTAAATTGTTGTTATTTTGTGTTGATGCTGTATGTATACTGATATTATTGTTATTGTTTGTAAAACCCCCAACAAGTACGGTACGTGTACGAAGAAAAGAAAATCTGAAAATAAACCCATGAAATATATTTAAATTTAATTAACCCCGTCTTTTTATTTTCGAGGAAATATTTCAAGAAAAACATTTTGGTCCTTTCGAACCGGATTTAAACCCCCGAGTCCCCTTGAAATATTTTCAAGAAAATATTTTTTATTTTCAGAATCCCCAGTGTTTCATTTTCTTCATCAATCCCCAAACATCGTTTTGCGATCATCCTCATCATTTTAATAACAACCCCCATTTTCCATTAACACTTTAATCAGAAGGTAAGTTGTGTGTTTTTTTTAATTTTGTTAAAAGTGAAAAAGTTAAAAGTGATAATATAAAAAACAAGAGAACCAACAAGTGCGCGAATCAATTTGCCGTCGGCAAAACACCACAGTGAATTTGTGTTTAAATTTTTGCTCCACAAATTTTTTACCCCTTCATTCGCGTGTGTTTTTACTTATAATTAATTATTAATTTGTTAAATAATAAATAATTAATTGTTTAAATAATAAAAAAAATTAATTTTTTAAATAATTGATTTTTTTAAAAAGTGAGTGTTGAACCACAGAACCCCCGTTTATAAGTATTGACACTTAATCGCTGGTCTATAGATAATAAATAAAATAACCCTGCAAATAAGTAAGTGCAATCTATTGTACTTATTATTAAAAGCACAACCGTGAATATTTACTGTGTCTTTGTTGGTTTTCTTTTGTTTTTCATTATATGGTCACACACACACAACGTACACTAGTGCTGCACATTTTTATTCGTGCGAAAACCCGGTTACTATTTAATTAATTGTGAAAAGTGAATTTTTTACTTTTTAATTAATTTTTTTGCCCTAAAAATTTAAGTAATTAATTAAATAAATTTTTTAATCGCTATAAACGAATAATTTATTAGTGAATATATAATATTCGATTTACCCATAGTGGGTACCCGTTAATATTTTGCAGCAGCACAAGTGTTTTTAAAAGATTTTTTCTGTTTTTTAATTTAACGAAGTTCCTTTTACACTTACGGAATTCCTTATTAAGTGAAACTTAACCCGATTTTATTTCCTAATATCACAAATTTAACCCGATTTTATATATATATACACATATATATTGTACGTGATATTTACTCATTGTATTGAACAAGGAATCCGAGTGTCAAAAATTCGCTTTGTTGAATATATATTTTTATTATACCCAGTATATATATAATTTTATTCTATAAATTTATTTTATACATTTTATTTCGCCTGAAAGAATTTGTTACTCTTTTTTTTAAATTGGATAGATTTATCTATTTTTACCCGCAGTTTCGTTATCGTTTCTTCTCTGTTAGAAAAAGCAAATTTTAATCTGATTTTTTCCTCACGTTGGACTTAAATTTTTACTCGCGTTTTGTAAATAATTTTTATGAAAATTTCTCCATATCGATTGAGATCAAGAATGGATTTGACTACTTTAATCCGCAATGCCGACCGTATGGCAGACTTTGAGGCATATATTGCCAGTATACCCGTGGTGGAACACCAACTCGGTGCTTTAAGTAGTCATGAGGAAGAGCTCAAACGGTTATGGGAAGCTGTTCGGTTATCTTATGACTCCTTGTTAATTGAGGCCGAAAAGTTGAAAGATCCCCAGATTATCGAACTGAAAGCCAAGTACTTTCAGTCTTACGGCACATACACCCGGGGGATATCTCTTATAACAGGTCACCTAGAACGACTTAAATTATCGACACAGGGCGAAAGGTCCATTGCGCAGTCTGCGCCAATGATTAATTTACCTCCGTGCGACACCCCAATATTCTATGGTGACTATAAGAGTTGGCCCTCATTTCGAGATATGTTCTCAGCTTTGTATGGTAATAACCCCCGTTTAACCCCAGTACAAAAATTGTACTACCTGTTGCAGAAAACTGCAAAGGATGCACATGATACCATACAAACTGTGCCACTTACCAACGATGGCTATGAAATCGCATGGAAAAGGTTGGTTGACACATATGAGAACAAAGATGCCCTCATAAACGAACAGCTTCGAGCCCTACTGAATATTAAACCGCTTTCACAAGAATCAGGATCGACTATTAAAAATTTGCAAAGAACGATAAACGATTGCATTACAAATTTGTCATTACTTGAAGTAACCCCTGAAATATTTTACCACGTAGTGCTGGTGTATATTTGTGCTACAAAGTTACCTGAAAACACACTGAGTCTCTGGGAACAGTCCAAAAGACTTTCTAAAAATTCCCCTAAATGGGATGATATGGACGCTTTTCTAACAGCGCATTTTAAAACACTCGAGTCAATTTCTGACATAAGGCAGTCCCATTCAAACCCCGTTCAAAACTCGAACAAAAACTCCACAACTGCTAGTTCCCGAAATACCCCTAATTTTAATGCTGCTAAAAAATCGTCACATGAAAATAGACAGATTCAAAGTTTTGCGACCCAAACTGGGCAAACACCAAATGTTTGTCGTTGTTTCCTTTGTCAAGGTTCTCACCCCATTAGACTATGCCCCAGTTTTTTGAGTAAAAATGTTGATGAAAGAATGTCAATAGTGAAACGACTAAAGTGTTGTTCGAACTGTTTGGCAACCTCCCACGAGTACAAGAATTGTAAAAGTATTCATGTGTGTTCACTTTGTAAACAAAAGCACCACTCCCTGCTTCATAGAGATGTAAAGTCACATATGTCTGCCAGTAATTCACCCCAGCTCCCTATAGCCAATGGTACGACTATGTCTTCATCTCAACCCCCCGTTCATTTGAACCCCAATCCAGCTAGCAGTCCTTCTCAACCCCCGATTAATTTTGCCCCATCAACTTCTACCGCGGTTCATAATCTGCAAACTTATTCCGCACAGCTCAAGTCGAACCCCAATACAGCAGTCCTTTTGGGCTCAGCAGTTTGTATAGTGCACATAAACGACATTAGATGTGCCGCTCGAGCCTTAGTTGACCCTGGTTCGCAAGGTACCTTTATTTCAAGGAGGTTACAAAGGAAGCTTGCTATTCCCACATTTTCCGTACCTTCGACAAGTGTCACTGGAATGATGGATTGCTTAGCTGGCAAAACCTCTACAATGTGCACTATCACGGTTGGTTCGCCGATCGACCCCGGTTTCAAAATTAAAATTAGTGCATACGTTGTTGAGAAAATTACCGGTCGGTTGCCCTCGTCTAATATCTCTGATATTGTAACCTCTACTTTCCCCGACATTACCCTGACCGACGTCATGTGTACCCGTATGGATATACTTTTTGGAGGAAATGTTTATCCTAAAATTTTAACTACGGATGTCAGAATACATCCAAATGGCAACCTGATCGCCCAGAGAACCGTGTTCGGGTGGATAGTTACTGGTGAAGTTATTCAGCCCCGACCCTTACACTCTATATCATCGTTTTGTACCCATCTCGAGTTGAACACTCAACTATCGCGTTTTTGGGAACTTGAGGAAGTTCCACAAGCGACCCAGTTATCTGAAGACGATAAATATTGTGAGGAACTTTACCGTACCACCACTTTTAGAAACCCCGATGGCCGTTACGTTGTCTCTCTCCCATTTCGCCGAGAATTTTTAAATGAATTGGTATTAGGAGATTCTCGTAAAAACGCCTTTTCCCAGTTTGTGCGAAATGAAGCGCGTTTGTTGAAAAACCCCGAATTAAAATCCCAATACGACAATGTAGTTCGTGAATATATTGAAATGGGACATGCAAAAGCCGTCAAAACCCCAGTTTCCACTGCGAATAATTATTATTTACCCCATCACGCAGTGTTTAAACCCGATAGCATTACCACGAAACTCAGAGTCGTATTTAATGCTTCAAACCCTTCCTCCAATGGCGTGAGCCTTAATAATGCTCTATACCCTGGTCCTGTTTTACAGACGGATCTTACTATTTTATTGCTGCGTTGGCGATTTTTCCGTTACGTTTTTAATGCAGACATTGAGAAAATGTATCGCCAGATACTTGTCCATCCCAATCAAACCCAATATCAAAAAATATTGTTTCGTGATGATCCTGTAGCTGAAGTTAAGGACTATGAGCTTAGTACGGTCACGTTTGGAGTAAACTGTGCACCGTACTTAGCGATTCGTACTCTATTACAATTGGCTGATGATTGTAAACCCCAGAGTCCTGCGGCATCCGAAATTTTGAAAACCCAAATGTACGTTGATGACGTGCTTGCTGGCTCTCATGAGCTAGAAGACGCTTTCAAGAGACGTAATGAACTAACCCATGTTCTTGGCTCAGCTGGTTTCGTTTTGCGAAAATGGACGGCCAATCATTTACGACTCTTGGAAGATTTACCCCGTGAGAATCTGCTTGATGCAGACTTCTTAAAATTTTCGGATGCCAGTACTACTAAACCCCTAGGCTTGCGATGGGATGCGACTAAAGATTGTTTCTTTTTCAAAATTGCATCGCAGCCACGCCAGGATATTGTCACGAAACGTGGTGTCCTGTCAGAAATAGCGAAGTTGTTTGATCCAGCCGGGTGGTTTTCACCGAAAATCATTGTGGCTAAGATCATAATGCAACAAATTTGGAAAGACAAGACAGAATGGGATGAAGTTTTGAACCCCCTAACCCTATCTCAATGGAGCGCATTTTTAAACGACTACCCTAATGTCGAGAAAATTAACATTCCAAGATGGGTTGATTTTCTCCCCGAAAATGAAATGGAACTTCATGCGTTTTGCGATGCCTCTGAAAAGGCGTACGGCGCTGCTCTATACATTCGAAATGTATCGTCCTCATCGATCACGACGCATTTGCTTGCGTCAAAAACAAAGGTAGCTCCCGTGAAAACTGAAACATTACCCCGATTAGAATTGTGTGAAGCGGTTTTGATGGCAAAAATGGTAGAATCATTATGTTCCGAATTGAATCTACACAGGAGAAAGGTTTATATATGGACTGATTCTACTATAGTGTTATCCTGGCTTAAAAAACCCCTGTGCCATTGGCCAACCTTTGTTAAAAACAGAGTAGCGTTGATTGTGAATAAAGTTGGTAATGAAAATTGGTCACATGTGGATTCCAAGGACAACCCCGCCGATTTGGCAAGTCGTGGAATTCTTGCTAGAGATTTAATAAATAATTCTCTTTGGTGGCATGGCCCTGTATGGTTAAGACAACCTCGTGAGTACTGGCCGCGCCACCCCCCTATCGACCACCAACACCTTGAAGTTCAGTCATTTTCAGTTCAGCTCGAACGCCCGTATGACATATTAGAGCGATTTTCAGATTTATCGCGTGCAATGCGAATTACTTCGTATTTGTTCAGGTGTTTACAGTATTTGAGAACCCAAAAATGCTCGTATGATACCTTGATTTTAACCCAGTCAGAAATGAAATTCACCCGAGATCGCTTGGTTCTTATGTGTCAGTGGAACTTTATACCGGAATACACTCAGCTTTCAAAAGGTATAACCGTGCCTTCAAAGAGCAGCCTGCTCACTTTGAACCCTTTTATAGATCATCGTCATGTAAAATGGAAATACCCCCAGAAAGATTTTGAAGTAGGTGATTTACTGATTATTCGTCAAGATAATTTACCCCCTAGTGAATGGCGACTAGGACGAATAGAGAGGACTCATGTTGGGCATGACTCTAAAGTCCGCACAGCGGACATGAGAACAGCTTCAGGAATTTTTACTCGACCCATCGTGAAGCTTGTTCTCTTACCCAGTTCAGAAACCCACTAATTCTTTCTTTTTTTTCTCTCCTTTATTTTGTATTTACCCTATAGAGAATATGTCGAGTGTATCACGCCGCCTTGAGATCCATCGTAAACCCATTGAAGGTCCTTCTTTCTCTGAGACACATGCCAACACTGCTGCCAGCAACACGTACCACAACAACCACAGCAACATAAACAACAAACACAGCACGCTGTTCAACCCAGGCCATCAACGTTACCGGATACGACAACCATTGTCATAAATGTTATGAACGCTCGACCCGCGTGATCCTTAACCCTCTTTGTTGCAGTATAGCAAGGGGGGCGGGATGTTTACGCGCATAGTGTAAATGTCCCCCAATTATTGTTCATAGGATTGCTAATTGTTTCGTTAAGTTAAATTGTTGTTATTTTGTGTTGATGCTGTATGTATACTGATATTATTGTTATTGTTTGTAAAACCCCCAACAAGTACGGTACGTGTACGAAGAAAAGAAAATCTGAAAATAAACCCATGAAATATATTTAAATTTAATTAACCCCGTCTTTTTATTTTCGAGGAAATATTTCAAGAAAAACATCCTTCGAATGGCAACGTGTAAGTATATGACATCTTAATTATTGTAAACAGACATTTTATTAGAATTTTTACTTCATATAGGTTTGGATTCATTACAAAGCAAGTATTAAAAAAAACTTGCTAATAATAAATAAAACCAACAAGCAGCAGGTGGTGTTCCTTCACAAGAAATTCCGCTTAATGTACTTGAGGATTGCGTGTCCCAGCTGTTATCACTAAATGACCAAGTAGCACCATCTGGACACACTTTCGGCGTTGAAAACGTTGGTCCGTCAACAAATCCGGCTTTAGAAACTCCTCAAAATCTCGACATGGAACAAATCGTTACAAATGAACCTGAGATAATAAACACACCAGCCAAGAAAAGAAAAAAATCACCAGAACAAGAACGTCTGGAACTTCTGAGAAAACAATGCGAGACACAAGCTAAACTTTAAAAAAGTATTAAGGATTTGGAGAAAAACAGTTATAAAAATTATGAAATAAACAAATTAAGCAAAAGAAAATTGCCTCTATGAAAAATAATACTTATTATACTAACATATTTGTTACTTATTTTGGAAATTTCTTACTTCGCACTGGGTAGTTCAAGAGGATTGGAATCATCGCGTATTTTTCTACGTATACGTAGAACATTTGTATTAGCGTCATGATTTTCGCCTTAAAAAAATAAATCCACACTTAAATCCATTCTTTTTATTTTATAAAAACTTGATTTTTTTGCGTTTTTTTCTTCACTTTACAAATAAAATGCATGGTGTTGCCAACATGAAATCGATATTTCATGTCGGCAACGCCATAACAATTACAACTAAAAATCGTTGTGTTACACAATACCAAAAAATAATTTGGTTGAGTTAAAGTCGGGTTGACTGACAGACGACCAAACTTAGTTGAGTTGAGAACGGCAATAGGGGCATTGATTCATTATTGGTGAAAAGCCAAATCTAAAACAGACTTTTCAATTTGTTTCTATTAAAATTTCTTAATTTTCTTGTTTGCTGTGGTGTCTTGTAATTTTTGTAATGTTGTTTAAAAATTTTCAATTTGGATTGACCTAAATAATTAACTTGATTTTCTTTAGTTTGCTGTTGTTTTTTCTTTCGTTTATTTATATTTTTTTTTAATTTTTTTAGCATATCGGATGTTGTTGTTGGAAGCAATTTGTATATAATTTCCTTATTGCACTTTTCATTGTAAGTGGCATGTTGAACAACAACAAACAACAACAATTGGGCAGCAGTGGCTGTAGTATGATTTGGCCTGCAGTGCAGTTTAACAATGTGTCTAGTTGTTTTTGTTTTTCTTCTTTCAACATGATGATGAGAATGAGTGGAGTTGGAGTTGATGATGTTGTTTTGTTTCCTTAAAATGAAACTGGGGTTGTGATTTTACAAGTCCAATAAATTCCCGACGCGATGATAAAAATATTTTATGACCAGGATAAATTGGAGCATTAAACTTGTTTATTCATCAGCTGTGTGTATGTTTCTATAGGACACTCATCCATATGACTGTCTGTCTAACTGCCAGCTGTATTTGTTGGCATTAATCTATAAGAAGTATCAATTGTATTACACTAACTACTACATTATAAGTAAGAGGTTTGAATTACATACAATACATATATTTTTTGTTTAGTTTTCATTTTTTTAGAAGTTTTTATTTAGAAATGTGCATTTTAATAGCGCAGCAGTGTTTCCTTAAATTTCAGCTTGGAACAAACAACACATTGAAATGTCAATGCCCAGCTAAAGTTTATTCAACCGGTTTTAGTTGGTTGTTCTTGCTTTTAGCCTGTTGTTTCAATATTAATTCCCTAATGTACTTTATGCTTTGCCATAATAGTAAGCGTTGATATTTAGTGCAAGTGGCAAGAAAAAAAGAACTAAAGAAAGTAAAATGTTATAAGTAGAAGAAACTCTTTTAAATCATAATGGATTGATGGCTGTAGTGTATTTTTTATTCATTATTGTACTTGTACTTGTACATTTACTTAAGCACTAGTTTGAGTGTTTTGTAACCTGTCTTGAAATGTAAATGCCTTAAATGGCAATGGGTTCCTTTAATATAATAAGAACAAATAACCACTTGAAACCTTAAAAGAATAGAGTTTTTCTTAATATTAATGAACAACAAAATCAAAAGCTTTTAATAACATATGTTTGTAATATGACTAAAAATTATGGAATTAGTATTACACACACAGATTTGAAACTGTTCATTCTACTGCGTCCAAAATTTCAATACTCAACTTTATACATCGTTTAAAACAGCTTGTCAATGAATTCCCTTCTATGACATTTCAGGAAGGCAACCTAAAAATGTTTAGATCGTCATATTTCCATGTGTGTATAATTAATTAATTTGTCGATTTTACACTACAAACATACATTATTTAGTTGTTAGAATAATAAATGATTTATTTATTATACATCACCATATACATTTACTGAAATATGACTTATGACACGTTTTACACCCACTTAACAATCAAATAAAAGATTTTAATCGTAAGTAAAATCAACCCTTAAAATATATTATACATAGTTTTTATTAAGGATGTTGCAAATGTCAGTTTTGCCAATGCGTACAATAAATGTTGTCTTTGCGAATGCACATCCGAAGTTGCTGAAGAGAATCGAACTGTATTAAAAATCTAAGTATATTATTCGAAGTTTTTATAGAAGTTTGAAATCCTTAATTTATATATTGCATATTTTTAACTTTACTGTAATATAATGTTATTCATTATGTGAAATTTTTTGATATTGATTAATTTATTAAAAATATTTACACATGTTCAAGTTGTGAGAAATAAAATCTTTGGGAATTTTGTCCCATATACTTAAATAAATATACATATTTATTTATTTATATATGTATAGGAAGCAATTCTTATTGAAAAGATTAATACAATTTTTCATTGACATTTCTTCGGTGTTCATACAGCACAATTCTTATTGCTTAAATCGCTCGTATTTTTATTTGAGAGTATACAAACATTTGTATACACATATGTTGTTGTTGGGCCGCTGCACAAAATTGAGGAAATTGAAGGATATTTTTCAGTATTCAAGAATTCTAAGCAATACAATGATGCCGTATGCCGTTGAGATCATGCATTTAACAATTAGATCTTGTTACTGTTCTTGACTGGTCTTCATGCAGTCCTAGTCTAAATCCGATTGAGAACTTATGGATATAAGCAATTTTAATGAAACAAAGGAAGCTTGGGAAGCCATTCCAAGTAGTGTATGTAAAAATTTTGTGACCTCAATGCCTCGCAGATGTCAAGCTTTTATTGATAACTATGGATTTACAACACAAAATATTGATTTATTTTTAAATAAATATACCTTTTTTGTAAAATTTGTGGGAAGTCCTTAATTATATGCACGACTGCTATCAATCTTATTTGAAAATATGACTCACAGATTCATAAATAATAATTAATAATTTTAATAGTATTTTGTTTTTATCATTGTTAGAATGTTTTTGCTTCAGTTCAGTAGTTTGTCTGCGCGATATCGGATTATTTATTTGGATTTAAATGTTTCAATAATCGAAAAAAAAACAATCCATATTTAAAATATTACTACAAAATACGAAAATGTCAAAAAAGTGTAAAAGACCTAAAGTGTACATAAAAAAGTAAACTTAAATATCACAAAATAATATTCTATTAAACATAACTAAAAATTAATGTAATTTTTTTATATACGTCGAAAGTGCATAAATATTTATTTCTATATACAAAAAATAGCATAATATGATTACTTTAGATCATAATATGATTAATTCAGATTATAATATGATTATTATATATCATAATATGATTACTTTAGATCATATTATGTTACTTTAAACTATAATATGGTACATTGGGTCATAATATGATCATGTATGATAATTTTATGATTTTATGATATTTCATGGCACTTATATTCATCATAATATGTATTGACTACAATCAGAAATCTTATCATAATATTGTGCTCTTAGATTATGTTTACCACAACCATGTTTTTTCCCTGCGTGTACTTGAAATTTTGGGTGTCACCTTTGATAGCCTCTTTACCCATGCTATTGGAATCTTTTAGAAAGTATGTTGCATGGATAAAGAAACCTTGTTGGCTACTTATAAGACGATTGGCTGGTCAGTGGTGAATAACGCTGATCCAGTGTGGCCTCCTTCGTTGAAGGATACCAAGTAGAAAAACATACAAAGCTGCCAAAATGCTGCATTACGTACAATAACAGGCTGCATGCAGCAAAGGAAGTTTACCCCGAGTAATTAGGGAGGTGACGAAACAGTTTTTCCTGGGATGTTATCGGAGGATTAGACTGAAGTGGCGCCCGAGTAAAACATATGAAGGTACGTACAGGTTCAATTAGATTAAAACATTTAGTACGTAAGTTGAGCAGATTTTTCATTGCTATTGATTTAATTCTGCTTTAGCTCTCAATAAAATTTTTAAAACATTTTTTTTTGTTAGTATTCTGCATATAAACAATTCGAATATCTCCACTTTGCTAGTATGATCAATCGACAGTCTCAAGTAAATACCCTTTGCAGTGTCTTAAAAATTGAAGATTTATTAGTCGATTCATATTGAATTTTGTAACTTTAAATAAAACAGTTAACTCGTAAACAACATCATTAACAACATACAATATTTTTATGCAACATCTTATTAAAACTTAATGAACTACAACTAATAAAAAGTTTGTAAATTGTGTACTTCTAACATATGTGCGAGTAGGGTATTTTCTTTAACATTAATAGTTTTCATGTAATAAGTTTCCACGTTCAGATGTAATGGATGAAGGCTGGCATAGATGGATGGATGGATAAATTGATGTACATATATTATAGGCGTCTTTAAAATGAAATCTTTCTGAATTTGCATTCAAAGCACGGAATAACCAAGTCGCTTATAACGAAAACTCTTCCCACAAAAGGCTTGTTTGTTGTCGTTGTCATTTTTTTTTTCAGGCCTGAATAGGTACCCCAACTTTATTTGTTTTTGTTTTCCTATGTATGGCCTCTACGGCCACTAACGTCACTATACAATACATACAATACTCATTATAAACGAGAGTTCGTTCGTTCGTACGTTACCTTAAATTATAATTGAACGCAAAATTATATTTATAAAGTTTGTTTTCAAGCTCAAATAGGTTGTTTTAAAAGTACCAACCAGAAAAATTTTAATTTTTTATTAAAAAAAAAAAACATTTTCGAATATGTTTTTAGCTGTAAAAACTGCTTAATCTATAGTTTATTATACATATATGTACATACGAGTATAATATGTATAAATATTTATGATTTGAGAGGCTGTATAACTCGTCATGATTGTTATCCTGAAAAATGCATTTATTATAATTTTTACAGTTAATATAAACAATTCAAGATGCCAAAGAATTATAAAACGACCCATGTAAGTAAAGAGCATAGGAACGGACATAGCTATATTAAAACGTCTACAATATTTAGCAAAGAAATACGTTGTCGCTGTCGTTTTCTTCACTATACTACACAGTACTCTATTCATACGTTTAATTTTTTATTCTCTAGAGACTTTTGTAAACGATAAACTTATTCGTCATTATCGTGACTGCTACTTCCTGAGTTGAGCTTAAGCAAATCCATTGGGCAAAGGCAAAGTCAAAAGCTTTGCAAACTGCAACTGTTGTGAACATGAGCGGATGGTTGAATGATTCGTGACATTCTTAAAGTTTTCAATGTTTGTTCATTTTATATCTATGTATCTTCTTCTCTTTGTTGTTGTAAATTTTATGTTTATTTACACATTATTTTTAATAATTCAAACAAACATTTTCATTGTTAATGAATTTGTAAGTTTTATTAAATGTTTACAAGAGTTGTTATTTAAAGACTCATATTTATTTTGTTTATATTTATGGGGCAGCGTTTACTTTAGTAGATTTTTTCTTTCTAATAAATCAATAAACAATGAATAATAAAATTTATAAACAATTTAAGTCAGTTAATAAATCGTAATTTTTATTGAAATTTCGTTATAAATAATTATTAGTTTGTAATATATCTATTAAAATTTTTAAATATTTAAAAGCCAGACTTTTAAAGTTGTCAGTTTGTGGTAAGATTAAATTGTTTTATCATTTCCTGATTGATTGAATTTTGTCCATTGAGAAAAATTACAGGTAAGTTTGCAGATCGCTGGAGAGACTAAATTAAATACAAAAATGTATAATAATAATAATAATAAAGAAGAATACACACACATTTGTAAAACATAAGTAAATTTCGTTCTAACTCATAACATGTAATAAGAAATATGTTAATTCCCAAATTCTATTTCTTAATAAATGGTGAGTTAAATAGATGATATTTACAAGTAGATCTTGGATGGGTCGTTTTATAATTCTTTGGCATCTTGAATTGTTTATATTAACTGTGTAAAAACAATAAACATTGCTAATGAAGCCCGTGGCAGGGCAGAAAATACATTTCAGAGTGCCATTTGTCTAGAAAAATATAGTTTTCTTTAAGTTACTAATTAAAAATGAACTCAAGCCTGATTAAAAATTTTCTCTAACTAAATTAAAAAACTTTAAAAAAGTTGTAAAATTTACCAACACCTGCGTAGTTAAAGATTAAAAAATTAGTAAATTAGTCAGTTGGTTTGAATTTTCATATTCAATGGTTTTGTTCTAACATGCCTTCAAAGGTAAACAACCGGATTATTTGTTTATTTTTTGTACTTATTTTATCTTCATAGTTTTTAAATGCATTTTGAAAAATTCGCACTGCATATTGTTTTTCTTATCTTGGTTTGTATTTACTTTTAGTAAAATAATTTTATGTATTCAAAATGTATACAGTGGCCGACAAAAGTCTACATACGACCAGCATGTATGGGATTTTATTGTTGAATTCAAACAGTAAAATGCCGTTATTTATTTTTTTACTTCTCTTGTTATGTTAAGGGGTTTCTTGAAATAGTATTCAGTTCAAGCGGATTTAATAAATCTTTAATAGAAATAATGGCTTCTCGAAAATAAATATCAATTGATGTCCGTAACAGACAATAGTCAATAACTTTAAAAAGACTGGTACAGTTGAAAACAAACCACGTGGAGGTCGCCCAAAGAAACTTAGTCGTAGTTCAAAAGTAAATGCCACAAAATTAGCCGAAGATATCGCTGCATGATCTGAATTAATTGTACATCCAAGAACTATACAAAGAACTTTAAATAATAATGGTTACCATAGCAGATCTCCTCACAAAAACCTCTCATAAGCGAAAAAATCGCAAACTTCGTTTGGAATTTGCACAAACGCATATTCAGAAGGACATGGATTTCTGGAAGAGAGTTTTGTTCACTGATGATGGGAGAGATAAAGTTTGGCGAAAAAAATACAGCGATGGAGCCGAAGAACTTACTACTACTACTACTGTTAAGCATGGTGGAGGCAGCGTGATGGTTTGGGGTGCTGTCGCTGCTTCTGGAGGAGGAAAGTTAGTGTTAATTGAGGGTAATATGGATCGCCATCTGTACAAATCCATTTAGGAACAAAATTTTAAACCCTCGGTTGATATTTTAAATCTTGGTCAGAATTAGATTTTCCAGCAAAATAACGATCCGAAGCACACGGCTCAGATTGTCAAAGACACCACCTCAAAGGCCGGACTTAAATGTTATTGAGCACGTGTGGGAGATTCTACAACGAAAAATTCGCAAAACTCCTATTACTAGTGCCCCAATGCTTAAAGAGAAGCTTCAAGAAGAATGGCTAAACATAACATCCGCAGAACTCGACAATTTAGTTGCTTCAATGCTCAGACGCTTACAGGCAGTTATAGATGCCTATGGTGGCCCAACGAAATATTAATTTTAATAAAAAGTAATAAGTTTTAATACCCAAACAAAGTTTTTTGTGATAATTTACAGGTCGTATGTAGACTTTTGTCATTAAATTTTTTTAGTTTTTTATGAATAAAAGTTTAAGTTTATAATAAAATGAGATTTTTTTTTGTGTTATATTATTAAAAATACATCTGAAACAAAACTGTATTATTACTTTTCTTCATTATAGTTTCCAAATGCCCAAATTACAAAAATATGGGTCGTATGTAGACTTTTTTCGGCCACTGTATATGAAGTAATGTTAATTAATGCTGATAACAGCTACAAATTATTGTATTAAACTAAGGGTAACATTAGCAACATATCGTTAAATTATTTTTAATTTTTATTGAAATAAAAAAACATATTAGCGCTATAGATTTTGAAAGTAAAAAATATTTAAAATATCAAACGTTTTGCAATGCATATTAAACATATGCATGATTATCATTATTTTTCCGTATGGCACAGTTAAACATACTAAAGTGTGAGTACATATTAGGCGCGAACAGCTTACTTAGATACATTTTTAATTTACGTCTTTTTTATACATATAAAACGTGTATAATTTACACGTACCGGTTAACAGACTGGCAGACAGACGAATAAATGTAGTTATTATTTACAGGCATTCTTACAATTTCTGTTTCATTTTTATTTGGTTTGATAAAATGAAAAGGAAACGCTTGAATGCATGAGAATAACACGAAAAGATATAATGAAAGTCGTAATAGTTGGAAAATAAGTAAAATAAAAAATAAATTACAAATGTATAAAAGAATAATAAATAAACTGAAAATTAAAATTGGATACAACTTTGTATGTGACACAGTCATAGTCGTAATCAAACATAGATACCGTGTAGTCCAAATTGTTAAATGTTAATGGTGTGACACGCTCCAAAAATGTGTGCTTAATTAAAAAGACAAATGGAAGGGAAAAACAATCTTCCATACAAAATAAAACAAATTAAGTTAAGTAAAGTAACTTTTCTAATTAAAATATAACGAATAAATAAATTTATTTAGAAAATGTTGCGTTTGCTATTGAATTAATTAATTCTTTTTTATTTGTACATACAGATTTAAATTGACAAAATTATAGCAATAAAATCTTTTTTAGTTTGAATTTTATATTTTCCAAATTTTAATATTTGCAAAACTGCTTCGTACTAGGTATTGTTTAAATACTAAGAATTCTAGTTGTTTAAAGCCAAAAGAATCCTAACAGAAACTACGACTCTTCCCAAAAATGTTGTACCTTTGCAATATTCAGTTTACAAAAATTATATACGTTTACAACAAAACTATCATTTGTCACTAATTATATACAAAAACCATGTCTATACCGTAAATTTTTCATACAGTACATATTGTGAATTTATTTTTTATTTTATTGTGGCAAAATTGTAAACAAAAAAAGTGAGGGATAAACTATAACAAAATCAATACATTATGTAGTTAAGATGAAAAAGATGACCGATGACCGATGGCATTAGCTGTTGGTAAACAGAACCAAAACACAATATCATATATTGTCCAAGATTTTCCTTATATTCGTTTCAAAGTATTAATATGTAATATTATTATCGAATAAAAAGCCCGAAAAAGGTAAGTTGAATATTATAAACAAATTGCAAAGCAAATCAAAACATCAAAACATCAAAACTTCTTAATTTCTTAATTTCTTCAGATCAAAAATAAAATTATAACTAATATTGTTCAAATAGTTCTACAATATTATTAGGAGATAATTTGTCCATAATAGATATTAAAACAACTTTATTGCTTGTATTAGTGTCATTATCTAGTTATGGGAGCTGCGACCATCATTTATTTGTATGAAAGTTATATTTCCCCTTTTTGTATATTCTTTCTATCAAACAAATATGAAGAACTGTATAGAACCTTAAAAAATAAAGTTTAAAACGGTATTAAAGGGTAATATGAAATTTCATACGCTGAAATAACTTCTATTGTGGATATTGTCAAGTGTGAACATACCTATTTCATTTATTGTAATAATGAAAAACTAGTTTTTAAAATCTATAGAAATTTATAACAATGAGATAAATAAAAAGTTTATTATAAAAACAAAAGCTTTATATACAGTTGAATTTAGTGCAATGTATATATTCTGGCACAATATTTTTTAGGATTAACTATGAACTACTGTAAATGTTTAAATAAATGTTATTTTTCAGTCGTTAAGTATCTCGTTATTCGTACCATGTTAAAGATGCAGTGTTGCCATTTTAGCACTATCAGTGCTAGATTTAGCATTTTGTTTTTAAAAATTAGGCTAAATGCTTTTAAGCATAATTTGCTTGATAAAAAAACAATTTTTTTTCTTGAAAACATTTTTACTATTTTACTCCAAAAAATACTTTTGGAGAAATAAACAAGTAAGAGTGCTATATTCGGCTATCACCTTTGTTGTGGATGCATAATTATATTATATACATACATACATATATAGTATACATTATAATGTTACGTTTTTACCTTTTAAAAACGGTGGTTTATTTCCTTTAAATAACCCGGATTATTTTTAATTGCAAAATAATAAAAGCGTCAAGTAGTTTGAAGAAAATATGTATAACGAGTCTTTATTTATTTAAATGTACACAAACACAATTAAAACAAGTAAGAGTGCTATATTCGGCTGTGCCGAATCTTAAATACCCTTCACCTAAGCGTAATAAGAAATACAAAAACTACACTAGACTTAGAATGTCCTAATTCTGTGTTTTCTATTCAGTCTTAGTGCAAATTTTATTAGTATTTGATATATTGTTTGAAAGACAATTTTACGATCAACATAATTTATGTTTTGAAATTTTGTCTAATTTTCACCATTTTTAATTGATTTAATTACCAATTCTTACCATAATTTACAGAGTCTGTCTGATGTTCATAATAATCATCAGTGTAATTTAACAAACAGAGTATAAAAAGGGGGTGCAATTCGGTTTTAGTGATTTTGCTCAAAAAAAAAACAAAATCAAATAGGGCTTTTAGAGGAGATACCAGCAAAAAAAATTTTTGGTGGTCACGCCTATTTTCGAGGGGGCGGGCCCTTAAAGTTGAAAATATATAGGCCTATATCTCGGGAACTACTGTGTGTCTGATAATTTGTAATACATTAAGGCCCATTATTACAACTTGGCAATAGTTAAAAGTATGATGTTATCGGACAGATAAGAAGTATTTGGTTATTACAAGTTTACTTTAATCTAAAACCAACCGATAAGCTAAAGGGAAGATCATCTTGCCTTTAAATTTTATAGTGAGGTATGTGGTTGAAGTTGCCATATGTTCTGGAAAAAATGTCAAATTCATGAAAAATAAATTAATTTTAATTTTGTTTTGCCAATAAATAATTTGATAAACAAAAATGGAAAGCAGACGTTTGATTTATATTTTTTTCACAAACAAATGTTTTCACAAACACACAGAATTTACTGTTTCTTGTCAGTAATTTATCAAAAGTCACTGGTATTGCCATATTTTAGAAAAAAAATTATTTTATTTTACAAGGAAGTTGTAATAACGAAAAATCTTAAAGGTCACTTTATTCCTCACTTTAATTAAAGTTACCTTTTACTATTAAGAACATTAGAGGCAAGTTGTAATAATAGCCCTAAATAAAAGGTATTAAAAATACCTTTCCAACGATATATATCATGATTATAAAATATGGACCGAATATGGGTTAAATCCGAAAAGAATATTTTTTGACCCGAATTTATTTGTTTTTTGAAAATGGTTATATATGGCAGGTATGACAAATTATGGGCCTATCTTCTTAAATTTTGGAACAGTTATTTTCATGCATATGAGGATATTTCACGTAGAATTTCAACATAATAACGGTATATTTAAGATATATATTAGTATTAACGTGGATTTCGGTAGTGGACCTTATGTGGGGGATATAGTCAAATATGGACCGATATTCTCAAAATCCAGCAGTTAGATTTAGGCATGTATGTAAATGATCCGTGTAAAATATTGGATTGGTACCCTTATTTATAAGAGATTTATGAGTATTAAAGTGATTTTCGGAAGAGGGCTTTATATGGGGCATACGGTTAAAAATAGACCGAAATTAACAAAATTGTGTGGAATGATTTTTCTATATATGTAAATGATCTGTACAAAGTTTTGAGTCGGTAACGATATTTATACAATATATATAGGGAAAAATGTCTTTTTCAGATGTGGTCCTTGTATGGGAGCTATGACCAGTTGTGGGCCGACCACCATAAAATTTAGTACAACAATTTATTTGCCTATAAAGAGTATTTATGTCAAATTTTAGCCGTTTAACATTATTTATATCTGTTTTATATGTATTTAAGTGAATTTTGTAAGTGGACTTTATATGGGGTCTTTGGTCAAATATGGACCGAACTAAAAAAAAATTTCTGTTTGTGATTTCTTTTTGTATAAAACTTATTTTTGCTGAATTTTGTCTTGATATTTTATAGGAGCGATTCTTACTATTTTCTGCACACTTTCTTCTTTTATCATACAAACAACGTATACAAAATTTCATGGTATTATCTACAATATATTTCAAAATATTGCAATAAAATTGGCAAAAAAAATATCAAATTTTTATCGAGGTTGTCTCACATATTGGTCCATAACTCTGGTTGGCCAAAACCGATTTCGCTGATTTTAAATAGTAAACTTCTCGAAAGCATGTCTGGTAGAATTATTGAAGATTTGGATCCCGAAGATATCTGGGGAATCCGAAAATTGATTTCAACAGACATACAGACGGGCATAGCTTAATAGACTCCGCTATCTAAAAGGATCTAGAATATACATATATACTTTATAGGGTCGGAAAATTATATTGTGGAAATTACAAACGGAATGACAAACTTATAAATAATTACCCTTCTCATGAAGGTGAAGGGTATAAAAATAACTTTTATTTATCACCCCCACATGAAATTTGTTCGCTTTTCACATTTTCCTATTAAAATTCAATGTTAAAAAAATAAAAGGGAACAAATTTCATGTGGAATTTTTATTCACGATAGGGGTGAATATTTCAACTAAATTTCTTTTGGTGTGATAAGCACTCAGTTTTTCAAGTTTTAGCATATTTTGAAATTCATTTTCTGGCAACACTGTAAAGATGCTGGAGGTGTGGGAGAATTTTCATTTATTGATGGCATAATGGACAAGACGGTTTATCTTATCGAAAAGCTTAACATGCCTCAATCCTTCACATTCCAGCAATACAATGACCCTAAGCACACGGCTCATGACGTAAAGGTGTGGCTTCCTTACAACACAGCCGACGCAGCTCCATATAAAAAAAAAAGTATGTAGGGTGATAAAAAATTGAAAAATAAGAAGAAAAAATAAAATAAAAATATTGGCGCAAACGCTTGGTTTTCGAGTTATGGACGTTTTTGTTTTCATAGAAATATGTGATTTGGCTGAAGTTCAGCTTATAGGGCAACGAAAAAAAATAAATAATATGCCACCCATTTCATAATAAAAAAAGAAAAAAAAATTAAAATCTAAGGAGGCTGAGGCTCGTGGAGCCCCCTGGAACCAAAAAACTGCCCCTGGGCATATGTATATCGATTTGAATTTTTAAGTAAAAGTGAATATGAGAAAAGTATTTAAATAAAACCAATTAAAATAAAAATCAAGTACACGCAATAAGTCATTTGTTTTAAAATTAAATATGAATCAAAATAGGATGGTGCAACAAGGATATACTCTCCACGAATGGATGTCTACATTAGAATTACAACCCATAAAAACAAGGGAGTAGTACAAAGCTAATAAACTAACAGTTGTTCGGTTTTAAATGAAAAGCGAATTAAATGAAAAATAAAAAAAAATCAACTGTCCTTGAAGGGACACAATACATATGTAGTTGCAGGAGTAGAGAAAGCGTAAGCAGAATGCACTTCAATGCATAGTGTTGTTGCTGTTTTATGTATACATACAGGAGAAAACAACCATATACCATCTCAGTGACATGAATGGAATGGGGTAAACAATAAACAGACCCTTTTAAAAAGCAGCTGATCAGAAAATTTAGAGACATGTACGTATGTTCAAATGTGTGTCTACATGTTATTTTCTTTTTGGCACTCAACCACAAAAAAGGTGGTTGAAATATTGATTTTTTCCTCCAAATTTTATGTATTTTTCTGTTAGCGTTGAATTCGCTGTGTTATTTAAATTATCTTTGCATAAAATATATACATATTTCCTTGCAACTTCCTTATGAAGTTTGAGTGTCTAAAAAGTTTTTTTTGCCAAATCATAAAAATAAATATATTTGCCTGGCAGACATTTAGACACAGGCAATAGCACGGTATGTGTCATGCGACCGCACCCAAGGCTGTCAGATACTTAAAAAATATATTCCTTCCTTTAATTGAGGAAGTAAAAGAAACTTTTATCAAATAAAAAACAGAATAGTTGTACAAACCTGCAATGACGGTATCGTTGAGATTATATTTGGTGCCAGTTTTAGGAAAATCTTTCAATTTCCTATTGGTCAATATGAGTTCTCCACTAAGGTGGGCCTCCTCTAGTATGCGTTCTAGAGAACGTGCCAGCTGATGATGATGACCCAGACCTCCGCCACCTCCTCCACCCGCTGTTCCTGTACTAAGGCCGCCTCCAACCACACCCACACTTGTATTGTGGAGCCGATTGTAGACGGCAGCTGTCGCTGCCATCCTCATTTAGACGATTTTTTTATTTATTGTTCTACACCAAAACACACACAATCAAACTCAAATAAAATATATGAATACAATAAGATACTCAATCATAAAATTCTTTTTAAAGATATAATTGCATTTTTTTTTGCATTTATTTCATTATTTCTAAATTTTCCTTCTTGTACATATATTATTAATAAATACTTCTTTGGCTTTTCTTTATATCTTATTTATGCAAACACAAAATTTCAAAGAATTTTTCTTTTACAAAATATGCCGCCGTTACTTTTATTGAGCGTACACGTTCGACCGAGAGAAAAATCAAACTGAAACCAACTGGAACATTAATGAATAGAAACAACAGAATTTAAGCAATCGTGCAGTGTTGCCACTCGTAAAAAATAATTCAGTTACGTTCTTACAAGAAATTTAAAAAGCATTTAATTTCAACAATATTAAATATATATATAAATATGATAATGTAAATAAAAATAAATAATGTAGGATATCAACTATTTTCTCGAACTTCAGATTTATGTTCATTAAAGTGTAGGTACACCACTTGAAAATTGTTTGGAAGAATGAATAGAATAGCCAAAAAATATTTGAGTCAACCTGTAGCCAAAAAATCAAACAAGGTGATCCAAGTAATATTATGCTTGTTACTAGTGTTGTCAATTCCGAATAGCAAATATTTTTGTATATTACATCTGAGACCAGCGATGCCAACTTTTGAGACTCAAAATACGTAAAAGTTTTTGAAAAAAGGGCTAAATGGAAAAAAATCCATATAAAGCCACATCAAATTTTCTTTTTTTCGGGCTTTTTCGCATTTTGAGTGACTAAAATCGGGCTAAATCTAGCCCGAAAAGGGCTAAGTTGACATCGCTGTCTGAGACCCAACAAAGTATATATATTCTTGATTCTTATGAAATTCTAAGTCGATTGAGCTATGTCCGTCCGTGTAAAACACTCTCACATCCAAAATACACAACTTAACTTCACAGAATTTCCAGAAAACTGTTTTGTATTTTCTTAGGCAGTTTGGTATTGAAAATCAGCAAAATCGGTAAGTCCCCTTTTACAGTTGTGAAATTGATAGACAGACAGACGAAGTTTGTAGGCGATGTATTGAAAAGGAAGAGTGTGTGGTAGACCTCTACTGTACTGGGCCAAGGCATATTGATTATAATAAATATGCCTTGGTCCAGTACAGTAGAGGTCTACCACACCGCACACTCTTCCTATCGCCTACAAACTTCGTCTGTCTGTCCTTCAATTTCTCAACTGTAAAAGGGGACTAAATCTACGGACCAAAATGTTAGACAACCTCTATAAAAATTGATATTTTTTCGATTTTTTTGTAATTTTTTTAAATATATTACAGATATGCCATTAAATTTTGTATACGTTCTTTTTATGATAAAAGAATAAAGTGTGACGAAAATAGTATGAATCGGTCCATGATTTCTCATAGCCCCAATAGAAATATATTCCCCAAATATGACTCAATTATATATACATAAATGCCAAAAATAAGTTTCATGCAAACAAATCGCAAAACTAATTTTTTTTTAGTTCGGTCCATGTTTGACCATAGACCCCATATATAGTCCACTTCCAAAATTAACTTAAATACGTATAAAACTAGTATAAATAATGTTAAAATTTGACATAAGTAATCCTTATAGGTAAATAAATTGTTGTACTAAATTTTATAGTGGTCGGCCCATAATTGGTCACGGCTCTCATATAAGGACCCCATCCGAAAAAGTCATTAATTTTTATATACAGTGGCTCCATCGCATAATCGGACAAGTTTTTGTATGATATTTACGTTCTCTGAACTAAAACAAATCGTAATAATTTTTATTTATTTTTTTGTTTTTATTTGCACTCTACACTCTAATCTTTCCAAATATAAAAAAAATATTAATATTCTCGATGATAACTGTAAATTTACATAGAAAAACAAAATTAACTCAATTTTTTGCGCTCAACGCATAATCGGACAAAGTAAAACATCAATAATAAAAATACCGTTACTTTACAAATATGCACTTCAAAACTTTTTTTTGTCACATTTAGTCATAACTTGCATTTATTGGCAGACATTTCTAGTTCTAACAATAGGTAAAAATCTATTAGAAATGGCCCCTAAGGGAAAGCAATCTACTGTCGAAATAAGACAATAGTGAAATTGAATCTTGAAGGTAAAACAGTGAGAGAAATTGCTGAATTAGTTGGAAGAAGCAAGTCTACTGTCCACGGCGTTATTAAGAGATTCCGTGATGAGTTTAGGATAGCTAATAAAAGTAGAGAAGGTCAGGGCAAAATATTAACTGGTCGTGAAGAGCGTTCTTTGTTGAAGGAAATCAAACAAGATCCGTTTACAACTGCAAAAGAACTAAAAATATCTTTAAAAAACAGTAGTGGAAAAGATGTTTGCTTAAATACTATTCGTAATACATTGCACAAATATAACTACCATGGTAGAGTTGCCAGAAAAAAGCCATTTATTAGCCCTAAGAATAAAAACAAGAGAATAAAATTTGCTAAAGAGTATTTGCTTAAAACAGAAGATTTTTGGAATGAGGTAATTTGGTGTAAAGATATCTTAAAATACATTTTTGCTGATAGTTTTTATTCGTTACAAGGTTCTGTTCACTGACGAGAGCAAATTCAATTTGCATGGTTCAGATGGCAAGATGTTTGTGTGGCGTAAACCAAATGCTGAATTTAATGCTCAAAATACAAAAGCTACTGTTAAGCATGGAGGAGGCTCTGTAATGGTTTGGGGCTGCATGTCGAGTGCTGGGGGTGGGCAATTTGCATTTGTTTTTCTATGTAAATTTACAGTTATCATCGAGAATATTGATATTTTTTTATATTTGGAAAGATTAGAGTGTAGAGTGCAAATAAAAACAAAAAATAAATTAAAATTATTACGATTTGTTTTAGTTCAGAGAACGTAAATATCATACAAACACTTGTCCGATTATGCGATGGAGCCACTGTATATGTTATAAATATCGGTACCGATCTAAAACTTTATATAAATAATTTACATATACACACAAATCATAATGTAGAATTTTGTGAATTTTGGTCCATATTTGACCATATCCCCCATATAAAGCCCTCTTCCGAAAATCACTTCAATAATCATAGGTCTTATAAATAACGCTACCGATACAAAATTTTACACGGATCATTTACATACATGCCAAAATCAACCTGCCAGATTTTGAGAATATTGGGCCATATTTGACCATGTCCTCCATATAAGGTCCACTTCCGAAATTCAGGTTAAAACTAATATGTATCTTAAATATATCGTTATTATGTTGACATTCAATTCATATACATAAAATTATCTGTTCCGAAATTGAAGAAGATCGGTCCATGATTTGCAATAGCTGCCACTTCCTTAGAATCATTTCCGAAAAACAATTTAACCCAAAAAAATGTTAATAAATATTGATATCGAACAAACTTTTATACAGATCAGAAATTTTAATCCAGAAATCATACTAATATCGGTTATACACAGTGCTGATATTCAGCCGGTTCGAACCGGTTCCCTCGAACCGGTTGTTAAAATTTTAAAAATTTTCCGTACCGGTTGTTGCATATTCACCCTTATCGTGAATAAAAATTCCACATGAAATTTTTTCCCTTTTATTTTTTAACATTGAATTTTAATAGGAAAAATGTGAAAAGAGAACTAATTTCATGTGAAATTTTTATTCACGATAGGGGTGATTATGTTTTTTGTTTTAACGGTTTTATATAATGTGTATTTATCAAGGTGATATAGTCTCGGCAACAAACACAATATTGTTCAGTTGTTCATTGTCCAAACGTACAAACAAATGATTTTATTTTGGTCATACATTGGATTATTGGATGATGATATTTTCGATAGCGTTTTCTTCAATCTTTTGAGAAAAAAATAAAACAATTTTTTTTTTACTTTTATTTTGCAAAATCAAAACTATTTTTTGTTAAAAACGTAACTTTTTTTTATTAAACGAAAGTTTATATCATTTCCTTCAAGAGGCTTGTGGTGTGTTACTGGGATGCGACTTAAAAATGTGTGCTATTTTTATCAAAATTTGGCAAAATTATATTTTTTAAGCGAACCGGTTGTTAATTGTTTCGAATATCACCACTGGTTATACATCAAATATGCTACTGGATTTTGTAGCTGCCAGTCAATAATTGGCAATAGCTGCCGAATATGTATATTAATACAAGTTTAGATTCATAATTTTATTTCTTATTTATCATTGTTTTTACTTTTGGTTTTTTATTTTTATAAAGAATATACTTTTTAAAAACTATTAAATTAACATTTGTGTAACTTCAAGATGTTTACATATATTAAAAACGACAATATGTGATTCTTTAAATAAAGCAACCAAGGTGAATTTAAATACAAGGTGACAGCATTGCTACAACAATTACAACAAGGCAAGAACAACAGGCATTTTTGTTTGTGTAAAAACTTTCGTCACTGTCAAAAACATCTTTTTTTATATAAACTTTGACTATTTGTAAACAACTTTTTGACATTTTCAATTTCACCATGAATAATCAGCAGGCGCTATGCTGTCACCTTGTATTTAAATTCACCTTGAAAGCAACATTTTTGTCAGGCTTTGTTTACACTTTTTCTTTTAAGTGTTTTCATATATACTTAAATAGTACTTTTTTTGCAACTCTGTAAAAAATTAGACAAAGTCGGCTGTTAGTTTTCTTCAACTGCGTTATTTTAGTGCAAGAAAAATTTCGTTTATTAAAGTCACGTTGTGATTTGTTTCTTTTATTATTAAAGTATTTTCAAAACAAATGAACAGAGCTCAATAAAAATATGACAATTAGTTAACTGGTCGTATTGTTACCGTATTATATAACAAACGGAAAATCAAGAAAATATATTTCTAACCAGTGAGCCATTTTTTAATTTATTCTATTAACAACAAACAACCGTGTCATAATAATTGCACTCGTGTCGTATTTAATAAACAATAAATAATTGTGTGTTGTGTTTGTAAATGCTCTTTCGGTACGATAAACGGTTTAAATAATAATTAGTGCAAATAACAAAATAAAATAATCAAGAATATATCTGTATATAGTTAGCGTCTTTAAAAATGGCCTTTCAAATTATCAATAATATTAAATACATATAGTTCTACAACAACAATAAAAATTAGAAAATAATACCTAAAGTTTAGAATTAATACATATGTATGTATATACATATCCAAAGCATAATAAACCAAGAACAATTCATCACAATCTAATATCTCGGCGGTGTGTGGTCAATGTATGTGAATCATATCTTAAAGAATATCTATTTGTATAATAAAGATATTATTAATTTATAAACTAACGCACATTTGCAACAGATAACAACATCCATAATAAAGGTCAACCAGCATTTTTTCCAAATTAAAATAAAAGTGTAAAAATAAATCTAAATTGTTGTGTGTGAAAAAGAAGGGATGCTATCAAATATATTGTTTATTTTTGCCAATTTTGTTTTGTGTTTCAAATTCTTCGCTCAGCTGTTTGATGAAATTGAAATCGTGTGATTTGTTTATTTTACCGTGTTTCTTTATTTTTATTGAGCGGAGAAAGAGAGCGGTTCATGTTGTTTAGTTTTAAATTATACGGTAAAATATAGTACAATTCAATACAAAAAGGTAAGTTAAATGGTTTTCAAAATAAAAAGTTTCAAAAAAATAGGCAATATAAGGGTAAATATTATTTCCTTTTAAATCCAATCCTCGTAAAAGTCCTATTGAGTGAAATTGTGAAATAAAATAAGTGTTAAAAAAGAAATAAAAAAGTAAATATGAGTGAAACAAATGTTAAAACTGATGCAACAAGTGGTTCAATAGAATCATCTCTGCAGCCTCCACCGGCAACACCAACATCAACAAATCCCTCACAGACTATTGTGCCACCATCGTCAAACTCTAGTGCAACTACTCCAGCTTCATCAGTGACGGGCGTACCGCCTAGTCGCATGAAAGCACCTACTAATTTTAGCGGTTCATCGTCATCAGTTTCGAAAATTGGCCGACCATGTTCGCATGCTACACCAAAAGCTGGGCCTCCACCAAGAGGTATGTACATATATATATATATATATTTAAAATAGATGTATATGGTGTTATTAAAATATACCTTACAATATGTATTTATTGATTTTTTTCATTTCCTGTACAACAAGACTAAGGCCCATTATTACAACTTAACATTAGTTAAAGGTATGATGTTATCGGACAGATTAGTAGTATTTGCTTATTATAAGTTTACTTTAATCTAAAACCGATAGATAAGCTAAAGGGAAGATCATCTTGCCTTTAAATTTTATAGTGAGGTATGTATTTGAAGTTGCCATATCTTTTGGAAAAAATGTCAACTTCATGAAAAATAAATTAATTTTAATTTTGTTTTGCCAATAAATAATTTGATAAACAAAACTGGAAAGCAGACGTTTGATTTATATTTTTTTCACAAACAAATGTTTTCACTAACACAAACAATTTACTGTTTCTTGTCAGTAATTTGTCAAAAGTAATCGGGTTTTCACTGATTGACATATTTTAGAAAAAAATTACCTTTTACTATTACCTTTACTATTAAGAATATTAGAAGCAAGTTGTAATAATGGCCCTAAGTCTTATATTTATAGTATTACGTTATAAACAATTTTATCATGAGCATAAACAAACTTGTTACAGAAAAATCTATATTGATAACATGTTACGTGAAAAAATTATATAAAAAATTTCTGAAACTATTAGCATTACTATTTATTTGTTGATTTCGTGGAAGATTGTTCAAAGACGAGCGGCATGTACATAAAACTGCCATTCGATTTCGAGACGATTGGAAGAATCGTATTTTTCAAATATATATGTACAAGAATACAAATTTTTAGTAAGCTATCAAGTGAAGGTTAGGTTAGGTCAGCAGGCAGCCATAACTAGTATAGCCCACTTAGGTTCTTTTGTGTTGCCTGAAAAGAAATTAATGGAAGAAAACGTAAAAAAGGGATGGATATTTTAGAGATAGAAAGATATTGTATGTGAATAGGTAGTAGAAAGAGAAAAAGATATCAAGAGAAGATGAAGATGTCGGGTCCAGAAGTTTAGAGAAAGAGATGGAGTAAAAACTATTTCAGATAGCTCATTGAAATACGGTTGTCCCAAGATGGTGTTGCGTATGGTGTCCATTGCCGTACAATGGCATAGAAGATGAGGTATTGTCTCCTCCTCTTCTTTATCATTACAACTCCTACAGAAATCATTGTAAGGAAGTCCTAATCTTCTGGCATGATTTCCGAATTTGCAGTGTCCGGTGATTATTGACACCAAATCACTCAATTGTTACCGCTGTAATTTCGGCATATATAACGTCCGTTCTTTATTTAGCCTAGGCCAAATAAGTCGTGTAAATACACAGGTGTGTTCGTTCGCCCACCTGTCTGAGCAAGTCCATAGTAAAATTTCTCAATACGTTGCTTGCATGCTGTTAGTGGAATACCACATAGATGATCAATGTCATCATCAGGTAGCATGGAACCAGTTTTTGCTAAGTTGTCAGCAACCAGATTCCCTGCTATGTCTCCATGTCCACGCACCCATACGAGCGACACTGTTAAATGTCTAGCCATGTGCGGCATTCCTGGACCAAAGTCGATGTAGTGTATACACCAGTAAGAGACTTAATTGCAGCCTGGCTATCAGTGTATATATATGAATATCCCTGCCCGATATCCCGTTATAAATGATCCAGTTAGCTGCTCTTTTTATAGCCGATATCTCGGATTGTGGATGCTACATTCATTTGGAATTCTGAACATCATTCTTATTTTAGATTCTTGAATGTAGACACCACCGCCAACTCTCTCCCATTTCTTGGATCCATCCGTGTAAACAGATAAGCTCATAGTTTCGAGGGGTAGAACTTCTTCTGATACCTTATTATCCGAAATGGAGTAATTAAAGTTCCTTGAGAAGAAGGGTTTAGGAGTGCAGTAATCAATTTTATCAGGAAGACAATTTGTTTCCCTCATTATGCTAGCATGCCCATAATTTACATGCTTTCAAGCGCCTATTGTGTCTAGCCTTACAGCAGTGTTCAGAGCCAGTCGTCAAATCAACTGGTATTTAGTTCATTATTGTAAAAAGTGATTTTGTCGGAGTCGTGCATATTGCACCAGTAGTCAATATAGCAGTCCTCCTCAATATCCTTTCAAATAGTACACAGTTCGAGGTTTTGTCGAGTGCTTTCCACCAGACCGCGACCCCATAAAATAGTATCAGTTTTATAATCTCTTCGAAGAGCCAATTTACTAATAGCATAATTCCTACCAATTGCCTTTTTACAGACATATAAAGCCGACATGGCCTTAGATGTTCTTGCCAGTATATTAGGTTTCTAAGATAATTTGCTGTCAAGGATAACATCCAAGAATCTTGCATTGTCCGAGATTGTCAATTCTATACCATTCAATCTACGAAGTCTATAAGTGGGAATGTTATATTTTCTACTGAATAATACAAGTTCCGTCTTTACTGGATTCACACTTAAACCACTATCAGTGCTCAACTTGCTTAGTGTTCTAAGTGCATCCTCCATTCTTAGTGAAATAGTATGCATATGGAATCCTGAGACTGCCACTGCCACGTCGTCCGCGTAAGCTACAGTCTTATGTCCAGTGATATCCAACTTCCGTAGCATGCTATTTATAACTATATTCCACAATCTATCAAGTGAAACTACGTAAAGTTTATTGGAAACAGCAGAAACATGATCAAACCTTCTCAATTCATACACATATCTTATAATGTTATTAAACAATATATTAAGCTTACTTTTACTACTTGAATCACAGTTTCCAAATAACTCGCAACCACAAATTAGAGAAGGAAGCAGATACGTCTTGGCTAGTAATGTTCTAATTCTTATTGGTATAAAATATTGTGTAGACCAGAGAGCTCGTAACTTTATGTATGTTTGACCAACCAGTGAGTTTATATGATCAGTCCATGTCAAATTGCTGTTGAAAATTATACTAAAATTTTTCGCTGAATTAACAATTTAAATTTGTTCACCATTTAAAACAATATCTTCAGAAATGTAATGATTTAAGCTTCTTTTACATATCACAATGCATTTAGGTTTGTGTGGATTCAAACAGAGTCCATTTGCACAAGCCCAGAGGTAAATTTTGTTTAAATCCTCATTTAGAGATGATATTCCTGAAGCTATATTTTGAACAGAACTACTTAGAGTAAGTTGCACGTCATCTGCGTATAAATGGATGTTGCATTTAGAGAGTTGGTTTGGCAAATCGTTTATATGTAAAGAAAATAAAGAGTGGTCCTAAAATAGAGCCTTGAGGTACTCCTCTATTAAGGGATACGCTATCTGACCATGTATTGTTCATAATCACCGATTGTGTGCGGTTCGTAAGATATGAAGATATAAGTTTAATAGAAGTGTCGTAAACCGAAAAAAGTGGTTCAGTTTTTTAATGAGTATGTCATCGTCTACCGTATCGAACGCCTTAGAATGGTCTAGAAGTACTAAAAAATTCATACTACCTTCATCTAATCCTTGACGTATATTTTCGCTAACCTCCACAAGAGCCGTAACGCTGGAAAGTAAACTATGAGTATCAATATATTCCATCATTTGTTTATACAATAGCTTCTCTAAAACCTTCGATAGAAAACACAAAATAGCTATCGGCCTATATTCTCCATTCAATTTTTGCGTGTTTCCAGTTTAACGAATACGTACTTGACATTATAATAGTATTAAAGATGACTTTAGACGATACTACTTTATGTACGACTTGATGAAGAAAAAAATTGTAATTTTACTTTATTTAAAAATTTCAATTTATTCAAATAATTCGATTAATATTAAATATGCGATTAAATATGTGAATTATTCGAAGAAGTAAAAATCTCTTGTTCGAATTATTCGTACAAAAGATAATTTGGATAACCTACTAACTACATACATATATTATATTGCATAACAAATTAATGTACTCAATAGAAAATACGTTCTCAAATATAAAATTCTTGTAACGTAAAACAAACGAAAATATAAAAATCCAAATTTAATGTCTAATACTACATTTACACCTACGCAAAATCTAGTAGATTTGAATTAAAATCTTAAAGAAAATTTTTAGCGTTTACACTACTACTTTTTGACATATTGTTGCATTATCATAATAAAAACAGCTGATTGAAAAAGAAAATAAATTATATTGTAAACTTTTAGTAACAAAAATGGAGAGACAAAAACAAATTTTATTATATTTTACATCCAGATCTAAAAAAAACATTCGGAATTAACATTTTTGCGTTAAAAAAACAGCAGCATTTGTTAAACATGAGGTTTCACAAACTTCTGCAAATGTACTACACTCAATTATTATATAGGAGGTTGGAATGGACACACGTAACTATGGGAAATATATGGCTATTCCTTCTACATCCTCGAAGCTCTCCAATGTGAGTTCCCCAAAGTGTTATTAAAAGAGCCTCATCGTTTGTATTCCACTACTTCTTCTTTTTGTAGGTACGTTTTCTGTAAATTAAGCTCGCTTGTAGCATTACAGTTTATATTAATATAATAATTTACATACCCCTTATTTATTATTGGTTTATCCATTTCCACAAATGTTTATTTATTTATTTAGTATACGGTGTAGTTTGCCGCAAATTTTTATTATTTTTTTTAAATTTATTTTTGTGGAACTGTCAAATTTTTCTGGTTCAGTGCTGTATTTTTTAGTACTTTAGTATGAAATTCAGAGTTGTATTGCAAAATTTTGTGATTTTGCCAAAATCTCGTGACGAACTAGATTTTGTTTTGTATGGCAAATCTAGTAGAAATGAACAAGATTTCGCTCAAAATCCCTTAAGTACTAGATTTTGCGTGTGTGTAAATGTAGTATAAAACAAAATAAATTGTTATCTAGAAAAGTTAAACAAATTATTTTCAAAAACTTTTTAAATTGTGAGAGATAAACAACCTATATTTATTATGTGTTTATTTGATTAAATATCGCTAAAAGAAAATACAAATGTAAAGAGTTAAGTCCAAAGTTTGACATTTTAGGTATACCATCCATCTCTATTCTATCTTGTTTATTATTTTCATTTTGTTTTTTAAATATACAATTTCATGAAAAGTTTACAAGTTGTAAGTAAAATAGTAAAAATTGCAAAACCAAATATTTTTAATTTTTTGCTTAAAACGAATATAGTTGTCTTTTTAATACACTAAACTGACTGAAATTGTAAGAAGTATGCAGGAAAATCTGCAGAATGGTAAAATGGAATAACGCAAAACATGCGATATATAAAAGCAAACTAGTTACAAATGACTACTAAACTGAGATTAAAAATTAAAGAAAAAAGTTTTTTATCAACAAGTTTAATTTAAGCAACAAGTTTGACAAGAAACAAATTAGATTTTTGGAATAAATATTTAAAAATTTGTGTGTATTTAAATATTTATTAAAAATGTTGTTCTTTTTTTAATGTAATTATCTTTTTGTGTTTTTCTTTTAGCAAATATCCCATGTTTTGGCCAAAAGATAAAAACAAAATTAATAATATATGAGTTCTTAAAATGATGACATAATCATACATACATAATTCAAATTTAATTTAGAGGCAGGTCAATAATAAAATAAACTGTGACAATAAGTAGATTTGTCATAGAGTAAGTTTAAGTAGTAAAACTGGTGTGTGTCAAGTCTGTCATTAAATGACGTAAATTCATTCACATTTCAAATGCATTCAGACCACAAAACTAAATACATATGTACATATGGTGAATTTCACGTCAAGTGACCCAATTTTAAAAATCGATGTCATTCGATTTGGATGAAAATTTCACCAGGTTAGTACTATTGGACAAATTTTCAACTCTATCAAAGTTGGTCCTAGCAAAAATTGTCCAAAGGACTGTAGATAGCTATTTCTTCAATCATTTCAAAAATATTTTTTTTTAATTGTTAAAATTTTTTTTTTTAATATTTTTTTTTTAATTTAATTTAAAAATTTTAAAATTAAAAAAAATATTTTCGAAATGATTGAAGAAATAGCTATCCACAGTCCTTTGGACAATTTTTGCTAGGACCAATAGGTAAAAAGTTACACTCATTTAAAAAAACCCCTGTATGACCAAAATTTACCAAAATGTCCAACTTTGACCCCCTCTCCCTACGGCACTTCTGGACTGATAGAGCTGAAAATTTGTCTCTGGCCTACTATCCAATAGTACTAACCTTGGTGCAAATTTCATCCAAATCGGAAGACATCGATTTTTAAAATTGGGTCACGACGTGAAATTCACCATATGTATATATATCCAAATGTACATATACATACATCCACATGTATGTATGTATTTATGTATATTGCATGTTTTTTAAAAAGATGAATGATTTGAAAAGATAATTGTTTGTTGGTTTTATTTGTTTGATAGAAATTGGCGCACAGTTGCACATGAAACCCACATTTCATTAAATCAATTAATGACGAACGAGTCTTATTAATTGTTCACATTAATGTACGATGCTTTGTTTTTGACAATTACAGCTATACAATAAAAAATATTTAAGTTTGGATTCGTTTGATCTCTCAATAATAACTATAAAATAATGCGGAGGAGTCTGTTTTTGTTTATTTGTTGATAAAACAATTAATTTTATGGAAAGAATGGCGGCACAGAGGGTTGACGAGACACACGAGTGTGAATTGAAAAGACTATAAGTAGTTGTTTCTGAATGTAATTAACAGATTCCAATTGTTCATTAATTTGTTTACAAATAGATCATTTATAAAGCAATTCAATTATGTTTTGATTCGAGTTAATTAATTATTCTAATGAATGAAGGAGTTTGTGGGAATGTAAAGTAGCCAAGTTTGGAACAGATTTAAAAGAATTACTTCTTTTAATTTTTATAATATACATATGTATAGAATTTATTTGTACAAGAAACAAAATGTTTATAACCTTTAGAAATGTTGTTCTGAATATAGAATATCATATTTTAAATAAACAATTTTGTGACACTTAAATATTTGCTTTTTAAATCTGTAAATTTTAAAACGCAAATTTAATTTTAATTTAAAGTGTAGGAGTTTTCAAATGTATTTTCTCTTCCACACGCGAATGAGATTTATTTTCATATATGTATGTATGTTTGTCTTAATTATTAAACAAATATAATCGCCATAAATTTAAAGAACTTGCCATATACGTCAAAAACTTCACATAAATATGGAGTGTGTTTTCATAAATCTTAATAACTTTGTTTACACATAAACAAGATTCCTACCGTCATGTTTCCTACTGTTGGAAACGTTATGCTTGACCTTATATTAATTGCATAATTAGCATAAAACATATTTCAATCATTAATAAAAGATCATTTAAGATGAAATTTAAAGTGATAGAACGAAAAATTTAAAAATACAACATAATTTAAACCAATACCAATAAAATTATTAAATTGAGAGAATGTTTTTTCCACATTGGGACGGTAAGTATAAATATCAAATTTTCCACCAATGTATTGTGCGATGGTCTACGGGAACAATTTTCGTAATTTCAGAAGAATTCTTTTCTAGCGATCTTTTGTATTCATTGTAGTATCAATGGAACAGTGAAACACAACTAATATTGTGACGATGCTTCAGTGAATCAATAGAGTTGGATAATCAATCACTTAAACCTTGATCACTCAATTGAACATTGCTATCAAGCGGACATTCCACTGCATTCTCACGAAGAAAATATCAAGAGCGGCCTTATTATTTATACCACAGACACTGATCAAGTGACATGATCTGTTGTTCCTTCATCATTCATATTATTTTACTTCATTGATTGAATCGACATACGAATGGCAACATTTGCCACATTTAAATAACTTGATCCATTTTTGATCCAAGTTGATAGATTTCATTATGCCACTATGCGTCATCTTTGTTAGTTTTACTACTTGTGTGTCCTTCCGCAATTTAGTTTTATTGAAAAAAATATCGTTTCAAGCACGATTTTAATAAAAGTCTTTATTATAGGCCTACTACTTTTGATTTGATATTCCTGCATATAGTGACTTGGCTCATTCTCATAAAATATATAATTGCGCTACTTCAAACATATCGAGCCATAACCGCCGAAAAAATGTATCCCACAAACTCAAAATTTTACAGGGGAAGGTTTTTTTTAAATAAAATCAGTTTGAATAAAGCCATTATTTTAAAATTTATAATGTAAATATTGTTTTGTGTAATACATTTAATTTTAATAATTTTAAATGATGTTGAACTATCGATTTCGATTAAAAAACAACAATCGATTATGGTGTGGGATACATTATTTTGGCGGTTATGGCTCGATATGTAAATCATGTCTGTTTACTACTATACTAATTGTCAATTGTTAACTTTTTGATATATAACTAAAGGGTGTGCAAATTTGATGAAATGTCAAGAGTTCAGTTATTAGTACGTACTTGGGAAATTTTAACAAAGGAATGGTTTGGACAATTGCTGAAAACTGAACGAAAACAACGAATTTTTCAACAAATTTATTTTTAGTGTTGAGTCCTATTTTCATATAGCTCTAGGCCTTTTTGGTCGTCTCTTTCTCGTGATTGAAGGCCTTTGACGATTTTCTCTGGAGATGTTAGAAAGAACGTGTTTGCAAACTACAAACACCTGTTGAAAGATGCAATTCAGGGCTTCATTGAACAGATAAGCGAATCTTTTTTAGAAAATGTGTTTGAAATGTCATTTGTCCGAGATCATATTTCATTATTAATTCCCATATTTCTACATTGATATTGTGTAAAAAAAGTGCATTTTAAGCCAATTTACTTCCTAATCTCCAATTTACTTACCCCGCACATCGATGAAATATTAATAATCGATTTAAAACGAAAAGTATATTGAAAACATCCTTTCGCAGAGTGGAAACTTGTGGTGCTAGCCATTATTTGCACAGAAGGGAGTTTCCGTTTATTATCCAAATCAGTTATATTTATCTTAAAAAGGATATTCGATTTCACATTCCCATATAATGTTGCCGATATAATGAAATAAAGATGCAAACTTATTATTAACAAATTGAATATCTATTTTGTTTTTACTGTTTGCGTTTCAATTTTGTCATAGAGTTTTCTCGTGAGGGCGCAGTTGCACATCCATTGCAATTCTTTTTATAATCCAATCGATTATAAAATTGATGTATACTCTTTTTTATTAATTTGCAATTAATAATTAAATATTAAATAATATGTGTGCTTTCCTATAGACTGTGTAAATGTATTGGAATTTAGTTTAATTTATATATTTTAATAAATATGTAGAACAAATTGCAGCCGTATTTGTTGTTGATGTTTTTGCAGTGGTTGCCCATAAAATACAATTAATATTACTCATTGTTTTGAGCACTTTTCAAAAGCTAATCCGGTTGTTACTAAATACGAGTACATTTTATATTATTTAATTGATTTGAATTGCTTTTGCTTGAAATGACATTCTACATACTTATATAAAATTGATCACATATAGTTTTTTACATTCGTTTTTGTGTTGGGAATTGCGTCATTGATCCCTACAAGTATTCATAATAGAAATTCTTAATAATAATTATACTATTTGGAATTTGCTTAGTCTAAGTGCAATTACAGTTTTTTAAATGGTACTTTTCCTTATTGGAATTTATTTATGCATTGTATCAGAATAAAAGAAAATTTAATTGCAACAGAATATGAAATCCAAGCACAAACCATAATGAGGAAAAGGATGATCTGCGTAGACTTCGGTGTAAAGTGAGATCAACTGAAATGCTTACCATTTGGGTCTTTTCTATGTAACTTCCGTCGCTTAAATAAAAGACTAATTTCAAAATACTTAATGGTGCCAAGAATCACAATATAAACATAGGGTGATTAATTTAAACCTTTTTTTAATTTTAAATAAACACTTCAAATAGAATTGAAGTATTTTTAATGAAGCGAAAGAACAATATATGCCATTTACTTCTTAAAAGTAATTTCATTAAAAATTTCGCTGTGCATAGTCCACTCGAAAAGTTCAATATTCGCTTACTCTTTCCAGCACTGCAGCCGCTAACTCCCGAATTACGACTCATTTTAGAATTGCTACCAGTATACGAATAACGATTGCTACCGAATAACGATTTTCGACATCACATACACCCCAATCGTGAATAAAAATTCCACATGAAATTTGTTGCCTTTTCACATTTTTCCTATTAAAATTCAATGTTAAAAAAAATAAAAGGAAACAAATTTCATGTGGAATTTTTATTCAGAAGAATAAAACCAGGTGTGGTAATACAAGTTCTAGGAGGCCTGTTGACAGCTGTGGACTATAAAATTATTTTCCAATAAAGCCATTGTGAGCTTTTCCATGATGAATTTTCAAACAATACTGAATAAAAATAGGATCACAGAAACCGATAACTATGAAAAACAAAAACAAATGAAAATATGTCTACGTAAATCACCATATAGTAGTAATCGATGTATACAAGCATTTTGAAAAATATTTTATGCCTGCGCAAGACCCAAAAATGCTGTTATTGGTCAAACTTTTTCAAATGAAAAATCCCATGAAAAAAATTAAATTAAAATTAGACTACAAGTACTTTAAAATCACTGTTTTTTTTTCAACAAAATAATTGCAATGAAAAATATAATAATTTATTTAATAATCTACCGTAACATTGTAAAACATGGGATCACATGTTTGAACGCAAAAACGTAAAAATGTGCCATCATAAATTTAATAACAATTGACATTTGAGCAACATTAACACGAAATGTAAAGCCATGAAAAAGTGACTCAAAATGTTAAAGTCATCAATTTCAATTCAACCTAACAACAACAACTACAACAAAACAAATATTGTTGCCAAACTACCTTCATTTACTACATTGAAAGATACATTTTAACTTTTAGACTTTTGACTAGAGCAGCAACATTTCTCTGTTGTCAGTTTAATGTTGCAAGTTTACTTAAAAACTGATTTGTTATAGGAATAAGTGAAAGATAGAGTTTTTTCAACATACAACCTGGGATTGTAACTACAGAATAAAACGTTTGGCAACTCTTAAATAACTCCAAGACAATATAAAACTATTTCGTCCCTTTTCCACACCTACAATTTAATCAAAATGCATTAAATCAAATTTACCGGTTTATTAAAATAATATTTGCAAAAGCAAAATAAACAAAACCAAATTAATAAATAAAATAACTTGAAAAAAGAGAAAGAGATGAAGTTTTTATAAAATGTATTTTGCAAATCGAATTAAATTTCATTCTCTGGAATACTCATTCGTCTCTGGCTTATCAATAGCATTGAGCGAGAGATGTCAATTAAAATGGATATAAAAAATAGCTAAGCATTTATGCTTTGGAAAATCAATTTCTAAAAAATAATACATACATATGTATTATACAAGGTGGCGCAAAAGTAATCCTCCTATCAGAAAATGCCAGTTCTGTTTTGACATTTGTGTAGTAAACACATGCGAAATACACGTTAATAAACAATGTTACGCTACACTGCTCCAGAACGCGGAATATTGCTGACAGAACTGACATTAGGGGCTTCGCAAAATTTATAGCATTTTCTGATAGGAGGATTACTTTTGCTCCACCTTGTACATTTAGAAAATAAATAAATTATGTATACACATTTATAAACACAAATTCGCTCCAAACGTGGTTCTTTTGGCACCGCCCTTATCTGATACGGAAAGTTAAAATCGGCCCAGTAAGATCCGAGTTATAGACCAAAGTTTCAGACAACCTCGATATTTTTCTAATATTTTTGCATTTTCTTCAAACCTAATGCATATAATATCGTAAAATTAAATTCACTTTGAAAATGGTAACAAGCCCCAATACAATGTAATATCCAATGTTAATAGCCCCTATTCAAATGTATTCCCGGAATTTGGCTCTATGGTACATAAATGCCTATTGCAAAGCAGTATTTATACCAAATGCAGCAGAAATAAGTTACATGAAATCATTAAACCATTTTCTGTTTGTCTCAGTCCATATTTCACCATTGTCCGAAAATAACTTAAACGGTAATAAATCTCTTATAAAACTCACAATCAAGTTGAAATTCGACACAAAAATTCCACATATATAAATCAGCGAACCAAATTTTATTACGATCGGTCCATATTTCACCATATCCCCCATTGAAAGTCAACTTCCGAAAATAGCTTAAATGCTTCTAAATATCTTATAAAAACCACTATCACGTTGAAATTCGGCACAAACAATCCAAAATATATGTAAGTCAAAGTACTGAATTTAATGATGATCGGTCCATATTTAATCATAGCCCCATATAAAGTCCATTTTTGAAAATCACCTAAATCTTTTATATCAAGTTTAAATTCAATACAAATAATCCATATATGTATATAAATCATCATAACGAACATTATAGTGTTTTGCCCATAATTGATCTTAGCTCCCACCACTTCCGAAAAACACAAATTTTACACAGATCAATTATATGTAAGTAAACATTTTATTATTCGATTTTGTGAAGGTCGGACAACTGGTCATAACTCCCATATCCTAGATGAACCGGAATAACCAAAAAAAAACTTTAAAATAGTTATACCGTTATTGAGATGAAATTCACCAAATGACTCAAATACAGTAAAATATTTTCCCATAACATAACGTGTGATAGATAGATAGGTCCCATATCTAAAAGGAAAAGATCATAATTAACCCTGTACTTCATCTTCGATAGGATAAACCAAGGCGAATTTAACAAGGTGGTAGCAGGGGCGAATTCAAGCTTTTATATGTATATGGAATTGTTTCGGTGAATATTCAGTCAAAATTTTTTATCAAAATGAACTAATAATCATTTTTATTAACAGATTTTGGGGACTTGGAATAAGATCCTCTTTATTTTTTTTTTTTTTAATAATTAACAAACACAAACTGCGAAGCTTTTTGGCTTATCTGCAGAAAACACCCAGAGTCTTTGGCGGGAATCGAACCAGCAACCCTTTGACTGATAGTCTGGCACACTATCGCCTAGGCTATCGGGGCACCCTGAGATAATGATGAAAAACGCAGAAACTTTAATGTTGACAACATTGAAAATGAAGTAAATAATAATACATACAAACAGGGATGATAAATGAGAAAACCAATATCGTACCAACGAACTTTTAAAATCGTACTTTTTCGACCCCAATACTACTAAATAATTTTTTTACATTTTTTTTTTTTAAATTTTATTTTAATAAACAAAAATTTAATACAATAAAAACAAAAGGTACTTTAAATTCTTTGGTACATGTAAAGTAAAGAACAACAAAAAATAAATAAATATATATTCATTAATTATACATGTAGATAATTATGGTCATATAAAATATTAATTAGTAAGGTACATTCAAATAAATGAGATCAAATCTATACATTTTTTGATAACAAACCAGTTGCTATATTAAAGTTGTAACAACAAGTGTTTTATTTTAGTACCACTTGCAAAAAACTAAGACGACGCTTTCATACTGCAAAAAACCGTATTGAAGTTTTGTCTAGTCGTTTAAAAAAATTAAGCGCGTGCCATGTATTTTAGTCCCGGATCACACACTGTCACTTTTGCTGCGCTCTTCTTTCCCCTCTCACCAACAAACTCAAAAGTTGCGCAGAAAAATCCGGGACTTAACAAGATGATTGCTACTCTACAACAAAGCATTTTGTCCCCTTTTTTTATCAAACTGTAGAAACTTTACAATTGCTCTCTTTATTTATAGCTGAATACTAAAAACCACCTGCCATTTATTCCCCATGAACAAGTGCAAAAATCTATTCACAATATTCCTTCAATAAATAAGCGTTGCCATTTTATATCAATTAAAAATATGTTTAGCTATGTGCCCACGATTGTCAGATATTACAACGTTGTCCGAAAAATTTTCAGAAAATGTCTAACAACCGTGTAAACTTAAAAATTTTGCCTTCCAACGTTGTAAGAAAAAGAATTTTCAGTACATTGGAAAACAAAAATATTGTCAGATATCTAACAATCGTGTGAACACACAATTTTGTCATTGTCACTGTTTTAAGACAATTGTCAAACACTTTTCATTGTCATATGTGCAAAGTTTATGCATATATGCAAACAAGTGTGCATTGATAAAAATAAAATTTTTGAAAAAAGTAGAAGAAAATTAAAGAATTAATTTAAAGTGTGCATTAGGACATAAGCAGATAAAATGGTTCCAATTGCTCTTTTTTGTTCCATGACAATATTTAAAATTTTTAAACACACACAGAGCTGCAAAACGAATTTGACAATGCCACACAACAATCTGACAACCGTGTAAACTGACAATTTCGGTTGACAGATAAATTCATTGTGTGATAATTGTGTGCAAATGAAATTGTTAGTTTTCTTACAATCGTCTAAACTGACAATTTACCTTTTGCTAAAAATTTTTCAATGTCAGTACATTGCTAGCACATTGCTAGATATGACAATGATGTAATATCTGACGATCGTGGACACATGGCTTTTGGGTTTGAAAAATTTGGAAATATTACCAAATGAGCCACAGGGGTACCATCGTACTTTTTAGTTTTGAATTGTACCAAAAAAAGTACAATTGTACCAACTTTATCAACCCTGCATACAAAAGTTTGATAGTGAGTTCAAATATCAGCCAAGACGAAGATTTTGTTTTGTTTTTAATTATTTGTCGCTTGCTCTTTTTACGCTCACTGCTTTTGACAGTCATCCCTAAATACCGACGGAAAGCGTTTTTTAAATGTCAAAATTTCTCATGCTCATACATTTTGTATGGAGCATACCGAAACAACGCGGCGGCAACACTTTGCTATTGGAAAATCCGATTTTGACAAGGCGTTTCATAGTGAAGTTAGTTGCAAAAGAAAACAAAACAAAAAAAAAACAAGTAAGAGTGCTATATTCGGCTGTGCCGAATCTTAAATACCCTTCACCTAAGCGTAATAAGAAATACAGAAACTACACTAGACTAGAATATCCTAATTCTGTGTTTTCTATTCAGTCTTAGTGCAAATTTTATTAGTATTTGATATATTGTTTGAAAGACAATTTTACGAACAATAAATTTTTTGAAATTTTTAAAATATTTTGAAATGTTGTCTAATTTTTACCATTTTTAATTGATTTAATTACCAATTCTTACCAAAATTTACAGAGTCTGTCTGATGTTCATAATAATCTTCAGTGTAATTTAACAAACAGAGTATAAAAAAGGGGTACAATTCGGTTTTAGTGATTTTGCTCAAAAAAAAAAAAAAAAAAAAAAAAAAACAAAATGAAATAGGGCTTTTAGAGGAGATACCAGCAAAAAAATTTGTTGGCGGTCACGCCTATTTTCGAGGGGGCGGACCTGTAAAGTTGAAAATATATAGGCCTATATCTCGGGAACTACTGGGTGCTTGATAATTTGTAATACACTAAAGAAAAGGTATTAAAAATACCTTTCCAACGATATATATCATGATTATAAAATGTGGACCAAATATGGGTTAAATCCGAAAAGAATATTTTTTGACCCGAATTTAGTTGTTTTTTGGAAATGGTTCTTATATGGCAGCTATGACAAATTATGGGCCGATCTTCTTAAATTTTTGAACAGTTATTTTCATGCATATGAGGATACTTCACGTCGAATTTCAACATAATAACGCTATATATACAATATATATTAGTATTAACGTGGATTTCGAGAGTGGACCTTATGTGGGGAATATAGTCAAATATGGACCGATATTCTCAAAATCCAGCAGTTAGATTTAGGCATGTATGTAAATGATCCGTGTAAAATTTTGGATTGGTACCCTTATTTATAAGCGATTTATGAGTATTAAAGTGATTTTCGGAAGAGGGCTTTATATGGGGCATACGGTTAAAAATATACTGCAATTCACAAAATTTTGTGGGATGATTTTTGTATATATTTAAATGATCTGTGCAAAGTTTTGAGTCGATACCGATATTTATACAATATATATAGAGATAAATGTCTTTTTCAGATGTGGTCCTTGTATGGAAGCTATGACCAATTCTGGGCCGACCACCATAAAATTTAGTACAACAATTTATTTGCCTATAAAGAGTATTTATTTCAAATTTTAGCCGTTTAACATTATTTATATCTGTTTTATACGTATTTAAGTGAATTTTGGAAGTGGTCTATGGTCAAACATGGACCGAACTAAAAAAATTTCGTTTTGCGATTTCTTTTTGCATAAGACTTATTTTTGCTGAATTTTGTCTAGATATTCCAATTTTATAGGCATTTATTTATCAGTAAGCCATATTTCTGAAATATATATATTTGTATGGGGGCTATAAGAAATCATGGACCGATTCTTACTATTTTCCGCACACTTTCCTCTTTTATCATAAAAACTGCGTATACAAAATTTCATGGTATTATCTGCAATATATTTCAAAATATTGCAATAAAATGGACGAAAAATATAAAATTTTTATGGAGGTGGTCTCACATATTGGTTCATAACTCTGGTTGACCTGAACCGATTTTGCTGATTTTAAATAGCAAACTTCTCGAAAGCACTTCTGACAGAATTATTGAAGGTTTGGATCCCGAGTATATCTGGGGACTTCAAAAAACTGATTTCAACAGACAGACAGACAGACGGACATGGCTTAATCGACTTCGCTATCTATAAGGATCCAGAATATATATACTTTATAGGGTCGGAAAATTTTTTTGTGGAAATTACACACGAAATGACAAACTTATATATACCCTTCTCACGATGGTGAAGGGTATAAAAGAGAGAAATAAAACAACAATGTCCAGCTGTTACGATAAACAGGGTCGTTTTATTTATTTGTTTGCTAATCCTGGGGGGTTACTCCGTATTTCGATTCGAAAGCAAAAGCTTTCGAAATACAATGTAAAAAGTATACAAATTCGAATGATTTTCTTTTCGAATCGAAATACGGAGTAACCCCCTTTTTGCTCAGCGTAAAAATACGTTCCGCTTTCCGTCGGTATTTAGGGATGGCTGTTATTTTCACATGTTCGTATTACGAGTGTGTTTATTGTTTTTACGAAAACTGAATGAATGGTTTGTGTTTGTTCAGTTTTGTTTTTGAATTTTGCCTACTTCTCTATCGCTTCAAAGAAGCGCACGTTCACTTCGAGACTTTAGTTACTAAAACGAGACTTTCCAAAGCAGTTGTTGTTAACACGCGTTCACAACACCAACAAAAATATTTAATTGGATTGATTACAAAGTGTGTACATAGTAAAAAAACGACCATTTTTGTGGATTTAAAACAAATAATAAACGGATTAATTATTTCCTTGGAATAGTATAAATAAAATAAAACATTTAAGAAAATTGTTATAAAAAGGTGAATACAATAACATAAATACGTTTTTATTATATTTTTTATTTTTATGTTTATCAACCAAAAAAAAAAAACAATTTAAAAATTCAAGTTCAAATTTAAAAATAAAATGTCCTTGTTAAATGAGACGTTTTGAGTTTCGTTTGTTGACTTTCTGTTTGTTGTATTTTATCTGATTGTGAAACATTGTTTTTTTTTTGTTGCTGCTGGTTGTTGTAGTTGTTTGGAAGACTTGTGAATTGTTGAGGAAACTCAACTTGAGAAACAAAACAAACAAATAAATTGTTAATTTTAAATAATGAAAAAAAAACGATCTAAAAATAGAATAAAAGTGCAAAATATACAAAAACAGAATCGAAATGAAATACATTTCGAAATCATTCATGACAACAGTAACGTTGTACTCGCAGTATCTACATACCTACTTGTTTCTGTTTTGAAAATGCATTCATTTGTTGGAGTTTTTTTTTTGCTCTCGTTATCTTTGCTAATAGCGTTTTTGTTGCTGGTAATTTTTTCTATTTTTTAAAATTCAATTCAATTTTGTCTGTGGTGCGAATATTACAGTATGTGCATATGTATAGTACATGATATTTGTTTTCGCTGTTGTTATTGTTGGTTGCTGTATATTTTCAGTTTTTGTTGGTTTTGACGAAGTGACGCCGGTTCTATTTTAGATTCTCGACTTGAATTTCAAGTAGTTAAAGTGTTAAATTACAAAAAACAATACAATTACAAACTTGCACTTGTCTCTTCTTAATATCTGTGGGATTTTTGTCTCTTCTTGTTCTTCTAAGTATCTGAATGCGAAATTGAAAAAATATAAATTGTACCGTGAAATTGAAAAAAGTACTTTTTTTTATTTATTGAGTTCAAAAAGAGAAAATATACCAAAATATTGGCCAGAAACATACTCAAATTTATGTAGGTATGCACCTAGGTACATATATAAATCGGAATGTACCCAGTTGTCATTCTATTGGACTCAATTTTAAAATATATCGATGGTCATATGCTGACACTTCGTAACTAACTTGCAACTCATCATGTTAAAAATCTAATACATAAAACAAAATATACCGACTACCTAAAGTGTCTTGCATTCTTTACTTGGTGGAATTTTGTGGAATTCTATCTTCTATCTTAAACATAAAAATGTTTTTTGAGGAAATATTTACATTCCTCAGGATTTGTATTTGATTTGATTTGTACAGTTCAATCGAATATTTCGAATTAGGCATACATACTCGCCCAATAAGCATTTTGGCTGGAATTCAAGTTTAATTACATTTGAAATCCAGTCACAATTTCCAATTTCCTGTGTTGAACTACAGTGGAAACACAGTTGAATTCAATAGCGAATCCAGCAAAATTAACCATTGAATTACAGTCGAACAAAACAGTACATTTACAGTGTAATTCCAGCCTTAAATAATAGTGTGATTCCAGTTGAACCGAACCTGTTCCCTGAAAATTTAATTATAAAATCATCATCATCACCGCCGCCAATGCTGTGCATCAACTCTGTGCCATTATTAACATATGCTTAAAACAAATTTGATGTTGTTTTTTAAAAAACTTCAAACAGTCTGGAAAGAGTAATTCAAGCTTGGATTCACACTGAAATTCCAACATTGGAATTCACAAAAAATTTGTACTATGTATATTATTCCCGGTACTTTTCAGACAGGATTTGTACCAGATAAAGTAAAACAGTATTAATCTGTTTATCTCTTGTCTGACTAAAATTTGTATTCATTAGAATATTTATTGTTGTTGCTTCCAATATAATAGTTTAATTTTCTTAATGAACATACATATACGTATGTATGTAAATATATGTACAACAATTGTTGTTAAAGTATTTTTATTGCTACAATTGTTTTATTTTGTATTTTCTCCTTGTTGTTGTCATTTATTAAATTTTGCGTTTGTTTTGAAAAATTTTCGTGTAGCAATTGTCAATGTATCTGTTGTTTTACTTCGTTGTTTCTTTTTCGTCTTCATTTCTTGGCAAATTTTATGCGATTCATTATTATTATATTTTTTTTATTTTTAATGCTGTTTTAACAATTGACTTTCTGGAAACTTGTTTTGAACCTTGACTTTTGTTTTTATAATTTGCGTTTTTTTGTGTTTTAATTTAAAATTTCTACTTTTGATTTTTTCTCGTTTTCTTTTCATTTCTCTAGAGACAAAAAAACTTCTAACATCGAAATGACTTGAACAAATTGAAATTTCAGGTTTTCAAATCAAAATATCGCATGTGAATCTGGTTACGGTTGTTTGCATAAATAATGCGATAAGAAAGAAGGGCGACTCCATTCTAGACAACTTTTAACATCAATTTTCAAATCGCACTATTTGATACTTTTTTTGATGCCAATTTAAAGTAAAATATGTACATATCTATATTTTATAATAATATAATTTTTTTAGACGATAATAATATAATTTAGATATGCCGCGAATAGAAAATTCATTCATGTTGCACCCGTCATGGTTTAAAGAGCAAATTTCTTATTATTGGATTATAATTCTCTACGATGTTTGATTTGATAATCATTGTCCGATATCGCATCTTTCGCAATAAAAAAGAATAATACAATAAAAGTTTAAAAATTAACAGAGTTTTGTGTATGATCTTATGAAAGTTGGCCAATTTGGTTGCACCCGTAATGCACTTTAAAGCTCTCTCGTGGCTATTTGGACGTTTCATATGAATTCTTGTAAATAGATAACAATAGTATATAGAACAATATTACCCCTTCTAGAAAAAATTGAAAATGTGTTTCTTTCTATTAGTAAAAGACGTTTAAAGCGTCTAAATGTTGCACCCGTCAGGATAGAATCGCCCAGAAGATTTAATTTTATTCAAAAAATCACAAGATCATATAAAAAATTACTCGCAACATTAATATTTAAAAGCAAAGTTAAGTAAAGTTTTGTTTGGTTACTTTGGAAACGTAACTAGGTATAAGTTTTTCTTCATTCGGCTTTGGTATCTAAAAATCAACCCCATAATTTAAATTGTCTTTATTGTTTGAACAATAAATATTTCTTTTTACTTATGTGCATAATAAAAATCAATGTCATTTTATAAAAAAAAGTTTAAAAAATTTGTATTGTGCCTCCTAATTTTCTGTATATTTTTCCTTCTTATCATTTTGTGGAAGTCAAATATTTATATCAACTGTTTTATTATCTGAAATTCGTACAAATTAATTATATTTTTCAGTTGTTTTTTCAATACTACCTGAGGCGTACAGAAATACTGAGTACACGCGTAGAACACAATAAATATGTGTAAAATATTGTATATTTATTCATATACAATAGTACAAGTGTGTTTATTGTTTATTGTTTATAGAATTTCAATTTGATTAAAGTATGAAATACTTTTCAAAATTGCGGTTAACCACTAATTAATCGAATAAAATCTCTTGATGTTATTTGACATAAATACATTTTAAATTTATACATGTTGGCGCTTTAATACAATTGTATTTTTGTTGTTGTTTCTTTGTTGATTTTTATTTTTCGTGTTCATTGTAAACTTGAACACTTTTTGACAGTTGGTTGAGAAATGATAGAACAAAAAAAAATCAAACAAAACTTGCAAATCTGTTAAAATTTTCAGAAAAAAATTCTACTACCTTTAAACTTTAAACAGATTATGTGTGTTTTAGAATGCACAAAAAACCTAAGCATACAAAAATTACAGTAGAATACAAAACAATTACATAATTAGGATCAAAATATAATTATTAGTTCATGCCTTCGGAGCGAATATGTTTTGAACCAATTTTGATTCATTATTTTTGTATAATAACACAGTACAGCACAAAAAAAAATACGGGGTTCCGACGATTGATTGTTGTACAAAGGAGACCAAAAAAAAATATACGTGTGTCGGCGTTTTGATAGATCACATCAGAATTTCATTTAAGAAGCGGTTAAAAATTCCCAGCTCTGACCTGTTCTTGCAGCATATCGGTATATAAAACTATGTTTTCTGTACGTCTGAGCATTTTTGTAGATAATGGTATGGCAAATATTTTTTTAGAACATATTAACCCTCTAACTCCCCCCTCACAACGGCATTTTTGGCTTTATTCTAAGAAATTGTAAAAAACACCCCGAAAAAGGGGAAGGGCGGGTATGAAATGTTCTACAAAAATGTTGGCCATAAAATTTTACTATATATGTCAGAACACACCAAAACCCAAAACTTAACACAAACACTAAAAACCAATCAAATTCAAGATTGTTCATTAACCCTTTCATGCCCACTTTTTTCTAGGTGGTGTTAAAAATATGAAACCTTGTTTTTCTGTTTATTTTGGGCTCAGATAAGGTATATACCAAGTTTCGGACACCAGGTCCTTCCAGGAAGGAGTCCAGAGGAAGTTGCTTTTAAGCAACAATGGGCATTAGTGGTATACAAATTTTAAAAGGAACAAATTTTTTATTTGTTTGTTTTTGCTTTTGTAACTAAAATCACCTTTTCTTTCAGCCATAGTTCCGATAAAACAATTTTATAATTTCGAAATTCTAATATATTTCAGTTTTACGTGACTCTGTTTTTGGAGAAAAATTTTTTACATGCACTTACTTTGGATTCTTGTCCACAACTAAATACTTGTAAACATATTTTTTGATGTTTTTGCATTTTATTACTTTAAACGCATAAACAAAAAAAAATACAATTTACCGTTATTGCTTAAATTGCAAAGGCAAAGAAATATTAGCTTTGAAAGTCAAAGTTGCTTATAAGCAACTTTGAGCGTGAAAGGGTTAAAGGTTAATTTAGTTATTGTTCGCATATGTGGGTCATCCCATCTCTGGCAGGAAGGTTTGACACTCCAATACCGCGCAAGGCCAATCTTTAGGAATTTTAAAGTGTAAATTCAAGTTGAAAAAAGACGTGACGAGAGGGATCCGTTCTCGAATCAACAATTTCGTTATTGATTTAATAAAATTCATTCATTTAAGGAGAGAATATTCCTTTTTTATTTGTGAATTTGTGTATTTACATTTGTCGTTCACGGTGTTTAATTTTATTGAAGCTTTATTATTCACAAAAAAAGGTACAACTAAAGTGGATACATTAAAAAACCCTCACAGAAATGAAGTAATTTATAATATAATAATGAGATCAAAATTAAAATATCAATCGATTTTATTGAACATTAGCCTAAGGAAATTCAATTTGCTATAAATGGATTGACTACACAACTTAGATATTAACACGTGCCATTTTGGCACATTTTTTAATTAAATATAATTGCAACCAATTATTAATTATCGCCAAATTCAATTCAAACATAAGCTTATGAACGACCCACCACTACTCATCAGTTAATAAAGTTGTTGCTATTTTCTAAATTAGTTAACCAACCCAAAACTGTCTTGTTAATTGTTAATTTGTAGTTTTAATTTTTAGTTGAACATTCTAACAATCTAATTTCTTGTTGTTATTTTGTCATGTTGTTAATGATGGCTTAAATAAATCATTAAAAAATAAATTTTCAGTCTGGAATAGCATTATTGAGTTGTGTTTGTTTTTGGTACTAAACTCACAGCAAGTTTTCAAATTATTTATTTATTTGTTTCATTTCCTTTTCGGATGTTTGACATTTTTTTTTATTGTACATTCATTATTTATTATTGTTGAATTCTGCTGGTGCTGTTATTTGTTTAATAACAAAACTCATAATTTTTATTTGATAGATAATCAAGAATACGAATTCTTTAAATACATGTCGATTTTTTGTGGTGGTTTATTTTTTCAACTTAATGTTAATTATAAATAAAAATATAAACAACAAAATAAATATTTTAAAATAAAACAATACATTTGTTGTTGTAGCTGTACTCGTGGCTCTCAAGTATATCTTTCAAAAGCAAATTAACATTACTATAATATTTAAAAAGAAACATTATCACCATCATCATCGTTGGCCGTCGCTTTCAATAAGTTAGTTTGCACAGGTGTAATTTTTTTTTGTATTTCAAGAAATTGGGATTTGCTCTTCACACACTCTAGACATTTTGTTGGTTATTGTTACTGTACGTATTTTTCCATAAAAACACTTGACGATTTTTAAAAAGCGACAGCCATGTCTAGTTGATTAGTAATGCTAGTATGGATTGTGTTGAAAATAATTTCAATAACTGCAGATTGCAATACCAGCCTTCTTCAGATTGATTTGGGTTATACATTTAGCGCATTTTGTGTATACCAGGAACGACTTACAATTCTTAATTGTGTTTGTAATAATTAAATAGTAGACCTCAATGCAAAGTTAGTTTTAATTAAATAACTGCTGCTGCAAAGATTCACACTATTTTGAAAAATTTCAATAAAATATGATAATTACTAGAAAATTATGATGCAAAATAGTTAATAATTCATTTAATGCTACCTAATAAAGAACTACAAACATACATACTGCTAATCAAATGAAATGATGCTCTCTTCCTCCTCCCCAGTATCATCATTTGATCACTGAAAAGTATTTATTTAGAAAACATGGCAAATAAATTGCTATACACGTTTAGTGGGAAATATCCGAAATTTAATTTTATCGATTTGAACAATTAATGTTTCTAGTGCTGTCTACAGTCTAAAATTAATTTAGATTAAATTTAGCTAAAGAATTTCAAAATATAAAATTGTAAAGCAATTATTGAGCTTAAAAAATACTCAGATAATAAAAGTAGGTATTTATTTTTATCAGTTTTTTTTACTTTTGTTATTTATGGTCTACTCATTGATGTACTCGTATACGATTTATTAGCTACGACAATTGTTGCTTGATATTTTGTTTGTATTGCAATATCGATTTTAGACCAACATTATATTTATGCATAAATTTGTGTTGTTCTAACATGGCATGAAGCAACCTAAGCATACAAATAAATATTTATAATAATTACATTGGGCACTAGTTAGCGTACAATATACATATATAAGTATATGAGTATATAGAATATATTAGAAAAATAGGGAAATAAATTATCAAAGTATTTGTAACAATAAAAGGAAAAATTCTAATACAAGTTCATTAATATACTGCAGAGAATGGAACTAATTTAAAACTTCAATATTTTGTATTATTTTGCATTATTTATAACTGTAAATTGACAAATAAACGAAATATGCATAAGAAAAAATTTCAATGACAAATTAACAAATAAACAGACCAGACAACAAGAAATACTATAATATAACACGAAACAAATAATGAATAAAACAATAGTTTTATTTTGAAAATGTCGACGGAAGTTTGTCTCAGTTTAAATAGCAAGAGTCAAACATTTTTATTAAGTTTCTATTTAGCTTGAAAACTATGTTTTTTTATACCCTTCACCATCGTGAGAAGGGTATATATAAGTTTGTCATTCCGTGTGTAATTTCCACAAAAAATTTTCCGACCCTATAAAGTATATATATTCTGGATCCTTATAGATAGCGAAGTTGATTAAGCCATGTCCGTCTGTCTGTCTGTCTGTCTGTCTGTCTGTCTGTTGAAATCAGTTTTTTGAAGTCCCCAGATATACTCGGGATCCCAACCTTCAATAATTCTGTCAGAAGTGCTTTCGAGAAGTTCGCTATTTAAAATCAGCAAAATCGGTTTAGGTTAACCAGAGTTATGAAACTATATGTGAGACCACCTCCATAAAAATTTGATATTTTTCATCCATTTTATTGCAATATTTTGAAAACTATTGCAGATAATACCATGAAATTTTGTATACGTTGTTTGTACTATAAAAGAAGAAAGGTTGCGGAAAATAGTAAGAATCGGTCCATGATTTCTTATAGCCCCCATACAAATATATATATTCCCCAAATATGGCTTAATGATAAATAAATGCCTATAAAATTGGAATATCAAGACAAAATTCAGCAAAAATAAGTTTTATACAAAAAGAAATCGCAAAACGAAATTTTTTTTAATTCGGTCGATGTTTGACCATAGACCCCATATAAAGTCCACTTCCAAAATTCACTTAAATACGTATAAAAGAGATATAAATAATGTTAAACGGCTAAAATTTGACATAAATACTCTTTATAGGCAAATAAATTGCTGTACTAAATTTTATGGTGGTCGGCCCAGAACTGGTCATAGCTCCCATACAAGGACCACATCTGAAAAAGAGATTTTTCCCTATATATATTGTATAAATATCGGTACCGACTCAAAACTTTGCACAGATCATTTTAATATATACAAAAATCATTTCACAAAATTTTGTTAATTTCGGTCTATTTTTAACTGTATGCCCCATATAAAGCCCTCTTCCGAAAATCACTTTAATACTCATAAATCGCTTATAAATAAGGGTACCAATCCAAAATTTTACACGGATCATTTACATACATGCCTAAATCTAACTGCTGGATTTTGAGAATATCGGTCCATATTTGACTATATCCCCCACATAAGGTCCACTCTCGAAATCTACGTTAATACTAATATATATCGTATATATACCGTTATTATGTTGAAATTCGACGTGAAATATCCTCATATGCATGAAAATAACTGTTCCAAAATTTAAGAAGATCGGCCCATAATTTGTCATACCTGCCATATAGAACCATTTCCAAAAAACAAATAAATTCGGGTCAAAAAATATTCTTTTCGGATTTAACCCATATTCGGTCCATATTTTATAATCATGATATATATCGTTGGAAAGGTATTTTTAATACCTTTTATTTAATGTATTATAAATTATCAGACACCCAGTAGTTCCCGAGATATAGGCCTATGTATTTTCAACTTTAAGGGCCCGCCCCCCTCGAAAATAGGCGTGACCGGCAACAAATTTTTTTTGAGCAAAATCACTAAAACCGAATTGTACCCCTTTTTTATACTCTGTTTGTTAAATTACACTCAAGATTATTATGAACATCAGACAGACTCTGAAAGTTATGGTAAGAATTGGTAATTAAATCAATTAAAATGGTAAAAATTAGACAACATTTCCAAATATTTAACATAAATTATGTTGGTCGTAAAATTGTCTTTCAAACAATATATCAAATACTAATAAAATTTGCACTAAGACTGAATAGAAAACACAGAATTAGGATATTCTAGTCCCGTGTAGTTTCTGTATTTCTTTTTACGCATAGGTGAAGGGTATTTAAGATTCGGCACAGCCGAATATAGCACTCTTACTTGTTTATAAATAAAATACTCACGCTACAAGCAGGGTATTTTTCATAGAAATAATGAATAAGTTAACTTAGTATTAATGGAAAATAACCTGGTCTAATATTTATAAAAGAATGTTTTTATTACTTTAACATTTGAAAAATAAAACACTTGCAACAGTAAGCAGCGAAACATAGTGGTTATGTTTTTTTGAGTAAATATTTGCCTTCAACCAGCCTGAAGGTTGAAGGTTCAAACCTCAATGAAATTATTAAATACATATGTTTATTTTTAGAAGTGTTGTAACAGCAAGATGTTTAGTTTCTAGTAAACATTTAAAAGCGAATTCAATTTAATTGAAATATGTATTGCTTGCCACGCCATTGTTTGTGGATATAAGTGAAACACTACTTTTATATTTTACGGCCATCTTTATCAAAGTGTGGTTACATTTACCATGCCATTTGGAACATTTCAGTAACTAACCTTGTCTCTTATCAGTATTTACAGTTTTACATTATTTACTTAATTTTATATACAAAATTTATTATTTGTTTTTATTTTAAAAAATAAAAAAAAAACACACACACCACACAAAAATTTTGTTGCGATAACACAACATTCCTTAACATTCTTCTTCATTCCCCAAAATCTGCCATTTCAATATTTTGTTCAAACATTTCTTTCTAGATTGCGGTATTCCATGTGCTTTTTTTATCTATAAATACAAAAATAAAAAACCTTTTGCTTTAATTTTTTGTATTATTTTCTGTGATTTCACAATTTTGCATTTGTAATCACTAGAAAATTATTCAAGATACGAAATTTGTTTTGTATTCCTACGTTTTGTTGCTTGTTTTTATGCAAAGTATTTATTGCGAATGAGTGTACATGTCTCTGAAATGTTTTCGCGTCTTTTATTTTTCTTATAACCACCACCAAAAACATGGGAGTATATTACTTTTGTCATTCTGTTTGTAACACATCGAAATAATGGTCGTAGTGCCAAAAAGTCTATATATGTATATTCTATCAAAGTTTCAGACTTTCTCGATATTTTTGAGATATTTTTTGCTGTTTATTCAAATATAATGCAGATAATCAGCCATGTCACAGAATTTAATTCCGTTCGGAAGTGAAATTAATTCCGTATTTTTGCTTCTATAGAAAAAGTAAAACGAAAATTGTTTTGGAAATGAAACCACTTTTAATTTGCTATGTGGAATTGTAATTTTAAGAATTTCTAGGTTTCATATCGAACAAATTTTTCGTTTTACAAAAATACGGAATTAATTTCACTTCCGAACGGAATTAAATTCTGTGACATGGCTGAAAATCATGAAATTTTGCACACTTTATTTTTATTATAGAAGGACAAGTCCTGTTGAAAATGGCAGGAATCAGTCTACGATTTTTATTTTTTTTATAGTACATAAATGTATATAGAAAAGTCGTATCTATACAAAATTCTGCATTAATAAGTTTTATGTAAAGTGAAATCTCAAAACGATATTTTGTTTGCATCGGTCCATATTTTGACACAGCCCCATACAAATACCACTTCCGAAAATCCCTTTAAAACACCACTGTCAAGTTGGAATTCAACATAAATAGTCTATACATACATATAAATCTCTTATAAGTATCAGCAACAAGTTTAAATTTGACACAAGTAGTCCGCATATAAAGTTCGCATCGAAATATGTATCACTTAAATGCGCATAAATCTCTTATAAAAATCATAATTATTAATATTATACAACACAAATAATTCGCATATACAGTACAACTTCGACAGTCCGGACATGCGCCAGTCCGGTCACTCCAATAATTCGGACAATTTAAAATTTTTACCTCTACAATCCGGATACATTTTTTTATGCATGAATAAATATTAAAATTCGGGGGTTTTCCGTTTTTTACTCGCATGTTTGATTTCTTTACATTTTGCACTATCATTAATTCAGTTTCGGTTCATTCTTTTGCAAGCTTGTTTGTCTAATTCCATTCCAAGTGTCATGTTTTTAAATAATAAACGCAAATACAAAACACTAACCTTAAAGGAAAAGTGTGATATTTTACAAAGTCTTTATGCGGGAAAAACTATTAGGCACGTTGCCGAAAAATTCCATGTTCCTAAATCAACGATTTGCCACATTAAAAAAAAAAATAAGGAAAAGATAAAACAATTTATTTCGAATACCTATAATTACTTATTTTAATAATTTAATATAATATGTAATTAAATATTATAGTTTATGGTTTTTTAATAAATCATAGTACAATGCATGTATGTATGTATGTACATACCATTAAATTTACTTAGATTATTTCAATATTTTCACCTACTATAGTCCGGAAATCTCGTTAATCCGACCGACCCTAAAACTATATGTGTCCGAATTGTCGAAGTTGCACTGTACATATAAATCATCGTACAGAATTTAATGATAATTGGCCCGTAATAGGTGATAGTTCCCTTATAAGGGCTCATTAACCTACATAAACATCCATATCGAATCGAAATTGTACACAGATCAGTTAGAAGTATGTAAAAATTTTACTATTGACTTTTGTGAAAGTTGGTCCATAATTGGCAAAATCTGCCACTTCCGAGAATAACTACAGAGTATAAAGAGGTGACAATTTTGATACTTAATTTATTGTGTGTTAAAGCAAATCGCATTTTGCGCCACTCTACAATAATATAAACAAAGTTTAAATTCTTGATTGTAACAGGAATATGATTCTTATAAATAGGGTTATTGAGATGAAATTCTACTAAAATAAACCTGAAATAAATAGAAATTACAGTACAATATTTTATGAAGTTCGCCTAATAATAGATGATTTGTTGGTGGGTATATAAGATTCGGCATAGCCGAATATAAACTCCTATTTGTTTTCATTTATTTATTTGTTGTGTAAATTGTTGTCGCATTTTTTAATAACAAAATACAAGTGTTTTATGGATCGGTAGGCGTAGAAAAACGTATTTTATATGCCTGACTTGGCAAGTAATGTTTGCAAGAGAAAATAAACAAAAATTTAAAATTATTGGTTGAATAAAAATTATGTTAAACATTATTTTGATTAAATGTGGTCATGTACTTTTGCAACATTTTGGTTGAATTTTTGTAATTTTTTTAATATAACGACACTGTTTAGAATTTAAATGAACTAATTGGTATAAATTATTCAGTGTGATTACCATCACTTTATCTATTAAATGTTCGCAACTATCGTTTACTGTCACATCTAGTTTATTCAATATGAATTAACGGCATTTGGCTATTTTATTGTGATTTTACTACAATAGGCTTTGTGTGTTTACTAGATATTAACATTGAAAATACTCTGTCCTATAAACTAAAACACATGTTTGTTTTTATGTCTTCAAAAAGTCTTTTAATTCTTTCAACTTTCCTCTATAGAGTATTTGAAAACCTACATACTCGTCGTATTAACATTTATTAAAAAGCCGGTTTCGTATACGGTTTTGTTTTTATTAAATACACAATTTTTGAGATTGAAACAGTTAAGTAATACATATGGGTATATCCAGAATTAAAAACAATGCCAATAATCATAATTGCGCGCGCTATCATATTTCTTGTTCTTAAATTATGCTAAAAAATATATTTAATTTAAAAGTCGTATTATAATATTTATTTCATTAACAATTTGTTGTTACAACTATTAACCCAAAATTATATTGAATTTTGAGAGAAATTTTTAGCATATGTGAAATTTACTCGGATTATAATAGTTAAGCTAATTGTACAATAATTTGTATCTATTTTCTGTAACCCAAAATTAAGTCGTTAATAATTTAATGTTTTAACTCTTTTTCTTTATTCATGCGTTCCTTCTTTATTTTCTGTTTTCTTAAACGTTGTTCAAATGTCAAAATATTGATCGATCGTTTGTGGTGAATTTTGGCTAATGACTTTTGTCTACTAGTCTATTGGTCGTTTAGACAATATGTCGGCTTGACGGTGACTATTGATTATGTATTTAGAGAAATTACGTTTAAATTTTTGCGTAAAAAGAAAAAAGAAAAATAAATAAAATACTATAAAGTAAAAGATAGATGAGGAAACTGAGCGAATGTAAATGTTGACAATTTTAATATAAAATATACAAACAATAAATAAATAAATTAAATGCAAAGAAAGTTGCGTTTCATTTCTTTTAATTGTATTTAAATTTATTCGCACATAGTAAATGCAAATAAATTTCTGAGCCGGTATTTTTGGTTTTATTTAGTTAATGGCTATTCTTCGAGCAGTGATCAACAAAATTAAAACATTATTGAAAATACTTGTAAATAAAAGCACGTAAACAAATTTATTCTTTATTGTCCAAATAATACTAATGAAATTCTACAAACTGGGAAAAAACTATAAAGCTATTTGGTCCTTCATAGATTTTTACAGATGTTTTTAAATATGAGTGACTATTAATGAATTTCCATTATTCGAAAATCAACTAATCAACAGCGAATAACAAGTCTAAACTTGACCTTAGGTCATTCCTTAAAATGTTTTTGATCGTATGAATTATACTCTATTCAATGTTAAGCAAGTCTCATAAGGCACAAGTAAATCCAAACGAAATGGTGCATGTAAATTTACAAAATCGCCGAATGTCACAACCACTTATTACAAAGTCATAAAATTATACATTTGTTTTTTCTATTTTTTTTCTGTTCCTTTTTGACATGGCGAACTATTTTGGCATACATCCAGAAATTATACTTGCATATTACAATTTTCAAGTGTAGGAGTACATATTGAAAAATACATAATATTATATTATTCATTTTAAAAATAATATGAACGTAATCATTTTATAAAAATTTAACTTGTTAAAAGTGTTTTCGTAAAACATTTGAATAAGTTTGTATAGTTGTAATATTGAATAAATAAATAAAATTGTAACTTATTTTTATAAACAAATAATTATTGAGGTTACGATATATTTTGAAACTTTTAGAACATTTATAATGTGCGTATGAAATTTTCAAACGTTTTATTTAAATTGCTCTTCAAATAAAAAAGCTTTAAAAATAATTATTTTCAGAAAAATTCAATTTTTCTCCCATATTTATAGTATTCACAGATTGTGAATTCATAAATTGTAATTCTAAAAAGTTTTCTTTCATAACACATCCAACTGATTTAATTTTAATTCCATTATTCAAGCAAAATCTAAAACGTTAAAATTATTTAATTTATTTTGTTGAAATTTTCAAAAAACAAATATAATTTTATCAACAGTTTAAATAAACTCTTTATAATAATATTGGCTTTAAAACCAAACTGCAAGTTGTCATAATTTCACATTAATTTTAAATATGAAATTGGACTTTTAGTTAATTAGCAATTTCGTGTTACATTTCATAATTATAATTAAAGAAAACTTACAAACATTTAAAGAAAATATACTATTTATTTAAATGTTTAATTATAATCACAAGTAAAAATATTTAAAAAAGGTAATATTCATATATTTTTAAAACTAATCGACTTGAAAAAAACTTCTGACTGAATGAAAAAAATTAAATTAAACAGTGACGACAATTTAAATTTAACCGATTTAGGAAAAACGAATTTTTATGAAAATTTCTACTTAAGACCATTTAAATTAAAATATTTTTTTTATCTAAGCAAAAGGGAAAAACACTAAAATCTTCACTATAAAAGTCAAAGCCTAATTTAGAGTCCTTATTGTAAATATAATATAATTCATTAAAAAAATAATGCAGCTTTGATGCAGAATCATTATTTTATTATAATTGTCGAAATATTTAGTACAAAAATTTAAAAATATTGTGTATTATATTATGTAAACTTTAATATATGTATGTATAATTAAATTTAAAATATGAAATATCCATATATTTTTTATATATAACAAGTAAGAGTACTATATTCGGCTATGCCGAATCTTATATACCCTTCACCTTTGTTGTGGATGCATAATTATATTATGCATAATTATGTCGATAAACACGCCATCTGTTGATGAAATTATTCGTAACAATATTAATACACTTACTGCCGTATTCATAAAAAATAAAGTAGGTTTGAAGTGTGCTTTTAGACAACATTTTCATACAAAATTATCTTAAAGTACATTTGAAGTCTACGTTATTTTTTTTTGATGAAATTTTCAGAGGTTGTCTCGGATTTTTGCTCATATCTCCGTTATTTATGGACGGATTTTGCTGATTTTAATTGAAGATTTGGATCCCGAAAATATCTGGGGACTTCAGAAAATTGATTTCCACAGTCAGAAAGACATACGGGCATGGCTTAATCTCTATAAGGATCCAGAATATATATATATATAGGGTCGGAAAAATATATTGTGGAAATTACAAACGGAATGACAAACTTATATATACCCTTCTCATGAAGGTGAAGGATATAAAAACCATATTATATTTGCAAATATTATTAAGAGTTTAGGATTCGTTAAGTCCGCAAAGTCACAGAAATAAGTTTTTGGATTATACCTCCAAATTTTGGGGATAATTGCAAAAAAAAGCGACATGTTTCACCACCAACATTTATGCCGTTTTCCTTTTTGTAGCCTATTTTTCGAAAAAAAAAGAGTTTTATACAGAAGGGGGTGTTGAACTTTTCCTTATTATCAGCCGGTACAGTGCAATAACTCCCAAATGAAATAAGTCCCAATGAAATAACTCCCAATGAAATAAGTCCCATGAAAAATGAAATAATGCCCTACTGAAAAAAATGAAATAACTTTCAAAGGCAAAATGAAAGAAGTCCCAATTTTTTGGGACTTATTTCAAAATGTAAAAATAAATCCCAATAAAAATGAATTTACTCCCAATGAAATAAGTCCCAACAAAAATGACTTCCAATTTTTTTGGCTTTTTATTTCACAATTATATGTAAGCATATACGTAATAGTAATAATAATTTAATTTAAGGTATAATATGACCATGTAGGTAATATAAATCCGAAGATATTAAAGAAAGATTATGACATTTCACCATAAAAAATACAATCTGTACTATACGAAGCCGATGTTCTGTATACCACGGAGGAGAAAATTCTTCTGCTCGACCGTAGGCCGGTATTCTGTATATATTATGTCCTGTGGTTCCCAGTAGGAACAAAGGTATATTCTGTATACCATATACCATGTATACCATAGAGGAGAAAATCCTTCCGCTCGGCCGTAGCAGTGCCCTATTGCAGGAAAAAAATTTTTCTTGTCGGTTTTAAAACCAATTCTGACAATATTTGTTTCTATGACACCCCTGAATGAAAAGTCTCTTAGTGACTTAGCGAGCAATATTATTTCTCTATAGCACAGTGTTATAATACAATTTTCAATTGAAAATGCTGTTCAAGATTTCAAGCTCATTTATAAAAAAAGACTGATTTTGTTTATAAACAACATTATGCTGATTACGGCTTCCAACTTGTTTACTTATTTAGCCGGGCTTAAGATTAAACATTTTCTACTCGTGTTACACGAAACAATCAACAATTACTGGGTTAGTACAGGATTCCGGTAATTCCAATATGTTTTTGCAAAATGCCGTATTGTTCTTATTGTTGTTGTTTTTTTTTTTTTTTTTTTTTTTTTTTTCATTTAAATATATTAATTTGTCTTGAATTTTGCGTATGGCGTTACTAATTGGTTTATAGCTTCTTGTTCGTCTTATAAAAGTATTTTTTTGTTTTAATTGCTTTTTTGCCTTTCTTAATAATAAATTGTTCGAAAATAACAACAATAATGATGTTGTTTATTTTCTTGTTCGTTTATTATTCGTGTCAACAAATATCCAGATTGCTACGAAAACAAGTTGTGTTTATGTATAAATTGCTGGTTCTCATGCCGCCGCTACTTGCCCAAATTAACTCCATTAACTCAATTTTTATTGAAAAAGATAAATACTTTTTTATTTAAATGAGCGTTAATGTTGTCACTGTTGTTTTAAAATTGCGCAATACGTTATTTAATACTGATTGAAATTGTTGCTAAACATAAAGCTTCACACAACAAATTAATGTATGACTGCTATGTATTCTTAAATTGTGTGTTTGTTGTTGTTGGTTTTAGTAAATTGTAAACTTAATCGCTTCTGTAATTAGATACATTCACTTAACATAATTTTTTGAACCCGCACATGTAATTGACCATCATGCTTGTTAGTTACTTTGTAATCTTCTTGTATTTTAAGTAATTTTATATGTACTTTTTCTTCTACTTTTGTATGTGAATAATTATTTTGACATCAGGGCATTTTACAAATGTAGAACCCATGTGACTATCGCCTATGTTCTATATTCCACTACGAAATGGAACTGAATTCGTTTCAATTCCACATCGACAATTTCACGGCATTCTAGAAAACGAGGTGAAACTTTAATTTACGATGAACCAAACTAAAAATCATATTTTACTTTTCAAATCATTATCACAAAATTTAAAACACAAACTTAATGAAAATTTCACTTCCACTTCATTTTACAAATGTAGAACCCATGTGACTATGTTTTGTAATTTTCAAAATTCCTATTGAAAAATGTTAAAAAATTCGTTTATTGAGCAAATGTAAAAATAAAATAATTAATTCTTGTGTGCTATTCTTTAAAATGGAATACAATATTCATTAAATATCATTATGATTTTAATTAATAAAATTATTTGCAGATTTTCTCTCTTTGTTTCCGCTTGATTTAATTGCAATAATATCACAATTACATATATTATTTTTCACACTTTCACTTTGTTTCCAAAGCAACTATTTTGTTGTGCTAAAGAATATGAGTTAATAGTAGTGTACCATCCATTCATCCATCCAACAATCCATATATTTTTCCTACTCATATTCTTGACATATCAAATGTGGTTTTGTGAATTAAACTTTATTTGGGTTAAGCCGTATTCACATTCATATGTATGTATGTATATACGAATAGTTGGTAAATTTTTAATGACCCGCTAGTAATTTTTCAATAAAATTATTTGAAAGTATTCAGTACTTTGTACTTGAACAATAACATTTTTATTACACCACTTGCCAAACGCCCTCTGGCTTTCGTACAGAATTGGCCAATGAATTATGAACAGGCACAAGTACATGTTTTGTTTTTATTATACATATAGGTAAAGAAAGAAAGAAAGAAACGCAATTTATTAAGTATTTTATTTCATAAAAAAATATTTTAAACGGGGTTTATGGGACTTATTTCAAAGAATCACATTCATCATTTCATCAGTAAAAAAATCAGAAGCAAGCTAAGTCTACTGACTATCCTATTTAGTCGTACGATATGTCAAAAAAATCGTGTGTGTTCATAAAGTATGATAGTGTGGCCTAAAAATTTAACTAAATAACAGACTTTTTTGCCAAGTCTGTCCGACTTGCAAAAGTTTTTAAAAAATTTCATAAAATGATAGTTTCTATGCGATCAGAGTTGTATTTTCTAATACAGCTGGAAAGAAAACAACAATGTCGGCTTTATTGATTTAAAAAATCAATTATAATTTAAAGGACAGACGTTTAACATTTTTTAATTGTTTGTATAGTTTATACAATTTATTATTTTCACATATAACAACAAAATACAATGAATATAAGTTAATTTAAAAGGCGGGAAAATGCGTTTGTTTACATTAGCAAAAACATATGTTTTTGCATCTTTTCTGTGTAATAGTGTGGCACCTATGACAGACTTTGTTGCGATTTATTATTGAGTGTGATAGAAATCGGTCAGATTTTCCAGTGAATAAATCGTACGATTGTGTAGGATAGTGTATCACGACCTTTAGCAGTTTCGAGATTTAAGTGTCATGACTTATATGACTATTGTTTTCATTGCTGTCACAAAACCGGGAAATACAATAAATTTAAAATATTGTATTAAAACATTTATCGCATTGGCATTATGCAGAGATAACCATGTAATGTTTAATATTCACTTTGAATAGATGTTCAATTGAATTGATCACTGTGGTATACAAACGATTTGAATTCTAGCACTTGAAATTTGAAGGTATAAGTGGAGTTGAATTTGTTTTACACTTGAATTCCAGAAAAAACGATTATTGTACTACACCTGTAACAAATAATTTACCATTAGGGTTTTATTATTGTCTCTACTTACTGTATTGTGGCGATCCTGTAAAATGTTGAAATTTCTGCCTGAACGAGTACAGACTAGATTGTACTAGCAATTCATGTTACTCTCTTATTCGTATTACATACATATGTATGTTTATTAAAATGTGTGTATACTCTCAAATAAAAATACGAGCGATTTAAGCAATAAAATTGTGCTGTGTGAATTCCGAAGAAATTTCAAATTGTATCAATCTTTTCAATAAAAATTGCTTCGTGTAAATTGGAACTAATGAACCTGTTGAAAACTTGCTTACTCAGTAACTCTCCTACATACATTCTGCATTACTTCATGAGCATTGTTTACATTTTTAATTAACAATGTTTAGTGATTTGCTAGACGATTTGACATTTTAATTAAGTTTTTATTTTTATAAGAAAACACTTCAAAACAAACATGCCTAAACAAGAATATGGTTGAACGAAAAAGACAGGTTTGTAATCTATCAAAAATTTCATAAATATCATTGTCATATTTGACAACGATTTACGTTAGATTCCAAACGGGTGGCCGTCAATCAAATGTTGTAATAGAGATGATTATAGGTTTCTCGAAACACAAACAACTTAATATTCAAATAAATGAGTTGTGGAAATATCTACTGTTAATATAAATACATATGTAAGTAGCAGCATTAATAATTAATGAAAAGAAGGAAATCATTAAAAATTAAGAAAAACAAATTATAGCCAGTTATGTAGAAGCAAATTCAAATCAAAATTGCGTTGACCAATATTCGTTTCGAGATACTGATTCGCTGCTGTAATGAAACTGTAGTATTTTGTATATTTATTGCTATTGCATCTTATTTTGGAATCTTGTTTTAGGATAGTCTTAAAATTAAAGTGATTAAGCGATTAGGTTATGTTTTTTTTTGCATTTCCTTAAAGAGAATTAATATACCCCCACATTTTTTACATTTTTAATTTCATTATTTCCGCTTGTTTTATTTTACATCTACTATTTTAACATTAATTAATAATTTATTAATTAAACGTCTCGTTTGCTGTGGGAGTATAAACAAAAATGTTAATCCAATACGTGTGATTCGCCGTGATTGATCAGAAATTCTATTGCGTTTTTAAATCAATTTCACTGATTTGTAATTTTTTATTTGTTTGTTTCGATTTCATTTGAGTTTATTTTTAATTTACAGCGGTTTATTTATAAATATTTCTATTGTTTTGTTTTGTTTATATGTTAAATTTATAAACAATTTTGTAAACAGAGACAAATTGTCACCGTTGATTTTCCATGTAGGGAATGTATCCATACGGTGATATTAAAATTCTATAAAAGTTTTGTTGTTTATTACACCCATTTACATGAGCAATTATCCCATATTTCCGCAACCCACACACATGGTCGATCCTTCTATAGAAAATTTCAGTTATACAACACAAATCTTTTCTGATATGTTCTGTTCTATAAAAGTGTTTCAATAAATACAATAATTTAAGACCAGCCAAAAAAGTTGAAAATTTATTTTATGTGAGTTTTGGAACAAGTTCTTTGTATAAAAAAAACCTAGTCTTTAAGTTTTTGTCCAAAATTTCTTTATAATTCGACGTGTTTTATTGATGATTTTATATCATTATTTAATAGTTTTTCAGACAGGTGGAATTAAACTAAGTTGTTTTTGCATTAAATGGAAAATTATGAAAATCTGGTTATTTTTATTTATTTATTTGTCAACAAATTATTTTTTTGTGTTCCACTTATCAATGGTAAGTGTTTAAATCATTATAAACAAATTGCCACGTTTTTTTTAATATTTTTAAACTTTGAAAACATTATTAACAAATATTTAAGCAGCTTTTGTTGCATGAAATTTCTTGCTTAAAAGGATTTATTTTTGTTTAACAAATTAACAATTTTGGCTGCTTATTGAAAATTCAATAATTGTCTACATATTTAAAATTTTGTTAGCAAATTATTTATTTACTTTTGTTATTTGTATTTATTTGTTTTTTTTATCGTGAAATGTGTTAAATTTGTTCTGCAAGATGTTGTGTACATGTATTTTAAAAATCGCCTTGAAGAAAAAAATTAAAATTTTTCAAGTTATATTGACTCCAGTTTCAAACCTAAATGAGCGGAAAGTATACAGCAATACATAGTTATATTTAGATTAGGGAGTTTTTTTTTACTATGAATAGATTTTATAGGAAAATTGGCAGGTCGTATTATTTTAAGTGCCCGAACTTTTGAAAAAAGTAAAAATATTGGACATATTAACTTACTTTTAGTCAACTAGCTGCAGGATGTATTTAATTAAATTAAAGTTATACCGATTTTTAAGTTCAATCACTTTCTAAATGTATTAGCTCGTCTGGTTTAAAAATAAAAAAAAAAAGTTTCTAATGGTTTCACTGAAAAGCTTTAGCACAAGTTTCTTTTGCGAAACACTCAAATGTTTGTTGTGGGTCACTGGAACCAAGAAAATCAATGCTTTCAAAGAATCTTCTTTGTGCCATTCCATTTAGTTGTATGCATTTTTAGAAATTTCCTTTTAATTTCCCACAAATTTTGCCCAGCCCACAAGTTAAACTTTAAGTTAATTTGTTTTTTATGTTATTTTTTTTAAAGCGTTTGCATGTTGTTTTTGTTAATTTAATTTATATAACCACTTTAATATTGTTATTGTTTATTTTTTGTTTGCTTATCGTTTTTTGCATTTTTGCGTTCTTTTCTTTTTTCGAATTTTACAGATACAAACAGCATGAGTCGTGAAAGCGATGACAATTTGAGTTCCATTAATTCTCAGTACACAGGTAACTACGACATTAATTTATTTTTATTCATTTATTTACTTATTTTCTTAATTTATTTTAAGACTTTTAAAAAGTATTTCTTTCTTTATTTAACAATCATACAATACAATCATCTCATCTATTTTGTTTGGGTTAATGTAACACAGCTAAATTATTTCGTTTAATTTTCCATTTAATTTTTTTTTAATGAATTAAATTTCATGGCATTATTTTGTTTTTATGGTTGTTGTTAAAATCTTTAAATTGCTTTAAATTATAATCGTTTGTAGTAGCTCCAGCTGTGACGAATTGTTTTTTGATCTTTAGAAAAATTTGTATTTTAAAGAGCGCAGTAGGACAATGTGAAAAATTTTATAGTTTTCTACTTCTCAACAATATGCATATGCAATTTTTAAATAAAATTCACCCAAACTGTATTAAACAGAAACATTTTGAATTTCGGCTTTGGCTTTCTATTCCAATCAGATATTGAAGTATTTAATAATGGAAAAAACGGCAACAACTTACATTACAAAGTAATGAATTAAAATGTCATTATGATTGCTCTTCACTAGTAATAAATTGGCATTTTATTTTAATAAAAATTATTCCTTATTTATTTTCTAATTGATGTTTTAAATATATTTTAAATAAATTTAGATTCGATTTGAATTAAACAATCAATGTAATCATTCAAAAAATACTGAATGAATTCGGAATTTCATATACAAGCACTTATATATCAGATTATATCTCAGTCATTACCAAACTACTTCTAAGTAACACTGATGGTATAAAGTAATCATTAAAAGTAAAATTTTCAGTTATTACTAGTTTTTGGTGGTTATTTGGTATTATTAAAAACTTTACAACTTAAGAACTTTCGGATTAATATTTTGAATAATTTGATATTTCTTTATTTAGGCTCGAGTTCATTTAAATTTAATTTTCATTAAATTATTTTTACTGAAGTTTTCGAGACGAAGTCTTGACATGAATACGAATAAACTGAAAAAAAAGCAGACAACATGTAAATAAATTGAAAAATGATAATTACAGCAAATTTCGAACCACCAGGTAACACTGGTTAAAAGATTGATATTTGACTGTAGGCTAGCGGGCGCCACAGTGGTGCAGAGGGTGAGAACGCAAAGAATTCTGATGAGAGAAAGTGGTGTTTTTCGAAACATATGTAAATTCAACAACTTAGGTTCGAATCCAAAACCAAGAAAAATTATCAATAAATTTTAATAATAATTGCAATGTAACAATTCCTACCTTCAGTAAAAATAATTTAATGAAAATTAAATTTAAATGAACTGGAGCCTAAATAAAGAAATATCAAAGATTTAAAATTAACAGTTCAAATAAAAATAATTATTGTTCTTATTTTGAATAATATTAAATTATAAACAATTTTAAATATAATGAGAATTTTTTTTTAAATACCGAAATTGGGTAGAAGCGGGGTTTTCTTATTGAAAAATGTTTGGACAAGTTTAAATAGTTCCGAGAGGGACTCTGTTTCCTTAACGTTAAATTTCGTTTCAAAAACATACATATACAAATGTATATAAGCCTGAAGAAGTTTTTTCTTTAAGAGAAACACTATCTAAATGTAAAATTGCTTGAAGTTTCACAATGAGATGACCTAGCCCTAATTTAAACTACGAAACAATTTATAATAGATATATTCATCACAATTACAACTTATTAAAAACCTAAAAAAAGCAATTGCCCTACAAATAAAGCCCTTTATATATATTTTTAACTGTTATATCCATATATTTATGTACGTTTACTGAACTTCTATAGAAATCATAAAACCAACAGTTTTGAAAGTGTATAGTTAGCACATGTTTCCAACTAAGTCACCTCCGGCACCCAGCCTTTGTTATGACACAATTCGTTGCTCAATCGTTTTCTAAGGCGTTTGGCCATATTTATTCAATTGAAAAAATTTAATTTCTATAATAATTGAACATATTTATGAATTCATTGAGTAAAGAATATTTCATAATAAACTTATTTATTAATGAAAGAAAAATGACATTAATTATGCGCATCAGGTTTACACAATAGAATGATTTACAAAATAATAAGCCAAGTTTCAATGGATTATTTCATACATTCGTTTATTTACATATCTATTTGTTATATAAAAAGCATTAATTATTTTTTGTCGACATGTTAAACATTCTTAAAAAGGTCGATGAAATAAATAAACAAAATCAAGATCAATGCTGAGAAGTTTGTTTTTAGTTATATGACAAACACTATTTGTCTTATTTACAATTATTCTTAAATTCTTGAATATTCTTAACGCCTTAAGGAGATTGCCAATCTTATCCTTTTACAATTGAGTTTAGAAAGTTGCGGCTAATTAAAACAATATTTCACAGTTATCAACTGGAACAACTTTCTAAACTAAATTATAAAAATGTATTTTTATACAATTTTATGTATTTGGTTTCATTACAAAACATAACATTTTTCTTTAGAATATCAAGCAAACATTTTAATTATTGTCTACAGATTTCATATGTATGAATGTAATTAGTATTTGTCGTTATTTAAATAAAACCGGAAATTAAAATGTCAAATTTTTAAACTCGAATATAAAGAAAAATGTTTGAAATTAAAAGTTGTTGCTATTGAAGTAATTAAAACGTCTTAAAAATGTTAATAGTATTAATAAAAATATCAAATTAAATGATTGTCTATACTTTCGGACACTCCTTGTCACCGAAACTAATAAAAATAGATAAATTCTAATGGTTACGCTGTGAAACAAGAGTTATTAAACCAAAGCCACGATTTATGGAATGTTTAGAAGTAATGGCACAAATAAAATTGATCACGATATGTATAAAAAAATTTAATGAAATTTTTTTAATTTAAAAATGAAAACATAAATATAAAATGTCATTAAATGCAAACGGCAGACAAGCCGCTAAGCAGACGTATTGTTTTATTATTTACCAAAAATATTCTTTGGAATATATGTTTGCACTTTTTTCTCGCAACGTTACAGTCTGGATTGTGAATGCATAAACATTTTCATATGTATCTTATATTCTTTATTTAAATTATGGCATCAACAAACGTTTATTTTAAGTTTATTGCTTACACTTTTCTTAATCATTCTACTGGATTTACTGAATTTTCAAGATAATCTTTGTAATTTAGAAAAGCATTCAGGTGGAAAATTAAAAACAAAAATCAAAAAAATAAACAATTTCCGCTGGTGATTTTTAAATTACTACATCTATTGCATTACACTCGTGCTCACTCAGATAATATATTAATCTACACTCTAGATGATAATTTGCATAAAATTTTTGTATACATTTCAAAAAACAATGAAAAAAGCTGGCTCACATAGAAAACGCCACCACACTGACAACAACATTATCTTATATGTCGATAACTGGTTGTTTATCTATAGTACGAGTGTCTAAAACTAACTATTAGTTTTACATAAACTTTAATAATTTTGCTTTCAAATGCGCCCACAGTGCGAATGATGGTCCACCTCCTTTACGCAATGCAAAAAAAGTAATGGTGAATTATATATGTACTTTTGTCCCCTACAAGCATAATTTAAGATTATAAATTACTTGTCGATACATTTTTATAGCAAAACATTTTGTCATGTCTAAAGTTAGTTTCTTTCACCCATTCATTCTGAACAAACTATTTGTTCGGGAATTTTTTTTCATATGAAATTTGACGTCCCTCTTTTTGAGAGAGAGAAAATATTTTTTACGAACAACTCTCAGCTTGAATTTGTTTAATTTTATATTTTGTCTGGACAAAAATTAACTGAGTTGTCAACATTTTAATAATTTAAATTTAAAAAGAATAATGCATTATGTATTTCCATGTCTATCAGCAAAAGCAATAAATAAAATAATTTAATATTTGTTTTTTGACAATTTTTAGTTGGGCTCGAGTTCATTAAATTTAATTTTCATTAAATTATTATTAATTATCAATAAATTTGAATAAGATTTCGTGTTGTAAAAACAATTCCTGCCTTCAGTAAAAAATAATAATTTAATGAAAATTAATTAATCTAAATAAAAATTATCTAAAATTGAAAAATTAACAGTTCAACTAAAAATAATAATTCTTTTTTGACACTTAAAAACAAAAGCAGAATAAATCAATGGCCGCAGTATTGCCACTTGTAAAACTAATAGAATTTGTTTACATATAGCAGCTTGATTTTCCAGAAAAATCGTTCAAAATGGGCGAATTGTGCTGCAAAAAACTCTCAGTAAAAAATGTTTCTCCGGACAAAATTTTTGTTGTGGCTATTTTGCAATTACCAAGAAACTACCTAAAATTATGAAAATATTTTTTTTAATTTATCATTAATATAACCGCAAATACCGTTACTGCTAATTTATCGTTATTGAAATAATCGCAATTAGAGTTAAGGTTACCTTTTAATCACTTCGAATCGGTAGCCAATCTTGAACAAAAAACACCCAGGCCGTTTTTATCACAAGAAGCCGAATTGTTGAATACAAAATTTTCTAAAAACTGAAGAAAATGTTCCACGACAATGCATTTTTAAACTTCAGGTGGTGAACATGCAAGTATAAAAGTATATTTAAATATATTTATGATCAAAATGTCAAAATGTCATCACAGTAAAAATAAACCTAAATTTGAATTGCATAAGGATGCACAAACAAGATCCACAAACAACTTTCATACAAATTGTTACAAACGAAATGTCGAATTGCAAATTCCCTTTAAATGTAGCGTTGGTTTTAAGTACTAAACCCATTAAAGCGGCATTTTATTAAGTTGAAATTATTTTATTTAAATTCTTAATTAATTGTAAATCTATACATGTCGTTGTTCGTGTTGTAATTGTGTTGTAGCTGTTTAATGTTAATTAAATGTTGTTTAATTGATGTTTGTTTCTGTTCGCCTGTAAAATAATCAAATCAAGAAAATAAAATTAAGATAAGAAAAGTAACAGAACAGAGTCGAGTCGTCTAATTGGATCGGTACGGTGCGGTGTGGAGCAGAGTTATATTTTTATTGTCAGATATTTTCTCTCGTTATTGTTGTGACAGCTCACTGACAAGTTGATTGTGTAACTGTAAGCTGCTAATACAGTTAATATTTACTAGTACGATATATTTATATTTACATACAAATATACATACATACTTACATTCATACTCTTACTTGTAAATGCGAATTGTACCTACACAAACTTTGCAATAATATGGTCATTGATCTATAATACTATTTCAATTTATTTCATTTCATTTTGATACTCGTATGTATGTATTTTAGTACTTAATAGTTTTTTTATTTCACATCTCACACTAGATACGTACAAGCGACTTCAAATAGACAGCAAATTCAGCGTGTAAAAATATTGTATGACAAACAATAACAAATGTTTGTTTAATATAAAATGGGTTAAAGCGATTCAGTTGTATCGTTTGAGTTTTATTTATTTTGCAATTAAATTAAATGGTGTTATTTATCATCTCATTCCATCAGCTCATCTGATATCATCAATCTTTATATGGACATTTCAATAGTTTTTGAATATTTATTTCAGTAATTGCATCAGACAGAACACTGGTGCAAACATAGCAGTTAAATAAATGTTTCAAAAGACCCTACATAGACTGGTTTGAACATAAGTTTGTTTTCATTGTCAAAAAGGGTTAAAAAATAGGATTTTAAGCAAATATATTCTTGAATCTTGACAAAAAAGTATTTGTAGTTTTTTATATAACCAGAGTCCATTCATAGAATGTTATTTGTAGAACAGGACCTGGAGCTTTTTTAGTATGTACAAATTGTTTTAAATACATATTTATAATTCTATCAATGAAAATCCATTTTATCTTGAAAAAGTTATTCAGCATCCGTGCCTGCTATTCAGGATTTTCAAAAAATTCTATAACAGATATTCAAAAAATTGTTGTAGCAAAATTGACAGTAACAAGAGATATAGGGTCGAATTATTCATTCTATTCCGCGATTGCGGAAAGAATTTTTTTGTGTGGAAGTTTAATTTGAAATTATTAATTTCGTTGCTGCGGTGTTTTTCCTTTTTGCGGTATCATCTATTCACAAACAGTATTCCGGCATGCCGCAGGAATGAAGAATTACATTTTACATATCGATCGATATCTCTTTCCGCTTATTTTTCCGTTCCGGGCGGCATCAATAGTAACACCCATAAATGTCAGTTTGGTCTTCTCTGGCCGGCAAAAGTAAACAATCAATCATCGTGTTAAAGTGATTAATCAGCCTGTGGATTAGAAAAGCGCAAAGCTTAACAACTAAATAGATGTTTTTGTACATATTTCTGCTGAATTCAAACCTGTACAACAATGAGGTCGAATAAAATTCATTTAAGGATGTTGTCTTGTTAATTTTCTAACAAAAAAGTAAAACGGCGCCACAAACCAAACAAAAATTCTGTTCAATACAACAAAACTGTACACAATAGAAAATACGAAAAATACTATAGAAAATGTACTCGTACTTGCCAGACAAAATATGTTTTGGTTTTGTTTTGTTCATAGTCGGTACTCGGTGTTTGATGAATCATTTATCGTGATATATACTCGTACATATACACGACATATACAATACATGAGCAAACACACCTCACTACACGATATAATTGCAAAAAACAAAAGTCACTTACAAACTAAAGGAAAGACAAACACACTAAATACTCTGTGTTGGAAAGAAAAACAAAATAATAATAGAAAACAAAACAAATGATTAGATCTCATCAAGAAAGAGAGTGAATTTGTTTTCTCTAAATGGTTTGACAATTGGTAAATTTATAATATTTTAACAATCCCATGACTTGAATAAAAGGCGTTGCTTTTTTACAAAAATCTAAATCTGCCATTATTCAACGGTTTATTATAGTACTGTGTTTCGAGGTAGTCAGGTATCAGGATACATCCTGAGAGAATGGTAAAGTGATACATTTTCACAATACTAGAAAGATAAACCATAATACCGTAAAACGCATATACAGCAATTTGTCTGTCTTTATTTTAATTAAAAAACACTGGAAACACTTCGTTGTTGCTGTCTATGTCAGGAATGCCTTCACACCGTATAATTTATGCAAGGCAATTAGTACTCTCCTGACATATTTTCTGAAAAGAGAGCGTGCATTGAACAATCTGAATATATTCTTAATAATTGAGACCTTATAGGACTTTGAGTAAACCAGAGAATAGAAAACTAGACGGCAAATGTATTGAATTAGAGTAAGAATACTAGAGACTCAAGAGTAGTTATATCTTAACATTTCTGCAATGCATCACAATGGACCGTATTGGTCTCTGAGTGATGGTGTGGGGACAACCTCACACCGGCCTTCTAACCTAACCTAACATTTGTCTTGTCAATGCAATCCATGAACTGTTGATTTCCCAGATTTGGGGTCTACCTGGCAAAGATCATCCCAATTCATGCTTGAATTTTTAGGGGCTATATCTTGGCTTGATTTTGGACACTTAACTATTCAAAAGCCGACACGGGATATCGGTTAATCGGGTTTTTTTTATTTGAAAAAAAAAAAAAACAGAACGCATATGATGAAAAACCTGATAACCGGAAATAATTCAAAAACCGGTTTTCTAAAAAAGTCAGTTTTTTTAATGCGAAAGGCATTAATGTGCCTTAAATATTTGTAAGGTCTTCTCTAAGATTATTCCATACCTGGAATAGAGAGAACTAAATCTTGAGACTTTGGCACATTGATATCAACATGGACAGTCATGCATCAACTACTGTGGGTTCTAGAGTTTTTAGTGGGTTCCAGAAAAGCATACATCCGGCGACATTAAATTACTGACGAATGCGCAAGATACGGGCAATTTTAGACGAACCTGTGACGCTACGGGAGATTTATATCCCGCTGGGCTACGTTATTGTTTATGTTAATTGAATGGGCGTTAAAGCAGGTGAAACTCAGATGTTGTACGAAGTTACTTACCCTTACGTTAACGCTTCTTAGTTTCAATTTATTTAGCTTGGCAGCAGCTAAGTACAAATCCGCTAACAAGCCTTATTGTTAAAAAAAACATTAAGCAAATGTTTATAATTGCAGCACAAGTTACTAAGTATGTACTTTTATATTATGTACATACATATTTATTCTCTCTAATTATTTGTATAAATACTGAAATTTAAAAAGTTCCAAGTATTAGACGACGATTACAGCTAAATTATTAGATAAACATATAACTATTTACTACTACATACCTACAATAAGACAAGAATTTCATTTTATTTTTATACAAATCAGCCATTAAGCGGGAAGTTGATTTGTTGTTGGATTATTTATTTATAATTTCTATGGATTTCCCATCATTGTTGCTTTATTTAATGTTTGACTTCATCAAACATAAACTGCTCATTTTAAAAGGCAACTTAAACAACAATCCAAACTAAACACAATAAATAATGAGAAAAGAGCAGAAATTTGTGGCATAATTTCCCTAATTCCATCTTTAATGCTGGCGAAAGTTTGCAAAATAAAATGTATAAATATTTATTACTATATAAACACAAACTAAAACAGCAACAATAAACAAACATACATACATATTAAATAATAATAATACATAGTTATAGAAATTAATGCTAGATTATTGTTTGTACCTTTGTATACAACAATAAATAAAGTAGAGAAACGACAAAAACCCAAAGAAAATTGAAAAAAGCAACAACGGTGTGTAAAAATTACGACTAGTTTAATTTTGTTGTTTCTCTCTTTGGCTCGTTATTATATTTTATAATATTTTATCAATAAAAATCGTTATTCATAGGGTAAACATCTACATATACACAATTTCAGATTGTCTGAAATATGTCTAATATGATAATATCATCACACTTTTCCTCAGAAGACTAAAGCTAGATTTACACGATTGAAATTTTCTTCAAAATTGCTCTTCAAAATGCTTCAAACTCGTGTAAACAGCAAAATTTCTTCAAAATTTCTTTATTTAATAACTGTTAATAACTATTAAATAAATAAATTTCTAAGAATTTTTGCTGTTTACACGAGTTTGAAGCATTTTGAAGAGCAATTTTGAAGAAAATTTCAATCGTGTAAATGTAGCTTAAGACTAATCAAACTACAGCATGGTCTTTTAGAGTCGACGTTATTACGCCTATTTTTTAATCGAATCAGAGTTGGTTTAAACCGATTGAGAGATTTAAGACGTTAATGCGTATGTCTCCAAGTCTTACGAAATTTATTGTAAAAAATATAATAAAAAATTTGAGGGTGCTTAATTGGTTAGCGCATGTGATCATTAAGCGTGAGTTGGTATTCGATTCCCAGCCGCTGCCACTCAAACAACATCAGTTTCTGATAATTATTAGTTTTCTTTTCTATCCATTATAACTAATATTTATCACAGCGCCCTCCTTCGGTGGTATAGCATTCAAACGCCACCGAAGTAAAATAATTAAATAAAGGTTATAAAATCAAGCGCCTACTCACCACCAGAGGCGCTGCAATTCTGCACTAAAAACAAACATAATGCGCAATTGCAGAGTTTTCATATAAAAACCCTTTCTTCTTTTACCACCTTTACTTCTTCAACTATCCCCTTTCCAAAGAAAGTAACGCAAGTATATATAGGCATATTAATTGCCTGAGTGTTACTTCTCTTAAAAAAAAAAAAAAATTCTTTGCCAAAAACATATTAGTTAACAAATTTTTTATTCGAAGTTTTACTTCTAGTTAAATATAAAGGCTGTCCCAACTAGAACGCAATTTTTAAATGACTGATGCAGCAATCGAATTTTTTCTCTGGCTGTATGACATGTGGCGCCGTCTTGTTGAAACCATATGCTCTCCACATTCATTTCTTCAATTCTAGGCAAGAAAAAACTGGTTATCATTTCACGATACCGAACCCCATTGACTGTATGCGCTTGACCTGCCTCATTTTCATAAAAAAGGTCCAATGATTTCTCCAGCTCAAAAACCACACCACACAGTGACACGTTGACGATGCATTTGCTTCTCGTGAATCACTCGAGGATTTTCCTCACCCCAAATGCGACAATTCTGCCTATTGACGAAGCCATCAAGATGGAAATGGGCCTCGTCACTGAAGATGATTTTATCGGTAAAATCAGCATTTTCATGTTGTCTCTCCAATACCCAATTAACGAACTCAACAGCTTCAGTTCCTGAGTCAATTGAACTTTGTATGCATGAAGATGCAAATCTTTCGTCAAAATTCGCTGCATAGTGTATTTGGAGACACCAATTTGCTGAGCTCGGTGTAGAATTGAGGTGGATGGAGTTTGAGCGACATCATCACATACAGCTTCGACCTTTGCGGTCGATCGACCTGGTCGAAGGAGCGTTGTTGTCTTTACATCACTAACAGACTCAGTTTCGGCAAAATTATCCATTAATCTCTTTACAGTTGACTCTTTTAGATCATTATTGTGACCACAAATTGATCGCGATTTGCGAACTGTAGCCGCAAAAGTTTCACCATTTTGGTAAAACAATTTCACAATGAGAATGCGTTGTTCATTCGTGTAGCGCTCCATTTTTACTAACCTCGTACCTTCTACTAGCAAACAATACCAATGGTTCCAATTTAAAAATTGCGTTCTAGTTGGGACACATACATTTTAATTGAAAATAATTGTATACACTACTATTTCTTTAATACTCGCAAGAGGAAAAATTCTCATTCATATCAATTAACTTTTACATTTAACTATAATTTTGTGACTCTTTGAATTTTATCCAAAGCAGAATTATTTAGTTCGCATAAGTTAATTGTAAAGTTTATTTTAAAAAAGGCCATATTGTAGTGACAGATTTTATGCATAATAACTATCACGCTAGGGATACCTTTGTTAAATATTAAAAAAAAACTAACGTTCGTTCTATAGATTGATTGATTCTAGATTGATCCAGATTTTTATTTCAACACCATTCTTAAACCGATTGCTGTAATGACAAGACTTAAGATTAGCTTTTAATAATATATTTAACGCTTTTCCGCTTTCTTTGCATGTTTATTTTAATTACTTTGTGGATGCAAACGTTCTTCGATAATATATTTTTAATACTTTATTTGGACATCAATACCTACATATCGTTGGTCTCATCCAGAAAGGCCCTAACTCGCTATTTTTCGAAATTAGTTTTTTTTTTGCGATTCCAATGCATTTAACGCAAATACATCTCCTCACAAAAATTTATTGCAGTAGTGTAAAAAATAACGGTTTTATAAGCAGTTGTACAAAAAAGTTACATGTTGAATATTACAGTTTCTATTATGTTTTTACCTTCTCCTGTAAAGTTTCAAATATGCGAGTTAGGGCCTTTCTACATGAGACCATCGATATGTATGTATGTATATAAAGTATAAAGCTTTGGCTTTATAGTTAAGAAAACCTTACTTAAAATGCATTTTAATTTTTTGTTAGGAACGCAACATTTTCAGTTCATTGACTTTAAAAATATTTACTCCAATTTGTACTGGATAACAAAATTTAATACTGTTAATAGAAATCTTTTTTTTCAACTTTATTCAACTTAATTTGTGCAAACAAATATGTATTCAACTTACATATTGCGTTTTATTTTATATTATTTTTTTTTTTTCAAATCAAAACATCAAATGTTTTGCAATAATTTAATAATTGTTTATTGTACATATAAAACTTGTATTGAATCTAATAATTTACAGTATGAGGCAAATATATCGTTGCAATCTCAAATCAAACGATTATTTATTCATTATTTCGAATTCATAAAATGGTCTGGTATTTCAACCAATCTTAATAAAAAATTAAATATTTGTAGCAATACCGAGAGACCAGCCTGTATGTACAATTCTTTTCTTCTGCACAAGTTCAACGAGGTTAAAAGTAAATGATTATTGTTGTTTACCACAGATACCAGATAAAGATATTCCAGAAAAGAAAATAAATTTGTTCATAAACAATAAAAAGAGTGAACAGACAATTCAACTTAAATGTCTTTTTCATCCCAAGACATGAACGGTGTGGCACAATACGAAATTCAAAATTTCAACTTCATTAATCTTTCGCAAGATAATAATGCACACCGTCACATGAACATGAAAATATTCAATGACATGAATACGAGTACGTACAATGAATGGTGGGGTACATAAATATTTACGTGTACCCTACTATACTATACTATACTATACTATACCAAACTTATCACTGGGGTCATTATAATTTTTTTAAAATGTTTAAATATAAAAACTTAACCAAAATAATGTTTGCGGGTAAATTAAACCATCATGCCAAACGTTATCAAACACTTGTAAAATGTCGATAAAAAGAGCAGAGTAATAGATGATGCGGAATTCATTTAAAAAAAGGGTATAACTTGTTCATGAGTATCTTCTCGAATAAATTTGATGTATTGGACAATAGGCTGTTGCGTCTATATGATTCTACTTTTTGTGATCTTTTCTCGATTTCTCGATTCTGGAAAATAATATTCAAGGCGTAATATAGCGTTTATGTTATCTTGTTACTGATTTTGTCAATACCTGGTGTTTTTTTAGAGTTTAAATCAACAATAGCCTTTTCAATCTATCACATCTGGAAACGTAGAGGTAGAGCTACTCCAAGCTATATCCATATACATACAATAACACTGTGCTACAAAATATGCTTAATTTAACATATTTACCAACTTACCAGTTATATGGTGTTGACATATGCATTTTTAATTGAATTTTTTTAATTAACGCCTAATTGAATTCAATTATCCATACAAAATTTCAATTAAGATAATTGCTTTATTAAGAGTTAATTGTTGTAATAATTGTTAAAATTAAAAATACAACCCTGTGATAAGTAATAACTAAAATGGCAGTTGATTCGCTTTTAAATAAATAAAGAATATTTTTAGGCTGAATATTATAATATTAGAACCAAATGCAGTGCACTCGGGATAACGTCAACTAATTAAAACCGCGGGTGTTGACGTTTAACAAATTGTAAAATTTTTAAATTAAAAACATCGATAATGTGCTTTTAAACGTTTTTATTGATTATAAACTAAAAACAAACACAAACAATTTCAAAAAGGAAACATAGAAGACAACTAGAACCAAAAGAATACATTTTAAATGAGATCATATTTTTATATCATACGCATGTAAAAAAAATCTGTTATTTTTTCTGCTGTTTTTTCTTTCCAACAAATTCTAGAGTAGGTAATGTAAAAAAGGATTGACGTTTTGGGATGTTGACGTAAACGAGCGTTGATGTTTTCTCGAGTGCACTGTAAATGTATTTTTTTTTTTTGTCAGCTGCTGTCAAACGCTAATTAAATTAGCAATATTGAGCATGTGTGAACACTTTTTTATTAACCAATAATTGACTCAATTAAAAATGCATGTCTGAACACCATATTAGTTATATTTCAGTCATTAATACATAATACCGTATGCTTAAAAGACTTGATAAATCTTATACATTTAGGCACATATCATTTGGATTGGGCTAAGTTGATTTTATTTCACATATTTTAAAATATTTCGGGATTTTTTTTCTTGAAGCAAAAGTAGTTTACTATGTGGTAGGGCTTTTACCAATTCGGTACGACTTCCCAATTGAAATATGTATAATGTAAATACAAATATATTGGGACCGTTTTGAAAAATATTTAAGATCATTTAGTACATTTTACAAATTATATTCTATAATACAGTTTTTTCCAAATCAAAAGTGCTTAAACGTTTTTGACATTTGTGTTAGTACGTTAATTGCTGTACAGCAAGCAATTGTCGACTTTGACCATTAAAGTTTTCAATTTCATGTTTAAATTAAAGTTTACATTGTTTCTACTTCCTACGATCAACCGATCGTATTTTGCTCTTACATAACAAGTGTTTGAGCAGGCAGTCAAATTGTATCTTGTAACTACAAGTACTCGCTGTCATGCTTACAGTATGTCTGCTTATTATTGTTATACTATAACTCTATATGTATAACTACTAGGTTTTGGGTTTTTCCGGACAATTTTTTCCCGGAAAACGAGAATGAAAAATTGCATTTCCCGGGAATCTCGGGAATTTAAAGCTTAAGAAATAAGCATAAAGGTTAAGTATTTAATAAAATTATATTATTTTATTAAAGGAAATCCGCAGATTAAAGATTAAAGTTCATCATAGAACAATTTTTTAAAATTTGCTTTGCTTTAGTGGCAAAGATTCCAGTCACAGATTCCAATCATATACCATCACCTACTGCAACTTGCATAGAGTTTAAAATATCTACTAATATTTTTAAATGTGGAACAAGCTCTTCATCACCCTTTTTATTGCGTTGCTTAGATTAAGAAATTATTGGATCATTTCAACCATTCTGTTTCACTTAGTATGGGCATCTAGGTTTAGATAATACACTTTGCTGAATTCTTCTTTTAAATAAGTGTTAGACAGGCTGTTTTTAGGAAATTACATTTCATCAAAAATATTTCAAATGTTATTATTTTATAGGATTAGTTGGGTTTGATGAAATTAATTTATTTATCCATAAGCAAAAAGTATGAACAAATACAAATTTAACAAAGCCGACTTTCTTGGGTTAATATCGTCTTTTATAGTTTTGTGAATATCTTTTGGACTGAATGTGATAATTTCAGAGTATAATGAACGAATAGATGGTTCCTCTATTTCAAATTCGTTCATGGGGGTTTTGATTGAAATACATTACTTAAATGCAAGGATTTATCATTTGTACTTCGTACCCAGGTGCCATCGGATTTTCGTACTGGACTTTGGCCCTCTACTGGTGGTTTAATATTTTTAGCTGCCTGCCGTCTAAAGTGAGAAATTCCGAATATTTGCCAAACATTTTCAAAACTAAATTTCTCGTGTTTTCCTGAAATTCCCGAATGCCAAACCCTAATAACTACATATGTATATAGTCGTACTCGTACATATTCACACTCTAAAGTGAATGGTGATCACAACAATGGCATATAAATACATACATACAACAAAAATAATCATAATAACAATAATATAATAATAATAATAATAACAATAAAAGAAACATAAAATGTGCGAACATTATTTGTTTGAAATAAAATAAGTACCAGCTACTTGGTCTCAGGTCTGGTCGTACGAATTTATATTGTCTGAAACAAATCTTGTTTATAAAAAGTATTTTGTTGTTTGATTTGTTTTTTATTATTTTTTTTCTATGTCAGGAGGGCTAATTGATTTATGGGTAATTTTTCTGCTTTTGTTAAGTTTGTTCATTTTTTTACTTTATCTTAAGTAATTTAAATATCATTTTTGATTTTAAAATTTTTTTGGTTACTGGGAGGAAACTTGTTTCTTTTTTGGGTGGAGATGTTTTGAATAATTTTGTAACCTTTTTGTTGCTTTATTTCATAATTGTTAATTAGGTTTGTTAACCAATTTAAATTAAAATGCAATTTTATTACACAGCCGTAACAAATTGCGTTTTAATTTTGAGGTGAAATAAAGAAACATTAAGTAGATTTCAGAGGTTTAATAATGGCTTGAACATGAAAAGGAGGTCAAATATTTGGAAAAGTTGAACAAATTAACACTTTTGCAGTGATTTAAAAATTAAATTAAGCCAATTTAATTTAATAATCTAATATAATTAATAGGAAAATATAATCATTAAAAGGCAAGTTTAGCTAACATATATTTCTAACATATTCCATTATTCGATTCTGTAAAACAATTTGTTGAAGAACCAAGCCATTTACTTTATCAAAGATCAACATCGATCGTTTGTTTTTATTTCGAAATTTCCATATTTACATTCGATCAATTAAATTGAAAATTGACCATGACCGTTCCTTAGTGCAGTTCACTTGGGTCTATTCAATTCTCTTTGTGTTATCTGAAAAGAGAGGAGATAAAGAAATCGGGTCATCTGCTCTATTTGTTATTTCGTGAGATCTAATTCACGTAGCTTTCCATTTTAAAGCTGATAAACAGTTTGAAGAATACTACACCCACTTAGGTGTTGGCCCTGCTTAAAGCATTCCCAATTTTCCATCTTAGTCATGTGGCTTTCCTGCAGACCTAAGAATATGTATTAAATACACCAGATATTCCGCGATGTTTAATAGCGCTAATATAAATATAAACAAAACAAAATTTAATCTCCATAATCACTTTTTTGTTTTATACATATACCAGTGATGGCAAAATGAAAAATTTAAATGGTACTGACCGTCAGCAAAAACAGTACTTTTTTAACATTTTGGTACTTTTTAGGAAACATATTTTTATCCAAAAAAAATTAAAAATCCATTTACAAATAATTCAAAAATGAAATTAATTCAGTTTAATAAAAAAAAAACTATTATAACAACAAACTAAAAATTAATTAATTTTTATGTAAAAATATTTATTTGTTATGAGTTAAGATAATAAACATATGAGCATGCCTGCATTTTGTTAGTGTTAATGCCATATCATTAATAGATCGTTCACCAATATGTTTGAAGTTTTCAAACTCATTTGATACACAAAAAATCTCAAACAAGAAATGCGAATTACAAAAATGTACGAAACATAAAAAATTTATCAAAATAGTACCACAAACAACTTTAATTCTTTATGCATCTGTTTACTTTTGTATATTAGCTTATCCCAGATCAAATAAATAACATGAATAACGAATTTGTGCATTCCTTAAACAAACAAAGAGTACTAAATATGATGTGGGGGTACTGTGGTATTTTTGTTGTGAAAAAGTAATGAAAATAGTACAATAGTATTGAATTTTCCATCACTGACACTTTATATACACTTTAAAATCTCATTAAAATAGGTAATTACTGAACAGTCTTAAACTAGTAACAAAACATTTTCTTGCTACAATGTATTATGTATTAGATATAATGAAAAATTACCCTGAACTTTTTTATGAGATTTTTTTTTTTAATTTTAGTATATTATATAATATATAAATTTTATAATGCATCAAAACGGCAAAAAAAATACCCCAAAATTTCATGTTTTTGTTGTCTCTTTATTTTTTGGCGCTATTTTTTTGTATCTTTTTTTGGGTCCAAAATTAGCAGCGCCCCCGGCAGTTAAAAAGTTAAAAAATTCAAATGAGTTTTCTAAAAAATAACACAAATTAAAAACTAATACATATTAGGGAATATTTTTAGTGCAAAGCAAAAATGATAACTTCTTTGCAATGGGTTTGTAACGACTAACACAACATGCACAATGGGAACGCCATACATAAACAATATACTTTATATGCACACAACAATTTCTAATTTCTTACAACTTGAATAATTAATACAATTTGTGTAACCCAAATTCCACAAAACTAATCAATACAAATACTATATATGTATAAGTACATGTATGAGTATTTACATATGTTAGTTAATTTTTAACAAAATTAAAACTGAATGTTTTCTCTTGTGTTAATTAACGAAAATTTAATTTTTTTAACAACAAATTCACCACCACAAATATCCTAAAACCAAAACCAGATTTATTCCAAGAGACCGTTAAACGTTTTACACGTTCGTCTTTGTCACCCGAAATGGATAGATTTTCACCATCACGTTATTGTTTCAAGTCGAGTTCACCATTTGCGAATTCGGACTCAAGTCGACGACAATCTTGTAAGTTTTTAAATGAATTTTTTCGCTTTTTAATAATTTCATTTATTTATTTTTTTTTTCGTTCATTTAATTTTTTCTGTTAAAATTTTGTTTTATTGAAAAATGTATACATATATAAATACGAACAAAACTAAAGACGATTTGTATCTAGAGGCCACAGGCCGACGTCAAAGTTCAGGTAAGCAGCATATGTAATTGAGAACCTTTAAAAACTGATATGACTAACAATGTCTTCTAATGTTTCTAAAGCAGAGCTAACATTTTATATTACAAAAAAAAAATATTGATTTAATTAATTAATCACATTAATTAATTTTGTAGTATTTTATTCCTACTTTAACACATTTTAACTTGATTATTTCTTTTACAAAAATGACAGATCTTTATTGTCGTTTAATTTTATCTATATTTATGCAGTTCTTATATTTAGTTGTTATTGTTGTTGTTATTAATATTATTAATTGTCAATCGTTTATTTAGCTGACAAAATTTAAAGGCGCTTGCGCAGGTGGTTTCCTCTTCTATATTCGATATTTGCCATAAAATCTGTGTCACTTGATCTTACCTTAAAAGGCGGCAATAAGAAAATATTTTATTATTTTTAAACATTTATATATATAGGTACATATGCATGCATGCATGTACATCCAATATGTTTATATTGCAAGTATTGTCGGCAAAACCCGCAACTGCATTTGGTATTTATTTGTGTTCTGAAACCAAAAATATAAATGAGAATTTCTTTGACATAAACATTAATCATTTTTAGCATAAAAACGAACTTTTTTCATTTGAATTGTTTTCTGTTTGTTTTTAGAATAGTTAGACAAGACGTGACTTTTATTAGATGCTAACTGGACAGTTTGTGTGCAATCAGCAATTAGCAATCAACATACATACAATAAATACACTTGATTGGAGTGATCTAATGCAGTGTTTCTTAAATACAGACGACAACAGCACAATATCCGCTTAACTGCGCATGAATTTCTTTCAAATTTGAATTTGTTTAGTGAAAAACAAAAAAACATTAAAAAGATGAAAAGAAAAAATCACGTAATTTTTGATTGACTTGACAACTTATTGCTTTTCAATATATCAGATAATTAAATGCAACCTACATACGGGATGACACGAATGTGTCATCTAATGACAGTAGGAGTTTTGGTTATGCATTTTATTTATACAATTATTTAAGGTGAAAATAATAAAGTGAACAATTTACAATTGCAACATTATTCTACACAAACAGCAATTGCTGCCTGTCTGCCTTTCATCTTGATAAAACTAAACATTTTAATTTGCTTATTATTAGTAATTTAACAAAATATTTTGCATTTGGGTAAAATCATTAAAGATTCTGTCCTAGCTATAGCTTTTTTCGGATATTTCAAATTCGATTTCAATTAAATTTAACAAATCCTTTAGTTATTCCGCTCCAGAAATATGACGTCTTGAATAATGAAATAATTTAAATCTTTATCAAAAAGTTCATTAGAGTAATCGTACAAGTCAATGTACTTAAAATAATGAAAGTGTATGTCATCTATCTATTTATATTATCTCTTGACTTAATTTCCAAAACCTATGATAATTGCAATACGGTCCAGAGATCGGCAATGAATCGTTTTTTTACGATTCACAACTACTCATGACATTTTAAGTATAAGTGGTTTTACAATGTAAAATTTACATCATTGCAATTTAACTACTCTGAGTTACTCAAACTCACAACAACGTTGACTTATAAATGCAAGTGGATATGAGTATGAGTACTACGTCGACTTCGAGCTCATACCATTCCCAATATGTTTGATTCATAAACAACGGTATTTAGATTTACATTTTAAGAAAAATACTCACATACTCATAAAGTATTCAACTCAGTTAAGTCATTGAAAAAAATTTTCAGCTAAATCCGTTAGGTATTTATACAAAATAAGTAAAAAAGAAATATAAAAACATACAAGTAAGTTTATAGGAAAACATATTGGAGAAAATATAAAATTTATTATTTTATATAATTTTTATACGTACATTGAGTTAAGGAGAGTCAAAATAAACAACACCATACATGAGATTAAGTATGAAAAAATGAGTACTTCAAACTTTAAAGATGAGTATTGGTTTGATGATATTGAGACAAGTATGAGTACGTATAAGTACAATAAATTATAAGTCATGATTCGAGTATACTCACTTTTTCAGTACTCATAACTGATCTCTGATACGGTCATACAAATAAGACGATTGTCTCAGGATAAATCTTAACTATTTCTTACGCCACAGACAACAAATTGCATTGAATTTAATAAAAAAAAGACATTATATAGTAAAAGAAAAAAAATTATTTTCCTCTTGAAAAGTTAATTCGATTTTACAATTTGTGAAAATTTTAAAAAACTAGTGTGACACTTAACATACTTGATATTTTTTGAAACAATTTGAAATAAAATCCGATAACGGTAACGTTAGTGGTTGCAGTTTTTATTTGAAAATTGGCGTGAATCGAAAATCCGAAAAGTGAAAAATAAGGGACACCATAGTAGTTACATATTCATTTAATGAAGAAGTTATGAGCTGAAATATCTTCTAATGAGAGTCTTTCAAACAAGTTTTTTTTTTTTGCTAGCGTAGTTTGTTTCAAAACTAATATTCGCAATTGCTTTAACATTTCCTCAACAAATGTTTTTGTAGATATTATAATTTTGTTATAATCATTCTATCTTAACATGAACACAAAATTTGCATTTAAAATATTACAACAAAAAAAAAAAACAAGTTTTCCATAAATAACAACTGCTTTTGTTATTATTTTTTTTTTTTTTTTTTTGAAAAACTCCCCCACTTGAAAATTACAAAAGTGTTTGTAGCAACCAAAAAACAATTTACTTACACAATTGCATTTTAACATTTGTGTATTGACCATGATATAATTTATTATTATTTTAAAATTATTTTCTAAATTATTCTTTATATAACAATCATTTATTGAAATACAGTGTAGCCAAAATGTTGTCATTCATGTTTGAATTATTGGTGATGTAATAAAAATTGACAGATGTCGTTATGTTAAGACATCTATCTCCGTTTCGTAGTAAATATCAAATAGACGTATCAATTTTGAATTATATTAGTTCCACAACTAATTCTATAATACACAATAATAAAATAATAACCAATGAGTTTTCTTTTTCGGGACCGCTATTTTTTTTTTTTTTTTTTAATAATTAACAAACACAAAATGCGAAGCTTTTGGCTTATCTGCAGAAAACACCCAGAGTCTTTGGCGGGTATCGAACCCGCAACCCCTTCACTGATAGTGAGGCACTATATCGTCTAGTCTATCGGGACATTCTTGGAACGATTTTGGAACAAGTTTTCTTATCAATGATTTTTGCTTAAAGTTGCCTCCCTCGAAACTAGAACGTAGAACGAAATTTGTGAAAATGTTCGCTTCTTGAAACCTCTCAGCAAAAACATTCCTGTCATATTAACGGATTCAAATTCTAATATAATTACTTTTCACTACTTGCAAAGAGGTAATTATTTACTACAAACGGTAACAAATAGAAGACATACTCGTACTTTGGCATGTATAATCTTCCTAGGAAGGGTTGTTCCAGAAATAGTGATTATAAAATAAGTTTCTTTGTTTATTACGTAAAAATGAAACAGTCTTACAAAAGATATTGAAGAATATACATTGTTCAAAAATGTTTGCTAAGTATTAAAATTTGTATTTATCCTTTTTCAGTGTTGAAATTTGTAAGCATTAGGTTAATGTCTAATTTTTAAAAAGCTCTCCAGAGATACTTTCCATTAAAAATATTTTAAAAAATACAATAGGCGAAAAATTGTGCGTACAATAAAATATGTTATGTGGTATGTGATGGAAAACGATAACGATAACGAGTGAGTTTTAGAAGTTAATTTTTTCGCAATATTTCTGTATTAAAACAGTTTTATGCCATTAAAGAGAATCTTAAAACAAAAATTTTAAAAATTTAATTAGAAATACTTTAAAATGGATTTCAAAAACTCACACGTTATCGTTTTCCATCACATACCTGATTATTTGTTTTTATTTGCAAAAATTATAATTAAAATAGAATTGCAGCGTGATAGACCGATAACATTGTTTCCAATATTGGCAAAAAACAGACTAGTTAAGTCATAATAATTAGATTCTAATTTTAAAATGCAAATACAGTAGTCGCTCGCTTATATTAATTAATTCAAACAGAGCCTCTTCACTAAATGGAGAAGTTCACATAATCGAAAGAATATTAAATAAGTAATTTACATAATTATTATTACAGATACGTTAACACCTTGCGCTATATCTTTGATGCACTATGTAACAAACTCTAACCGATTTTTTTTAATATGTAACTCAACACTCAAAACATTAAAAAAAATCAACGGTTGCAGGTTCTTTACTTATTTCGGGAAAGAACATATGTACTTCTAATAATTAAAACATTTGAAAATATCAACGGTTGAAAGCTCACATAATAGCGATAGACTGTGTTCCTCTTTAGAACCTCATGTTTTTAAATTTTGTTGTTCACTACTCTGGATATTTACATAACTGGATATTTATATAACCGAGCGACTATGTCATATATTATAAGATCTATAGGTATACATAGATCCTAGCTGCATACATATGTATATATGTATGTGTGTTTTTGTATTAACCTTAACTATTAGATTATATTTATAGTAAAATCTAACGGATCGGATAGGAACAAAATAGAAACTTATATTGTTATATATTTGCCTCCAAATTTTCTTCAAGGTCCAAATTCAAAACTTTAATTATCAAATATACAAATGTTAAAGATTTATTTACACTTTTCCACACATTTCGTTTATAGTACATACATATGTTTTTTGAATCTAAATTTATGTTAATTCTTTTAACACATTTATTACTTACTAAAAAATACTAAAAAAAATAAATATCATTATTTCCAAATTTCGACTACGTTAGAATTCGACAGACGATTCGTGATCGATTAAATCTGATTGTAATTTTCTTATTTAATATTATGACATTCGATATCAAGCAAGAAATTTTGTTAAAATTTCTATAACAAAATCAAATTTGTTTGATACGGCCCCAAGTTAGTTAAAAAATGACTTTCACTTATCAGCTGGTATTTTTTCAAATTTACTTAGAAATTATCAATGAATTGTATGGTCTTTGCAGCAATTATAATTCCCAATAAGCACAATTTTTTTGTGAATTCCAATGTTGGAATTCCAGTGTGAATCCAAGCTTGAATTACATTTGAAATCCATCCTATTTCCAGTCTAAAATTCCATGCTTGAATTCAACGGTAAACAGGTTCGGTTCGTCTTGAATCATACTGTTATTCAAGGCTGGAATTACACTGTAATTGTTCGACTGTAATTCAATGTTTAATTTTTTGGATTCGCTATTGAATTCAACTGTGTTTCAACTGTAATTCAACACTGGAACTTGGAAATTGTGACTGGATTTTAAATGTAATTCCACTTTAATTCCAGCCAAAATGCTTATTGGGTTGTATATATACATATGAATGTATGTATGTATATACCTACATATATATACAGAATTTTAATGTAAAAGAATGTCAAGTTACTTTAAAACAGACATTTCAATGTCTGCACCATTTCCAATTTTATTTCAGAAGTTTCTAATTGTATTTTAGAAATTTCTAATTCAAATGCAGATTAAATTTTCTGAAATACAATTAGAAATTTCTGAAATTCAATTAGAAATTTAAATGGAAATTTCTGAAATATGTATAGTATGTATAATTTGAAAATTGAAAATTAGAAAACGAATTCTTTTAATGCAGGATAACTATTTCTAAACATATAAATATTGGTTAAGGTAATGTACATAGCATTTTAGCTAAAACTCGCAAAATAATAAATTTTTAAATATGAATATCCATTTTTGATTTGAAGTTTAGAATTTGTACTTAACAGTACTGCTCGTAATTATGTGCAACAATAATTTTCAAATTAAAAGCTTTTAGTTTTTAAACTTGCGTTATTTATTTAATAATTGATTGTAATTTACATTTATAGCATTGTGTTGTGTTTAAAAATAGTCGACTGGAATGACATCATTTTAGCATTTTCAACACAAAAGTAGCGGGTATTTAAAAAATAACGTCATAAAAACAAATAATTTCTATAATAGTTTTCAATATTCAATCTAACATGCAATTTGTATTTTAACTGGGAAAATAGCTAAAAATTAAATATAATAAGTAACACAGTGCAACAGTGAAATTGGGTGGTGGAGCCCTCGGCCCCTTTAATATTGAACGTTGCAAATAGTCTTAAAATGGTGTAACCTCTTAAACGTTAATTTAAAAACCCACCAAAAGATTCTACTATGAACGTCTAAACATTGAACTAAATTATTTTTTAAAACCAAAGGCATAGATGGAAACTACATAGATAGGTAAATGAGAGCCAGCAATCTAATTCGTATGAGAGAATAATTTTGTTTCCCATTCCTTCTATGTTTTAATTCTATGTCAAAAGGTATTACAAATACAAACGTTTTAATTGGCCATAAAATACTATTATTAATATTTATTATTATAATGTTTCAACATTCATATTACGACCCTCAATTTGTTGCACTGTATAATAAAATGTTTATAAATAAATTGAGATGAGTTGGTTTCTATTGGTGATAAGTTTCTAAGTGGATCTAATACATATGTATAAATATAAACACAATAAACAATTATGATAAATAAAAACTGTAATGGATTTGTATTCTCTTTATTTAATTTTAGATCATGGCTCTATTTTGACACACGACACAGAACAGTTTATAATTGGCCAGAGAGTTTGGGTTGGTGGCATACGTCCAGGACAAATAGCCTACATTGGCGAGACACATTTTGCACCAGGCGAATGGGCGGGTGTTGTATTGGATGATCCTAGTGGTAAGTAAACATGGAATTCCAATTGATTTTTTAAATAAAAAAGTGATACAAATATAATAATATTAATAATAATAATTCTATAAAATAAAAACTTAAAACTAAAGGTAAAAATGATGGTTGTGTTGCCGGTAAACGTTATTTCCAATGTGAATCGAAAAAGGGTATATTTTCCCGTTTAACACGCCTTACCTTGGCACCCTTGCCAGGAGCTCAAACGCCTACATCACCGTTATCGAAATATTCGCCAGATCGTTCACGTACAGTGTCGCCCACAGCCAGTATACGCAGTTCTTTCTTACGTAGTCCAGGAAGTAAGTTTACCAAAGATTTTGTAAGAGATTTTCCAAAAAGACAGATGACATGGATACATGAATTGAAAAGGACCCTGGTCTTGTGAACATTGCGTCTGATTGCCAAAAATTTTTTTAAATTTGTATATTTAAAATAAGCAATCTGCTTTGAAAAATTAACTTAAAATAGTATATTTTGGAAACATGCTGAATTTCTTTTGGAATACAGTAAAGGCTTTAGTTATAGATCACCACAATTCTAAGCAAGTTCCTGAGCTGTTTTTTTTTTTTAACTGTTTGTAGTAATAAGACAGTCTCCGGCACTTTTAACAGCTCAAATCGGTTTTAGTGATTTTTTTGAAATCACTATCAAAATTTTATCACTAATAGAATTTTAAATTCTGATTAAAATAAAAAAATAAAATTGGGGCGGTCACGCCTATTTTCGAGTGGGCGGGGCTCCAAAGTTTGTAATATATTGAGCTATATCTTGAAAACTACAATTTTTTATTAGACGATATATATATCAAATATATATATATAAATGATTGAAAGACCTTTCCAACGATATATAACATGACCAATTTATATGGACCACCTATTGATAAATTTCGCAAAATTATTGTTTGATCCGAAATTTTTTTAAAAAATCTAAAAAATCCGCGAAAAAGGTCTATATGAGTAAGTAGATAAATTACAATATTTTCAAGTCAAGAAAGTAAGCTGTAATTTAAGGTATAACATTACCATGTAGGTAATATAATTCCGAAGATATTAAAGAAAGATTATGACATTTCACCATAAAAAATACAATCTGTACTATGCGAAGCCGGTGTTCTGTATACCACGGAGGAGAAAGTTCTTCCGCCCGGCCGTAGGCCGGTATTCTGTATATATTATGTCCTGTGGTTCCCAGTAGGAACAAAGGTATATTCTGTATACCATATACCATGTATACCATAGAGGAAAAAATCCTATCCTGGGGGGTTACTCTCTATTGCGATGCGAAAGCAAATTCGATGCGTAAGAGTATCAATTTTTACGCTTATCGCGTATTTTGAAAAAAATGTGTTTTTTTAATTTTTCAGATCTTATAATTCTATGACACATATGATACCTTAAATTAAAGCTTAATGTCTTGGCTATTTATATTAATAAACTAAAATAACACTTATATAGACCTTTTTATTTTTTTTTAGATATTAACTGCCTATTTCACTAAATGCGAACAAATCTTTCTTTCGCACAACTAAATGTTAAACAAAAACAAATTATCAAATATTTGTTTTTGTTTTAAATGTATTTGTGCGAAAGAAAGATTTGTTCGTATTTAGTGAATTAGGCAGTAAAAAAAATCGGGTCAAAAAATATTCTTTTCGGATTAACCCATAGTCGATCCATATTTTATAATCATGATATATATCGTTGGAAAGGTATTTTTAATACCTTTAATGTATTACAAATTATCAAACACCCAGTAGTTCCCGAGATATATATATTTTCAACTTTAAGGGTCCGCCCCCTCGAAAATAGGCGTAACCGCCAACAAATTTTTGTTTGCTGTCATCTCTTCTAAAAGCCTTATTTGATGAACATTTTTTTTTTTTTTTTTGAGCAAAGTCACTAAAACCGACTTGTTCCCTTTTAACTTTTATAGTCCAAATTTATACATTTTGTATTTTTTTGGCCCGCTACAACCCCAATCAGCATTATTTAGGGACATTTATTTAGTGAAAGCTGAAACTTCCTCCATTTAAATGAGAGATAGAATAAAAAGCAAGTAAAATCAATTTCTGACCGTATAGAGATCTTATTTCCTATTCTTTAAATGTTCTTCAAAGTCGCTTTATACATCGTTGGAAATCATTTAAAAATCCTTTAATATAATATACATATAGTCTATATACAGAACATAGTATTTTGTTATTTATATCCTTATTATTTCACAAGAATCGAACAACCCGGTTTTGCTTATGTCTTGGCTTATTTTCAATAACAAAATTCTCATATCATCAAATATCAGTTCAATGAAAATTTTAGAAAGAAACCGCCATGTTTAAGTTTGAGTTGAAAAAAATGTTTATTTTTAGATGTAACTATAGTCAAATAACTAGATTAGTAAAATAATATTTCTAATACATTTTAATTATAAACAATTTTTAAAGGCAAGCAAAAATCACTATGCCCAGAGAATTTTTAATCCATGTTTTTAGTAAGAAACTTCAAATCTTTTTGGAAAATTCTGTACATTTATGTATGATTCCAATTTCATTATAATTATTTTCATATTGAAATCAAAGACTTTAATATTCAATGCAACATTGAAAAGGAATCAAGTATAAATAATAAAAAAATATTTATAAGAAAATTCATTTAGATTTTTGTTATTAACATTTATTTTTACTTTAACTCATAAGAAAATGGTTTGACCGTGGGTGATCGCGTCATTGTATCATCTGGTTTTGGCAGTCGTCCTGGAATTCTGCGTTATTTGGGTGAAACACAATTTGCATCTGGAAATTGGTGTGGCATTGAACTGGATGAAGCAAGTGGCAAAAACGATGGCTCCGTTGACGGTATTAGGTTGGTGTTTATGCAAAAATAAAAAAGGCAAATCAATAGTACAATTTCTTTAAATTCCTACTCCATAGATATTTCGAATGTAAACCCAAATATGGTGTTTTTGTGCCAATTGCAAAAGTCTCCCTATCACCATCATCTAAAAAGACTCGCCTATCCCGAACAGGATCTCGTGAATCTCTTACTTCCATTGGCACCATGAACAGCATTGCCACGACAAATACGTCGCGTTTGCGCTTGAATACTCAGGTATAAGAATGCAACTTTTGCTCTGCAAAAACTAAACGATGCTGCATGTTTTTTCTTGAGTTCTTTTTTTCCTTTACAACTTTTTAATTTAATTTTGTTAACTTCTCTTATTTCTACTTACGTTTAACGTTACGTTAAACAAAAATCAATACACAAAAGTATTAATTTAATTTAAAGTAAAAATGTTAAACTTAATCTAAAGTATTTTTGCATCCGCCTAACAAATTTCCCATTAACCACTAATGTAAAACGAATCCTCCATGTTTCTTTCAAGCAGCGCAAATCGTCGTCATTAAAACCCGTTGCTGTTACCACACCGAAAAGCCAATTTTCTATGCAGGTACGATAAAACCCTTCCCAATATAATATTCAATACAATGTTACAAATACAAAGATTTAATTATGTATTTACAAAACAACAACCCACCCAATCCAATATTGACCTACAAATAACCCCAATTAATTATTAACAATTAATGTGTGTTTTTCTGTACATATTTATGTATACATATTATGATGAGTGTCATCTACTTTATTTTTATTATATGTACCTATGTATATTGTATATATTTATCATTATTTATATAGTATATGTATGTATGTATGTACATACATGATTGAGGAGAGACCGTCGCCAAAAAAAAAATAGCCGATAGCATTTTTACAGGAATAACGACTTAAAGTCGCTTAATTTGTATTTGAAATTTTTTTAACTAGGACAATTCGCATTCAAATTGTGAAAATTTATAAAAGTGTACATTGCAATATTTAAAACTTAGTAAATATGTAGCTGCGTATTGCGTTAAACTGTACATTAAAAAAAAACAATAATTTTCTCTTCTATTCAAAAATTAGCTTTACTTTTTGCTATTTTCTTATTAATCTTGTAAATCTAAAAAAATCGAGTAATAATACACAATATTATAACAACATTTTATTGGACTAATTGTTTAAGTAAAGTAAAGCCAACATATAAAGATATTTATTATTGAGACGATTTCTCCTCAACATCATACAGTGAGTTCCAAAACTGTTCTTAAAAATATATTAAATTAAACACTTTTTTGAATAAAACATATTTTGTAAGAACATATGATTTATATATTTTATTTTTTAAATTCAGTACGCATTGAAAAATTAATTAAATAATAAAGTACCAAATTAAAAATAATATTCTTAAAAAAGTAAATAGTAAAGAAAGAAAGAGAAAATTTGTGAACCCTTTTCGGAAGCTTTTTCTTTTATTCTGAGAGAATATTTCAGTGTTTAATGTGACCAACTTTAGCTTTAATGACAAGCTGAATGAGGCCTATTTTAACTACCGTTGACTAAATTCCTTAAAATAGACACGTCAATTAGAGATCCTTCAATATAAACCATACGTTGTTACAAATGTGTTTTATTAAAAAAAGTCATCAATTTAACTAATATTTTTATGAACAGTTTTCGAACTCACTGTACATACATACATACATACATATATATTTCTGATAAACTTGTAAAAAATTTATTTTGACATACAATATTTTTTTTGTAAATTAACGTAATTTTGCTAAAATATTTAACACAACCCCACCACTTGTTCAAAATTTATAACAAATACAAAAAACCCAAATAGTTATTTTAAATATATGTTTTTTATTTATATGTACTTGAAGCAATATAACAATTGAATAAAATTATTTTTAGTTTTTGGACATGTCGAATTTTGAATTTTTCATTATTTTTCGTTTATAATGTTTTGTTTCTGTAAATAAAGCGCAGTTTAATGCAACTTTAAAAAATACAAATAATTTGCACGCTTTTGTTTTATTTTATTTTTATATATTTATATTTTTATTATTATTTTTTGGTTTGTTTTAGTTATTTAAATAAGTATTTGTTTATTTTGGTTCTGTGCCTTTTGGATGCTTTTGTTGTAACAGTCTCATATGTAAACTATTCTCTATCTCTCTCTCTCTCTCTCTTCTATATTCTGCATGTAAAGTTTTAGTGAGTAAGTTTTGCGCCAACGATAACAACAATATTAGGGAAATAAAAGATGCCGATCAACATAATGTTTTGGAAATATAGTTGGGGCAATGTATAGTACATTATAATTTTTTTTTTTGAGATAATCGTTTTAAAACCATCAGTAAAATATTGGTAGCGTTCAAGGTAACTAAAATTCAATCACACGTTGCGTTGTTAATCTTTTAGTTTGGGAAATGAAAAAAGAACGACGTGAGGTTCACCAGGTGAACCATGAGATATGTTCCGATTTTGTGTTAATATAAGGAAATACAAAGTAAATTTGTAAGTTTTTGGTTACGTCTTACGGCTAATAATAATCACTTTATATACTTTCATCCTAGAAATTATTTAAATTTTTATTAATATAAAACCTTTAATAGATAAATTAAAAAATTAAGTAAATATCAAACAATGCTTCTGAATGATTCTCAGGCCGCCGCTGATTTAGTGAGTGAAATTTGCCCTTCGGCATTAATATTCTACCTTTGACTTTAGCATATTGAATTTGGGAAACTAATTTTAAAACATATTAGAAATTACGGTGATTATGTGAAATAAATTTCAGCGTGGGAGTTTTTTGCGTTTTTGCTATAATACCACGACTTAGTTGCTTTTTAAAAAATTTCAAAAATAAAGAGAGTGATAGACTGATATTTTCATCTGTATTTTCTGTCAATTTCAACTTTTTTTTCTTTACAACTAACATTTATACACCTCTTCACAAAATATTGACCGATCATATTACTTGTGGACAATGTAAACTGGTCTTAAATCAACACTGTTCCATATAAGGATCCAGATTATACTTAGGGGTATACGAGTGCAGTTAGTATGATAGAGGTATATGAATTACGGTATTAATTTCAGCGATTGTTTAAACATTTGAAAACAATTTAAAGTCTGTGTTTTTTGAAATCAAAAATTTTTCTTTTCTTTCTAATAATTTGTAATTTATCACAAAATTCTCTCGATTTGTCAAAAATAATCGATACAAAATTGAAGACCTTGTTTTTGGTATGTAAGTATTTCGTTTTTATTATAAATACATGCTGATAAATGGATAAAGTTGCAAAAAAAAAAAATGCTTGAATGCCTCAATTCTATATTTTGTTTGTATCCAAAACATTATGACGATCGAAAAAAGGTTTGTAATATATGTACATATTTTCATAGATATTCCCTATTTTGTTCATTCTATATTATCAAAATTATCAATACATATTAAATTTACTTCTTCTATAATGTTTTTTGATTTTTATATTTTTTTCAACAGGATTTATTGCGTGAGAAACAACAACATATTGAACAACTTATGATCGAACGAGATTTGGATCGCGAGGATTCACAAAATACAGCTTTACAGTACCAGAAAAATATCAATGAGGTAATTATATTCAGCGATATAACTTATCCACCACCAACAAAATCCTATTCGCCACTGCAAGCTACAGCTACAACAGTGGCTTTACAAGTCGATCGAAGACGGCCATTTGGAGAGCTCTCCACAATACCGTTACAACAACCGATTTCGAAACGATCAACGTTGGTCGAACGTTCACAATCGCGTTCGCCCACACCAACAGCAGCTGGATCAAAAAAGAAAGTTTGGTTTTGCGACAAACAGAAATTATATTTTTCCAATGGTTTCTAACTCTTTGCAATTGTTGATAATCTATCTACAACACTACAAATATCAGTTTTAGTTGCTACCTAAGGAGATATTTACACACAACTTTTATTCATATTTTCATTCATTTAATTCAATCCAAGATTCGTTTCTTTTTTGTGTTAATTTGTCACAATTAAATGATAATTATTTGTTTATCGTTGATTTTGCACTAACCGTTTTAGTTTTACTTTCTTAGTGGACATCTTAAAGGAAGTATTTACCATGTACTCGTAGTTTTCAAATTCGTTTATTTGTTGCTAAATTAAATAAATTTTGAATTACTTGTTATTGTTTCTCTCTCTCACTATCTCTCCTTGTCTATCTGTCTCTTACTTCACTTCTCATTATTTTGTTTTGATTTTTATAGTGTTTTTTTTTGTACACGATTTTTCATATTCGTTCAAATTTTGTTTATTGTCTATAATCGAAATTGGTTTAATTAACAATTATTTTCATAAAACTAATTGCATGTTTAGGAATTTTGAGTAACGCACATTTATTAAAATTTTTATTTTTTCCCTCTACATTTATCTATAAAGTGTAAACATTTTAACAGTATTAACAAATTTAATTCCTTTCGTAAAAGGCAAATATTTGACGCAAAAGACATAACCATTAAATGAAATATACAAGGTGGCGCAAAAGTAATTCTCCTATCAGAAAATGTTATAAATTTTGCGGGGCCTCTAATGTCAGTTTTGTCAGCAATATTCCGCGTTCTGGAGCAGTGTAGCGTAACATTGTTTATTAACGTGTATTTCGCATGTGTTTACTACACAAATGTCAAAACAGAACTGACATTAGGGCCTCGCATTTTCTAATAGGAGGATTACTTTTGCGCCACCTTGTATTGTTTTATTTATTTCCTAATGTCGTAATTTCTTAATCGATTTCAAATGCTTAAATATCAAATACTTATTTGGAAATTATTTGGATATTTTTTTAATCTATTGAAATTTTGCAAAGTTGTGAAAAGTTTTTCGTATTTCGTTTTTGTTTTACATTTACCCATAAATTTGTAATTATAAAAATTATTTCATATCGTTAATCCATTATAACTTTATAATAAAGATAAACCATACAATTTATCATGCATTTCTCAAATTTTACATTTTCACAAAAATTAAAAACAAAATCAAATATTTAATTTTGACTCCAGATATTGATGGTTTAAAAGTGTCCTAGAAATTTATAAACACAAAATTGTACATTAGTAGCGCAATGTAACAATCTGAAGTTTTATATTAGAAAATAAGCTAAAAAAATTATTAAAAAACGTTTTTTCAGAAACCAAAATTTCCCAGAAATCCTTTTATCCACAGTATTAGAACCGTTAAAATATGTATTTTAAATCCGAACATTTCTTAGAACCAAAAAAAACAAGGTGATTAACGATGTCAGTAAATTTGTATATTTCAATTGTTCAATTTACTTGTAATGTTTTGTGTTGTACATTGTATGATGCAACTACATATTTGATTCTGAACACAATTATTAGTTATTATATGTTGTCCAGGCTTTAAAATGACAAAAGAAAAATATTTTCAAAACTAATGTCCAAAATTAAAACAGCAATATCCATTATTAAAATTTTTTGTTTATTAAATTGATGTGCTTGTTTAAAATTTGTCATTCAGTTTATGATTTCAGTGTTTTAATTTTTTTTACTGAAATGAGTAATTTTTATGTTGAGATACATATTTTTATTTTTAGCAACACATAAACTTTCATACAACATTTGAAAAACATATGTAAAAATGTCGTAGGTGCTGTACAAAATATTTCCATACAAATTACCAACAACGTTTTTTGTACAACTATTGACGTACAACTCCTACGACACTACAACATCACTTGTGAATTGAACAAATATCTATTTTTAATTGAAACATTTTCAACTATACAACCTCTAACCATTAGCTAACCTACCAGCTTTTGCTAAAATGTTCAATATTTGTTTCTTATAAGATTAAGATTCTAGATCTTGGCAGCACCATAAAGCAATGTTACATTTGGTAGAATTTGTTTCATTATATTCAATAAAATAAAATAAAAAATTCCTTCCAATTAACTAGAATTTTAGCAAAAAATTTATATGAAACATATCATCATTATATTCTGTAAAATTTCGTCAAATTAATTGCCGGCAACGTTGAAAAAAATTTAGAAAATAATTTCAGTTATAACTAGAGATTTTCTTTTGTATTGTAAAAATTGTTAACATTTTAAACTTCTGATATTGCCAGTATTTTGAAGTATTCTACCAAACATGCAACTTTTTGTTTCTGTAGTCTAGTGTTATTTTCATAACTTCACAGACTCAGTTTTGTTTTGTTCCCCTAAATTTTCACAATTCTTTTCATTAACAAGCTTTTCATTAACATAAATTTCTTACATTTTTTGCTTAAAAACTAATAAAATTTAATAATTGCTCTAAATTCAATGTACATATATTGACATTAAACTGATATATAATAAATAAATCAAACAGAAACTAAAAATTCATTCAGATTATGTACAACATGATTTATAATAATCAACAGGATCACAAAATCACAAAATGACATACTCGTGCAAACATCAAATGTTTCAATAGAATATTTTACTATGTTTAATTTGTTCAATATGTTTTCATACAAAGTAATTTAGGCATCTATTTTTCATATTTTGATTAAATGTTAATTTTTTGTTAATTATTATTTTCTGTTTTTTCTATTTTCTTGTTTGTTGATTGTTTATTTAATTCAATTATTTTTGAAAACTGTTTGTATTATTGCTGTTGTTGTTTACATTTATAATTTTATTATATTTCTATAAAAGAAAAACAAAAACAAAAAAAAATGATTTATTACAAATAAATTTGTATTTTATGTTTAAATTGTTTATTATTATTTGCAGTGAAATTTGCAACTGTTTGTTAGTTAATCTGTTGTTATTTGAATGTTTATGTTTAATTTTATGTGCGTTGTTGTAATATTTTTTTTTATTCAAAAAAATTTTAAGGTTTCAAATCAAGATTGAAATGAAAAATCGTGTGCATTAAACTGTGAAACATGAGCAATTGTAGCTAGAAAAAGAAGAGCAAACTTTAACTGCGAATAGTGTTCATAAATTAGTTAATAACAATAGATGGATGGATGGACAGACAGATAGTAAATTGAATTAAAAATTAAAGTTTAGTTTGTATTTTGACGTAATGTGTGTGAGCGTTTAGGAATCCGCTATGAAAGTGAGATAAAAAGTTTGAGTGAAAAACGCAAAACTGAATTTTCTTTTGTTGTCTATCGTCAAACATACTATACATATGTTCATATGTACGAGTACTCGTATGTATCTAATAAATAATTTGTATATTTGCCTATTGCATATACGTTTTCTTTTCGTAATTGGTTGTTTTCAACGCATTTATTTTTACATTTTCTTATTCACTTATTATTTCTATAGAAAGTACTTAGCGATGCTGATCGTTGGGCCAGACTCATTGCTCGTCGTAGTTTTCGTTTGGATGATCTGCGCCGGGAGTTTCGTGGCTGGAGTGGAAATCATGAGAAGCATTGCATTCTCCACAGTGTACTCACCCCTCTACGCATTAAGTAGACGCACACAATGTATTTTTGTAATCTCGCATGAAGACTTTAACCGGAAAACTGGCTTTAAATTTCTTTTAACATTGTTGTTGTAAGAGTAGGAATTAAACAGAAGAAGGAGACACTGTAGCTCATAGTGCTCAAAATAGTATTCAAATAATCGAGTATGAAACCGATATTGGATAATCTTTCAAATAGATTTTTAGAATTTTTACCCCAAAACCAATTCCTCACAGATGACGTTGAATGATGGCCGCTGTAAACCCAACAACCAAAATATATAAACCAAATTTCTCAATACACTAAATTGGTTTCAAACGAAATTATCTCTGGAACTTTTTTAATTTTTTTCTTTTTTTGCAAAAAAAAAAATTAAATTTTAAAAAAACAATTTGTTACTGCCCTGAGAGCAGATTTATAAAACTTCAACGCTAAATTACTTCAAATGAATAATAATAAACATATTGATTATTTCTAAGCGATATAAGCGAATTTTATTGCTTCTGTTATATATTTTAAAACTATTTTTATTTTTATTATTACTATATGTATGTATGATATTTTTATATCAATATTTATAGATACATACTTACTCGTACATACATATATGTACATACATATATGTACTTGATTTTAAATGTAATTATTTGTATTAATAATACCTACTTATTAATATTTAATTATAAAATGAAAAATACATAAACATATATTTAATTTACGAAAACCAAATATGCATTTTTATTTAAACCATAAATATGAAAGTATTAATTATTGTTTTTTATTTTCGCCATTGTTTTTTTTTTAGCTTAAAACGTATATTGCTCTTTTGGAGCGTCAGTTGAGTGAGGAACGTAAAAAGGCCGAAGATTTACAATTCTCAATAGATGAGGCCACATTTTGTGGCGACGAATTAAATGTAAGATTTCTTTATCCATCAATATTATTTCTTAACTCCCTTCGCCCTTTTTCAATGAATACACAGATGTTTTATTTGTATAATTATGTTTCGTGCGAAAAATTAAACGTGACTTGCCCGAGAGGAAACTAATGTCAATTTAAATTAATTTCATTAGTTCTTATTTAAATTGTACCAAAATCAAATACGATTTTTAATAAAATTTCATAATAGGGTTCGGTCGGACAAACAGAACAAACGTATAAACAATATTGAATCAATTGTATGCCTTATTTTAGCATTAACAACTGTTAATTATAGAGTTTTTTTTTAATATTTCATATAAAATCTTGTAGAGTGTGTTTTGCAGGACGAAACGGTTATTTGGTTCTTTTCTATTTGAAAAGCCGATCGATTTTGAATTTTCGAATTATTTGGCAAAACGTTTTTTTATATCTGTTAACCGGTTTTATTAAAAAAAACATAAAATGTTTCTTAATATTAGTAGTTGGTTTGCTTGCTTTTTATAAATTTGATGAAAATTTTCTTATTTTGATATGGAAAATCTCACGCTGACTAAAATATAAAAAGTGTTCGATTCCTATACCGATTACAATTGATTAGCACATATTTTCGACGTACATACGACTATGTAAGTATGTATGTTTATTACGTATTTTTTCTTTTATAAAGTCATTTTATTAAGATATCCTTTGAAATACCCAAATGTCTTTATTTTAGAAATACTCTTGACACATTTTAAAGATCTACATTTCTGGCTATGTGAATAATCCAGATATGTGAATAATCCATTAGTTTATCTTTAAAACGTAAAATGTGCAAAATAAAGTAGTATGTAGTATAGGTGGGGTCGATTTGTGGGGAGGCAAAAAAATCGCCCATACATTTGGCCTCGATTGGGGCACTCTAAATGGGTCAAAGTGGGATTTTTCAAAACTTGACCCTACGGGACAAAAGTCCATAGTTGGGGGGTAGTAGAATTCGTTTTAGAGGTATGGTTCCTTCGGCAAAGTTTCTTATTTTGATCCCTAGATTTTCACTGAGCCATGGGCGATTATTAAATCGACCCGCCCTAATGTAGTAGAATAAAAACTACACCCTATGACTTGAATTATCCAATATGATTTTAGGACTAAATTCATAAATATTCTTAAAAAGTCTGCACACATGTATAAGTTTCATGTAAGTATAAACCACCCCACAAAATATTGTACCGACCCATAATTAACCACTGACTGCTCCTATGTAAGGCCCCGAAGACCAAAAAGGCCCCGTAAATCAAATGCATAAATATCCTACAATGGTAAATAATAAAGATAAATTCATGAGATTTTCCAATTAATATGTTCGGAAAGTATGTCCAACAACATACTCGTACATAAACATATTTAGAAATATTTGTTGAAACAATTTTTGGTGCGAAATACGTGACTCATGATTAGTAATTGAATAGAGAAATTGAGAGGTGCAATTTGCAATGTGTTTTCAGTTACATTCTCATACTAGCGCCTATACATATTCACCCCTGTCGTGAATAAAAATTCCACATGAAATTTGTTCCCTTTTATTTTTTAACATTGATTTTTAATAGGAAAAATGTGAAAAGGGAACAAATTTCATGTGGATTTTTTTTCACGATAGGGCTGATTATTGTGTATTAACAAATAAAAATTTAACGTTGGCTATCGTTGACGCTGAATATTAGTAGCGAAATCATTTGTCGTTAACGATTTTAACAAACTTGAAAACTTTGTAATACATTTAAAAAATATACAAAATTTAACATACAGGCATGTGATGGAAATCGAAAACGAAAACGAATGAGTTTTAGAAGTCAAATTTTTCGTAATATTTCTGTATTGAAAAACTTTTATCACATGAAAAATAAAGATATTGGGCTACTAAAGGGAATCTTAAAACAAAAATTTTAAAAATTAGACTATAAATTCATTAAAATGTATTTCCAAAACTGATTCGTTTTCGATATCGATTTCCATCACATGCCTGATAATTTGGTTTAGTTCAAGGAGCAATTATTGTTATAAATCATCATATTGTGATTTTTATTCAAAAAAGCGATACCACTATTCATTTACATTTCTTACTTTTTAATTTTTTCAATTTCACTTTGAAAAGGTGTAGTAATGCATAAAGCATACAAATTCAAATGATTTTCCTATGCATTTGTATGTCATCTCTTAATTGTCAAAACATTAACATTTTAACTAATATTCGCAGGATATTGAAAATACGAAAATATATTTTTAACAATATCCTCTACGATAACATAAATCAGAAATTAAAAAATAAGCCTTCACAAATTTTCCAATTTAAAACTGAAATTTTAATTTTTTTCCATACAAATTTACTTAAAAGTTGATCGTGATCGTTTAGTTTTTAAAAATTTATCTTTTCTTTTAATTTACATCAATCACATTAATGAATTTTGAACAAGTTCTTCAGTAATTTTCCGTACTCTTCTTACATCTGATTGTGCTTATCCATAAAATCAAGTAGTCTATCGCTAACGTTGCCGATTGAGAATGTTTTCTGATGAATTACAAACTTAGAAAGATCTATTTATTGTTTGACCCGTTTTCAATTTCAATAGTTCATATGGATTGCCCAAATGTTACTGCAATATAATCGTTCGACATCGTGAGCCAGGGGGTAAATCTACAAAATGATTTTTTAGAAATTAATCTTTTTATACCCTACACCACCATAGTGGGAAGGGTATATTGGATTTGTGCTGATGTTTGTAACGCCCATAAATATTGGTCCAACACCAACCTTAAAGTATACCGATCGACTCAGAATCACTTTCTGAGTCGATTTAACGATGTCCGTCTGGCTGGCTGGCTGTCCATGTAAACATAGCTGCCAGATTTGACGATTTATCGTCATTTCGACGATTTTTGGTTTCAAAAATAGCAAAATGACGATTTGACGATTTTTTCATTGAAAATGACGATTTTCTGAATTATTAAAAATTTCTATCATTTGTTAGTTTTACTAATGTTTTTGTTACCAAATTCTCTCTTTTTTTTAAACAACAACTATTGTTCTCATTTAATCTCATAAACATTAAGAATAACATGACATATTTCAAAAACAAAACTAAGTGATAGTAGTGTTTCTCTTAATTATTGTTGTTAAGTTCAAGTAAAATAATTCCAAATAATATTGAGACAGGATAGTCGAAATTACTTATTTATCTGTAAACATAAAAATCAATTTTAAATACTGAATTCCATGAACTAAAATTTTAAGAGGAAACAATTTCTGAATTTCAACGGGAAAATTCTTCTACAAAACCTTCTCCTATTTTAACAAAACGTCGAAAGCATATTCAGCCAAATAAATTTAAATAACAAAAATACGGAATTTTTTGAAAATAAGTATCTGTTCTCGTATATGATGGATGAATTGAATTCTATACGCAAAATGATATTGAAAACTTAATAAAATAAATTTTCCTGACATACGTTAAATCAATTTTCGTACTTTTTAATGTAAATCAAGATGCATGAAAAAAACAAAAGGAAATAAGAAAATTGGCAGTACCGTCAACTTTGTACCCCTTTTGTTCTTATTTCCCTTCTCATCCAAAAATACTTGCCTTGACGAGTCAGAAGTGAAAACGGACTAAGATATTATAAAAATATTACACAAGTTGTGTTTAACATTATATTTTTTCTGATTTGTTATGTAAAAAGTTAAAACTTATGCATTTGTATATGTATTGTACAAGAGACTATATAAAATTGAATTTTTATGTTTTCGTTTAAATAAAAATTTCAAAATACTATTAGAAATAGTGACTTTTTATTTTTCCGATTTTTTTGACGATTTTTAAAATTCGAAATGACGATTTTTTTTCTTTTTTATCGGGATTTTGACGATTTTTTCCGAAATCTGGCAGCCCTGCATGTAAAGCTTGTGCGCAGAGTACAGGTCGCAATTTTGAAGATATTTCGATAAAATTGGGTACATAATATTTTTTCGACCCAAGGATGGGTGGAAATGAAACTGGTGGAAATCGGTTCATTATTTCACCTAGTCCCCATACAAATTTCCTCCCGAAATTGGGGTTTACCGATCATAAATATTTGAATTATGTAAGTATTCACTCAAATTTCATCAAAAATTAGTGGTAAATGAAGCCAAATCACATCTACAAATTTTGTGCAGATCGGTCCATAATTACTCGTAGCTCCCATATAAAGCCCACTCCCGAAAATCACTTTAAAGAGCACAACTCTCTAAAAAATGTTGGTATTCAAATAATATTGAACGCAAATATATTTCATATGTATACAAATAATACGGTACAATTTTATAATGGTCGGTCTATAATTAGGCGAAACTCCCATATAAGACCCTCTCCGTAATTCACTTTAAGCTCCATAAATCTTTTAAAAGTATTTATATCGAGATAAAGTTTAACACATATAATATTTATATTCACAGACATCATGACACTAAATTTTTGGATGATTGGTCCACAATAGGTTATATATCCCATATAACGCCCATTTCTGAAAAATTGTTTTATATATACTGGGTGTAGGGTATTATATGGTCGGGCTTGACCGACTATACTTTCTTACTTGTTATCAATACTTTTCTTGATTGACATTTATTGAGTTACATTATTTGATGCACAATGTTTTTAAGCCATAATGTCAGAGAACCACCGAAGAAGAATTTAGCTCAGGTTTAGTGGATTAAATTCTTTTGAAAGCGAGGCCTTCTACTTCTTTGACTGGAATATTACTTCAACTTCCCGCAGACATCACACACATCATCAGTTTAATCCAACGATTAATTAATGTGATACTATATAAATAAATAAATGTTAACTTGACTAATATAATACCATTTTTTAAATGCCTTCAATGAGATCATCAAGCGCAAATGATCCGTGTAATCAAATATCTTCCCCAATATGGGTTCATAACCACCCCTATCGTGAATAAAAATTCCACATGAAATTTGTTCACTTTTCACATTTTTCCTATTTAAATTCAATTTTAAAAAAATAAAAGGGAACACATTTCATGTGGAATTTTTATTCACGATAGGGGTGAACATCTCTTAGCGGCAAAGCACTCATAAACTTAATAAATGACAGGATCATATGAAGAATTTTATTTTCTTAGATTTCTTTAATTCATAGAAGACTAGCTGACCGCCCCGGCTTCGCTCGGTATTTACTATTGATTTGTATTTCATAGAATAAGATGTATTCACAACCTGCCTGCTTTTATTTATTTGCAAATTTGTACAGCATACTTTAGGGGACTTTTTTTTTAAATGTTGAATTTTTCAGGAAAAAAATCATAACTGGAGAATGGCTAGACCGATTTTGGATTTCAAAATCAACTAACCATCATCACTCCTCCCTGTACCTTCCCTAAAAATTTTATGGCAATCGGTGGAGCCGTTCTCGAGTTATGGAGTGACAATCAAAATGTACACTTATTTTTATATCATTTATAGTTAGAGTAGTCTATTTTGAAAGAATAAATAATTTAATAGAATCATGTAATGTTATTAAATTTTGTATTAAATTTAATTTTTTACCTATATATTTATTATTTGTTTGAAAATATTTTTGTACCCTGCGCGCGTTGCTACGCCACTAATTAAAATTAATTTGCAAGAAAAGCATTACACAAATATTCAATTCATTTGGAGTAATTTTATTGATTTTGTTCATTTTGACAAAAGTAGGCGGTCGAAAAAAGTATTCATAGTCATGCCGGAGTCTTAGTTATATCCCGTCAAACTTTTAGTAAGAACGGTTAAGCGGTCTGGCCGTCCCGGCAGGCGTTGTAATTAATTAAAAAAGTAGGCGTGTCCTTACCAACTCAGAAACCTTCCCGGGCTCATGCACAACAACTTTGCCAAAGATAATTACATGATCAGATGCATAGTTTACGATTCTATAAAGGGCATACATACAAACATTTATTTTTTGAGATGGGGCATGAAAGTTAATCTGTAAAAAGCCATGCAGAAGCAATTAATCAATTTAAAAAAAGTGGGCGTTAAATTAGGCGTGGTCGTACCAACTCAGAAACTTTCCCGGGCTCATGCACAACAACTTTGCCAAAGATAATTACATGATCAAATACATAGTTTGCGAGAATAGAATAGTAGAAATGAATTTCAAAAAAGTACCAATATAAGTGTACTGAAATTTGGCCCTTTTTACACCTTTATATTTAAGTCATGAATAGCATGTTCTGGGTTCTTTTTTGTGTGGATGGAAGAATATTTTATCGTCTTTTTATTTTTGAATTGAATAAATAATATCAAATGTCCGTTTTGCCCCGTTTTTGTTTCTTTTTTGTCACCCGTGAAAAAATAATTTTCAAAAAAGTACCTATTAATTATCCGTAGTACGTACTATTTGAAAATAATAGTTCATGGAATTTTTAGTGAGAAAATACATTTTGATAAAAAAAAAAAAGTACCAAAAAAGAATACAATTTTTAGGCCATAGGAATTCGAATTTCAAAAAAGTACCAAAAAGATTTCTAGTCTTTATTGATCTGAGCCAGATGCATTTAATATAGTATTTCTATGTTTATTTATGTAGGAGATATACATGTTAACGGAGCGTTCTACTGGGACTATTTTTACCCCATATGGTCACTTGAATTTCAAAAAAGTTCCAGACACCTGTCAACTCATTTTTGGATTAAAGGCGGACGCATTTAAAATATTATTTTTAAATTTATTTGTTTTGGAGATATAGAGGTACTGGTTTTACCCGTTTTTGCCCTATTTGTCCCCCTAACGACCGAATTTCCAAAAATCCCTTCTTAATGGATCTACATATTATAAATGGAATCCATTACCCGAATTTCTAGCTTTAGCGGTTTGGGCTGTGCGATGATGAATCAGTCAATCACGTTACTCTTTTATATATATAGAAGATAAGTAATTTGAATTTAATTTTCTGTCGCTTTTTGTTTAAGATCGTATTTATCCTGTGATGAAATTTGCTTCAGCAATGTTGGGGATTCTTTCAAAAAATTGTAAAATTCAACACATTCGTACTTTAAATTATATTTGAGAAATAGCATATATATCAAAGTAGCTTCAGTTGCGATTTTTCTTTTGTCCATAATTTTGCGATCAACGAAAATATACGCTCTAATTCTAATGTTTGAAACATTCCACCCAACGTTGATGTGGTTTAGTAGAACGTGGCTTAGTAGGAGGATTATTTTTATTCCATTCGGTAATTTTGTCTGGGGTAAAAAATTTCAATATGTAACCAAACTCGTCAAACAATTCTACATTGTTGTCTTCAGGGTTTAACCATTTCTTTTCAACCATAAATTTGATCGTTGTTTCTACATCTTTCCAATTCGGTGCAGCAGCGAGTCCCTTTTTGTTTAAGTAAACACAATTGAAAAAAAATAATAAATGCGACCATTAAATTTGTTGTATTTAAAATTGCATTGACTCTTGTAACGATGTAAGAGCTCTTTCTGAGCCCAAAAAACCCTCATAAAAGACTTTTTTTCTGACATTATATAAGAGCTCTTTCTGACGGACCATTTTCGAATGTAATAACCCTCTTTTCTGAAGCAATAATGATTGTGTTTTGGGCTCATAAAGAGCATGAACGCTCCAGAAAAGGTGTCAGAAAAGACTCTTTTCGGACTCATATGGCCTGCTGGGGATATGCATAGACACATGATGTTTAAATGAATCATTCAAAAGAATTAATTTCCATTAAAATATGATGCGATTGTGCCAAATTTCAATGAAATAGACTGTTTTGTTACAAGTTTACTTCCAGGGCAAATAAATAAATTAAAAACAATTTTGATATGTTGAATATCAAGCAATAAACAATTTAACTAATTGGTCTATAGTCGCGGAAATAATTAAAATGCACCACGGAATGATTGTCAAAAATGGTTGAAAGAAGATGAGGAAAGACAAATACCGATGGAAAACCGCTTAAATCTACATTTATCCGGACCAGAGATCAACGATCAACTGGCAAATATTTACTCAAAAAAGCGTAACCACTTGTTTTAGCACAAATTTGTTTGACGTTATTTACTCTTACAAGAGTTTTGCAAGATCAAACAGCATCAAATAAATTGAAATTAAATATTTATTGTGCTTTGGTCTAAATAAGAAAGTTTTTTTTTTTTTTTGGAAATAAATAAAAGAGTTCAATACGAGTATTTGTTATTTAGTGGCTACATTATTTTTGGCAAATATGTATTTGCCAAATTTGACTGTACCTTAAGAAGAACATTATGTACCAATGTAATCAATGCAACATTGGTATATAGTGTATACAATCGTCTACCAAGGTAAAAACCATTTGCTTTGGAAATCAACATATTGAAGAGCTGCATTTATGCCAATGAAGTTGGTAATCTTCTATATACTGATGATAATATGGACCACCATTATTATTGGCTCATGCCGAAAGCAAATCGTAACTCCAGAACCGAAAAATGGAACTATAAAGAAATATTGTTATTTTTAATATAATAAAGACCATTTTTTTTCTCGGAAATGTTTAATTCTCTTTTGGCATAAAAATGAATAATAACAATTGGAATATGTAAAATTCCATGAAAAATTAAAAAAAAAACTCAAAAACAAGCAAAACAATTTTGTGGCCTTCAAATTACATATAATGCAAATTTATAAAATGCAACAACAACTAAATATAAATTATTTTTTATGTTTTTGTGGGTTTTCCTGTTCTACATACATATGTAGTATGTATGTATGTATGTAGAGATATAATTAAAGAATTTGCAGCATGTACATTTTAAATAATATTTTTTATTACTTACTTTAAAAATTCTAACGCGTAATATTTTGCACCGTTTTACTTTAAAAGAATAAAGAAATTTTTGAAAAATTAAACAAGAATTTCTGTAAAAAAAGAAACAATTATTTTTATTAAATAATTTTTAAGCTTGATGTCACTTTTTTGTTTTTTATAAAAGATTTTTTAATTCTTATATATAACTAGCTAAACCCGGTGTGCTTTGCTACCCCCCCCCCTCGTCATAAAATAAAATAAAACGTATTTATATATTTACAAACATTTATTTATTTAATTTTAATGTATTTGTTGCAATGCTTTAGGCGAGACCATGCCCCTTTGTCCACTTACATAGTCAAGAATTTATTATTTCGTAAGAATATCCTGTTGTGAAAATTTAATGACGATCGGTCCGGTAGTTAAGACTATATTACGATTTTTAATTTTCCTAAAAAGGGGCGTGGTCCCACCCACTTTTCTCCTGGTACGTATTCCTAATTATGCAAATTTTATATGTACCACACATCATTGACGTAGGTCAAAAACTGCCCAAAATATGGCGATTTAAATTTGTGGGTTATATGGACGGTGCCACCCCCGTTTGTACAATCAAAACTTCATATAGCCTATTATTCCTTCCAGAGTCACAGTAACATGCTGTGAAAATTTCATCAAAATCGGTTCAGCCGTTTTGGAGTCCATACGTTACATACATACATACATACATACATTGAATTTTATATATATAGATTAACTCAATATTTCGATTTCCTTTGGAAATCTTCTTCAGGAGTTATTATCAATATATTTTAATTATAATTTTCATGTAACAATTCCTACCTTCAGTAAAAATAATTTAATGAAAATTAAGTTTAATGAACTCGAGTCGAAATAAAAGAAATATCAAAGATTTAAAATTAACAGTTCAAATAAAAATAATAATTGTTCTTTAAAAATATTTTGTTAATTACATGAAACTAAGTTTTGCTGACTTTTTATGGATACCGCTATTCTATTGGTATTTATGTACCATTGTATATTCCGGGAAGATCTGTTCTTACCATTTTTAACAAAGCTTGCCCCATTATTATAAAAATAACGTATCTGTAATATATTTATAGAAAAAAAAACATAACTTTTTGGGAGACTTCTATTTGACCGATTTTGCAGATGTTCAATATCAAAAAACCCCTAGTCAATAACGAATATTTGGGAATACATACATGTTTCTAAAAACAATTAACAAAATCTTAATAAATAGCTTTTGAAATTAATGAAAATTATAGCTGTTATTAAAAATTGGAAATATGTAGTTAAAGTTCTTACTGCAGTAACTCGATAGGAAAGTTGAATTCGAAATCTAAATGCTCTAAATAGTCATTGCAAGCAATAAAACTAGCGTATTACTATGCAATATTTAATTCATGACTTTTATTTTTGCCTTAAAGAATTAAAAGTTAAAAAATAATAATTATTATTTTTATTTCGGATTAATATTTTGAATAATTTGATATTTCTTTATTTAGGCTCGAGTTCATTTAAATTTAATTTTCGAGCAATTCCATATGAAAGCGATCACCTTTTGGACGACCCCTCTCCGATTTTAAAATAAATAGTCTCAATCGATTGCCCAGCAAAAAATAATGTACCTACATATTTTTTTTTTTATAGTGACTGGTTTACTGGTGGTGTACACCACTGTCTGTGACAAAATTGAAGAATTCTTCATAAGGGACCTCATTGAAAGTTGTTTTAAAAAAAAAACTACTAAAGCGATCGCAACGAGTGATAGCTCGTTGGAAAGGTATTGAATCAGGCTTTAATTGAAAACTAAAATTTTCCTAATTTTTCTTAAAAATTTACCTTTAAATTTTCCCATGAAAATTAAATTTTCCGATTTTCCACAGAAGCTCCTAAATTTTCCGGCTAATTTTTTTTTTTTGGATTCCTCATAATTTTTGCTTTAAGAATCAGCAATAAAAAAATCGGCCCCGACTCCTTGTTTGGACAGGAGAAGAGCATTTAAGAGACCACCTTGTTAAAAATACGTTTTAAAAATTATTTTACAGTTAAAAATACATTTATGAAGAAAAAATCAATTTTTTTTTAAGAGCCCCAAGTTGAGTGCTGTAAAGACAATTTAAAGTAAAATGAATAAATTTTGCTGCAATCCGTTTAACAAGAGTAGACATCGTTCGAAAAAGATAAAAGTATTAAAATTAACTGGTGTTTCGAAGCGATACATGAATGAATTAAATATACAATACGGTGAAGAAGCAGAATTCATTTGCCGCAAGTGTAAAATCGATTTGTCTCAACAAGCAAATGCATTGAAACAAATGCAGCCACAATCCGAGAGTGAAATGACAAGTGAACAAAATGTTTCATCTGATAGTGAGGCAGACATTCCGATGGTCAATATGTCTTTGAGTCCTTTGAATGAGGCTATTACCACTTTAGGTGAAACGCCTGTTAGAAAAAGAAAGTTGCGAAGTGAAACATACAGGAAAGAGAAAAAAGGCAATGCAGTCAAGCAAATGACGTTGATGACGGCAAACAAATGATTGAGCAATGATGACAACAGCCGCGCCTGCCCAGGTACACGTGACTATGTTATCACACGTGAAGATGGAGAAAAAGTACACAAGCAGCGCAGATTATTATTATGTAATCTATCCGAAGCATACCATCAGTTCAATGAGAAATACCCAGCAGAAAAAGTTTGCCATCCTACGACCAAAAGAATGCGTGCTGGCATTAGACAGGCACGGAACGCATTCAGTCTGCGTTTGCATGTTTCATCAAAACATCAAATTAATTTTCTTTCCATGCAAGAAATTGAAAGTATTTCACGGTGAAATTGAAACATATAGGGACCTCCTGTCGAAGTCGTTGTGCGCATACCCCACGGAAAATTGTCATCTGTCCAAATGCGACAATTGTCCGAAGATTGACGAGCTAGAGCAATATTTGGCGGAAAAGTTTGAACAGCTGTTAATTCAGGAGGTGCATTTCAAACAGTGGATAATTAGCAGCGGCAGATGCTCCCTTGAGACCGTGGTAAAGCAGATTCCGGAATTCATCGAGGAATTCGGATTCAAGTTGAATGAACTGAAGGCGCACCATTTCATATCCGAGATGCAATCGAAATTTCTAAAGGAAAGTAAGGAGAAATTAGCCCAAAATGAATTTATTGTGATAAGCGACTTTGCCGAGAATTACACTTTTCTCGTTCAGGATGAAATTCAGGCTTATCACTGGGCAAACGACCAGTGCACGGTGCATCCTTTTTGCATTTCAAAAACGAACATAACGAACTACAGACCGTAAGCCTTGTTGTTGGCGCGGAGAGTTTAGCTCATAATTATGTGTCCGTTTATTTATTTCAAATGAAACTGTTTGAATTCTTAAGATCAAAATTCGATGCAATCGACAAAGTAACGTTTTTCTCAGACGGCGCGGCTTCTCAGTACAAGAATAAAAAAAATTTTACAATCTTTGCATAATTGAAGAAGAACAAAACTGCAAGGTCGAGTGGCACTTTTTCGCGACGTCCCACGGTAATGGCCCATGCGATGCGTTAGGGGGAACCCTAAAACGCATAGCGACTAAGGCAAGTTTGCAAAGGCCATATACTGACCAGATCTTAAATGTACAACATTTGTTTTCGTGGATTCAAAGCAAGGAAATTGCCATTAACACAGTTTTATGCACTCAAAAAGAACACGATGCCATGGAGCGACGAATTCAAAACAGATATAATAATGTCAAAACTATAACTGTAACGCAAAAGTTTCATTGCTTCATACCAAATATTTCTGATATGTCAATTAATGTAAAGGGGTACTCTTCGTCTGCCGACGTGCTAAATTTAAAGTTAGTTTAATTTTATAATTGAAATTTTTAATAAATATTGTAATTAAGTATAAGCAGCAAAATAAGAAAGATTTTTTCTTCATAAATGTATTTTTAACTGTAAAATAATTTTTAAAACGTATTTTTAACAAAGTGGTCTCTTAAATGCTCTTCTCCTGTCCAAACAAGGCGTCGGGGCTGATTTTTTTATTGCTGATTCTTAAAGCAAAAATTATGAGGAATCCAAAAAAAAAAAATTAGCCGGAAAATTTAGGAGCTTCTGTGGAAAATCGGAAAATTTAATTTTCATGGGAAAATTTAAAGGTAAATTTCTAAGAAAAATTAGGAAAATTTTAGTTTTCAATTAAAGCCTGATTCAATACCTTTCCAACGAGCTATCACTCGTTGCGATCGCTTTAGTAGTTTTTTTTTAAAACAACTTTCAATGAGGTCCCTTATGAAGAATTCTTCAATTTTGTCACAGACAGTGGTGTGCACCACCACTAAACCAGTCACTATAAAAAAAAAAAAAAAATATGTAGGTACATTATTTTTTGTTGGGCAATCGATTGAGACTATTTATTTTAAAATCGGAGAGGGGTCGTCCAAAAATTTGCCAATTTTGATCGTTTTCATATGAAATTGCTCTTTCATTAAATTATTTTTACTGAAGTTTTCGAGACGAAGTCTTGACATGAATACGAAAAAACTGAAGAAAAAGGAGGCAACATGTAAAATAAATGAAAAATGATAATTACAGCAAATTTCGAACCACCGGTAATACTGGTTAAAGGATTGATGTTTGACTGTAGGCTAGTGGGCACCGCAGTGGTGCAGAGGGTGAGAACGTAAAGAATTCTGATGAGAGAAAGTGGTGTTTCTCGAAACATATGTAAATTCAACCAACAACCCAGGTTCGAATCCTAAGCCAAGAAAAATTATCAATAAATTTTAATAATAATTTTCATGTAACAATTCCTACCTTCAGTAAAAATAATTTAATGAAAAATTAAATTTATAGCATAGTTCTGGATAACGTGGGGTTAATAGAGAAACAAATACTTTATGTGAATCAAATAGCTTTATTAACTTAAGGCCAATGCAATAATATGTAATTAATGGAAATGAAATTATGGAAAACTTCGGTCAAAGCCAAACTCATACATTTAATAATATAATAAACAAGTAAGAGTGATATATTTGGCTATGCCGAATCTTATATACCCTTCACCTTTGTTGTGGATGCATAATTATTCGTAACTATATTAATACACTTAGTTTTTTGATGAAATTTTCAGAGGTTGTCTCGGATTTTTGCTCATATCTCCGTTATTTATGGACGGATTTTGCTGATTTTAAATAGCAAACTTCTCGAAAGCATGTCTTATTGAAGATTTGGATCCCGAAGATATCTGGGGACTTCAGAAAATTGATTTCAACAGACAAACAGACGGACATGGCTAAATAGACTCCGATATAAAAATTACCAGTATGTAGTATTTCAAGAGAAGACCTTTGCTTTAAAAACCACATTTAACTTGCTGTATGCGTGCATTCTACAGCCTTACGAGAAAAAGGGCGTCCTACTTTTCCCCTTCCTCTGCAAGAATTCGCTTCAGTTCTGGTTTCTTCAAAATGTGTTGTTTTTTACGTTGGAATCGAGATAACTTTAGAAATTTGTGATGGTGTTAACGTAGGGCTTCTGTGAAGATGAATCAATGGCATGCGGACAGCTATACAACAACCATCACCTTAGATCACAAGCCTTATTCCACGAATCATTGTCCTGGTAGAAATGGTAGTTGCTGTTAATACCCAGATTTTTCTTGATACTGTCAAAGTTAATTGTAAAATTTCCAACTAATCAATCTACACCATTATTCCTTCACTAAAGTGTAATGTGCAAGGTCCAGCTGCCGAAAAAGTCCCCACCCGTTACCGAACCTTTAGCATACATTACTGTAGGTTTTATATTTTTGAAATGAGCTCTTTATAACCATTTCCCAAATCATACTTTCCCTCAGAATCAAATTCGCATATTTCATGAAAATCGAAATGCAGATGGGCTATATAAGGGATTTTCTTCTCTATCCATACATTATCCATCTAAGTATCATTTTTTGGATGTTTGATCTTTACAAAAACTGAAGTTATACTTATAAAGTGTCTTTTAAACTAAATATGTTTACCGTGGGTGTTTGTTCTTATTATGACGGCACTCTTTATTAATTATTAATTATATATTGTTTTGTAAAAATGAAGCAACAAAGCAAAAGTATTCAAAAATTATATATTTAATAACCTACTGCCGTATTCATAAAAAATAAAGTAGGTTTGAAGTGTGCTTTTAGACAAAATTTTCATACAAAATTTTCTTAAAGTACATTTGAAGTCTACTTTAATTTTTTCTGAATAAGACTGCCAATTTTTAAGATAAGGCGTCGCATACCGTGTCGACCTTTAAAATTTAAAATAAAGAAATTTCTCACTTATATATGTATGAGTACACGCAAATAAAATATCTGTTGTAACCTTTTAAAAATATGTACTTTAAAAAAATTTAAAATGAAAAATCGTAAAATATTTATAATTTCTTTAGGCTCAAACACAAGTTTACAAGGAGAAAATTCATGAATTGGAGACAAAAATAAAGGACTTGACATCTGGTAAATACAGCATTTAATAAATGTAATTTTGAATGATCAATTACGTTTTTTTCTGCCAGGAAAAATTACCTCAGAGGAAATAAATGCGACAGCAAGTGCTCAAGTTGATATATTAAATGGGAAATTGCGCGAACAAACGCAGCAATTTCAGTCGCAAATTGCCGAAAATCAGGATGAATTGCAACGTTTGCAGGAAAATATTAAGTACCTTAAAGATCAGAATGAGTCATTACAAAAAGAACTTGTGGCAAAAGATGAGAGTCTGGAAAAATTCTCCCTATCCGAGTGTGGCCTCGAAAATATGCGCAAAGAGTTGACAGTTGTTAAGGAAGAATATGAAAATGAACGTCAACTAGTTCAGGCAGATTTCAGTACTAGACTGGAAGAAAAATCACAAGAAATTAAACGTTTATTCGAAGAAAATGCAACAATTAAAAAATCATTGGCAACAATTGAGACTGAACGAAGTAATCTGGATGATGAATGTCGAATACTACGTGAAGAATGTAAAACTCGCAGCACCCATGTGGACGAAATAAACAATCAGTTGGCTAAGATAACGGCCGAATTAGCCATTAAATACGCAGAATGTGTTACATTGGACGAATTGGTCAAGGCCCAACAGCTTGACAAGGCGGAAGAGCAGTCACAACTGGAAGAAAAGATTCAAGAAATTTCTAAACTAAGAGAAGAAGTTGTAAAATTACAGGAAACGAAGAATTCACTCGAAACTAATTTTAAAAAGGCCCAAGAAGAACTTTTAAAGCTGGCCGAACTACAAAACAGCATTGAAACCAAACTTAAAGAAGCTCTGAGTCAAGATCAAGAGAAAAATACAGCAATGCTTGTTTTGGAAGAATCTCTCAAGGAATTGCGCTTTGATTGCGAAAAGATTCAAAATGAAAACAAACAGCTAAAAGACAACATTAAAAGCCTGCATAATGATTTTGAACATGAGAAGGCATCTAAAGAATCGGCTATTAACACACTATCCGAAAAAGAAACATCTTTGGCTGACTGTAATAAAAATTTAGAAATGGCGCAGGAAACTGTTGATAAACTTAAAAAAGAATTAGAGAAGACTTTAAAGAATCAGCAGCAAATAATCAATGATAAAAATAACGAAATGCAATATTTAAAAGAGGAACTAGGAAAATATCAAGAAAAGACTGCTGCCCTTGAAGGGGAATCCTCAATTACAGTTCAACAATTGAGTGCCAAAATAAACCAATTAGAAAGCCAAAATAAAAGACTTGAAGAGGATTTAAAGAACTCTACGAATACGATTGAAGATCAACGTCAAAAGTCCATCCAACAAGATGAAGTGATTACCTCAAAATCATCGGAGCTTAAATCAGCCACTATCGCCTTGGAAACCACATCAAAATTATTAGAGAAACTTAAGGGTGAACATGAAGCATCCCTGGCTAAAAGGCAAGAATTGGAAGAAGAAGTTAAAAAAATTGAAGAGAAAAACGGTCAACAGCAATTAGATTTGGGAGATTTAGCCCGCAAATTAGAAAGTTCAAACACCAAATGTGACAGTCTGGTATTACAGAATGAAACTTTACAACAGGAAATAATCGCTGTCCGCGCATTAAGTTCAACCGTCCAAAACGAGGTGAAAAACCTCAATGAAGAAATTCAAAATAAAGAAAACGAAATTTCTCATTTGGTCAGCAACCATGATAAGGAACGTAATGAGATGACAGCTCAACTGGAGGAGTTACAGCAAAAGGTAACAAATAGCATCAAAGACTTTAATGATCTCAAAGATGTTGTCCAGAAATCAAAAGAAGAGATCAGCCAAAAAATGCAACAGATCACAGAACTGGAGGAGAAGAACATCAAACAAGAACTTCTCCTTAGCGACAATCAAAGGCATAGAGACAACTTGCAAACCAAATATGAATCTTTAGCTAAGCAAAATGAATCATTGCAACAAGATTTAACAACCCTTCGTACTACCAGCACCGATTCAAATGAAGAGCTCCTCAAGCTCTCCCAAGAAATAGCAAACAAACAGAAAGCATTCGAAGAGCTTATGGATAAATCTAGTGGAGACCGTGTCACCTTAGAAAGCCAATTGCAAGCCAGTCAACAGCGAATAGACGGTATGTGCAGTCAAGTGGAAATTCTAACGAATGAACTCAAAAATGTCACAGAAGAAAGTTTCCATCGGTATGAACTTCTTAAACAGGAGCAGGAGAAGTGTGGCAAGCAAGAATTGGAGATGGCACGTCTGCATCGTAAACTAGACAGCTTCTTTATCAAGTGCGAACGTTTGAAGGAACAAAACAAAGCTCTACAAAACGATCTATATATTGCACGTCAGGGATCAGCCGGTTCTAATGCCGAAATTGTTAAACTTACAGAAGAACTTACCAACAAACAAAAACTCTTGCAGCTGCTCACAGATAAATCCAATAATGAACGTATATCGCTAGAAAATCAGTTGCAAGAGCTTAAACAAAGCCACCGATCCCAACAATCCGAAATGGAAAGTTTGCGTAATGAGCTAAAGTCAGTAGAAGAAGCCAAAAAGGAACAAATCACTGAATTCGAAACTGCGAAAAAAGAACTAGAAGCTAAAGTTCAAACTGAATTAAACGATCTTAAAGCTGCGGAGATTGCAAAGCAACAAACAATTATTGAGAGCTTCGAAGCTCAACTTAAAAACTCCGAACAATCGAAAACATCACTCGACGAGGCCATCAGTAGTCTACAAAAACAAATTCAACTTTTGCAGGATGAATTGCTTAAATCTCAATTGGACTTTAAGGCAAAAGAAACCGAAATGCAAAAACAAATTGAGGCTTATAAAGCAGAGAAAGAACAATTACATACGAATTTACAGAAAACACAAAACGAAGGCTCAGCAGCGCTAACAAATTTACACGAAGAAAATTCAAGACTTTTACGAAACATCGAGAAGCTAACTCAAGAACTTAAGGAAAAAGAAAACTCATTTGTTAAAGTTCACAGTGAAGCCGAGCAACTGCGTATTAAGCAATCAAATACTAAGTCCGAACTTGAATTGCAAATGCAAAAACTTCAGAATGCTCTTAAGCTTACGAACGCCGATTGTGAACATAAAGCAAAATTGGTAGAAGAAGATAAAAAGAAAATCAATGATCTTAAAGCCATGCTGGAAGCCCTCAAAGTATCCAACGACAAAATATCTGCCACGAACGCAGAACTCTCAGATGCTTTGGAAATCCTAGAACAAGAAAAATGTGAAACTGCCAACATATTCGAACTCTTCGAAATGGAATCGGATCAGAATATGGAAAAATTAATAGAAAAGTTGTCCAACCTAAAACAGGAACTTTCTACTACTCAAGAACAATTGCGCACAAAGGAGGGTCAGCTGGAAGAAAAACAACAGCAGTTCAATTTTACTGATTCAACCCTACAAAATACTCAAACTTCCCTAAACGAAGCCCAAAACAGTATTCTTGAATTAAGAACTCTACTGGGCCAACTACAACAGGCCAACGAAGAACTTCGAAGTTTACAAAAGCAATCAGAAGAAAAATTAAAACAACAAGACGATTTAGAGTTACAACTTGCGGAATATAAGAAAATAGTAGATGAGATGGACGAGACTTCATCTGAAAAATCTACTCAGCTGCAAAAACTACAAACTCAGATCGCTCAGTTGCAGCAAGAAAAGTCGAAATCAATTGAAGCTGAGCAAGCCTTAAAAATTGAATGTTCGAGTGTGCAGAGAAAACTCGAATTGATGGAAATGGAGAAAACCAAGGAAATTGTAAGCTTAAAACAACGTATTAACGATTTACAATCGATAAGCAAATTGAAACAAAACGGTGCGGCTGGAGAGAGTTCCGGTTTAGAGGTAAAATCCTTGTATTAAATTTATTTATTTAAAGTTTATAATTTTATAAATTTTCTCCTCTTGAATTTAAGGGATTAACTGCGAATGATAGCACAGCCCAGATAAATTTCCTTAATTCGATAATTGCCGATATGCAAAAGAAGAATGACACATTGAAAGCGAAAATAGAGGCTTTGGAGGCATTACCAACAGATTTTACTAAGTAAGAAAGAGTGAGCGGTATAATTTATTTATTGTTTACATTTGAATAACTTTTTGTTATTGTTTTAAAGACCTGCAGCTTTTGAACTAATCGCCAAGAGAAAACCGGCACCACGTGTGTTTTGTGATATCTGTGATGAATTTGACAAACATGAAACAGAAGATTGTCCTTTACAGGCATCAGATGATCGAGATTACTCACCACCACCCAAAAACAATAATGATCGCAAGGAAAGAAAACTTCCAGAACCTAGAAAATATTGTGAATCATGCGAAGGTTTGTTTATTTATTTATTACTACACAAATTTAATTAATAGAAATAAAATACTAAGATAATTTTCTTCATTGATTTTAATAGTATTTGGACACGAAGCTGGTGAATGTGATGATGAATGTTATTAATAAAATACGAGTACCGAGTGATTTCTATTTACTAATTTATCTAATTTTATGTTTAATTTTATTTTATAATTTCTTTATTTTTAATTTATAATTTCTTTAATTTTAATTTATTGTATTTTATGTTTTGTCAAAGCAGAGGAAACTTTCATTCTAAAGATATTTATTGTGATTATTAAGAAATTCTTTAATGTTTCCTTTATATCCTTGAAAGGAGCCTTATTTTTGTACTAACTCCAATATGATATGTGTATGTAATTTAGAAACTGATTGTTAATTATTTAGTTTATGTTTAAATGATAATTAATTATCCAACTTGCTTTCATTTTTATAAACTATGTAGGTATGAAAATAATAATAAATTTGTTTTTTTTTTTTTTGCGAATTATATAATTGAAATCAAAAATTACTAATTTATTTGTTAGATAAATTTTCAAATACAAATGTAATTAAATCTAATCAATTATTGTTCTATATTCCATGTTCTGTAAATCCAAAACAAAGACATTTTCTATTCCCTGTAAACTGTAAAATACTGTAAAAAAAAAAATAAAAAAAAAATTTATTTATTTTAACTTTATATTTTTGATTTACGGAATTTTGGAATATAATTTTCACTTTTATTTGGAAAATTCAAAAATACCACTCGGTAAACAGAGCTTATAGTTATTTATGGGTCGATTATATATAGCAACTAAACTGCCAGTAGGCAACGCAACTGACATGCAAGGCAATTTTTGAGTAGAAGACAAACATTAAAAATTAAACATACCCAGCAAGCCATACGAGTCCGAAGAGTCTTTTCTGACATCTTTTTCGGAGCGTTAACGCTCTTTATGAGCCCAAAAAACAATCATAATTGCTCCGAAAACCTTCAGAAAAGAGGGTCATTACATTCAAAAATGGTCCGTCCGTCAGAAAGAGCTCTTAGATAATTTCAGAAAAGAGTCTTTTATGAGGGTTTTTTGGGCTCTTAAAGAGCTCTTAGATAATGTCAGAAAAGAGTCTTTTATGCGTTTTTTTTTTGGGGCTCTGTGTAATCTTGTTTTTATCATTCTTGTGTGGTACAGCTATGTTTTTTTTTTTTTTTGTTAAAAGCACAAATAACAGGAGAACAACGCTTTGGTACACAAATAATTAAGTGGAATTTTTGAGTCATACTGCGTGCCGACTCAGGACAGTAACAAGGAAATTTTTCTTTCGCACCTAAAATGCTCTTTAGTTGGACTCTTTTCTGACTAATTTTTTCGGAGCGCTCCGAAAATGCTCTTTTGTTGGACTCTTTTCTGACTCCTTTTTCGGAGCGCTCCTAGAATGGTATGCTGGGTATAAACTTAAAGCTAATGATGTATGCAGCGTCGCATTTCATATCGATGCCACATTATCATAATAATGTTGCGTTAAAGGATTACTCCCTAACATCTCCCTTCTTAAGATTACTATTGTGATCTGAAGAAAGTTTCCAAAGATTGTCTTCGGCTGGTTATTCGCATTGGAGTGCGGTATGATGATGTAGGGGTTTCAAAAGTTTCTTCCTGAGCAGGTTGAGTCATTCCGAATTCTCCATTTCCCCATTTGCTGATTGGTATTGCCATTGGTAACTGTAGGTTTTTAAGAATGTCCTTATAATACCATATAACTTAGGTGCAAAGTTTATTAAATTATTTTGTAGAAGATCTACATATATTTCTGCATTCATTTTGCTTGGCACTATACATATTTGGGACTTTCTTTGAGCTCCAAATGTAGCCCAAACATCAGAGATCCACCACTGTGGTTTCGCTTAAAACACGTTTCACGTGGGCATCTTGTAGGCCAATGTTTGTAGTGACCGTCAGGACCATCCAAATTAAAATTTGCTGAATATACAGGCATGTGATGGAAATCGAAAACGAATCAGTTTTGGAAATACATTTTAATGCATTTATACAGCCATGTCACAGAATTTAATTCCGTTCGGAAGTGGTATTAATTCCGTATTTTGCTTCTATAGAAAAAGTACAAGGAGAATTTTTTTTCGGAATGAAACCTAGAAATGCTTAAAATTACAATTCCCCATAGCAAATTAAAAGTGGTTTCATTCCGAAAAAAATTTCCTTGTACATTTTCTATAGAAGAAAAATACAGCATTAATTCCACTTCCGAACGGAATTAAATTCTGTGACATGGCTGATAATCTAATTTTTAAAATTTGTGTTTTAAGATTCTCTTTAGTAGCCCAATATCTTTATATTTTATGTCATAAAAGTTTTTCAATACAAAAATATTACGAAAAAAATTATTTCTAAAACTCATTCGTTTTCGATTTCCATCAATCACATGCCTGATAATTTAAATTCTTCATCCCAAAATTTTAATTTTTCAGCAAACGCAATACGCGTTCTTTTGTGATGCTGTTTTGTTTTCATATTTAAGAAAAATATCTCTTTTTAGCAGTTGCTGTATACAATTCCAGGTAACACTAAGGTCAAGTTCAACTTTTATTTGCCAACAGTTCAAGTTTGCATCTGCTGCTAAATGTGAATTGCGCCGCTTAGAATTTTTTGAATCTTTTACAAAATTCGAGATCGTATTCCGATGCCAAGATTATATATATATATGTCTTTCATAACTTTTCACTATCTGAAACTCGACTGTCAAGCAATGCACATATAAAAATTTACTATGTAGTTTTAATTGAAGATCAAAATTTTCAAATAACGGATCAACAAATGATCTTTCAAAAAAAAAAAAAAAAAAAAACAGGAGGGTTACTCCGTACTTCGATTCGAAAAGAAAATCATTCCAATTTGTATACTTTTTACATTGTATTTCGAAAGCTTTATCTTTCGAATCGAAATACGGAGTAACCCCCCAGGTAGGTATATGTATGATTTCAAGAGAGTACATTACAGCAATAATTTGTATAAAGTCAAATTTAAGTTTTAATTAAAGAAAGAAAATAGGTATATACTCGTATTTGCACATACAGTGGGGAGCAGAGGTGAGTACATGTTCTTATTTTCTGCATTTGCAGGTGCATAAAAATGGTAATAACAAAGCGATTTAAATTATTACTTTTTTATTTTATTTATTAATTAGTGGATTACAATAATGATCTTAAAACAAAACAAAAAAACTACGTATTCAGGGAACAAACTAAATTAAATAAAATTAAATCGTATGTACTCAGTTTTGCACTTTCAGGAAACAAAAAAAAACTTTTAAATTTTTAGTACTTAGTCCACAGCCCTTTATTTTTTAATACACTATTTATGCGATTTGGCATACTTTCAACCAACTTTTGGATAATTTCATGTGGAATTCTCTGCCACTCCAGCTCGACACGTTGCCACAACTCAGCGAAGTTCGACGGAGCTGTTCAATACTGTCCCAACCGTCTTTTCACAATTTACCACAAATTTTCAATTGGATTGAGGTCGGGACTTTGCGGAGGCCACTGCATTAATTGAAATGTTTGCCCATTCAACTATTCCTTAACGATTTTCGAGGTGTGTTTTTTGTCTCCATCCTGTTGAAACACAACTTCTTACTCAGGGTATGCGCTCAGGTCTACAAAATCGGGAAGTTGAATCTGCAATATTTTTAAAGTCTTCTTTTCTCATGATTTCATAAATCTTTTGTAATCTACCAACATGCCACAATGTAAAGTAACCCCAAACCATGATGATGCTTTACAATCTGTTCAACATGGTGTCGTTTTATACTCTCCCGCTGTCGACGCCAATAATACTTTTTACCGTCAGATTGATATCGGTTAAACTTGGATTTATCTGACCATATTACGCGTTTCCAGTCATCAACAGTCCAATCTTTGTGTAGTCTGTCGAATTTTAAACGTGCTGAAACATTTTTATCTGACAGTGCTGGTTTAGGTTTTTTACAGCTGAGATGTATCCAATATTGTGTAGCGCTCTTCTTGCTGTACATCGGCTAACATTTTTATTTATTGCTCAGGAAGCTTCTTTTACGACTAAAGACGTGTCTGCTCTCATTTTTCTCATTATAGGGCGTGCGTCTCCATCAGATAATAATCGTTGGCGACTGAAAGCCTGTCTTTAGAAGCTACATTTCGCCGTTTTAACACTCTAACAACTACTGATTGGCTTATATTAAGCTCTTTTGCTATCATACGTGACGAGGAGTCATCCTTTGTTTTATTTATTATCAAATTTTCCACGGCTATCGATAGTTTCTTCGTTTTTCAAAAAATATTAACTTTTACTTTTTTAAATTAAAAAAAAACGACGTTTTTGGAACACGGAGTTATTCAATTATTATTTAAAACTAAAATTCATACTGACAAAATTAAAGATTGCAGCAACAAATTTAAAAACTTAATTTCAAATAACGGTAAATTAAAAAATGATTCAATAATTTGGTTGATAACAAGTGTGAGCAAAACTGAGTACATACAAGTTGTTTTGTTGTTATTTAAATTACAATCTTGTTTTATTGGGCTTTTATTTCTCTTATTAAGAATTATGTAAAGAACTAAATAAGAATTAAAATAGAAAAAGAAATTTTAAAATCGCTCCATTATTACCATTTTTATGATCTTTACAATGCAGAAAATACAAACATGTACTCACCTCTGCTCCCCACTGTACATACAATAATTTGTCATAGGTATAAATAAGAAATATTGTTTATATTCTATTAAAATCAGATTTATTCCGTCGAATGAAAGAAATTAGTGCAAATAACTTAAGATTAGCTTTATGTTGTATGTATATATTAATCACCACCGTCTTTCTTTTCTTTTATAGCTTCCTAAAAGAAGTAGAAATTTCATAAGTATGTGTTACTTATACCAATTTGGTTTTCCTATTTACCTTAAACCTTTCATCGATAAGTGAAAGTTCGGACAAAAGATCAGTGATTGCCTTCATAAACGCTTCATGAGGTGAATAGTCAGCTGTAGTTTGAATACGTATAACGAATTTATGTTCCAAAGGATGAGGTACTTTATAGCCGGCAAACAAAACACTGGGATCCTTTAATAACTGACTGCAAATAAACGATAAATTAGCTCCATAGTTTACATGGGGAACTCAAAATTAAACTTACTTTCTAATCAAGTTTCCCAATGTATGATCTTCTTTGTTAACTGTAAATATAGCGGCATTCGTCACTTTTGTGTCTAATTCTTTGATGATTCTGGCAATTTAAAGAAAATTAGTAAAATAAAAGTTTCTTGAATATTAGACAAGGTTTGGATACTCACTTTTTTTCGCCCTCGTAAAGTAAAAATGACTCAAATGTTGGAGGTGCATTCATTTTGAATTATTTTTTCTACAATTTATTAATATTAATTACTTTACCAACTTTCCTCTGAAATTCTATGTCTGAAATGCTCAAAAATATCCGCACTAGGAAAATACTTGTCACCAGCGCTGCCAGAAGTAAGATTTTACCTTATTTTTTAAGATTTTTTCCCCAAAAAAAACAAGATTTTTTGTTTTGTCTAGACGTTAAAAAAAATCTTCTTTGTTCCCATTTAAAAAATTTTAAACTAATCGATCTCAAAAAATGTACAATTTAGTATAAGAAAATGAATTTTTGGTTAGTGTTAAATAAAATATGAATTGTTTTTATTATTTATAATAAAAAGCACAGACTACAATAAAAAGACTACTTATTTCCAAAAATAAGATTTTTTCCTCAAAAATAAGACTTTTTTGGCGAAAATTTCTGGCAGCCCTGTTTGTCACCATTATACTTAGACAGAGTTGTTAAACAACAGTCTTGCCATGGTGAAATTTTTTTTAATTTAATTTCACCATGAGTCTTGCATTGTTTACAGCGTTGCCATATGTCAAGTTTCCCCTTTTTTGCAGGGCTTTCGAGAGCCAAAAAGTTTTTTTAGTCCCCTTTTACAGTTTAGACATTGAAAGTCAGACAGACGAAATTTAACGGCGATGTATTGAAGAGGAAGAGTGTGCGGTAAACCACTACTGTACTGGACATTTTAAGACATTTTTCGTTTACAGTTTCCACCATTCGCATTTTTCATGTTATTGCTTCACATCATTTTTCTCACTTTATCGCGCGTATTGCAAAAATAATTAAGTTTATTAACCAAATAGATTTATTTATAACAAAAACTTCATAATTAGCAGTTGCTTGCATATATTTTTTAATTTCTTTTATTTTCAATGCGTTTTTATAATAAAAATTTCCACAACAATCAACATAGAAGAACGATAAAATAAACAAAAAATTTCTGTCTGTCTATTAATTTCGCAACTATAAAAGGTTTAGGCAAGTTCAAAGCAGAATGAGAAAAATGTCTATCTTTCAATTTCTCAACTGTAAAAGGTGACTTACCTATATAAAAAAAGTTTTTTTTTAAATTCGGAAACCATAAATCACACCATTTAAATTTTTCGCAATTTTTATACCCTTCACCTTCATGACAAGGGTATATATAAGTTTGTCATTCCGTGTGTAATTTCCACAATAAAATTTTCCGACCCTATAAAGTATATCTATTCCGGATCCTTATAGATAGCGGAGTCGATTAAGCCATGTCCGTCTGTCTGTCTGTCTGTTGAAATCAGTTTTTTGAAGTCCCCAGATATACTCGGGATCCAAACCTTCAATAATTCTGTCAGAAGTGCTTTCGAGAAGTTTGCTATTTAAAATCAGCAAAATCGGTTCAGGTCAACCAGAGTTATGAACCAATATGTGAGACCACCTCCATAAAAATTTTATATTTTTCGTCCATTTTATTGCAATATTTTGAAATATATTGCAGATAATACCATGAAATTTTGTACACGTTGTTTTTATGATAAAAGAAGAAAGTGTGCGGAAAATAATAAGAATCGGTCCATGATTTCTCATAACCCCCATACAAATACATATATTCCCGAAATATGGCGTAATGATAAATAAATGCCTATAAAATTGGAATATCAAGACAAAATTCAGCAAAAATAACTTTTATACAAAAGGAAATCACAAAACGAAATTTTTTTAGTTCGGTCCATGTTTGACCATAGACCCCATATAAAGTCCACTTCCAAAATTCACTTAAATACATATAAAACAGATATAAATAATGTTAAACGGCTAAAATTTGACATAAATACTTTTTATAGGCAAATAAATTGTTGTACTAAATTTTATGGTGGTCGGGCCAGAATTGGTCATAACTCCCATACAAGGACCACATCTGAAAAAGACATTTTTCCCTATATATATTGTATAAATATCGTTACCGACTCAAAACTTTGCACAGATCATTTACATGTATACAAAAATCATTCCACAAAATTTTGTTAATTTCGGTCTATTTTTAACCGTATGCCCCATATAAAGCCCTCTTCCGAAAATGACTTTAATACTCATAAATCTCTTATAAATAAGACTACCAATCCAAAATTTTACACGGATCATTTACATACATGCCTAAATCAAACTGCTGGATTTTGAGAATATCGGTCCCTATTTGACTATATCCCCCACATAAGGTCCACTACCGAAATCCACGTTAATACTAATATATATCTTAAATATACCGTTATTATGTTGAAATTCGACGTGAAATATCCTCATATGCATGAAAATAACTGTTCCAAAATTTAAGAAGATCGGCCCATAATTTGTCATAGCTGCCATATAGAACCATTTCCAAAAAACAAATAAATTCGGGTCAAAAAATATTCTTTTCGGATTTAACCCATATTCGGTCCATATTTTATAATCATGATATATATCGTTTTAAAGGTATTTTTAATACCTTTTATTTAATGTATTACAAATTATCAGACACCCAGTAGTTCCCGAGATAAAGGCCTATATATTTTCAACTTTAAGGGCCCGCCCCCTCGAAAATAGGCGTGACCGCCAACAAATTTTTTTTTGCTGGTATCTCCTCTAAAAGCCCTATTTGATTTTTTTTTTTTTTAGCAAAATCAAAACCGAATTGTACCTCTTTTTTATACTCTGTTAAATTACACTCAAGATTATTATGACAATCAGACAAACTCTGTAAATTATGGTAAGAATTGGTAATTAAATCAATTAAAAATAGTGAAAATTAGACAAAATTTCAAAATATTTAACATAAATTATGTTGGTCGTAAAATTGTCTTTCAAACAATATATAAAATACAAATAAAATTTGCACTAAGACTGAATAGAAAACACAGTGTAGTTTTTCTAGTTCTTATTACGGTTAGGTGGAGGGTATTTAAGATTCGGCACAGCCGAATATAAATAAATAAATATAAAAGATTTAAAATTAACAGTTCAAATAAAAAAATAATAATTCTTAACAAAAGTGTTTTATTCAAAAGTACCAGCGAACCTACAGACACAAACAAATAAACAATTAAAAAAGACTTTATAAGCCAAATGCATAAACGGAAATCGAATAAATTTATTTTGTATCCTTTCCGAACATTTTGAAATTTAAAATTAAACTAAAGGTAGAATTAGCCGAACGTCTACGTCTCCGTACTGTCCCGTACCGTACTGTAAGCACATTTGTGTGCTTATAGAACATTTAAAACGTGCCGTACGCCAAACAAAAATATTCCACTTTATTTACACTACTAGCATACATACAATAAATAAACAGTCAGCTGTTTGAAACAGTGATGGTCATTGTAAAGTTCCTTTTCATACATGCTTGCTTTGAAAAGTACCAAAATGGTTTACATACATAATCTAGCACTTTGTTACTTATTTATATTATCAGTTTAATATATTTTACTATAATTTAATTCAATATTAATTCAATTTGAAATACATATTTATAATACTTTGTTATACATATGTATTTTTTTTTTTTTTTTTTGGCATATTCTTTTTTATTGTATCTTCATTTTAAATGAACTAACAATAGGTATTCAAATCCTAAAACTAAAGTTAATTAAGATAAGTCCAGCCAATGCTAGACAAAATCTAGTTTTCAAATTCGATAGGATATAATGAGCAACTTGTATTTATTCATCTGAGAGCGGTGGTGTCCCTCCTTCTCAAACGGCTATGACCGGGATGTTGTACATATGTATGAATTTATTTTGTTATATTTTATATGATTTTTTTATTATTATTATAAACATATTCATATATGCGTGCGTGTAGGTTCTAAACATCTAAAACAAAAAAAATATATGCATTTTTCAACCAGCTGCTGCTGAATTGTATGGCACTTTTTGCTGTTTGACATTATCACTTGGTGTTTACACAGCGGCTTTTAGACAGTATCAGTGTGTGATATTGTTTGATTGTTTGCTTTATACTTCCATAATATAATTACCTTTAATTTTTTTCTTTGCACTTAATGCATTTACTACCACAAACTTTTGCATGTTTGTGTTTTGTATTGCTTATATTGCACAAACATTATTACGAGTATTTACAAAAAGTACCATCAAATAGGGTGAATTTACCCCAATACAATTTAACACACAAACAGCCCAACACTATTGTACAAATGTCACGTAAGAACGTTATAGCGTGTTCAGATATAAAACTTAATTGAGTCAATATTCGGTTAATTTAATTCAATATTAATTCAATTTGAAATACATATTTATAATACTTTGTTATACATATGTATTTTTTTTTTTTTTTTTTGGCATATTCTTTTTTATTGTATCTTCATTTTAAATGAACTAACAATAGGTATTCAAATCCTAAAACTAAAGTTAATTAAGATAAGTCCAGCCAATGCTAGACAAAATCTAGTTTTCAAATTCGATAGGATATAATGAGCAACTTGTATTTATTCATCTGAGAGCGGTGGTGTCACTCCTTCTCAAACGGCTATGACCGGGATGTTGTACATATGTATGAATTTATTTTGTTATATTTTATATGATTTTTTTATTATTATTATAAACATATTGATATATGCGTGCGTGTAGGTTCTAAACATCTAATGGTGTTTTCTTTTCTGAAATAAAATGTTACACTTTTATTATGTACATTTTCATAATGTTTACCCCACATTTTAAAGATGTCGCATTTTTAATGGTCAGAATAGAACATAAAATTACAACAGTGTAACACTTTTTTTTCATGTACAGCTGTTTTTGTTTTTTTTTTCTGTTAAAAAAGAAGAAGCAGATAGCTCCCTAGTAAGATCACTTGAAATAAGATAATAAATATTTATCAAAAAGACCTTCCCGACTAATACGCAAATTCTTCTTAAACCATAAAAATTATATATATAAACATACATTACATATATAAGAAGTAGGAGATATTGTCCTATGAAATTTGACATACATCAACTTCAGAGTATTCATTAATTACGTTCTTTACAAAGCCTTTCACTCGCGGTTGTGGATTTCTTTCCATATTCATATAAAATATTTTATCATCATCAGATGATGAAGATGAATCCAACAAGTCATCCAAAATTTTTTCAGCACATAAAAAAGTAGTAATATTTTCCATTTTGTATATATCTTTTTTGTTTCTTAACACAAATACACATTCATAAAGAAATCAAATGTCAGTTGCAGCGATTCCAACTTAGCCCTTTTCGGGATAGATTTAGCCGGATTTTCACTCAAAACGCAAAAAAAAAAAGAAAATTGGATGTGTTTTTTTTTCATTTAGCCCTTTTTTTCAAAAATGTTTACGCGTTTTGAGTCCGAAAAGTTGGCATCACTGGTCAGGTGTTTTATCGTGCGATTCTCCCCCTCTAAAAATACAGAGTGTGAAAGGTGCACCATTTTTTAATTTTATAGTGTGACATTTATAGAAAAGAACACACTACACTTTAGCAGTGTTGACATTTCTTCAGAAAAGAACACAAAAAAATTAAAAAAGATGCGAAATGGGAAAAACGTGTAACATTTTTGCCAGAAAAGAAAACGCCATAAGGCACAAGCTAATGTTTGTATTTGTACTTTAAGTGATACATAAAAAATGTCGACGAAAGTAGACAACAAATATAATATAAAATGTATTTAGGTTTTCGAGACGAAGTCTCGGCATTAATACGAAGCAACTGAAGGAAAAAAGGAGACAACATGTAAAATAAATGAAAAATGATAATTACAGCAAATTTCGAACCACCAGTAATACTGGTTAAAGGATTGATGTTTGACTGTGGGCTAGCGGGCGCCGCAGTGGTGCAGGGGATCAGAACGTAAATAATTCTGATGAGAGAAAGTGGTGTTTCTCGAAACATATGTAAATTCAACCAACAACCCAGGCAAAGACTGTTGCACTAAATTGGAGGTTTATTTCTACTGTTTATATCTTCACATACGCGAAATTCGTTCAGAAATGATTGCAAATATAGTTGCATGCCTGTAATGTATCTGAGGTTTTATATTATTTATCGGTGGCACTTATTACTATTAAACCATTCAAAAAGTAAAAGAAATATTTCAATTATATTATAATAAAATTTTTTATTTTTTTCATCAGTGATATATAAATTTACATCCTGGCCCACGATATCGAACGTTGTCGTTTCAGTGAATAAAATAATATTTTAAAAATCCATTATATACAACCCTGGACTTACTGTTTGCGCCCAACAGCGTTGCCATATATTTTTTTAAGAAAACTTTATTTCTAAAAAAAAACTTTTTTTTAGAAAACAAAACTTGTACTTAAAACATAGTAAAATTTCAAAACCCAATTTTATTGAAAACAAAACAACTTTTATTTTTACATATTTACTTGAGTACTCCTAACTGTCCAACTCCATATATATCGTCCCCTCAATATAACAATAGCGTATGTGCTTATACGCTATTATTTTTTATTGCATATTTAAAATCTCCATCATTGATTTTATGTCTGGTCAAAATTTCGTTAAATTCTACTTCCAAAAAGTGGGTCAAAATGTCGTTAGAAAAAATAATGTATAATTTCTTGTTCAAAATTTTCCTTCAATAAGTGTGTAAGCTCTTATGCGCTATTTGACTTGAAATTACCACTCCAAAGTTGTTAAAAGAATATTAATGTATACGCATTCTACTCTATTTTAGCCTGTAGAAAAAAATACAATTTATGAAAACTTTAACTCATAAAATAGCTTATAATAATATACACTATTGTTTGAGAAATAGTTTCATTCCGACCATTTCTATCACCAAAATTTGTGCAAAAAGAATGTAATTGCTCGTGGCTAGCAGTCATTTTTTTTTAACTTACAAGGTGGAAAGAAACGAAATTGTTTAGATGAACCAGTTGTAGCAGAGCAAGAGAAGAAGACGAATGAGTTTTTAGTTATATTTGATTTACGCAATGTATACCTTAATTTGTCATAATTTTTTGTTTATAATAACCCAAATTGGAAACTAATGAATATGTGCCACTTTATTAACAAAACTATGACTTAATCACTGTTTTATAATGTTACAAATTGATATTTTTTAAGATCAAATATTTTAATAAAAATACCGTAAAATTATTAAATAAAACAGGGGCCAAATTATTGCATTCGTGATCGAAAGAGCTATCGTATCGAAAAATGATTTCGATATCGAAATTATGATAAAATGTACTACATTTCTTGCTCGATATCGTATGGCATAATCTCAAATAAGAAAATTACGATCAATTTTACTCGATATCGAATGCGGTAATTTGGCCCCAGCGTATACCACACAAAATAAAATAGTGTATCTGATACATCATACGAATTCCTTAAAAAATAAACTAGTCTATATGGAGGACTTGCGCATTGAATGACAGAATTATGGTCTTAAAGGTTGTGTAGAATTAAAAAAATTTGCCAATTCAAAGACAAGAAACGGTATTAGGTATTCGCCGAAAAATCCAATAAGAAGAATTTTTATTTACCGCGATATTGAGATTCTAATATACATCCGATTTGACAAAAACCTTAAACTCTACTTTCTCAAAGCCCCAAAAAAATTATACGCTATTGTTATAATGAGGGAACGATAGATATGTACTCGTATGTACAAAATAAAGAGTATATTTGTGTTGTAAACTGTTAGCATGAACAAATATCTCTTCAGATAATACTAAATTAAACATTGTTGCAGTAAAAATGGATTAAAAAGGTATAATATCGTTAAATTACTAATGCAGTGCAGCATAGTAGAAAATCATTGTTTTGTTAATGGTGAAAATAATTTGTTTTATAAACTAAATTAAACTTATAAATTATAAATTTCCAAAAAACTTTTTTAGAATAAAACTTGAAAACTTTTTCGCATCTCAAAAAACTTGCAAAAAAGGGAAAACTTGACAAATGGCAACGCTGGCGCCAAATCTCATTTCTTGTTTTGTCTGCTTCTAGTTGATTGTTGTTTTTTGCGCTATTATTGTTTGGTATCGAGTGGAGTCAAATTTCACAAAATTTAAACGAGTAGAGAAATTCATCATCAGTTTTACAATTTTTGGCATTTGTATCGATAAGAGAAAAACAAATAAATAGTTAAAATGGCGAGCGAAAATGATATGGATAAAGTCAGCAATGTGGATGAATTATCTGCGAATCCCTTGGAGGAATCAAGCGTTACCATGTTAGATGTTTTGGAAGAGGAAAAGGAGTTGGAAGAGGAATATGCCGCCGTACTTGGAGCATCCGACGAGAAAAGTTGCACCTACATTTTGGGTCCTGTAAAACGGCAAGCATTGTATTCTTGTCTGACATGTTGCCCAGAGGGACGCAACAATTTGGAGAAATGTGCTGGAATTTGCCTAGCCTGTTCCTATCAATGTCATGAGAATCATGAATTGGTTGAATTGTACACAAAAAGAAACTTCCGTTGCGACTGCCCAACTGAGCGAACAGGTGCAAATCGTTGCGTTTTAAATGTCGGTCTCAAGCAACCCGAAAAAATCAACACTGATAATTTGTATAATCAAAATTTCCAAGCCTTATATTGTGCATGTCATCGCCCGTATCCAGATCCTGAACGTACCACAGATGAGCTAATGCTACAATGTGTCGTTTGTGAGGACTGGTTCCATTTGCAGCATTTAAATGCACCCGCAAATGCCGATAAACTTGTAGATGCATGCAGTGAAATGATATGCGGCCTCTGCATGGATCAGCATACAATTTTACAAAATTATACAGGATTGGCATTGAAGAAATTTGAATGTTTAGATGAAACTGTTCAAGGCAATTTAAGTGTTGTTGCCAGTGCAGATGTAACCAAATGTGAAGATAACGATGACAACAAATTGAAAAGCGATTTGGATAAAAGTATTTCGGAAATTATGAATATGAGCGAGACAAATGGTTCAGCAGCAGCGGTTGAAGAACCATCTGCCAAGCGGCAAAAAATTGAAGAGGCTGAGGGGAATACTGAGCAAAAGTGTCATAGGCCCACTCAAGCGGAAAATTACGAAAAAGGTTGGTAATGCTAATATATATTTTATGTGCATTTTATTATTTTATTTCATTTAAAATTTTTACAAAATAAATGTGTAAAGCAGTTTAGTTAAAATGATACAAGCCAAACTTAAAATTATTCACACCAATGTTTCTCATAAAACAGTTATAAAAAAAAATAAATAAAAACGCTTGCAGAACGATTTGTATCTAGATATTATTCTAAAACATAAGCAACAAATCATAGTTTTTCGTTCCATCTCCAATATAAAGAAAGCCGTGCTTGGATGAGTTAATTTTATGAAAGAATGTCATGCCCATCCAAATGCAAGATTTTATAATTACTAGACGATCGTTACGCTGTAAATTTAATGAAAACGCCTGTCCTTTTGGTATTACATATTCAACTGAATCCAAAAAGTCTATAGGATAATTGTAATCGGAACGTTCTGATAGGTTCATTTTGAGATCATTTCGTGGCAAACGATAAATTTGAAAATAGGAAAGGTCTTCACATTGTAGGTCATTCAAACCGCGAAACATTTGATTGGGGACAACACAACCATCGCTTAGTTTATACAAAGATCCTCGCGGACAGAAGGCACATTCTTCAGTTATTATGAAAACAATTGCAGCTAGTCGTTCCTCTTCCTTCAGTTGGACTTCTTCCGGTAGGCTGGTAGAAATAACTTGATTGGAATCTATGTCGAAAATCGGATCCTTAAATTAAAGTTAGATTTAACTGTACGCCCTTCAATATCTAACTTACTAATTTGACAGGGGTTATTAGACTGGGATCACCGGAAAAGTGTTTATGACACAACATTGTAGCTTGAAAAGTCTTTGGATTATGTACGAAAGGTAACATTAGCCACTGATAAGCATCAGTACTAAAAAAATATTTACGATCTCTTAGGCAATCTCTTTTATAACCAAATGCTATATAATAATCTTTTGCAATACCATTTATGCGCCCCCAAAAATACATGCCTGCATAACGATTTTCGTTTTGCAAAACTATAAGAGAATTTTCTATTAAATTTTTTTGCTCTGGTGTTAATTTAATGCCGCAGTACATGAGACAGTCGAGTCCTTCTTGAAAATATTCAATATTCATTTTCTTTGTTTTATTTTTTTTTTTAGTTTTTCTTTCAAAAATTTGAGTCGATTGCAACGAAATATTTTGTTTAAATTCATACATTTATATTAACGCACTCTTTACCAAATTTTTTTCATACATACGTCAACGAATACAACAGGCATTTTGTTTTTATACCCTACACCACCATAGCGCTGATGTTTGTAACGCCCAGAAATACATATTGGTCCAACACCCACCGATCGACTCAGTGCTGAACAGAGATTGGCAATGAATCGTTTTTTACGATTCACAACTACTCATAACATTTTAAGTATAAGTGGTTTTACATCATTGAAATTTAACTACTCTGAGTTACTCAAACTCACAACAACGTTGACTTATAAATGCGGGTGGATATACGTATGAGTACTACGCCGACTTCGAGCTCATACCATTCCCAATATGTTTGATTCATAAACAACGGTATTTAGATTTACATTTTAAGAAAAATACTCACATACTCATAAAGTATTCAACTCAGTTAAGTCATTAAAAAAATGTCAGCTTATTCCGTTAGGTATTTATACAAAATAAGTAAAAAATAAATATAAAAACATACAAGTAAGTTTATAGGAAAACATATTGGGGAAAATATAACATTTATTATTTTATATAATTTTTATAAGCATGCTGTAAAAAATGAACGACACATGAGTGTATGCGAGTCATACTTATTTTTTTATCGTCTACGTACATTGAGTTAAGGAGAGTCAAAATAAACAACATCATACATGAGATTAAATCTGAATATAATGAGTACTTCAAACTTTAAATATGAATATTGGTTTGATGATATTGAGACAAGTATGAGTACGTATAAGTACGATAAATTATAAGTCATGATTCAAGTATACTCACTTTTTCAGTACTCATAACTGATCTCTGGTGCTGAAGTTAAGCAAGTCTTATTTTCATTGTAGTGCTTGTGTTTTTTATAGTGTACAAAGTGTGCACAATTGTCTTTTATCTTATCTTTTTCCTTCTCATTGAAAAATACTTCGACTTGACAGTCAGAACTGATGAGTGTGAAACAGGTCTAATTTCAGCACTACAAACGTTCACAGTTTTTAGCTCAGCAATAGCATTAAAGAAAAATTCAAAAACTGTAAATTTTAAGCAGCAGCAAATTTTTTAAAGTGAATTGCTGTGGCTGACTGTCAGCAAATAAAATCACATAGGTAGTTAAGATACAGTCAATAGTTTTATTTTTGTTTTGTTTGGCTTGTGCTGCGCTGTTGCTTGCTCACTAACAAAGTTTTTAGTGTAAGCTAAGCAGAAATTTGTGTGTTTTTGCTAATTAATTTTTTTTTTTTAGCTTTTATTTATTTATTGAATCTTGAAATGACAATAAGTTTTCAAATCTTAATACTAAAAAGAAAATAATAAGCCCAGCCAGTGCTAGACAAAAATTTTTATGATACTAAAAAAATTTCACTTCAACTGATCCAGTCATCTGTTTTGCGCTTGAGTTTAAGCAAGGGTATCCCTCCTTCTCAACCGACTGTGGCCACTAAAGTTAAGGATGTCTCGTGCAAGTGGGTTTGGATGGTGTTCAAGTTTGCTGACGTACTTTGACGCATATTTTGTAAATTCGACTTTTACTAATGGCACGCCTAGATCTTTGTGGATTCGAGAATTTTTAACATACCATGGAGCTGCAGTAATTATACGTAGAATTTTATTTTGACCCCTTTGAATTTTTTCAATGTTTGATGCTGAGGCAGTACCCCATAATTGAATTCCATAACACCAGATTGGCTTTAGAATTGCATTGTACAACAAAAGTTTGCAATCCAACTTTAATGTAGAATTTCTGCCGATTAGCCAATTAAGTTGCACTGCTTTTAATCTCATCTGAGTAAGTTTTGCGTCGATATGAGACTTCCAAGTTAAACGACGATCGAGGTGGATTCCGAGGTATTTGACTTCATTGTGTTGCGGGATAATTTGATTATTTATTCTGATGAACGAGCAGGTATCTTTTCGCAATGTGAAAGTTATATGAATACATTTCTGTTCGTTAACCCTGATTTTCCAAAACTCAAGCCAATTCTCTAGTTTATAAACATATTTCTGCAAATTCTGTGATGCTATTTGATGGTCCTTATGAACGCTAATAAAGGCTGTATCGTCTGCAAAAGTTGAAGTATGTATTATGGGGTCTGACGGCATATCGGATGCATAAATCAAATATAAAGTTGGACCCAGTATGCTACCCTGGGGTAAATTTGCGACCATATAAATAACTTCTCATAAGTTTGTGGGTGTTGGAAGGCAGAGCTAATTTTATTTTATGCATTAAACCTTCATGCCAGACTTTGTCGAACGCTTGGAACACATCAATGAAAAGCGCGGAACAGTATTTTTTCTCTTCAAACGACCGTCTTATCACATTTGCCAATCTGTGTGTTTGTTCGATGGTACTGTGTTTAGCTCTGAACCCGAATTGGTGATTTGGGATACATTGGGTGTCGTTCAGAATTGGAATCAACTTAGCCATTAACAATTTTTCAAACAGTTTTGAAATTGTCGGCAGTAGACTAATTGGCCTATATGACTCTACTTTAGTGGGTTCCTTCCCTGGCTTAGGAATCATGGTAATCATAGATACCTTCCAATCTGCAGGATAGTATTCTAGGCGTAAAATAGCATTGCAAATAAAGAGGATAATTCTTCTAGCTACACGAGGTTACTCTACAAGCATATTGTTGCTGATTTTATCCATACCTGGAGCTTTTTTAAGATTCAGAGTACCAATAGCGCTTTGAACATCATTAAAGCTAAGTCTTAGAGGTACAGGAGGTCTAATAACGAGTGGAGGCAAATCAGATGCATTATTTCTCAAATGGTTAACAAATAAAGTCCCCTTCTCAGAATCATTTCTAGCCCAGTCTCCAGTCGGATTTCGCAGAGGAGGCTTTCCTCTAACTGGTCTTTTTAAACCTCGTGCCGCCTTCCATAACGAATAGTCAGATTGTGGGGTAGTATCAAGACCCTCCAAGTAAGATCTAAGTGAGGCCGTTCTTTGGATTTCTAAGAAATTTCTTAGTATATCTCTGCATTCCCGTATCCTAGCTTTCAGTTGAGGAGACCTGTGAATTTGCCACTCTCTTCTAACTCTTCTTTTTTCTGACAGGAGATGATCAAGTTCAGCGAAATAAGTTCTGTTTGTCCCACTTCTGCACTCAACGTCATATGTGGCGGCGTGATGTACAGCTCTTCGTATGCCCTCAGTAAACTTGCCACCGACCCATCAATATCCTCAGTAGTTCTCAACACTACATTTTTCGTGCAGTGGGAACTTAAATACTTTTTATACTTTTTCCAACTTACTCTGGTTTTAGATATGTCCCGAAATGGAGAGCCATTCCCTTGAAGGAAACGCATTGAAATAATAGAAGGAGAGTGATCTGAAGACAAGTCTAATGAAGGCTCCACTTGTATCGATTCTACAGGGATATTTTTCACTACTCCGAAGTCAATAACATCGGGAATCTTCCGTCGGTCCGTCGGCCAGTAAGTGGGATGCCCGCTTGAGAGTACATCTAAGCCCATTTTGGCAATGGTGTTGAAGAGCTCACGACCCTTCGGGGTCACCAGACGTGAACCCCAAAATGTGTGTTTGGCGTTAAAGTCACCAGCAACTAAAAATCTAGCTCCAAGGGAATTGAAGAAGCTGTAGTATTGGTGTTCTTTTATTGAAAATCGAGGCGGCGAATAAATTGATGATAAAACAAAATTGTATTGACAGAATTCAATACAAATGTTTGTTGCTTGTAGGTAATCCTCACATATGTTGTTCATTAAATAATGTTTTATTCTGTTCTTTATAAGAATTGCCGAACCTCCATATGCTCTTCCGCGGGGATCTTTAGTATCATACAACACGTAGCCATTAATTTTGAAGTACCCTGTCGCCGTCAAGTGAGTTTCAGCAATCATCATGACATCAATCTGCTTATCCATCAGGAAGTGTTCCAGTTCGTTTTTATGTTGGCGGAGGCCGTTCGCATTCCAAAAACAAATTTTTAAATAAATCATTTCTTTAACATGACTTGCAAGATAGTGGATTGCATTTTCAGCATTTCCTGCATCATGGATGTCATGGTGGTCGTAAAAGTGTTCATAGTTTGGACAAGTGTCTGCAATGTTGTCTCTAGATTGTTGATATGCGGCTCAGAATATTGGGGTTTAGGTTCCAGCTCCAGACCTGGCATATTAGATTTAACAACGTTTGCGTAAGAAACTTGTCTAGAACTAGGCGCGTTTACATGACTAGTGGACCGTAACAATTGAGGGAAATTGTCACTCGATGCAAAATTTGGCTGTTGAGGATGATTAGGCAATACTGACGTCTTGTTGGTTCTTATGCCTTTCAAATGAGTGTAAATTGGGCAACCTCTATAATTTGCGGTATGATTACCTCCGCAGTTACTGCATTTTTTGATTTTTGAGTCAGTTTTCGACTTATCGCATTGAGCAGTTGCATGTAGCTCCCCACACGCAACACAAACTGTCGGCAATTTACAATACGCCTTGGTGTGACCAAATTCTTGACAGTTGAGAGACTGGACGGGTCCCTGACGCTTATGTGGTTCTTCCACGGTGATTCTACGATGCAGAAGGTACATCAGATTGTAGATGGGATGGGACTCGTTTTTCTTTAAGACAACATCTCCAGGTTCCAATTCTACCCTAAACATGGGCTGAGGGATCTTTTCACGGTTTCTAATATTCACTACGCTCTTGATTTTGAACCCTTTGTCCATTAAACCGGTATTTATCTCCGCAGGATCAACACATTGGTCTATACCCTTTAGAACGACTTGGAGTCCTTTTGCGCTTTTGAGTTGGTAGGTATAGAAATCCCTAGTCTCCCTCTCCAGCTGGTTGGACAATTTTCGAAAATCATCTTCCCTATTCACTTGTATCTTTGTCTCGCAGATATTTCCATGTTTCATTGAAGTTACGCTAAACATGTTTTCACCTATTACAGCAACAATTCCTTGTATCAGTTTATTGGAAGTGGGCTCTCTCAGGTAAATTGGTGGGGGCTTAAATGTCTTTTTCGGTATTTCTGGGTTATCCGTCTGAAGTAGAGAAAATCTGTTTTGGTCATTTATTTTATCACTATTGACGGTCTTAGGAACTTTTGAGTTGGAAGACATTTGAGCAGATGTCGGGCTCCTCTGTCGCTTGAGAACGGTGATGTACTTATCCATACCTACTTGTTTTCTAGGTTTGACTGCACTATTTGATGTAGAAGGTGTTGATGTTCCTTCATCTATTGAAATCACTATATTGGGCGAACAGGAACGACGCCGTTCCACGGCTCTTGCAGTGAGAAGATTCTCCACAGATTTTTTAAGGATTCTTCCTCAGAGACCCATATAGTTTTTCTAGTCGAGCTAAGCTCTTTCTCAGAATTACATCTGAGAGGAACACTCATACAGTTTTTATGCGATTTTTAATGTTTTTTTTTTATATTTTTACCTATTACGAGTTATTTTTTCACTTTTTTGTTTAATTTCAACTTTTTACACTTTTTCACCTATTACGATTTTTTCACCGAAAATTCAGCCGCACTAAAAATAACACGTCCGAACAGTTCGATGAGACGAGACTAATATGCTAATTCAAGACACTAAGACTTGACATTTTTTTTTACCGTTTTGGATTTTTTATGAATTAAAAATAAAAAAAATTCAATTTTTTAAGCAAAAAATAGTTTTTTTTTTATACATTTGTTTATAACTGCGAAACTGTTGCTTACGTAGCGAAACGTTGTATGAACAGATTAAAGGAATTGTAATTCTTAACTTATTCGGACTAGTGGTTCTCGAGTTATGACAAACAAAAGAGCCTAAAACGTGACAAATTCCCTATACGATACTTACTAACTTCAAATTAGTTTTTAAATTATTATTTGATGTAACATGACCAAACGAATGATGCAGAAGTTCTTCTTTTTGGGGCTACTTAACAATTATCAGAATTGAGTCCCGAAATTATGTGCTGTACTGTGTTATGGACCGATCTGCACAAAATTTGTACAGTTGATAAGATGCCATGTAAAACTTATTTGTTGCAAAATTATTTTAGATACCCCTATTTTGGGACGACAATTGTATGGGTGAAATAATAGACCGATTTAAACCAATATCGACCGTCCTTGAACCGAAAAATATCATGTACCAACTTTTATGAAAATATCTTCAACATTGCGACCTGTACTCTGCGCTCAATATTTCAAAGGATAACCCGACCGGCCATCCAGACAGGCCCGATTATCGTTCACAACACTAAAATGTTGTGTTGTCTCGACTACAACACAACATGCATTTTTCATACGAATAGTGTTGTGAATCGTAATCGCAGTTTATAACATACAACATCAAAATACTTAGTGTTGCGAACGGTAATCGGGGCCAAAGATTTTTATCCAAATTTAAACTTGTTTTTGCCAATTTATTTCTCGTAAAATGTTATACTTATATTTGTAAAACTTGTTCATTTATTTAGGACCTACATTTTGGGGACCAGATTGGAGATCCGCCCTTTGCCGCTGTTCTGCGTGCATGTCTGTATATGATACTGAAAAAATTGAATATCTTTTGGATCCAGAAGATTCGGCTAAAAGTTATGAAGAGCGTGGCATAAAGAAACATGGTACCGAATCATCATATGAACAAGGCATTCGTGCTTTAGCTTCTATTGATAGAGTGCAGCAAATTGATGTCATCACCGAATACAACCGAATGAAGGATAAACTTAAGGAATATTTGCAAACATTTGTGGCCAGCAAGAAGGTAGTCACTGAAGAAGATATCAATCGCTTCTTTGCTGAAATGCGTAACGAAAAAAACGTTGAAATCGGTTTGCCCAACATGTGTCGCTAAGATTCTACATATAAATTACTTTTATTATCATAAAATTAACATTTATACATACATAAATAACAATCTATATCCATACATACTTACTCGTATTGAAATAACAACTATTTGCAAAGCAAATTGCTTCTAATCCATGATATGCATACATTCCCATTTATGTTACTTTTTTTCTGAATAATTTTGTGTTTATTTTTGTTGATGCAACAAGGTCTTATTAATAAATTAAATTATAATCCAAAAATATTATTTAAGCTTAATTTTTTTCCGGATTCTAAAGGCATATTCAAGATATGTACATCAGGGGGGTAATTGTGTATTTCGATTCGAAAAGCGATTTGATCCGATATTTTTAAAATAATCGGAAAAATATCTGAATGAGTAAGTATGTATATGAATTACAAAATTTAAAAGTCAAGAAATAAAGCTTTAATTTAGGTAAGTAATATAAGTATGTAGATCAGGAGATATTAACCCTCTGCAACCGTCGTGCAATAATTTTAACAATATTACTGACGTGGGGTCTAGCAGACCCCATTTTTAAATATTCTTCCATTGCTAAAATTTCGGACTGGCATCTTGTTTGCCTTATTTATTTATAACAGTTAATAGTTTTCAAGCTAACATAAGATTAAAGTTTGAAAAAAATACGTGTTTTTGTAGTTATGATTAATTTTTATAAGTTTTATTAAAAAAAAAAAAAAAAAAATTACTCTTCTCTTAAAAACGAAAAAAACTCTTATTTTACTAAATTTGAAGGAACTTCTGTTTTTATCTTTGTAAGCACATATTAGGTACATTCAGTTTTGATTTTGAGCTGCATCGTACGGTGAGATCATTTATTATTCAGTCTCAAAATATTACATTTTTTCTTGGCAGTTTTCACATAGAGGGCTGGAACACTGCAAGCAAATAGGCTTTAAACAGGAACAACAGCTGTATTTTGTTTTTCTTTTTATTTTAGACGGACATATATCACAAAGCTTTCTACCAGTAGCTGCTTCAGGTTGAATTTTTGGTGGTGGAGGAGGCAAGTCTTTTCCAAGAACTCGACTAATGGTCATGCGCAATTCTCTTGGTAACCTTTCGTTGTATGCACGTGCTTTCATATGATCTAGCACCAGTTCCCAAGCCATATTTAACAAGAACATTCCCCTTCTCATTTTGGAATCAATATCTTCAGATGCTTGATATACAACGAAACAGTTGATACCTATCATATCCAGTACTCTGTAAAAAATTGCCATTGGCCAACGGCGAGTTTTGCGACTGCACGAATACACTGAGCACTTCTTGTCGATCTCATCAACACCTCCCTTAGTGTGATTATAATCTACAATCATTATTGGTTTGCCTGACTTAGTGTCGGATTCTTAAAAATGATGTGTGGATGAAACAAGAAGAACTGCTTTATTTTTCTTTGGAACAAAGGACAATAATGTAAATTGTTTGGTTAAACCGTAAAGTGAACTTCCAATTTCTCTTTCTTTGTTTGGCAAAAATCTTGTGGGTATCTCTCTCTTATTCTTTTTCAGTGTATAGGTTAGATTCTTTGCTAACAAAGCTTCCATTAGTGGGATGGAACTAAACCAGTTGCCAGCTGTGATGTTACGATTTGTACCTTCAACAACTTTCACAAGCCGTAAGACTGATTGCGATGACACTGACAATTTCTTCTCTTCTTCATTAAGTCCTAATCCATCAGAGTTTTTACCACAGTAGATGTAAGCATTGTAGATGTAAAAAGTTTTAGCGTCACATAAAATCATGATCTTCAAACCATATTTAGCAGGTTTTTGTGGCATGTAGATTACAAATTTGCAACGACCTCTAAATGAAACTAGCATTTCGTCAATGCACATGTAGGCGCCAGGGGAGTACTGAGCTCGAGAATTTGAGATGAACTTGTTAAATATATTTGATATAGGAGCTAGAGGATCCTCTTTTATACGCTCTTCTCTGGTCATAACATCATCAAACCTCAAACAGTTGACTAAACATGAAAATCTGTGTTTACTCATAACGCATCGAAATATTTCATGGCCTGTGCCATCATTAGCAAATACTGTATTGAGGTCACAGTTGTTACATTTGAACACCGACGAGTAATATAAAAGTCCTATAAATGCTTTCATTTCAGTCTCATTTGTATCAACAAGTTCTACCCGGTTGGTGTTTTTGAACTTGATTCTATACATATTGAGTTTTTGGTTGGTGTATGCAGTCAAGTTTGAAAGCATAGACTCATCAAAAAATTTTGTCCAAATATCAACATAACTTTAAAATTTTGACGTAGTTAAAATCTTTGGTAGCCTTATAATATTATGAGCCGGCACTCTGGAATTCGGCTTTCCTGAGCAGACCATACAAAGTCATTTTTACCTTTATTAAAATTCTCACTTATTGATTCTGTTTGAAATTCCGTACAGCCACTATTTTCCTCTTGAAAACCCACTTCCAAAGCAATTTCGTCGCTATCAAATATAATTTGTTCTGGTTCAAAATTCGGAACTTTAGTAACATCGTCGTCGCTGAAATCTCCTTCTTCTTCTTCAATTTCCTCGAGCCAATCAATTATTTGCTGCTCACTGCTTTTAAAAGTTCCGGCTGAAGTTCTTTTGATTGAAGTCATTTTGAATCAGTCTAATGCCTGCAAAAATATACATAATAATAACAATAATAAAATACAATTTGACTGTCATGAGGTCTGAAAAACAGTATGGTAATTTAATGATATTACTGACGTGAGGTCTCGTAGACACTATGGAACTTGACAATAATACTGACGTGGTGGTCTCCTAGATACTTACACTAATACAGATGTGTGGGTTTTACAGACACCTTACCACGCAGCTACACACGTGCGTTGACTACGACCGCGCTTTTCACACTGATCAACGTAGAAACATAAACAGAATAGGTATCGAGCGTATAGAGATCGTAACATGCAACTGTACAAAGGTACGAGCAAATTTTGTTTTTGCGGTGTCTGTCAGACTACGACGTCAGCTGCAGAGGTTTAAAGAAAGATTATGACATATTACCATTAAAAATACAACTAATCTTTACTATGTGAAGCCAGTGTTCTGTATACTATAGAGGAGAAAACCCTTCTATCAGGCCGTATGCTGGCAATACAGGAAATCTGGGGGGTTACTCCGTATTTCGATTCGAAAGCAAAAGCTTTCGAAATACAATGTAAAAAGTATACAAATTCGAATGATTTTCTTTTCGAATCGAAATACGGAGTAACCCCCTGGGTGCTTATTCTGTATTGCGATGCGAAAATAAATACTACTCGAAAATACATAAAAGCGACCAGTTGCTATTCTCTATTGCGAAAAGTACTTTTTTAATTGCATTTGAAATACGAAAAGGCAGCAAGTTGGAATTCTTAATTGCGAAAACAATGTCAAAAATAGTAGAGTTGTGCCCGGTCGTTCATTTCAGTGACCGGTCATTTTCGTTCATTTATCCAAGACTGATTCGTTCAATCGTTCACTTTGAACGAATGAATGTGCCCGGTCGTTCATTTCAGTGACCGGTCATTTTCGTTCATTTATCCAAGACTGATTCGTTCAATCGTTCACTTTGAACGAATGAATACAACCCTTATTGAATGTGATTTTCTTATTGTCTTTTGATAAACAGCAGCTGAACGAAATTGATACGTACACTATTGAACGAAAACCGTTCAGTTAAATGACCGGCTCATTCCGTTCAATGAAGTGATCCGTTCATTTTAACCCGTTCGTTCATGAACGACACAGCTCTAAAAAATAGCAAAATTCATTCGCTGGCAAAACAGTATTCGCAAAGCACTTATTGTTGTTATACCTAATAGATTATTTGCTTTTAATAATTAAATTTCATCCAGGGAGACGAACAATAATACCACCACACGCGCAAATTTGAAATATTCAACCTAAAATTTTTAATAAAGCTGAAAAATAAATACATACAGTGGCTCCATCGCATAATCGGACAAGTGTTTGAACTAAAACAAATCGTAATAATTTTTATTTATTTTTTGTTTTTATTTGCACTCTACACTCTAATCTTTCCAAATATAAAAAAAAAAATATCAATATTCTCGATGATAACTGTAAATTTACATAGAAAAACAAAATTAACTCAATTTTTTGCGCTCAACGCATAATCGGACAAAGTAAAACATCAATAATAAAAATACCGTTACTTTACAAATATGCACTTCAAAACTTTTTTGTCACATTTAGTCATAACTTGCATTTATTGGCAGACATTTCTAGTTCTAACAATAGGTAAAAATCTATTAAAAATGGCCCCTAAGGGAAAGCAATCTACTGTCGAAATAAGACAATAGTGAAATTGAATCTTGAAGGTAAAACAGTGAGAGAAATTGCTGAATTAGTTGGAAGAAGCAAGTCTACTGTCCACGACGTTATTAAGAGATTCCGTGATGAGTTTAGGATAGCTAATAAAAGTAGAGAAGGTCAGGGCAAAATATTACTTGATCGTTAAGAGCGTTCTTTGTTGAAGGAAATCAAACAAGATCCGTTTACAACTGCAAAAGAACTAAAAATATCTTTAAAAAACAGTAGTGGAAAAGATGTTTGCTTAAATACTATTCGTAATTAATTTAATTAATTAAGTTTTATTGAGACTTTCTTTTTTTTTTTTTCTTTTACAATCGAAAGGTTAACATTAACCCAATGACAGTTATAGATGTTTCTTAGAACTATATCCGTCTTGTTCAAATACACGCTAATTGTATAAGCTACATGCTAAAAAATTAAAATGACTACCATATGATATATATGTTTATAATAATATAAACTTTATATGAATATTAAATATCAATGCTTGCTCATGGCATTTATTTTAGCGAACAGAGCCATAGTCTGTAAAATTCGTAAAAATCAAATAACATCTAAAACTACATAACAAACGATATGTTAAAAAGAGTAACATTCTAGACATTGTTAAGAATAATTAACAGCGATGTTTCAAACATATTGTAGACAAGTGGAAACCGAACACATACATATATACAAGAACATAAATACATATGTCAATGTAAAATATTTTTTAAAATAATAATAAAGCTACTACTTTGAATTTATCTTAAGAGCTAAAAATAAAAATACTAGGCTATTATTGTAAATATAATAGTAAAATAGTAAATTATCAGAAGAAGTAAGGAAAATATGATAGAGGTAAGAATTCCAATAGATATTCTAATGTTAGCCTAAAGGTACGGTCACATTTGGCAAATATTTGCCGAAAATGACGTAACCACTAAATAACATTTATTTGAACTCATTTGTTTACTTAAAAAAACTTTTCTTATTTAGGCCAAAGCACAACAAATATTTAGTTTTAATTTATTTAATGCTGTTTGATCTTGCAAAACTCTTGTAAGAGCAAACAACGTCAAACAAATTTGTGCTAAAACAAGTGGTTACGCTTTTTTGAGGAAATATTTGTCAAATGTGACCGTACCTTAAGTCTATATCTAATATATACATTGACAATTCCTAAAGATAATATCACAGGAGAATGTTGTCTAGCCTCTATTGGAGCCTGGTACGGATTGGGAGAAAAATTCCAGGTAGGTGTTGTCATCAATGACCGTGTTGAGGATACCAATGGGAGACAGGTATGTTGAATTGTTCCAATCGGTATATCTTTCCCTTTCAAAGATTTCACTCATTAAATGATTATCATGTGTAAAAACTTTCGTCACTGTCAAAAAGTTTTTTTTTTATATAAACTTTGACTATTTGTAAACAACTTTTTGACATTTTCAATTTCATCATGAATAATCAGCTGGCGCTACGCTGTCACCTTGTATTTAAATTCACCTTGCATTGTACTATGATTTATTAAAAAACCATAAATTATTATACATATTTAATTATGTGTTATGTATATGAAATTATTAAAATATGTAATCTAAGTGAATGAAATACATGCATATGCATGTATGTAGTATGTATGTACATACTATGTACATGCTATGTACATATGATTTTTTAAAGACGAAGTTGTGTTAACTAACTTTGTTGAGGTAAGCAGTAAGCATTTAACGTGTTGTATTATTTCTTCATCGGAAAAATCCAATGAAAATTCATTTGCACCAGTTGCCCCATCATTGATATCTTCTTCAGTTATATCATTACTGAAATCATAGCTCCATATTGTCATATTTTGAATGGATTTCATGTCATCATAGATGCCATCAGACTGCAGTTCATGACGCAGAACCTGAAGCGGTATCATATCTCCATCATCCCAGCACGATGCAGTCCTTGATCACAATGCAGACCAGCTTTTCTGAATATTTGTTCCACTAATGCTTTGCTATGCTGCTAAGTCCAAGAAATAGACAGCATCTTTAAGGTTAACATTTTTATCATCATCAATTTCTAATAAAATATTGTTACGAAATTGTATTTCAATTTAAATTTAATGGTCGGTATCAACATATGAGTACAGCATGTTTATCTACATACAACATATTTATCAACAGATGGCGCGTTTACAACTTGTTTAGCATTTGTAGAAATTTTAATTTATTGAGAACATCCTGTTATAAGCATAGTTGAGCAATATGGCAACATTGAGTTTTAAAGGCTATGGCTGAATATTCTAGACTTGCAGTCAGAAACATTCTAGTATCTTAGCCCCGAAGCTTTCAGAAATTATGTTTGCTGTATAAATATCAAGTTAATCAGTTTATTTTGAATCATTGTAAACATCAAAGTGCTCTCAAACATTAATTTAAGTGTGTTCTTAAACCGTAGTATAAGTGTGTAAAAGACAGTGTTAATTTTTAATTGTTTTTGTGTACATTTAAATAGATAAAGACGCGTTATATTTTGTTCAAACTAGTTGACGCTTTCATTTTGCAATCAATATGAATCCGGTATATGTAAAGGAAATAAACTACCGTTTTTTTTAAAGTAAAAAACGTAACAATATGTTGCAGTAATTGTTTTCTGTAAGTAACCTTTACGTTTTGTATTAAATGTGGATCGATAGGCAGTAAGATTGCCGTACAATTTGGTAGTAAAAAAAGAAATTTGAAATTTGGTTTTTATTTCACCAGCTTTAGAATGTGAAGTTTGAAGCTTTGAGTGGTCTGTTAACCTGTGTTAGAAACTCTTTTAATTCTGGAATAAAATGTTTTGAACCAGTTCAAGAAAAGGGACGTTGACTCCTTTATTAGTTGCTTTATCTTATAACCTTTAAAGGCTCTTGGATTAGCAGATTTGCCAATAATCAAAAGAGGTAGTTTATGTGTTCCTGCAACATTTGAGCATGGCATAAATGTAACACGATCTTTGGAAATTTTTCCCCCTGGGGCTGATTTTTCCGTTGCATGTATTCATGTGTAACCAGGCAACACTCTCTAAAACGCAGTTGATTCGTCTGCATTATACACTTGCTCTTCACTCAAATCCATCTCAGCAAACTTTTTTTAAAAGTCTCCACGACGCTTTCATCGCTGGAAACTTTTTCACCACAAATTTTTAGATAACGTATCTATACCGTACCGTAGCTTAAATTTATCCAACCAGCCTGAGCTCGCTGAAAAATCGTCCTTCACTCTCATCTTTATATAAAAGTATTTGGCATTTGCTTTTAAAATTTCTGAGGAAATCTTGCAAAAACCATATATAAAGCGATTCCTCCAACTCTGGATTTTCTGCTTTTTTCATAACTTGTTTATTTCATAAAAAAACAAGTAAGAAAGTATATTCGGTCAAGCCCGACCATTTAATACCCTACACCCAGTATATGTATAAAAAGTTTTTCAAAAATGGGCGCTATATGGGAGATATTAACTATTAAGGACCGATCATCCAAAAATTTAGTACCATGACTTCGTGAATAAAAATTACACGTGAAATTTGTTCACGTTTATTTTTTTACCATTGAATTTAAATAGGAAAATGTGAAAAGTGAACAAATTTCACGTGGAATTTTTATTCACGATAGGGGAGATTCACCCCTATTAATTCTTGCATAAAAAATTTGTCCGCATTGTAAATGTAAAAATTTTAAATTGAGGTAAAAATTTTAAATTGTTAATTGGAGTGCATGTCTGGACTGTCGACTAAATACTAAATTTTGAAAATTATAATTAAAAGAAAAATATTTTTTTTTTTAATTTTTCAGATCTTGTAAATCTGTAGTTATGATACCATACAGATACCTTATATAGTGTAGTGTGTTTGACGAGTCGCATACTAGAATAAACAATTAATAAATAAAGAATAATCAAACGGGACAGTCGCACAAGCGGCTGTCCCCAAATAAATATAATTGTGTTTTTATTACATGGTGATCCTGCCAGGAGCAGAAGATGCCAGGAGTGGGATTTTATAAATCCCTTAAGAGTGAAAAAAAAATTATTTAAACAACAAAAAAAGACAGTGAAAAAAAAACTAAACAAATAAAATTATTGAAGAGTTTTAAAACAATAATACGTAAAAAACACAAATTTGACGAAAACTGAACAACGTGGTTGAACAATATAGAAAAATACGAACGTCGAGAAAATCATACAAAAAAGTGTTTTCGTTGACAAGTGTGACAAGTCCAACAACGGAATCCAAGCTAAATAAAATAAAAAAAAAACAACAAAAAGAAAACAAATTAAATCAACAACATTAAAAATATAATACATTATTTAAAAACAAACGTGAAGAAAAATTTAGTAAAATTATAAAATATAAAAAAAAAATAATGAAAACACAAAAAGTTTGGTAACATGCCGGATTACCAGAAGGAAGAAATCGATCACTAAACACCTAATCAACTCCCAACGGCATCAATATGTAATTATACTATATTATTTTTAATTTTATATTTAATATTAATTATTAATTTAATTATACTATATTATATTATTATAAATTTTCCCTGATTGATAAAAAAAAAATGTTTATAATTATTAATACTTAATTATTAATTTATTTGCAAGCTTCTTTATTAATTGAAATTTTTTTTTTATAATACTTATTAACTGATACTTATTAACTAAATAAATTACTGCGAAACTTACGAGTCCCTCCAGTAGCATAAATATATTATAAAATCAATGCGATACTTACGAGTCCTTCCATTGGTTGCAAACTAATTATTATGAATATTTCAATTTAATTTCATTTTCCTTTTAATTGTATACATGTAATATTTTCCTTTAAACAGTAAATATTTCAATGATTTTTGGAGCATTGTCTATAAAATTTTATTGTTCATAAAATATAAAAATATATATATAAATACCAAAACATTCATTAATTTAATTTATTCAAATGTTATATCTGTGATTCAAATGTACGAAACAAACAAATTTCCACAATGCATACCACAGTAGCTTCACGAAATCATAATCCTTTCGTAAAGCCCTTATTCAAAAAAATTTATATATGCAAATGTGATTAACAGAATACCCTGTAGTCGGCTTAATTCTAACACTTTTAAAATTTACGTTATATGAGCACCCGAAAATGCCAAAGATGCATATTACTCAGGATAAATTAATTATCTGAGTACAAGTTGAATGATCAAGTTATTAATGGAAATGTAGACTTAGGTCACCTCTTTCCAAAGCTTGAAAAAATAGCTGGTAACATAGATCTTACAACCTTAAGACTTTCACAAGCTGATCGTCCTTTTTAATATCCCGGGAATAGATATGAATAAATAATGAAACCTTTAAAAATAAAGGTAATGGTCTCTTAAAAAGATTGACCTTAGTGCTCCTAACATTTTTGTTTTATTTTAAAAATTTTGAATTTATTATTTCATGTGTTGTAAAGAAAAATATTTATTCACAATAATTTTAATTTTTTAATTAAATTTTTGGCAAGTATATGAGTTTTTTTTAATCTATATTTGACTTTTTGTACCACTGTTTGGATTTGATAATTTATCACAAATATTTTGTGTGCACCGCACACTGTGTCCACTGCGGCAATAAATCAATTTGGACCTTCTGTCCGATTTTGATGATTTTTGCACAGATGGTTAAAAACTATCTGAAGGTCATGTGTGGAAAATTTCATGCAAATACCTCCATTGGTTTTCTGTCCCGAGCAGCGCAAAGTTGAAGTATGTGAATAAGTCTCAAATGTGATAGTTTTCTATGTTATATTCAAAAGCTTGTTACTTATAAACTATACACCGAATGTACCTTATAAGTATTTTTTCACTTAAAATAGACATTAAGCATTATGTAAATTAAAAAAAAAAATTTTAAAAATTTAAAAAAAAAATTTCCTTTGACAATATATTTTGAGCCAAAAAAATAAACATTTATGATTTTCTTATGAGTTTTTTTTTAATCTATATTTGACTTTTTGTACCACTGTTTGGATTTGATAATTTATCATAAATATTTTGTGTGCACCGTAAGGAATTTTAACGATAAACAAATTTTATTCGTATTTTTTTAGAACTATTGTATCATAATATTAAATTTTTGTAATGTTAACTATTCTAATTTTGCAATCCCTTTAGTCCATTTTGTATAAGTTTACTTATTATATATTTTTCATATTACTTATTGTATTGTATATATTTTATATATATATACTGTGAAAAATATACATACGAAACCAAACAGCCTGATCAACTGATTTGATTTCATATTATATTTTTTTGCAGAAATTTTAAGTTTTTATTATTTGATATAATAATAGATAATAATAATAATAAATAATAAAATTAATAATGTAATATTAACAGACTTTAAATATACATATACATTAGACCTCGCCTCAAATTTTTTTTTTCGAATTTTGCATTTGGGGATTGGTTAAATATGCGATTTGATGTTAAAATTCATGTGGTAAAATTTGAAGTCGATCAGAGTGTGCCAACCCGTGCCACGCTGAGGTCAAAGTTCAAAATATATAGAAAACAATAGTTTTTTCATTGATGACAAATTATTTATTATAAAAAACATGCAGTTCATATAATGTTTTCTTAATTTGCAATTTTTTATATTCAAACATTTCATTAACAAAAAAGAAGAGAATTAATATTATTAAATTATTATAAGAGCGACGATTTAGTATATGCTGGGAATTCCTTTCGGTAGTTCTTAACAATATGAAGCAAGTACTGCTTCTCTTCTTCGCTATGTGTTAAGGACCGGTTAAAATCTGCAATAAGTTTGACTTTTCTCTCAGCAGCATCATTAACAACATTAATATTTTTCAGAATTTGAAATCCTTTAATGTATTCTGCTCTTTCGTGCCAATTTGAGGGATCAAAGTTTAAGAAATTGGTGTCTATTTCCAAACGTGCAAAAAAAGTTTTATTTTATGTGTTACAAAGCAACTCAAATCTTTAGATTGGAATTCTTTTAATTCTTCAATACTAGCGCAAACTTTTTTAGGCAGTGGAAATTACATTGTCTTCCTCAGTTTCGATCTCAGTTGCAAGTGCTGCAACCATTTTTTTTACGTCAAAGGGTACGTTGCAATCAAAAAACGCAAGTGCAACTAACTCTTCCGATAAATACCATATGTGGTTTCGGATTTTTGCTAATAATGGTATTGATATGTTTGGTTTCAATATAACTTGCAATCTTTATAACCAGCTGTAAATCGTTCTTTGGTGCTTCGACAGCATAAGTGATTCTGAACCAGTACGGAACATACAGGCGTACCAGAAATATACAAATATTTCGCAAACCATTTAACTGGGGCCAAATTACCGCATTCGATATCGAGTAAAATTTATCGTAATTTTCTTTTTTGAGATTATGGCATTCGATATCGAGTAAAAAAATTTAGTACATTTTATCATAATTTAAATATCGAAATCATTTTTCGATACGATAGCTCATTCGATCACGAATGCGGTAATTTGGCCCCTGGCTGGAAGATATTTGAAACTGTCTGTAAAGCATATATTTTTAAATCTTGCATGGGATGTTGCCGCAGGTGCATGAAATGCGAAATTTGCGATGCTGCCACCAAGAAAAATATACGTAAGTTGTAATAACTCTTTATAATCATGTCGAATATGTCTAAATGTTTAATACAAAAATATTTGCTGAAGTTACATTCTTCGACACTTACAGCACGTTGCACTTCTTCATCCATAATACCAACTTTGAAATCTTCCAACTTAAAAGTGTTCCTTATTAATTAGAGAAGGAATTGAACTAATATTTATCTTTTTAGAGAAAAGTTTTTTTTTATTCAGGCTAATAGTTCGAATTTTTCAAGAATACTATTGCAAATTACTGGAACAATTGGCAAATTGGAATGCATTTTCTACCCTGCCAAGGGCGTCATTAGCAATCTTTATTGTCCACGATCAATCTGTAAACATCATCTATTTAACTCACCGTTTTTTGATTTTGATTGTGCGATTGCTGCTCCAGATCCAACTTCAATAATTGGAATGACAATTAACTTGGGATGGTAAACTACTTTCTGCAATGGCTGGAAAAGAAAAAGTTGACCGACTAGCTATTGTTTTAACTGCAGAAAAAATTGAAAAGTTAATTGATATTACAATTATTGAAGTTGGATCTGGAGCAGCAATCGCACAATCAATATATGGTTATTTAACAAAAATGAACATGATAAATTCATTAGAAATGGTGTGCTTTGACACAACTAATACCAACACATCCAACGGAGTTGGATGTGGTTACCGTGCAGGCATCTTACTGCGAGCTGTTTTTGAGGTATATTTTGGAAAATCTAGTGGTCCAGAAGTTGGTATATTTGAACGTTTTTCACGGGAATGGAACACTTTTAAGTTGGAAGATTTCAAAGTTGGAAATAGACACCAATTTTTTAAACTTTGATCCTTCAAATTGGCACGAAAGAGCAGAATACATTAAAGGCGTTCAAATTCTGAAAAATATTAATGTTGTTAATGGTGCTGCTGAGAGAAAAGTCAAACTTATTACAGATTTTAACCGGTTCTTAACACATAGCGAAGAAGAGAAGCAGTACTTGCTTCATGTTGTTAAGAACTACCGAAAGGAATTCTCATCATATACTAAATCGTCGCTCTTATAATAATTTAATAATATTAATTCTCTTCTTTTTTGTTAATGAAATGTTTGAATATAAAAAATTGCAAATTAAGAAAACATTATATGAACTGCATGTTTTTTTATAATAAATAACTTGTCATCAATGAAAAAACGATTGTTTTCTATATATTTTGAACTTTGACCTCAGCGTGGCACGGGTTGGCACACTCTGATCGACTTCAATTTTTACCACATGAATTTTTACATCAAATCGCATATTTAACCAATCCCCAAATGCAAAATTCGAAAAAAAAAATTGTTCCCATATAAGTGAGGCGTGGTCTAATATACATAAGCTCTAAATAAATAATATAATAAAAACTAATTTAATTACATTTCCATTTTTGTTATTGTAAGCAGCGTTGCCGTTTTTGGTTATTTCTAACCAAAATTGGTTATTTTTTTTCTCAATGTGTACATGTGTAGATTTTTTCTGTTTTGGTTATTTTTTTTACTGAAAATATTTACTATGTGAATTTAAATTTTGGGATAAAATTTCAACATACAAAAATGGCCTAAACGAAAATTGTTTTAAAGAACTTGTAAATTTCGTACAAAATTTATTGACATTACCCCACAGTTCCGCTGCAGCTGAAAGAACATTTTCTCAGCTTAGTTTGATAAAAACAAAATTTAGGAATAATTTAGATTTTAAGACAATTAGTAATATATTGCAAGCAAAAGAATTGTGCAAAAATCAACAAAATGCCCATTTTGTTTGGTCTGCCAAAGACAAATTTTAAAACTCAAGCTGTGACATTTTAAGTAAAAGTGATCTCCATATTTATTGTAATATAATTACATGTTTTTTAGTATTTAAGAGAGTAACTTTCTAGTTCCCTATTTTATTGCCAATGAAAAATTTTTTGTTTTTATTATATACTTTTTATTTTTGTTTAAGACATTAAAAATTAATAATTAAACTTGCAAAACTTAATGTAAAGTATTGGAATTTTAAATTTTACAAATTGTAGCATTAGCTTATGTTTCTTTGCGTTACTTTTTGCAAAATATGACGCTTATGGCCGAATTCACAGTCTTTAGTTAGCTAATGACAAAGGCTTAACTAATGATTCTTTATTCGCAATGCTTAGTTTGCCATAAGAATAACAAGTATTAGTTAAAGAACCGTTAGTATATGAGTTTACCAATGGTTAACTAATGACTGAGAATTCGGCCATTAGTTTATTAAAAAAATTATTTTTTAGTATTAGGAGTTGTGTTGTAAAATACGTTGTTTTATGTTTTTTTTTTGTTACCTTAAAGTACAAATTATAGTTAAAATTACAAAAAATAAATAAATAGTACATGCATTTAAATTTGGTTATTTTTTTTTTAATTTGGTTATTTTTTTCATAAATGTTGGTTACAAAAATTTTTTTTTCGTGGCAACACTGATTGTAAGGAAAGAATGATCAACCTTTGCGTAGTGATCATTCTTTCTAAAATACCACATACCTTTTGGATGTAACTAAACACTCACTCTTTGTTGTGTGTATTTCTGTCCACGCTGCACATAGCTGACAAGCATGTATTATGCTTGCTCAGCATACTCCCATAGTGAGTAAGAACATTGTTTTATTTAAAAATTTTTAATCGAAGTTCACTTCAAGTTAAATACCTATACAACTTATTTGAAAATAAATTGTATACACTACATTTATTTTTGAATATTTCTGTTAGATGTTTTACATAGCCTTCCGTTGGAAAACATAAATGCAAAATCATACAAAAATATTCAAAGACACTAGCAAAATGTAATGCATTTTCTGGCCTGCTAAAGCCGTCATCAGCATTCTTTGTGTCATAGTGTTTAATTTTTAAACCTTGCATATTTAACTTTTTTCATTCATTAATTAAATGAGAATTATTCCTCTTGCGAGTATAAATTGTAAAATTTAAAAAAATGTAAAAATTTTTAATCGAAGTTCACTTCAAGTTAAATATACAACTTATTTGAAAATAAATTGTATACACTACATTTATTTTTGAATATTTCTGTTAGATGTTTTTTTTTGCATTTATGTTTTCCAACGGAAGGCTATGTAAAACATCTAACAGAAATATTCAAAAATAAATGTAGTGTATACAATTTATTTTCAAATAAGTTGTATATTTAACTTCGAGTAAAAATTTTTAAATTTTTTTAAATTTTACAATTTATACTCGCAAGAGGAATAATTCTCATTTAATTAACATTGTTTTATACTAGCATTAAGATAGCCTTAAGAATAAACAATTAATTAATAAAGAACTACTCAAAGGGACAGTCGCACAAGCGGGATTTTTAAGATTTTCTTTGGATATTAAAAAAAGAATCGGCTCAAAACATACATATATTTCTGGGATTGAATATCTTTAATATAATGTATTTCAAATTATAAGACCCCCAGTAGTTTCCGAGATATAGGATAATACATTTTCAACTTTGAAGACCCACCGACTTGACGACAAAAATTGTTTATATTTCTTTTATCACCTCTAAAAAAATTAAAATTTTGTTTGAGCAATGTCACTAAAACCGAGTTGTTTCTCGCTCTTATAATGTGTTATGGAACAGAAACTACTTGGCCCTCCTTCGCACACTGAAATTTTATATTTGTGGCGAAGGCACTTCATCTTAATGTGTTGTTAATAGTTTGCCATACCCAGTAGTAACATACATACATACATATATAATTGTATAAGTTAATACATTTGTAAACACAGTTTTTGTAAATTTAATAAAAAATATATTGTTAGGTTTTTACCTTATAAAAGCAGTGGTTTATTTCTTTTAAATAAACCGGATTCCTTTTAATTGCAAAATAAAAGCGTCAAGTAGTTTGAAGAAAATGTACCGAGTCTTTATTAATTTAAATGTACACAAAAACTATTGTAAATGAACACTCTATCTTTTTACAAATTTTTATTAACATACTTAAATTACTGTTTGAGAACACTTCGATGTTTACTCAACGATGACTCACAATCAACTGATTCATTTGAGTTGCCCTGTTAGTCTATTTATACATCAATCATAATTTCTAGATGGTTCGAAGCTAAAATACTAGAATGTTCATGACTGATAGTCTAGAACGTTCGTGTCTAGAATATTCAGCCAAAGCCGTTAAACCTTAAGGCCCAACTATAATATGCATATGCTAGCTTAAGCAAACGTGCGAACACATATAAAATGTATGTGGCAAACTATAATGTACTTAACGAAACTTTTCGTTAAGTTTTTCAACTGTCATTTGCTTAAGCAAAAAGCGAAACTGATCGCACATTCTGTACGGAATCAGCTGTTTGTTGTTGTTTGTTTGTGTTTTGAACAAAATGGAAGAAAATATATTTATTTTAAATGTAATAATAATTACAATAAAAGGCACCCTTTTTATTTTAACAAAAATGTCTTTCTGTCGCGGTTATTTCTCTGACAGAACAAGAGCGTCTTCTTCTTTTATAGTGTAGGTTACTTATTTCTTTTAATGTGCACAACCCTTCAAGCGCTAACTTTAATATTTTTATATTATTAAAATTTTTAAGTTTTTTCTCCATTTTTGCAAACACAATACGAAAATTAACAAAACATATGTAAACGTTTATTATTATTTACAATATAGTGCTGCCACAGCTGTACATTTTAGTACTTTTGCCGAAAAATTAAAAAAAGGAAAAAATATGCGTTTCGGGTACGAAGTTTTCTTTTAATTATAAAATAATATAATAATATTTATAAAATATAGTCATTTAATGGGTTTTTGTTAAAATAAAAACATTTTTTTAAACATAAATGAGCAACTGTGGACAAAAAGTTTCAAAGTCAATGTAGCCACCTAAAAGTTAACTCTGAACTGGTTATGCATTTGACAGCCTTTTCGTTAACTTTTGCAATTTGCTTAAGCTAGCATATGCATATTATAGTTGGGTCTTTAATATTGCCATAGTGCTTAGCTATGTTTATAACAGGGTGCTCTCAATAATGTTTATAAATTAAAACTTCTAAATGTAAATATAGATATGCTAAAGAAGTTGTTGTATATTGATACCGGCCGTTAAATATAAATTGAAATACAATTTCATAACAATATTTTAAATTTTTTACTTCATAATAATTCAATTGATCTTTACTTTTCATATGTTCATCGTTTTTGTGTTCTTTTGTCAAATCCGAATACTAAATTATTTTTAAATGCAACTATGTATATACATGTTCACTCACCAAGTGTAGTTCTAAATAGTTTTGTGGGACATGTAACTTTTCCAACCAAGTTTTAAAACAACTTGGCTTGTTTTAATAAAAAAGGGATTGTTTATAATTACTGGAAATTCTGATTTTATTTAAAATGAAAAACACTTTCCTTTAAATTCGTTCCAATATTGTAGTTGTACACAATGATGTTTTATTTGACAAGTAAAAATGAAGGGCTCGATACAAATCAAAAGAAGCTACTTAATTCTTCAAAGTCTAAAGGTCCAACTATAATATGCATATGCTAGCTTAAGCAAACGTGCGAACACATATAAATTGTATGTGGCAAACTATAATGTACTTAACGAAACTTTTCGTTAAGTTTTTCAACTGTCATTTGCTTAAGCAAAAAGCGAAACTGATCGCACATTCTGTACGGAATCAGCTGTTTGTTGTTGTTTGTTTTTAACAAAATGGAGAAAGAAGAAAATATATTTATTTTAAATTTAATAGAAAATGTGGAAAAAATAAGTGCCTTTACAATAAAAGGGACCCTTTTTATTTTAACAAAAATGTCTTTCTGTCGCGGTTATTTCTCTGACAGAACAAGAGCGTCTTCTTCTTTTATAGTGTAGGTTACTTATTTCTTTTAATGTGCACAACCCTTCAAGCGCTAACTTTAATATTTTTATATTATTAAAATTTTTAAGTTTTTTCTCCATTTTTGCAAACACAATACGAAAATTAACAAAACATATGTAAACGTTTATTATTATTTACAATATAGTGCTGCCACAGCTGTACATTTTAGTACTTTTGCCGAAAAATTAAAAAAGGAAAAAATATGCGTTTCGGATACGAAGTTTTCTTTTAATTATAAAATAATATAATAATATTTATAAAATATAGTCATTTAATGGCTTTTTGTTAAAATAAAAACATTTTGTTTAAACATAAATGAGCAACTGTGGACAAAAAGTTTCAAAGTCATTGTAGCCGCCTGAAAGTTAACTCTGAACTGGTTATGCATTTGACAGCCTTTTCGTTAACTTTTGCAATTTGCTTAAGCTTGCTTATGCATATTATAGTTGGGCCTTAAGCAACGAATAATAAACAAAATGGCTCGAAAAAACTAACATAATGTTAAAATAAAATTTAACGAAAAACTAACTTAAGCTAAAATATATATAAAATATATATAATAGCAGCGTTCTATATTTTGCCGTTTCTTTATATTGTTGATGGTAACAACATCTCCCAACAGGACAGAGACGGGAAAACCAATACCATCCTTCAGACATGAACAATACATAAATAAACAAACAAGCATTAATAAAATTTTTGAAAAAAGTAGAAGAAAATTAAAGAATTAATTTAAAGTGTACAGTAGGACATAAGCAGATAAAATGGTTCCAATTGCTCTTTTTTGTTCCATGACAATATTTAAAATTTTTAAACACACACAGAGCTGCGAAACGAATTTGACAATGCCACACAACAATCTGACAACCGTGTGAACTGACAATTTCGGTTGACAGATAAATTCATTGTGTGACAATTGTGTGCAAATGAAATTGTTAGTTTTCTTACAGTCGTCTAAACTGACAATTTACCTTTTGCTAAAAATTTTTCAATGTCAGTACATTGCTAGTACATTCCTAGATATGACAACGTTTAATATCTGACGATCGTGGACACATAGCTTAAGTAACGATTTTGACATTTGCTTTCGTATTACATAGTTGCGTTTACCAAAGCAATTTTTTGGTTTTTCGAAATGGAAATAAATATTCCGCAAAATAAAGAATTTACGAAGGTTCGTAAATAAATTTACAAAAATGTAATACGATAACATAATTTTTACGAATTCGTAAATTTTTCGATTCGAATCGAAATACACAATAACCCCCCTCAGTTCGAATAAGAGATTTTAACTAATTTAATTTTTTAACATAAAAAAATTTTGTTTAAGTATGTGTCTTTAAAAATTGACATCAGTGGACCATTGTCCATCGTATAAAATCGTATTAAAAATATACCGGTGATTAACCTTTTACTACGGAGCTCCGTAGAGGTGAAATGCTGAAAATTTGAAACCTTTTAATTTCACAAGAAATTTTTTTTAAAAAATTATTTTACTTATAACTTTTTAAATATTCATTCAATTAATAAATATACAAAAATATGTACTTTTGCAAATCGCAAAATACCAAATTAAAAAACTTTAAAAAGTGGGTAAAATTTACAGCCACCTCAATAGTTAAATGTTAACACAAACATTCACTTCACGTCTGTACAAAATTTGCTTCAACTGTCTTTTAATATGTGAAATCTAAGATAATGTTAACATATTTGGGCGGGCCTTAATATGAGGGCTATGTGAAATCATGGACCGATTTCAACCAATTTGAAATGGTTTCGTCCCTGGGTCACACGCATAATACCCTGCGACTACAATGACGAAGGGAATAATTAAAAGATTTTAATAAAATAAGTTTTTATAATTTAGATTCTTAAGTTATGTTAGCTGCGAATAATGTCCTCAGTAATTTTTATCTATTACAGATACCTGAACCTTTCCTCGGTCATAAGTAGTCACATGGGTTTTCGGTGCTTCAGTTAAGTTTGATATGTGGTCATCTTGAAGTATTAAACTCAAAGCTATTAAAAAAATATATTAAAATAATTTTGAACTAATTTAAAAATATAAAATTTATTTATGATTATTTTTAATTCGTAACTGAAAAATTTTTTTCATTCAAATGCAAAATACATATTTTTTCTTGATATTCTAATGAAGTAACTAACACACAGAAAGTCAGACATTTAAGGATTCAGAATTTATGTATGTACTTTATAGGTTCTCAAAGGAATGTTGTAGATATTATTAACGGTATTATAAACTTATATACATACATATATGCATTTGTATGCATATACTCTAATCAAGGTGAAGTAATTAGAGTATCCAAATTATTTGATTGTTCCTTTGTTCGAATAAAACGAAAAATTCGAATTATTAAGAGAACATATTAAGAGATTTTAACTATTTAAAATTTATCGAATTATTCGAATAATAAAAAATTTAAATAAATAACACATTTTTTCCTTCATCATACAGTAAGAATAATCGTCTAAAGCCACCTTTTTTAGTAATATCACTTATGTATGTATACTCGTATATATTTTAATAAAAATGTTGTTTGTCTATTTCAACGTTATCATCATCAATGACATCTTAAATATCAGTTTCTTCCACATATTCAACACTCTTCAGCACATTAACTTCATTAAAAATCAGCAGACGCGGTGAATTATGATCTCATTGCTATTATTTATTACGATTTCTTGTATATATTAGGTGTCTCAATTCGAAGTATTGATAAGTTTTGGTAATATCCTCCTGTTTACCAAAGCTTCTTAATGTATTTGACATTTGATTCGTCCCATATTATACATACGTATGTATGTAAGAATTTTGTGTGCAATCACAATAAGGGGCTATCAATAATATAGCGTAGATAATATAATATTTTGCGAAATATTGTGAACTCTAAAATATCGGTTTTGAAATACATTTCAAATTCGTTCAGTATTTAGGGTTGATTAATATCAGATTTCATTTAAGAATTATATGTTATTATCTATAGTGATTGTCCAACTTTATTTAATATTAGTTTATAACAAACATTCTTAATATACATACATACATAATTTCATATTGTAGTTTTTCAATAGCCGAATTTATGTATAATAATAATTTAATTTATATATATACATAAGTATGTACATGTCTTATTTTGTAAATAAAATTAAAAGGGATAGTGTTATATTTTGAATATTTAATTGTAAAATTATGAAACATTTTAAAAAGAAACGATAAATTAACATAAACATATTTATTCGTTTCATTCGATAAAGAATAAAATTAACAAATTATTCTTAATCGAAAATGGTCATTTTAAAAATCTTGTAATAATTATTCGTGAGAAATTGTTCGGTTATTCGAACGATCATTATTCGAATGTCTATCCTAATAATAACCCGGTGCAGGAAAAAGTAACAACTATAAAATATGACCGATATTAATTAATCGGTGTAATTTATTTGTGTCATACCAAATTAATATTACGATAATTAAATAAAAAAATAGGTTAATAACAACAATAGGTATTATTTATGTATATTTAAAAAATGTATTACAACGAATTTGTTTTAAAAACTATTCGTAATAGTTATTAAGAAGTTTTGTAATGAATAAAATTATAAAACAATTTGTATTTCATTGTCTATTTATGTAGTCGTGTGTGTGTAAAGGTACGGTCACACTTGGCAAATATTTGCCGAAAAAGACGTAACCACTAAATAACATAAATTTTTATATAGATATTAAAAAAAAACTTTTTTTATGTAGGCCAAAGCCCAACAAATATTTAATTTTAATTCTTTTGATGATGTTTGATCTTGCAAAACTCTTGTAAGAGTAAACAACGTCAAACAAATTTGTGCTAAAACAAGTGGTTACGCTTTTTTGAGTAAATATCTGCCAAATGTGACCGTACTGTAAGTTCTAAATATTTATAATATTTAGTTAATCTTAAAATTATTACAATATATTTTTTCTTATATAAAATATCAAAAATTGAGATTCTTTCTTTTTTAATTTTTCTTTTTATACAATTCAAGCCCTGAATTAATATGTATCACCTTTATTTTGGATCACAGACAAGCCGAATGAATATTTTCTATCAGAATCGTACACTGTGTAACAGGTTTGATTTTGATGATTTTCCTTATACATATAGCAATTTGTATCGAGTTGTGTTACTGTGGTCCTATTGCCGTCACCTATCTATCCACCTCCAACAATCGGATGAATTGTCGACACCGACATTTAAGTGGATATTGACAGATTCGACATTCTTAACTCGTCGGAATTCTGAAGAGGTACCAGATCATCCAATTGCGAGAGATTAAAAAGCGATGAATCTGCCGTTATATTTGAATCTTGGAATTGATTAAAAATCATATTGTTAGCCGTTTCGAACACAACTTGGACTTGTTGTATGCTGTTTGTTGTATTCATTGATTGGAATTGTCCGTTAGTATTATTGTTGTTGTTGTTGCTACTGCGGTTATCATTGGCGTAGATGGGTGTGAAGCTTCCGCCACTAGTACGATTTACGAAAATATTTGATTCTGTGAATTGTGTTTGTTGTTGGGGACCTATCATGTTGTTGTTATTGCTATGAACACCTTCATAGAATGTATTCGTGTTATTGTATTCATTATTTACCGCAACAGCTTGAGAGTGATTGCAGGTGATACTTGTCGACATATTAAAGTTGTTAGCTAAATTTTGATATTGTTCCTGATTTATTTGACTTTGATTGTAAACATTTGACATTTGCGATTGACTCTCGCCACTCGAGTTTCTCATTAGACCCGGCGATGGTGTGGTTATGTTACGATTCATCATTGGAGATGTTGGCTGTGGCGACGGTGAAGTTTGATAAGAATTTCTATATGTTCCACCATAATAATTCGGTGATAAATCTGTGGCAAAAAAACGATGAACAAAAAAAAAATACAAAATAAGAAATATTATTGTTACTTATCAGTATTTTGTTGAACTGTTAATAATTCAATTTTGATATTTTTCTATTAGTTAGGCTTAAGTTCATTTGAATTTAATTTTCATTAAATTATTTTTACTTAAGAAGGAATTGTTTAATTAATAAAATGATAATTACAGAAAACTTCGAACCACCAGTCACTGGTTAAAGGATTGATGTTGTCTGTTGACTAGCAGGCACCGTAGTGGTGCCGGGGTCAGAACGTAAAGAATTCTGATGAGAGAAAGTGGTGTTTCTCGAAACATATGTAAATTCAACCAACAACCCAGGTTCGAATCCTAGTCAAAAATTATCAAAAATAAACATTTTTCAAATTGTTAAACAATTCCTTCTTCAGTAAAAATAATTTAATGAAAATTAAATTCAAATGAACTTAAGCCTAACTAATAGAAAAATATCAAAATTGAATTGTTACTTATCTTTAAAACTTACATGGCTCAGGTTTTACCTCATGCATAGTTGCAGCATTGCATGAAGGTGATTGTAGTGGCCCTTGTATGTTCCACATGGAAGATGTCTCCATATTTGTGGCTTAAAAAAAACAATGCAAGTAAAATAAAATATAAACGTATTGATAAATATATTTGTAAGTATTAACAGTAAATACATATAAGAAAAATTAAGCAGATCCATATGTACATACATACATATATAAATGCAATAAAAGCGAGCGTTTTTAGTTCTGGAAAAACATTTTGCCTTTTTCTGCCGCGTTTTTTTGCTACTCTAATATTGCAGATAAATTCTATTAAGTTAAAGATATTGAAAATGCTTATTATAATTGGAATATAAATTGAAAATAATCTTTAATTTTTTTCAATAAGAGAACAGCAAAAAGGGCAAAAGTTTTTTCCATAAATGAAAACGTCAGCAATTAAAGTTAGTGCAGCAAAAAAAAAAAAAAAAAACACTTGATTAACGTAAGAATTTAATTTTACATACAACGTATACATATATTAGGCAATATGATTAAGACAAAGTTTAAACCATCTCTATCGGTAAAAACATTTTATATTATTTCAGTAATTTTTGGGTTACTTCGTTAACGTTAATTTAAAATAATTTACGTTTGTCTACGTGCAGCACAATAGGGCTAAGTCATAATATTCAGAGTTTGTGTAATTATAACATTGTTATACTGAACAAATAAGGATCGAAATCCTTTAAGTTTAAATATTCATCCCAATCATGAATAAAAAATCCGCGGGAGTTTTTTTCCCTTTTCTCATTTTTCCTATTTAAATTCAATGTTAAAAAAATAAAAATGGAAAAAACTCCCGCGGAATTTTTATTCATGATTGGGCTGATTATGTTAACGTTTAAAAACTTGTTTAACAAAATTAAAAAAAATCCAATTTTGAAAATGATTATCTTGTTTCGTCGAAGATTTGTTTGGGCAAACATAATTCTGGTTAGACAAAAATTCACAAATACAAATTTCTTTGTCAATGGATTTTTAATATATTGAACATTTTGGAATCGGATTTTTAGGTTGTATGCTGAAAACGTTAGTATGGCGATAAATGCAGTATAGCGGAAGCCTTCGTTAAAACAGAAAAAACTTAAATAGCTACAAAACAAATAAAGCAGTTTAGCCAACAAATTTAAATATATGTACAACTATAAAACTGAGTTATAGATATAAGTATATGTATGCATGCATCACATATTTAATAAACTGTAGCAATAGCAATAATAAAAAATTTGTAGTAATTAATTTAATAAAGTACATACGTATAATTGACAATGACTCTATAATCACAAACAATACTAAACATGCAAAATGTAAGTTTATTATATTAATACTTAAATAACATTTCAAAAGCAATCACCTCTTTTCTTTCTGACGACTGAATGATGCATTTTCTAACATACGTATGAGTATACATAGATATAGACGCAATTTGTGGTTCCTAAGCCATTTTCATAGATAAAAATTCTCAAATAGAATGATAATTGATTGTAGTAATATTTTAGAAGCTGATTTTTATTGTTTAAATCATGTTTAACATTTATTTACACATTTAGTAATAGTAATCAATATATCAATATAATGGTTTCAATAACATTTCTTTTTTCTTAAAACTAAATTGTTTGTTGGTCCATTGTGTTATTTATTTTATTCTAAGATTATTAATATACATATGTATGTATGTTATTTAAAAAATTGCAATATGTATAACAATATGTGTTCCACACCATCTTAAATTTGAATTGAATTGAAAATGATAATTTTTGTTTATTTAAAAAATCCTTTATTTTTTGTACTCTATTACTATTTATGTATATTAACATAAATTGATTTTCTGTAAAAAAAAAACTTAATAATTTTGAGCAGAACAAATACATTAAATAGTAAGGTTTAATGTTGCAAATGTGGCAACAAACAATCTAAAAAGTTTCTAAAATAACTTACTTTGTACAAATAAAATACTACATATTGCGTTTTCACCTACGAGATGAGATGTACTTACATAATTTGATCAAGTCGAGTGATTTTATTTCATAGATTTTGCACGTGAATTGCTGCAAATCATGTTGGAAATTGTAAAAAATTACAATAATGCATAAGTTAAATAGCTAAGCATTTCACAAGAAAACATTTCAATCGATTTGCATTTGACAATATCGATCATTTTGTGTATCGAAGTGTTTCCACTTCGACATGATTTGCTTGATCGCAGTGGAAACGCAGTCGAATTAAAAATTTTACTTATTCTGCCATTTCTAGATTTCTAACATCTTACTACAACAGTTAAGTTCTGATTCCCAGAATTTTGTATTGTGGTAAGAACATAACATGTTTATACTAACTATATATTTGAGATAATAAATTATTATTTATTTGCATACATAAATATTTGTTTTATCATTAAAAATAACAATAAATTATTAAGAACGAGAGTGAACATTTTTTTTAATTTTTTATTTAACAACTACACATATAATTATTTAAATATGTATGTATGTATATGTATAAATAGCTTTTTAAACAATATGGTCCCAGTACTTGTTAAGTTTTCTACACGAATGTATTTATATTATATGTATATTTAAGAACATCTATTTGTATCAATGTATGTGTGTATGCGTGGATGTGTGACCAGCGGGAAAATTGCAAGTGCTTTCATTTGCAGGCCTTATAGAAGACCTGGGGCCAAATTACCGCATTCGTGATCGAATGAGCTATCGTATCAAAAAATGATTTCGATATCGAAATTATGATAAAATGTACTAAATTTCTTGCTCGATATCGAATGCCATAATCTCAAATAAGAAAATTACGATCAATTTTACTCGATATCGAATGCGGTAATTTGGTAATTTAATTTTGGCACATTCCACTATGCCTTCTGTCAGAAGGTGTTGTAGAAGGCGTTCAAAATTGCATTGCAATGTCAACAAATCTTGATTTCAATAGCAAACATGAATGGTTTTGGAAATATTCCTGTATATCGTCACTACAACAACAAACATTAATTTGCTCACTTTGTTATACGAGTAATAAAATGAATAAAGAGAGCGTCTATAAATTTAGTTTTTTATGAAAGTTTGTAGTGCAAACTACTCGTATACGAGAATCATTACTTTACATGTGATTTTTTTAATTAATTTAAAACCCTTCTTTTATTTAAAAGCTTTTCTTTTGCTTCCCTCAATGAAATTGTTAATTTGGCACGCCCTTAATTACGCCTTCTATGAGGCATTACTTGGTAGACCTTCCAATTGCCCTTCTCTAGTAGGCCTTCTATCATTCATCTAACCAGTAGCGAGTAGGCAAGGCCTTGACTAACAATGACACGCCATGTAAAATTGAAACGATTTTGCAATGCGGTTGGAAGCATCTTTTTCCCGCTGGATGGATGCAAGTATTTATTTGATTTTGTATGTGGCATGTGAGTATTAAGTACTTAAATAATGAAATATAATTAATTATAATATACATACATACATACATTGTATGTATGTATGTATGCATGTAATTAGTAATTGAATGTATGGATTGTAATTATCATGAAAATGTTTATACATATTAATAATAAATAAAATAATTATTAATGGAACTAAATTTTGTAAACCATGTTTTTCATATGTAAGTGCGTGTAAAGAACCACCACCTCCATGATTAACAAATGAATTTCAAATATTTTAAAAGATTTTTAAAATTGCATGTTTTTAATGTGAGTATGAAAACAGAAATATAAAATAATGAAATAAAAATATAAATGTAGAATAAAAAAAAAAATTAAAAAGTTAAACTTACAATTCGAAATATTACATTGCATTGGATTTTGTTCAAGTTGTTGTATATTTCTTAATAAATTCATTGGATCAATGCGTTTTCGTTTGAAATTATCTAAAATAAATGTGAATATTAAAAAAGTAAAATAAATAAAATAAAAATATTTAAAACTAATTTGTTCACTTGACTAGAGGTGCTTCGATTGCACACACTCATATCTGTGTATGAAAAATACTGTGTATTCATTAACTTGTCGCATCTTATTTTCTATTATGTATTTAGTTTTCAAATACTATGGATTAAAATCATTAAAAAGAAATACTGGCTAGAGAGAGAGAGAGTATAAAGTCAAGTCGTACTTGTCTATTTTTCTTGATGATGGTACTGCAAAAGATTGTCACTAAACTCTTAAATATTCAGAGTAAAATCAAATATTGTGGAAATTGGGAAAGTCTATGTCGTAAATTAGAAATGTAATGTGAAATAACATCCTTCATTATCCATGGACAAGTGTAAAAGTGCTTTTTAGATCTTATATATTTATATTTCAATGTAGACCATTTGCAGCTGCCAAACGCATCGCCACTTCTTCGGGTGTTAAAACTGGTTGATTAGAGAAAACATTTTCATCATTGGAATCATCACATTGTGATGGCAAACTTGTATAGAGAGCAAAGTGTTCAGCCTCTGAAAGATCCACGCCGGCATCAAGTACCACACCAAAAGCTCCTTCGCATAAGTTCTTAATACTTTGACGATCGGCAATGGCTATAAGTTCCATATTACCATCCGATATGGGTATATCGGCCAATTGTAATGCACTTAAAGTCTTGCGATCCAAGAGACCACCATCGTATCTTAAAGTGCAGGAACTAGAATGAGATCGTTCCTTTTTACCCAAAGTTCCTGTGCTGTCACCCTTTAGGGGTATATGAATAACATCAGCATTTCGTTGTGCAGGACGTTTTCCCGAAACACTACTAGTACTACGACCTACAGCTTTTCCGGTTTTATCATTGCATTTGGGATCAAGTCCGGTGGAGTTTGGTTGCAATGATTTTACAGAACTTATCGAGGCACGATTGTTGTAATTCATTGAAAAGTTGCCAATACTGGGTTCACGACTTTGGTTTGGGGTAGTCGCTTTCGAATTGGATTCATCTCCTGAAGCTGTGGCATCGGGTTTACTCTTCTTGCGCGAAAACAAACGTGAAAAGAATCCTTGTTTTTTCTTGGGCGACGGCGTTGATGTGGCCGATCGTTTGGTAGGACTTTGATCGGGAGTACGCATTATAATAATTTGTGAGGGCGGACGTGAAGAAATGCTACCATTGCGACTACTATTAGTTGTACTATTGCAAGGCGAAATATCAGTGTTTACGCCGGCCCATAATTCTTGGGAAGGTTTGCGCTTAGGTGGCAATGGAGGCAAAAATTGTTCTCCAATAGGTGAAGGAGTTCTGGGTGGCAAAGGTATAGGAGGAGAGGGAGGAGTTTGTGGCGTTTGAGCAGCGCTAAGTTTTATTCTTGGAGCTGGTGGATTTTTTAAAACAACTAAATCATTTTCTAGATTTCTGAATGATTTTTCTTTCTTAATATTTGTCTGTCCCTGTGCTTTAAATACCGAGTTTTCGTTGGGAATCTCCATAGGATTATTAAGAGCAATCTGAAGACTGGTGTAAGTAGCGGCTTCGTCAAAGTTCTCGTCGATATTTACCGACACTTGCGCACTAGCGGAACAATTTAAATGTTCGACATTGTCAGCCAGATTCCGACTATAATCTCCCTGCAACTTGTCAGCTATATTACGTTTGGCTAGTAATTCCAAACAAAATTTGTCATCTAGTTCTATGTCCTGTTCGATGAGGTCAGTGTGCATACGATTGTCGTCCGTTATGGAAATTGTGTCTAGGCTAGTAACTGTTACACCTTTAATCGTCTCAGTAGTTTCACTAAAAGATAATATATCACCATTTTCGACTATAAGACTGTCTGTACGTTCAAATTCATTGGACTGCATCCATTCGGTGATTTTGTCCACAGTGGTTAACTCACGTGAATCTATTTCCCTATCCCCTAAAATCTCTTCAATCGGTGTCGAAGTTTGTGTGGAATCATCCATGGTTTGTAAAGTGATTAGTGGCACGGCCAATTCAATTTCCACATCACCGTTTGTACGTTCAATATAGTTGTAATTGTCAGTGTCGTCATTGTCATTATTGTCGTCATTATCATCATCGCCGTCATTGTCATTGTCATCGTCTAAACTTTGCTTTTGCCGTTTCCGTGCCTCGACGTACTCATTTATTGTGTCGGAACTAAGAGGCTTACTAGCAGAGCTGTCACTGGTAACATTATCATCGTTATCATTGTCATTATCACCTGCATCCGCTAATGAGGGTACTGAATACTTGGACGCAGTTGTTTCACTGTCTATGGAGAGTATTTGCTGGAATATTTCCATGTCCTGTCTATGTTTCAGCTTTCGCTGTATACGCGGAAATGTTCGCATACCTAAATCGGGATGATATTCAAACGGCAACGCTTCGCTTGTTTCTCCATCTGAAGGTCGGTACAATTGTATGTATACCTAGGAAAGAACGAGATAATCAAGCGTTCCATGATCACTGTTGAAATGCAACTGAAGTTTGCTCATTTAAAACTTACCTGCACACTGTGCTTTACATCGGGATTGATGTAGCGGGGAGTCTTAAAGGTAATAGCGGCTTGTTTATGAACGTCGGTTGGTTGAAATTGTGCAAAGTCTTCCCAGAACACCTCATTGCTTCTCAATTCGAAAAAGCGTATTTTAATATCATCTTTAGGCACTTTCTCACACAACAGAATGATTGTGTCGCCGCCAGTCACTTTGGCCGCACAGCTACACAAACGACAAATAACTAAATCGTTTATTGACTTTTTATCGTGAATGGGATCTGAGACCAGTGGAGGTATTGGATAAGGTTTTTTAACTCCGGGTATGGGTATGAAGGCTTGAAAGCACAAACGTACAACATTGAGATCTATAGATGATGGTTGATCTTTGTGGGCAAAACCCGCTAAAGTTACAAAAAGAGCAACAATTCACAATTGTCTATATATGAAATGAAACAATTTATTAATACTTACTCTTATACGGGTCAATGCGTTTTCTTTCCCGCTCCTCGAGTGCTGCTTTTATGTCTTTCTTTTTAACACACTGTATTCCTAAGTTGCTGAAAACTGCTCTCATTGGTGGTCCATTAATGGTCGCCAGGCATACACCATACTCGCAGCCTTCTTTACCAACTAAATTATGCGGATGTGGTCGATAGGGTTCATCTTTGGTAACACATGACACAACAACTTTAACTCTTCCCTCGTAGCCTTCTACTTCGATTGTGGGAAATGTTTTGTTCTCCGGCGTTGAGTGAACGCCCGGTATAGACCCAGCCGAACGTCCTTCGCATATGTATCGGAAGCGAAGACCCTTCAGTGCAGGTTGCTCTACAATTTTAAGACGAACCCCCTCCAAATTCGGTATACTGGGCTGTGACAAATTTGTAAAAGTGGGTGACGATGATGCTGATGAGGTGGATGATACAGATGGTGGATTATACATTGTGTCTGTTATCGTACTAAGAACGTCATCTACTGCAAATAATTCAAAAGATAAACAGAAATTCAATAAATATAGTTTTAATTGGTATATACTCGTATGTACATAAATTAAATATTTATTGGTGGCTTTGCTTGAACTTTATGAAAGGCTCATCTTTTAAACAGACAAGGTTTGCTCATAGGACTAAAATAACCCAAAGAAACTGTTTAATCTTATCTTAGGCTTCTTCCTGTCTTAGGCTCATCTTTTAAACCGACATTGTTTTTAAGCATTTAAAAACGTTGCTTGTTTTGACACCTAATACACACATCTCAACCCGATTGAGAACTAATGGCAAGTTGTAAAAATCAAAGTAAGCTCTGTAAAAAGAAGCAATTTTAATGATTTCTTTGCCAAAACAAAGAAAGCTTGGGAAGCCATTCCGACTGGTGTATGCAAAAATTTGGTTCCTCGCAGATGTCAAGCTGTTATCGATAACAATGAATTTGCAACACAAAATATTAAATTTAAATAAATAAATAAATACCTTTTTTTGTAAAATTTGTGGGAATCAATCTTTTTTGAAAATATTACTCACAGAATCATAAGTAATAATTAATTTGACACAATATGCAGTTATTTTGTAGGAGTAAGAGGCAAGTGGACTAAAACACGACAAATTTTGAGAACATCGTAAAATCTTTCATATTCCTTGCTTCAAGTTCACGTGTTAGTATCGTGTCCTTAATTAGTTGCACGTAACAGTATGTACACTGGCGTGCATTGAGCATGCATGGGTCATAAAATGATAAATAACGAAAGAAGATTTTTCAATTGTTTACCATTTACTCTTTATTGTATTAGCAAAAAAGATATATTACATAATAATAACGTAACAAAAAAAGATTAACTCAGTTTTGCACAATTTCCAGAATCCATTAAAAGTGTTTTTCTTAGTATGGCATCTATAACCAAATGGAAATAATACATTATTGCGTCCTGCTTGCAAAATTTGGAAAACTAACCTTTTTCCTAACCCTTTTCAAAGGAATTACCTTTTATTACTGTTGAGAATCTTGTGAAACAGGCGCCAAAATAAAAAAAAATAAAAAGCTTTGGTAAATAGATATAAGTCTTCTTACACTAAATTTATAAAATAACCATATAAACAATACAAATTTCTCATCTATTTCTTTCAACTAGTTCCTAACGCGTAACAATTTCGAACCAAATTCGCTGACGGAAGAAGTAGTTTTAGAAACGTGTATTGGTTTCGTAAAGCTTCGGTAAAATAAGTTCAAACAAAACTTATTAATTAAAGAACTGGTTCCAGAAATGAACTTAATAACATGTACTAGGATCGCAACAACAACGATTACTGAATATATGTACGAGGATATGCATACGTTCTAGAACTAGTTTTAGAATTACTGCCTTTTTTCCTGAGTCTTATTTCTCAAATACAGTATATTTAAACGTTGTTGTTTCAATTTGCCTATACTCGTATGTGTAAGTAAGTAAATCAAATTTTGTTTCTATAATTTTTTTTTCAAGAAGAGGAAATAAAATCGAAATTAATATCCACTTGAGATATTGATAACAGTTCAAAAAACATGAGGAAGAAGAAGTAGAGGTCCACAACTCGCTTTTTAGCGTCAAGGCGTTTATAGTTTTGTAAATGTTTTTAGCGTCAAGTATTTCAAGTTACATGTGAAGATGTTTCGCGGCAATGTACTTTCGGAGGTGATGTCGTAAGCTCAGCTGATTTTTTTTATATGAAGTTTTTTATCGGTTTGTTTGACAATTTCATATATAAAATGTTTTTTCAACTGTCATTTTTTTAGTGACATCACCTTTAAAATAAATTTGCTTTTCATTTGTCGATGTCAGCTGTTCGACGCTTTCAAAAGTAGAAAGTAAACGAACCTTTCGATTTTCAAGCGTCAACGCTTCCTACACTTTTAAGTGTGTAACTTAAAACATACGACTACATTGATTCTACTTTTTTGACAGTTGCTTAGAACGCGAGAAACGTGTGAACTAGTGCTGGCAAAGTATTGAGTAATGGGTACCGAGTATCGAGTATTTGCCTCTTTTTTTGGATACTCAATACTCAAAAGTAGTTACTCGATACTTTCTGAGTTGTATTTTTAATCATGTTGAGTGGGTAAGATAGTGCATAAAAATACATCACTGTATAAAAAGACAACAATCTGTAAGCTACAAAATTAAACCAACCGCCGAAATAAAGCTGTCTATTATTTCTTAACTTGTTGTTAACGTTGAATTAAAAGTGAGCTTTACATTTATTTTCGATTTAATAATAAAAGACATACAAAACCAATAATAGTTGAAGATCTATTTTTATTTTTTGAAGAAACTATTTCAATTTGCACATAAAAACTATGCGTTACAATTAAAAAAAAATCCGTTAAAAGTATCGAGTAGTATTGAGTACCCAAATGAAAAGTATTGAATATTATTGAGTAATGGAAAGTAGTAGAATTTGCCAGCACTAGTGTAAACGCTTGGTATGAATAATTAACCATAGCTCCCATATAAGGCCCACTTCCGAAATCACTTTAAAACTTCTTTTAAAAATGTTGGTATCTAAATAACATTCAACACAAAATGATTTCATATATACATAAATCATGACACCCAATTTTATAACTGTCGGTCGATAATTAGTCAAAGCTCCCATATAAGAATCCCTTTCGAAAATCACTTTACCATGTATAAACATTTTAAAAGTGTTAATATCGGGATTCACTTTATCAATACAATTCACAGAAGTCATGCCATTAAATTTTTGGATGATCAGTCCATAATATGTACGTCATTGTGGGAGCACCCATTTCTAAAAATCTTTTTTTACATATATGTATACGAGTACTGGTTGTGGGGTACTATACTTTCTTACTTTTTATTTTTTTAATTTTCCTCTGCCAGATGGATTAAAAGTCTGACGTCAATAATAAAGAACTCGAATATTGAACGGAGCGATACCATTAGGAGTACACAAGTATCCGCGTGTGTTTTGGTTTGTTTATTTTCCTGGTTGGTTCGTTCACTAATGTTGAAATACATAAATATTAGGAACAAAAATTTAATTGTGTATATTTCGAATGTTTATTTCGAAATTACAATTGAAATTTTCTTGTTCAATTGCTTGTTTATTTCTTCTACGTGTGTGCGAGTACAAATTCCATGTAGAACCACAAAATTAAATTACGAGAAAATGTACAATTTTCAATATGTTTTTTTTGTGTGTATAATTACACAAATATTTTGTTATTTCTTTAATGTATTAAGTAGAATTGGCAAATATGTATGTATGTGTGTATGTATATGTATTTGAAATAAATGTGCAATTGACATTGAAAAACAATTGAAATTTAAACAATGAAATGCACACTGGGGCGAATGATATACGTACATACATGCGTTACACTAGCAACCTCAAGTAAATTGGAATTTATCGATCTTACAATTAAATGCCGGGTGTTAAAGCCGGTAGAACTTTAACACTATTCTTGCAAACTATACAAACTTTGTAACTAAATTAAAACTGTAATAATAAAAAAATAAAATTTACAATTTTGTTACTTTTTTATCACAGTTTTAATTAGCTGGACATAAATCAATGAAAACAATTTTTTAATTTTGACTGGTGAATATTGTGTAAGATATTAAATTTTTAATAGGTTCAGATGCTATGGTGACATTGCATTCCATCGCTATAACTTCTATGACAATTTTACACATAACATAATCGATCGTAATCGCCTATTCCATTACATTCAGGAAATAGTAGATTACGTTTAGGCATTTTAAATTATATTATATAAACCTTCTTTCATATTTTCCCAATATGCATTTCTATTCATAAATTTATAACCGAGATTTTTACTCGGTCTTTCACGTGTACGAACGTGTTTAATTTTACTCCACAATTATTAAATATTTTATATATGCATGTACATATGTATGTATGTATGTATATTAAATAGTTTATTATTGCATCCTTAAAATAAATAAGCGAATGGACGCTACCGCTTTAATTAAATAAAGCTATACAAAATAAATAAACTGTGAAAAACAAACAAAATAAATAAATAAAAAAAAAAACAGAAAAAACCAGTGGCAAAATTAATAAATAAGAGATTGCTTAAACAAAAAAGAGCTTATGTTTTTATGAGTGTCTCAAGCCCAGAGCGTAGTGAGCGTAGGCTAACAGCCATACCTAAATACCGACGGAAGACGGAACGTATTTTTACGCTGAGCATTAGCGCTGATATTCCATCCCTAAACAAAAGCGGCAACGTTATGTCAAAACAATAAAAACAGGGTTATCAAACAAATAAATAAGACGACCCTGTTTATTGTAACTGCTGGACATTGTTGTTTTTATTTCTCTTTTTTTGTTTTGTTTTCTTTTACAGCTAACTTCTTTGCCGCCGCGTTGTTTCGGTATGCTCCATACAAAATGTATGAGCATGAGAAATTTTGACATTTAAAAAACGCCTTCCGTCGGTATTTAGGTATGGCAGTAAGTGAAAATGGCAGAAATGTGTATGTTACAGTTAATGCAGAAGAGAGTGACAAAACCAAAAAGGATAATGGTAATGATAGGCCGAACTTTGAAAATCGTTTTGCTATATTGGATAACGAAATAAATGGGTCATTTAGACCCCCACCAATATAGTTGAGAGAACAAAATTCCAGCAAACTAGTGAATGATTTAATTTCGTTAATTGGCGAAAATTCGTTCTTTGTGGTCCTTTTCAAGAGAGGTAATATTAATGAAATCAAAATTCAGGTTAATCATGAAAATGATTATCGCAAAATTGTAACTGATTTTGAATCCCATAAAAAAGTTTCTATGCCTATCAGCTAAAGAGCAGTAAAGGACTTCAAATTGTTATTAAGGGTATCGACACCTGCGTAGAACCCCAGGAAATAAAGAGTAGTTTGGAAACTAAAGGCTTTAAGATAAAGAACGTGATAAATATTAAAAATCGTGAATAAATCCCCCAACCAATTTTTCGAGTAGAATTGGTATCTGGTGATGTTAAACTAAAGAATAGTGAAACACACCCAATTTATGATCTGAGATATTTATTGCACCGAATAATAACGGTAGAAGAACCATACAAACGATTTGGCCCCGTTCAATGTTTAAACTGCCAAGAATATGGTCATACTAGATCATATTGTAAGTTGCCACCAGTTTGCGTTGTATGTGTTGAACTACATTGTTCATCTCAGTGTGATAAACCCAGAAATGATTCGAACATAAAAAATTTAGTAATTGTGGAGGAAATCATACAAGTTCCGAACATTCGGAACGTAACTTGCCAACAATATGAGGAGCCGACAACAAAAAATATATCCTACGCTAATATACTAAAAAGCAATCATGATGTTCAGAACCCGTTACCCAATAACAATGTCAACATGGAGCCAAACAATCAAACCCCTTCTTTTAACTTTAACCGGCTAGAGGCTACAGTGGAAACCCTTGTTCAATCGGTTAATAATTTAACATGATTAACATGATGCAGAAAAAGCTTAAACTGCAATCCATGCTATTGCAAGCTGTACTTAATAGGCCATGAACTATTTGAAAATATGTTTCTGGAACGCACACGGCATTCGCCAACATAAAAACGAGCTCGAATATTTCCTAAAAAAATCACCAAATCGATGTGATGCTGATTTCGTAAACACATTTGACATCTAGAGGCTTATTTCACATAAATGGTTATATCATGTATGATATAACAGAGCATGTCGAGGCACAGCAATTTTAATAAAAACTTGAATTAAACACTAATCTTTGTGAAGATTATCTTCAAGCCGCAACGATCTATATCGAAAATTGTTATCGAAATATAGTGATTTCGTCTATACATATATTCACCCCCTAGATTTAAAATAAGGGAAATTCAATACATATAACAATTTTTTTAAATCACTAGGCCCCTGTTTTCTAGCATCTGGCGACTATAATGCTAAGCACACATTCTGGGGATCAAGACTGATTACTCCAAAAGGAATGCAATTTCGAACTTCTACTAAACTTATATATTCGTATCTTACGAACCGCACACAATCGGTGTTTGTGAACAATACATGGTCAGATAGCGTATCCCTTAATAGAGGAGTACCTCAAGGCTCTATTTTAGGACCACTCTTATTTTCATTATATATAAATGATTTGCCAAACCAACTCTCTAAATGCAACATCCATTTATACGCAGATGACGTGCAACTTACTCTAAGTAGCTCTGTTCAAAATATAGCTTCAGGAATATCATCTCTAAATGAGGACTTAAACAAAATTTACCTCTGGGCTTGTGCAAATGGACTCTGTTTGAATCCACACAAATCTAAATGCATTGTGATATGTAAAAGGAGCTTAAATCGTTACATTTCTGAAGATATTGTTTTAAATGGTGAAAAAATCGAAATTGTTAATTCAGCGAAAAATCTCGGTATAATCTTCAATAGCAATCTGACATGGACTGATCATATAAACTCACTGGTTGGTCAAACATACATAAAGTTACGAGCTCTCTGGTCTACACAATATTTTACACCAATAAGAATAAGAACCTTACTAGCCAAGACGTATCTGATTCCTTCTCTAATATATGGGTGCGAGTTGTTTGGAAGCTGTGATTCAAGTAGTAAAAGTAAGCTTAATATATTGTTTAACAACATAATAAGATATGTGTATGGATTGAGAAGGTTTGATCATGTTTCTGCTGTTTCCAATAAACTTTACGGAGTTTCATTTGATAGCCTATTAAAAATTCGTATTCTTGTATTCTTGCACAAAATAATAAATACTCAAACCCCCAAATATATATTTGAAAAAATACGTTTCTTCCAATCGTCTCGAAATCGAAATATTATAATACCTCGACATCAATACCTAGTGTCTGAATGGCACTTTTATGTACATGCCGCTCGTCTTTGGAACAATCTTCCACGAAATCAACAAATAAATAGTAATGCTAATAGTTTCAGAAATTTTTTATATAACTTTTTCACGTAAGATGTTATCAATATAGGTTTTTCTGTATCTAATTTGTTTATGCTCATAATAAAATTGTTTATAACGTAATGCGTTCCTGTACTATAAATATAAGACTTAGTCTTGTTGTACAGGAAATGAAAAAATTCAATAAATAAATAAATAAATAAATAAATAAAAAAATCTACTTACTGGTCTACTAATCCACAGAAGATACCAGATCTTATTGATTTTGGAGTAACAAAAAATATCCTGAGAGATGTAACTCACGTCGAATCTTCGTTAGAATTATCGTCAGATCACTCACCCATAATTGTTACTATATCGAGCCCCCGAGATAGCGTATCCCCGACTGGTAATTTAGCGATACAGGCACAAGAATAAATTAGGTTAAATATAGAAAATGCCTCTCTACACATTGTTCTGAAAACATACCGAATTTATTCTGCAGATGTCGAACGGCTCTTAACTGAAAAAAGAAGAACACGAAGAGAGTGGCAATTGCACAGATCACCCCAACTCAAATCTAAGCTAAAAGGTTGCATAAAGAACTTAAAGAGCTCCTGGAATATCGGAATATTGAATCACTAAATAAATATTTAGAAAGTCTGGACGCAACTTCGCAATCAGATTACTCACTATGGCGAGCGACTAAAAATCTTAAAAGATCTGTGCTATGTAAGCCCCCCTTGCGAAACTTAAGTGGGGGTTGGGCAAGAAATGACACTGAAAAAGGCAATATATTTGCTAATCATTTGAAAAAAGTATTTACCTCAAACCCATCAAATGAATCAATAGACTTGCCAGAAGTCACACACCATTTACGACCAGATGTACCCTTACGTTTTTAGATTCGAGAGATTGAATAGGCTATTATTGATATAAACTCTAAGAAAGAACCTGGTTTTGACAAAATCAGTAACAAGATGCTTATGGAGCTACGCCGGATAGCAATAAAAATAAATAATATAATAATGGAAATCCCATATAGATGCAAAATTGATTCAAATGAAATTGATCCAAATTAGTTGGCTTATTGGCAGAAACTCTAAGCTAAGTTTAGATTGCAAACACTTGCTTTACAACTCAATCATAATCACCTACATAGTGTTATGGAATACAGCTATGGGGAACAGCTTCAAATGTAGACAGAGTTCAAAGACGCCAAAACAAATTGCTACGAATGATCACAATTGCCCCCTGGTATATAAACAAATCGAATATCCATAAAGACCTAAACGTGCCTTTCGTAAAAACTGAGATCCAAAAAAATGCAGAGAAACACTTAAAAAGCTTGAAGTACACCCAATCCCATTAGCCCGCAACATATTAAATAATAGTGGCTATATTCGACTAAGAAGAAAGGATACAGCGGATTTGAGCCGAAGACAAGAACTTAATAAATAAAATATATAATGGTTAAACAATTTTCGTCCGGCACTGGCTGGAATAATAATTGAAACATTTTTTAGATATACGATTTGAAAAAGTTCATTTTTTAATGAAGATACAATAAATAAATAAATGTAAATGTAAAAAAAAATTATATGTATAACCTTTTGAGTATGTATGTGACCATACCTTAACTACATACATATGTATCTATGTATATTAAAATTTCCAATACCATCCTCATTTTGGAGGATGAAATAGTATCCAGTTAGTTAATAAAGTTAACATAGCCATCCATTATTTTCTGGTTAGGATTTTGTAACTATTTTTTTTTATTTATTGAATCTGCCTTATTGTCTTAGGAAGACAAATAAGTATCTAAGTTTTACAACATTTACATACATACATATATAGTATGTATGTACATTGTACATGTTAGAATATCTGTAAAAATATTAACATTTTTATTAATTTTTCAATGAAAAGTTTTATGGCAAATGCAACCGAACATAGATTTTAGTATTTTAACAAATTGTGTTTAGCATTGCAATATGTATTTTGGAAAGTCTAAAAATAGTTGAGAATCTGATTTTGGCCCTTATTTTGTATCGTAAGTGTAGAAGCATTAATTTTAAAATAATAACGTGTAATTCAATTACATTGCAACTTTAAGAGTTGTGTCGGGCATACTAAGTAGAAGTAAAATTTCTACATTTTTAAAATTAGTATCAGTTTTTGAAAATAATAGACTTTTAATGGGAGGTCAACCCATTTTACACACTCAGATGGTAATTTACGGAATTATATATTGTATATACAAATAATTGGCTTTTATACCATTTCCGATTAAGATGTCTAAGAGATGTCTTAAAGGATCTAATATATGCCTAATATATGGTTTATGAAAATACGTATTGATAGGAAAAGGTTTTCCGTAACCTACAGATCCAAATGAGATATCAATATATTATACAATATTAATTTCAATATATGCAAAAAACCATGACTACCTCAATGTTTAAATAATTTGTTGCCTTTATATGTTATACTAGGTTCAGTATATGAAATGAAAACTATTTTAATGGCCATTTCAAACACATATTATATAAGAATTCAACTTCACGCTGGTGTTGCATAAACTCATATTAAAATTTGAAAATGTTCAAAAAGAATTGTCAATTTGTTTGTGGCTCAACCAATTTAAATAATCTGAGGTAATAACGTAATGAACTGAATATTATCCAGACAATTTCACATGCAGGTTTTATATCCTCTTTGTTGATTTTTTTTGTTTTAGTAAAATAATTTAATAAATGTTTGTATGTATTTATGTTAATAAATGAACGAGTTTGTCGGAGTTTACTTACACATTGCACTGTATTCATTATTGTGTTGTTCATATTGAAGAACATTTTCTACAAATAAAAAAGAAAATAAAAAAACAGTAAAAATGTTGTTATGGATTACATAATTAACACAAATACATACACACATACATTAATATGAAATGCTTTTATTAATAACCCAAACGACTCAATTGTTAAACAAACAAAAATTAATTACATTGTTCAATCATCTCGTTAAATATTCACATAGTTTTTTTTTATGTATGCATCTGCCACATTTTACTTAAATTAAATGAAATGAACTGTGTCGGTTGTATCCTTTGGGTAAAATATACACTTGCTTCTTCTGCACTTTAGGCGCATAAACAAATAAAGTTTTCAACATTTATCTAAACATCATTAAACTTTTTCATTATTAGCTGTTTCTAATAATCAAAAGGACCGTTGGGGTTGAAATTGGTAGAAATCGCTCCACCTCCATAGAAATGTCAAATCACATCTATAAATTTTTTGCAGATCGGTCCTTAATTGACTATAGCTCCCATATAAGGACCACATCCGAAAAACACTTTAAAAAACGTAACTCTCTTAAAAATGTTGAAATTCAAATAATATTTAACAAAACTATGTTTCATATGCACACAAATCATTCAGCCTAATTTTCTGATGATCGGTTCATAATTAGTCAAAGCTTCCATATAAGACCGCCGTCGAAAAATACTTTACCATGTATAAATCTATTAAAAGTGTTTATATAGAGATAATATTTGTCACAAAAAAAAATATGTACATATATGCTCAGAAGTAATTCCACTAAATTTTTGGATGATCGTTCCATAATAGGTCATAGCTCTCTGATAAGCTGTTATTACTTAGTATTCAGTAAAATATATTTGTTACAGTTTGATGTCAGTCTAAACTGGTCTCCACTGATCAAATACTTGGCATTAGATCAGTGGTATTTTTATTTAATTTGAATCTGTAAATAATTCATAAAATAAATATTTATTTAAAAACTATTAAAACTATTCTGAACTGAAACAGATTTTGATTTGTTGTGTGTGCCCACATATAAAAAATAATTTCCAATAATTTTAAAACAATTTAACTATGTATATGCGTATGTACATATGTATGTATGTATGTATGTATGTACAGAATACAATTTGCGGTAAATAGATTATGTGTTTGTACAATTTTATGGTCTTTTCTTTTCTGAAATAAAATGTTACACCTTTATTATGTACATTTTTATAATGTTTACCCCACATTTGAAAGATGTCGCATTTTTAATGGTCAGAATGGAACATAAAATCACAACAGTGTAACACTTTTTTTCATGTACAGCTGTTTTTGTTAAAAAAGAAGAAGCAGATAACTCCCTGGTAAGATCGCTTGAAATGAGACAATGAATATATCTCAAAAAGACCAATGACATCTTCCCGACTAATACGCACATTCTTCTTAAACTATAAAAATTATATATATAAACATACATTACATATGTATATAAGGAGTAGGAGATATTGTCCTATGAAATTTGATATACTACATCAACTTCAGAGTATTCATTAATTACGTTCTCTACAAAGCCTTTCACACGCGATTGTGGATTTCTTTCCATAATATATCAAATATTTTATCATCATCAGATGATGAAGATGAATCCAACAAGTCATCCAAAATTTTTTCAGCACATAAAAAGGTAGTAATATTTTCCATTTTGTATATTTTTTTGTTTCTTAACACAAATACACATTCATAAACAAAACAAATGTCAGCTGTTTTATCGTGCGCGAACCCTCTAAAAATACAGAGTGTGAAAGGTGAAACATTTTTTAAATTTATAGTGTGACATTTATAGAAAAGAACACACGTGTAATGCTTGGTTTTCACTATGTCAGTTTTTTTTGTCAAATTGTCCAAATTGTTATGAAATTACCAACACTTTGGACAATTTGACAACAAAACTGACATAGTGAAAACCAAGCATAACATGTTTGCCAGAAAAAAAACGCCATAAGTTTAATCTAAAACCATACAACCATGTAGAGTACAACATTAAATACGGAAAATATTAAAAAAGACTATTTTGCGGTACAATAATGATAAATATTTGCAAAATATTTTGAATTTATTTATTTATGGCTGCTATAAACAAGTAAACAATTTTGTTATAAATATTTAAATAATTGAAAAATTAATTATTTACAAACAACACAAACAAATTAATTTGTCCGTTCATTAAAACTATATAAATTTATTTCACACCTTTGGAGATCTGTTTCATTTTATTTGGAAAAATTTACAATTTATAAATGAAAAGAAGCATAAATAAATAATAATAAATAAATAAAAAACGGCGGACATAGTAACATTATTTTACTCACTTTGTTATACGAGTAATAAAATGAATAGAGAGCATCTATAAATTTAGTCTTTCTGAAAGTTTGTGGTGTAAAGTACGCGAGAATCCTTATTTTACATGTGATTTTTTAAATTAATTTAAAATTGATTTTAAAACCTTCTTTTATTTAAAAGCTTTTCTTTTGCTTCCCTCAATGAAATTGTTAATTTAGCAGGCCCTTAATTACGCCTTCTAAGAGGCATTACTTCGTAGACCTTCAACTTGCCCTTCTCAAGTACGCCTTCTATCATTCATCTAACCAGTAGCGACTAGGCAAGGCCTTGACTAACAAAGGCCTCTTTACTGCATCTTTTTCCCGCTGGATTATAATTATATGGATGTGATTATTACTATTCTCGTTATTTATGTGATAATGAAAATGTGTAAATATCGTTTTTAATTAATGGAATAATTTATTGTTTAAGTTTTAGTTTATGAATTATAGGTATAAAATAACAAGTAAAAAAGTATAGTCGGTCAAGCCCGACTACCCTGAACCCAGTATATGTATACAAAGTTTTTCAGAAATGGGCGCTATATGGAAGATATAACCTATTATGGACCGATCATCCAAAAATTTAGTGCCATGACTACCGTGAATATAAATATTATGTGTGTTATACTTTATCTCAATGTAAATACTTTTAAAAAATTTATGAATGATAAAGTGAAATACGGTCTCTTATATGGGAGTTTCGACTAATTATGGACCGACCATTATAAAATTAGGTGTCAACATTTCTGTATATATGAAACATATTTGTGTACAATATTATTTGGATACCAACATTTTTAAAAGAGTTATGCTCTTTTAAGTGATTTTCGCCTAATTATGGACCAATCATAATAAAATTATACCGTATTATATATACTAAACATATTTGTGTTCAATATTATTGGGATACCGACATTTTAAAGAGAGTTATGCTCTTTTAAGTGATTTTCGGAAGTGGGCCTTATATGGAAGCTACGACTAATTATGGACCGATCTTTACGAAATTTGTAGATGTGATTTAGCTTCATTTATTACTCATTTGTGGTGAAATTTGTTTGCCTACTTGCATAATTCAAAGATTTATGATCGGTAAACCCCAATTTCGGGTGGACATTTGTATGGGGCCAGGTGAAATAATTTACCGATTTCCAGAGGTTCAATCCCACTATTGTGGTGTAGGGTATAAAAACTTCGCTTATATAGGACAAGCCACAACAAATAATTAGTTTTATTTTATTTGATGCTGTTTGATCTTGCAAAACTGTTGTAAAAGTAAACAAGGTCATACAAATTAGTGCTAAAACAAGTGGTTAGGCTTTTTTGACCATACATTTTCGAATATGTAATTTTTTGTGAGAAACGAATTTACAAAAGGAGTAATAATACGAGTATATGTACATATGTATATGGTTTCCATTTGCTTCTGATGAAAGACCTTGAAAATTTCAAAGGTGAAAGCAATAAAATAAAAATAATGTCAATCTGTTTATAGAAATTCCGTAGTTTGTACGAGTATTAAATAATTTATAAGAAAAGTAAATTTAGATTGGAAAATGTAAAAATCGAATTAAGACTAATGTTATAAACACAATTGAAACGAACAACGAACAACGTCGGTCGAAATTTGTCGTGTTTCAGTTAATTAAAAGTCCAATCAAATTTGAAACAAAAAGTGATAATTTTTTTTTATTTTAAAACTTCCTGTCATAGGCGGACAATGGACTGAAAACCGGTTAATCGTTTTTAGAAAATGTAATATTTTATAAAAACCCATAAACTGGTTTTAGAACATTTTATTTGAAGGTTTGAATGATTTGCGCTTTTATCCTTGTGGATTTTTTTCGTCAATAATTTGGTCTGCCTTGATAAATACACAAATAAACTCTTACACACATATTCATATTTATGAATGAACCTTTTGTTGTTATTATTTTTTTTTTTTTTATAAATTTCTTTATTAACTTTGACGGCGTTGTTTGTGTTTATTGTGTTAATGTGTATTTATTTTCGGTTCAACAACGCGATTTTCCAATCGATTGCGCACGTGACAAGCTACTGAAGTAAGTAGTAAATTATGTATGTATGTAAGTATACCAGTAAGTTAGGTAGTATCTATCCGCTGGTTCTACATGTGGCAATGTACCCGTTTTTCCCCCCAACAGCTGTTTTTTAAAGTGATCTCATCAGATACCTGGGGCCAAATTACCGCATTCGTGATCGAATGAGCTATGGTATCGAAAAATGATTTCGATACTAAATTTCCTGCTCGATATCGTATGCAATAATCTCAAATAAGAAAATTACGATCAATTTTACTCAATATCGGTTGCGGTAATTTGGCCCCTGATTTCCTTAGCAGTGTATAAACGACACAACAAACAGTAATCGGTTCTACCGAATATTTTTTTGTGTTTCCATGAAGGAAAGTTTGTTTCTTTTAAAGTATTTTAAAATTCTGATCGCAAAGGAAATCTTTCTAATGGCCAGAATGTATAAGCTATATACGACAGTTGGAAAGCTTTTTAGTATACTGCAGTTTTTCTAATGAAGTTATCATCGGAATCATCGCCTTTTCACTAGTCAGACGGCAAGTACAGGATTCGCCAAAAGAACTATAGGGCAGTATTTTATCTATAGGTATACGATATGTATGTATATATATGATATTTGTTGTTGTTGTTTACATATTGGCATATAGATTTATAAATATAATAATTCACCCTACGGCCTAAATATCTTTAAATATAAATGTAATCTTTTTAAAATACAACATTGTAGAACATTTAATAAACCTATAAAGAAGGTCAATTTCTTAGGTGTGGGATATTTCTGGCCTTGGTCTTTAGTTGATCTATCTGTGTAGAGTAATAAAAATTCGATCAAGTAGACAATAATGTGCGTAAGTTGAAGGCAGAATAGCGTGAGGGATTTATTTGTATTGTAAATATAAAAAACATTTTCACAATTTTTTTTTTTTTTTGTAACCTGTGCGCACAATATGCTTTTTATATATTGTACATTTTTGTTGTTTTCATGAGAAAATTTGCTTTTCTGTTGTTGTTGTTAAAATTTATTCCATATTTAGTATGTGAACTAAAATTAAGCGTTCCTTCCTTCCACATTTTTCTATTGGAAGTTTAGATTTATTTTGGGTTCATGTTACTTTTCCCTTTAATTTTTATTGTATAAATTAATAGTCAGATGGTGGGCAGACAGTCCAGAGAGATATGTTCATATACAAGTATGTATGTATGTACTCGTACATATGTATGTTGTTAGAGAGACAACATTTTTCATACTTGATTCTCTTATATAAATTTATATTTTACTTTGTCTATTTGTCTGATTACATTATCTGGGCTGTCACACGTTCCTTTCCAAATGTTTTCCATAGTCTAGTTACTAATTCAATCGATTCTGTTTAAACTTATTCAGAATCAATTGATAGGTTAATTCTATTTTTTAAAGAAATAGCAATTCCACATGATAAACAATAAATTTTATTGTTTCATTATGAAAAAAAAGAAATAAATTATTTAAATTTTAGTTTGAAATGCAATGCAGTGATGGCTGCATGTCTCCCGGAACTATAAAGTTTAACATTGTGACCTATTTTATTTTCATAGGTTATTTATATAGTTTATTAGCTCTCCTTCTATGAACTATTGTGCCTTTAAATGACAGAATAATATATATACTCGTACATATAGTACAGGGTGGGCCAACTTGGACTGACTGATTTGAAATGCTTATAACTTTTGCATTTTTAATTTAATACTCAATTGAACATCTCCAGAACATCGCTACGACGTATTCTAAAAGTTGATCTGAAGATGTTTCCATATAAAATTCAATTGGCCCAAGAATTATTGCCGAGGGATGCACCACAACGGCTACAATATGCCAATAGAGTTCAAATCATTCAGTCAAACTTGGCCCACCCTGTATATGTATGTATGTATATATAACTACTTTGGTCAGTCGACCAATATTTTAATGTGTTACAATCGGAATTACAAAACATTTTGGTGGTTACTATGGTAAAAAGTCCACAACGCTTTAATTAGTAATCTGCAACCGGTATTTTAATCATGTAATAAACAAACGAAATACTTTGATATAATAATTTTTCTAAGAATTTTATTGCAACATCCAAAGGCAATACACAACAGCTTTTCTTAAATTCTAAATAAAAATATTTAAATTTATGACGACTATAATATTGTTATAAAATTAATAAATATGTAAATAAACTTATATCTATTGTAAATATAATGTAAAATTTTACAAACATACATATGTTTAATTCACAACTGATGTTGTAGTGACGCGCCATGACGTAGGAGTTGTACGTCGTTTGAATTTGCAATAGTTGTACAAATGTTGTTGGTAATTTCTATATAATTATTTTGTACAACATTTAAGGTACGGTCACATTTGGCAAATATTTACACATAACCACTTGCTTTAGCACAAATTTGTTTGACGTTGTTTACTCTTACAAGAGTTTTGCAAGATCAAACAGCATCAAATTAAAAAAAAGAACTAAATATTTGTTGTGCTTTGGCCCAAATAAGAAAAATATTTTTTAATATATAAACGAGTTCAAATATATGTCATTTTGTGATTACGTTGTTTTCGGCAAATATTTGCCAAATGTGACCGCACCTCTACGATTTTTTACATTTGTACATACATACATATGTTTGTCAAATGTTGTATGAAAATTTAAGTATTGCCAAAAGTTAAAATTTATATCTTAAGTTAAAAATGTCTCATTTTTTCTTAAACAAAAAAAAAAAAAAAAAAAATGGTAACACTCAAATCATAAACTAATTGAAAAATTTAAAATATTTATTATTTATTTATATTTATGTACAGTCAGAGACTAAAGTTTAAATACACCTCAAAAATTGATTGTTTAAAGAAAAGTAAACGTTTCAGGAAAACTTAAAGTATACAGTTTTATTTAGTTTTATAAATAACAAAATAAAATAACAAAAAATAAAGACTTCATTACGAACATAACGGTAATTCTTAAAAATACGATAAAATTCACTCGACAAAAGTTTAAATACATCTTGCAAAACATTATTTCATTTCTCAAAAACAAAGTACAATTATATTTTTTGTTTCCATGAAATTATGTTCTTACAAGTCAGAACTTGTTATTAGTAGTCTTTTTATTGTCAGCATTACAAGTTTTGTCGAAAATTATGGGCAAAGGTAAAGAAATTGAGTCCAGCATTAAACATTTAATAATAAAACGTTTCATTGAAGGAAAATCCTATCGGGAAATATGAAAATTATTAAATGTGTCATTTTAAAGTATCTAAAATATAATTAGAAAATATAAGAAAAATGGCTCCGTAGCAAATATTCCAAGAAGCGGTCATCCAAAAAAACTTACCAATCGTGATGTTAACCACATCGATAAAGAAGTGAAAAAGAATCCACGAATAAGTGCACCAAAACTTGCAGATGATATCGCTAATAACTATAACAAACATGTTCATCCAAGAACTGTTCAAAGAGCATTGCGAGAAAATGGATATAAAAGCCGAGTTCCCCGAAAAAAGCCACTAACTAATAAGTGAAAAACAGAAAACGTAGACTGGAGTTTGGACGTAAGTACAGAAATAAAGACGCTGAGTTTTGGAAAAGAGTTCTTTTTACAGACGAGAGCAAATTTAATTTATTTGGAAGCGATGGCCGTACAAAGGTCTGGCGCAAGCCAAAGACTGCTCTTCAAACCCAAAATTTTGTTTCTACGGCAAAACACGGTGGTGGCAATGTAATAGTTTGGCGAGCGATTGGAGCAGCGTGGGTTGAAAATTTGGAGTTTATTGATGGGATCATGAATCAACATACTTAAAAGAGTATATTAGAAAGCAATTTGCAAGCATCCGTCGACATCTTTGGCCTTGGATCCCGTTTTATCTTTCAACAGGATAACGATCCCAAGCACACCGCACTTTCTGTGACAGAGTGGTTGCTTTATTCTGCTCCCAGACAGCTCCATATCCCACCTCAATCGCCAGACTTAAACCCAATTGAGCACCTTTGGGATATAATGAAGCGCAAATTAGTAGCAACTTCAATAACGAGCAAAGAGTCGCTTAAAGAAGCTTTTAAAAAATTCTGGTCAAAAATATCGCCTTCTGAAACAGAAAGCTTGGTACTTTTTATGCCACGCCGCTTGCAGGCAGTTATTGATAGTCATGGCGGTCCAAAAAATTATTGAAATTTTTTCTTTTTTAATTTATCTAAAAAAAATTATTAACATTCCAAGATGTATTTAAACTTTTGTCGAGTGAATTTTATCGTATTTTTAAGAATTACCGTTACGTTCGTAATGAAGTCTTTATTTTTTGTTATTTTATTTTGTTATTTATAAAACTAAATAAAACTGTATACTTTAAGTTTTCCTGAAACGTTTACTTTTCTTTAAACAATCAATTTTTGAGGTGTATTTAAACTTTAGTCTTTGACTGTATATCTTATGTTTTGTATTTGTTTTTTTTAAATATTTTTGCTTTTGCCATTTTGAAAGTTTAACATTATAAACATAGGACTTTGCTCAAAAGTGTGTTCACAATCAGACAGTTGTATCAATAAATGTACAACATACAACATCAGTTGTGAATTGAACAATAGTTTGAAATACATATTTAAAAATGATCGTGCAGCAGTATGATTGCAGTACGTACACTGCGGAAAGCTCGTGTTAATTATTTTAAAAAATGGTAATGGATTAACTAATGTAACCAGTTACATAACTAGTTTTGTGTCAGTTATAGTTATTATCCTTACGGAAGAAAAAACGTAATAATGTTTTATTTACAATAACTTTTCGTTATTTTGCAACATTTGCATCATATGTATGTATGTGAAACACTTGTTAACAATTTTACTTATAAAACGATATTTTCTATCTGAACTTATTTTACATTTTCATTTAGTCATGGAATTAATATTTTGAATTTTCCCCAACTAACAACTACCATAACATTGTTATTCGTATATGTATGTTAGATGTAATCAAAAACCTTTGTTTAATATTTTTCCATATTAGTAATCAGTAGTAATTGTTGACATGATAGTTTACCATTTAAAAGCTTTGAATTTTTTTATTAATTTAAATACGAATCTATAAGATTTAGTTTTTATGTACTCAAGTCTAATTTTCGGGACGTTTTTAGTCTCGTTATTTTTTATAACGACATCTAACTTCTGACGAGTAAACAAATATTACCGCACAAACTTATTATTTACATTATACTATTTTGGAGTTAATACCTAAACACAATGTAAATGTGATGGTAAACACAAATAAAATTTATTCAAGTCTGGCATGTTGACATAAGAATGTGAGAGTCAAAAATGTTTGCAGAAGCTCGCCTTAAAATATGCATTCGGCTGTGCCGAATCTTAAATACCCTCCACCGAAACGTAATAAGAAATACAAAAACTACACTGGTTATAGGACTTGAATATCCTTTTTATTCAGTCTTAGTGTAAATTTTATTAATATTTTATACGAGTACATTGTTTGAAAGACAATTTTACGACCAACATAACTCATTTCAAATGTTTTTAAATTTTATCTAATTTGACCATTTATGATTGCTGTAATTACTGATTCTTACTATAATTTACAGAGTTTGTCTGATATTCATAATACTCTTGAGTGTAATTTAACAATTTATAAAATTAAAAGAACATTTTTCCATATTCACAACAAGTTAAGAAAAAGATTATAAAAAAGGGTAAGATACAAGGTGAGGTTGAATTTGATCTCAATAACATTATTTTCGACAGATTTATGGGTGGCATAGTAGAAGTGGACCAAATCCAGTATCCACTAATATGATTTCGATGTTGAATTTCATCATTTAATGCTTGCTCAAATACAAAAATGAAAATATTGTTCTTATTATTTTTATGTACCATGTTAGTATTTTCAATACAAAATACATATCTTGTACAATTATTGTTCTGTGTATTAAATTTATACAAAGGATTTACCAGAAATCTTCAAAATAAATAAATTTATTAAAAATGTAATCTAGATCGACTTGAAAAGTAGTTAGATTGTTAAAATTATATGTCATCAGTTTAAAGCGGATTTTAACGCTAACTAAAGTTGGCAGTAGATATACGCGCCCCTTTGTCTCATACATAAAGTTTATTCTCTTGGCTATACAGTTTTTATGCCTCGAGCCAAACTCAGCTGTATTATTATCTAAAACTTTTTGAAATATACATACGAGTATATAATAAATATACTTTGGTAACAATTTTATCCTCAAGTAGAGAATTTCATTTATATATGTATGTATGTTTGTATGTATGTATGTATGTATGTATGTATGTATGTATGTATGTATATGAGTGGAAAACAGAAAACCGATTTTCGTTTTTGCTTTTTGGATTTATTAATGTACAATATTGCTTATTAGCATGTCGGTATAATCTAGTGTGGGACATTTAATCTTATCTCTTAAGCTAATACTAAGTACATTAATAACTATTATCAATTAGGTTTGCCAAAATAAAGCAAAACATAATTGTTTTGTCATATGATGATTACTATTATTTATTTATATATATATATAAGTATATACATACATATACATATACAATACATCGGAAACTGTTGTCCTATGAACTCGTGACGCCAACAACTTTAAATTGGATTATTCTTTTTAATTGAATTGAAGATTTTTTTTAAATTCCCAAGCGCAAAATGTATAAAAACCCCTTATAAATTCTTCTTGTCTTTTCTTTTTGCTCCACTTAATAATTCATTGAACAGAAAAATATGCATATCAAGCGTTTTTTTCGGTTTAAAGTTTAAAGCAAAAAAATTATTTTAGCTCCTGGAATCACTTACTTCACTTTGTTGGCAAAATAGGGTTTGCAATTTGAAGTGATTCTTTGAGATTGTGAACAAAAATAAACTAACAATTAAATAAATTGTTTTGTCGTTGAGTAAAAACTCAAGATATATTTATTAAAACGAATTAGGCCCATTATTACAACTTGGCAATAGTTAAAGGTATGATGTTATCGGACAGATAAGAAGTATTTGGTTATTACAAGTTTACTTTAATCTAAAACCGACCGATAAGCTAAAGGGAAGATCATCTTGCCTTTAATTTTATAGTGAGGTTTACGTATTTGAAGTTGCCATATGTTCTGAAAAATTGACAACTTTATGAAAAATAAATTAATTTTAGTTTTGTTTTGCGAATAAATAATTTGATAAACAAAAATGGAAAGCAGACGTTTGATTTATATTTTTTTCACAAACAAATATTTTCACAAACAAAAAAAATTTACTGTTTCTTGTCAGTAATTTGTCAAAAGTAATCGGTTTTTAACTGGTATTGCCATATTTTAGAAAAAAATTATTTTATTTTACAAGGAAGTTGTAATAACGAAAAATTTTAAAGGTCACTTTATTCCTCACTTTAATTAAAGTTACCTTTTATTATTAAGAACATTAAAGGCAAGTTGTAATAATGGCCCTTAGTAGTAGATATTTGTTTTATTACAAGAAATATATTCGACAAACTTTGGCTAACACTGGAATTGACAAGGTAAAGAGCAATGTGTGTTGCAAAAAATTACATCATTACATTTTTGATAAATAAATTCATTTATGTTAATGTTAACAAGTAAGAAAGTATAGTCGGTCAAGCCCGACCATATAATACGCTACACCCAGTATATGTATAAAACAGTTTTCCAGAAATGGACGTTATATGGGAGATATAACCTATTGTGGACCGATCATCCAAAAAGTTTGTGTATTGATTTCTGTGAATACAAGTAATATACATATGTGGTAAACTATGTATATCTCGATATAAATACTTTCAAACAATTTATGGAGCTTAAAGTGAATTACGAAGAGGGTCTTATATGGGAGTTTCGACTAATTATTTCGACGTATTATTTGGGTTCATATGAAATATATTCGCGTTAAATATTATTTGGATACCAACATTTTTGAGAGAGTTATGGTCTTTAAAGTGATTTCAGAAGTGGACCTTATATGGGAGCTACGACTAATTATAGACCGATCTGCACAAAATTTGTAGATGTGATTTGGCTTCATTTACCACTCATTTGTGATGAAATTTGTTTGGATACTTGCATAATTTAAATATTTATGACCGGTAAACCTCAATTTCGGGAAGACATTTATATGGGGGCCAGGTGAAATAATGAACCGATTTCCACCAGTTTCAATCCCATCCATCCTTGGGCCGAAAAAATAGCACGCACCAAATTTTATCGAAATATCTTCAAAATTGTGACCTGTACTCTGCACACAATGTTTACATGGACAGCCAGCCAGCCAGACGAACGGACAGACGGACATCGTTAAATTGACTCAGAAAGCAATTCTGAGTCGATCAGTATACTTTAAGGTGGGTGTTGAACCAATATTTCTGTGCGTTACAAACATCAGCACAAAGCCAATATATCCTCCCTTCTATGGTGGTGTAGGGTATAATTAAAAACATGAAAATCAAATAATTTTTAGGATAGTTTTATAGTAAAGTATATAATATTAAGTACCGTATAGAACCAAAAACACTTAAAGCTTGGAGAACACTCAAATAATGAATTCTGTGTCTGCGTTGAATAAATAAATAGTATAAATTTTATTAAAGCAGACCTTTCAAGTTATTTTACATTTGTTTCTAGTGGCAGATTGCCACTGTGACCCACAGTAAATATGTAATTATGTACATATGTATGTCTATGTGTACGTGTGGGCGAAAATGAATCAATGTGAATTTATTGACGAAAATCAGAACAGGCAGTGGTCAAGTAATGATGTTCTCGTTCTCATTCCATGTAATTCTGTTTAAGTGTAAGTGACAGCTCTTGATAAAGACCAATATAATAATCAATGACCCAATTAGAAAATATTATAGAACGTTCAAAGTATAACTTAAACTACATACATACATACTTACATATGTACATATATCGAGCCATAACCGCCGAAAAAATGTATCCCACAAACTCAAAATTTTACAGGGGAAGGTTTTTTTTAAATAAAATCAGTTTGAATAAAGCCATTATTTTAAAATTTATAATGTAAATATTGTTTTGTGTAATACATTTAATTTTAATAATTTTAAATGGTGTTGAACTATCGATTTCGATAAAAAAACAACAATCGATTATGGTGTGGGATACATTATTTTGGCGGTAATGGCTCGATATGTATAAACAATCTGTGACATTCAAATTTGTTGCCAATTAAATGGTTTAGTTTGAGAAATGGAAAATCTTCTTGTTGAAGGTAAATTAATGTTTATATTGTACATACATTACATACCAACCGCTATGAACATGATTTAACAAATGTCTTGGTTGAATTTAAAAATATTAAAAAAGAAAAATGATATTTATTTTGCAATGAAAATAAATGAAGACTGACTAGAGAAATGATCCTGTTAAGTATAGTGCTGTAGCTTAATTGGTTAGCGCAGTTGACCATTAAGCATGAGTTGGTATTTCTAGTCCGGGTTCGATTCCCAGCCGCTGCCACTCAAACAACATCAGTTTCTGATAATTATTAGTTTTCTTTTCTATCCATCATAACTATGTAATATTTATTACAGCGACCTCCTTCGGTGGTATAGCATTCAAACGCCACCGAAGTAAAACAATAAATAAATAAAGGCTACAAAATCAAGATTTAACATAATGCGCAATTGCAGAGTTGTGATATAAAAAGCTTTCTTCTTCACCACCTTTACTTCTTCAACTATCCCCTTTCCAAAGAAAGTAACGCAATTATATATAGGCATACTAATTTCCTGAGTGTTACTTCTCTTTAAAGTTTATAGTGGAATGCATAATTTTTTATAACCTTAAAATATTTATGTACATAAACATAAAGGGATAATAATTTACCCGAACGTAAATGCTTCATTTATCATTTTATTAAATCAATTTCTTTACATTTTATCAATGCGAATTCCCCGAAAAATTAACAGAAGTAGAAGCAAAGAAGAAGTAATAAGAAATTACAAGATTAAGAGTATTTATATGGGACAAACAGTTTTTAAAAAGGACAATTAAGTTTTTTTTTGAAATTAAAATAAAAAATTAACAAGTACGAAAGTATAGTCGTTCAAGCCCGACCACGTAATACCCTACACCCATTATATGTATAAAACAGTTTTTCAGAAATGGGCCTATTATGGACCGATCATCCAAAAATGTAATGCGATGACTTCTGTGAATATAAATATTAGGTATGTTAAACTTTATCTCGATATGAATACTTTTAAAATATTAATGGAGGTTAAAATAAATTACGGTGAGGGGGGACTTATATTCGACTAATTATGGACCGACCATTATAAAATTAGGTGTCATCATTTCTGTGTATATGAAACTTATTTTTTTTTTTTTGAATTTTTAGGAGATATATGGTCGTTAAAGTAATTTTCGGAAGTGGGGATTAACTATAAGAGCTACGACTAATTATAAACCAATAATCATAAAATTGTACCAAATGATGTATACATACATATATAAAACATATTTGTGTTCATTATTATTTTTTTACCAAAATTTTTTTGGCTGGTTGTCCGTCCATGTAAAGCTTGTGTGCAGAGGGTCGCAAATCGCAATTTTGAAGATATTTTTATGGAATTTGGTACACGATATTTTTTCGGACCAAGGACGGATGGGATTGAAACTGATGAAAATAGGTCCATTATTTCATCTGGACCCCATACAAATGTCCTCCCGAAATAGGAGTTTACGGAATTCAATTTTACCACAAATAAGTAATAAATGAAGCGAAAGCGCATCTAGAAATTGTGTGATGTTCGGTCCATAATTACTCGTAGCTATCATATAAAGGTCCACTTCCGAAAATCACTTTAAAGTGCATAACTCTCTTAAAAATTTCGGTATCCAAATAATATTGAACACAAATATGTTTCGTATACATAACAATAATACTTTAGAATTTTATAATGATGGGTCCATAATTAAACGTAGCTCCCATATAAGGCCCACCTCCGAAAATCACTTTAACGACCATAAATCTCTTAAAAATATATAAAATTATTTATATCGAGATAAAACATAACATACATAATATTTATATTCACGGAAGTCATGTCACTAAATTTTTGGATGATCGGTCCATAAATATATACTGGGTGTAGGGTATTATATGGTCGGGCATTACCGATTATACTTTTTTACTTGTTTTTTATAACTTTATTTAATAATTCCATTTGCTTATTTATTATTAAGATTTAAAGATAAAGTATTGTATATATTTAAAACTTTTAATTATTGCGGAGTAAAATTAAATACGTCTGTTCTATTTAACAATCAAAATATCCTGTAGGCAGGATATATTGGATTTGTGGACTGTTTTTGTGTTGAAATATCATTAATAAAAGTATATATCGAATTTTGAAACTTTAACATTGTCTCTGTTAAATAGTTAACATGAATCTGTTAACATAAATGGCTTGTGTCTAGGGTGTTAAATTTCAAATTTATCTTCACGCACATCTTTAACGACCATCTTAAAAGTTTTGGCATCCAAAACCCAATTTAAAATTTTTGCCAGTTACTTTTTTCTTTTAATCTAAAGATATAAATTTTTTAAATTATATTGATTGTCAAAGTTTCCAAATGGGTGTTAATTAAAGTAATTTTGAAATTATGGGAAAAATGCTAATTGTACAAAAATAGCTTTATGTTTTTTTATCACATATTTTCAGACAAATATGCCCACATATGCAAATAAGGTCTACATTTAAGTTAAAAACAAAATGAATTTTTATGTACGTGTATTATTTATTAGATGTTTTGAAATGAACTTACCAACAGCATCATTTGGCTCCATATTTCATTTAAATTAAATTAATTGTTAGATATTTATTTTTTATAATATTTTTTTATATGTATAAAACTGTTTTATTAAAAATTGGTTTGTATTTAAGTGTACATGTGTTTGTAGGGGTTCAAAACTACAAAAGAAAAAAATTAACAACAACAAAACCAAAAAAAAAAAGTTTAATGATAAAAATGAAATAACAACACAAAAGTACAACAAGTTTATACTGTATTTATTATACGAATGAATATTAAGAATAATCACCGCAACTGACACTGGTCACGACATTAACACCAACACGACAAAATGTACAAAACCACATACATTTCGTAATGGCAGAGGCTTTTAAGAATGTATTCTCTATAGAATTAAAATTTTTTACTCTTCTACGTGCATTAAATTCCGCATTTTCACAGAATTTGCAAAAGCTTAAATATAAATACACAGAAAAGTGTTCCCACAAAAGGAAGTGTGTATTTCAAAGAGCGAGACGATATGAATTCTTAAACAATTCTCTAAAATCTAAATATGTACAATAAATAACGATTATTAATCTTTATTTTTTTTACAAACATTACATTTAGTTACATTAAATTACATTAAATAAATAATTAAGCAGAACAAATCCAAAGGCAGTTGACACATGCAATTAGATGTTAAATATTTGTTTAATCCACTAGCATTTAAAATTCTATTTATTTACATATATTATTTAATTATATTATTGTCGTTGAGTTGTGGTTAACGAATTTCATTTACAATAATAGCTATTCTTTAATTTTAAATTCAATATTATGTTATGGAACTTGTTAGGGTTTAAATATGTAATATATATTTTCCAATAACTTATATTTGTGTGTATGAAACTATTAACGATCCTATAAAAGGTTTGTTGTATATATGTGAATATTCCGCAGTGATTCAAAAAAATATAATAATGTAACTCCTTAGCCACTGGCCAGATTTGTAAAAAAAGTCAGTCATTTTTTATTTTAATTTTCTTTTATAACATGAAGTATGTATGAAACCACCATTGAGGATATAAAGGGAAGTAAGTAAGTATAAGTATTCATCTCCAGCGATAAATTCATGTTCTAAATTAAATATAAATAGAATGTGCAATTACAGAGTTGATAAAAATGTAAACAAAAGAAAAATAAATTCTTAGCATTCACGAGTTAAATGCCTTGCAAGCATAGCTGCCAGATTTGCCGATTTATAGTCATGTTGACGATTTATTGTTTCAAAAATAGCAAAGTGTCGATTTGACGATTTTTTCATTGAAAGTGACGCTTTTCTGAATTATTAAAATTTTCTATAATTTTTTTGTTTTATTAATGTTTTTGTTACCAAATTCTCTCTTTTTTTTTGAGACAATAACTATTTTTCTCTTTTAATATCATAAATATTAAGAAAAATATGACATATTTCAAAAACAAAACTAATTATTCACAATTGTTAGGTTTAAGTATCATAATTCTAAATAATATGGAGTCAGGATAGTAGAAATTACTTATTTATCTGTAAACATAAAAACCAATTTTAAATGCTGAATTCCATGAACTAAAATTTTTAGAGGAAACAATTTCTGAATTTCAATGGGGAAATTCTACAAAAACTTTTCATATTTTAACAAAACGTCGAAATAGTATTCAGCAAAATAAATGTAAATAACAAAATATACGGAATTCTTTGAAAATAAAAACCTGTATATGATGCATGAATCGGATTCTATACTCAAAATGTTATTTAAAACTTAATAAACTAAATTGTGTTGACATTGTAATTTAATCTGAATTAAAAAAAATATGCTAAGTTCAGATATGTATTTATAAAATACTGCAAGCTGACCAGTTTTGTTTCAATTCTCTTTTGACCTTGCCATTTCATTTACATACGTCAATTCAATTTTCGTGCTTTTTCATGCAAATTAACCTGCATGAAAGAAAAAACAAAAGTAAATAACAAAATTGACTAGTACCTTCAAGTTTGTATCCCTTTTGTTCTCTTTTCCTTTCTTACCAAAAATACTTGCCTTGACGAATCAGAATTGAAAAGTGTGAAAGCGGACTAAGATATTATAAAACTATTACTATTCTTATTTAAAAAGTTAAAATTTATGTATTTTGATATGTATTGTACAAGAGGCTATATAAACTTGAATTTTTATGTGTTCGTTTAAATAAAAATTTAAATATACTATTAGAAATAGTGATTTTTTATATTTCCGATTTTTAAAATTCGTAATGACGATTTTTTCTTTGTTATTGGGATTTTGACGATTTTTGCCGAAATTAATCTGGCAGCCCTGCTTGCAAGTAGATTAGTAGGTAAACAGTACATATTTTTATTCTTGTACGTAAACGCTGAACTAGTTCCAAGGACAGTAACTTATGGACATATAATCAAGACCTTATTCATAACGTTTAAAAACCCATAAACAACTCATGAGAATTTACACATGAAAAACTTGGACACTGGTTGTCAATAGTTTGTTTTTTGATATGAACATCCATCTGTTGTATATATACAAACCATACATACACATATTTACTTATTTATATATAAGTATTAAACTATCAGGTATTTAAAATCAAAATGCATTTAGTTCCTAATAAAAACAAACTCAATCTACATATTTTTCAGTTTATTTTACATTATTAATGACCAAAATAACAATATTATATAGTAATAAAACCTGACGTGAACATTACAAGTGCCATAGAATACTACAATTATTGATTCAAATATAAATCAAATCAAATATGTATTAATAAAATATATATACATACATATATGTACATAAACATTAGGTTGTCAAAAAAAAAAAAAAACATTTGGGTCTCAGCATAATTTGAAAGCTTATATGTCAAAGTATTTTTGAGATTTTTTCAGATTTTTCGGAAAAGGTTTTAAGGTTGCACAAGTCGAATTTTTGCAAAAAATCGGCTTTCCCGGCTGTTTTTTGAGATTTATTCATAACTTTGTCAAAAAACACGTATTTCTTCAGTTTTGAGGAAACAATTTAAAAGAAAAATGAAATTAGTGAAATGCAAGGATTTTTTAAGAGCAACTATTCAGGATTATAATATTAAATCACATACATATACATACAAATGTATGTATGTACGTAGATACAATGTGTTTTTGAACAAGCATAGCTATTAAAAAATGTAAAATGTAAATATAAAAAAAATATACATATGTATGTATGACAAGTTCATTTTATTGTATGCACTAAAAGGGAATTCCCCCAAAATTTGTGCTATTTACAATTGCTCTGACCAGTAAATTTGCGTGTATCCACAAAAAGACAATTTTCCAAAATTTGTGATATGAACATACTTACATGTATGTATGTATTTTGCAAAAATTAAATTTAACCAAAACAAGTTTAAGCCCAAACGATTTTGGAATAAAATCGTATAAAAAAATTAAATTTGTTTATTTTCAAACCGTGTTAAATCAAAGCCGTGTAAAAACAGAATTAAGTGTATTTTAATTTAAAAACACTAACATTTATACCAAGTCCAAGCTTGCTTTTTTAATATTATTACATATACACACAGTTTCAGACGTTGTTTTAGATAAGAGTAGAATGATTTTATTATTCATTAATAAATAAATTTCAATACAGTGCTTCCCAATCAAGCCAATTTTGTTGGTGGGATGCTGCCCAAACAGACTTTTTCCCTGGAAGCTGCTGCTACATATAGCAAATGAACAAAATACTTCAACTTAATTGTATACGCGCTTTGACAAATTAAATTCAATGTTTGAAGACTACATTTGCAATATTTTTAAAATTAAATTGCGCGTTAAAATACATTTTGTAATTTATTTTGTTTAGAATTATTTGTGTGTGTGTGTGGATTAGGTTCAGTTGGTCCCGAGATGTAGTGATCATGATTGAATATCTGGTGGATTGTTTCTGACAATCAATCTGCCGAGTTTGAGGTTGTAAATTAAAAGTTTTGTTTATTTGTTTGTTTGGTTCAAGTAAAAACATATGTACGTACATTTGAAATTTGTCTAATAGTTATTTCAGTTTGGATTAGTGTGCCTTTGATTGTGTCGGTGAGTGTGAAAGAGTAAATTTTATTTTAATTTGTTTATTGTTTTGTTGTTGTTATTGTATGACGCGTGTGTATTTTTACAATTCTATTGAATGTATCTCATTTCAGATTCAGATTCAATTGCGTTATAAATTACAACGAAATTGAATGCAAACTGTATGGAATAAGTTGTTTTAGAACTTAATTGAATACATTAATTCTGCTGGTGTTGCGGTTCTTATTGTTTGTTTTCGTTTTATTATTGTAAAATTATTATAGTACATGAGAAGTATCTATGTTGTATTCGTATACATATATTTATTTCGATTATAAGTATTTGCACACTATACTAAAGTTATTATTATTAATATGTATTGTATTATTTGTTGTGGTTTGAGACAATAATCAACCATTCTTTGAAACTGGTTTTGAATTATTATGCTTTGTTATTTTATATAGATACATACATAAATACACACGCACATAAGAGTACACAAACGTCTATATAGTTATGTACGAGCTTTTTTTTTGTTATTTATTTGTATCGTTTTCTGTTGTTTTTTTGAAATTCTTTTTAATAACATGACTATGAATTCACAATACATATATGTTTGTACATGTGTACATATGCATGTAGATATGTATGAGTGTAAACACACACATGTAGACTTGAATAAATGATGAATATAATTCAAATATTTTATGGATTATTTTGATATTTCACAAACTGCGATCGGCACCGATCAGCGAGCGAATCAGCAAGTCTGCCAGCTAAAAGCTCTGGCGGCATCCACCAACCTGAGCAGCTGCTAATAAAATTCACATCATAAATTGTATGCTATTTATTAAACAAACAAAAAATCAATGTATTAAAAGTATTTTGCTTTTAACAGCACCCGTCCGTCCATACGTTGTGGTATATTAAACAATCGTAAACAATTCACACATCGATACATTAATCTGTTGTACATTGATACATATGTACATATTCGTACATTCTCTGTTTATTTGTACATCCGAAAGTACGAGCATTAATAACACTTGTTCTTTTATTATTATCCGTATTATATGTATATGTATGTACCTATGTATGTATGTATGTATATATGTAGTTGTTGCTGCTGTTGTTTATGGATTTATTAGTTTTTTGGTTTAATAATTGAATGTAGTCGTAGACGCGGGAATAAGTATCTACACGCTTTTGCATTACTGTGTGTTTATTATTTTTTATTCATGATTAAATTGTTTGATTGGAATGCTTAAGATTTGATTTGCTACTGCTTCATAAACTACCGATAGTAGGGTATATTGCCTTTGCACGAGCACGAATGACAGATAAATATAAAAAAATATTATGTTAATTGTGGTTGTTGTAACTTTTTTTTTCTAGCTTATACTAAGTTTTTTCGTTTTATTTTTATGTCTGCTTCTTTTAATAATTTGTACCCATGATAAGGATTTAATTCTTATTTTTTAGTTATTGTATTTTTTTATTTTACAAAATTATAGTTTTATGTTTGCAATATTTGCTTTAAAAAACACAGTGATTATTATTATTTTAACTATTGCATTTGTAATATTTTTAACAAAATCTACCGAACTCTAAGTATTCATACGATGTTTAGCTTACGGTTTCAAAATAACAACTAACTCTCGGTTTATTAGTGAGTGAGTATCTATAACGCCACAAGTAGCTTTTAAGCGAAACATGTATTTCGAATAGGTACATTTGTTATTCAAAAAGCATTCGTTGCTACACTGCCAGTAGTTAAACTACGACCCACCGACTCTATTATACCATACACCCAGTCATTGAAGTTGGTAATTTATTTATTTATTTATTTTAGGTCTACGGAATAAATCCTTACAGACCAATTATAAAAAATTTATATAATATACAAAATAATAAAAAAATTAGACAACCATTTAATTTCACTGATTAAGGTACAAAGTGATATTACGTTTAATTACATTAACATTAATAGAAAAATCAATTAGAAAATAAAAATCATTATAATGTTTACACAATTTTCTAAGAGAATCAGAATTAGCATAATTTGTTTGATTAATTTGAATATAAATTGGAATGTAGAAACGAGTTGATCGATGAGGAACCTTAAAGTTTATGTTGCTGAGTAGGAAGTCAGAACCTAATATATGGTGCAGATATTAGGTTAAATAAAAATGAAACGCTAAGCATAGTTCTTCTGCTCTCCAACGTTGGTAATTTTATTAATGCACGCCTTGTAGTGTAAGGAGGAATAATGACGTTAGGATTCCATGTTGAATTACCCAAACAAAAAAGAAGAAACTGTTTTTGCACTGATTCTATTATGTTTTTGAGATAATCCGCATCCGGATCCCAAATAACAGATCCATATTCCAAGATTGGTCTGACTAAAGATGTCTATAACCGTTTAGTAATGATTGGTTCAGTAAACTCCTTAGCCCATCGTTTTATAAAAGCCAACACACCACGAGCTTTGTTTACCATCATATATATGTGTTTTTTGAAATTTATTTTGGATCCAAAAGTACTCCAAGATCTGAAAATTCCGTAACCAAATCAAGTTGATGTAAAGTTAAATAAAGCGTTATCATTTCTTGAAAAACGCATATGTTTCCATTTTTTTAGATTCAGGGGTCAAATTACCGCATTCGAAATCGAGTAAAATTTATCGTAATTTTCTTATTTGAGATTATGGCATTCGATATCGAGCATGAAATTTAGTACATTTTATCATAATTTCGATATCGAAATCATTTTTCGATACGATAGCTCATTCGATCACGAATGCGGTAATGTGGCCCCAGTTCCATTAAATTAAGCACGCACCATTGAAATAGTTAATCTAAATCATGTTGTAATACATATAGTAGATACTTCTACGTTTTTACCTTTAAAAGGGATGGTTTATTTTCTTAAAATAACCTGGTTTCATCAAATTGCAAATAAAGCGTCAAGTAGTTTTTAAATTTTTAGAACTCTTAATTAATTAAAATTGACAACAACAATTCAAAAAGGCACTCTCTGTTATAAATCAATCACAACTTACAATTAAATGGCTGGTTCTTGCTCTTGCTACCATCTCCTACCAATTTCAAGCATAGATAAAGGGGAAGCACTCGAGATTGTTATACTTTGACAATGTGTATGCAATTTTGGCAACAATGCTTGCAACTAAGTGGTAATGTAGACTATAGAGAATGGGTGTTGAAATATCGTAGCGCTCAAAAATCACATTAGAATATTAAATATTAATTTAAGAAGGAAGTCGAAGTCTATTTTCTTTTGTCTGGATATGTTAACCAGTTAAATTGACGCATTTGGGCATCTGCAAAATTCAAGAGCAATTTTTGAGAAGCTTTTGCATGCTGAACGTGTCACAGTATGATGTGCTATGTGACCTGGAAGCATTATTAGGCGCTATAGATAAATATGTATCGATAATATTGAAATAGTCCTGCCATTTTGCCATAATGTGATTGAAAACGTTGATAAAATAATCGAGATTTGTATGCCTGATCGTGGTGGACATCTATACTATATCATTTGTCATTTATAATTCACAACCTAAATCTTTCCAAACAATAAACATTTGAATGATTTTCTTATACATATGTAAATTCGTTGTACCATACCTATTTTTGTTTTGAAAAACGAATAAACCAAAAATATTACTTGTAATTGACGAATTTATTGTTTGAGTGTAACTTTAAGTGCGTCGACGACATTCCCCACTCCCCTCATATTCACATAAACACTCATACACACTTTCAGCAAATTAGCAATGAACACATGAGTTACTTGAGTATGTGTAAATACTTTTAAATTGATCGGATAAAATTTTTTTTCATTTCAATATATATGTATGTGTTGTAATCGTTTACTGTCGCTGTTTTATATTTTATATATATGTATGTATGTAAGGATGTATGCACATATTTAGCTTGCTACTTAAGCCTCCCATTAAACGCGCTTGGGCCAATTTTTTTAATTTCTTTCTGACCGATCGACAACTTTTTATAAGAGATCTTTTTCACTTTTTTCATTTCACTCTCGAAACAAAACTTGTTTTCTTTTTTTTTTATTCTGTTGTTTATTACTCTCTCTTTCTCTGCGTCTGGTTTGAAAATTAAATACATATGTATGTATGTATGTATGTATTTAAAATTGTAATAAAAATGAACCAAAACAAGTTGGTTGCATTGCATTTCACGTTAAAACTGTGCGAGAGATCTTACTGTATGTTTTTTAATTTTAGTTGTTGCTTTTGTTGTTTCCTACAAATTTTAATCTTATTAGCAAATGTGATGCAATTGATTTTAGCTAAAATGTAACAATTTTTGTTCCCAAAAACATCAGAGTTTTTATGGAATTTATTCCATTGAATCGTAGAGGTAGTAATAAGAATAGAATTCCTATTTCGTATTTTAGTGGCATTTTTAACCGTTATCAAAATAATTGCAATCACCGTTACCGTAATAATCGAACATACCGATCGATATAAAGCCGTTATCGTTATTATTTCAATTATCTCCCACGTCCAAAATACACAACTGAACTAAACGAAATTTGCAAAAAAAATATTTTTTATTTTGCAGGTAACTTTAAAATTTAAAATCATCAAAATCAGAAAATAGTAAGAATCGGTCCATGATTTCTCATATCCCCCACACAAATATCTTCCCGAAATATTGCCCAATGATACATAAATGCCTAGAAAATTAGAATCAATACAAAATTCAGAAAAATTAGCAAAAAGAAATCGCAAAACGAAATTTTGTTTAGTTCGGTCCATGTTTGACCATAGACCCCATATAAAGTCCACTTCCAAAATTCACTCAAATTCATTAATAACTGTTATAAATATTTACCAGGTACTTTTTTGCACTAAATTTAATTGCGGTCGGCCCATAATTGGTCATAGCTCCCATACAAAGACCAAAACTCAAAACTTTGCACAGATCATTTACACACATATGTATATACAAAATCATTCTACAGAATTTTATGAATTTCTGTCCATATTTGACCATACCCCCAAATATAAGGTCCACTTCCGAAATTCACTTTAATATTAAAATGTATCTTAAATATACCGTTATTATGTTAAAATTCGACGTGAGATATCCTCATATGCATAAAATTCATACACCAATTCGAAAATTTAAGATGGTCGGTCCATGATTTGTCATAGCTAGTGTGATCACCTCAATTTTGAGTGAAGCCAGGACATTTTCCCAAAAAAGTACTAAAATTCGGAACATTTAAACCAGTGGTCCTCACTAGTATTGTTCAGAATACGAAGATGTTCGGCTATTTACATGTACACAACCTCATGAGAAGGGTAGGTATTATAAGTTTCTCATTCCTTTTCCACAATATAATTTTCCGACCCTATAAAGTATATATATTTTGGATCCTTACAGATAGCGGAGGCTATTAAGCCATGTCCGGCTGTCTGTCTGTTGAAATCACTTTTTTGAAGTCCCCAGATATCTTCGGGATCCAAATCTGCAATAATTCTATCAGACATGCTTTCGAGAAGTTTGCTATTTAAAATCAGCAAAATCCGGCCATAAATAACGGAGATATGAGCAAAAATCCGAGACAACCTCTGCGATTGGCCCCTAATGTCAGTTCTGTTTTGACATTTGTATAGTAAACACATGCGAAATACACGTTAATAAACAATGTTACGCTACACTGCTCCAGAACGCGGAATATCGCTGACTATTTATTTGACCAATAATCGGTCGGTGACAGCCAAAAAACATCGGAAGTTTACTTTTGCGCCACCTTGTATCAAACAAAGTGTATTAATATTGTTACGAACAAATTCAGCAACAGATGGCGTGTTTATCGACATAATTATGTATAATATAATTATGCATCCACAACAAAGGTGAAGGGTATATAAGATTCGGCATAGCCGAATATAGCACTCTTACTTGTTTTAATTTGATAAATTCTATATAAAACTCTTTACAAAGAGATCAAGATTAATAGTAAAAGTAAAAATATTAAAAGTCTTTTTTTAAATAAACTTGCTAATAAATATAAAATAAGCATTTAACCACACAAAATTTAACTCACATTATGTTGGTCGTAAAATTGTGATTCAAATAATATATAAAATACTATAATACACTAAGACGAAATAGAAAACAAAGAATAAGGATATTCTAGTCCTATAACCAGTGAAGTTTTTGTATTTCTTATTGCGTTTAGGTGGAGGTGATTAAAGATTCGGCATAGCTGAATATTGCACTCTAACTTTTTTTATAATGTTACAAATTATTTATTCATATAATCGTAACCAAAAAAGTGAGTCATACATTTTTAAAGAAAATATTGGTTAATTTTGAAATTTATTATCATCTCGATTACTGATACTAGAAACGTTGTTCCATTGCTATTTTGTAGGCAAGTTACTGATAGTAAGAACGATAAAAATAAACTAATTTGTAATAAAATAAAATGAACTAAATAATAAAAAATAATCTCCTTAAGTCACAAAAAATAACTTAACAGAAGTGGAACAATTTTTTCGGAATGAAACCTAGAATTGCTTAAAATTAAAATTCCACGTTGCAAATTAAAAGTGGTTTCATTCATTTTTTCGTTTTGCAAACAACGAAATTAATTCCACTTCCGAACGGAATTAAATTCTGTGACATGGCTGTATAAATCATACCAAATAAGTAATAAAACTATAAACATTAACAGATTTCAAAAATATTTAAAACAAAGAATTTTAGAACGTTTTTTGAGACTTCTGTCAAATTTGTGAAATGGGACTTATCACATTTGCATACTAAGCTGACGATAAATTATTCATCCTTTGTACAAATATTTCTAATAGATAGCTAGCCAACCTTGCGTTTACACAAATGCGACACTTCAAATACGTGTAAATATGTATGTACATATACATATGTATGTATCGTTGGTCTCATGCAGAAAGGCTCTAACTCGCTATTTTTGCGCAATTAGTTTTTTTTGCGATTCTAATGCATTTAACGCAAATACACCTCCTCACAAAAATTTATTGCAATAGTGTAAAAAATAACGCTATTATAAGCAGTTGTACAAAAAAAGTTACATGTTGAATATTACAGTTTCTATTATGTTTTTACCTTCTCCTGTAAAGTTTCAAATATGCGAGTTAGGGCCTTTCTACATGAGACCATCGGTATGTATATTAAAGCGCTTTGATTTGTATGACGCTAAATGAAAGTTTAAGTGTAGTAATGACTTTTAGGCCTCACAGAAGCCGTTATCAGTAACAACAGTAAGCAGTTTTAATTTTTGAATACTGAAGTCTCACATCCATCCATATTAAATGTCTTGTAATTTCAGGATAAACGGAAATTTAGCTTCTTTTTATCATATGTATATTGAAAATTAAAAAAATTGTTTCAAAATTTTTTTGTAAAATAAATTTGGTTAATACATAATTTTTCCCAAAATTGACCCATTGTCAATCTAAATTTTTAAGATGTGTTATATATATTGTATATACGAAGAATTAGAATCAAAAAGTCAAGCAAGTCTGTTGTTTTTCTTACATATATCTCAGGAAAAACCATTTGGGTTAAATTGCATGATGTTTATAATCAAGAAATTTCAACTATTTATTTAAGTAAATTCTATGAAAAAATAAAAAAACACTAAAATTTAGTCTGAAATTTTAAAAATTTTTGAATTAAAACAAATTGTTTTCTAATTTTTGATAACCCATTGCATGCGCCTCTTAAAGACCTTTTAAATGATACCAAATTTATATATAGTTCCTTTCGAATAAATGTTAAAAAAATCAAAAAACCTTTAAAAAGGACATTTTTATCCTTTAATACAGCTAAACAAATATTGACCCCAGGACAAAAAAATTGAGAAACGTAGTCTTATAATGAATCAAATTTTCATATTAGTCGGAAACATCGATACCTTATTTTTCTCGATACAAACGGGGCCACCCTAATGTACATATGTATGTATTTTTGTTTGGCAAATTTATCACATGTTCCACAACGCAGACGTATTCTAATATAAATGTTCGTTATAACACACTAAAAAGTGTAATAATATCCGCGAATATCTGTGTCTTTATAAAATGCTTTTTTAGGCAAAGGCCAAATCCCTGCTACACCAGAGTTAGCAGCAATATTTATCTCCAATTGAAAGTTTTATAACGTCTATGGAGATTATGATAATTTCAAAAGTACATCGACACTATGACACACTTGTGATTACCTAATTTAAGAAAAAATATGATCTTCCTCAGTAATTAAACAAAATCAAATCAAAACAATAATAAATTCTTAGAAATAAACTTTCAAGTTGAACAAATCGCTTTTAGAAGAATTTAAAAATCAAGTTTGAAGAGGCGATGTTGTCTGTAATGTTATTAATTTTTATATGTACTTATAAATATGCCAGCGCACAGTGCGACATTTGGCCAATCTAGGTGGACAAAAATCGAAAAATAAAAGTTGATGGATTGTTATAATTTAAATAAATGTGACAGCAAACAATCCACAAACTATGGAAGTAATCATAATATGACGAAAAAAGCGCTGTTTCATTTGATACAGGAGTTTAAAATCACATCTTCTAACATACTTTTGAGAAATAAAATATATTTTTGAGCGCCATCCCAACTTCAAACACTTAAAACTTTTTTGTTGTTGGAGTTATAAGTCCATTTTTTTAAATACAGCATTTTTAATCTAGTTTTTAAATCCGTGCTCATTTTTCATTTTTTAAAAGAAAACCGAAACTTTGTTGGAATAAAACTATAGTTTCCGCACGCTCCCTCATACGACCTGTGGCAGGTGTTGGAATGTCTCTAGTAAGGGATTACGCCATGTTTGCTGGCGATTTTTTGCAATTTATAGAGAATTTTAAAGTTTAGTGAACGTCTAAAATGGACTTTTTGCTTGATTTTTTTTAATTCCAGAGACTTTTAGTTTTAAACTATATGCAAAATGCGCTTATATTGCACATAAAATTTAATGATTATGTAAGAATACATTATAAAATGCGTACGGTCAGATCGCTTGTCACCGTACCATCACTATTATGAGTGTCGTCACTGTTAGTTCTTATTTGTTAATCCGTTCTGTCTTATTGTTTTTATTTTGTCTGATATATTGTCTGTTACATGTATGTACGTACTGTTTAAGCACACGATTTCAATAAATTACTGTACTGCTATATCTATTTTAATTTTAAAAAGTTGCAACGCGTTTGCTCTAAAGTTTTCAGTCCGAACTTTTTTTGCATTTACATAAATGTTTTTATTCAATTTGTGTTAAGGTTTTGATGACAAAAAATTCCTGATTTACGTAAGAATTCTTCAAATTATTTAAGCAATTTCTTAAATAATAGTTAATTTCCCAAAAATGGGCGTGGCAATTTTTCGATTGTTCCAAAGTTTGTTGTCAATATTAGCTGTGTCCTACATTATTATCAAACCAAATTTCAAGCCAGGATCTTTTAAATTAGATTTTTGTCCACCTAGATTAGCCAACTGTCGCACTGTGCAGCGCTTTCAAACATGTACAAGTATGTACATATATACTAAGATATTTCAAAACGCTTACTTACTTACAATTTGTTGTTTTTATTTATATTTACAATTGGAAAAACCCTACGAATACATACGAGTAAGTATAATTAGAGTTTATAATGAATAATGTTCGTGGGGAAAACCCAACTGTTTTCATTAAGTTTAGTTCAATATAAGTAAAATAAGAATATGAACTCGTAGTCGTTCAGTACGTAGTAAAAAATATATAAAAACAATAACACGGTGCTACAGCGAAAAGACACTCGTCAGATGAATATGAATTCCTAAAAAACTAGCTTTAAACCATCATACATATGTATGTTGCATCATATGTTCCCAATTTAGTTGGTAGGTACTTTCGAAAAAAGTTAGGAGAGTGTATATCTAGAAACCCAAATTTTATCAGCGAATGTTAGAATTTTTTTTTTAATTCATGTCAAACTATGCTGCCAGGGATGAAAGCGTAACGTTCCATCATGACGGCGCTCGGCGCGATATTGCAAAACCTGTTAAAAACTATTTAGGAAGAAGTGGTTGGCAAATTTTACCTCAACCGACTTACTAGACCTTCAAATCGCTAATCTTTCGTAAAATAAACTTTTAATTTAAAATTTTTTAGTTAAACAACTTAATTCTTGCTGTTTTTTCTTTAGATAATAGTTTATATATTTATAGCAATAATAACTTACAAAAAAAAAATAATTTCCGAAACGACTGCTGGGATTGAAAAGAGATTTTATTTCTACTTGAAGATAATTTTGTTGCCGAATTTAAATTTTTTATTTCAATAAATTAAATTCAATAAATTAAACAGTTTTCGAGTTACACGAATATTTATTGCGCAACCTCCTCAATTTTTTAAATAAAAAAATTAGAGCTAACCTAAAAAAAACCGGTTAGCGTCACAGGGATCAGCGTACTTGATTTAGCTTTACCCACTTGGTGCCCCATTTGTTGGTAGAAAAAAAGTGTCAAAATCAAGCACAGTGTTATAAGTGTTTCATTGAGTGTTTCACATGTGCTTTATTTTAAGAATTTGTTTAATTAATTTTAATTAACTTAATTTCATTAACACTTTTATTGACCGAAGTTTTTGTTTTCCTGTTTCCTAGCTTTATTTTCAATATATCTATGTATTTTAGTCTTTACAATAATAGTTATTTCTGAAAGAGTCGTTATTTTGTATTTACAGTGTTGTTATGGTACACAATATTTTAAAACAGTCGTATTTTATCCCTGGAGCGTTGTATGTTATTCATCATTCTGCATTCATCATATTTCAATTATTTTCTTAACATTATTTTTAGTTTTTAATAAATCTGCAACAAATGCATATGTAAATATTTAAAGAGCATAAATATGTACTTGTGTGTATGTATGTACATATACATGTATGAGCCTGATAATTTGGATGTGTATTATTCTCAATTCATTGTTATTATAAATAAATCTATTTTCGACATCTATTGATAGTTTTGTGTGTACATACGTGTACACATACATACACATGTAGGTAGTTACGTAGGTGGTAATTTTTTTAAACAACAGTAACAAGAACTATCCCAGCATACCATTCTAGGAGCGCTCCAAAAACGGAGTCAGAAAAGAGTCCAACAAAAGAGCACTTTCGGAGCGAAAGAAAAATTTGCTTGTTACTGTCCTGAGTCGGCACGCAGTATGACTCAAAAATTCGACTTAATTATGTATGCACCAAAGCGTTGTTGTCCTGTTATTTGTGCTTTAAACAAAAAAATAGCTGTACCACACATAAAGAGCGTTAACACTCCGAAAAAGGTGTCAGAAAAGACTCTTTTCGGACTCATATGGCTTGCTGGGATGTCTTCAAAACAGAAATATTTGATTACAAATGTACGAGTAGGTACATACTAGTATTGTAATAGTGAAGTTCGCATTGGAAAAATATTGAAAACTTTGGTATGTTTCCGTTTTATATTTTTCTATATATATGCGTACGTACTTTATTGTGCGTGTATTTGTAATTGTATTGGTTTGGTTTGATTTCCTTACGGCTGCACTACCAATTAAATACACAATTCTTTTACTCCAAAAAAAAAAAAAAGGAAAATAAACTAAATAAATAAATACAAAAAGAGAGTTTATTATTTCAGGCGTGTAAGACGGGCACGAGAATATGCAGATAGGAAAGATAAATAAACAAATAAATAAATGTATTTAAATTGATAAACCATAGAGAAAGTGATAAATATTTAAACAATACTATTTATAACAATAAAACTGAAAACATAAACAAAATAAAAATAAGAAAAATATTTTTTTGAAATTTCTTAAACACGCAGTTGCAAGAATTTAATTATGCAATTTCTAATTTATAAATAAATTCCAAATCAATTTACACTAACGAAATAAATCTTTCATATTGGATTTGTGGAGATGTTTGTAACGTCCAAAGACATTAGTCTAACACTAATCGATGAGTCGATTGAACGATGTAAGTACGTCTGTAAACTTGTGCGCAGAATAAAGTTCACAATTTCGAAAATACAAAGAAAACAAAATGCGAACGGCATCTTCATTTTGAATGATGTGATAAAGAAAAACTTAGAAACGAATAACTTTCATAATTCACATTAACTACTAATGATCTAATGGTGAATCTATACAGAACTTCCAGATATCGCCGATTTCTGAAAAGACCTTTTTATGTTTTTTATAATTTTAAAAATAAATTAATCCTGCACTAAATTAAGGACATTTTTCAGGTAACTTTTAAAAGTTAGATTATATTAGAGTGTTTTTCAGTATATAAAAAATTCTTAATACTTGCTTAATATGGCAAAAGCAAATCCTGTGATGTCAGTACTCGAAAGATTATTGTACAAATACAACAGAATTAAACGTTTTTTAAAAACAAAAAAAAAAAACGAAGCGGTTAAATATTTCATAAAGCATTCGACTACAGAAAAAGTGTCCCTTTTCGTGAAGATGTACTGATTGTGCCCGAGTCGAAAAAAATTCACATAAATAAGCAAATGAGATTCAAATGACAGCCCAAATGAGACAAAACCGTCTGTAGGTACAGTAAAACGGTGATTGCCAGAAGTTGGACTGTTTTGAAGAATTTCACGAAAACAGCCATTATTTTCTGAATGCAACCGAAAGAAGTAACTCGTATTTGCAATGTAGACGTAGAATAGAAAAGAGTATTATTTTCAAACGAAACTAAAAATAATAGGGGCTCTCAAATAAAAAAAAAATATGTTCGCCGATGGAAAACAATGTGTTGAATTAACTTGATCCAAAGCACACCCGCGCCACTTTAAAGCATGGTGGAGGTTCTATAATATTTTGGGATGATATGTCATCACGTGGTGTTGGGCCGCTGCACAAAGCTGAGCAAAATAAGAATAAGTTTCAGTATATAAGAATTTTAAGCCAAACAATGATACCGTATGCTGATGAGAACCTGCTAGTAACATGGATATTTCAACAAGATAAAGATCCGGCTCATCACATCAAGCAATGGTTTTTTAACAATTCGGTTACTGTTCTTGACTGGCCTTCATGCAGTCCTGATCTCAACCCGATTGAGAGCTTATGGCAAGTTGTAAAAACCAAAGTAAGCTCTGTAAAAGTTAGCAGTTTTAATTATGCTGAAAAAAGAAAGCCTGGTGATGACAATTGATGATTAATTTGACACAATATGCAGCTATTTTCTAGGAGTAAGAGTTCAATTGACTAAACTACGACAAATTTTGAAAATATCGTAAAACCTTTCGTATTATTTGCTTCAAGCTTACATGTTAGTATAGTGTCCTTAATTAGTAGCTACGTATATATAAAATTATAAAACTGTTAAAAATGGAAAAAATAGAAATAGAATAGAAAAAAAAAACATTAAAAAAAAGCACGAGATTCTAAAATAGAACCAAGAACGTTGTACAATTTTTTGATAGATGAGAAACATTATTTGAAAATTAAATTGTTGTTAAATATATTGAAGATACAACTGCACATGGCAAATATTTTGGTGTTGAAAGTGTTAACGTTTAATGATTTCAGTCAAATATTCTTAATCTGTTTTATAAATCGGTCCAAAATTGAGTGTGAAATAACTAAATATCGATAAAAATGCATTTTTGCCGAAATACTTAATTCATTTCCTACGTTTCAGTTTTTGTGTTTGCTAAAATATATAGCACATATCGTTGGTCTCATTTAGAAAGGCCCTAACTCGCTATTTTTCGAAATTTGTTTTTTTGCGATTCCAATGCATTTAACGCAAATACACCTCCTCACAAAAATTTATTGCAATAGTGTAAAAAATAACGCTTTTATAAGCAGTTGTACAAAAAAAGTTACGTGTCATTATGTTTTTACCTTCTCCTGTAAAGTTTCAAATATGCGAGTTAGGGCCTTTCTACATGAGACCATCGAAATATAACATATCGCACAAAAGGGCTACAACTCAAAATACTAAAATTTTCAGGAGAGACAAAAAAAGTTAATCGTGCACAAGCAACACACTTAACATAAAAATAGACATAACTGTATTTTTCCAGTTAAGTTGTGACCCTTTTGCATATAGGGTGCGATATGCTGATCTTTGGTCATACAGGGCGATATAATCCAAAAACGAAACACATTTATACAAGCTTAAGCAAATTGCAAAAGTTAACAAAGAGGCTGTCAAATACATAAGCAATTCAGAGCTAACTTTCAAGTGGCTACAATGTACTTACGTGACTTTGAAACTTTTTGTTCACAGTTGCACATTTATGTTTAACTAAATGTTTTTGTTTTAACAAAAAGCTATTAAATGACTATAATTTATAAATATTATGGTAAAATATGCGATACTATTACATGTTTTTTATAATTAAAAGAAAACTTCGAACCCCAAACGGCATACTTTTTCCTTTTTTTAATTTATGGGCAAAATTACTAAAATGTGCAGCTGTGGCAGCACTAAACTGTAAAAATTAATAATAAAAAGTTTATGTTTTCTTAATTTTCATATTGTGGGAAAGGGAAAACGGTGAGAAAAGTTCAACACAAATTAGAAATCACTTACATATGTACTATATATACAAAAGGACCAACGAATGTTCTTAAGTGAACTGTACTAAATATGGCTGCCTGCTGACCTAACATACTAACATACATGCAGTTTTCTTAATGAACGATAAATAACTAATTTTTAGTGTATGTACATAAATATACATATGTACATACATATGTATGTACTACATACAAATAAAACAATGTGCGATGCTTAAGCTAGCACATGCATATTGTTTTTGGGCCTTTAAGAGTTTATATATATAGAAATATGCACATTTCTATATACCCACCAATATACCAGTAGTGTGATTTATTCATACTTAAAACTAATTTATTTTATATTTTGTATTGATAACGATGTTTATACCAGTTATTTTCTTTTGCGGATCCCTCACATAGAAGCTATCACATATTATGGGGCGGTCGTCATAAAATATTGTGTCGTAATTTCTATGTATTTGAGGCTTATTTTGGGTGAATTTCATCTCAATATTTATATTTACAAGAATTTTAGGGATATTTCAGTTATTCTCGGAAACGGATCTTATATGGAAGCCAGTAGTATAGGTTCGATATCGATATTTATAAAATTGGTTATTGGGTTTTTCGGAAGTAGTCATAATATCTGAGCTGTGACCTATTATGGTTCGATCACCATGAAATTCGATATAACTATTTATATATATGTTTATATACATACATATATATGTATGTATGTTGTGAACTTAACCTTGATGCTTATGTTTATATGATAATTATGTACATTTAAGAAATTTTTTAAAGTTTACTTCACGTTGGTGCTATGGACCAATGCAAATAATAAACGTTTTGAGATTTTTCTTAGCATTAAACTAATTTTTACTGCATTTTGTATGAATATCGGCATTTTATTTACCATAGCCAAATTCCGGGAAGACATTTGTATAAGAGTCTATGAGAAATCAAGAACCGGATTTCAACAGGATTTGACCTTCCATATTAAAAATAAAGTGTGCAAAATTTCATGTTTGGAAAAAATGTCATTGTTCTAAGTCTTCTTTTCAAAGCTCAATCGCGTATTTAAATTGTTTCGTCTGTGGAGAAAAATTCCATCAAAATTGTTTGGAAATCAATGTGAGCAAGTTTTAATCGTAGATACGGCAAAATTATGAGATTTGTTGATGTAATTCTTTTTGCTTTTAATTCCTGGAATGGGAAAACATTATCCTAGTTAGACAAAAAATTTATGCCTCTAAAGGTATGATCACACATGGTAAATATTTGACGAAAAAGACGTAACCAATAAGAAAATATATTTAAATTCTTTTATTTTTTTTTTGAAAAACTTATTTTATTTAAGACAAGTTATACAGACAAAAATTTCGTTTTATTTTCTTGATGCTGTTTGATCGTACAAAATACTTGTAAGATAAAATAGCGTCAAACAAATATGTGCTAAAAAATTTGGTTGCGCTTTTTGGAGTAAATATTTGTTGTGTGTGACGACCACACCTTAAGAATGTTAAATTAAGTATTGCACTATAGAAAACGAGTAACTAAATTTGTCTATTCATTTTCCATTACATGTAACTTGAAACACGTACTGGTTGGGAGAATTTTAATATGTATCTCTAACATTTGCCACCTATTCTTTACTTCTGTATCGTTTTAGAAATGCGATTTCACCATTTCATTATGTTATAGGAACATTTTGCTTTGCAAAAATTTATAAATCCATTTCATAGTTTCAAAGCCGACGCTATACTAGTTAACATTATTCGATTTGTTTTATACTAAAGTGTCATACCAATTCGACCCGAACTCCTCGAAATACATTATTCATATTTGTATAACTAAAGAACTTGGAACAATTGGAATAGATAGAAGTAACAGAAAGTTAGCACTACATAAATATTTACTACAAATATTTATATTTTGGTGTAACTAGTCTACTCCCTGTGACGATTTTATGGTATGATGGAAAAGACAAAGGACAATTCGTATAAATATAAACGCTGATATTATTGATTTTCAAAATGTTATTTATAGGTTTATTTGGCGTGTTTAGTTTTCATTCAAAATCCAATAAATTTCTCTATTAAAGACAGAAAAAGAACAACAATAACTAAAAAAAGACGAAATCAATAACAATATTATTTGAACAGTATAAATTTAACCCATTTTGTTTCGAATGTACTAGGAACATTCATTTGTACATATGTAATATATTAATACATGTTTTATACCTATACTTGGAGGGTATACCACCACCATAGAGGTGGATTATAAACACAAAATCACGATTCATCTTGTTTTTTAATTTTTTTTTAAGTGACTAATTATTTTAAAATTTTAAGATGAAAATATGTACATTTTTGTTAAAAATAGACTTGAATTTAGAGGTTACTTGTAACAATGTATTTAAAAAAACTGCAATTATAAGCGTTTTAAGGAAAAAACTAAGTGTGACGCTCAAGATATTTTGTGACGATCAAGAGATTTTGTTGCACGTAAACAAGATATAATGACAAATTTAAAGTTTAACGAAAAAAAGTTTATTCTTTTACAAAAAGTAAATAAAAAAAAACAAAAATTCTTAAAAAAACAAAAATTCTTTAACAAAAATGGAAAAAGCAAGTAATTCTTGAAGAAACTTATACACATATGTATGTATGTATGTAAATATTTGACGCACAACAATAACCTAACTTAATTTAATTTATAAATTTTCATTCGAATTCTTATTCTGAATCTGTATGAACTTCATGAAATGACAAGCGGTTTTGTTTTTTTTTCATTCTCATTTATTTTTACCACTTTCAAATAAAGTTTGTGGCAAAAACAGAATCAGTCAGTAACAATAAAAATTATACTCAAATAAACCACGATTATGACTTTCTTTCTTCTTTCTTTTATATTCGTCATTACGCGCTTTATCGAGCTTTATTTGCTCTCGATATCTCCGTGCTCTTTCAGCCGTTAATTTTGTTGTTTTACTCTTGAAAATTAAAAAATAAAATCAAAATTAAGCCTTTTAAGCTATGAAGCAATATATTTCAAAAGTGATGCTCATGAAATGTTTGCATATATTGTTGTTTTTTCGTAGGCAATTTATTTCTCAAATTCACAAATTATAAAAAAATGAGTTGAAACCATGTAAACAATCAATATTTTACATTTAATATATTTACTTTAAAAAAAATTAGCGTGACGCTCATGAAATTTTATGGTGCCCTTACAATGGTGGTCACAAAAACTACGCAAATGCACATTTTTTTAATAGATTTTTTTCGCTTTTTCACTTTTGTAATAATTAAAGTTTGTACTTTTCTTACGTTATTTACTTTATTTAAACTTGAAATTTAAAACTAGTAATATTACTTGATTTATAAAAAAGTGACGCTCAATTTACTTTTTTCTTGATTTTATTTTATTTTGTTTACATGTGTCTCCCATGCTTTTGTATGGAAGGAATCAGAGGGAGAAACAAACCACCATTCTAAATAAACAAAAAAACAAACATACAAATTTGAGAATTACGTTTATTTGTTGCATATTCCTGATCACTCTCACATTTTTGTTTTTTTTATATGTACCTAAAATAGTAGTGTAAAGTGCAGGTACACAATTGCGTTTTTTTTAAATTGACCCATATGATATTTAAAATTGATGGAAATCTGTCCATTATTTCACCTAGCCTGCATTCAAATATCCTCCCGAAATAGGGATTTATCGGTCATAAATGTTTGATTTATGAACGTTTCCAAACAAATTTCGCCACAAAGAAGTTGTACATGTAGTCTAATCACATCTACGAATTTTGTACAGATCGGTTCATAATTGACCATAGCTCGATTATGATTGACCAGAGCATAACACTTTTAAAAACGTTGGTATCCTAAAAATATTGAATACAAATATGTGTCATTCTTATATACATATGTACATAAATCATTCGGCCTAATTTTATGATGATGGGTTCATAATTAGTCATAGCTCCCATATAAAGCCAACTTCCGAAAATCAGTTTAACGACAATAAATCTCTTAAAAATGTATTCTATAATTGTTGGACTAACTATTAAGAGTCAATTAGCTACTTCCTAGGACACGTACATTTTAAACATCTGTCATATGTTCGTTTAATTGCATTTACTCCTATTTGAAATTTGAATTTTGGGGAATAAATTGAGCGTTGAGCAAACCAATGCACAGTGGGACAGAGTTGGAATTTTTTGGAAATAAATCTGTCATTTCTAAACGGCTGGTCCGATCGAAATAAAAATTGGCATGGGAATAGCCAGGGGTTATTCGAGTTTAAGTTTTAAAGATGGACCCCAAATACATGTAACTCGTTTAAGCGAATGCAATTTTTTTATGTTATTCATCCAAATTCTAAGGTTTTTATAATATCTGAAAGTCATCGCCATGCTTGCGTGTGCTATTTATCTCTTATGGTTTTCGTATTTGAAAATTTTGCCAAACCCTGTTCCGAATTTTTTAAATATCGGATAGAATTTTTTCCCGATTTTCCTATTTTTGTTTTTGTTAGTTAATTTTTTTACCAGACTCGAAATATTTAAAAGCAATGTAATTTCTAGGTCCAAAATAAATGGTTTTCAATTTGAAAGTTGAAAAAATATCCTGTTTTTGCTTGTTTTGTTGTTTCGGTGTAAAAAAGTGCCTTGATTTTTTTTTTTTTTCAAAAAACTTTCATTAGGAATATATAACAAATTTATATCTATCTGAAAGGTATATTTACGGAGATCATTTTAGTATTAAAGACATGTCGATTCTTCCCCAATGTGCCATGGCACACAATACTAAACTTTTGCTTTATGTAATACATATATACTTATACATATTCCTTATATTATTGAAATTTTCAGATACAATCTTTAGAAATAGCCAATATTTTTATTGTTTAACAAAAAAAAATCGAATTTAACACAAATTACAGTTCCGTTATTTATTTATTAAATGTATTTGCATCGACAAAAATATACAAATAAAATCTGCAATTTATAGAAACTACTAGCTTTAAAATTTACTAATAAATTAAACAATAAAATTCTACGTTCCACTTCAGTTTACAGGGTATTTGTTATTTATTTATTTGCTTAGTGTTAATAAAATAATCTACAGAAGAATATTTTATAAATAAAAATTAGATTATTTTTGTAGAATTTAAACCACAATCAAAACAATATACATATTGTAGATTTTGTATTTAGATAAATCTAAAACAAATACGAATAAATATTTGTAGTACATTCATATAAAAATGAAACATTTACACTGGTACATACTCTTTTATAGGCATATACATACATACATATATACATATATATATGTATTTACATTTCTATCTTTATATAACAGAAATTGAATTCAAAAGTGCGCGATTCATAATATGGTGGCAATATATTGTGAAATACCACAAAGAAATGTGGTTTAAATTTGAATTCAATCGGAATCATCGCTACATTTGCACTAAACTATGAAAATGTGTATATTTTGATTGTTTAAACGGTTAATCTATTATGAGCACTATTTCTTAAAATATTTCTCCATAAAACTACATAATTTCAAATAATGATTCTCACTTATCAAAAGAGTTCACAGCCATTTTTATATGTTTGGCTTAATTTTTAATTTTGTATTTTGAAGAAAGAGCATTTTTGGAATTAAAATAATACCTAAGTTTGATATTTCACATACATACTCGTATACATACATATGTATGTTACTTTTTTAAATGTGTGTGACTTTATTCTTTTTTCACCAGGCAGCCATGTACGAGTGCCTTATTTTATAAATTATTTGTATGTTAAATCGCTAGTTCTTTTTTTTATTTAATTGGAAAAAATGCAATAATTCGGCAAAACAAACATTTATATACCAATTACCATGTTGACCATGCTTCAAGCATGGACCAGACATATTTTGATAAATAAATTTCAGACATTTTCTACAACTGCAACAACTTTAGTATATAGGAAGCTGTGAATATTTCCCCCAAGATATGATTAATGTTATTAATGTCCTTGACATTTTAATTCACATTATTATCAATTATCCAATCTAACGAAATCTATAGAGTAATTTCGATGTTTATAGATATTCAATTTTTGATCATTTTTAGTTAGGCTTTAAGTTCATTAAAATTAATTTTCATTAAATTATTATTTTTACTGAAGGTAGGAATTGTTTTTACAACATGAAATCTTATTAAAGTTTTATTGATAATTTTTCTTGACTGAGCTGGGGATCGAACCTGGGTTGAATTTACATGTTTCAAGAATCACCACATTCTTTCATCAGAATTCTTTGAGTTCTAACCTATGCACCATTGCGGTGCCTACTAGCCAACAGTCAAACATCAATCTGTAACCAGTGATTTGCTGTTTAAGGTGCTATTAGACGGGATGTATTTTACATATGTACTGTCAAATTTTCCATCTGTAAATGTTGTACACATCGTGTGATACATATGAAACTTTGCATGTGTAAAATACATGTGAAAATACATATGTAATTTTTTCGATTAGAACACGCTCTATTTTCCTGTGACAAACATAAACAAAACAGCTGATTTGTTTTGAAACAAAATTGTTTGAAAGAATATATTGGAAAAAAAATTAAAGAAACTGAATTTTTCGATTTTTAATAAATTAAATTATGTTTATTATATTTATAGCAGTTAGATTGGCCAAAAGAAGCAATTCTTGAAATTTATAAACGTTAAAAAGGCAGCTTTTGTTTACACTTATAGGTTATGTCATACGGAAAAACATTAAGCAGGTGTGATAGCAAAAATTATGAATCGTATGTAAAATGGAAATTTTGACATACATAAGGAATTACATATGGGTAAGAAAAGTGACAGTACATATGTAAAATACATCCCGTCTGATAGCACCTTTATAGATATTGATACAATTTGACGAATAGGTGAAAGAGAGTTTACTATACCTTACACCATCATAAGGCTTAAATATTATACTAACACTAACCTTAAAATATACCGATCGACACCGAATGACTTTCTGTCTGGATGGCTGTCTTTATAAACCTTGTGCGCAAAGTAAAGGTCGTAGTTATTTGCACCCAGTCGAAAATCAACTGAACGTCAGAGATGGCTTAAAAATGTTGGTTGCCAAATGAAATCCAACACAAATAAGTTTTATATATGTATACACAAATCATGCTACATTAGTTCTATTCACAATCTTGTGCATTTGAGATTGCAAATATATGCTACCAACTGGGAATGATCCTTTTAATTTATATTGCACTATCTATTGCAAGATACAAAATTAATAGCTGAGTTTATGAATCAAACAAATTAAAAAAAAAGTCAGCTGTTTATTTGCAATTAGGTGTTGTATACTTAGAACAAATAAAAGCTATTATCTAACATGTGCATTGCTGTATATTTTGTTAGTTTGGAGCAAAAATATGCAATTATGCATTTGCACAACATTGTGAATACAACTACATATAATTTTATAACGATCGGTCTATAATTAGTCGTAGCTCCCATATTAGAAAAAATATGGTTTTCAAGGAAATTGTTATGATGACCATCTTGAATGTTTTCTTTTTGTAATGGAATCACTAAACCTTATCTTTTGTGGCTATTTGTATAAAAAATTAAAAAGTATAATTTAATATTTGCAGAGACTCTAATATTTCTTAACAATTTATTACAATATCGAAATATTTCGTATTGCCACTGAACATTTTAAAATACATAGTATTTCTTAACTATTATTTAAAAATGTACATGTATATATATCTGCATGTAAAAACAATTACATGTAATAAACTTAAGTATGAGGGTCTTATATGGGAGCTATGATCGTTATAAAATTAGGTGCCATGATTTCTGAAATTTATTTGTGTTGAATTTTATTTGCATGCCAACATTTTTAAGAGATTTATGATCGGTAAAGTGATTTTCGGAAGTGGACCTCATATGGTAGGTACCCAGCAAACCAAACTTACAGATTTTGTCTGATATAAGACAATTCTGTACAAATTCGTAAGTCTTTCGACATATCGTACAGAGTTCGTTGAAAATTGTTAACGAAATTTCGAGGAATTTTATATTTTGCTTATGCAGAAATGTCTGCAGGATTTCGGTTAACCTTCGGATAGAAACCTCGGAGGAATTTTTCATATTCATTTGTTAAGAAATATCTGCACGAAAGCTTGCAGACTGCTGATATATTTTACAATGGTTTTTATGTTTTGCTTGCACAGAAAAATCTATAAGATTTCGTACAGAACTCGGATCAAAAGTTCGAAGTTTTTTCAATTCTTTGTTTGATCATTGTTTACAACAACAGTTTAATGTGTCTAACGGGATTATCCAATTTGAAGAAAAGAAAACATGTTAATAATCGTCGTTCACAGCAGTGTATCAAGTGAATTTGGAAAGAGAAGACGTGCTAAAAACATAAAGTGTTTAGTAATAAATGTGGTAATAATAATTAAATTAAATAATAATAAATAAATTAATAGTAAAAAAGTGATAATAATGATTACAACAAAATGTTAATTAGAAAAATAGTTAATAAGGAAGTCGAAAAATTAATTAATTCAATTTTAAGCAATGAAAATGATGAAGAAAATGTTCCAAGAATGGGAACAAATTTGTTTTGCAATTCTGCCACTGAGGAAATGCTTAGTACTTTGGTTTCATTTCAGATATCGAGATAGTAAAGACAACCTTGCAACGATCTTCGTCAATTTGTATTTGAAAATTTAAAATTAATTTTTGGCGATGATGTAACTTCTTCAAATTTTTCATGGACAAATGCTAATGAAAATATTAGTGTACGACTCTTAGCCGTCATAAAAATCCTTACAGGTAATAATTTTTAACATTTTTAAATACAATTTCTTTGTTACATATTTTTTATTTTTACTTATTTAGATGTGACTGCAAATAGTATACCCCAAACAAATTATCAAGATGTTGAGCGGCTTATTAAAAAATATTTTTTATGACTAAAGACCGAGTCAATAAAACCAACAGAAGACTTGCAGCTGCAAATGAGCAGGGAGATGTTAACAGACAACTTGAATTCAATTAATAAAACTTATTGAACTCTGTAGTTTTTTAAATCGAATTAAGATATTTATGTTTGTTTTTTCGATGGATACAATTTTTTATTTTTTTATTATTGGATAAGTTTAAAAAATACATTTGTGCAGCAAATGAAATAATTATTTTCAGAAATATAAATATATTCATATAAAATTCATATAAAAATTGTTTTCGTATAGACAAAAATCTGATTTATTCAATTTGAAGATTTAAGTCAGATTTCTGTCAGACTTTTCTACGATAAATCGTCAAAAGCTTATGACTTTTCAACGATTTTTGTCTAGATTTCTTCCACAAATCTGCACGATTTGTCGGCAATCATTTCAGAAATAAAAACGATTTATTGTCAGATTTCTGGCATATATCTGTACAAACTGTCCCAAAAACTATGCGAATTTTAAACGACTACAAGTACGATTTCTGTCAGACATCGATTGGAAATATCGGAAGGAAATCCAGAATTTCCCTTGGAAATAACATCAGACATCGTTCAGATATCAGACAGATCTATCTGTGAAGTTAAGGGAATTTCCCACGACAATTCTTGCAGAACTCGTGTCAACCACTTCATATATTTTTCGTGCCGACTTCGAGACGAAATCAGTCCCGAAATCGGCAACTTGTGCAGAAAGTCGTTATGAACTCTGAACGATTTCGTTGCATTTGGTTTGCTGGGTAGCTATCATTTGTGTATATGTATATGAAACGTATTTGTGTTGAATATAATTTGGATACCAATAATTTCGAGAAATTTATGCTTCTTAAAGAGATATTCGGAATGGACTGATCTGCACAAAATTGATGATGTGTAGATCGATCGATATACTTTGAGGTGGGTGTTATTAGACTACTATTTTTGGACGTTACAAACATCAGCACAAATACAATATAGCCTCTGCACTATGTTTGTGTAGGGTATAAAAACAGCATTTTGAAATTTATGAGCACATACTCGTACATACATTTTAGTCTGTAGCATCCTTGTTAACAGGCTGACGAATTGTAAGTAAAATGCCAACAACTTAAATTTGTAATTATGCTTCTGCTTATTTCCCATCATTTTCTCAATTTTCTTTTCATTTGAGTCTATTTTAAAAAAAATAATATTTTGGCCTGCTGCTGTTGTAAATCTTGTCTTGTCTTTAAATAGAACATTATTCCAATTTGGATTTTCTGTCTGTGTGCCAGTCTGTTTTGCAAATCAATTAAGTTAATAAAGACAATTTCATTTCATCTCATTTTCTAATATTAAACGGACACCTGTTGCTAAATACTCGTTAACGAAAAGAACAATTTTTGTTTTATTTTGTTCTCCCCCGCCCCAACTAAAACATGTGATCTTTAACTAAACGACAGTGACAAATCTCTGGGTATTTCTTATAATTTTGTTTGTTTGTTTGTTTGCTGTTTTAACCACTGCTGTTATTCTTCAAATAACAAAGATTACATAAATTAGCATATTTTTTCTGCTAGAGATGGTTTTTTTTCGTTTTATGTGTTTTGTTTGCTTTTTGGTATTTTTATGTACATACATATTTATTTGTTTTTATTTTATGTATTTGTTAAATCAGTCTCGGATTTAGTTGGCAGTTGTATTCAGAAGTAGTTCGGCAGAAGCAGTAGTGCTGTTTATTGTTGGTAGTAAATAGTAATGGTTACGAGTAGAGTGGTTGTTGGAAGCAGTAGCAATCTCAAGGTCGTTCGCATACATTCGTGCAATTACACACATCTACAGATACAAATGCAAAGTTATTGCAAACAGTTACTCTCTCAGTCAACAAATTCAGACGGCAAGAAAATCAACTCACAAGTCAACCAAACCGGCTGTCAAAGTATTAACTAAAGTAAAAGAAGGACGGACGGGTAAACCAACTATGCTATCAATGCCAATGACTAAACAATCTAAAAAGAAGACTATGGAAAATATGTACGTATATACGAGTAATGTATGTATGTATGTACATGCTTATATTACCACCAATAACAATAATAATAACAACAACAACAATGTACATACATACTGTTGTGTTAGTTAATGACTGTGTCTTTTATTCTTTTATATGTTATGTTAATGCCATATTACAAATATTACATACATATTACATCTTAAAGTTAGTGATGCCATATTCTTATATTTACATTATGATAATAGTATGACATAAATGTTATATATGCAACATCTTCCTTCTTAAAGGTAAATTTAAATAAATACAATAAGTGTGTACAAATAGGTTAATGAATAATAAAAAATACAATTTAAAAATAAAGTTTACAAATTCAATTTTCTAGGTTGCCTTATAACTCTACCTTTTCTCGTTATATAGCTGATACCATCATTATCAGAAATGACTGGTACTTCAGTATGTGTTTGGTTATCTTCTTGTAACTCATTATTATCAATGTTTTCAAGTTTATTATCTTGTGGTGTTTTCTTTATATGGTATTGACTTCTTCTGTAAAGAATACCATTGTTATCCTTTACAATAAATGACCTTGGTTCTTTACATGTATCAACAACTTGGCCTTGAAACCAACAACTTGTAGGTGTTTTCTTGAACCTAATAGAATCTCCTTCTTGCACGGGGCTTACTCTTTTTGCTGTTTTGTTATAATAATCAGTATATTTCTGAATGTTTGAACTCAATTTCTCTTTATATTCATTATTATTATTAATAACTTTTGGTTCAAAATTTTTTGTCATAGATGGAATCTTTGTTCTCAAAGACCTTGACATCAGTAGTTCTGCTGGACTTGGCAAATTTCCTTTCGGTGTTGTTCTATATTGTAGCAACGCTATATAAGGATCTGAATGACTTTCTTGGGATTTCAACAACATTTTCTTAATTGTCTGAACAGAACGTTCAGCTAATCCGTTGGATCTTGGCAAATATGGACTAGATGTATAATGCTCAATTTCCCAATTTTTGCAAAAATCATTAAATTCCTTAGAACTAAACGGTGGACCATTATCCGTTAATAACGTGCATGGAATTCCATGTCTAGCAAATATAGATTTCAATCTCAATATGACCTGAGAACTATTATAACCAGAGTTTAATAACTCTATTTCAATGTATTTAGAATAGTAATCAACAACAAGCAAATATGTTTTATTTTTAAATTCAAATAAGTCGCAGCCTAGCTTAAACCATGGCATAAGAACGATTTCATGGGGAATCATTTCCGATTTAGGCTTCGAACTTTGATGTCGCATACAAATTTCACAATTTGAGACAACATTCTCTATATCATTATAAAGATTTGGCCAGTAAATTGACTGTCGAGCCAAATCTTTGCATCTCTGTATGCCCATATGTCCCTCATGAATCTTTGATAAAATTGAGCTACGTAAACTCTTAGGAATTAGAATCTGGTGATTTTTTAATAAGATGTCATCCAAAATCGAAATTTCATCTTTTATTTTGAAGTAAGGCATTACATCCGGTTCAATAAGCTTTCTATTTCGTGGCCAGCCGTTCCTAACATATTCACAAATCTTTGCAAACGTTGCATCACTATTTGTATATTCCCTAAGAATATCAATTTTCGCAAAAGGTATATCTAAGCAACTTGCCAATAAGTTACAATGAAGCGAAATTTCCCTATCTATTTCCGTTAATGACGTCTCCGTTAAAGGTGCCCTCGACAAAGTGTCAGCTATTAGCAGTTCTTTTCCAGGCTTGTATTTAACTGAAAGATTATATAATTGTAAACGAAGCATAAATCTTTGAAGTCTTGCCGGGATTTTATATAGGGGTTTGTCAAACAAATTGACCAACGGTTTATGATCCGTCTCAACCAAAATTTTCGATCCATAAACATATTGATGAAATTTCACACATCCAAACAAAATTGCAAATAATTCTTTTTCTATTTGCGCATAATTCTGTTGAGATGCCGTTAACGAAACCGACGCGTATGCAATTGGATGTTTGTCATGCATAATTGTTGCACCAAGTGCAAATTTAGAAGCATCTACAGACAATATCAAATCCCTATTTGGGTCAAAATAAGTCAGTACAGGTGACTTTGTAATTTCTGTTTTTAGATTATTAAATTCATTCTCGTGCTTTTCCGACCAATGCCAATCAATATCATTTCTTAACAGTTCCCTCAAGTTCTTGTTCTTCGAAGCCAAATTCTCTATGAATGATCCTAAATAATTTATCATACCCAAAAATCGTTGCAATTCCTTCACACACTTTGGTCTAGGCATATCAATAATGGATTTTATCTTCTCATCATCCGGTTTGATCCCAAAATTACTAAATACATGCCCTAAAAACTTTATCTCAGTCTGTAGAATCTTGCATTTATCCTCATTAAACCTTATACCAACTTCCCTTGCCCTTTGAAAAACTGTCTCCAGAACTCTCAAATGTTCCTCTCTGGTTGAAGAGTAAATCAAGAAATCATCTATATAAATTATCAGCCCGGGAATATCCCCAAACAACCTGACCATTTCACCATGAAAAATTTCCGGTGCAGCATTAATTCCAAATGGTAATCTCAAAAATCTATAACGTCCAAAAGGAGTATTAAAAGTACATAACCTTGACGATTGTTTGTTCAATGGAATCATCCAAAACCCACTGTTAGCATCAAGCGACGAAAAAAATCTTGAACCATTAAGTTTTGCTTTACAGTCTTCAATATTTGGAAACGGAAAATGTGGCCTCAAAATGGCCCTATTTAAATTTCTAGGATCTAAGCAAATTCTAAGATTTCCATTAGGTTTCGATACCAGAACAATTGAATTTACCCACTCTGTTGGTTCACAAACCCTTTCAATCACCTTTAAATTTTCCATTCTATTTAAATCTAATTTCAATTTATCGTGCAATTTAAATGGAATTTTTCTGGGTGGATCAACAACAGGATCAATATCCTTTTTTACTTCAAGATTACACTCATTATGTAAAAGACCAAGACCACCAAACACATCTGAATACTTTTGAATAATACTGTTTAATGATAAATAATTTACATTTTTAATTAAATTCATTTCAATAGCTGAATTAAAACCGATAATATTTTTACACTTCATGTCTACTATAAAAAACTTTAATATATAAATATAATTTTCATAAACAACTTTTAAATTGATTGTGCCTAAAACGGGCAACTTTTCGCCACTAAATGTAAAAATATTAACGTTTGTTTTGTTTAATAAATGCTTCAATTTAAAATTACAAAAAGTTTCATTTGATATTATGTTGGCCTGTGCCCCAGTATCTATCTGACATACCATTTTGTTATTTTCGATAAAAACCTCAATATTCCATTCTTCCGATGTTTTCATTGTCTTTTTAGAAATGGCGCCAATAAATAAATCTTCTTCTTCGTCCCCGCCGCCTTCATAGTCGCCATCTTGTTCAACGGTGACATTTTTAACAAACCGTTTTTTAGAAAAGCACATTTTAGCATAATGCCCATTTTTTCCACAATTGTGGCACTTTGCTCCTTCTGCTGGACATTTGTTCTTATGTGTTTGACCACATCGACTGCACTGTACATCCTTTTGTTTGCTGTATGAAGATGACTTAAAGTTTTTTTCGCCTTAACACATTTATAACTGGTTCATCATCATCGGTTACTTCAAGTTTTATGGCATTTTCCTTTGCCATAGTTATGGATTTAGCAATGCCAACAGCCTTATCCAACGAAATACCACCTTCTGCCAGTAATCTTTCGCGTATATTCCCCATTTTAGGAGACAATCCGCAAGTAAAAATGTCTCTGACCAGATCCTCTCTCAAGGCGCCAAATTCACAATTTAAACTTAAATTTTTTAATGTTGTTACGTATTCATCAATTGTTTGATCGTTACTTTGTTTGCATGTAAAAAATCGGTGTCGCTCCATTGCAATATTCACCTTTGGGGTAAAGTAGCAATCAAATTTTATTACCAATTGTGAATACGAAATGACATCCAGATCTTCATTGAATGAATTAAAAATTTCCAACGATTCACTGCCTAGATGATGTAGTAGTAGAGCCACTTTGCGCCGATCTGCTTGCATCTCTAGATTAGTCGCCGTCATGAAAATCCTGAATTTAGTGTACCACTGCTTCCATTCTTTTGCCAGATTTGTGGCCTTTAAATTTATTGGCTGCACCGTGGTTGCAAAAAATTGACCACCTTCTGCATTTGACTTCATTTGTGTTGAAGTTGATGAACTTTGTTCAACCGACATTTTGTTTCTTTAAATCAATTTTTTTTTTTTTTTTTTATTTTTTTTTTTTTTTAATTTTTTGTAGTCTTCACTTCTGACACCATGTTGTGTTAGTTAATGACTGTGTCTTTTATTCTTTTATATGTTATGTTAATGCCATATTACAAATATTACATACATATTACATCTTAAAGTTAGTGATGCCATATTCTTATATTTACATTATGATAATAGTATGACATAAATGTTATATATGCAACACATACATATTAAAATATTATAAACCAGGAATGGACAAGTTGATATGTATATGATTTTCGGATGTTCAAAAGTACCGAAGAACTACTGGGACTCATTTGGTCTACGGTACACAGTTTGAGTAAATTGAAATTAGAAATGTAATTTAAAATACAACAGATATCTATCTATTCAATTTATGAACCAAGTCTTAAACATGTAGGAAAAAAAAATTATTGCAATAGTGTAAAAAATAACGCTTTTATAAGCAGTTGTACAAAAAAGTTGCATGTTGAATATTACAGTTTCTATTATGTTTTTACCTTCTCCTGCAACATAATGGCAATGTTTTGTAATTACTGAATAGCATACTTTTCAATGACTACCACTTAAAACTAAACAAATAATGACTTATTTATTATATAATTACCTGTAACTATTTTCAGTGATATTCAAGTAACTAGTTATTTATAAACAACCAAAGTACCAAAATATTAACATTTTAACTGATTACTTGGTAATAAACATTTTTGCCAGGTAATAATAAATAGGACAAGTTTTTTAATTTTATGGCATGAACATTATGTTTTAGCATATTTGAATGTTTAAAAAAAAAAATATTATGCAGCCATGTCACAGAATTCAATTTCGTTCGGAAGTGGGATTAATTCCTTATTTTGCTTCTATACAAAAAGTAAAACGAAAATTTTTTTCGAAATGATATATAATTTTCCATCTCTACAACAAACACAAAGTTATTATTGTTGTTATTTCATTTAAAGATGACAGAGTCGTGCTTGCTGGGATACTAAGTAAGAATTAAAGCTACATATGTATTTGTTTGACATACTTAAATGTGGATATTAAAAGCCATCAAAAAATACTCGTATGTGTGAAAACAACTAAATTTCAAATAAACATAGGTCAGTGGAAATACATAGACGCAAAAATTACTAAATTAAGGGATGAATTTGTTCATTTATTTTGCGATATACACTGCGTTTCATTTGAATAGCACACCGTACACATTAAAATCCTCCCCCCCCCTATATCATTGTAAGAAATAAAAATAGAGGATTGCTTTTGGATTGCATTTGTGGTGCTCTTTATAGCTTTTATTATAAAATAAAAAACATTAAATTTATTAAATTGTTTTTAAAACTCAATATAAAAAATAACAATATTCAAAAAATACCAAACAGATTCTGTTTCACTAGAATACACAGTTTTTAATAACTGTAGAAAAAATTACTTTTTATTAAGACTTTAATTTTTTTTTATTTTTTAACTTTTTTTATAAAATAATAAATAATAAATATGGATTTCTAGTAGTGAGTTGAGCCTCCCTTGTTCAGAATAACTTCGTATATCCTATTAGGCATTGACTTGTACAACATTTTCAAATAGTTGAGAGAAATTGATGTACATGCCCGTTGAATGGCCTCAATAAGATCGGCTTGGGTTGAAAATTGTTTTCCAGACTTGCAAACTTTTCTGGCCAGCCATCCCCACACATTCTCTATTATATTTAGGTCCGGCAAGTATGTTGGCCAATTCAAAAGGTTGACATTTTTGGACTCTATCCACGATTTGACCACACGGGCATTATGTATTGGGGCGTTGTTTTAGCGTTCATATTTGAATTTAGAAATTGGAGCCCACAGGTGCCATAATAGGAAATCGCACCCCACACCATCACTCCGCCGACTCGACTGTGTAAACGATCCAACTGGTGGGTCTCCTTCCTCTAAATTAAACTTCTTCTCGTCAGAAAAGACAAGGCACTTCCACTCGTTGCTCCATGCCATGTTATCTCGACAAAATTTCTTACCGTGCAGAGTTCAGTGGTGTTTTTTTTTTCTTTAATTTGAGTCGTTTGAGGTGATTTTCTCCTGAAATAACACGCCACACAGTGGTCTTGCTTGCATGGAAACCTACTTTAGCCTTAATTTTATCAACAGAATCGTGCGAATTTAAAGCTTCTCTTAAAATAGCCTTCTTATCTGCGTCAGAGAGCATACCACTGACACGACCTTTCATATTATTTCCATAGTTCGTCTCGTTTTTTAATAAAACTAGATATCATTTTTTGGATATTTCGGTCACAGAAAGCCTACAATCTCTATACGTTTTGATTTTTATTTGTTCGTCTTTGGTTAAAGCTCTACCGCGACCCATTGTTATAGCGAATAAATAAAACTAATTTGTTTGCAAACGTTAAAAAAACGTTTTTTTACTTCCCGGTAAATCTGTTCACTTGTAAACTGCAACGTGCTATTCAAGTGAAACAAATAAATGACCTGCATTTCTGAACAAATTTAAATCATAGCAACAAAAACAAATAACGGTATTTTTCCAGTGAACCAAATTTGTCTCTCGGAGACAACAGATGATGACGAAAATAAAATAACAACAAGCAGTTCGACAAAGTTGAGAATATTGAAAGATAACCAATTAACATTTTGGTAATTATTAACCTCCTTATTCAAAAACGATTATTAAATTTAACAAACGTTATTAAGCAAATCTGTCATAATAAACGTTTGTTAAATTTATTAATCGTTTTTGAATAAGGGTTACCCCCCCTTTAGGTCTTTTTTATAAAATATTTAAATTTTTATTTCAATATTTCGCTACTCTTTGAGTAGCTTCTTCAGGATAAGAATTTTTTACAATTTTATAAATTTGAAAAATTATTTGTCATAGGAAAAAAGGATATGAAAACTTTTAACATAACAAAATATTAAAACAATTTATAACAAGTAGAAAATATTACTAATTATACAATACTAGCTGACCCGGTCCGCGTTGCTGGCCCTAAGCAAACATTAGTGTTGTATTACCACACGATTTAAATTAAGCTTTTAAAGAAATGTACGGCCTTTAAATAAATTTATGGAATATCGATCATAAAGATTTGTTACAGAATAATTTACATATGGTCTAGGTATGGGCTCAATCAAAAAAGAAACGCATTTATTTAAGGCAAATTGGAAATTATATTTATTTATTACTTCATCTTGGGGCCAGCGGTATTCAATGTTTTTTGGCGTGCCGTGTGGAAAACATAAATTTTCCAAAATTAAGCCAGCAATAGTTAATGATGTGACTCTTGCTTTATTGATGGCAATAGTACACGTAAGACGCAAAGGGAATTGGAGCCGCTTTAACCCAATCGCTGCGACGGTTCCATATGGAACCACCCTTAGCCTTTTGCGCTTTGAGCGATTAAAATGCAACACTGTAACATTCTGATATTAATCCCATTTTTTCTAACGGTAAATGAATGCCACAAACATGTGTGTCTTTTGTTTTGGTCATTCGAGTTACATATGCCGTTCTAAAAGCACGCACAAAGTGATTAAAAAAATTCGATAAAAAATACCTTCGCAGCGATTGGGTTAATTGGAATGGTAAATCGTTGGAAATCATCCGAATTCGTGGAATAAGTACATCTTCGCCTTTGAATCTGCCACCGATGATTGTTGCCTTGATTAAATTTGGTGAGCAGTTTTTGATGGTCAATGTGGTTCCGTTGCATAACTTTGGTGCGTTTAAGTTGCGAATAAGAATTACCGGTGATCCAACGTTTAATGTTAGCACATGCGGTGGGATTCCGGGTGGTTCCAATGAATTTAAAAATTCAGTGGGATAATTGACGGCTTGTCGGGCCATACTAACACGCCGCTGATCTCGTGCGATTTCTTGTTCATCCGTATTCAATCGATTGGTAATATTCCGATTTGTAATTGCATTACGGGTTCGGTGCGAAAGATCAGATCTTCTGGGTCGCGGCATTTAGGGAACTTACCTTTTGAAATCACTTTTAAAAAAGGTTGAAAATTTTTAAATACTACAAAAATAAATCAGGTGTCAAAAGTTTATGCACACAACGCCATCTACTGGCAATAGCAGAACCAGAATTTGTTTTTGTAAAATAAAATGAACAAAAAAAGTTTTCAATCAAATTAGGTGGAAAAACAATTGTCGTAAAAATTGTGATCTACAAAAGAACGACATTTGATTTTTGGATTTTAGAAGATAATAATTAAAAGTAATGGGTGATACAATTTGAAGTAAGTCTTTTAAAACCCTTGTAGAATCGATTACACAATTTTAAAGCAGGCGTGGTCGAATTGGGCTGTACACTGCGGGCGTTGCTACGGCATCAATTTAAAAAAAAGTAGGCGGTTAAAAAAGATCGCTAGAGATGGGACGTGAAAGGAGGCGTGGAGTATGAATCTTAATTTTTGATCTCGCCTAGAGTAAAGTGAATATGTTAAAATTAGAGTAGAATCAATTACACAATTTAAAAAAGAAGGCGTTAAAGTAGGCGTGGTCGCAAAAAAGAAGTATTCTATAAATACTTAGTGGTGTGATGTGAAAATTTCAGGCAGCGGTCTGGCTTACCTGGCAAGCGTCTTGCATGTGATGGGGCGTGAAAGTGGGCGTGGCACATACAATTTTTATTTCTACCTCGTCTACAGTAAGATGTATATACAATTTGAAGTAAATCTGTAAAAACCCATTAAAAACGCGTTAGAGTGGGCGTGGTCGTACCAACTTACAAACCTTCCTGGGCTTATGCACAACAACTTTGCCGAAGATCATCACATGATCATTTACGATTCTATAAAGTACATACACACACTCACACATAAAAACATTAATTTAAAAAAAAGTAGGCGTGGTCAATTTCTGAACTTTTTCCGGGTATTCTTCTTCTCTGGCGTGAGACCAGCCTAAATTCGTGCGAATCATTGCAATCGGTCCTGGCGTTCTTTAGTTATAAAGCTAGTAACTAACGTCACTCTCTTTTATATATATAGATTTGTAAGTTGTGTTATTTTTTATGTATTAAATCTCTGTAAATATGTTCTACATTTTCAGTATTTGCTATGTAATTGATCCTTTTAGTTGTAGGTACATTAATTATCTGTAACATCTCTAACATATAACGACGTTTGTAGGTATTTTCAGTGTTTAATACCGATACATTTTCAAAGTTTGGATAGTGATTTTATTTACTACAATGAGAAGAAAACGCAGTTTTTGTAAAGTAATATTGTCTCTATATCTTTGGTCTGATTTATGTCCAGCAATTCTGGTTTTTGTTTATTTTTCGTGGTACCTATGTATATATGTATACATTTGGGTGGTTTTTCAAAATCGATTTTAGATTTTTAAAGGTGCTCACATCTAGAATTATGTAATTTAGTGTTAAAATACAATTGCGAAAATTTTAGCTCAATCGGACTATGCCTTCCCGTGCCGAAAGAGCCCCAAAGTTTTCGAAAATGCCTGTTTTTCACGAAATAGCGCCATGTTTCTGCTTTAGCTGATAAATGCCATAATTTATTACAATAAATTTACTATCAAATGAAAGGTAATTATAATGACTTTAAAAGTTAATTTCTTATTCATATTTACCACAAAATTTACAGCTCCTAATAATGATATGTAATTTGTTCAGAACGTCATAAAATACAAAGATATTGATCAAGGTATCTCAGAAAAGGTATTGAAAAAAAATTTATTTCATTTATTTAATGTTTCTAATGAAATTAAAAGAAAAGTGGCTCAAAATATTTTGTCATACAAGGATTTAGAAGAAGACGAGCGGTGTGAAAGAATTATTAGAGTGAAAGTTTCTGAAAACGAGGCTGTAAAACTTTTCAAAAATTCTTCTCTTGAGAAGTTTGTTTCGGATCAGAGTCTGGCTTTTTTCGAATATTTTAAAGTTAAAATTATTTTTTTGGCAAAGGACCCAAGGCACTGGTCCGAAAATAAATATTTTTTGAAACTTCAATTAATTCTTCAAGTGGTAAAGGAATGTCGTCGTCTGTACCCTGATACTTCCAAAAGTACACAGTCTCCCCTTGTTAGAAGATAGATATTAAAAATTCTAGTATTAACTAAGTATAGTAATAAACTGATATATGTATTAATTTTAAGTTTTTCAATTATGATTTTCTATTTAAGTTTTTTTTAAACATGAATTCTGACGTTTGTAAATATACATAAATAAATACAAATTTTATATTTTTTTGTTTTTCTTTGTGTTATATATTTTTGAAGAAAGTGTGTTAGAATTACATGTAAAGTCATTAAAATTACCTTTCATTTGATAATAACTTTATTGTAATAAATTATGGCATTCATCAGCTAAAGCAGAAGCATGGCGCTTTTTCGTGAAAAACAGTCATTGTCGAAAACTTTGGGGCTCTTTCGGCACGGAAAGGCATATTCCGATTGAGCTAAAACTTTTACAATTGTATTTTAACACTAAATAGAACATTTCTAGGTGTGAGCACTTACAAATTTCGAAAAAAAATTTTCCCATATTCAATAGAACCACCCTAGTATACATACAAACATACTTTATTACAATTTTCTTTATCATTTTCGTCACAAGGTATTTTATATAAATACAACATTTGAAATGTTCCATTTTCATATTTTATATTTTGTTTTACTAAATAATTTATCTAATGTGTTATAAGACCTCTACTTACTCTAACGCCGATTTCGATGATAATGAACCCTATCCATTTAATCTTCATTCTATTCAAACAATATCAATCCCATTACTTGACACTACACACATAATAAAATGTTTAAAAAACTTCAAATCCTCAATGTCGTGTGGTCCAGATGGCATACCTAGTTGTCTTTTGAAAAATTGTGCACTAGCTATTGCAACACCTTTAGTAATTATATTTAATACTTATTAAAATATGGTTATTTCCCTAAAATTTGGAAAGAATCGTTTCTCATTCCTTTATTCAAATCTGGCAATAAGTCAAATATAATAAATTATAGAGGCATAGCTAAATTGAACGCTATTCCAAAGCTATTTGAAAAATGTATTACTGACTCTCTCGTTCATCAAGTATCTCCCTTACTTACACCATGTCAACACGGTTTTCGTAAAGGATCTTCAGCTATGACTAACATTCTACAATTAACTACTTTGGTTAATGAAGGATTTACTAGTGGTCAACAAACGGATGTCATTTATACTGACTTCAGTAAAGCCTTTGATAAAGTTAATCACAAACTTCTGCTTAAAAAATTGGATAAAATGGGTTTCGATAATACTTATTTAAGCTGGTTAAAGTCATATCTGTTATGCAGAACACAGTCCGTTAAAATTAAATCTGCAAATTCTAGAAATATTTTGGTAAAATCCGGCGTTCCGCAGGAAAGTCACCTGGGCCCAATTTTATTTTTACTTTTCATCAACGATTTGCCTGAGGCAATAAATTATTCTAATATGCTGATGTTCGCAGACGATGTTAAAATATTTTTAAGCTTCAAGCATTCACCAGATCACAGTTATCTCCAAAAGGACTTGGATAATTTTTATAATTGGTGTTACATTAATTTAATGGAACTTAATTTAAAAAAATGCAAGCACATGACTTTTTCGAGAAGGCTATTCAAGTGAAACGGAATGTACATACAGTAAAGGACAAAACTGTTCACCCGATCGAGCATTTTTGGTCCATCTTAAAATTAAAAATTTTTCAAAAAAAAAAAAAATAACCGCCTAAAACGGTAGATAATCTTTGGAATCGTTGTATTGAAGCCTGGGAAAGCATCGATTCAGAAATTTTTAATAACCTTGTGAAAAATAAGCCAAAAAGGATACAAAAGGCACACGGAGGATATACAAAGTAATAGTGGTCGTAAAAAAATGAATTCTTCTTTAGTGGACATAATTGTTCACATTTGAATTTTTATAAAAAGATATTTTAAATCTCAACGTTTTTTGATTTACTTGAATTTTTTTTCGATTTTGTATTAAAAACAAATAATGTTTTTAATTTAGTTCAAAAGTTTTTTTTAAATATATAAAACAAAAAAAATTTAAATTAGTTGTCAATAAATTTAATTTCGTGAACAGTTTTGTCCCTTACTGTATGTATGTATGTATGTCACTCGCAGAAACGTGAACATCCAGTAACATGAACTATCCAAAAACATGAACATTTTTATTTTTACACTAACTACTCTAAAACTAACTGCTCTAAAACGTGAACTTTTATCGAACGTTAAAATTTAATTTTGTAAGCTTATTTAAAAATTTGGGGATTTCCCGCTGAAAAAGTTAGTAGTTTGTTTCTTGTAAAAAACTTTTTTTTGTTGCATGATAAGTAGCTTCTTTTATAGTTGTAGTTGCTTCTTTTCAATAAAAACTAAATAAACAAATTTATAATTATCGTAGTATAAATTCAGCTAACCTTTATTTTTCATGAATTCAATAACATATGTATGTAATTCAGAAATTAGTAACTTACAAATCCTTTTGCAAACCATAATAGCTATTAGCATAGTAGTATATTAAAATATGACAGGAACTTACAAAAAGTAGCATCAAAACATGTTTCATATGCGAAAAAGAACGTAAATACTTTATTTTAAATGAAATAAAAGATAAAAACTAAAATATGTTATAGAAAAAATGCAATCTAAAACATGAACAATATCGAAAACGTGAAAACCTTTGGTAAAAATTAGTTCACGTTTCTGCGAGTTCACTAAAGTTTTTGTATTTTTAATTTTGGAATATCGACACCTCTATATGCACATTTTGCACCGCTAAGCGTGCGCCCCTGTTAGAATAAACAAACATTTTATTAGTCATCGTAGTTGTTAAGAAGTCTTTGTAAATGTAAACCAGTCCTGTTGGTGACGTTTGCCACAAGCGACTGGAAATTTGTACAACAAATGGCACAATGTAAAATATAAGAATGTAGAAGAAGATAAATAAATAAATACAAGTAAAAATATTAAACAGCAGCAGTTACAGCAACAATAACAAAAAAAAAAATCATGCTCGTACGTAAAAATGTCGTCAAAGAAACTGATTAAAATTCAAAACGCACAGAAACAATAATAAAACTGGCAAAATAAAAATGTATGAATATTTGTATTTACATTAGGGTGGTCTTTAAATTTGACTTTTTGGATTTTCGGCACAAAGGTCTAAAATGGTTATCCGTCATTTAAACTCAAATGCCGAAATTTGTGCAGAATTAGATAACGTTTTGAGATTGCACATTATATTTCAAGTTCAGAGTTTTTTAACCCTAATTGTAGTAAGTTTAAAAAATTTAGTTAAAAATAACAATAGGAAACCAACTTCCAATTAACTCCCACTAAATGTCTATTTATTTTTTATTTTGACTAATTTCTTAAAAGACAATATAACGTTGGATTTAAACAAATAGTTTCTTTGTATTTCTAATATGTCTATATGTGCATATATGTATAAATGAAACGCATACAAACATTTTTTAATTGCTATTACAGTATTCCACGGATAAATACCTCACCAAAAATGTCCAAATTTGTTGGGTATTTATCCGGGGAAGGTATTCAACGTCCACGTTTATTTACCTCTCAGAGGCACTTATACGAATACGCTTAATTTTATTTAAGGGATAATTATGCGAATATTACTTCATTTCTTGGCATTAAAGTAAATAAAGAAAACACAATTAAAAATTTAAAAAAACATTTTATTGAATAGGAATTCATATCAGAAAAAGTAAATAAAAGTTTTTACTTCATAGATAGGGACGTTTTCTTGGGAGCCATTTCGTTAAATCCTTTTTTAAATTTTATTCAATTCACTACATTTGTTCACTTATTTTTAAATTTAATATTTTTCCACCAACGCTGAATGAAAACAATTAGGTATGTATGAAGCTAACAGGTGCGTATAAAAAGTTCTGGAAAAGTTGTCTAAAAAAGCCACTTTGAGAAAAATCCAGGAATATATCAGTGCTGGGATTTTTTTATTTAATTACCCACATTGGGTATTTATAAGAAATTTAAAAAGTTATGTAAAAAAGATCAAGGAGTATATCAGTGTGGGGAATTTTTTTTTTAGGTAATTACCCGAATTGGGTATTTAAGCGAAAGGTATTAAACCGCATAGTTTTGTTTGAAAAAGTATGAAAAATTTATGGGGATTTACAGTGTGAGGTAAATAAGCGAAAAAGATAATTAAGCGTCGGGTATTTTGCCGTGGTATACTGTATAATTTAAATTTAAAAAGTTTAATTTAAGAACTACCCTAATGTAATGTAATCTTGGGCATGTGATGTATATTTATCATAATCATCACAAAGCTTGATTTCATTCCAAAGTCTTTTTAAGGAAACATATTCGTTTATACACAAATGCGCACCAACTTAATGATTAAAGGTTTTTGGCAGCATGTTGTTTTTGTTGTTGTTATTATTAAATCGTACCTAAACAATATTTTAAACAAATTAAGAGTTTGCGTATCTGGCAGATGCAAACAAAACAGCACATTTTTGTTTTACGTATTGTTTACTTAAATATTTCCTCAGCTTGATCTTGATTTTATTATTTTCCTAAAATATTAGACAGTCTCTATGCTAACAACAAAAACTCACACACTTACTGAACTCAATTATGTTAAAAATAAAAATAAGAAACTGTGTATTTTTTGAAATTAACGTGCTTTATTATAACACCTTTAGTGTGTTTTTATGGATTCCCCGAATTGATAAATGAATCATCACACCAATAATAGTTTGGCCAAACGAATGTGATAATTTTTAATACAATAACTTGTTGAGAAATAAAAAAAGAAATACATACACACTTACAACAACTACATAGAACTTTGTATTGATGTTATTAAATTATAATAGCAAATTGAGCAATATACATACATGCATACATACATGCTCGAATAAGTAGAATTATGTCTTAACTTTTCGTAGTTTAATTTTTTTTGTGACATTTATTTATTGTATCTTCATTAAAAACGAACTAACAATAAGTTTTTCAAATCTTATATCTAAAAAAATTTTCAATTATTATTCCAGCCAGTGCCGGACGAAAATTGTTTGCCCATTATATATTTTATTTATTAAGTTGGCATTCTTCCTTCTTGACTTCGGCTCAGATACGCTGTATCCCTTATTCTTAGTCGAATATAGCTTTTTTGACAAGTCTATGGGTTTGTTCGATAGTACTGTGTTTTCTTCTAAATCCAAATTAATGATTTGGAATACAATTGTTTTCACTTAAAATCGGGTATAACTTGTTCATGAGCATTTTCTCGAAAAGCTTCGATATATTTGACAATAGGCTGCTGGGTCTATTAGATTAGATTAGCAAATAAATTGCCTTTTTCAGTGTCATTTCTAGTTTCATTTTTAACTAGATGAATATATGTACATATGTATGTACATGAAAAAATAAGAAATCCGACGGTATTTATTTGAGGGCCAAATTCAAAGTGCCAAAATAGCTATGATCTAGATATTCTGTACTAAACAAATAAAAATTGCATCATACAGTCACCAGCACAAATTAACATGGTTCGGTTACTATGCAGCTCATATTGTATACCATTTTATTTATTGTTTTCTTTTGACGAATATTGTAATTAAATTAAAAATCAGTTAGTAATGTGAAAAATTATTGTTCACATCAAATTCGGTCGCAACATATTTTAATATGTTTAATATAAAAAAGTGTTGGAACACTTTTAACTTAAATTCTCATTTTTTAACATTTCAAAAAAATATATATATAAAAATATATCATATATTTTTGTTTTGATGCATCTCATGAACTGTTTCTTTCCTTTTAATTCTCTGATCCATCTAAATACCTACTCCAAAGATATTAATTTTATTTACATTTAAATCAGTCTTAAGTACTAATTATACGAATCTTAACCTGGTGCAGTAGGCATGCGTACAACAAAAATTTTAATTTTAAAACGTTTGTCGAAGAAATAAATGTGAAAGCATTAAAATTAATTTTGAATTGTCAAACTCGAACGCACTATTTGAGGTGTCTACAGTTTTTGGAATTTTTAACTTCCTATATGAAAAGCTTTAATTTATTTAACCCTTCATGCATGATTTTCTCTTTATTGGTGAAATAAATCAATGTGATATTATTCATGTTCAAAAATAAAGTACAAATTGTATTCATTTATATTACAAATTTTGCGAAAAACAATATGATGGATATTTCCATCATCATGCAGTGTTAGATCATTAGCTTAATACTAAATAGAAATAATAAAATGCATTCGATGTTATGATGAAAACTTCCACCATTATACAAAGAAGGGTTAAAACCTTTAAAACAGGTTAAAGTAACAGACAAAGTTCTATATGATATGAATCTCTGTTGATGTTGCCCTTCTATTTACATATGTTCAAAGAGATATCGAAAAGTGATCTGTTGAAATCTCTCCTTAAAAGAAACCAAAAACGAAGGATGATTTACTCAACATTTTAAAATTTTTGAAAAAATCCAAAATTGAAGAGTGAATTTGATAATGAACATTGATTTCGAAACGAATGAATATAATTTAAATATGTAAACACCTAATAATGTGTGAATAAAATATTGAATAAGAATTATTTGTTTTTGGAGGGTGAGAAAGGATTGTTTATGCAAACGATGCAAACGATGATTTTCGTCAGCTTGGTAACAAAATAAAATCAAAATTCTCTTTACTATAGATACCTTAATATTTTTAAGAAACTTTATCGATCGATAATGTTCTATTGCTTTTAAATTAATATAGAAATTAAAGGCGAAATGACATATCATTTTTGTCAATCTAACTTTTCAATATAATGTACATAAATTGTTATTATGTATTAAATGAGAATTTTTCCTCTTGCGAGTACTATTGTAAAAACTTTTTATAAAAATTTTCTTATTCGAAGATTTACTTCTAGTTAAATATAAAAGAATTTCAAATTCTTTTATAAATGTATCCCACAAACTCAAAATTTTACAGGGGAAAAAAATAAAATCAGTTTGAATAAAGCCTTTATTTTAAAATTTATAATGTAAATATTGTTTTGTGTAATACATTTAATTTTAATAATTTTAAATGATGTTGAACTATCGATTTCGATAAAAAAAAAACAACAATCGATTATGGTGTGGGATACATTATTTTGGCGGTAATGGCTCGATATGTAGCTCTATTCATATGAAGAATTAACTGCTGTGTATTCAAAATAATACTTATTATCATAAGTTGGCCTCAAAAATAAATAATTAAATAGTTAAATCAGTTAACTGATACTCAGTGAAATTGAGTATCATTACTAATAATTAAGTGACGCATGCATTAAATTCACTTGTAAAAAATTAAGCCATCAAATTAATGCGAATTTATCATTATTTTTAAACATTTTATTAGAATCTCACAAATATTTATTTGGTATTGGTATGTGCAGTATGTATGTACATACCGTTGGTCTCATGTAGAAAGGCCCTAACTCGCTATTTTTTCGAAAATTGTTTTTTTTTGCGATTCCAATGCATTTAACGCAAATACACCTCCTTACAAAAATGTATTGCAATAGTGTAGAAAATAACGCTTTTATAAGCAGTTGTACAAAAAAAGTTACATGTTGAATATTACAGTTTCTATTATGTTTTTACCTTCTCCTGTAAAGTTTCAAATATGCGAGTTAGGGCCTTTCTACATGAGACCAACGATACATACATACAAATAAATGTATTGGCATTAGGGATGCCAATCCCGAAATCCCGAATTGTTTTAAAAAATACCGAGATTTTTCGGGATTAATAAATCTGTAATAAATCCCGAAAATTTTTATTTGTGTAAAATATCCAGACAATTGTTTTTACTTGCTTTTTATGGCATACACAAATACAAAACATCTACACTTAACATAAATCAATGTGAACAGAATGGTTGGTATTCAATAAATAAATATTTTTGCGATTAAAAATTATTTTGGATTGCCAAACCCGCTGGAACACACTATTTGATATTTGTCAACGGTTTTTGGAACTGGAAATTGCAATAAAAAAAGCTTTAATTGATTTAAAAACTCAACGGATGACAGATGATGAATTTGCTTTACTTAAACAAATACATAGTTGCAATTTTAAATCTGATTAAAGTAACAGTTGAAGCCCTTTGTCGCAGTGATATGAATCTCTGTAAAGAAGAACGATTTAAGGCTCAGTTAGCCGACTGTAATGGAATGTAACTGCAACAGTAAGAAACAGCTGATGGATATTGTTTATTGAAAATAGTTATGGAGATGTAAAGTAACGCAATACCGTAATGTGTGAATCTGTAATAGCGTAGACAGACGACGACAGCGATAATGTGCAGTAAAATCTCACTAATGTGAATTAAGATTTTACCGTGACAGACGACAGTTTCTGCATTTAAAACAGCATTTAAACAGCTGTTTGTTTGTAAACAACTGTTTAATTATGAAAAAATATGTTTGGCATTTGGTGAAAAATCAGTATTTATTTGAAAAAAGCTGAAATTACTTTTGCTGAAACTGCTCCATAATGCAAAAATTGTCCATGCACTAGCAACCATCACCCTGAACGTGTTGCTACATGTGGGGACCACAGTGGGACACTCTGAAATAAGAGAAAGGCAATTGTGGAAATTTATTTTTATTATTTTAATTTTACAATTGTTTTCTTCTTATTTTAGAATAGTAAACAATTTGATAACATATTATTGATTTTCGACGATGTTGCCATATTGAAATAGCTAAATGCAGTATAAATTCACTCTGATTTTCTGCATTTACGTCTAACTTAATGCGCATTAAGATGGGATAATTCACGATTTAATTTGAATTAAGACTGTTAATGCAAATTAACTGTGTCGTCTGTCTACGCTATTAGGATGGGGATAATTCACGAGTTAATTTGAATTAAGACTGCTAATACAAATTAACAGTGTCGTCTGTCTACGCTATAAGAAATAGAATTTCCTTACATTTTTACGTCACAACATTCCGTTACAGTCGGCTAACTGAGGCTTTACTCAACACTCTTAATTTTTTTGAAAAACCCAAAATTGAAAACAGAACAACGTAGAAATGTTTGTTATTAGAAATGAGTTAAAACGTTGATTGCTCATTTTAAAGGAAACGAGATCTGTGGCTCACCTTCAAATGATTTTGATTCGTATTTATCAATGATTGAGGAAACAAGTAATGATTCTAATATTTCAATCATAAAAAAATTAAATAATGCAATTGAACTGTGCAGAAGTCCAAAAACACCTAATAACGTCCGTAATGGTATGGAATCAAACATTGAAAAAGAAATTGAATTATTTATTTCCGGGGGTGAGAGAGGAGACTGTTTTTGCAATCAGCATACAACAATTTGCTAACGATTTTGCCCACAAGCGTTGATTGTGAACGATGTTTTTCGTCAGCATCATATATTGGTAACAAAATTAGATCAAGATTATCTGATGACACTTTAGATGCCTTGATATTTTTAAGAAGCTTTTTAAAGAACGATCATTAATATTCTATTATTTTTAAATTTATAAATATAAAAATATTTTATACATATACATGTGTATGTACAGTGTAAAAAACTATGTAACGTAATTTTGTCTTTAAAATTATTAAAGGTTTATAAACTTTTAATAAATGAAACAAGTATAGCTTTGTGACAATTTTTTGTTTTTAAACAAATTAATATTAAATATATGTTACTTTTTTGTTTCTTTATTACTTTAATTCAATGAACTAATTTTTTTGTTATATTTTTTTATAAATCCCGCTTTTGGGATCCCGGGATTCATTTATGAAATCCCGAATCCCGGGATTTGAAAAACCAGTCCCGTTTGGCATCCCTAATCGGCATGTTAAGTTATTAATAGAAATACAGACAAAAAACCCCAAACAAAAGATTTGTAAATACCCTTAAACCGTGTTTTACTCAACAGCTGCGGTAAATTTAACAAATTATTTATTATATCATTATTTTTTATTTATTTATTTTATTTATTTAATTCGTGTGATTATTTAAAAAATGTTTACATAAGCTAATAAATGAATTAATTAGTCTGAGTTTTACGGTCACTTCTGTTATTTTTATAAGCTCAATTACCCGCAGTTGCTGGCACAATAATATTACCAAAAAGGCAAAAGAATTGATAAGAAAGTCGTAAAATAAAATCAATTATTTTATTGAATTAAATGAAAAAGATAATCGTATTGAACATTTGACGATTTTGATAATATTTAATATTATTTGTATATTTTTAGTTTTGTACAAACACTGGCGAATCTCTGAAGTTTTATATATAGTATATTTTAATTATACTGTACTAGTTACTAAAGACTTAACAGTTTACAAGGTACGATTAACTCGATTTTTAGCCAAAATATACAACACTGTAATGTAAAACCTGTAATTGACTGTCTATAATAAAATAGTTTGTGAATTTTTTACCGAAATTGGGTCATTGTGAATCCGAAGTTCGAGGCCGTAATATATAAGTATTACTGAATAGGTTTTTCATTAAAGAAATAGCTTCAATAAATCAAAGTGTTGGCTATACCTGATGCACAAATCATGTTTGTATGTTATAAATATCGAACCTGTTCAACAAAACTGTAGTAACTCAAAATTTTCTATTTTTCAGTTGATATATAAATAGTAACTGTGAAGATATGAAGAGTGACATAACGGTATTTTTTGACGAAAGACTAGACAGAATAATGGGAGATTTTTACACTGGGTAGAGAAGAACATTATGTATCGTTTTTTAATAAAAAGTGAAAATTTCAAAATTTTGAGCTAATACCCTTTTGTTGAACAGGTGCGATATGTATGTGTATACAAAGTCTACACTATAGGATCGAAAATGAAAGATGTAGAAATTGCAAATGAAATATGTATATGTAAACACTAAAAAAGTTCCGTCACAGAAACATATCAAATTTTTTAACACTTTACAATGTTTTCTACCAAATTTGTTACAAATTCATTGGTTGATTGTAAATATTTTGCACAAAAAAAAAAAGTTCTTCACAAATTTACTCGCAGAGGTATTATAATTCTAGAAACAACTTTTCTTATATTAGTTTAGTGACCTGTCACAGAGTGCATAAATAGTTGGAATTATTATCGTATCGCGTTCATAGAACTAGAACCAGTCTCTAAATATTCCACATTACTAGTTTGGTGCCAGTTATCTAACATCTAGAAATATTTTAATAATATAGTTTCTGATACAGCCATTTGTTCAAATCGATAAATCTGCACAGCAATGTTAGATTGTTTAAACAATTAATATATACGTGCAAATAAAAATTAACGACCTATACTTAAGTAAAAGTATTAAAATATTTTACAAGTAGTTACTACGATTAAAAACCAGGTGATAATAAATTAACATTTAGAGTTAAACCCTCCATGTCGCTTAACTATTTCTTTTTTAAGTGTCTATTACAAGCAGATACAAAAGCAATGAATAAATCGTGCATTTTTTCACCGTTTTTTTGAAACCGTATTTGATGAAAAATTTTATCAACTTAATGTTTGCAATTTCTACGATATTCATTTGTGACCGTATAAAGTATACATACATATGTTAGGGATAATTATATGTAGAGAAGTCCATATACCGATGTTCGTCTGACTGTGTATAAGTATGTACGTGTGTTGGTGGACTTACATTTTCCGGATTCACCAGACATTCTTCTCAAATGTGGTATAAATATATCAGATATTTTTTTCATAACCTCCACCAAAAAGACGTCTGTGTACTATAATTCTCCTATTGAAAATTATCAAAATCGGTTCAGACAAACCAGAGTTTTGGAACAAAATGTTGTTTGCTACTTTGTTTAAATATATTGCAGATAATACCATGAACTTTTTACACGTTATTTCTACAATTAAAGGACACTTTCATACAAATTTTTCCCGAAATATGGCTAAATATTACATAAATGCCTAATACATATACATACATACATATCGATACTTAATTCAGCAAAAATAAGTTTCATATGAAAGTAAATCACAAAACGAAAATTCGGTCCACGTTTGAACATTGCTCTCATGCTGCCATACAACACGATACAGAAACAACAGACATTTTGTTTGTGTAGAATAATGTACTACTGTCAAAAACACTTGAAAAGTATTACTTTTGACATAAGTAAATTGTAAACACAGTCAGTCAGCTGTGCAACTGCACTCACCTTGTATGGTTACACCATGATTGTTTCCATTCAAAGTTAAATACGTATCAATCTGATATAAACATTGTTAACAGGTTAAAATTCAACATAAAATAATCCTACAGAATTTACTCATACTCATAAATCTCTTATAAATAACGGTACCGATCATTTACATATATGCCAAAATAAAACTGCTGGATTTTGAATAGAATATTGGTCCATATTTGACCAAATCCCCCATATAAGATCCAATTCCGAAATTCACCTTAATACTAATACATATCTTAAATATACCATTATTATGTTGAAATTCGACGTGAGATATCCTCTTATGCACAAAATTCTCTACTCTGAAATTTAAAAAGATCTGCTGATGATTTGTCACAGCTGCCATATATTAGATAAAATGTCTAATAAATATCGATATCGAACCAACTCCTATACAGATGAGAAATTTGAATTCAGAAATCATACTAATATCGGTTATACTGCTATATTATGCTATTGGATTTTGTAGCTGTCAGTCTATAATTGAAAATACCTCCCGAATTAAGTCCACTTCCGAGTAAAACAACTAACCACACAACTATTGTAAATAACGTTATTGAGATGAAATTTAACCAAAATAACCCTTAAATACATGCCATCCATAAAACTCTTGTAAATAAAGTTATTGAGATCAAATTCAACAATACGACTAAATATTCTAGTCCTATATAAGCAGTGTAGTGTTTGTATTTCTCATTATATTTAGGTATTATTTAAGAGTAGGGTATTAGGGTATTTAAGATTCTGTATAGCCGAATATTGCACTCTAACTTGTTTTTTTTTTAACTTACCAGATTGTTCAACATCAGCACTTTGATCCATTTTAATAGCAATGAGTATTATTGAAATTCAAATATTTGCAAATAAAATCTTATTCAAATAAATTTAAACTTAACACTTTTTCTTTTAACTTTTGAAATATTAAGTAAAATTAGTAGTAATCCTTTTTTAAGCATTCGTTATTTTCCAAATATTTGATTTACTCGTATATATTTGTATTGATTTTTGATTTTTCCGTTTATAATTTTATTTTTATTTCAACATAGAACATAATTATTTTATAGACAATAAAATGACCGTTACAAAATAAAATAAAACACTGGTAAAATGAAATCGTAGACCACGTAATCAGTCTGCATCTAATATGTATAAAAAAAACAACTTCCGAATGATTTGCCTTACGTGCGATTTTAAATGAATTCAATAGAATACAAGCGAGAACAATAGCAGCGAGTCTAGGAGCAAGATTTTAAGTATAAACCGATTGCCGCAAGAGCCCAATGGATAATGAGATTTCAATTGAATGTGTAAATTTGTAACAGTGCTATTTTTAATTCACTCCAGAAGGGAATTAATATCCGCGCAAACGCAATCGAAAGGGGAGACTTGTTTCTTTTTACAAAAACTCTCTACTCAACGTACAACTAGTGGCAAAAAATATTCCATTTGCTTGCGGTAATAAGTTTTTGTAACACTTAATTGTTTTTGCTCTTATTCTCTTTGAAATGCATTCATTCGATAACATATAGTTTTTGTTTTTTATGTTAAATGTATGACCTAAAAACACTTTAAAACCAATCATATACTTAATTTCAAACTTATTAAAAAAAATAGTATTTTTTAATTTTGCATTCGGAATAAGTATTAATATACATATTAGCCTAAATTATAAATAAAGTTTTTATTGTCACTGCAATATTCAAAAATATTTATTAATAAGTTATACTGACTAGGTTCAAGTTTTCCATTCATCTCAGACATCTGAGACCCTTAAAGGATATAAACTTCACAGTTAGGGTATATGGATGATCTAGTAATTTTTCCCATGTAGTTTAAAGTGGAGAATTTGATATCCCCGCATATTGTAGGAACATTGGAATCTCTATGCATGTAGCGATTTCTAAAGTGATTATAAAACATGTAAAATGGATTATAACTCTGGACGGCTTCCTTAACATTTTGCATATCTACTCTTTCACTCGAAGATAGTAGTTTTGATCTTTCGGATTTTTGCCAAAACAGCTTCATTTCATAATTTCATTAGTTCATCTTAAGGTCACTTTTATTTTTCCGATTTAATAAATCTGAGAGACGAATAAATCAACATTTTATTTTTATTAATAAAGCACTCAATTTCGTCATTGATAATTTATAGGTAGAAACCGATAAAGTAACATGATAATCAATGTAATAGAAAAATCTATTTTTATTTTTAAAAATTTATTAAATATGTATTTAAATATTAATTTTTTCTCAAAAAGTTAAGTTTGTGTTAGCGATATTGCTGAAGGATATTTTTATTATCAAGCCTGTTACCCATTTCGTTCTGTTCTGAATGCTTGTTATTTGTCATATGCATATGTTTTATTTTGTTAGAAAAGGCTTAAAACTTACGAGTAAACCTTTGGAACTTTAGTCGTTCAACGATTACGGCAACACTGTTTATAAATTATTTACAATCAATTTATGATTAGGGAAGAGCGCCTTTTTAATTTAATACAGGAAAAGTACCAACCCATTTCCTAAATAAACACATATTCTACCTAAGAATAATGTTTATTTGTATTAGATTTGATTTAACTCTGTCTGTATCAAAAATGAAACTTTAATAAAAACAACCGTGAAACTTTAATGACGACAAAAGGTTGTCCGTAAATACAACTTGAAAATGATGCGACTCGTCCTAATGCTAAATTTTGTTGTCGTCGAATGTAAAGTTAACTGAAATAGTATTGTGGATGAGGTGCTGAGTTTAGATGAGATGAAAATACTTTCTTTCGCATGAATTGTTTTCTATAAAATTTTGGTGGATATTTTTCGGTTCATTGAGAAAAACAGAAACTTTTTGTATATTATTTTTATTTAAAATCAAAATTGTTTAAAATTTTCTTATATTTATGTATTTTAAATTATTCAATGAATGAAAAAATGGTTGGTTAGCATGTGTGTGCTTAGAATCTAAAAGGTCGTGATGATGATGATGATGGTGTGTATTAAATATTGTTTTATACACCTATTAAAGTGTGGCCAGATAAATTTGCGGTGATTGTTGTTAAATGTCCACATCATTCCCAAACCAAAATATTTGAAAATTAAAACACTTTCTACACCACCACTACAGCTTAAATATTTATATACATATGTATGTTTAAATTTAATTAGGATTTACATTTTTACGGTGTTTATTTGTTTAAGAAAATAAAAAGATAAAAGAAATTTGCATACATATTTATAAAAAACAAGTAAGAAAGTATAGTCGGTCAAGCCCGACCATATACTACCCTACACCCAGTATACGAAGAGGGTCTTATATGGGAGTTTTGACTATTTATGAACTGACTATTATAAAATTAGGTGTAATCCTATTTGTACATACGAAACTCATATTTGTTAAATTTTATTCAGATAAAAACATTTTTAAGAGATTTATGGTCCTTAAAGTGATTTCGGGAATTGGGCCTTATATGGGAGCTACGACTACTTCTGGACCGATCATCATAAAATTCTACCATATTATATGTATATGTACGAAACATATTTGTGTTTAATATTATTTGGATAAAAACATTTTTAAGAGATTTATGCTCTTTTAAGTGATTTTCGGAAGTCGGCCTTATATGGGAGCTACGACTAATTATGGACCGATCTTTACGTTATTTGTAGATGTGATTTAGCTTCATTTACCACTCATTTGTGGTAAAATTTGTTTGCATACTTGCATAATTCAAAGATTTATGACCGGTAAACCCCAATTTCGGGAGAACATTTGTATTAGGGCCAGGTGAAATAATGGGCCAATTTCCACCAGTTTCAATCCCATACATCCTTGGGCCGAAATAATATCACTTACCAAATTTTATCGAAATATCTTCAAAATTGCGACCTGTACTCTGCACACAAGCTTTATATGGACAGCCAGGCGGACGGACATCGTTAAATCGACTCAGAAAGTGATTTAAGGTGGGTGTGGGACCAATATTTCTGGGCGTTACAAACATATGCACAAATCCTCACAACTATGGTGGTGTAGGTTATAAATACATAATAAATAAAATACAAAACAATCATGCATAGACAACTAAAAAAATGCATACATACTGATATAACTTGATGAAGTTCAATAATTTTTATGATCCTATCCGCTATATTTAACGCTTGATAATGCTCAGCGCCTTGCCTACGCCAACCAGTGCAACATTTGCAAAGCCATTTTTTGGTAGGTTACCGCATTACTCCAACAACTCTTCAGGCGACTCCCAAATGTTTCCTCTAGAACATTTGTACATCACTAGGTTTTTGTACCCGGCCCTGCCTGGGATATTATTGATGTTTTATTCCTGGCCGCTGATCATTTAACATTTTGGTAATCTGTTTTAAGAATAGCATACAAACGAAGCATATTTCGTGTGTAATGTGACAGTTTATTCTGTAGGAGAAAAAAAACATTCATACAACTCAAATTTTTTTATGGGACGGGACAGATTTTTTTCAAAACAAATTCATTAACTATTTCGAAAAATAAATTTTTTAAAAACGCAATATTGAAATCTTTAAATCTCTAGTGGATGATAACTGTTAAATTTGTTTTCTTAATTTTCCCTTTTAAACGTATATTTGAGCTTGTTAATCGCTAATAGAGTTTTTTCATCATTAAAGGAACAGATGACCCGATTCTCCTTTTTAAGTATTTTTAGAGTCTTTTCTGACACCTTTTCCGGACCGTTCATGCTCTTTATGAGCCCAAAAAACAATTATTATTTCTCCGAAAACCTTCAGAAAAGAGGTGTATTACATTCGAAAATGGTCCGTCAGAAAAAGCTTAGATAATGTAAGAAAAAGAGTCTTTTATGAGGGTTTTTTTTGGGCTCTGAAAGAGCTCTTACATCATGTCAAAAAAGAGTCATTGCAATTTTAAATACAACAAATTTAATGGTCGCATTTATTATTTTTTTCAATTGTTTTTACTTAAACAAAAAGGGACTTGCTGCTGCACCGAATTGGAAAGATGTAGAAACAACGATCAAATTTATGGTTGAAAAGAAATGGTTAAACCCTGAAGACAACAATGTAGAATTGTTTGACGAGTTTGGTTACATATTGAAATTTATTACCCCAGAGAAAATTAGCGAATGGAATAATAATAATCCTCCTACTAAGCCACGTTCTACTAAACCACATCAACGTTGGGTGGAATGTTTCAAACATTTTCAAAGTAAGAATGTACCGTACACTCGCTTCTCGCAAATCATTGAATTTATATTTTGTTTGCCAACAACATCTGCAAGTGTAGAGCGTATATGTTCGTTGATCGCACAATTATTGACAAAAAAATCGCAACTCAAGCTAGTTACTTTGAAACATATGCTATTTCTCAAATATACAGGGGTGTCATAGAAACCAATATTGTCAGAATGGGTTTTAAAACCGACAAGAAAAAATGCTTTGGTGTCATAGAGCACTGCTACACGTTCAATAAATATCATGATACTAGAAATATGTCGATATTTATTGAACGTGTGGCAGTGCCCTATGACACCAAAGCTTTTGTTCTTGTCGGTTTTAAAACCAATTCTGACAATATTGGTTTCTATGACACCCCTGATAATTTAAAGTACGAATGCGTTGAAATTTACAATTTTTTTTAAAGAATCCCAACATTGCTGAAGCAAATTTCATCACAGGATAAATACGATTTTAAACAAAAAGTGACAGATAATTAGCTTCAAATTGTTTATAACATTACAATTGTCTAAATTTAACTTGAATAATAAAGTTTTTTTTCCCATAAAAATGGCCCGGTTTTAAGTTTGAATGTTCCGGATTTTAGTACTTTTTTCGAAAAATGTCCCGGTTTCGCTCAAAATTGAGGTGGTCACACTACTAATATATAACTTTGTGACAACAGAAATGTAAATAAAAAATGTTGTTGCTTCATAACAAAAACAATCATTATTTCAGAGACCAATTTTAAAAGTTTTCCTCCTTTTGTCACTTCCCGGTATCAAAGTTATATTACATTTTACCGGTTTTTACACAATTTATCACTTCCCGATCAAAGTCTTGCAAATAGATCTATCTGCGTTGCACATTTCAATAGAATTAGTTTAGCCGTTTGGCTTTACCTTTTTATCCCGATCTCGTCTAAGTTTTGAAAAAACATATAGCCTGTTCACATTTTTAAGAATGGATCTAACAACGTTTCAAGTTATAATATAAACAGTACAGCTTTTTGGTCTAACCGGTTTTTCCCGACCTGGTCCAAGTTTTGAAAAAATATATAGCCTGTTGACGTTTTAAAGCATGAATATGTTTACGTTTAAAATTTCAATAAAATCGGTTAAGCCGTTTGGTCTTATCAGTTTTTCCCTTTTTGTATAACCAGAAAATTCCTCTTTTACCCCCTTGAAAGAAGACTACCGGAAAGGTACTTTTGTAATACACATTCTTCTGGCTATATAAAGCTAATATAAAAATGCAGTAGCTTCATAACAAAGTTAATCATTATTTATGAACAAAATATTTAAATTTTAAACGTTTTCCCCTTTTTATCCTTCCCTGGTCCAAGTCTTGAAAATAATATAAAGCCTAATTGCACGTCCAAGTATGGATTTATCTACTTACTAAATTTCAAAAAAATCGGTTTAGCCGTTTTGGATGTTTTCTTTAAGAAACAAAGGAACTAATTTTACCGGTTTTTACCAATTTTATCCCTTCCATGTCCAATGTCCAAGTACTGAAAAATAATATAGTCCATTGACGCTTCCAAGCGTAGATCTATCTACGTTCCAAATTTCATTCAATCGGTACAAACGTATAGGCGAGATTGCGGAACAAACAAACAAACTTACAAAGCCATTTATAATATACATAAGTATGTATGTATATACAATATTAACACATAAATTAACAAATATGAAGGTATAGTCGGTCAAGCCCGACTATATAATAACCTACACCCAGTATATGTATAAAACAGTTTTTCAAAAATGAGCGCTATATGGGAGATATTACCTATTATAGACCGATCATCCAAAAATTTAGTGTCATGATGTCTGTGAATATAAATATTATATTTGTTAAACTTTATCTCGATATAAATATTTTAAAAGATTTATGGAGCTTAAAGTCAATTACGGAGTGGGTCTTATATGGGATTTTCGACTAATTATGGACCGATCATAATAAAATTAGGTGCCATTATTTCTGTATATAAGAAACTTATTTGTGTCATTTTTAACATTTTTAAGAAATTTATGATCTTTAAAGTGAATTTCGGAAGTGGGCCTTAATGGGAACTACGAGTAATTATTGACCGATCATAATAAAATTGTACTGTATTATTTTTAGACTTATGAAATATATTTTCGTTAAATATTTTTTGGATACCAACATTTTTGAGAGAGTTCTGCTCTTTAAAGAGATTTTTGGAAGTGGGCCTTATATGGGAGTTACGAGTAATTATGGACCGATCTGCACAAAATTTACAGATGTGATTTGGCTTCATTTATCACTCATTTGTGAAGAAATTTGATTGGATACTTGCAAAATTCAAACATTTATGATCGGTGAACCCCAATTTCGGGAGGACATTTGTATGGGGGCCATTTCACCTGGCCCCGATTTCCACCAGAATCAATCCCATCCATCCTTGGGCCGAAGAAATTTCACGTACGAAAAATCTTTAAAATTGCGAAATGCACTCTGCGCACAAGCTTTACATGGACAGCCAGCCAGCCAGACGGACGAACATCGTTAAATCGACTCAGAAAGTGATTCTCGACTACAACACAACAAGCATTTTTCATACGATTAAGCCGATAAGTGTTATAAATCGTAATTTCAGTTTACAACATACAACATCAAAAAACTTAGTGTGTCGGTGGCATTTTGGCGGAAAAAATAGGGATTTTCAACTTTCTAATTTTAAAATTTTAATGATTTGGTTTTGTAAAGAAATGTTTGGATAAGAAAAATTCAACAAGGTTTTTTATGAAAAGTGAAATTTTGTAGTTAAAACTAATAGAAGTCAACGAAAATTTATTCAATGAAATTAGATTAAAATTATTGTCCAAATAAAGAACTTTTTTTGTATGTAAGTTTATAGCTATGGCTTTGTTTTATTTTTTAGTGAAAATATAGCACTTACTTTTTTATTAAAAAAAATATTATTGAAATTGGAAAAGTAAACTAATTATTATAATTTATCAAAAATTATACTAAAAAATATCAACTTTTCACTTTTTGATAAAAAAAAAACTTTATGTGCTTTGCCTTGCTTAGCCCTCTAACTACAAAAAAATGAAAGGTCTGTACTTTCAATTAAGAAAAAAAAAACTACCGCCAATTACCGTCCCTTTTAGTAACATCGATTTTAATGTCAAAAGTCACTTCCAATATTTCATACAAATGGTCAATAAGACAAAAAATTGGGTATACTTTCAGGCTTTCGGGAATTAAAGCTTGAAACGATTTATAAGCATAGCTGCCAGATTTGACGATTTATCGTCATTTTGACGATTTTTGGTTTCAAAAATAGCAAAATGACGATTTGACGATTTTTTCATTGAAAATGACGATTTCCTGAATTATTAAAATTTTCTATAAATTGTTAGTTTTATTTATGTTTTTGTTACCAAATTCTCTCTTTTTTTTGAGACAACAACTATTTCAAAAACAAAACTAAGTGATAGTAGTGTTTTCTTAATTATTGTTGTTAAGTTCAAGTAAAATAATTGCAAATAATATTGAGTCGAAATTACTTATTTATGTGTAAACATAAAAATCAATTTTAAATACTGAATTCCATGAACTAAAATTTTAAGAAGAAACAATTTCTGAATTTCCACGAGGAAATTCTTCTACAAAAACTTCTTCTATTTTAACAAAACGTCGAAAGCATATTCAGCCGAATAAATTTAAATAACAAAAATACGGAATTCTTCGAAAATATGTTGAATTCTATACTCAAAATGTTATTTAAAACTTAATAAAATAAATTGTTTCGACATTGTAATTTAACCTGAATTAATAAAATATGCTGAAATTAACAATTTATTTATAAAATACTGTTTCACACTATTCAGTTTTAGCCGACCAGTTTTTGTTCAATTCTCTTTTGAACTTGCCATTTCATCAAACATGTCAATTCAATTTTCGTACTTTTTAATGTAAATCAACATGCATGAAAAAAAAACAAAAGGAAATAAGAAAATTGACAGTACCGTCAAGTTTGTACCCCTTTTGTTCTTATTTCCCTTCTCTTCCAAAAATACTTGCCTTGACGAGTGAGAATTATAGAAGTGAAAACGGACTAAGATATTAAATATTACACAAGTTGTGTTTAACATAAAATTTTTTGTGATTTGTTATGTAAAAAGTTAAAATTTACGTATTTTGATATGTATTGTACAAGAGACTATATAAAATTGAATTTTTATGTTTTCGTTTAATAATACTATTAGAAATAGTGACTTTATTTTTCCGATTTTTTTGACGATTTTTAAAATTCGAAATGACGATTTTTTTCTTTTTTATCGGGATTTTGACGATTTTTTCCGAAATTCATCTGGCAGCCCTGTTTATAAGTGAAACCTAACATTCAATTCCGATTGGTTTGTCAACACTACAACAATAACTTCCTGATGATAGCAAATGGCTTCTTTCTCTTGGTTCGAAGTTTGCTTTACCAATCAACAATAAAAACTTCTGTACGATCGGATTGATAGCCGATTTGGAACAGTGGGTACAAACTCTTACAAATGATAGAGAAAAAGATATCACAAGATCAAGGATAGCGAACAGAATTATGACCCACAAAAGGACAATGAAAAATGATGGTAAAGAAAAATTCATACTAGGCATTTATGAGGATACAAGAAGATTTCTAAGACAATATAAAGACGAGATAGTCATAACTAAGGCAGACAAGGGAAATAAAACAGTTTTAATGTACAAAAAGGATTATGACGATGGAATGAGCAAATTGCTGGAAGATAAACACACATACAAACGTATATTGATTGATCCAACGCAAAAATTACAAAGGGCAAACAACAATATTATTATAGACTTATATAAAAAAGAATATATAAGTGGATATGACAGAAAAATATTGACATCAAATGCCGCAACAGCACCCCGACTTTATGGACTTCCGAAAATCCATAAACCTAATAACCCACTTCGACCAATATCATCATCGGTAGGAGTACCCTGCTATGGGTTATCAAAATATATTGGGAATATATTGAAAAACATTATACTTGACAAATTCAATATAAAAAACTCATTAGAATTAAAGACAAAACTGGATACACTTACTTTGGACGAAGATGAGATTCTTGTATCATTGGACGTGGTATCGTTATTTACAAACATACCTATACACCTAGCGATAAGTAATATTATGACAAAATGGAATGTGCTACAGAATCACACTAAAATACCAAGATCACAATTTCTGAAAATACTAAAATTTTGTCTTAATGATAATAATTATTTTATGCATGATGGCAAATTATACCAACAGACATACGGGATGCCAATGGGCAACCCATTGTCACCGACTGTAGCCGACATTATATTGGACCACCTAATGGAACAAATGAACAATATTTTTTGAGTATCATCTTCTGTTAACCTGAAAAAAATAACGTAGCATCCGCTAGACATGTGCACTTGTCGAAGTCACATCGACGACTGAATTGAAGAGCATAAAAATATGTCTTGGTAGTGGTAGCTCAATTGAGCTATGAAATGGAAACCCCTGGATTAGACATAGAACATAAAGCTGACATAAAAAGAGGAAAACAATCGACTGCACTTGCACAACACTGCATTGAAAACGGACACAAACCAAACTTTGAAAAAGTGAAAATTTTAGATAAAGAGAAAAGGGAAAATAAGAGATACACGTTGGAGAGCTTGAGAATACAACAAAAATCGACAATTGCAATAAACACAAAAGAAGACAAAGACAATACAAATGCAAACTACACCATTGCAATACTTTAGTACTAATAACAACTGTGACCAAGAAAAAACGACAAATTTTCTATGATATATATATATTTTAATTTACATTAATTTTTTAAATATTTTAAGTTTTGTGTTGTGTTGTCCACATATACAAAAAACTACTGTGATAAAAATCATAAATTGATGTAAAGACTGACAAAAAAGATTATTGTAAGTTAATTTGTCAAAAATTAATCTTGTAATTATTGTTATTATTGACTAAATGTTTCTTTTGTATTTTTACAATGTTACCAGATTTAATAAAAAACTCAAATCCCTGAAGAAGTTGGAAAGAATACCAACGAAACGTCGGATTTAATTGAAAATGAAATAAATAATCTTTTATTTACATTAAATTAATGACCTTGAAAGCCTGCATATAGGAAACTATATAAACTATTAATAGCAAACAAAAAAAAGGTCGATCAACACTTATACATATAAAATAATCGGAGGGCCCGCCGAATTGTATGGTTCAATAGAACAAAATCGTCACTTCGAGGGCAAAAATTGTGAATTCGCACGATCTTGTAATTTTAATAATCAAAAAAAAAAAAATAGTTTAAATAGCGTCAAACAACGGTGTGCTAAAAAATGTGGTTACGCTTTTTGACTAAATATTTGTCTAGTGTGATCAAAGCTTTACACAAGTGAAACAAATTAACGTAAAACATTTTTGTCTTTTTCTATTTATTATTTCAATTTGTTGTCTCATCATCATTAATTATAGATAGTACAATATTTAAATAAGTGTAATGTATTAATTAATTTCAATGTAATTATTTATGTACTAAGTGTACTTCCATTGCCTAAACAAAATCTATAAATACTTAAATACAATGAAAGAATTCAGAAGGATGAAAGGTTGCTTCGAAAAACGTTGTGTGTAGAGCAGAGAAGAGGACAGAAGGTGGGTGGATAGTGGAATGTGGTTAACTTAAATCAACACTATGTTGATATTGAAAGATTTGATATTTGAAGATCTTCTGAGTTGAGGCGCAACATTTGTTGGTCCTCGGAATTGATGCGAACTAATTGCTCGCTGTCAAAGGTTAGAAGATTGCTGAGACCATGTTCATTATTATTGTTAATATTATTGTTGTTGTTGGTGGTGTTATTGTTATTATTATTGTTGGTATTACTGCCGTTATTAGCATTTGCCACTGTTGCGTTGGCAAGACCGCCATTATTACTAGTTGCCACAGCATCATTTGCTGCTTGATGCTGTTGATATTGCTGCTGTTGTTGTTGCAGGTGATGCTATTTATGGGAACGAACAAATTAAATACCATGTCAATTTTATACTCTAAATTTAAAATCAATTTAACAAAGTGTACTTACAAAATGATTGGGAGTTAAATTCCAAGTAGCTCCTGTCGTACTTGTACCATTTCCAAGACCACCAGTTGCACTGGCAGTTGTTAAAAGATTGTGCATTGTGAGATTGCTCAGATTATTGTTAGCAGTCGCCGCTGCTGGAGTGAATTTAGTCTCCCAATGGGTTGCGCCAGCGCTCCCAAAATTATTGCCATGATATTGCTGCTGCTGTTGCGTCTGTTGGACAAAGGCGTTATAATCACTAATATCCATCGGTGGTTGAGCATTTGGATTGACACTATTGCCGCCACCAGGGCCTGTGTTGGCAATATTGTACTGTAGGTTGGGCGAAATCAGTTGCTGATTGCCCTGTGTGGCTCCTCCAATTGCCGATGCTATGCTGTAGGGTGTGTTGCGAGAATACGCGCTGGCAGGTGACAGTGGCTGGGGCGACGGTGTTAGTTCCGGTGGGGCACGATACATACCAAACGGCTGTGGTGATGTATCTATAAGAGAGAATTAATTAACATTTTTTAAATATTTTTAAAATTTAAAAAAAAATATATATTAAATCATTGATATATTACTTTTATTTCGGCTCGAGTTCATTAAATTTAATTTTTCATTAAATTATTTTTACTGAAGCTAGGAATTGTTACATAAAAATTATTCTTAAAAATTTATTTGATAATTTTTCTTGGCTTAGGATTTTAATATTAATAAAAAACATATTTTACCGCACTACATTAGCTATAAATTATTATAATGCTAACAAAGTTGGCAGTTAATAAACAAATCTAATTATTAAATTTTAGATCACTTTTAAAAAGATTTGTCTGGTCTGTAAAAATTGTGTTCAGAGTACATATCATAATTATTAAGATAACTTAATAAAATTTGCCGCCGGAATACAATTAAGATTGGTTAAATTGTTTATATTGTTATTTCAATTACCTAAGTATTAAGAACTAATTTATTTACGATGTTAAATAAATATTGTTTTTCAATTCAATTTCCTACAGCATCTAGACTTGTATTAACAGCATTGACTAGTTAAAGCCAAGTTAAGACAGTATAAAAAAATTGTCAAAATTTCCAAAAGTCTACTATCAAGTAACAAATAATCGTACTTTAAGTTGAAATCTATTTCATTTAGGTTCTTACGAGCAGCAGATGATTACGATATGATAAAAATTTATTGTCTGTTTAATTCGGTTAATGATTCGTACCTATTGGTTCCGTTTTAATCGCAGGTATATTTGAAGCGTTCCAACAGGACATGTTTCCTTGACCTATAAAAATGGACAACGGAAATTAGTTTAAAAATTACTTGAAATTAAATTTTAATTAAAAGAAACAAAAAATATATAAAATAAATTTTAAACAATAAGAATTACATGCAAAAGTACATACATACATACATATAAGAATATAATGTGAACTATAAAACTATATTTTTTAAACCAAAAAAAATAAAAAGTTGTTTGTATTTTTTTAATTAACGTTCCATTTAAAAAAGCAAAAACATAGAAAAATTCACAGAATAAATGTTTTGATAGCAAAAATAAGTATTATTTTCCAATCAAGCAAATTCAATAAGTACAAGTATTTAAAAATTAGTTACCGGATATTTTCTTCGGAAATCCTTAGCTAAAAATCTGAGATAAAATATGAAAAGAATGCAAAATTTGCTAATGATGAAGAGAGAGAGAGAGAGAGAGAGTGAGTACGTAGTCGACATATTACCAGCAAATAATTTAATAGTTTAGAGTAGAGAATTTTTTTATTAAAAATTTTAACAAAACTGTCGCCTTAAAACAATTAGAAATATTAATTTTTTTTATCAAATTTGATCAAATTTAATTTAGTGATGTCCAAAGGAAATCGAAAAGATTTATTGACAAAACTGTTTTATCGACCTAACATGGAATATAAATTCATATTTAGAACTTGACAGCACTCGTTATGCAAAACATTAAAAAACAAAATAAATCAAAAAACCAATATAATTACATATATGTACATATACATACATACATACATATGTATTTAAAAGCCGAGAAAAAGGATGGATTGTCAATTAATCCGATGGACGATTCGAAAATTAAAGTATATAATATAATGTTTATGTATTACATATGTATGTAAAATTCGTTGCTGCTTGAAAGGGTATTTCTACGATTTAAATTATAAAGCCCTCGATTAAATTTTAAAAAAATACATTATAAAATATTTATTTAGTATTTCTACTTTTTATTCGTAAGTATAAAATGTGTATTCTTAAAGTGAGGAAGGAACTAACTAACTTATGCATATTCATACAATATTTTAAATTTTACAAAATTACGATTTTTTGTTCTTTTATAAATGTACGTGTGTATGTATGTATATTATTAAAAACAAAAACATCATTCATATGTGTGTATATGGATATTTCAAAACAATTTTCTTGAGCAGATACAGTTTTTCTACAAGTATTTAATATGTATATTTTGATATTATTTTAACAGCATTGAAAGAAAACATTTGACAAAATCGTTTAATTTGTTACTGCCGTATTCAGAACAAAGAATTAACTCGGAACACTCTCTGGTTGTTCAGAAATTGTTTCGTTGTTATGAATAGAGCCATTATCTTTTAAACAACGATTAAAAATCATTAATTTTTTGTTGGTACTTCTTAATATTAAGCATTAGTAGTTTAAAAAAATGCATATACACATTGAGGTTTAAGGCCTTATATTTAGTTTTTATTTTTAATTTTAGCCAATAAAATGGAGGAAATTTTCATTGGTTTCACGATGAACATATTTATGTATGTATATTGTGTACATGTACACATATGTATTTATCTTAATTTTACTACATATATACAACCAATCATACATAATATAAGCTACATACAAGTCTTTAACGAAAACAATTATGAATTTTATTTAAATTTGTTCTTTTAACATTTTACTAAATATTTGAAATTATTGTCTTCGCTCCACGTTATAGGAAAGCCAAAAAAGTGTTTCTATACATTATTGCTATAAAAAATGAGCTTTATTAGGTGCAAAGAGCTTTTGCTATAAAATTTATATATTTATGTAATATGTATGTAAATATTCAGCCCCAATATTAGTTTCGGTGTGATAGGCAAGGTCGTTTAAAAATTAATTGTTATCTTGTAATTTTTTGAGAACGATAATCGCTTTTGTTATATTATACATATATTATTTGTAGTTTTAAATATCTACATATACTTCTTTTTAGCAATGGAAAAGTTTTACCTACATAAGTTTTTAATATCTTATTAATTTTGTATTATTGGCAAAGTTTTATTTTAATAATTGTGTAAATAATACAATTACATATTTTATAATCAAGCCTAATCTAATTTTTGTGAAACATATTAATTTTCAAAGATACATACTTAAATTCAAAGCAATTCTACATTTCACCAACAATCACCCCTATCGTGAATAAAAATTCCACATGAAATTTGTTCCTTTTTATATTTCTAACATTGAATTTTAATAGGAAAATGTGAAAAGGAAACAAATTTCATGTGGAATTTTTATTCACGATAGGGGTGAATATATTTATTATACAAGTTTAGATTTTCTTTATATTCGGCACAGTTTATTTTGATGAGAAATCGCAAAATGTTCGAAAAACTTTGATTTGAAAACATCGACAAAAAACGGAAATATTGAGAAACAAATTCTAATTATAACATGTTTTTAAAAATTGTTAGAATAACTTTCTTAAAAAAGCTTATAAAGAAGAATAAAATAGAACGGCTGCAGATTTGTTCAGCAATATTATAAAAATTATGATCGTTGGCAACAGAAAACATTTATTGACGTTATCCAGACGATCTCCAGAAAAAGAAACTAAATTAAAAAAAACTATATTGGCAACAATGCTGACTATGCTTTGCATTCAATACAAAATATATCTAAACTCGCAATTGCAATGAAAATTGTACTTTTTAAATCTAATTTTAATTGCTATATGTAATAATATCAATTAGTAATGTTTTTTTCACTTAAAAATAAGTCAATTTTAATTGTACAATTCCAGGTACATGCAATGGATAGATTATTTTCTCAGAATTTTATATATTAGAGATTCCATGTATTCGTACCAGAGACCGTAAATAACAGGTCAACTTTAATTTTAGTGTTTAATTGGCACCATTTAAAATTTGTTTGTGTTATATCACTGAGAGAGTAATTTATACGAGAACATTTTGGGTTAGAGGTTGAGAGAAACAGAAAATAAAAGAATAGAAAATAACGGAAATAATCAAGATGAGTGATTTATAAATAAATTTTGTTCGTAAAAGTCGGGTTATAGCTGTTATTTTTGAACTCTAAAAATAAATGGCAAAAGTTCATTTAATGTATATCAATAACACCTGAATATAAAAATTATATTCATTTGATTTGCACCATACCAACTTTTGTATTTTCACAAATTTCAGAAAAAAAAACTTTTAGAAAGTTTAAAAAAAATCTTAAATTTTAGAACAAAAAAATTAAAATTTTTTTATATAGATAGAGTTTAACACCATAATATTTATATTCACAGACGTCAGGCACTACATTTTTGGATGATCGGTCCATAATAGCGACCATTCTGAAAAACTGTTTTATACACATACTGGGTGTAGGGTATTATATGGTCGGGCTTGACCGACTATATTTTCTTACTTGTTTAAGTATTATAAGCTGAATTACAGATTTAATGTGATTTTTCTATTTATCATTAGGGCTAGTTTCTGCATTCGGATTATAGTAATAAGCCTTTCAAAACGGAATCAAAAGATTCCACTACAGGCAGCAGGCAACCACGTAAACCAAATAGTAATAAGCCTTTAGAAAAACTGAAGAATACTCGGTACTTTAAAAACATGTAATTTTCAGTAAGATAAATGCAGAAAGATGCATAGATTAAAAATAATTCCCAAATATTTCATACACTATTTACGATAATAAGTTATTACAATATAAGTTATTTATTGTAACATATTCACCAAAAAAGAAATATGCAAACAACATTCACTAAAAATCGTGAATACCCTTAATATGTGTAAGTAGATACATAAATACATATTTATATTTAAGAAACCAATACCAATCTAAGATAAAATAAAATACCACCAGCCACAACCAAAATATTAATATTTACAACGAGATATTTAGATGGAGAGAGCGGATTACTAAGATAATACAAATACTACTTGAATAAATGATTTATTGTAACTGAAATAGATTGAACTGAACTGAACAGAAACTTACGACCATCTTGATGATCAATTTGTTGTAGATTTTGCTGTTGTTGCAGTAACAAGTGTAAGGGATCGCCGTTAGTTTTTTGACGTTTACGTCTCAAATGCGCGGGATCTAAAAAAGAGTATAATTTTTTTTTTATTTTATATTATTAGAAACAAAAATAAAATAGTGAAACATAACAAAAGTAAATACATAAATTGTGAAAAGGCACTCAAAGTAACCATGTTCACTTAATCTTTATAAATTCCAAATATGTAAATAGACTTATAGACTAATATACGAGTACAATAATTCTTTTACAATGAACTATTCTATAGATTCACTATTAAGTTCTATAATTAATTGCATAATTATTACATGTTTATATGTATACAAACAATTAATAGTTAATAATTAGTTAAGTTATTATTTTTTTCTTAATTTAATACAAGGTTTAATTTTCAATAGAAAAAACAAATACATATTCAAAATTTTCGTACAAAATTTTTAATTTAAAAACTATTAACAACTACGAGTAGTTTTTATAATTCGGTTACAATTTGTATTCGATGGGCTCATTTTCCTGACGACATTTGAGCGCTTTAAGCAAAAGGACAAGAGGTCGATATATTAACAAGTATTAATATACATATGATCAAATACATAAGCACGATCAAATATCATTAATTTAAATATCGACACTAAGTATTTAGATGTATTTAGATCGTACAACACAAAAATTTTTACACACAATAAAGAGTGTATCCAATTTAAACAAAGTGCCGTAGAGTACCAGGTGACATTGATTACGACTTTCAACAAGCATTAAAATACTAATATGAATATTTCCATATCCCTGCTTTGCGAAACCATCACCCAACCAGATATCCACCCACTCAGTCATGCACATTCATACATATTACATTATATTCATATACATAAGTAGATATATGTATATGTACATACATATATGTATAATATGATTAGTGTAAAGAGAGATAGAGAAAGAGATGACATCAAAACTTTATGGTGGAGATAAGAGGAGTTTGGACTAGAGAGAAATTTATTAACACCACATCCACCACCACCACCTCCATTACCACCATCAAAATCAAATCCATTTACATATTTGTATGTGCATAATATGGACTGCTAAATCTCTTTCTCTGTATACAAAAAAAAATATTTATATATTGTCCAATGACAACATTAACAACAAACACTAGTGTGGTGAGATTACATACTGATGATGTGAATATCAGCCACAAAAATTCGTACAAATTAATTTAAGCGGTTCGCAGCTACTAAACGTTCTGCCACCTCTTCGGGCGTTAAAATCTCGCCAGCATCGACGGGGGCATAATATGCAGAGGTCTCGTCAAACTCGCTGACTGTTGCTTGAGGAGGTATGCTAGTGTATAAAGCGAAATGTTCGGCCTCGGTCAAATCGACATTGGGATCAAGCTGGACATTAAATTCGCCCTCGCATAAATTACGTAAACTTTGCCGATCCGCTATGGCCACCAATTCCATGTTGCCGTCACAAATCGGTATATCAGCCAGTTGAAGAGCAGACACTGTCTTGCGATCTAATGTGTTGCTGAGTGTTAGAGTACTGGCATGAGAGTATTCCTCGTGGTGGGGCAAACTATTGGCGCTGTCACCCTTAAGGGGAATGTGTATGACATTGGCATTTAAGTGAGCAGGACGCTTGCCCGAGACACTGCTAACACTACGTCCCACCGGTTTGCCAACTTTTTGGACTTTTTTCTCTGGGGAGTTTGGCAAAGATATGGGTTGTAAAGATTTGATTGAGCGAATGGATGCACGATTGGAATCGTTCAAATTGAAATGACCAATGCTGGATTCACGGCTCACAGTTGGAGTAGCGGCTTTGGATCCTGTCTTCGAACCTGCTGTTTGATCACCAGCTTGGCTGAGATCGGATTTGCTTTTGCGTCGTGAAAAAAGTTTGGCAAAGAAGCCGGGTTTCTTTTGCTTCGGCAGGGTACTGCAATTACCAGCACCGGGTTTTTGTGGCAGACGTTTAGTAGGTGGTGATTGATCTGGGGTTTTCATAATGATAATAGGTGTTTGTTGGCGTGCTTTGCGGTCTAAAGTGCCGCCAATATTCGCTTCAATAGAGCGATTTTCAGCATTGCTGTCTTGCTTACGCAAGCGTTTGGGTGGTAATGGAGGTAACTTTTCCTCTTCGGCGGCCGTAACATGCATGTGAGGTGAATGGCCTTTAGGAGGTGCTGGTCTAGGTGGAATTTGCAATTGTGGTTGAGATTGAGCTAAAATATCGGGTTTAGGAGTAATGGCTACTGGTGTTGGTGGAGAAGATGTAGCTGATGCTGGACTAGATCTAACTTCGATTGGATCATAATGATCAATTTCAAAGTCATCTGGTAAATTAGAAGCCGGTGGTGAAGGTGGCATGATGTCATCCATTGGTATGGAAATGGGATTCTTAAAAGCAATTTGTAAACTACTATAAGTTGCAGCATCATCGAAACTCTCCTCCACCTCCATTGCTGTTTGGCCCCCATCGACCAGGGTGCCATCTGTGTCGGGGACACACGAATCAATGCCATTCAATTCATTGATTAGAATACTGTTGTAAGTATCACGACGTGTGACATGATCTGAATATATATCATCCAATTCGGCGACCTGTTCCAGCAGGTCACTTAATGTCTTGTCATCCGTGTCATTGGCAGCCACCTGGGTAGTTGCGGTAGTAGTTGAGGAGGTGGTGTTGGTTTCAATTGTTTCGTTGGCAGTTGGATTTTCCAACTCTTGCAATTCATTTGAATTCATCCATTCAGTGATTTTTTCATTCGTGTCCTTTACGGATTTTTGATAGCCTTGATCAGAATCAGTTTGTTGACCAGCATTTAATAGCTCAACAACTTCCTGCAAGGAATCACATTGGTCTTGTGGACTTTGTTGCTGCTGCTGTTGCTCAAGTTCACGCATTTTCTCGTCAATAATTGTATCAATTTCTTGTTGACTACGTCGTTTGGCTGCCTCTTCGTCGTCAATGTTCGTTGTGTCGTTTGTCAGTATAGTGTCGCCTTGAGGTGGCTGAGTTCCAGGTGTTGGCAATTTCTCAACAGTTGGAGTGTTCAAATCAATCACTTCCATTTTTTCATCACTAGCAAGAATTTCTTGGAAAATATCTAAGTCGGGTTTCCTCTTGAGGTTCCGACGAAGATCCAAAAATCGTTTCCTACCTGAATCCAAGGGTACATATTCGAATGGAAGCGGTTCACTCGTAACACCATCCGATGGCCTCTTCAATTGAATTAACACCTAAAAAAGCAACAAAGAATTGATCAATTTTTAATAAAACATTAATATCATAGAAACACTAACCTTCGCGGGTTCTGTTATGTCAATTTTATGATATCGCGGCGTTTTAAATGCTATGGCAGTCTGTTTGTGTACATCGGTTTGTTGAAAATCTCCATATGCCTCCCATATGGTTAGGCCATTATTTTCTTCATAAAAACGCACGGAAATATCGTCTTTGGCTACTTTTTCGCACAACAAAATTATCTGGGTATTGCCCAAGACAGTGGCCGAACAACTGCACAGTCGACAGATGACCAGATCGGACATGGCTTTCTTATCGTATATTGGTTCGGAGACCACTGGCGCCAAAGGCTGTGTAAAACGACCTTTCTGATCGCTCTCCATAAACACTTGGAAACACAACCTAACTGAATTTAAATCAATACTAGAGGGTTGAAACCGATGCGCAAATCCAGCTAAATAAAACCACATCCAATTTTAGCATACAAAAAAAAAAAAGAATAGAAGAAAACAGAAGGAGAAATCTTACTCTTGTATGGATCTACACGAATTTCTTCACGAGCTTTAAGCGCTGGCTCAATGTCCTTCTTCTTAACGCACTGTATTCCCAGATTGCTAAATACAGCCTTCATTGTGTCTGCGTTGATCTCAAGCGTACATACGCCCTTCCTACAACCGTCTTTACCGACTAGATTATGAGGATGAGGTCTAAAAAAGGGCAAGCATTTTAAAAAAAACTTACCACTATTCAACTATGTAAATAATTAAGATTGGCTGAAGACTTACCTATAGGGCTGATCTTTGGTGACACATGACACAACTACCACGGCTCTTCCTTTAAAGCCTACAATCTCTATAGTTGGAAATGTTTTGTTTTCTGGACTCGAATTAACACCCGGTATAGAACCAGCTGAACGCCCTTCACACTCGTATCGAAATCTTAAAGCTTTGCCGGCCGGCTGTTCCGTTATTTTTACGTAGGCTTTCTTGCGTACATTTTTATTGTTGTTTGATGGTTGTTGCTGCTGTTGTTGTGGTTGCATTCCATTATAATTAACATTTTGTTGTTGTTGTTGCTGCTGTTGAATTGAATCCATAATTTGAGCGTTTGGATTATTGGCTGTCACACCACCACCGTCTCCTACTACACCAGCTAAAACGTTATTATTGGCAGGATTTTGATACATTAGTAGATGAAAATATCAACTGCAAATTTAAATAAACACAAATAAATTATTAATTTTATCTATAATACTCGTGCATACTGGTATTACATACATATATAGTTTTTTTTATATATAAATATATAGGTTTTTTTATATGAAACTATTTTTAGGGCATGTAGATCGGATTATTAGCATTTAGTAAAATCAGCATCGTAATCAATCTAATCAATCGGATGTATCCTGTGGAAAATGTTCGGGTTATAAAAAATTTCCCTAAAAACTATTTTCCGGATGACTCCAATTATCAACGTTGCTGGTTTATACCAAGTTTCATACTAATCCCATCCAACACCTTAATGTACATATGTATGTACATACATATTTATGTATGTTAAGATTTCTTCGTATATTTTGTTATAGCGAGAATCTCTTTTATTTTTGCAAAAGTTAGTTTAAGAAAAATACATACATATGTACTAGTATGTACATAAATTTATGAATTGAGACGGTGCTATGATGAATATCGTCTAAAAATAGTCCAGACGATGTCGACCACAGAACAATCGACAGCAATAAAAAACTTTCAATATTTCTCCTTGAGAATGGTGGAATAGAGAGAGAAGCAAATTCACGCACTTACTCACACATTAAATTAGAGCGTTGAGGTTGAAAATAAAAGTTTTTGTGTTGAAAAAATTATATTCTCTAAAATTTTCTTTTTATTTATTTTTCACAAAAATACTGACTGTGGTGATCTCGGTGGAAAGTGTCGAAAGATACTAAAAATGTAAAATCACTTTGAAACATTTTACACTCTGGCAAATAATATACTCGTACATATACGAGTATAGAATCGAAATATAGAAAATATAGCAAACTTTCTCTCTTATTTTTATGCTCATTCAGATCCATGGACCACAACAAATCAGCAGAAAACCAAAAAAATGTATTCCAACACTCTACGTTTCCTTCATTTTTCGAGGGAGACTTCCTTGGACCGACACATTAACGCTTTTAGTTTTTACGTTGTAAAACAAAAGCATCAGTTTTGCTTAAGGTTTTGTAAAGATATTTTTGATTTGTATAATTTATTCTACATTTTCACTTTCATCCATTTGTATTGAAAAGAGAAACACAAGTATCAAATATATGTATATCTGTCCCAAACAAAACCAAAACAACAGACAACAAAGTTACGACAAAATTGTTTCTACTAGCTCCGGAAAATTGGATAAAAATAACATTTTGCGTAACTCGCCGTCAAGTATAAAACACAAAATATAAAAAAAAAAATTAAAAGAAAATCATACCAACTGACTGCATTGCAAATGGACATTGACTGGCCTCCACATGTTTAGATTCAAACTAAAATGTTTTTATTATTATTTTGTTTTATGAACAAACAGATCGTTACTGAAAAATAATTTGTGTTAAACATATTAAAGACAAAAAAAAAAAAGCGTACACATCTACATTAGGCAACAAAAATGTTGTCGATATTCCCAAATAAACAGAAAGATTGTTTTCAATTTCAATCACAAATGTCACCTTTGTGCTGTTCTACAAATATTTCTATTAAAATTTCAACTATGTACGTTGCAAGAAGAAAGAGTTGTTTCTCTATAAAATAATTTAATGTTTTTTTCATTGCATCGTCAGACTTAAGAAAAAATCTAAGAAATAGACTTCATCTTAGCGGACTGTAGATGACAGCTTGCACACAACATATTTAAAGTTTTTTTCCGGGATTTTTTGGCGGGATCCCGGGAAATACAAAAACTGGCAACTCGCTCCTTATACTTAAAAAAGGAGTTAACATTTGTTGAAGGAAGCGGTCAAAGAACTCAAAATATTGAATACTTGTTTAATGCACTTTTAACTATTCGTTTAACTTCGGTAGAAAGTGAACGAGTTTTTTCAGTAAAGCGGGCAATTTGTAAATAAAATCAGAAATAGACTTTCTGACGACTCAATAAACGCTTTAAGTGTGTTAAAATGTTATTTCCTAAGTCGTTAAAATTTTAGTATAGTTATTTAAAATATTTAGTTCTTCTATTCGACCTTTTTTTTAATATTCTATAATTTATTTTTTTCAAGCAATTAGGTCACTTTTAGTATTTATATAAAAATGTTCTACAGAAAAAATCTTCATAACCGGACACTCACTGTCGCAGTGTTTTTGTCTGGTTATGGGAGGTTTCCACTTAGAGGGAGGGTGATGGAAGGGGGCTAAGAAAAATTTTATTTAAATTGCTTCCAAATCATTAGAAGTTATCGTTTATTTCATATTTTGTACGAATTTATGAATAATATTTAATAATAAATATGTGCGCTGTACAAGTTTTTACATTTCATTACTACTTTGGTTGAACAAATTTAGAACGAATTGTCTCCTTATTTTTGTTGTTGTTGTAACAGCAGTAATTGCTGTGTTAACAGCCCTTGGCCGAGTGATCTCGGTTGAAGCTAAATATATAAATGGCTAATAATATACATATATATTTACATATTTTTATGTCCAATATTTCACTATCACAATGGATAGCTTCTTCAGGGATAATAACAAATTTTTGAATTATAATAAAATAATAATAATAATATTTTATTATAATTCAAATTCAAAAATTTGTTATTATCCCTGAAGAAGCTATCCATTGTGATAGTGAAATATTGGATATACATAAAAATAAATATATAGAACATTTTTATATAAATGCAGATGAGCTGAGGGCCTATGTCGCCATTGCCCTTAAGTAACATTAGCTTAATAAATATGCTTAATAAATAAATAATAATAATAATATATAAATACTAAAAGTGACCTAATTGCTTGAAAAAAAGAAATTATAGTTATTTAAAATATATTATATATTTTATAAATTAAATTTAAAATTTTTTGATCTCATATCTTGAGTACCTGAATTTGTTTTTTTACTATTTTTTATGAATTAAATTGTTATGTTTATGTTTATTTTTTATCTATAGTAGTATCTAGAGCATAATATGTAATAAGAAATTTACATTTAAAAGCGCAATGTAATAATTCAAGTTCCTCTTTAAATTAAAACTAATTTTTGTAGTTTTTAGTATTTTTTTACCTTGTTTTTCCCCTCACGTTTTTTAATAAAAGATTTTTCATAAATGAAGACAAATTTACGTTTTATTTTTTCTATGGAGCGGGATCCCGGGAAATTAAAAAAATTTCTCGCTTTCCCGGGAAGCGAAAAACTGCGAGAAAAAAAACTCTACTTTTAAGGTACGGTCACACTTGGCAAATATTTTCCGAAAAAGACGTAACCACTAAATAAAATATATTTCAACTCGTTTATTTATTAAATCAAACTTTGTTTTTTTAGGACAAGATACAACAAATATTTAGTTTTATTTTATTTGATGCAGTTTGATCTTGCAAAACTCTTTTAAGAGTAAACAACGTCAAACAAACAGAAATATAAAGAGGTTTTTGACGTTTTTTGTAAGAAATAATACTTGTTGATAATTATAAAAATAGCATCAGTTTGGTCGTTGTTGATGAACAAAGAAACAATCTTTTTTTTAATAGTTTCTTATTTTTTTGGAATATTTGTATTAGAATATTCGCATTAGTTACGGACCAGTCAATCTGGTAAACAACATGGTCAATATGGGTAACAAAATGTTTGCTTTGATAGTCATGTATAGAATTTTTTAAATATGCAATTTTTTACATTAACACATTTTACGTGGTACGATAGAGTAAAATTTAAGTAAAATTTGGCGTTAATCCAGTTTTAAAGTACATTTATTTCCAAGATGATATAGCAAAAACGCAACAGAGTATGTTTTGTTTATACAATTTATGGATGAATTTTCATTTTATTTCATTTCTATCCATAGTAAAGACTTTTCATCTAAAGCAGTCTCGGGCGCTTGCTATACACGCGTGCATAGGAACAAAATTCTGTGTGCTGTCTGATCTCGCTGCGCATTTTCTTGAGTACACTCAAAGCAAAATGTTTAATGAAGTATGGGAAAATGATGTTTTTATAGAAAACATGGATGGCGAGGCACAATGCTTTATTTGTCATCACATTGCAAGTCGAAAAATATTTAATTATACATTATGTTTATGTACATACATATGTATATTATTTTATTATTTAATACTATTTGTATATATTTTCTTTCGTTTTTAATTATTAATATTAAAATTTAATGATAAACTAATTAACAACGAAAGAAAATATATACAAATAATATTAAATAATATATGTACATAAATATGTATAATTAAATAAATTATAATTTAATTTTGCAAATTTGCAAAAAAATTCAAATCAAATAAAAATACTAAATCCAAAAAATGTCTTTAATTTTTTCAACTGAAAAATTATTTGAGAGTACAATTATTTGCGGTCGTTTGTTTTTTGCTGCTTCCAACACTAGCAGATATGAGTGAATATGTGTGTGCCCGAGACTGATCTAAAGCCACATTTAATAGTTATTTCATTATGAATCAACTTAAATTCCAATATTTTGCGGTACCTATTGACCACGTTTAAAATATTATCTTCATCAAAAATATTTATTCTAATTTTTAATATTTCTGGAAATGATTAGAAAATCACTTTTTCACCATTTATTTTATATAAAATTTATAATATACACACATACATATATGTATAAGTATATACATATGTATACACTTAAATATTCTGGAATAGAATAAATTCTAAATTGATAATATTATTTGAAAAGTTTTTGGTATAAAAATCATAATGTGTAATGTATGTGCAAATTTGAGAAGAACAAATATTTGTAAAATCGAAATTTATTTTATTAAACAGTTCCCACGCATTCATTACTGTTGCTGATAAGCGCCTGGCTGTTTATTGAAATCATAAAATTTTTGGCACAAACAATCGGAAATGACGAAATTTTAAAAGAAACTTTTCACAATTTGCTGTGTTTTAACAAGTAAAATAAATAAAATAAATTGTGCATACATTTTTATTTCATCACAAACTAAGTCGACTTTGTTGAACCAACAAAATTAATTCTAATCAATAGTATAGGTACAATATTATACAGCTTTGATGAAAATTATTATGGATCAAGTTTAACTTACATACTTGTACAATGTACATATATTGCATGTGTTATACTCGTATTAAGAAAAAATAATTTTTGAATTTTGAATCAAACCGATTAAATAATAAATTTAACATTTTTTAAATTGTGTAGGGACAACATTAGAATTAACACAAATGCGGTTCGTTCAATTCAATTCTTTATTCTAAAGGTGCACATGGTTGTCTTTAATGTGTTTTTTTTTTTTTATTAAAAAAAAGGAACTTTATTGTTAGAAACTGACGTCATTGAATCATGTTAATTGAGAATGTGGTGAAAATAATTTTTACATTTCATGTCAAATTAGCCAATGTAAATTGTTTTCTGTCAGGAAACTCTTTTATAAAGATTGAATTATAATCGAATTTAAACCGGCCAAAAAGAAACTAATACATACAATACATGTGTTATTCGAAGTCTTGAAAGTAACATTGAATATAAGGCCCCGATTACTAATATTTGCCGAATAGACGTAACCACTAAAGAACATATACCTACTCGTATTTGAACTCGCATATTTATTTAAGAAAACTTTTCTTAATTAGGCCAAAGCACAACAAATATTTAATTTTAATTTATTTGATACTGTTTGCTTTTGCAAAACACTTGTAAGAGTAAACAACGTCAAACAAATTTGTGCTTTTTTGAGTAAATATTTGCCAAATGTGACCGTACATCAGTGTTGCCATTTTAGCACTTTCAGTGTTAGATTTAGCATTTTGTTTCTCGAAAATGCATTGAAATTTTTAAAAATTATGCTAAATGCTTTTAGCATAATTTGTTTGATAAAAAACAATTTTTTTCTCGAACAAATTCTTACTTTTTTACTTCAAAAAATACTTTTGGCGAAATAAAAAATAACTTTTATTAATATTTCAACTAAATTTCTTGCGGTGTGGAAATTTTTGAATTAATATATGAAATGTAATCTATTAAAACAAGTCAACAATTGTTATGAACAAAATTAGATAAAACTATAATTTATATTTGTAACATTTGAAATAAAAATTGTATTTTTACATTGAAAAAATTTAGCACTTATTTTTTCTTCTGTACAACTTAGTTTTTCAAGTTTTAGCATATTTTGAAATTCATTTTCTGACAACACTGCCGTACATTAAGTATTTTGATGTTGTATGTTGTAAACTGCGATTACGATTTACAACACTTATCGGTTTAATCGTGTGAAAACTGCATGTTGTGTTGTAATCGAGACAACACAACATTTTAGTGTTGTGAACGATAATCGGGCCCTAAGTATAAGTATGTATATGTACTAAGCTACATATCGTTGGTCTCATGTATAAAGGCCCTAACTCGCTATTTTTTCGAATTTTTTTTTTTTGCAATAGTGTAAAAAATAACGCTTTTGTAAGCAGTTGTACAAAAAAAGTTACGTGTCATTATGTTTTTATCTTCTCCTGTAAAGTTTCAAATATGCGAGTTATGGCCATTCTACATGCGACCATCGATATGTAAGTATGTACATATGTATATGTTTTGTAAGAACTTTTGAGGAGATAAAAAATGGTATTTATTTCAAGGTTGAAAATCAGCAATTTGTATTTTCATTATTTAAAATTTTGAATAGAATAACGGCACTTTAGAGATAACTGGTAACTGTTTGAGCGGTAACGCTAGTCAGAAGGGTATTTGAAAGCACTGAGAATTCTTTACACATAAACAAAAACAGGAAGAAAATAAAAACTATGTACATACACATATATTTTTTTTGTAAATTAAAGTGGTGGGTGAATATTTTTAAAACAACATTTTTCAATGCAAAGTGTTTTCTTGCATTTTTTGCAACTTCAACGATTTCAGTTATGACAAACAAAAGAGCGCACACGATTTGGCAGCTTCTCAATTTTAGTCTCAAATCAATTCAGTCTAGTCGGAAACCTTCAATGCTTGATGACAACAGACGAGGACAGTGGCAATTGGCTAGGGCTGAATTCAGCTATATTTCTACGGAGTTATAATTGATCCATGCAATTTTCTCTAGAAGCTACATGTAACCGTGATGCATATGATATGTCCATATCAATCATGAATATGAATAAAACCCACCACCATTTTCGGTCATGTATACCAAATGTATACAGTGAAATAGACTGGTCCACCTCATCAAATCTGGCCGTACCGTTATTGTATTTTTGAAATTTTCATATCAGTATTTTGCTTTTTTATAATTGCCATCTTCTGCATTCACGGTTCCTATTGCATGAAAGGAGTCGTAATTTGTTACCGTTGTACATATATTGTTGTCCTACCGGCGGACCAGGACAGTATCTCATTATTTTTATCGAATGACATGATATCCCGTAAGTTCCGAAATAGGTGACAATTAGTGAAAAGGTTTATCAGAAAATGTTCAATGGCTGCCAGAATTTGTGTCCAATTTGTTCAGCAGCATTTTTACAACTTAAGGGGTAACGGTAGCCAATCTTGATTTATTATTATCAGTTACAAAGCTGCATATATCAATAAAAAGTTTGTGCCATAAAAAACTCGTTTACATGTCTTCTATCAAATACTCTATACATTTTTTTGGGTAGTTAATCGAAAAGTATTGAGCAGTGTTTTTGCAAAAATGTTCTTAGAGTTGAAAATTAAAAGAAAAACACTCAATATGGTTGTATGGTTGCTCTTTTTGTTGGGGCAGCGGCGAAATGAATCTCATACTTTGGCTATAAAATGGCATTAAGTTTTCTAGAGTTCTGAACCTGTTCATAAACATCTGTTTGCTAACATTTTTGCATATCTAGTGCTTAAAATAGTCTTGACCTATTCCTATTATTTTGATGTCATGATTTTAATTAATATATTAAATAATAAATAAACAAATATGTATGTATTTATGTATTTCAAAACAAAATTTCGTAAATTTTTTATTGTATGCAGTCTTTAGAAGTTCAATTGGCCAATTGGATTAAAGCCAACATTTTGATCATGCTGAAATGTTCGCCTGCTTAAATGAGTTTGCCTTTTTGTTTTCGTTTTGTTGTCACTTTACTTTCAATCAAATAAATAAATATTTAAGAATCTAGTACATATTTTGTTGAAATAACTAGGATTCGTGCACGCTTTTCTAGGATTCATTTTATTCGATTGAATTCAAGTACATATTCAATATCTTTGTGGCAGATAGATAAATAAATTTATAATAATTGGTTAATGGAAAGATAAATATGTATGTATGCATGTACATACCCAGCATACCATTCTAGGAGCGCTCCGAAAAAGGAGTCAGAAAAGAGTCCAACAAAAGAGCATTTTCGGAGCGCTCCCAAAAAAAGGAGTCAGAAAAGAGTCCAACTAAAGAGCATTTTCGGAGCGCTCCGAAAAAAGGAGTTAGAAAAGAGTCCAACTAAAGAGCATTTTCGGAGCGAAAGAAAAAATTGCTTGTTACTGTCCTGAGTCGGCACGCAGTATGACTCAGAAATTCCACTTAATTATGTGTGTACCAAAGCGTTGTTGTCCTGTTATTTGTGCTTTAAACAAAAAAAAGCATAGCTGTACCACACAAGAATGATAAAAACAAGATTACACAGAGCCCAAGAAAACCCTCATAAAAGACTCTTTTCTGACATTATCTAAGAGCTCTTTAAGAGCCCAAAAACCCCCTCATAAACGACTCTTTTCTGACATTATCTAAGAGCTCTATCTGACGGACCATTTTCGAATGTAATGACCCTCTTTTCTGAAGGTTTTCGGAGCAATTATGATTGTTTTTTGGGCTCATAAAGACCGTTAACGCTCCGAAAAAGGTGTCAGAAAAGACTCTTTTCGGACTCATATGGCTTGCTGGGTATATACTGCCTATGTATGTATATAAAATGTACCTATAGACTAAATTGAATGTTTATAATCACCTTGATTTTATTAGTTTTCTATTTGTTGTATCTCTTGTTGTCAGTGTATGGTTGGTTGTTGTTATATTATCTATCGATTAATACACCTGAAACACCATTAAAATACTTAATCGATCGCAAATGCTTAGATATTTATATGTAATTCTGGCCGGAGACTGACTACACTTCAATGCGAATCATAAAATACGGCAGCAAACAATTAAACTGTTTGACTACTGACGAAGAAGACTGACTGACGATTGATTAAATACTTAGACCAGAAAAAGTACTAGACGCTTAAACACACACACACACACTTGATCGGTTATTAGCACTCGAGAAGTTGAAGACTTTTTGTTAATTTTTCTGTTTTATTCTAATACAATCAATTGAAATTTATTACTTGGTTTTGTTTTTGGTTTGTTTTGCTTTAATGCACTTTATCAGTTAAATCGTTTGATTTTAAAACACATAAAGTGTGATTTATTTTTCCAATAAAAATATACATACATATACAAACATCCATATGTACACACGAGTATATTTTTAACGTATTATTTCTTTTATTTCGCTTTTAAATTTCACTTTTAGAAAATGTTTTTTTCCGGTATCATGACCATCCGTTGTTCTTTATTTGAGCTTTTGAACTGACAACACGAAAGTTATTCTGTATCTGAAAGATTTTGTTTTTCACTTTTCCGATCGCAGTATTTGTTGTGTATATGGATGTGTTTTTTGTAAATTTTATTTTGTACACTCGTTTATATATAAAAAAAAATACATAAACACACATTTAAAAAATTTTATTTGTAATTTAATTAGTTTGATATAAAGCCTAGGCTATCTTATTAAGCAACCCACAAATATCGATATTTAACCTATCTGTAAATACAATTTTAAACCACCCTGTTGTGTTGTGAGAGTGAGCTATACAGTATCAAATCAATAATTTTATGTAGTGCGAAATTTAGGGGACACAGTATTGTGTTATTTCTTTGTACATACTCATATGCCTTCAGGGTTAGAATACCGAATAAAGATCCCGGATCGACCGGTTTGTCATTGGAAGTTAATCTTGGTTACGATAACAAATTTGATACACAAATGAACATTGGAAGAGAGTTGTCTATTACCACTTGTAGAATATCATGAACAGTGATGCCAACTCTTACATCATTCAAAGCACTGTGAGCACATAAAAAGAGGGTAAAAAAGGGTAAAAATTAACAAAATTTCAGGTAAAAAAGCACCAAGATTAATATTCCTTATTATTGAAGTTTTTATAACGAAGAGATAACAAATAAGTTTTTATTTTTTGTTTGAGATTCATTGATGATTTTTATTAAGATAAGTAGAAAAATAAACGTAGAATCCATTTTAACAAATTACATAAAACATAAAGATACATAAAACATTTATAAATACATAAGTGCACATAAAAAATAACGATATATTAACAATGGCCAGTTGAATGGTGTGGAAAACACATGTAACTAATATCATATTTGGAAGATTAAACTTTTCTTTAATTTTTCGGCGTTGAAAATACGATCCAAACCAATATAACGAATGACAACGCCAAGTAGCTTATCAACTGAAATATCTGTCACTATAATATAATGGTCAATACTTCAAAAAGATGTATGCACAGCTGGATACAAGAAAAGAGAATCTTCAGCTTTTTGACTTTGTTTTGGCTCTGGTTGGTCAAAAGACAGCATAGGTTTCAATGTAAAACTTTTACACGGATCTATTGCTTTTTCAGGACTATGACCCAGTATATCACTATTTGGCCTTTAATTTCACAATTACAACAAATGCTGGTCTAAGCCACCTTTTGAATGCTGTATCATTCTAACAGGCTTTCCTATATTTTTGTTTTCCCATCTGAAGTAAAAAAACTTTAACAAAAAATGCGTGAAGAACTTACTTTTACGAACAATTTTTAATTTTATTAAACCCAAGACACTTTCTTAAATCTGCACAAAAGACAAGTGTACGCGCGCGAATAAAAGTAAAATTACTGTTTAACAAATTAACAATAAAAGTTTTTGTACGGATTAAAAAACGGATTAAAAAAATAGATGCCAGAAAGAATTCTAGAAGCGTTTGCGAATACTACTTAAAACAGAAATGTAAATAATATGTAGTTGGTTAAAAAAGAATTAGTTTAAATAATACTAGTAAAATGTTTCAGTACCAACAGTTTTGATTACTTAAAAGGCACTGAAAAGCACTGTGAGAAATTGTAAAAAGCGCTATAAATACCCGCTTTTTAAAAACGGGTATTTAGTAAAATTTCGGGTATTTGGAAAGCAAAAGAGCACCAAAAAAATACCCGAAAAGCGTTAAAATGGCAACGCTGATCATGAATGTTCTTGCCCTCTCTCTCTCTCTCTCTCTCTCTAAATTCGATAAGGCTTCAAACGCAGTGTTGCCATTTTAGAAATAAGGAAAAGCGTCAAGTGTATAGTAAAAACGGGTAAAAAGGATAAAAAAATTACAAAAAAAGGGTAAAAAGCGCCAAAAAAAAATTTAACAAAAATTATAACACCTAAAAAAAGATTAAAATTGGCAATAAAACAAAGGGGGGAAAATCAAGAAAGAAAGAATATCAAAAAGCATGTTAACAGTTTTAAATAAATAATTAATTTTATTATCAATTCAGTTACCAGGAGTAAACAAAAAATTGAAATAAAATAACAATTCATAAAAAACAAAATATAAAGTTTTATAGAAAAACAATTTAATTTTCAAATACATCTATTTAATAATCATCATCATCGGGTCACAAAACAAATTTAATGAAATATTCAGACCTTTTAAAAGTTTGATTTGAATTAATTTTTAGGTAAACACTTGAAGGTAATTTGTAATTGCAACAACAAACTTTTGGCTGAGTTTAAAGAAAGTCAGTTTCTGATCTTTGGTTTAAAAAAATCCATTAAACTAAACGTTCTTTCGACTTCGGCATTTGAGTAAGGAAAAGAAAGTATACGAATAACAAAGTCAGCTAGTTCATGAAAAGGATTTTCTCCCAAATAATTTTTAAAATTGTAGACTTCAATCCAAAATTCATCAGTTCTTTCAATACTTTTCCGTTTTTACAACGTTAGATTCTTTAGGGAAATTTCTATTTTTTTTTTATGAGGTTTTGTATGAAATCAATAATATCCGCTTCGCTATTTTTAAAAATATTGTCAACACTAAATAACGATATTTTTGAAGCAATATAAAATTTGAAGGAAGTCTACGATATTTTGTAAATTCTATTAAACTGTTCAATTATTTTATAATCTCTGCAAAACTTTTCGAAATGATAGCCAAGATAACAAAATTCGTTAACGCTTTAATCTAAATTACCTTCTAGATAATCAAAGTTTGTAATACTTTTAATCAGGTAATACAAATCGCTGTAAAGCTTGACATGGTCCGCATTGGCTGACTCGAAAGCTAGATTTTTTTTTGGACTTCTTCCACAACTGCACCAAAAAAATAGAAAAAGCGTCAAAAATATCCTTTTTTAAAAAAGGATGAAAACCTATTATGTGATTACATGTTTTTTATCCCATCGAATTCTCTACAAAAACATAAAAATAATGGATATCGGTTCATATTAACTATATCCAATATAGAAGTGATGTGATGAAGGCGGTTTCACTAGCTGCAAATTTTGGTCTAATTGAACCAGCAGTTTATTAGATAAATATTTGTTACAATTTTTAAAGTGAAGCCAAAATCCAACCTACACCTGTGTTAGGGTAATTTCTATCCAGCAAAAAGCTGGCTTCTTCTGAAAAATACATCTAATGTTGACATAGCTTATCAGGTAAATAATTTTTGATTTCTTTTATATAGTCATTCAAATCAAGATCTGTACTACCCAACGTATGCTTTAATTTTAATCATTATGAAGTCCATACAAGGATATCGCTCCCTAGGAAGGAGTTCTCTTACATATAAAGTGTTAGATCAAGAACCGAAATCTAACAATGAAGAACTAATCACGGGACCAGGTATGTATCGGTTGTCTTTCGCACGTATTACTCGTATAATTGTTATATTAACGAGAAACCATTAACCATTTTCAAATTTAAGAATTACTTGTGCATCTGGATTGTTGAAGAAAAGGCTCAATAACTTTTCTTTCAAACATTTGAATGTGTGAGAAATGATGTACTATGCACGTGATTTTATTTATAATTAACGTACTACATAATAGTTAAAAACTAATTTGAATATAAAAACGTACATACTTACATTCTTTTTTTGTTTTTTGTTTTGTTTATAATAATTTTATTCACATAATGCCTTGTAGATCTGAAATGAAAAGAAACATATAATTAATATATGTATGTACATATGTATGTGTATGTAATAATAAATTGTTTAATTATAATCATTAACAAAATAAGTGATTGTTTGTGTTTAAGAGAAAACAAAATGCAAATTTATTGAAAATATTTTATGTGTCCACGCATTAGAGGAATGAACTTTTCTTAATGTTTTTTCCAAAGAATTTCTTAAAACACAAATTGTTTTCATATGAATCACGTAAATTCATTGAGAAATTATTTTCATTAAAAATACGAACATACATACCACATACATACATATATACATACACGTATGTATATAAAATACATAACTGTATATACATACATATATACGTATATATGTATGTATTTATACTTAATCTATACAAAAAATGCACATACGAGTAAACACTACACTGTTCGAACAATAACACGAGGACTTCTATTATAGAATTTTTATACCACAGAAATAATAAAAAAAAAACAAAAACAAAAAAAACCTCAATTCAAAATAAATAAAACAAAACAAGTTGTTAATATATTTACATACTCGTACATACATACATACACACATACTTATTAATGTATGAAAATGCAAAATATTGGACATTAAACAATAATTTTGGAAAAAGGCCAAAAATTTATGGGAATTTTCTAAGAGATACAAAAATGTGTCGTACAATAAATAGTGAATAGGGTATCCAAATTGTTCAATTTTTCCTTTGCTCGAATAAACGAATAATTCGAATAAGACATTTCAAACTAATAGCGTAGACAGACGACACAGTTAATTTGCATTAACAGTCTTAATTCAAATTAACTTGTGAATTATCCATTTTTAATGCGCATTAAGTTAGACGTAAATACACAAAATCAAACTGAATTTATACTGCATTTAGCTATTTCAATATGGCAACATCGTCGAAAATCAATAATATGTTATCAAATTGTTTACTATTCTAAAATAAGAAGAAGACAATTGTAAAATTAAAATAATAAAAATAGATTTCCACAATTGCCTTTCTCTTATTTCAGAGTGTCCCACTGCGGTCCCCACATGTAGCAACACGTTCAGGTTGATGGTTGCTAGTGCATGAACAAGTTTTGCATTATGAAACAGTTTCAGCAAAAGTAATTTCAGCTTTTTTTTCAAAGAAATACTGTTTTTTCACCAAATGCCAAACAAATTTTTTCATAATTAAATAGTTGTTTACAAACAAACAGCTGTTACCTAAATGCAGTTTAAATGCAGAAACTGTCGTCTGTCACGGTAAAATCTTAATTCACATTAGTGAGTTTTTAATGCGCATTAACTCTGTCGTCTGTCTACGGTATAATCGAATTATTCGAATAATTGCATACTTAAAAAAAACTAAGATAATTACATACTCGTATTTCACCACAATCCTCCATGTTATTTCGATAATAGCTATTAGCAATATGTGTCACATTCGAATTTCGAATACATTGTAGAAGTACTGCAATGCCATCGTATGTGGACGTTCATTAGTTCGTTTTATAACTAAATAACAAACAATTTCTTAGAGTTATGACTCCTTGCAGCAACATCTGTTACAGAAGCATATTGGAATATCATGAAAGTTTTGATTTTTTACTTGTTGCCTTAAAATTAGTAGAAGCTTTGATAATATGTAGTTACAGGCAATATTGTCGCATTTGGTCGTCTGAAAATCCAATTCCAATTGTTGAAAAGTCTTTGAGTGTTTAATTTGTAACTGTATGGTGCGCTGTGTGGTCCGAAGACGTCCGGCTAGAAATTTGAAAACGGTTAGCAATTCAATTTTGGCGATTCATTGATTGGAAATATGTCACATAGCGACTGAAACATTGAAATTAGTGGAAACAAAATTAAACTAAGCTTTAAATCTCAAAATCCGTGAAGTGATTAATGACATAGACCATCTTAGATATCGTATAATTGTCTTTCTAATACAATAAACATTTGCATGATTTTCTTATCAATTTAAAATGCCATCATAAAGTATAGAATATTGAAAAAATTAAAATAAAAAATATAAATTTTAGGCATTATTTTTATTTCTTTTATTTCATTTTGAAAATGGCAATGATTTTTCCCAAGAAATTGTTCGATTATTCGAACGAACATTGTTGGAGTTTGTTTCAAAGAACGACCATTTCAGATATAAAAACAAAAAATAGACTTTGCAACAAATTCTTTCTACTTTGGCCGGCGAACATATTTTTTTCCTATTAATATTTGTTTCGTCCAAAAATAATACTCTTTTCCATTCTACATACGTCCAATGCAGGTGCTTTCCTGTGAAGTACACCCACTTTGAAGCATGGAGAAGGTTCTATAATGCTTTGGGGTGCCATATCGTCACGTGGCGTTGGGCCGCTACACAAAGTTGAGCAAAATAAGAATATGTTTCAGTATTCAAGAATTCTAAGCAATACAACGATGTCCTATGCTGATGTGAACATGCCAGTAACATGGATATTTCAACAAGAGAACGATCCGGCTCATCACATCAAACAATAGTTTTTTAACAATTCGGTTACTGTTCTTGACTGGCCTTCATGCAGTCCTGATCTCAATCTGATTGAGAGCTTATGACAAGTTGTAAAAACCAAAGTAAGCTCTGTAAAAATAAGCAGTTTTAATTATCTCTTTGCCGAAAAAAAACTTGGGAAGCTATTCCGACTAGTGTATGTAAAAATTTGGTGATCTCAATGCCTCGCAGATGTCAAGCTGTTATCGATAACAATTGATTTGCAACAAAATATTGATTTATTTTTAAATAAATATCTTTTTTTGTAACATTTGTGGTATCCCTGCAAATAATATTGGACTACGTGATCCATTTTAGATGATATGGACTACTCACAACATGGTCCAATGTAATGCAGTCATGGACCATGTCATAAACAAGAGTTTGTAGTTAAACGACATGGTTTCGTGTTAACACGATTGCATATTGAGTTGTTGTTGTTGTTTAAAACTAACCCTCGTGAGTACTCCATGGAGTAGTTTTGGGACTACTCCGATGGGTTATATGGTCCAGTCCTAGGACATCGCAATGTTAAATGGACCACCTTTTTTTAATATATTTGGAGTAGTTTTGGAGTACTCCTACTCCTCTTTGCACTAGTCTTTACATGCATATATGGACTAGTCGCGTTATTTGCAGGGATGTCCTCAATTATTCGTACGACTGATATCAATCTTATTTGAAAATATGACTCACACATTCATAAATAATAATTAATTTGACACAATATGAAGCCATAGCTGCCAGATTTGACGATTTATCGTCATTTTGACGATTTTTTGTTTCAAAAATAGCAAAATGACGATTTGACGATTTTTTCATTGAAAGTGACGATTTTCTGAATTATTAAAAATGTCTATCATTTGTTAGTTTTATTAATGTTTTTGTTACCAAATTCTCTCTTTTTTGAGACAACAACTATTTTTCTCATTTAATATCATAAATATTAAGAATAACATGACATATTTCAAAAAAAAACTAAGTGATAGTAGTGTTTTCTTTATTATTGACAATTGTTAAGTTCAAGTAAATAATTCCAAATTATATTGAGACAGGATAGTTGAAATTACTTATTTATCTGTAAACATAAAAATCAATTTTAAATACTGAATTCCATGAACTAAAATTTTAAGAGGAAACAATTTCTGAATTTCAATGGGAAAAGTCTTCTACAAAAACTTCTCCTATTTTAACAAAACGTCGAAACAATATTCAGCCAAATAAATTTAAATAACAAAAATACGGAATTCTTTGAAAATAAGTACCTTACGAGTACAGCTATGATGGATGATTTGAATTCTATACTCAAAATGATATTTAAAACTCAATAAAATAAATTGTTTTGACACTGTAATTTAACCTGAATTAATAAAATATGCTGAATTCAAACATTTATTTATAAAATACTGTCAGTATTGTTTTATACTTTTAAGTTTTAGCTGAAACGTTTTTGTTCAATTCTTCTTTTGAACTTGCCATTTCATTTAAACAAGTCAATTCAATTTTCCTACTTTTTAATGTAAATCAATTGCATGTGAAAAAAAATAAAAGGAAATAAGAAAATTTACAGTACCGTCAAGTTTGTACCCCGTTTGTTCTTATTTCCCTTCTCATCCAAAAATACTTGCCTTGACGAGTCATTATAGAAGTGAAAACGGACTGAGATATTATAAAAATATTACACAAGTTGTGTTTAACATTATATTTTTTGTGATTTGTTATGTAAAAAGTTAAAACTTATGTATTTGTATATGTATTGTACAAGAGACTATATAAAATTGAATTTTTATGTTTTCGTTTAAATAAAAATTTGAAAATACTATTAGAAATAGTGACTTTTTATTTTTCCGATTTTTTTGACGATTTTTAAAATTCGAAATGACGATTTTTTTTCTTTTTTATCGAGATTTTGACGATTTTTTCCGAAATTCATCTGGCAGCCCTGTATGCAGCTATATCTAGGAGTAAGAGTTAAATTGACTAAACTACGACAAATTTTGAAAATATCATAAAATCTTTCGTATTATTTGCTTTAAGCTTACATGTTAGTAGCGTGTCCTTAATTAGTTGCGCGTAGCTGTATATTTTTGTTCTGTTGTCGATAAAATCGAATAAAATCGAAAACGTTTTCTGCTACGTTCTGATTGTATTAATTTTTAAGCGTGTGAAGATAAATTTGAATTAATCTAATCAAATTCAACTGTTGTAGTCTCATCATATAGTGTGTAACGTGTGCAAATCCATATTTGCCTAAAATTCTTCTTCAAAATTCTATCCTAAAACTGACTTTCAAAATTGTTAATTTCTTTTTTTAATTCCAAAAATATTAAAAAAAAATCGACTAATATTCTGGAAGCACTCTAATTTACTTACAGTTTAACTCTTAAATAACTCTACAATAATCAACCAAAAACACATTTAGGAAATACAAAATAAACCTATTTTAATTCTAATAATTTATAAATAAATTACTCGAAAAGGTGATTTGAATTTTTGGATAAGCATACAGTGGGTGGCCAAATTATTAGTTACACATGCAAAATTGTTTAATTTGAAGCCGTGGAATAGTGGAAATTTATCCTTTTATTTGTTCTTTTAGGTTAATTAAGTTTTTCTAATTCAATTAAAAATAAATTCTTTTTTTAGAAATATCGATTTGAGGAAAATTTTTTGAAAAAAAATCTTAATATTTCGTAGAACCTTCTTTGGCATCAATTAGAGTTTGCACCCTTTTTGGCATGCTCTGAATGCATTTTTGAACATTTTCTTTTAGTTCTTCATCGTGATGCCAGACCTTTAATCAATTTAATCAAAATTGCATATTTCACACTTCAGAGCAAAATGACAGATAATGATCTACAACTGCACTCTAATGTCACCAATCATTGTTGGCACTGCACAAAATATTTAACAGTATTACCAAAATTAAAATACGAAAACATCTGGTACAAGAAATAAATTTATATACGTATTAAAAGCGGTTGAATCTTAATTAATAAGTGTAACTAAGAATTTGGCCACCCATGGTATATGGAAGAGTACTTTAGACATTAATGTATAGTTGTGTAAATAGGTGCTGCTAATATCTATATACAAGTTTTGTAATAAAATAAAAAGATAAGCTACCGATGCTACTTGTTGAATATTGCACAATAGGTCTTCACAGGCCAAAAAGTATCATGCTGACATTATGCATTAAATTCGCAAATTGGATGTAATATATTGTACATCTACTGACTTATTCAATTTTAAAGAAAACCCTACTGAAATACTGTGAAATTTTTCCGAAAAAAATTTAAATAAAAAACAAGTTGCAGCCTAATTTTACAAAAAAGTAAAATACTTTTGGTTTGTTCAACTTCAGGAACACAGTATCATCGAAAAGACTGATACTTATGTATGTAAATATGTATGTATGTATGTATGTATGTATATGTATAAAGTCAAATACTAATATCGTACACACAAACGTGAATTGAATAACTGTTATTTATTTATTTAAATATTTATTGATATTTGGGCAATTATTTATTTTAGATAACTAACAAGCAAATCAAATTGCTGATAAATAAATGAAAGTATTTATGTTATCTGTATAACCCAGCAAAGATTTACATCGGAATATTTTTATTTTGAAATTAAGAACTCTGAAAATGTATATGAAACAAAAAATTTAAATTCTTTCGATTCCCTAGAAAAGATGCCAAGTCGAACGTGATATTTTAAGGTGGGTGTTGGAATAATATTTTTGGGCGTTACAAACATCAGCACAAATCCAAAATTCCCTCCCCATAATAATGGTGTAGGGTATAAATATTATTTCGGTGAAACAAAGAATGTGTGGAAAAAATTCAATGTTCTAAGTCGGCCATGGCTAGATCGTCTTAGAATCTTTTAACGACCCAGAATAAATATACTTTATGGTTCTACGACCAATATTTCAATGTGTTACAATGACGGAATGACAAATTTCATCTTTTTGGTGGTGGGTATAAAAGCCAACATATTTATCTTCTCTCACTTGATGTTTTCGCCCAAAAATCTAAGAGTTGGAAATTGAGTGCCTTTACGGACTCAATTCTAAACAATACGAAATCGCTTCTTTTTTACCGATTAAAAAACAAACAACTGCATATGGAACATTTTCATACAACAATGAAAAATAAACAAACTAATTGTTTAAGTTGATATCATAGCTAATTGTCTGCTGTGTAATAAATTTTCGAATATATTGTATATTCAAATGAAATTTATAGGTAGAGTGGATATGTGTGATATTTAAGAATAGCGATTAAGAAATTATTAAATAAATAAATTAAAGAAAGAATTTAATTGGCCCAATTTGATATCTTTTTGATAACGCATCTATCTATCTTTAAATATTAATGTCCAGAGTTCGAACTAGCAAACGAATTACGTAGAACCAGGGACAGAAAATAATGATTATTAATGAAATTTAAAACAAACAAAATCAAGTCCTCAAGAACTAAATTGGAGTATACCAATATACTTCTAAGCAGATGTGCTATCAGAAAACGAAATGATTTTAATTTCTTAATTTTAATTTAAAAAACTTCATTTTGATGATTATTCTGGGTATTTTTAAGTTTTATTTTTTAAATTCCAAATAAAGAATAAAAATTACTACCGAGTTTTATAAATTTTTTTCAATTATAAAACATAATATGAAAATACGTGGTACGGTACACAATTTAGTAAACTTTTATATGAACTATTAAAGATAACTTAATGAAATTTCCCACAATCAGAGCTGAAATGTTTTTGAATTTGATTAGAGAAATATTGCTGTGCAGAATATTTTTCGTAGTGGATTTTTTATGTTTTGGGGGTTATATCCTTATTTTGTTTTTTTTGTTTTAAGTAGCTGCTTAAATAAAATTTGTATCATCATGTTACATTTCATATTAAGAAAGTTTTATGAATAAATTCATAAATTCTTATCTTAAAGAAAAAATTTAATTTAATTGTTTTTAAAATTACATTTATCACATTAAACACTCTATTTAATTTAAATGTAATAATTAGTTATTGCTGAATCCCACATACATACTATAGTATGTAATTTATGTAATCTTTTAAACACTGATTTGTTTGTAAAATAAACGTCTTTTAATATTTTTAAAACTCTTGATATAATATTTATAAGACAAACTCACAACCTATAGAGGCCAAATATTTCTACAATATTTTATATCGATCTGTTCATAATTGGTTTTATCTCCTGTATTCTCATTTGAACATTTAATTTTAGATAATTTACCATAAAAGTATAGGTAGAAGTTTTATCCATTTTAATTATTGCTATGGACTCGACCTTTCACAAATAATAATCTAATATTTAGACAGTATTTTAGGGATACATGAATATATATTTTCATATAAAAATCGTGAATATTTTTGTTTATAAAAAAAAATTATTTAATTTAATTTAAATAACAATTAATAAAACTCATGGAATAATTATTATTTTTTGAACGATACAAGAAATTTTTATTTTTTGGACATAAAATAAAACTCAACAATAATTCTTTTTTTATCCTTGAAAAATAATTATTAAACATTAAGTTTTATAATAAAGCTTACAATCTTTACTGTCTCTGTGCAGAACAAATAAGCGGAGGTAAAATAACAAATTTAATAATTTCGTAAATTTTAATTTATTCCATTGATATTGACTGCTTTGGCGCCATCGTCACAAATTATATTCAGAACAAGAAATAGATAAAAAAAACCAGAAAACCAACAGAGGGAATGACTAAATTAAAAATAATAAAAACGTATAAAGTTGTAAATTGTTGACCTTTAGTTTTGTTGTTTGTAAATTTTGTTCGGCATAAGGTCATAAGGTAACAAATTTTTAAATGAAAAATATAAAAATATTTTGTTTTAAAAATTTTTATTTTATTTATTCCCAATATTTCGGTCAACTTTGTTGACCATCTTCAGGGGTTATTTAAAATAAATAAATGAAAAACAAATTTCACTCTGTTGAGTTTGTTGACCAGTCGTAAGCTATAATTTCATAACAATAACAACAACAATAACAACGCCCGGAACAAGTCGATTTTAGTGACTTTGCTCAAAAAAAAAAAAGAGAAATTTCATCAAATAGGGCTTTTAGAGGAGATGACAGCAAAAAAAATTTGTTGGCGGTCACGCCTATTTTCGAGGGTGTGGGCCCTTAAAGTTGAAAATATATAGGCCTATATCCCGGGAACTACAGGGTTTCTGATCATTTGGAATGCATTCAATTAAAGGTATTAAAAATAGCTTTCTAACGATATCATGATATATATGATTATAAAATATGGACCGACTATGGGTTAAATCCGAAAAGAATATTTTTTGAGTCGAATTTTTTTTTTTAATATCTAAAAAAATTCTATATAAGTGTTATTTTAGTTTATTAATATAAATAGCCAAGACATTAGGTTTTATAATCATAGAATTATAAGATCTGAAAAATTAAAAAAACACATTTTTTAAAAATTTTGTATGCAGGATATGATTTTTTCTTCTATGGTATGCAGAGCACCGGCTTCTCATAGTACAAATTCCCTGTATTGCTAGCCTACGGCCGGGCGGAAGGATTTTCTCCTCTATGGTATACAGAACACCGGTTTCGCATAGTACAGATTGTATTTTTTATGGTGAAATGTCATAATCATTCTTTAATATCTTCGGATTTATGTATATTACCTACGTGGTCATGTTATACCTTAAATTAAAGCTTAATTTCTTGACTTGAAAATATTGTAATTTATCTACTTACTCATATAGACCTTTTTCCCGGATTTTTTAAAAAAATTTCGGATCACAAAATAATTTTGCGAAATTTATCATTAGGTGGTCCATATAAATAGGTCATGTTATATATCGTTCAAATACCTATCATTTGCTATATATATTGACTAATAAGAAATTGTAGTTTTCAAGATATAGTTCAATATATTACAAACTTTGGAGCCCCGCCCACTCTAAAATAGGCGTGAACGCCCAAATTTTATTTTTTTATTTTAATCAGAATTTAAAATTCTATTAGTGATACAATTTTGATAGTGATTTGAAAAAAGTCACTAAAACCGACTTAAGCCTAGTGATGGCACGATTAATCGAAAAACTAGTAATAATCGATTATTTTTCTTTAATTAACGATTTAATTGTATCGTGAATTCTCTTTCGATTAATTGAGTTAATCGATTATTCTAAAAAATAATCGATAGACATCCAGGAAAATAGAAAAAGAGAAGAGGAACAAACGCATGGTTGAGCGTTTTTCGTGACTGCCAGATGAATTTCGGAAAAAATCATGAAAATTGAATGTTTATCTCCATTGGCAAGTAACTTAAAAACAAAAATTTTGAACCAATTTCAACGTCGCTTTGGGGAAATGGAACATTAATTTCTACTGGCGGCATCAACATTGCTAGACCCAAGATTTAAAAAAATTAATTTTGAAGATCCCTTAGCTTTATCAACAGTCATGAGACATCTAAGAAATGAAATGGCAGAAATTGTTCATATAGATGACAGCATTGGAAGCGGCAGTGAAACGTCTTCTGTTGGTGAAGTGTAATTTAATTTATGGGCTCACCATAAATCTTTAGCCCACAAACGAAGAAGAAAGAATAATGACTCAACACTTCCTCAAGATGAACTAAGCTTCTTTCTCAATGCTCCATTACTAGAATTAAATCGCAACGTAATAGACGCATGGGAAGAAATGAAATCGGTATACCTTAAGCTGTACTCTCTGGCACAAAAATATTGCTTTTTGATCGGTACATCTGTACCATCAGAGCGTCTTTGTTCCAAAGCAGGTGCAATAGTAATGCAAAAACGGAACAGATTAACCACGAAACGGCTATCAAAGCTCCTATTTTTAAATTCTGTGCTAAATAAATGATTTTTTTTAATAAGTACAGTACTTTTCGCTTATAGCGAACTTGAAGGGACTGGGCAAAATGGTTCGTTTTAAACGAAGTTTGCTTTAAATGAAGACTTGAAAAAACCACATTAGTATATTTTAATACAAAAAATTAGTTTTTAAAAAAATCAGTCTATTAGTTTGCTTATTACCAACCATTGACCACATCCACATTGACTTCAGCCGCCTCTCCAACTATTGTTCCGCTACTGATGTTGTGGCGTCTTTTAAATCGAACAATCCAACTTTCGCTGCACTTAAATTCGGAGTAGTTAAGCTTTTCTCCAAATTCTTGTGCTGCATTTAAATATGGTCCATATGAGCGACAAAGCAGGATTTGTCCAAATATGCCCAAAATCCTTCAGAGAATCAGTGATTTTCTTGAAGTGGAATTTTCAAAAATTGTTTAAAACAGAAAAGAAAAAACTAATTTCCAAAATGGTACATAATTTTTATTACAATCTATAAATTTATAATAGTTCATTAATTAATTTAAAATAAATTTTATTTTTATCAAATGCTGTTTGAATATGTGGTGTATGTACATACATTATGCCTAGAACAATAACGCACTGGCCCCACGACCTCGCGATGTTCAATATTGTGTCATTTACGAAAACGTTTGTTTCGAGTAATTTTTCATAACGTCCAAAAAATTATAAATTATAAATTGGGAAACAGTGGTAGTTTTTTAATATTTTCCTTTTCCTTCCTTTTTTCATATATTCAAATTTATAAATAAATGATCTTTTCAACAATAATAAAACATTTAAATCGGAGGAAAAACAACAAAGTTATTAACATTTTCCTATACCATTTATTTGTATTTTTTTATATGTAAAATTTATGTAAACAATTAAAGAGTGATTTTTAAGAGCTCTCGGATTTAATTAAAAAAACACATACAATTTAGAGAAATGTTGAAATCTTTATTTGAGTCGAGAATGTCACGAATAAATTCTTCACTATTAGCTTCCAGTATGTCAACCGTTGCAGGCTTGTCCCTTTAGATATAAGCCTTAACATAGCCCCACACAAAAAATCGCACGATCTAAACGGCCATAAACTGTTCACCGAACTCGCCTCTGAATTGGGCCATTTTTCCCGTGCTGTGTGGCATGTGGCACTGTCTGTGGCTGCAACCACATGTCTTCCAGTTTGGGCAAAAAAATTTGTAATCACCGTACGTTAGCGCTCACCATTTACAGTAACATTCCTGCCTTCGTCTTTGAAAAAGTACGGTCCAATGATGCCACCGGCCCGTAATCCACACCAAACTGTGCACTTTTCGGAATGCATTGGGACTTCTTGGAATCCTTCTGGCTGCTCTTCATACCAAATACGACAATTTTACTTGTTTACATGTCCAGAATGTGCATCGTCGATAAACACAAATTTCAAACTTTTTCAACTTTCTTAACCATGAATTGAGCATGAATTTTGATAAAAAAAAATTGAATAATCTGCAAGCGTTATTCGTTTGTAAGCCTTATATTTTGAAGTTTATATTTTTATGACTGATCGTCATAAAATTGAGTGTCAAATTTAAAATTTCTTCTGATGCTTGTACGATATTTATGCTCACTTAAGTGATTTCCGGATGTGGTCTTTATAGGGGGGCTACGGTCAAATATGGACCAATTATCATAAAATTGAGTATGCCAATTTGTATGTACACATTGACTATTTGTGTTTAATTCTAACTTGATAGTGGTTGTTTTAAAAGATTTATGCGCATTTAAGTGATTTTCGGTAGCAGATTTTATATGGGGGCTATTGCCAAATATGGACCGATGCAAACAAAATATGGTTTTGAGATTTCACTTTGCATGAAACTTATTTTTGCAGAATTTTGTATGTATACGGCTTTTCTATATACATTTATGTACCATAAAGCCATATTCCGGGATGTATGCGGGCTATGAGAAGTCGTGGACCGATTTGCACCCTTTTCATCAGGACTTGTATTTTTGTATTAAAAATAAAGTTTGCAAAATTTCATGATATTATATTCATTATATTTGAAGAAGATTGCAAAAATGAAACGTGACTAATTCATTCATAATTTCAAAACCCAAACCGCTAAAGCTAGAAACTTGAAATTCAGTTATTTGGTTCCGTTTGCCGAGTATAGTATAGGTATAGGAGAAGGAATTTTTGAAATTCGAACGTTAAGTGCAAAATTGTAACTCTATATCTCCACAATTAATATATAAAGCTAGAATTAATATTTTAAATATTTAAATATAAGAACCCTCTGTGACCCTTTGTATCTTCTAAATAAATATCTTCTAAATAAATAAAAAAAAATCAATGAACAGCACTTTTTTGAAATTCGAATTCTTAAGGTCTAAAAAACCGATATAAAAACGATTTCTCCATAAAGAGATCCAGAAATATTATTTTTTGATTCCAGTTCTTACAAATAATAATATTAACATTTTCTAAAACTATTTCTACCAACAGGCAAAACTGCGGCCGAAGGGGGGTTTCATGTTTATGGTACCCTTCCCTTTGCATCTGCTAAATAAATAAACATAGAAATAAATAACAATATTCGGTTGTGCCGAATCTTTAATACCCTCCACCTAAACGTAATAAGAAATACAAAAACTAGACTGGTTATAGGACTAGAATATTCTTATTCTGTGTTTTCTATTCAGTCTTAGTGCAAATTTTATTAGTATTTGATATTCTATTGTTTGAAAGACAATTTTACGACCAACATAATTTATGTTAAATATTTTGAAATTTTATCTAATTTCGACCATTTATAATTGATGTAATTACCGATTCTTACTGTAACTTACAGAGTTTGTTTGATTTTAATAATAATCTTGATTGTAATTTAGCAATTTATAAAATTAAAAGAACATTTTTCCATATTCACAACAAGTTAAGAAACAGAGTATAAAAAAATGATAATGGACTTAATTCGGGAGCTAATGCTAATTATTGACTGATTAAAATGTATTAAATTTTCTGCTCTGTATTGTTGGTTCGATACAAATATTTATTAGACATTTTTGTGGGTTAAATTGTTTTTCGGAAATGGTTCTTATATGGCAGCTATGACAAATCATGGGCCGATCTTCTTAAATTTTGGGACAGTTATTTTCATGCATATGAGGATATTTCACGTCGTATTTCAACATAATAACGGTATATTTAAGATACATATTAGTATTAAAGTGAATTTTGGAAGTGAACTTTATATGGGGTCTATGGTCAACCATGGACCGAACTAAAGAAAAATTTCGTTTTGCGATTTCTTCTTGCATTAAACTTATTTTTGCTGAATACATTAATAATTTTATAGGCATTTATGTATAATTGAGCAAGATTTTTGTATGGGGGCTATGAGAAATCATGGACCTATTCTTACTATTTTCCTCACACTTTCTTCTTTTATCATAAAAATAACGTATACAAAATGTCATGGTATTATCTGCACTATATTTTAAAAATATTGCAATAACATGACCAAAAAATATCAAATTTTTATGGAAGTTGCTTCAAATTTTGGTCCATAACTCTGGTTTTAATACACCGATTTTCAATACCAAAGTTAGATGCAACACGAGAAATATTTTTCTGTAAATTTCGTTTAGTTAAGTTGTGTAGTTTGGACGTGAGAGTGTTTTACACAGACAGACAGCCAGACGGACATGGCTCAATCCACTTAGAATTTCATAAGGATCAAGAAAATATACGTTGTTGGGTCTCAGATGAATATTAACAAAGTTTCACACGGAATGACAAACGTAATACACCCTCATTCACCACTCACGGTGGTGTAGGGCTTAACTCATTAAAGAGCAGAAATTTGTTTGGTACTTTTTTGAAATATTTTCGAAAATTATTTTTACACTGGAGCAAAAAGGACTAACTTAACTTAAATATTAACAGTCGCATATCTCGGAAATTGCTACAGCTAGAGTCCTTCTACGGACAATTTAGACATCGATATGAACATTTGACGAAAAATCGGCCGACTAGAAATGGTGGGCGTGGTACAATTACGTAATTTTAGTATAATATAGATAATATATATATATATCATTCGAAAGATCTCAGTTTCTTCTTTCCAAATCTAGAAAGAAATTGCAATTGGATCATTATCAACAATATTACAGGCGTATAAGTGCGCAAAGGTACAAAAACCGGTTTTTTAATCGTAAAACCGGATTTTGAAGGTGTCCGGCATATTTCACTATTGGAATCTTCTTTTATTCGACAAGGCCTACAAGAAAAATAATATCCGGTCTAAGGTTTTTCAATTTCATTCAATTTTGTAAAACTCTTAATTGATTAATACAATTTGTGTAAAATTTTTAAAAGTTTATTTTCATGAAAAGTTAAATAACTCAGTCAACTATTTATCTATTTTTAAACCAAAATATGCGTTGTAATCGTAAATAAACGTACTTTTGGAATGAATTGAATAACATTATAGTCTCTTAATAAAATAATGTATTTAAACTTCACCAAAGTTGAACATTTTTTTAAAAATCTACAAAATTTGTGTTTGCTCGACAATATATATATCATTCGAAAAATCTCAGTTTATTCTTTCCAAATCTAGTAAGAAATTGAAAATCGGGTCATTATCAACAATAGTACAGGCTTATGCCGCCCATACACTACACAAGTTCAGTGCTAAATCTAGCACTGTACAGTGCGTTTGTGTAGTGTATGGCGTTGTTTTTGCAACTTGTGCAGTGAACTGTGTAAAAATCAAAATGATTTTGATATATACTCAAGTTTGAAAAGTGTACAGTGAACTAGTGTAGTGTATGTGTAATACTTTCAGTTGTGTCGCGGTTTTTAAAGAAGAAAGAACAAAAATGAGCGCAGAAAAAATATTTTGGACAGAGTTCCTAGAATTATATAAATAATCCCCTGCATTATGGCGCATTAAAAGCAGCGATTACAGCAATCGGTAATGAAAATCGAAGCATATGAAAAATTAATTCATAAATTGAAGGAAAAATACCCCGATTTTTTTTATTGCTACAGCAAGCAATAGAGCCGCACAATATTTGCACATGTTGCCTCTTCGCTTATAACTTTAAAATAAAAACTTGCACAGTTTACTTGAATAGTGTGAGTCGCAAGTTTCATTTAAGCAGTGTCAGACTTGAGCACTGAACTTGTGTAGTGTATGTGCGGCATTATAAGTGCGCAAAGGTACAAAAACCGGTTTTTTAATCGTAAAACCGGATTTTGGAAGTGTCCGGCATAGTTCACTATTAGAATCTTCTTTTATTCGACAAGCCCTACAAGAAAAATAATATCGGGTTCCAGGTATTTTGGACTGTCGCACCGTGTAATGTTATTCATATTTTTGAATAAATTCTGTTTCTTTTTTTTTACAATAATCAAAACCAACTTTAACTTTTTACATATTATTAACTTTTTAAATAACAACAATAAAAAAGCAACAAAAGTACACTTTCATTGTAGTAAGTAAGAAATATAAGTAGAGACAAGTTTTAAGAAAAAGAAAACACAAACTAAGCAACAGAAAAGGCTCTAAGTCCAAAAAAGTTTTAATCTCGGCAAATACTTATTTTTTAATTTTGCCTTTATGCAAATAAAAAACAAAGAAAAATACAAAAACAAATTGCATTTATTGATTTTAAAAATGTTTATTCAAAACAAAGTTTGACTGTTTTTTTGTCTCTCCTGTAATATTGTAAAATATGGATTTAGAGCCTTTATATGTTAAGCCAGCGATATAATGAATGAATCATTTAATGGTTAGTTACACAGTAAATACGAGTATGTACATATGTATGTATGTAAGTGCTGCTCTCGTAATATAATATGTACATATTTAAAATTCACACAAACAAATACAAACACTTACCAAGTAAATCACGTTCAATCCGGCAATTGTTGAATAAGATTTACAAAAGCGAATTCTGCGGTTACAAATTGTGTTGATTTTTTTAGATATATTTTTTCTTTGATTTTTAGTAATTTTTTAAACCAGAAATATGAAAATGTTCACAAATTATTTGTTCGCACTAACTGACAAAAGCCAAAACTATTACACGAGTATACCTCCCCGGTAGGTATGTACGAGTATGTATATTTATGTATTTTTTATTTCCTCTTTATTTCTTTGTTGCCGTTTGTGAAACGATAATAATTAATTGAAAATTATGTAAAGCTGCACATTTAATTTAATTAACTTGTAATTGAAATCACACAAAATTTGTTTATTTTAATTTTTTTTTATTTATTTATTCACAGACATATTTTTGCACCAGTCTTTTTGTTTTTAACACATACATATGTATGTATGTATGTACATACATTTGTATTTTAGTTTGCTTCCAAATTCTTAGAAAATCTTGAGTAAAGCTAGATTTACACGATTGAAATTTTCTTCAAAATTGCTCTTCAAAATGCTTCAAACTCATGTATACAGCAAAAATTCTTCAACATTTATTTATTTAATAGTTATTATTAGTTAAAAAATAAATCAATTTTGAAGAAATTTTGCCGTTTACACGAGTTTGAAGCATTTTGAAGAGCAATTTTGAAGAAAATTTCAATCATATAAATCTAGCTTAAGAATATTTTTCAAATACTTTTTTGATTTCTTATCAACACAAACATTAAAACAATATGTATTTTTTGAATGTACGAGTAAATTTAATTCGTTTTAAATAGAGAATATTACGAGCAAAAATTAAAAGCAACAAAACAGGCGCATCCGTTGAATGCCGCGTTAACTGTAATAGTGGGCTTGTGGTAAAAGATTCTTAACAATTTATTTATTTAGTCGCACAAACATATTGGCAATAGAAAACTTGCTGTTTGCTGCTGCTGTTGAAAGAAAAGCTTTTTATTTAGTTTCAATTTGCAGACTGGTTGGTCGGTCGGTCGGCCGGTCGGCCGGTCACATGCGATTTTCCTTTACTTGTGTATTGTATGTATGTATGAACGAATGTGTGAGTTAGTATCAGTATACGAGATGTTTTGTAAACAGTATTTCCAATATTTGTTTTTCTTTTTTTGTTTAGATCGATCGACCAATACTTTAACCGAGATAAGAAAATCCAAACAAGCAATTATTTAGTTAGTTACACACGCTGTTGTTTGTGTTTTCAATGTGAAAGCTTTTTTTACATAGCAGAGGTTAAAAAAGCTTCACAATCGAAAGGATAAGGAGGATGAACCATTTTTTGCAGAGTTTTTATAACCCTCACCATGTGTGGTAAAAGTAAAGGTACATATTATATATAAAATGTAGAATATTATTTTGCGAATTTATTTATTCGTGTTGATTGAAATATGCTTTCCGAAGCCCCATTTAATAATATATGTATCAGATATAGTCATGATAATTATGATATACAAAATCAGCGAAAACTGGAGAAAAGTCGCAAATTATTCCCCCAGCATGTAGCAAATGCAGTGGCCTCTGCATACATTGCATACATAAGTACATACATATATTCTTGAATTAGTAATTGATTTACCCTTTTTGGGAATATGACTTGTGTATGTATATAAACTGATATACATACGTAGCTTGTATGTATCGTTTTAGTACTGCAATAAACAAAAATTGTACGATGGTTTGTACAATAATTGCCCAAAATGCTTCTTGATTTTCTAAGATTTAACAAAATATAAAATTACTATTTTACATTAGAGATAGCAGGGATTTTCCAAAATAAACAAAATAATATAAGGTCATATAATGGACCCTGTAACTTTTACAAAAAAATATTTACAATATTAAAGTTGGCTTCTAGTAGCGCGATCATCGTTTGTTATGAGGTTATGTATGGAACAAGATATCGTGCAGATGGCCGCCGCGGATTTGCTGGCACACACGCGATCTTTAAATGAAATTTTCAATGACCTTTTTGCATAAATGCTGCGGTATTTCATTAATGCAGCGTCCAATTTCCTCTTTTAAGGCTTGAGTCGTCGTCGGCTTATTCGCGTATACCATCGACTTCAAAAAACCCCAAAGAAAAAAATCTAAAGGTGTTAAATCGCACGATCTAGGCGCCCAATTCTGGTCTCCAAAACGCAAAATAACACGACCGGAAAATGACTGATGCAGCAATTGAATTGTTTCTCTGGCTGTATGACATGTGGCACCGTCTTTTTGAAACCACATGCCCTCCACATTCAGTTCTTCAATTCTAGGCGAGAAAAAACTGGTTATCATTTCACGATACCGAACACAATTGACTGTTTGCGCTTGACCTGCCTCATTTTCATAAAAAAAGGTCCAATGATTCCTCCAGTCCAAAAACCACACCACACAGTGACACGTTGAGGATGCATTTGCTTCTCGTGAATCACTCGAGGATTTTCCTCACCTCAAATGCGACAATTCTGCCTATTGACGACGCCATCAAGATGGAAATGGGCCTCGTCACTAGATGATTTTATCGGCAAAATCAGCATTTTCATGTTGTCTCTCCAATACCCAATTAACGAACTCCTTTCGCTGTCCATTGCCATTCTATGCATGAAGATGCAAATCTTTCGTCCAAATTCGCTGCATAGTGGATTTGGAGCCACCAATTTGCTGAGCTCTGTGTCGAATTGAGGTGGATGAAGTTTGTGCGACATCATCACGTACAGTTGCGACATTTTCGGTCGATCGACTTGGGCGAAGGCGCGTTGTTGTCATTACATCACTAACAGACTCAGTTTCGGCATTAATCTCTTTACAGTTGACTCTTTTGGAGCATTATTATGACCCAAAATTGATCGCAATTTGCTAACTGTAGCTGCAAAACTTTCACCATTTTGGTAAAACAATATCACAATGAGAATGCGTTGTTCATTCGTGTAGCGCTCCATTTTTACTAACCTCGTACCTTCTACTAGCAAACAATAACAATTGTTCAAATGTCAAACAATGACACTTCGAATGGCGCCAATTTTAAAAATTGGGACACCCTGTATAAGCTTGTCATTCCGTTTGTAATTCCCACAATATAATTTTCCAACCCTATAAAGGCTCCTATTTTGGCTCCTTATAGATAGCGGAGTCGATTAAGCGATGTCCGTCTGTCTGTCTGTTCAAATCAATTTTCTGAAGTCCCCAGATATCGTCGGGATGCAAATCTTCAATAATTCTATCAGACATGCTTTCGAGAAAATTGCTATTTAAAATGAGCAAAATCGGTTTAGGTCAACCAGAGTTATGGCCCAATATGTGAGACAACCTCCATAAAAATTTGATATTTTTCGTCCATTTTATTGCAATATTTTGAAATATATTGCAGATAATACCATGAAATTTTGTAGACGTTGTTTGATAAAAGAAGAAAGTGTGCGGAAAATAGTAAGAATCGGTCCATGATTTCTCATAGCCCCCATACAAATATATATTTTCCCGAAATATTGCTCAATTATACATAAGTGTCTATAAAATTGGAATATCAAGACGAAATTCAGCAAAAATAAGTTTTATACAAAAATTTTTTTTTAGTTCGGTCCATGTTTGACCATAGACCCCATATAAAGTCCCATTCCAAAATTCACTTAAATACGTAAAAAACAGATATAAATAATCTTAAAAGGCTAAAATGTGACATAAATACTCTTATAGGCAAATAAATTGTTGTACTACATTTTTTCTATATATATTATATAAATATCGGTACCGACTCAAAACTTTGCACAGATCATTTACAGATATACAAAAATCATCCCACAAAATTTTGTGACTTTCGAAAATCACTTTAATACTCATAAATGGGTACCAATCCAAAATTTTACACGGATCATTTATATACATGCCTAAATCTAACTGCTGGATTTTGAGAATATCGGTCCATATTTGACTATATCCCCCACATAAGGTCCACTCTCGAAATCCACGTTAATATTAATATATATCGTATATATACCGTTATTATATTGAAATTCGACGTGAAATATCCTCATATGCATGAAAATAACTGTTCCAAAATTTAAGAAGATCGGCCCATAATTTGTCATACCTGCCATATAGAACCATTTCCAAAAAACAAATAAATTCGGGTCAAAAAATATTCTTTTCGGATTTAACCCATATTCGGTCCATATTTTATAATCATGATATATATCGTTGGAAAGGTATTTTTAATACCTTTTATTTAATGTATTATAAATTATCAGACACCCAGTAGTTCCCGAGATATAGGCCTATGTATTTTCAACTTTAAGGGCCCGCCCCCCTCGAAAATAGGCGTGACCGGCAACAATTTTTTTTTTGCTGGTATCTCCTCTACAAGCCCTATTTGATTTTTTTTTTTTTTTTTTGAGCAAAATCACTAAAACCGAATTGTACCCCTTTTTATACCCTTCACCATCGTGAGAAGGGTATATATAAGTTTGTCATTCCGTGTGTAATTTCCACAAAAAAATTTTCCGACCCTATAAAGTATATATATTCTGGATCCTTATAGATAGCGAAGTTGATTAAGCCATGTCCGTCTGTCTGTCTGTCTGTCTGTCTGTCTGTTGAAATCAGTTTTTTGGATTCCCCAGATATACTCGGGATCCCAACCTTCAATAATTCTATCAGAAGTGCTTTCGAGAAGTTTGCTATTTAAAATCAGCAAAATCGGTTTAGGTTAACCAGAGTTATGAACCTATATGTGAGACCACCTCCATAAAAATTTGATATTTTTCATCCATTTTATTGCAATATTTTGAAAACTATTGCAGATAATACCATGAAATTTTGTATACGTTGTTTGTACTATAAAAGAAGAAAGTGTGCGGAAAATAGTAAGAATCGGTTCATGATTTCTTATAGCCCCCATACAAATATATATATTCCCGAAATATGGCTTAATGATAAATAAATGCCTATAAAATTGGAATATCAAGACAAAATTCAGCAAAAATAAGTTTTATACAAAAAGAAATCGCAAAACGAAATTTTTTTTAATTCGGTCCATGTTTGACCATAGACCCCATATAAAGTCCACTTCCAAAATTCACTTAAATACGTATAAAAGAGATATAAATAATGTTAAACGGCTAAAATTTGACATAAATATTCTTTATAGGCAAATAAATTGCTGTACTAAATTTTATGGTGGTCGGCCCAGAACTGGTCATAGCTCCCATACAAGGACCACATCTGAAAAAGAGATTTTTCCCTATATATATTGTATAAATATCGGTACCGACTCAAAACCTTGCACAGATCATTTTAATATATACAAAAATCATCCCACAAAATTTTGTGAATTTCGGTCTATTTTTAACCGTATGCCCCATATAAAGCCCTCTTCCGAAAATCACTTTAATACTCATAAATAAGGGTACCAATCCAAAATTTTACACGGATCATTTATATACATGCCTAAATCTAACTGCTGGATTTTGAGAATATCGGTCCATATTTGACTATATCCCCCACATAAGGTCCACTCTCGAAATCCACGTTAATATTAATATATATCGTATATATACCGTTATTATATTGAAATTCGACGTGAAATATCCTCATATGCATGAAAATAACTGTTCCAAAATTTAAGAAGATCGGCCCATAATTTGTCATACCTGCCATATAGAACCATTTCCAAAAAACAAATAAATTCGGGTCAAAAAATATTCTTTTCGGATTTAACCCATATTCGGTCCATATTTTATAATCATGATATATATCGTTGGAAAGGTATTTTTAATACCTTTTATTTAATGTATTATAAATTATCAGACACCCAGTAGTTCCCGAGATATAGGCCTATGTATTTTCAACTTTAAGGGCCCGCCCCCCTCGAAAATAGGCGTGACCGGCAACAAATTTTTTTTTGCTGGTATCTCCTCTAAAAGCCCTATTTGATTTTGTTTTTTTTTTTTTTTTAACAAAATCACTAAAACCGAATTGTACCCCTTTTTTATACTCTGTTTGTTAAATTACACTCAAGATTATTATGAACATCAGACAGACTCTGTAAATTATGGTAAGAATTGGTAATTAATTCAATTAAAAATGGTAAAAATTAGACAACATTTGAAAATATTTTACATAAATTATGTTGGTCGTAAAATTGTCTTTCAAACAATATATCAAATACTAATAAAATTTGCACTAAGACTGCATAGAAAACACAGAATTAGGATATTCTAGTCTAGTGTAGTTTCTGTATTTCTTATTACGCTTAGGTGAAGGGTATTTAAGATTCGGCACAGCCGAATATAGCACTCTTACTTGTTTATACTCTGTTTGTTAAATTACACTCAAGATTATTATGAACATCAGACAAACTCTGTAAATTATGGTAAGAATTGGTGATTAAATCAATTAAAAATGGTGAAAATTAGACAAAATTTCAAAATATTTAACATAAATTATGTTGGTCGTAAAATTGTCTTTCAAACAATATATGAAATACTAATAAAATTTGCACTAAGACTGAATAGAAAACACATAATAAGAATATTCTAGTCCTATAACCAGTGTAGTTTTTCTATTTCTTATAACGTTCAGGTGGAGGGTATTGAAGATTCGGCACAGCCGAATATAGCACTCTTACTTGTTTTTAATTGTGTTTGTGTACATTTAAATAAAGACTCGTTTTTCAAACTACTTCAAACTACTTGACGCTTTTATTTTGCAATTAAATAGAATCCGGTTTATTTAAAGGAAATAAACCACCGTTTTTCCACCGTTTTTAAAAGGTAAAAACGTAACAATATTTAAAAGGTAAAAACGTAACAATATAGTATATATATTTATGTATAATATAATTATGCATCCACAACAAAGGTGAAGGGTATATAAGATTCGGCATAGCCGATTATAGCACTCTTACTTGTTTTTTTTTGTTTTTAAATATATATTTACATACATAAATATATGATATTTTGTTGTTTTGAATATGTCAGTACTCGATTATTTATTTATAATTGTGCACGCGCCCCTCATCAATTTCAAAAGAGGACAGATCTTAATAAAATATTTAAACGATTCTTGTTCAAGCCTGAAGATTTGACAGGCTATATTTGTTATTTAGAAGTTAATGGCAGATATTCATGAATCTATTCTACCATTAATTTAGTAAATTAAAAAAAACAATAGTAAATTTCCGTAGCAGTATTTTGTGATTGCCTTCAAATTATTTTATTGTTTTTTTTTTCTAGGGGTCGGTTTTGGAATAGCCCAAAACTCAATCTCTGTCAGTATTTCGGAAACTTTTTTTGGAATATCGAAACTATTATAAAGAAAAAAACATTAATTATGATATTTATTAAATAATTTTTAAGCTTGAGGTCACTTTTTTGTTTTTTATAAAAGATTTTTTAATTCTTATATATAATTATCTCAATATTTCGATTTCCTTTGGAAATCTTCTTCAGGAGTTAATTTAATATTATAAAAAATTTTATTTAATAAAAATCATTAAAAAGGTCGAAGAAATAGAATAAAATCATTAATTATGATATTAACATAATTTGTTTGTTTTGGATGTGGAAAAACCAAAGCGTGACGCGTGAAGTATTAAACACATACGAGACAGCAGGGTACCGTCTACAATTTATTTTTGACATATTTTAGTCGTTTGTATGAGAGTGACTATATTGACGACAGCAGGTTGTTGTCCATGCTGAATTTTTCGTCGCTGTCAAATTAAACTAATTTCTATTTTTGTTGGCAACAAACCAAAAACAGTGTTGACTATATAGCAGAATGTGTAAAGCGAATTAAATAAAATAAAAAGCTAAATACAAAATTAAATGTTATGATTATTTATGCATCAAGACTGGTTAAATGTATCAATAATATTGTATTATATTAATAATATTATATTTATTATATTAAAAATAAGTGAAGTTTATTAGCATTTCTGGAATCATGTACATATCATTCAGTCTCGTCTCATCGAACTGTTCGGACGTGTTTTTTTAGTGCGGCTGAATTTTCGGTGAAAAAATCGTAATAGGTGAAAAAGTGTAAAAAGTTGAAATTAAACAAAAAGTAAAAAAAAAAATCGTAATAGGTTAAAATATATATATAACAAAAAACATTAAAAGTCGTATAAAAACTGTATGAGTGTTCCTCTCAGATGTAATTCTGAGAAAGAGCTTAGCTCAACTAGAAAAACTAAATGGGTCTCTGAGGAAGAATCCATAAAAAAATCTGTGGAGAATCTTCTCACTGCAAGAGCCGTGGAACGGCGTCGTTCCTGTTCGCCCAATATAGTAATTTCAATAGATGAAGGAACAGCAACACCTTCTACAACAAATAGTGCAATCAAACCTAGAAAACAAGTAGGTATGGATAAATACGTCACAGTTCTTAAGCGACAGAGGAGCCCAACATCTGCTCAAGTATCATCAAATTCAAAAGCTCCTAAGACCGTGAGTAATGATCAAAATAGGTTTGCTCTCCTCCAGACGGATGAGCCAGAACTTCCTAAGAAGACGTTTAAGCCCCCACCAATTTATCTGAGAGAGCCCACTTCCAGTAAATTGGTACAAAGAATTGTTTCGGTAATAGGTGAAAATATGTTTAGCGTAACATCAATTAAACATGGAAATATCAGCGAAACCAAAATTCAAGTGAAAAAGGAAGATGATTTTCGAAAATTGTCCAACCAGTTGGAGAGGGAGGCTAGGGATTTCTATACCTATCAGCTCAAAAGCGCAAAAGGTCTCCAAGTCGTTCTAAAGGGTATAGACCCATGTGTTGATCCTGCGGAGATAAAGACCGGCTTAATGGACAAAGGGTTCAAAATCAAGAGCGTAGTGAATATCAGAAACCGTGAAAAGATTCCACAGCCTATGTTTAGGGTGGAATTGGAACCTGGAGATGTTGTCTTAAAGAAAAACGAGTCCCATCCAATCTACAATCTCATTTATCTTCTGCATCGCAGAATTGCCGTGGAGGAACCGCATAAGCGCATTGGACCCGTCCAGTGTGTTAATTGTCAAGAATTTGGCCACACAAAAGCGTACTGTAAATTGCCGTCTGTTTGTGTTGCGTGTGGTGAACTACATCCAACTGCTCAATGTAATAAGTCCAAAACTGACGTAAAAATAAAAAAATGCAGTAACTGCGGCGGTAATCATACTGCAAATTATAGAGGTTGTCCAATTTACACTCATTTGAAAGCCATAAGTACCAACAAGACGTCAGTATTACCTGATCATCGTCAACAGCCTATTTTGGCATCGAGTGACAATTTCCCGCAATTGTTACGGTCCACTAGTCATGTAAACGCGCCTATTTCTAGACAAGTTTCTTACGCCAACGTGGTTAAATCTAATATACCAGGTTTGGAGCAGGCACCTAAATCACAATATTACGAGCCTAATATTAACACTCTAGAGACTACATTGCAGACACTTGTCCAAACCATGAACACTTTTACGACCACTATGACATCCATGATGCAGGAAATGCTGAAAATGCAATCCACTATCTTACAAGCCATTTTAAAGAAATGATTTGTTTAAAAATTTGTTTTTGGAATGCGAACGGCCTCCGCCAACATAAAAACGAACTGGAGCACTTCCTGATGGATAAGCTGATTGATGTCATGATGATTGCTGAAACTCACTTGACGGCGACAGCGTACTTCAAAATTAATGGCTACGTGTTATATGATACTAAAGATCCACCCGGAAGAGCATGTGGAGGATCGGCAATTCTTATAAAGAACAGAATAAAACATTATTTAATGAACAACATATGTGAGGATTACCTACAAGCAACAAACATTTGTATTGAATTCTGTCAATACAATTTTGTTTTATCATCAATTTATTCGCCGCCTCGATTTTCAATAAAAGAACACCAATACTACAGCTTCTTCAATTCCCTTGGAGCTAGATTTTTAGTTGCTGGTGACTTTAACGCCAAACACACTTTTTGGGGTTCACGTCTGGTGACCCCGAAGGGTCGTGAACTCTTCAACACCATTGCCAAAATGGGATTAGATGTACTCTCAAGCGGGCATCCCACCTACTGGCCGACGGACCGACGGAAGATTCCCGATGTTATTGACTTCGGAGTAGTGAAAAATATCCCTGTCGAATCGATACAAGTGCAGCCTTCATTAGACTTGTCTTCAGATCACTCTCCTTCTATTATTTCAATGCGTTTCCTTCAAGGGAATGACTCTCCATTTCGGGACATATCTAAAACCAGAGTAAGTTGGATAAAGTATAAAAAGTATTTAAGTTCCCACTGCACGGAAAATGTAGTGTTGAGAACTACCGAGGATATTGATGGGTCGATTGGCAAGTTTACTGAGGACATACGAAGAGCTGTACATCACGCCTCCACATACGACGTTGAGTGCAGAAGTGGGACAAATAGAACTTATTTCGCTGAACTCGATCATCTCCTGTCAGAAAAAAGAAGAGTTAGAAGAGAGTGGCAAATTCACAGGTCTCCTGAACTGAAAGCTAGGCTACGGGTATGCAGAGATATACTAAGAAATTTCTTAGAAACTCAAAGAATGGCTTCACTTAAATCTTACTTGGAGGGTCTTGATAGTACCCCACAATCTGACTATTCGTTATGGAAGGCGGCACGAGGTTTAAAAAGACCAGTTAGAGGAAAGCCTCCTCTGCGAAATCCGACTGGTGATTGGGCTAGAAATGATTCCGAGAAGGGGATTTTATTTGTTAACCATTTGAGAAATGTGTTTACTATAAACAACTCAAATAATGCATCTGATTTGCCTCCACTCGTTATTAGACCTCCTGTACCTCTAAGACTTAGCTTTAATGATGTTCAAAGCGCTATTGGTACTCTGAATCTTAAAAAAGCTCCAGGTATGGATAAAATCAGCAACAAAATGCTTGTGGAGTTACCTCGTGCAGCTAAAAGAATTATCCTATTTATTTTCAATGCTATTTTACGCCTAGAATACTATCCTGCAGATTGGAAGGTATCTATGATTACCATGATTCCTAAGCCAGGGAAGGACCCCACTAAAGTACAGTCATATAGGCCAATTAGTCTACTGCCGACAATTTCAAAACTGTTTGAAAAATTGTTATTGGCTAAGTTGATTCCAATTCTGAACGACACTCAATGTATCCCAAATCACCAATTCGGGTTCAGAGCTAAACACAGTACCATCGAACAAACACACAGATTGGTAAATGTGATAAGACAGTCGTTTGAAGAGAAAAAATACTGCTCCGCCCTTTTCATTGATGTGTCGCAAGCGTTCGACAAAGTCTGGCATGAAGGTTTAATGCATAAAATTAAATTAACTCTGCCTGCTAACACCCACAAACTTATGAAAAGTTATTTATATGGTCGCAAATTTACAATCAAAGAAGGCGATTTTTTAAGCCCCGCTCAGCCAATTGAAGCAGGAGTACCCCAGGGTAGCATACTGGGTCCAACTTTATATTTGATTTATGCATCCGATATGCCGTTAGACCCCATAATACATACTTCAACTTTTGCAGACGATACAACCTTTATTAGCGTTCATAAGGACCATCAAATAGCATCACAGAACTTGCAGAAATATGTTTATAAGCTAGAGAATTGGCTAGAGCTTTGGAAAATCAGGGTTAACGAACAAAAATGTATTCATATAACTTTCACATAGCGAAAAGATACCTGCTCGTTCATCAGAATAAATAATCAAATTATCCCGCAACACAATGAAGTCAAATACCTCGGAATCCACCTCGATCGTCGTTTAACTTGGAAGTCTCATATCGACGCAAAACTTACCCAGATGAGATTAAAAGCAGTGCAAATTAATTGGCTAATCGGCAGAAATTCTACATTAAAGTTGGATTGCAAACTTTTGTTGTACAATGCAATTCTAAAGCCAATCTGGTGTTATGGAATTCAATTATGGGGTACTGCCTCAGCATCCAACATTGAAAAAATTCAAAGGGGTCAAAATAAGATTCTACGTACAATTACTGCAGCTCCATGGTATGTTAAAAATTCTCGAATCCACAAAGATCTAGGCATTCCTTTGGTGAAAGTCGAATTTACAAAACACGCCTCAAAATATGTCAGCAAACTTGAACACCATCCAAACCCACTTGCACGAGACATCCTTAACTTTACTGGCCATGTTCGGTTGAGAAGGAGGGATACCCTTGCTTTAACTCAAGCGCAAAACAGATGACTGGATCAGTGGATATAAATTTTTTGTAGTATCATAATATTTTGTCTAGCACTGGCTGGACTTATTATTTTCTTTTAGTATTAAGATTCGAAAACTTATTGTCATTTCATTTCCGAATATCCAATAAATAAATTAAATGTATTAAAAAAAAAAAAAAAAAAAAAAAAAAAAAAATGTACATATCGTTGGTCTCATGTATAAAGGCCCTAACTCGCTATTTTTTCGAATTTTTTTTTTTGCGATTCCAATGCATTTAACGCAAATACACCTCCTCACAAAAATTTATTGCAATAGTGAAAAAAATAACGCTTTTATAAGCAGTTGTACAAAAAAAGTAACATGTTGAATATTATAGTTTCTATTATGTTTTTACCTTCTCCTGTAAAGTTTCAAATATGCGAGTTAGGGCCTTTCTACATGATACCATCGATATGTTTTTCATGTTTCATAAATAAAACGCTACTTTAAAAAAATAAAAGCCTAAAGTGGCACCACTGAAATATAAAGGGAATACTGCAACCATGGTGAAATTAATTTACAAGGTGACAGCATTGCTACAACAATTACAACAAGGCAAGAACAACAGGCATTTTTGTTTGTGTAATACTTTCGTTACTGTCAAAAACATCTGGCATAAAATAAACAAAACAAACATACAACAGAAAACAATAACACAATGCAAAAAATACAAAAAAAACCCTTTAGTAAAACAACTCAAAAAACAAACACACTACATATTTAATATAAAATACATAGTTCATTAACACTTGTTTTTGACATTATCAATTTTTAGAGCAAAAAATAATCAGCTGGCGCTATGCTGTCACCTTGTAAATTAATTTCACCATGACTGCAACAGCTGTTTATATTTTCAATGTTTTGTTTGATTAAAGTTTGTAATTGTTTTATTGTTTAAGGTTTATTATTTTTAATGTTTTTATTTACTTTTTCGTTGTATTTTAGTAATAGCTTCTTTAAAATCAACAAAATTCTCTTGACCCATTATGTTATTAAAAAAGTTTGAAGAACAATTTTATTTTTAAAAAAACGTCGTGTTGCCTGCTGTCTCGAATGTGTTAATTCTTTGACGTTTCATAATATGAATACATATGTATGTATAATTCTTAACCCGCCAATGGTGATGCAAATTTGACTTTGATTAATGGTAACGCCGGTCTCATGCACCGGGGTTTTCAACTAAAGATTTTTCGAAACGTGTTGCTTATATTTAATGTTTTTTTTATTTATGCACTTTGACAATAAATATTTTTAAATAGAGCATTAAAAATAACAATGTTTTAGCAATACATTTTTTAAAATTAAGGTGCTATCAGACGAGATGTATTTTACATATGTACTGTCAAATTTTCCATATGTAAAAGTTGTACACATCGTGTGATACATCCCTGTCGGAATTTTGTAAACTGGTCAAAAATTATTTAACTTTTGGCTAACTCGTTTATATCTGACTTCTAAACTAACTCAAAACTTATGCAAGCATGAGTCGGGCTTTTGAAATAAAAACAATGTTGTAACATTATATTAAAAAAAACCGCTAAATTTCACGGTACATGTTTCAGCGCGACTTTTTTAAACAGCTGGATTGGCAATACTGTGTTGTTTTTAGTTATGTAAATCCCAAAATATACAAACGTTTGTTAAAAAGTGCGGAGAAACTTGGAAAATATAAATTATTTAAAACTAAAAACACAAGAATATAAATAAAGATACATACATGTGCATAAGTACATAATTAAAAAAGTGAATTTTAAAAATAAAACGTAAGTAAAAAATAAAATAATAAAAGTTAAAAAAAAATTAATGTAAGTATTTTTATGTAAGTATTTTTTCATAAACATAACACTGAAACGCCAAATAATTTGATTATTTATATCTAAACATATCATTTTAGATTCAGTGTATAGCATCTGTTTTAAGAGGAAAAGTCGACAAGTCCTTGACTGAAATTTTTTCATTAGACCTGATTCTAGCATCAAATGTTAATGGGATTCACGGAAAATTTTCAATAAAAGAATACAAAAAAGTTTTTGATGCGCTAATGGGTACGTATACTACATACATATATTGAAAACATAAATTATTGTAAACTCATACAAACTTCTTTCTAATTATTTTTTAGATGCAGTTCATGATGTTGGGGAAAACCCAGAAAAAGCCGTTAGGAACGCATTTAAATTAATTAAAAAGCGACACTTTCAAGCAGTTTGTCTTAATAAAAAAATAATTAGTGTTTTAACATAAAGTAACTTTAAAAATTAAAGTACAAACAAAAAACATTATAAAATTAAATAAACAAATAAATACTATATGTACATAAAAGTACAAAATTAAATAAATAAAAGCCAAATTTGTGTCTATCATAAACTAGCCAATGCATAATTAACTCATAGTGCACTCATATTTGACGCATTATGAGTTAAATTAATAAATCTAATCATTAGTTAGCCAGTGAACTCATGTTTGATATACCACAAGTCAACTCATAATGAGCAAACTCATGGTTAAATCGTACTGATGCAGAGTGAGTGAGTACTGACTCGCACTGAGGACATTGCGTGTAAAAACTGAATAGTATTAACAATGTAAATGAGTTAGCTTTTGAGTCACCTCTGACTCACTTTTGATTAACCATGAGTTAACTTTAAACTAACTCAAATTCCGACAGGGATATGAAACTTTGCATGTGTAAAATACATGTGGAAATACATATGTAATTTTTTCGATTAGAACACACTCTATTTTCCTGTGACAAACATAAACAAAACAGCTGGTTTGTTTTGAAACAGAATTGTTTCAAAAATATATTGCAAAGAAAATGGATAATGAACATGGAAAAGTAAGTATTTTTCGATTTTTAATAAATTAAATTATGTTTTATTATATTTATTGCAGTTAGATTGGCCAAAAGAAGCAATTCTTGAAATTTATAAACGTTAAAAAGGCAGCTTTTGTTTACATTTTTAGGTTATTACATATGGAAAAACATAAGCAGGTGTGATAGCAAAAATTATGAATCGTATGTAAAATGGAAATTTTGACATACATACGGAATTACATATGCCTTCCTTGATTATTTTACCAACATAAAAACGAACTGGAACACTTCCTGATGGATAAGCAGATTGATGTCATGATGATTGCTGAAACTCACTTGACGGCGACAGCGTACTTCAAAATTAATGGCTACGTGTTGTATGATACTAAAGATCCCCGCGGAAGAGCATGTGGAGGATCGGCAATTCTTATAAAGAACAGAATAAAACATTATTTAATGAACAACATATGTGAGGATTACCTACAAGCAACAAACATTTGTATTGAATTCTGTCAATACAATTTTGTTTTATCATCAATTTATTCGCCGCCTCGATTTTCAATAAAAGAACACCAATACTACAGCTTCTTCAATTCCCTTGGAGCTAGATTTTTAGTTGCTGGTGACTTTAACGCCAAACACACTTTTTGGGGTTCACGTCTGGTGACCCCGAAGGGTCGTGAACTCTTCAACACCATTGCCAAAATGGGATTAGATGTACTCTCAAGCGGGCATCCCACCTACTGGCCGACGGACCGACGGAAGATTCCCGATGTTATTGACTTCGGAGTAGTGAAAAATATCCCTGTAGAATCGATACAAGTGGAGCCTTCATTAGACTTGTCTTCAGATCACTCTCCTTCTATTATTTCAATGCGTTTCCTTCAAGGGAATGGCTCTCCATTTCGGGACATATCTAAAACCAGAGTAAGTTGGATAAAGTATAAAAAGTATTTAAGTTCCCACTGCACGGAAAATGTAGTGTTGAGAACTACCGAGGATATTGATGGGTCGATTGGCAAGTTTACTGAGGACATACGAAGAGCTGTACATCACGCCTCCACATACGACGTTGAGTGCAGAAGTGGGACAAATAGAACTTATTTCGCTGAACTCGATCATCTCCTGTCAGAAAAAAGAAGAGTTAGAAGAGAGTGGCAAATCCACAGGTCTCCTGAACTGAAAGCTAGGCTACGGGTATGCAGAGATATACTAAGAAATTTCTTAGAAACCCAAAGAATGGCTTCACTTAAATCTTACTTGGAGGGTCTTGATAGTACCCCACAATCTGACTATTCGTTATGGAAGGCGGCACGAGGTTTAAAAAGACCAGTTAGAGGAAAGCCTCCTCTGCGAAATCCGACTGGTGACTGGGCTAGAAATGATTCCGAGAAGGGGACTTTATTTGTTAATCATTTGAGAAAAGTGTTTACTATAAACAACTCAAATAATGCATCTGATTTGCCTCCACTCGTTATTAGACCTCCTGTACCTCTAAGACTAAACTTTCGTGATGTCCAAAACGCTATTGGTACTCTGAACCTTAGAAAGGCTCCAGGTATGGATGAAATCAGCAATAAAATGCTTGTGGAGTTACCTCGTGTAGCAAGAAAGATTATCCTCTTTATCTTCAACGCTATTTTACGCCTAGAATACTATCCTGCAGATTGGAAGGTGTCTATGATTACTATGATTCCTAAGTCAGGGAAGGACCACACCAAAGTGGAGTCATATAGGCCAATTAGCCTACTGCCGACAATTTCTAAACTGTTCGAAAAATTGTTAATGACCAAATTGACTCCAATTCTGAATGACACTGAATGTATTCCAAATCATCAATTCGGATTCAGAGCTAAACACAGTACCATCGAACAAACTCACAGATTGGTAAATGTGATAAGAGGGTCGTTTGAAGATAAAAAATACTGCTCCGCCCTTTTCATTGATGTGTCCCAAGCGTTTGACAAAGTTTGGCATGACGGTTTAATGCACAAAATAAAATCAACTCTGCCTGCTAACACCCATAAACTCATGGAAAGTTATTTATACGGTCGCAAATTTAAAATCAAAGAAGGTGATTTTTTAAGTACCGCTCAGCCAATTGAATCAGGTGTGCCACAGGGTAGCATACTGGGCCCTACTTTATATTTGATTTATGCCTCCGACATGCCGTCAGACCCCAAAATCCACACGTCAACTTTTGCAGACGATACAGCCTTTGTCAGCGTCCATAAGGACCACCAAGTTGCATCACGGAATTTGCAGAATTATGTTTATAAACTAGAGAATTGGCTAGAGCTTTGGAAAATCAGGGTAAATGAACAAAAATGTATTCATATCACTTTCACATTGCGAAAAGATACCTGCTCGTCCATCAGAATAAATAATCAAATTATTCCTCAACATAATGAAGTCAAATACCTCGGCATTCACCTCGACCGCCGTTTAACTTGGAAGTCTCATATTGAAGCGAAACTTACACAAATGAGATTAAAAGCAGTGCAACTTAATTGGTTAATCGGCAGAAACTCTACATTGAAATTGGATTGCAAACTTTTGTTGTACAATGCAATTCTAAAGCCAATCTGGTGTTATGGAATTCAATTATGGGGTACTGCCTCAGCATCAAACATTGAAAAAATTCAAAGGGGTCAAAATAAAATTCTACGTATAATTACTGCAGCACCATGGTATGTTAAAAATTCTCGAATCCACAAAGATCTAGGCGTGCCATTAGTAAAAGTCGAATTTACAAAATATGCGTCAAAGTATGTCAGCAAACTCGAACACCATCCAAACCCACTTGCACGAGACATCCTTAACTTTAGTGGCCACAATCGGTTGAGAAGGAGGGATACCCTTGCTTTAACTCAAGTGCAAAATAGATGACTGGATCAGCTGATGTGAAATTTTTTTAGTATCATAAAAATTTTTGTCTAGCACTGGCTGGGCTTATTATTTTCTTTTTAGTATTAAGATTTGAATACTTATTGTCATTTCAAATATGAAGATTCAATAAATAATTAACTGCCAAAAAAAAAAAAAAAAAAAAAAAAAAAAAAAAAAAAAAAAAAAAAAATTTTACTTACATACACGGTGACTCAAGGTCTCACACACCAGGTTAGAAAAAAACAATACAGAAGTTGTGCTCACTAAGCAGCTTCGTCATTAACTGGTGGTGGGGGATGTGCAATGTTGCAGCTACTCGAAATCGCAACAAAAACCATAACGGAAAATAAAGTTATACGAATTTTTTAGCACAGCCGGTCTCACAGACCAGTACGTCACCAGAATTTTACCAAATTCTTAGTAATATAATAATTTCATATCTCGTAATTGGTTAAAGAATTTTTACCCGAGTCTGGCGCAGTAAATTCAACATGCGTTAAATCACAAATAAGGTGTTATTTAAAAGGGTAAATCTTCTTAATAGTTAAATGTATGTTAGTAAAGAGTGATTTTAATAATATTAGCGTAAACCGTTGCGGGCTTGTCTCTATAGATATGAGCCTTAACGCAGCGCCAACAAAAAAATCTAACGGCGTTAAATCGCACGATCTAGGCGGTCATTTTAACTCTCTCAATTGAGCCAATTTTTCCCGTCCTGTGTGGCATGTGGCACCATCTTGTTGTAACCACATGTCTTCCATTTTGGGCAAAAAAAAATCTGTAATTATCGCATGGTAGCATTCGCCATTCCCAGTAACACAAAATACTGCATTTTTCAGGATGCATTGGCAGTTCTTGCAATGCTTTTGGCTACTCGTCCCACCAAATACGACAATTTTGCTTGTTTACTTGTCCATTCAACCAGAAATGAGCTTTGTCGCTGAACACATTTTTGCGACAAAAAAGTGCACGATGCACTCTCTTAACCGAGCATGAATTTTGATAACAAAATTCAATAATCTGCAAGCGTTGTTCGTTTATAAATACGTGCGAATATGTATGTATGTATGTCGATTATTATTATAAATTATTGACCAAACTGAACACAAAATACAATGTAACTGTTACAAAGAAGAAAGTTGCTAAAAAATCACTCTTTACTTACATAGGTATTTGTAATTTTAAAAACAGTTTTCTATAAAATAATTAGTTTCTTTTTTAACAATAATTTTTTAGTTTTGTTTTCGATACGGCGATGTTTTTTAAATTTTACTTTGATTTACTTACCATTTAAAATGAATTGTTGGAAATCCACAATCGATATTTTTAATTTTTTATATTTAAATTTTTAAGGGGGTTTTTACAAAAGAAAACTAGGTAGGTATATTGAAAATTCTTAGAAAATTAAAAAATGTTAATAATTCAATTGAATGAATAAATAATAAAGGTGAAATTAACAATAATGACAATAACAATATCCGTACTTTAAATCAATGAAGAATTGAGTATAAACACCATTCGATAGATCTTTTAAAATTACGTACATATGTACGAGTATAATGAAGGAAAAATAATAAAAACAAAAATAATTTCAAACAGCAATTAAATTATAAAATTAAAACCGGTTTTACATTTAAATTATTATTATTTTTATACTTGTATTCACATTAAGGTGGTTTATTTTCAGCTTATTGTTGAAATGTATCATGGAATTCGATACGTTTTAATGAAAAAATATAATTCCCAAACTCCGATTTTTACTGAAGAATATGTATGTAGATATTTTCAGTGGGTCTTACATAATTTGTTTTGTAAAAACTGATCTACAGTAAAAAATAAGGCATATTGGCCAAACTACATCCATACATACATATGTACATGGGAATTATTTATACATTATTTTAGTTGGACAAAAAATCATTTTACAATTTTTGTAAATCTTAAGCTAGATTTACACGATTGAAATTTTCTTTAAAATTGCTCTTCAAAATGCTTCAAACTCGTGTAAAGAGCAAAAATTCTTCAAAATTTATTTATTTAATAGTTTATTTATTTATTCAATCGTGTAAATGTAGCTTTAGGAAGGTAATATAGTCAGTCTTAGATTATAAAGATTCACAAAACGAGTAAATTTGTAAATAATCTGGTAAATTTTCAAGAATTCGAACATTTTCCTTTCCCGTTTTTTGACTTTTGTAGGTATCTAGTAAATATTTAAAAATACAAACTTCTAAGCCGATGCGGTTTAAAGTTTAAAAAAGTCGCCCTAATGTACAAACATATGTATCTATATATAATATAGTAAATGTCCTAGTATATGTTAGCATGTACCCATTCTGTATATAATTTTGTTTTTGTCTGATTTTTGTATTGTTTTTGTTGTTTATATACATTTATTTATTTTGAGATGTTTAAAACAAATTAAAATAAAAAGTAGTTGAAAAGGCGTTATTTTTGTTGTTGTTAAAATTACACAAACAGAACGGCGCACGAAACAAAACGAAAGCGAAGAAGAATAACAAACAACAACTTTTATTAAAAAATATTCAAGAGTGAAAAGGCTGAAAAAGAGAGAAAGAGGGTGATAGAAAAGAAATAGAAATGAGATTTCGACAGTGACGTTTTTGGGAATTCCCGGATTTCTGTTACCACTAATGAAACGTTTTTTTTTCCTTTAATTTTATTTTGTATAGGTACATATACATATGTATGTAAGTATGTAGTAGGTATAATATTTAAATATTTTTATTATTTTTGTAGTACTATGCGATGTGATGCGATCATCATTGTTTCGTCATCAATATTGACTTTTGCATATTGAGAGCAAATCGAAGAAAACAAAAATAAATAACAAAACACACAACCGATCGTACGAACCGCGATTTCTGTGAGAAGGAATGAGAGACACATCAATATTGTGTGTGTTTGTTTTTTCGACCGATAAAAACGTTTATTATTAATTCAAAAGAGCAAGTCAAGTGAATGTATGGTTGGTTGGATTAATCATTTTTCGTTTTTCTTTATTACAATATTTATTTTCTTTTTTTACTGTACGTGAAATAGGTACAAAGCTGGTATTAAATATACAATATGTACTATGTAGGTACATACATATGTATGTATTTCTTTTTTATTTTTAAAATATTTTTCGTTATTTAATCTTATATTGTTGTTTTTTCTCTTGTATTATGAAATGTCAACACAAATCGTTAGCGATATTCACAACAAATATAAACTTCCGTTACTTTTTAATGTCAAACGCGACTTGTTTCACTCCGTTTGATTTTCACTTGATTTTAGACAATTCAATGCATTGATTAGTAAATTTGAAAGCTCAACTTACAAAGCAAATATTTAATGTGTGTTTGTTGTATCGTGTACTAACAAAATAAAAATCAACAAGTATAAATAATCTTTAGCCAGGCACACGCACTATTTAAACCCGTTTAAAATCCGCTTTTTATCACGAAAGCTAAACACTCACTAACAGCATTTTGCAAAATGAAGTGTAAAGCGAATAGAAAATAATAAAAATAAAACTTGATATTCAGCACTCACTCAGTCACTCACTCACACATACCCATAAACAACTTTTTAACTAATTACATATTTAAAATATTATCAGTTTTGTTTGAATACGATCGTAACGTTCCGACTTGATTTTGTATTATTATTGAAATGTTTGTTGCTTTATACACTCTCACGCACACACACCTGTTTATTTGTCAACAAAATTATGTAGCTCTCTTTTGTACTCGTTCTCGAACAAACAGTGTCAGATATAAAACAGAGGTGTCAAACTATCGACAGTGTCACTACCAAGGCATATTGATACCAGGTAGTGTTAAGATTACAACAAACACAATAAATAAACAAATTTTGACAATTAGAAACTTGTAAACATAAACGACGTTTGACATAAGAAAACTACCAAAAAAAAAATCAGCTGTGTCTTCAACACTACCTTGTATTCAATATGCCTTGGTCACTACCGATAATTTTTGATAATTTCAAAAATTATATCGATTCTTGAACAAATTTATTTCAATTACTTATATAAAATAGTTGTTTCTTTGAATGTTTGTAATACTATGTTTCCACGACGACTTGAATCACCTGCTTCGCTTTCTGAATCATGTTTATGAATCATGCTGTTTACATGAATAATAAACTTGATTCAATTTGACAGTTGTCTTTAATAAACAAACAGAATAAAAAAAAAACAGAATTTAGAATTTGTGGAAAATAATTTTTTTTAATGGACAAACAAAAGTGAGTGGAAATTAGTTAGCTTATTTGAAAAAAAAAAACATACATTCGTACGTATTTACTTTCTTTACTTCCAGCAACAAGAAAATAATTTGCTTTGTTTACAATAATATTAAATTTTTACAGCTAGTGCAGATAAACTTGCGATTAAAATTAGAGAAGAGTGTAATTTTTCGTGCTTCGCAAATTGATTCAATATGAATCTACTTGATTCGCTCTTAAAATTTTGTATGGTGAAGCAAGTTGTTTCGCTCATGATTGGGGTGTGAAGCATGAATAGAGAGCGAAGCATGTACCGTGGAAACATAGTATAAGACACTAAATTATAGATATAAATTAAAACCTTAATAACTAAAATACAGATCTTAAACTAAACTAGTAATAAGATAACACCTCTTGTATTCTTGTATACAATCAATCTTAACTATTTAATATTCCCATCACTCAGTATGGTAAATAAAACACGAGTGATAAGAACATCTCTTTTAAATACATGTGTGAAGTGATATGGGTTTCATTCCTTATTACACAGTAACGCAATTCACAATCTTGTATAAATGGTATTGCATTTGCAAAAAGGTTTAGCATATTTTTGCTCTTGTTGTGTATTTTGTTAGTTTAGAGCAAAAATATGCTAAACCTTTTAGCAAATGCAATGATGCAATACCATTTGCACAAGATTGTGAATTGCGCTAGTATGTATTTTGCAGTGTACTTGTCAGTTGAACGAAACATATGTTTCATATGTTGTCAAAATTGGCAATTTGCAGGCAGTTTATAATTTTTGCTATCACACGTCGGTTTTTAGTTTCATGTGACATAAACTATAATAGAAGACAACAACTGTCTTTGTTATTATTATTTTCGCGGGCGTTTTGTGTTCTTGCAAATATAGTTTGAAAAAATGGATTCAAAAATGAAAACTTGCAGCATTATTGCAATAATAGCTTCTATAAAATAAAAAAATTAAGCAAGAGTTAAAGAGAAAATGTGCCATGTGGAATTTAAACGATTCATAGGTATAAATACTTTTTTCCAATACACATTTCAATATAAATTTATTTTTTTGTTTAATCCAATTTTTTTAAATATAAATAAAAAGCGCCATAAACAATTGACTTGCAAAACAGCTGATTGCAGTTGCTTTGTCAGATGAAAGCAGAACATGCTCTAATTGAAAATTTTACACTGTAAATGCAGGCTGCCATTTGCAGCAGCATTTTTTACTTTTACACGACGTGTATGCATTTGACAAGCACAGAGCAAAATACATACCGTCTAAAACCACCTTTATCTACCCAATGCACACATGCGTTTTAGTATAAAAATATATCTAAACAATAAAAAATAAAAAAAATAAAAAAAATGCATTTCAGTGTGCCATTTGTCTAAGAAAAATATAATTTATCACAATGGTATTCTTCGAGTTACCTATTAATTAAAAACGAACTCAAGCCTAATTAAGAATTTTCTCTAATATATAAATATAAAAAGTTCGAAATAATATTCTCTAAAAAATTAATAAACAATAAAAAATATTAAACTACAAGTACACTTTTTACAGAATATAAAAAATATTTATTTTTATTTATTTCAAATTTATTATAATTTAAATTACAATAAATAACACAGGGCAACAGCGAAAATATGCTCGAATAACCACTATATGCATTTGATGTATCATGGGTACCTTAGTACAAAAATGGTAAAATTTTTAAATTCTATGGGTAGATTTTTTTTTAAAAAATTTTTTTGTAAAATTGCATTTTTTTTAGACGCTTTTTCACATTATTAGTGATAACTCAAAAACGGCTAATCGGATATTATTCAAATATAATCAGAAAAATTAAAATTTACATAGCCTTTAGTCCGTCTATATCTTTTGCTTTAATCGGATCAACAGTTTCGGAGTTATAATAAAAAAATGTAAGAAAAAAATATATTTTTTACGTAAAAATGGCAAAAATTTTTGTTTTAAAAAATCATGAAAAATAGAAAACGACAAAAAATTTTCAGATTCATTATTCTATTACAAAGCCAAAAATAATAGCAACAAAACGAGATATCGACCATAAAAATCGACTGATTATTTTCGAATTTATTCCATGTTCATTATCCATTTTCTTTAATTTTTATTTACAATATATTTTTGAAACAATTCTGTTTCAAAACAAACCAGCTGTTTTGCTTATGTTTGTCACAGGAAAATAGACCGTGTTCTAATCGAAAAAATTACATATGTATTTCCACATGTATTTTACACATGCAAAGTTTCATATGTATCACACGATGTGTACAACTTTTACAGATGGAAAATTTGACAGTACATATGTAAAATACATCCCGTCTGATAGCACCTTAAGTAATTATAAGTGAAAAACTAACTACAAAAATTTAGCAACAGAACGACGCGGAACAGAACAGTAATAGAAAGTAAAGACTAATGAAGCCTTAAAGGCCCAACTATAATGTGCATATGCTAGCTTAAGCAAACGTGCGAACACATATAAATTGTCTGTGGCAAACTATAATGTACTTAACGAAACTTTTCGTTAAGTTTTTCAACTGTCATTTGCTTAAGCAAAAAGCGAAACTGATCGCACATTCTGTACGGAATCAGCTGTTTGTTGTTGTTTGTTTGTGTTTTGAACAAAATGGAAGAAAATATATTTATTTTAAATTTAATAGAAAATGTGGAAAAAATAAGTGCCTTTACAATAAAAGAGACCCTTTTTATTTTAACAAAAATGTCTTTCTGTCGCAGTTTATTTCTCTGGCAGAACAAGAGCGTCTTCTTCTTTTACAGTGTAGTTCACTTATTTCTTTTAATGTGCACAGGCCTTCAAGCGCTAACTTTAATATTTTTATATTATTTAAATTTTTAAGTTTTTTCTCCATTTTTGCAAACACAATACGAAAATTAACAAAACATATGTAAACGTTTATTATTATTTACAATGTAGTGCTGCCACAGCTGTACATTTTAGCACTTTTGCCGATAAATTAAAAAAAAAGGAAAAATTATGCGTTTCTGGTACGAAGTTTTCTTTTAATTATAAAATAATATAATAATATTTATAAAATAGTCATTTAATGGGGTTTTGTTAAAATAAAAACATTTTTTTTAAACATAAATGAGCAACTGTGGACAAAAAGTTTCAAAGTCATTGTAGCCACCTAAAAGTTAACTCTGAATTGCTTATGCATTTGACAGCCTTTTCGTTAACTTTTGCAATTTGCTTAATCTTGCTTATGCATATTATAGTTGGGCCTTAAGTAATTATAAGTGACAGCACAAAACAGCTGACATCTTCACAACAAAAAAATGTTTGCTTTATTATAAATATTTTCAATTTCTTTGAATTTAATTAAGTATGTGTATAAAAGTTATAAAAATATAAAAAATAGACGATGGATGACGAAAAACTCATTACTTTAGTCGATAGTAATGACATATTGTACAATAAAAAAAACTTTGATTTGTATTTTTTGATTTATTTTCGCGGTGTGTTGTCTGTAAAACAGCTGATACGTTTATACGGAAAAACTAACTACAAAAATTTAGCAACAGAACGACGCGGAACAGAACAGTAATAGAAAGTAAAGACTAATGAAGCCTTAAAGGCCCAACTATAATGTGCATATGCTAGCTTAAGCAAACGTGCGAACACATATAAATTGTCTGTGGCAAACTATAATGTACTTAACGAAACTTTTCGTTAAGTTTTTCAACTGTCATTTGCTTAAGCAAAAAGCGAAACTGATCGCATATTCTGTACGGAATCAGCTGTTTGTTGTTGTTTGTTTGTGTTTTGAACAAAATGGAAGAAAATATATTTATTTTAAATTTAATAGAAAATGCGGGAAAAATAAGTGCCTTTACAATAAAAGGGACCCTTTTTATTTTAACAAAAATGTCTTTCTGTCGCGGTTATTTCTATGACAGAACAAGAGCGTCTTCTTCTTTTACAGTGTAGTTCACTTATTTCTTTTAATGTGCACAGGCCTTCACGCGCTAACTTTAATATTTTTATATTATTTAAATTTTTAAGTTTTTTCTCCACTTTTGCAAACACAATACGAAAATTAACAAAACATATGTAAACGTTTATTATTATTTACAATGTAGTGCTGCCACAGCTGTACATTTTAGTACTTTTGCCGATAAATTAAAAAAAAGGAAAAATTATGCGTTTCGGGTACGAAGTTTTCTTTTAATTATAAAATAATATAATAATATTTATAAAATATAGTCATTTAATGGCTTTTTGTTAAAATAAAAACATTTTTTTAAACATAAATGAGCAACTGTGGACAAAAAGTTTCAAAGTCATTGTAGCCACCTAAAAGTTAACTCTGAACTAGTTATGCATTTGACAGCCTTTTCGTTAACTTTTGCAATTTGCTTAAGCTTGCTTATGCATATTATAGTTGGGCCTTAAGGCTTATTTACGTTGAATTTAAACTCAATAACGTTGTTTACATGAGTTTAATGGTGGTCATAATGACTCGGAAGTTTACTTTATTTCGGTGCTATTTGAGATAATTATGGACTGACAGCTACAAAATCCAGTAGTTCGATATCGATATTTATTAGACATTTTTGTGGGTTTGCTTGTTTTTCGGAAGTGGTCCTTATGTAGGAGCTATGGCCAATTCTGGTCCGAGAATATTATATATATTAGGATATATCTATCACATCGAATTTCAACGAAATACCTATATATTGAAGACAGATATGAGTATTTAATTAATCTTCGGAAGTGGACCCTCTATGGAGGATATGTTTGATTTTGGAATATACATATATACATGATTTATGCAAAATTTTGGATCGGTAGCGTTATTTCAATAGAGTTATGCGTATTTTAGTTGTTTTTAGAATTGGACTTTGTATGCGGGCTATGGTAAAACATGGACCGAACCCAAAATATTATTTTTTGATTTGTTTTTATATGATATCTACTTAGTGTTGCTGAATTTTGTATTGAAATTGTTATTTTAAACGGATTTTTGTACCATTAAGCCATATTTCGGAAATATATTTGTATGAAGCTATGAGAGATCATTGGCCGATTCTTAATATTTTCATCATAGTTTGTCCCTTTACCATAAAAATAATTTGTGTAAAAATGCATGACTTTATCTAAAAAAATAGTTAAAAAATGTGTGTTTGGAGGTTGTCTCAGATTTGAATTCATAAGTCTGGTTCTATTGGACTGATTCTACTGATTTTCAATACCAAACTGCCTAAGGAGAATTATAAATGTTTTTGGGTAAGTTTTTTTGATTTTGGTTATGTATTTTGGACGCACAGAATGACAAACTATATTCCCTTATTTACCTCATTCATATAGTTGGGGGGGTATAAAAATGCAAATGATTGCCAGAATACTCGTACATCATACTTAATAATCACCCCTATCGTGAATAAAAATTCCACGTAAAATTTGTTCACTTTTCACATTTTCCTATTTAAATTCAATGTTAAAAAAAAGTGAACAAATTTCACGTGGAATTTTTATTCACGATAGGGGTGAATATGTTACAGATTCATGCTCCTAATAATACACCATTCATTCCCTCAGTCGTCGCGAAAACACCTTTTCCATAATTGCAATGAGTCAGACACAAAAAATAATGAATGAGTAACAAATTCATAGACATTTGTAAGCAGTAATAAGCTTTTGTCTGCAAAACTATCTAAAGCTTTTGTGAATGAAAAGCTCTATGAACCAAAAGTGAAAGGAGCCTAGATGTCTTGTTGTATAGACTATTTACTAAATAAATCCTGCCTCCTCATAATATTTGGATTCGTGGACAAAGTACACATTGAATTGTACTGTGATTCAGTGATTATTTCTAGGAATTGTTGCTGATGACATTTGTTTGTGCCACAAACTTTTGTTCATTTCATTTTCATTACCATGACCGTGACTCATTGCCAAAGCCTACATTTTTTTACACAACTCAGTGTGGAAAGTGTAACTTATGTTTGTGTACTTGACATGAAACAACTGTAATTCATTTGTGAACAGCGTAACACCATCCCACTCCAAATTTTGTAAACGTAAAATGTTTCTACCACATTTTGCGTGTAAGGTCTTTGGGCGATATAAAGTACTTGTCTGTCGTTTAAAATTACTTTGATTATTATTTGATTATTTATTACGCAGAATATCCTTTAGTAAACTACGTTTTAATGATACAAATTTAGTGTTTCATTCTCTACACTACTTATCGGATACAGAGTATTTAATTAATGTTTTCCCCTGAAGGCACTTACTACATATTAATATCAGTACAAATCGTGGTTGAAGCCTTAATATATGAAACGTTTTAGAAGTTGAGTCCAAACTTGTTTTAGTAGAATTTTTAGGGGTATATTCTAAAAGAATAGAAGGAGGTTACATTGGTACAATAGACCAAGCAATAATTTATGGTTTTTTATTGAAAACACTGGAAATACTAGTTTATGTCCGTGTCTGGAATATTCTCACTTCGGTTAACTTCTGCAATACACAACAGGCATATATTTAGTGAATATCAATTCAAACAGTCTAGTATGACGTTGTCGGTACTGACTCCATGGATTCCACGACAATGCTATCTATATATACTAGGGTGGCCCCGTTTGTATGGAGAAAAAATAAGGTATCGATGTTCCCGACTAATATGAAAATTTGATTCATTTTTTTGATTTTTGATAATACATTGAATGCGCCTCTCAAAGACCTTTTATATGATGCTAAATTTACATATAGTTCCTTTGGAAGAAATGTGAAAAAAATCAAAAAACCTTTAAAAAGGACATTTTTATCCTTTGATCCAGCTGACCAAATATTGACCCCAGGACCAAAAAATTGAGAAACGTAGTCTTAAAATGAATAAAATTTTCATATTAGTCGGGAACATCCGCAAACTTTATTTTGGGGCCACCCTAATATATACATATGTACGAGTATATATTTAAATCAAATTCATGAGTATACTTAATGGTCATATGTCGGATCGAATGTGTACCCACGTAACAACAAGTGGCCTAGGCGAGAAGGACTGGTCCGCTCTACAATAAGCCCAACTGAATCTGAACTATATCATATTGTCAGAAGTAGCGGTTTGGTTGTTATTACGCGTACCACAAGATTTAAACGAAAATTTTCCATTGAACTGTTACGAGTATATTTTAAATTTGTTCTCGTTTTAAAAAATTTTAGAATGTAAAAATAAAAATCGATCAAACAACTGGTTGAAAAAAACTATGACTGTAATTGACTGAAAATTCTATGAAATATACAAAGCATATACATATGTACATATATGTTCTAGTGAATTTGAGGGTTAACACATTTTATCCCAACAATTTATACATTTTAACCTACATTTGAATAACTTGTGCACAGTAGTACACGTTGCATATTCAATATATCCAAAATTAGGAAATATGTATGTTTGATGAAATGCAAAGTAAAAACTTTTGAAAGTTGTTACTGACATGCAAAATCATATTGTTACAAAATTGTATTTCAATTTAAATCAACATACTCGTACATTTGCATTAGTAGAAGTTTCTATTAACAAACATTGTTGACAACACCCTGCTATAAACATAGTTGAGCACCATGGCAACATTAATTTTTAACAGCTTTGGCTGAACAGTCTAGATACGAAAATTCTAGTTCTTATCTTCGAACCATCCAGAAATGATGATTGGTGTATAAATAGACTAACAAGGTCACTCAAGTTAGTTTAATTTCTTGTGAGTCATGGTTGAGTGAACATCGAAACTAGGGATGCCAGTCCCAAAATCCCGGCATTTATCGGGATTTGTTAATCCCTAGTAAAACTAGTATTTGTTTACAAAGTCATCAACAAAAACTTAAATTTTAAAACGTTTGTCGAAGAAATAAAGGTGAAAGTATTAAAATTAATTTTGGATTGCCAAACAAATTTGGAAATTTCTATATAAAAAGCTTTAATTGATTTAACCCTTCATTGCATGAATTTGCAGTGTTAGATCATTAGCTTAATACTAAATAGAAATAATAAAATGCATTCGATGTTATGATGGAAACTTCCACCATTATGCAAAGAAGGATTAAAACCTCAAGAGATGAAGAATTTGTTTTACTTGTCATTTTAAATCCTGTTAAAGTAAGAGAGAAAGCTCTTTGTCGCAGTGATGTTGCCCTTTTATTTATGCTCAAAGAGATATCGAAAAGTGATCTGTTGAAATCTCTCCTTAAAAAAAACAAAAAGAAGAATCATTTACTCAACACTTTAAAATCTTTGAAAAAACCCAAAATTGAAGAGTGAATTTGATAATGAGATAGAAATGTTTGTTATTAGAAATAAATTAAAAATGTTGATGCGAAACGAATGTAAACTTTTAATCAATTTAAAATTTTTGTTTTAAAACATATTTATATTTAACATAAGTAACTTTTTTAAAATAAATTACTATAATTAATTTTTTTTTAATCCCGAATCCCAGGATTTGAAAAACTAGTCACGTTTGGCATCCCTAATCAAAACGTTTTCAAACTGTAGTTCAAGTGTAAAATTTAAACTGCAATTTAAGAGTAGTAAAAGACAGACTGTGTTATTCAGAAAAAGTTAATTTAGGTTTACTATCCATTATTAAGCAAAACCCCTTAAAGTATTATTCACAAACGATTATTAGTTTAATTTGCAGACTTTAACGCCTTATTAAAAGTAGAAATTTTAAAGTACGTCCATCCCTACTTTAAACCTAAAGTAAAATGACATTTCTGTGTTGACTTTTCATTTATTTACATGTTCAAATGAACATTTAAAAGAATTTGTGAAAAAATAATACATTTTTGTGGTTTATTGTGTAAAATATGGAAATAATAAATTTTATTAGAAGAATTGGTAATGGCAAGATAATTTTTGTTAACTGTTGCACTTAGGGTGGCCAGTTATAAAATCGACAAAAAAGTACAGATATCAAATCGAAGTAAAAACAGCAGTACAAATAAGAAAAAAAGTATACTTTTTATTTAAAAAAAAATCATAAAATTCAGTACATAAAATAAATAATTGATGTTACTAAGAACTAGGAAATTAAGTGTTAATAATAAATATTCAATGATGAAAATAACAAATAATAAAAACAAAACAGAATAAGAGATCATATATATTTTTGTGTAAAAAAAAAGATTTTATTTTTAAAAATTAAAATAATTTTTTTCTATTCTATATTAAATGTTTTAATACAACTTGTTTTTTGGCAACTTTTAAAAAATTTTAAATATTTATCGCTTTTTTGGACTTGGTTAACTATTCCATTTTTACCATTTTCCGTTTTTAAAAAATTGCAAAATTCATTACAAGTGTACTCAAAATTTGCATTAGAATGAGGAATTGAAAATATAAACATACACATTTTTTCGAAATTGGGATATGATCCACTTTTTAGGAATGTTTCCATTTTTCTTCAACAGAATTTTCTTCCGGAATATTTTGAGCAAAAGTCTTTAAAGATATAAATATATGTATATATTTGCTATCAAATAAGAAATTGTTCCTTAAAAAAAATAAAAAAAAGTACAAAAAGAAGTACAGAGGCTGAAAAAAGTACATTTGCGTACTTCTTTAGGTCTTATGCAGACAGAAGTACAATTAGTAAAAAAAAAGTAAGCGTACTTCTAAATGAATACATCACAGAAATTTCCAACTCCAGTCGCCAGAGAATATATAAGGAAAGAGTCAACCCATTCTCTCTTCCTGATACGGAATTTCAAAAAAAAAATATCGTTTCAACAAAGAAACTGTAAAATATCAAAATAGTGAAGTGCAGAAAAGAAGGTTACCGAGTTTTTTTGTCTCTAGTTTTTCGTAGTGCGTGCCAATACATGTACGTAAATATATGTTTATTTTTGCAAAAAAAAATAATATTTAATTTTTAAAAATCTTTTACTAAAAGACTATTGCAAAATATTTTCTTATTCAAAAAAATTTCATATTTATTTAAAAGTACAACAACTGACGAGTTACGGTTAGGTACTAATAAAAACATATTAAACTCTGTTTCACCATTAGAACAGTTCTAATAGAACTAAAGTGACATTAAAATGAAATAGTGTTGCCAGTCTTTAATGAAAATTACTTTTAAATTACTAATTAGTTAATATGCGTTTTTTGAATAAGAAATTTTAATAACCATTTATTAAGCGAAAGTCTCAAATTTACTAATTTGCAGATTGTACCGATATTAAGTTTTTTTCTGAATAAGACTGAGAGTGTTCATTAAAATTGTTTTTGTGTACATTTGAATAAATAAATAAAGCAATTAAAAGGAATCGGGTTTATTTAAAGAAAATAAACCATCGTTTTTAAAAGGTAAAAACGTAACAATATGTTTCCACAAAGCAGCCGAACAAAATATAGACAAACTTTGATCACATGGAAAACATTATTTTAGGAAAGTCGAGAATACGAATTGTTATTTATTCATTTTCAGTCGACATTTTCCAGCAAAAAAAAAATATTTTATTCCTTTATCACTTTATTTAGTTAGGATTCAAATATTTACTAGTAAATTACAAAAACGTCAAAAAAAAACGTGATTATATTAATTTTACAATTAATATGTATTATTAGAAGAGAATATTGATTAAATTAAAATGTTAGTTACTTCCATTAGCTGCTGCAATCTGACCTTATTTAATAATTTTAATGAACTTCGTTGATATTAGCGAAAATTTATGTTCGACCATGGTGGCTGTAAGTACCGATCACTGTCTTAAAATATAAAATTTTCAAAATTTCTCTCTGGTGATTCGTTATTATAATTGGAAATTTTGTGTCCATCTAATTACTGTCGAAAATGTTACGTATACAAGACCATCACTTACTTACCGCTGTAACACCTTAACATTTACTACATATGTATGCAGTTATTACACGTGCCACACAGACATTGAACATATTTGCTACTTTTATTTGTGAGTTTTTGTTTTTGCTATTGATTTCCTTTTGGTGTTATGGCAACGAACTCAGCAAACATGCCTCCTTTTTTCTTAGAATTATATAGCAACCCATCGATACTACATGCTACTACTTTCTCACGTGCAACGAGGTAATGTGCAAATGTGTTTTTGGTCTGAAAGTGTATATGTATGTTCTGCAGAAGGCGGCCTTGACGTTGACTTTACCGGAAAGTAAAAGTAGGAAACCTTGTTTGAGTTTGTTCCACCTTGCGAATTATTGACAAGGACACGATAATATTGAATTCATTATCCATGGGAAAATGGTGACATTTAATAGATTTGATTATAAAAATGTTTCGCATAAATCCGTTATTATTTCTTTTTATGAATTGTTTAGATAATATCTGACAAGAGTATATTTCTAGGCGTTGTTCCACCTGATCATTCATAGCACTCAAACGAAGAATGATGATGTGGTCTCAAAAATGTAATTTTGAATTATTGTTTGTGGAAAAAATATTTATAAATTTTTTGTTTGCAATAATGTCGGTCTATAAAATTACTTACAGTTTAGGATAAGAAAATAAAAAACTGGCCTAATGGACTAAAATTGATAAAAAGATAAATTAAAACAAGAGTTTTGGATCAAAATGTGAGACAACATCCATAAAAAATTGATATTTTTAAAATATTTTCTTGCTATATTTTTAAATATATTACAGATAATACCATGAAATTTTGTATACGTTGTTTTTATGATAAAAGAAGAAAGTTTGAGGAAAATAGTAAGAATAGGTCCATGATTTCTTATAGCCCCCATACAAAAATCTTCCCGAAATATTGCTCATTTATATATAAATGCCTACAAAATTGGAATATCAATACAAAGTTCAGCAAAAATAAGTTTCATGCAAAAATAAATCGCAAAACGAACTTTTTTTTAGTTCGGTCCATAGACCCTATATAAAGTCCATTTGCAAAATTCACTTTAATACGTATAAAACTGATATAAATAATGTTAAACGGCTAAAATTTTACATAAATAATGCTTATAGGTAAATAAATTGATGTACGGCTCACAATTGGTCATAGCTCCTATATAAGAATCACATCCGAAAAAGCCATTTATCTTATTATATATATGTAACTTATAAATATCGCTTACGACTCAAAACGAAAATCATTCTGCAGAATTTTGTATATTTCGGTTAATATTTGACGGTATCCTTCATATAAACCCTCTTCCGAAAATCACTTTTATAATCATAAATCGTTTATAAATAACGGTACCGATCCAAAATTTTATACGGATCATTTACATACATGCCCAAAATAAACTGCTGGATTTTGAGAATATCGGTCCATATTTGACTATATCCCCCATATAAAGTCCACTTCCGAATATTCGAAAATCACTTTTATAATCATAAATCGTTTATAAATAACGGTACCGATCCAAAATTTTATACGGATCATTTACATACATGCCCAAAATAAACTGCTGGATTTTGAGAATATCGGTCCATATTTGACTATATCCCCCATATAAAGTCCACTTCCGAATATTCGAAAATCACTTTTATAATCATAAATCGTTTATAAATAACGGTACCGATCCAAAATTTTATACGGATCATTTACATACATGCCCAAAATAAACTGCTGGATTTTGAGAATATCGGTCCATATTTGACTATATCCCCCATATAAAGTCCACTTCCGAATATCCCGTTAGTATATTGAAATTCGACGTAAAATATCCTTATATGCATAAAAATCCAAATTTAAGAAGATCGGCCCATGATTTGTCATAACTGTCATATAAGAACTATTTTCGAAAAACAAATAAACCCACAAAAATGTCTAATAAATATCGATATCGAACCAACTTTTATATAGATCAGTAATTTTAATCCATAATTTATACTAATATCAGTTATACGGCAATTATGCTACTGAATAATTGGCAATAGCTCCCGAATTAAATCCATTTCGAAGTATAACAACCATACAGCTCATGTCGAATGTCGATTGCTAATATCGGCCCATTTTTAAAATTTGATAAGAAATTGGTAAAATCGCTATGCATATTTTGCTCTCAATAACATTTAAATGTATGAATATATAATGCAGATGAAGTTTACTCATATATTAAATACTAGCTGAACCCGGTGTGCTTCGCTACCCTCTTTGAGGTAAAGCCGTTAATGAACGTAGTAAAAACAAGTAAGAGTGCTATACACTAATACCCCGACTTGCGTCGTTAATTGGGACTGACCAAACGGGACGCAATGCGAAACAACGCAAATCGAATCACTTTTCTCCATATATTTGTATGGATTTTTCGTTAATTCGTTCCAGAAGAAAATTTGTAGAAAAGTTGAAAATGTTTACTATAAATAAAGGTATATTTCTTAAAATTTATTGCAACAAAAAGATAACGTTAAGTAAAAAAATAAATTAAAGCCAATTCATACATGTAAAAAATCAACATAAACATATATTTGTGTTTGACCAAAACAAGTAAAAAGGGAAATCCTCTTTCTATACACAAAATGTAATAGAAAACAACGCAAAACGAAACATTAACGACGCAATTCGAAGCCACAATTATGTATTTTTTCGACGCAAAACGAAACATCAACGACGCAATTCGAAGCCACGCAACTTTTTTTCTGATGACGCAAATCGAATCAACGCAAATCGGGTCGAGGCAAATCGAGGTATTAGTGTATTCGGCTGTGCCGAATCTTAAATACCCTCCACCTAACCGTACTAAGAAATACAAAAACTACACTGGTTATAGGACTAGCATATCCTAATTCTGTGTTTTCTATTCAGTCTTAGTGCAAATTTTATTAGTATTTGATATTCTATTGTTTGAAAGACAATTTTACGACCAACATAATTTATGTTAAATATTTTGAAATTTTGTCTAATTTTTACCATTTTAATTGATTTAATTACCAATTCTTACCATAATTTACAGAGTTTGTCTGATGTTCATAATAATCTTCAGTGTAATTTAACAAACAGAGTATAAAAAAGGGGTACAATTCGGTTTTAGTGATTTTGCTCAAAAAAAAAAAAAAAAAACAAAATGAAATAGGGCTTTTAGAGGAGATACCAGGAAAAAAAAATTTGTTGGCGGTCACGCCTATTTTCGAGGGGGCGGGCTTGTAAAGTTGAAAATATATATGCCTATATCTCGGGAACTACTGGGTGCTTGATAATTTGTAATACACTAAATAAAAGGTATTAAAAATACCTTTCCAACGATATATATCATGATTATAAAATGTGGACCGAATATGGGTTAAATCCGAAAAGAATATTTTTTGACCCGAATTTATTTGTTTTTTGGAAATGGTTCTTATATGGCAGCTATGACAAATTATGGGCCGATCTTCTTAAATTTTGGAACAGTTATTTTCATGCATATGAGGATATTTCACGTCGAATTTCAACATAATAACGGTATATTTATAACGGTATATATATTAGTATTAACGTGGATTTCGGTAGTGGTCCTTATGTGGGGGATATAGTCAAATATGGACCGATATTCTCAAAATCCAGCAGTTTGATTTAGGCATGTACATATGTAAATGATCCGTGTAAAATTTTGGATTGGTACCCATATTTATAAGAGATTTATGAGTATTAAAGTGATTTTCGAAATTCACAAAATTTTGTGGGATGATTTTTGTATATCTGTAAATGATCTGTGCAAAGTTTTGAGTCGGTACCGATATTTATATAATATATATAGAAAAAATGTAGTACAACAATTTATTTGCCTATAAGAGTATTTATGTCAAATTTTAGCCTTTTAAGATTATTTATATCTGTTTTATACGTATTTAAGTGAATTTTGGAAGTGGACTTTATATGGGGTCTATGGTCAAACATGGACCGAACTAAAAAAATTTCGGTTTGTGATTTCTTTTTGCATAAAACTTCTTTTTGCTGAATTTTGTTTTGATATTCCAATTTTATAGGCATTTATTTATCATTAAGCCATATTTCGCGAATATACATATTTGTATGGGGGCTATGAGAAATTATGGACCGATTCTTACTATTTTCCGCACACTTTCTTCTTTTATAGTACAAACAACGTATACAAAATTGCATGGTATTATCTGCAATATATTTCAAAATATTGCAATAAAATGGACGAAAAATATCAAATTTTTATGGAGGTGGACTCACATATTGGTTCATAACTCTGGTTGACCTAAACCGATTTTGCTGATTTTAAATAGCAAACTTCTCGAAAGCACTTCTGACAGAATTATTGAAGGTATGGATCCCGAATATATCTTGGGACTTCAAAAAACTGATTTCAACATCCAGACAGACAGACAGACGGACATGGCTTAATCGACTTCGCTATATATAAGGATCCAGAATATATATACTTTATAGGGTCGGAAAATTATATTGTGGAAATTTCACACGGAATGACAAACTTATATATACCCTTCTCATGAAGGTGAAGGGTATAAAAATTAGGTGCAGAAGTGTGCATGGTCAACAAATATTATCATGTAATAAGTATGTCTGAGTCAAAGCTGCACGCTTTGAAAATTTAAGATCGGTTAACAGGTCCAGTCTCCAATATATCGCAAACAATGGTGCGTGCTCCTCCCACTTTTCTTTTTGTACATATTTCTATTCATGCAATACCATATACATATAGCAAATACTGCCGCTGTTGGTCAAAAATTTCCCAAAATATGACGATTTTAAATTTTGGGTTATATGGGCGAGGCCACGCCACTTTACCCACTCAAAACTATGTATCAAATATCATCAACGTAGGTCAAAAATGCACAATTTATTGCGATTTAATTTTTTTGGTAGGCGGTCGAAAGAAGTATTATTAATCATGCCGGAGTCTTAGTTATATTCCGTCAAATTTTTAGTAAGATCGGTCCAGCGGTCTGGCCTTCCCGGCAGGCGTTGTCCTGCAATAGATGGGGCGTGGAGTATGAATCTTAATTTTTACCTAGAGCAACATGTGTATTCGATTTGAAGTAAATATGTTAAAATCCGAGTAGAATCAATTACACAATTTAAAAAAGTAGGAGCAGTCGAAAGAAATAAGAAGCTTTGGCACATAAAATTTTTATTTTTACCTCGCCTTCAGTAGGATGTGTATACAAATTGTTTTAAGTAAATCTGTAAAAACACATGCAGAAGCAATTAATCAATTTAAAATAGTGGGCGTTAGAGTAGGCGTGGTCATACCAACTGAGAAACCTTTCCGGACTCAATCACAACAACTTTGCCGAAAATCATCACATGATCAGATTGATGGACTCGTACAAAATTTGAAGGCTATATACATAGCTAATATAGAAGCCTAGATATTTAATATTAATCTTAATTTTGTATATGAGCTAAATATGCACTTTGCATGGGAGCTGCCACGCCCACTGGTATGATCCCGGCCAATTTTCCCATGAGTATTCATAATATAATCAACGTGCACAAATTTCTAAGATTCTGGCTATTATAGCACTGTAGATATATGATATTAAATATTTACTTTGTATGGGAGCTGCCACTTCCACTGGTCCGATCCCGCCCATTTTTTTCCTGATTATTCAAATCAGCAACATATGGGATACTGCAATATTTCATAACTCTTGCTTCACAATACTCATGATATATGATGTTATTCAATTTATGTGCGAGGGCCACGCCCACTTGATATATATATATAGCCGTAAACCAAATTGGGACTATAACCTTTCAAATGAAACCAGTTTGGGCCAAATCGGTTGGATAGTTTTAGAGTCTATAGAGAAAAAACATACAAACATTGTATTTTATATATATATAGTATATAGATTAGTGGCAGGGATATAGTATTCGGTGTTCATGTCTGAAGGATGGTATTGGTGTTTCCGTCTCTGTTCTGTTGGGAGATGATGTTACCATCAGCAATATAACGACAAAACATAGAGCGCTGCTATTATATATACTTTAGCTTAAGTTAGTTTTCGTTAAATTTTATTTTAACATTATGTTAGATTTCGAGCCATTTTGTTATTATTATCTATTCGTTGTCTAGATCTCAAGGAATTTAGTAACCTTTTATAGTCACTTTTGATTTATATCGAGCCCTTCTGATAATTGTAAATAAAACATCATTTGTATCACTACAATATTGGAAAAATTCTAAAGGAAAGTGTGTTTCTTTTTATTTACAATAAAAAGCTAAAATTGCCTTTTTTATTAACACAAATCAAGTTGTTTTGAAACTTGGTGAGCAAATTTACAGGTCCCACAAAACCATCTACACACACACTTGGTGAAGTAACATTCGGCATAGCCGAATTTAACACTCCTACTTGGTTAACCCTTTCCCTGTCCTGTGTATTTCACATACGCTTGTGCCTAAAAACCGGTTATGCAAAATTAAAATTTTGGACGTACGGTATAAATTTTTTTTTATATGGGGAAAGGGTTGAAATGCGATTAGAGTTTTTTCCCCCGAAGTTGTTCGCTTCCCGGGAAAGCAGGATTTTTTTTTTAAATAAAAATGAATGGTAAATTTGTCTTTATTTATGAAAAATCTTTTATTAAAAAACGTGATGGAAAAAACAAGGTAAAAAATACTAAAAACTACAAAAATTTGTTTTAATTGAAAGAAGAACTTGAATTATTACATTACGCTTTTAAATGTAAATTTCTTATTATTATTATGCTCTAGATACCAGATAAAAAAGAAACATAAACATAATAATTTAATTCATAAAAAAATGGTAAAAGATATGAGATCAAAAAATTTTAAATTTAATTCATAAAATATATAATACATTTTAAATAACTAACGGCTTAGGAAATAACTTTTTAATACACTCAAAGCGTTTATTGAGTCGTCAGAAAGGCTATTTCTGATTTTATTTACAAATTGCCCACTTTACTGAAAAAACTCGTTCACTTTCTACCGAAGTTGGACGAATAGTTAAAAGTGCATTAAACAAGTATTCAATATTTTGAGTTCTTTGACCGCTTCCTTCAACAAATGTTAACTCCATTTTTAAGTATAAGGAGCGAGTTGCCAGTTTTTGTATTTCTCGGGATCATAACAATTGAAATTGTTCCCGGGAAAAAATTCTAAATGCTATGCATAATTTTTTTTAGAAAATTGAAGCTATCAGCATCAATCAATAAATTGTTTGCGTTTAGTTGTTACAACAGTGCGATTATGACAATTAAACACAGCCATTATTTCATAGGTTCGTGTCTTTGATGTTTATTTTTTTATTTACGCGACATCTAGTGGTATGTAGTCTTTCTTTAATGATTATATGCAACCCAATTGGAACTGACAATAAAAAGACAAACAAATCAATAGTTTCGGTTTTGTCATATAACATAACATATACATAGTTCAGTAACATTTGTCACAGTGTTTTTCAGACAATTGGTTTTTAAACTGAAAATCCTTTCCGGTTAAAGATATATTTATGGCGAAAATGAAAATTAAAATTTGTTAAAAATTCGGCTTATCGGTTTTAGTGACTTCTTTCAAATCGCTATCAAAATCGTATCACAAATAGAATTTTAAATTCTGATTAAAATAAAAAAATAAAATTTGGTCGGTCACGCCTATTTTCGAGTGGGCTGGGCTACAAAGTTTGTAATATTTTTAGCTATATCTTGAAAACTACATTTTTTTATTACATATATCGAATACATATATCGAATGACAGGTATTTTAAGGATCACTATATTATCACCTATTGATAAATTTTGCAAAATTAATTTTTGATCCAAATTTGTTTTAAAAAATCTAAAAAATCCGGGAAAAAGGTCTATATGAGTAAGTAGATAAATTACAAGATTTGCAAGTCAAGAAATTAAGATTTAATTTAAGGTATAACATGACCATGTAGGTAATATAAATCCGAAGATATTAAAGAAAGATTATGACATTTCACCATACAAAAATACAATCTGTACTATGCGAAGCCGGTGTTCTGTATATCATGGAGGAGAAAATCCTTCCGTCCGGCCGTAGTCCGGCAATACAGGGAATTTGCACAATGCGAAGCCGGTATTCTGCATACCATAGAAGAAAAAATCCTATCCTGCATACAAAATTTTGAAAAAATGTGTGTTTTTAAATTTTTCCTACAGCCACATATGATACTTTAAATTAAAGCTTAATGTCTTGGCTATTTATATTAATAAACTAAAATAACACTTACATACATAGATTTTTTTAATTTTTTAAGATATTAAAAAAAATTCGGGTCAAAAAATATTCTTTTCGGATTTAACCCATAGTCGGTCCATATTTTATAATCATGATATATATCGTTAATGTATTACAAATTATCAGACACCCAGTATTTCCCGAGATATAGGCCTATATATTTTCAACTTTAAGGGTCTGCCCCCTCGAAAATAGGCGTGACCGCCAACAAATTTTTTTTTGTTGTCATCTCCTCTAAAAGCCCTATTTGATGAAATTTGTTTTTTTTTAGCAAAGTCACTAAAACCGACTTGTTCCAAAAATTCTAGTTATGTATGTATTCACCCGGCCATTAATGTGTTTCAGACAACTTAATAAGAAATGTAGGAAAACATTTTTGTTCCCTCTTATATCCTTAATAAATCCTCAAAATATGTTCTAAAAATTCTAATTTTTTTTAAATTGAAAATAGAGTTTTGAAACGGCCGCTAAAAAATCAACTATTTTTGACCTTACTAGACAATAGGTTACTGTGGTGCTACCTTTTCATACACAAGTAAATACGGATATATTTAAAGTAAAAATATACCTTTTATTCGAATATTTCTTAAAATTTGTTAATTCATTTGCTTCATTTCTTATTCAAGTGGTCTGAAACATATTAATATTCTTTATTCTTTTATATCCTATTAGAACGATAATGACGTAGACACATTACCTGCAAACTTCAGAGCCATTGCAGCAACACATGACGTAATGATATCATCCTAATATTTTGTAGAACGTATTTCTACAATTCATAGAACAATTCGCAATGTTATTTTTTGGGGGGACTCTAGTGCACATACAAACTTGTTGATTCAAATGTAACGTTTTAATTTTAATTTAATTAAAATTACATAATCCGTAATCCTCACAGGATCAACGAAACAAACAAGTGTCACAGTGATATTTGACAAAACGTACTCGTATATCGCAAGTTATTCCTTTACTTTTACATTACTTCGAAGAGAGTAAATCAAATTCATTGATATGAAAAACTTTCGTCACTGTCAAAAAGTTTTTTTTTTATATAACTTTTTGACATTTTCAAATTCACCATGAATAATCAGCTGGCGCTACGCTATCACCTAGTATTTAAATTCACCTTGCGTTGTACTGTCAAGCATTAAACACATTCACCACAGCAAGGCAAAATAATGTTGTAGATGGTAGCAAGGTGAATTTAAATACTAGGTGATAGCGTAGCGCCAGCTGATTATTCATGGTGAATTTGAAAATGCCAAAAAGTTATATAAAAAAAAAACTTTTTGACAGTGACGAAAGTTTTTCATATAGAAAAATGCCTGTTGTTCTTGCCTTGTTGTAATTGTTGTAGCAATGCGGTCACCTGGTATTTAATTTCACCATGGATGGTAGCCTGCTGTGGCAAATGTGTTTAATGCTTCAGGCAACAACTCAAAGAGTAATTTATTATCATTGTTTAATTTTTAAGATATGCTGTATAACATAAATAAAAATTTTTATATTTATATATTTATTTATTATGAGTTATTTTATATTTTCGGACGTTATACTCGTTAACTTAAAGTCGGAATGCATATTCATGTTTTTTTTTTGTTTTTGGCATATTTATAATTAATTTTTAAGTTTTTTTCAGCTTTTTAATTGTTTGTGCATATTTAAACTTTCGCGCCAGACATGTGTTGTGAAATACTTTTGTATTAATATTAATAATAAAGATACATATGTACATTGATTTTCAGTCATTTATTTCGAGTTAAAGCGTAATCTTTCTCCAAAAATGGCATACATTTCATTGAATGGAATCGTTTTAATAAAGTACATAAATAACAAGACACATGTTACTTTAAATCAACATTAATACCTAAAGATAAATAAAATCTTTTTAAAAAATTGTTTTGTTCAGATTTCAAGTTCATTGTCAAGATTTTCTACACACATTTTTATGACACATTTACCAATCATCCATAGATAGCTAAAAGAAATACTGTACAGTACAGTGTTGCACAAAAGTGAAATTGACATTTGTAAATGTGTCATAGAAATAAAAGGACCCTACATTAATATAGAAAAATACAATTTTTAAAATAAATAAATAAATGTAGTCAAACGTTACATTTTTGCACGGCAATATTTTATTTTCTGACATTAAATATTTTATAAAATTGTTCTTACAAATCAAAGTTTTGGATTAAAAATCGAGAAGACAGATTCTACATGTTAGACTTGTAAGTATTTGTAAAAATTATAACTGTTATTTATTCTTATTATGCACTTTGCTATAAAATGCAGCGTGTTTCGTACCTTAGTGATTTTAAAAAAAGTAATTATTACAATTTTAGTTTACATAAAAAATGGCTTAAGTTTTCGAGAAATTGGCAAAAAAAAAAATAAATAAATAAACCGGTCACATGTTGAAACATAATCTGGATCATTATGGCCCAAAAAAAGCTCTCTGAACGGGACAACACAATGAAGAGTCTGGGTCAGATTATTATTAATGAATGAGACGTAAATGTGTCCAAATCAACCATAAGTAGACTGCTAAAAATCCCAGACTATTGCTCGACAAAAGCTGTTCGGCACAAAACTTCTAGACTTGAATTAGCTAAAAGGAATTCAAAAACTAAATTGAAACAGGTATGCCGATAATCGTTGTCAATCAATAGCACTATTTAAACATACATATTTGAGTGCCCCGATAGACTAGGCGATAGAGTGCCGGACTATCAGTCAAAGGGTTTGGGGTTCGATTCCTGACAAAGACTCTGGGTGTTTTCTGCAGAGAAGCCAAAAAGCTTCGCAGTTTGTGTTTGTTAATTAAAAAAAATTACCAAAATACATATATACATACATATGTACATATATACAATATGCATTTGTTTATGTAGGGATTAGTGTTAATGATATTATATAACATTTATATAATAATAATATTTTATGATTCACCCTATTTTATTAACATGGCGCAGTCGGTAGGATTCGAACCTACGCTCCCAAAGGGACCATGTTAATAAAATAGGGTGGATCATAAAATATTATTATTATATAAATGTTATATAATATCATTAACACTAATCCCTACAGTTTAAGTTGATATTTTCCAATAACAAAACTATTAATGTACTTGAGTCAACTTACGCACAGTAAAATCAGAATGTATGCTGACGATATACAAATTTACATCAGTTGTGATTTATCTAAAATTGAACAGTGTGTCTTAACTCTAAATACCGAGTTAAAACATATTTATAAATGGGCTACTGCTAATGGTCTTAGTATCTATCCAAAAAAGTCTAAATATCTTCTAATCCAAAAACGGACTACTATAAGTGATCATATACCGGATATTTTTCTTAATGACACACGTATAGAAAGGGTAAACTCAGCAAAAAATCTTGGAATTATCTTTAATAAGAACCTGACATGGAGCAATCATATTAATTATGCATGTGGCCGTACGTATTCCATGCTTAGAACTCTCTGGCAAACGCAGTATTGCACACCTGTCAAAATAAGAGTACTTCTTGCAAAATTCTATTTATTGCCAGTTCTGATGTATGGATGCGAATTATTTGCCAAATGCGATACCGCAAGTACAGGAAAACTAAACTCAGTTTACAAAAGTATTGTGCGCTATGTATATGGCGTGAAAAGGTTTGATTCTGTTTCGCCTTTTACGGTAAAACTATATGGTATTCAGTTTGATGCCATACTCAAAACAAGAGTACTCCTGTTCATGCACAAAATCGTGTATACCCAACAACCACAACATCTCTATAACCGCTTAAGGTGGCTATACACTACGTGTTTTTTACATTGTATATGTCAAATTTTACATAAGGAATAAAAACATGTAGTTGGTGACCTCATAAACTTTGCTTGTGTAAAATACATGTGGAAATACATACATATGTAATTTTTTCGATTAGAACACGTTCTATTTTCTTATCTTCAAACACATGTTTTCAAATGTATATGCCATGCGAAAAGATTTGTCGACGGTTAAATATCTGCGCTATCATTAGCCGGTCGTATGAGGAATTTGCATAAGTGATAAATTAAATATTTTTTTATCTCATTTTGTTAATTTAATAACAATGATATAAATTATTTAAAAATTTTTGATACAAGCTCCACATATTGTATATTAAAAGACGAAAAACCGTGACGCCACCAAACATTTTTGCAACGGCTTTAACGCATTTTTCAAAGAAACGACATGGAAATTTATATGTAAATAATCATGGCGATGTCACGTGTAATTGTACATACAAGTTGGTGACCAAAAATGAAAACCCTTATGTAAAATAACCAATTTTGACAGACATAAAGAAAAACATGTGGGTTGTAAACTTAAAAATACATAAGCAAAAACACGTAGTGTATAGCCACCTTTAACCCTATTGAGTTCTAATAGAGGAAAGCGAATCTTATTGTTTAGACCAGGGGTTTCCATTTCATAGCTCAATTGAGCCTACCACTACCAAGACATATTTTTATGCTCTTCAATTCAGTCGTCGATGTGACTTCGACAAGTGCACATGTCTAGCGGATGCTATGTTATTTTTTTCAGGTTAACAGATGATGACACTCAAAAAATATTGTGCGTTCAAAAATGCTTTTGGTAACATACATAGCAAATTATAAAATATGTATATTACTAACATTTTTTTGCGGCTTTAAATAAATAGATTCTCTCAATTTTATTACTCTCTCGTACTCACTAATACATAAACAAAAAATTTTTGGAAGCCCCTGGTTTAGACCATAGATGTGCAGCTAGTACTCTTTTGAGTCATCGTGTTTTCACACCGATAGTAGCTTGATCGTTTTTTCACACCAGGGGCTTCCAAAAATTTTTTGTTTATGTATTAGTGAGTACGAGAGAGTAATAAAATTGAGAGAATCTATTTATTTAAAGCCGCAAAAAAATGTTAGTAATATACATATTTTATAATTTGCTATGTATGTTACCAAAAGCATTTTTGAACGCACAATATTTTTTGAGTGTCATCATCTGTTAACCTGAAAAAAATAACATAGCATCCGCTAGACATGTGCACTTGTCGAAGTCACATCGACGACTGAATTGAAGAGCATAAAAATATGTCTTGGTAGTGGTAGGCTCAATTGAGCTATGAAATGGAAACCCCTGTTTCACACCAACATGTCCGAAAGCTTGCTGCTTGTTTACCGATTCAAAGTCAGTTGCTATTCTGCATTTGACAAAGAAACACCGTATCGCTCTGCAAGCAAAATTATTTGTAATAAAAAACACTACACTAAAAAAAAATTTTAATTGCCATGGACGAATATAAAGAAATTTTTATGTTTGTAAATGGCAAAAATAATGCCCAATGCCTGATTTTTTTTTTAAGATTTAGTTTTAATTTTTAATTTTTTTAATTTTAATTTTTTACTCAGTGTACTACTTTTGTTTTCTCTGCTTTTGTTCTGCTTGCTCCGTTCAACTTAACACAGTCGCAAAATTCGTAAAACTGATTTGAAATGCGTTTGTGTCAGTTTGCACATGTCTGGTTTAGACATCATTGTTTAACTTCTGATTGGCAATTTTTTCTTAATGCAATCCGGCTTTGGAATCTACTCCCGCACAACATACAAATAATAAGTAACGCACTGAGATTTAAAAAATGCATTATTAATTTTTTACATGTTAATTTGTTAACTAAACACTTTTCTTTTTTGTTTTCTTTTATAAATTTATAAATTAATTAGTTTAAACACTTTATCTTTAAGAATTATAATTTTTTTTTTCTTTTTAATGTTTCTGCTAAAACAATGTTCTATACTGCAATAAGAGACTTTAAGTCTTGTGTATAGAATTGGAAATAAATAAATAAATAAATGTTCCAAATGTTCCAAATAAATGGCCCATATTTTCTCCAGATCAGAACCCCATTGAGAACATTTCGCGAATATTAGCCCTCGAATTTAGACGGAAAATCGACAATATAAAAGCATATGTCACCATAAAGACGTTTTTTGGAGATCTCTGTCTATCTGAGGATATCAAAATAAGTCTGCTGATCGGCCTAACACATTACATATTAAGATTAACATTCTTTGTGAACACATATTTTTTTATTATAACTTTTTAATATTTATTGAATCTGCCTTATTTCCTTGTTGTCATATCTACCAATGTGCTATCAATGTACTGACATTGAAAAATTTTTAGCAAAAGGTAAATTGTCAGTTTACACGACTGTACGAAAACTAACAATTTAATTGCACACAATTGTCACACAATGAATTTATTTGTCAACCGAAATTGTCAGTTTACATGGTTGTCAGATTGTTGTGTGGCATTGTCAAATTCGTTTTGCAGCTCTGTGTGTGTTTTCAAAAATTTTATTAATGCTCACTTTAATTTAATTCTTTAATTTTCTTCCACTTTTTCAAAAATTTTATCAATGCACACTTGTTTGTTTATTATTTATGTATACACAGAGTTGCATTTAGAAATAATTTCTATAACAATGCTGCCATTGGCAGATGCATAAACCTTGCACATATGACAATGAAAAGTGTTTGTCAATTGTCTTAAAACAATGACAATGACAAAATTGTGTGTTTACACGATTGTTAGATGTCTGACAATATTTTTGTCTTCCAATGTACTGAAAATGCTTTTTCTTACAACGTTGGAAAGCAAAAATTTTAAGTTTACACGGTTGTTAGACATTTTCTGCACATTTTTCGGACAACGTTGTAATATCTGACCATCGTGGACACAGCTTATGTTTTAAATGAAGTCTTATTGTTCTATTTTTACTTCTTCAACTGTGGCAATTACTTTGAAAATAAACAAATTTTAAGTAAAATTTAGAGTTCAAGCGAATATTCGTTTGAGATTACGTCCAAAATCAGGTATGTGACTAATCTATAAATTACAATTTAAATCAATAAACAGTTAAATGATAAAAATTAAAACATTTTGTAAAAAGAAATCTAAAAATTCCCAAATAATTCCAAAAAACATATTGTACAATAAAAATCTTAAAAATGGGAATTATGGAACTTGTCCACTGGAACCAAATTTGATACAACACTAACAAAAGCTAATAGGTGTGTCATACCTATATTTAAATCATACTATGGTAATTCAAACTGTTTACCTTTGGGTTTTAATGTCTTAGATCATATAGGCTAAGTTCGAAATTTTTAGAAGTCCCTTATTAAAAATTTGACACATTTTTAGCCTTTTACTGAATATTTTGAATGAAATATGTAATACATTTTGTTAGATGTTGTGAAAAAAGGGCCAGGGTGTGGTAAAATTCCGAAATTTTAATTGAAAATTGCCTATAACTTATGCTAATAACTTCCTAACTATAAGAGACTAGCGCATACCTGGCGTCTGCTACTTTGCTACAAGAAATAAATACTTTTGTTTATTTGTAGAGAGAAAAGGAAATTGTGTTTAATTATTAACTTTTGTATCTTAATGCCTGGTGTAAAATTCATCAACTTGCATAAAACAAGAGGCCAACGTGTTGCGAAAGGTGTCGAATATTCTCCTCACTACGATGAATTACACTACAACACAATTCACAATCTTGTGTAAATGGTCTTGCATCATTGCAAGTAGCATGTGCATTTCTTTATATTTTGTTAGTGTAGAACAAAAATATTTTGCAAATGCAATGATGCAAGACCATTTACACAAGATTTTGAATTGCGTTTATATGTTTGTAATAATGTAGATCGAAGTGCACGAACACGTTTTCTCACAGAATCTGATTTTTGTAATACAGCTTAATAATTTGGAGTCGTTGTTAAAATGTGTGACTCCATAATGAATTGACTAACAATACGATACAGTGTAAAACCGGTCACGTGTGATCAGTGAAAATAAAGTCGATAAAAATAAAATCTCTTTATGGATATAAATCCCTTTTTCTAAAATAATTTTAATTAATGCATATTGCTAGCACGATAAATTTGAATTGTATGCACAAATCATATTTCCAAAGTTCATTAATGGATTCCATATAAGATCCACACAATAATTGATCTTAGTTTCTACACGTAAAAGAGGTTTAGCTATTCCTAATAATTATACAGTGGCTCACCGCTTATTTTACAAAGTGCAGCTTTGATTTATATATATAGGATATTAGTTGTGCAAGCTCGACATTTCTTTCTTACTTTTTTTTTAATATTTCTTAATCTTAATCTATTTGTATTCTTCAAATTTTATTCATAAAAAATTTATAAAAAAAGAGTAAGTCAAAGACAAACAAATTGGAAAAAGGCTGATATTGTTTTAACTGTAACAAAGTTTTATTGTTGAACAAGTGAGCATTTTCAAATGTTCCCAAATAATTCGTTACCCCCGTTATCGAAAATCTGAATTATTTCCAAAAAAAGCGTAATAGACGTTTTTTGTGAGATTATCGTTGAAAATCCGGAATAATCCCGTGAAATGTGAGATATACTCGTATAGTCACGTTAGGTATAAAAAGCTTAAGTCTATTAAGATAATAAACTATGTATGTCGTAATTTATATTCAAAGTTTTTTTTTCAGTTTACAGAAGAAAGCGTGCGCAAATCCATACAAAGAAATTCATACATTCGAGTATAATGTGTATTTCATAATACGTTATTAGCATAATTGTCTACCGATCGTAACTACTGCCTTCAGAGAAATCGTTTTTTATGGGCACAACAATATATTGAATGCTAACAAATAATTCAATCACGGGTGTTTGTTAAAGCACACAACGCTTAAAGCAATAAAATAATTAAATATTCCATTCAAGTATAATTTGTTAGAGACTGTAAAACAAAAACATTGAATTTGCCCAAACGCGACACTATGCGCCTTCAACTTGAATTTTAATTTTCAGCTGACAATTAAATTAAAACATTGCACAGTGGGAACAAGGTAACTACTTTTCTCCTTAAAGTTCTACGAAATTTGCTTATGTAGTCAGTCAATTTAATACAATCTGCAGTTTCGTACCTCGAGCGGCGACTTATTTCATCCGGTTAAAGATATTGAAATTGTGCCTGTAGCACGCTAGGGAAAACCCAAAATAAATGAAGTGAAATGGACTTCCCCTAATGTCGACAGAGTTGGTCATTTTAGCGGCCATGATTTATGGGTATATACTTGGATGGTTCGAACACGTTTATATCTGCTACCCATATTCAACTGGCAATTTTCCTAGAAGAACATAGGGCAGAAATCACCGATATACAAGAAATATAATGCAATGGGCACGCATTAACGTAATTAAAAGTAACCATATATATTTCAATTGTCATGAGATTTCAAACTGTAGCTAGTTTCTCGTAAGTAGACGAAAGACTGAGGGCAGTCCTTATCAAGGCCATAATCTTTATCAATAGCCAACACAGTGTAACGAAAGAGATTTAAAACAGAACAAAAGTGCATCAATTTCGATAAATACATAAGCTCACAAGGCATTTAGGCTTAAGTCGGTTTTAGAGACACTTTTGAAATCACTTCCAAAATTTTATTAAATTTTGAGTAAAATAAAAAAAATGTTTGTCGGACACGCCTATTTTCGAGTGGGTGAGTTGGTAAATATGTTTAGCTATTTATATCTTGAAAACTGTATTTCTGTCTTAGACAATATATACATACATATATCAAATGATGTATAACATGCTCTACTAATATGGACCATCTATAAGTCAATTTCGGCAAAGAAATTGCAATATTTAAGTATATAAAACACAACACAGGTAATCTTTAATATGCGAATATATACCACAAAGGACCTTCCCTATATCTAATACAAAAAAAATCTTTAAGCTAGAGGTCCACACTTCACTTTTTAGCGTCAACGCGTTTATAGTTTTTTAGGCGATTTTAGCGTATTTCGAGTTACATGTAGAGCTTTTTCGCGGCAATCATTTTTGTGTTATATACTATATACATATGTATGTATGTATGTACTTTCGGAGGTGATGTCATAAGCTCAACAGATTTTTTTTATCGGTTTGTTTGTCAATTTCTGCACTTTTAAGTGTGTAACTTAAAACATTCGACTACATTGATTCTACTTTATTGATAGTTGTTTAGAACGCGAGAAACGCGTAAACGCTAGCTGTAGACTTTCAGCTTAACTATGCGAAGCCGGTGTTTGATATACCGTAGAAATTATGATATTAATCTTTGTTAAACACAAATAAATTTTTTCATTTTTCAGATCTTAAATTAAAGCTTAATGTCTTGGCTATTTTTATTACTAAACTAAAATAACGCTTATAAAGATTTTTTAAGATAAAAATCGGGTAAAAAAATATATATCTCGGATTTAATCCATAGTCAGTCCATATTTTATGTATATCGGTGGAAATGTATTTTTAATATCTTTAATGTATTTAATGTTATAAATTATCAGACACCCAGTAGTTTCCGAGATATAGGCTCAAATATTTTCAACTTTGAAGACCCGCCCACTCGAAAATAGTTTTTTTTTTTGAGAAATGTCACTTGACTAGATTCGGCATGCATTCAGCGTTTTAACCGTTGTAACAGCAAAGGCACTAAATGTCATGCCTTTTATACGATGCTATTACAATTTCCGCTTACGAGCAAGAGCCAGTTTTTTCTTGTCGGATTGTATTCATTAGCTACATACATACATATATCTAATAGCTAATAACCCATACACAGCCCATCGATTGGATTATGTTCATCATTTTCATCCCCAACAATCAAGTCAATTAAATTAATAAAGTTTGTTGTAAATGTTTCAAAATTGCAATAAGTCATCTACTTTTTTTTATTTAAACTTAAAAAGACTTTCACATTATGTTTGAGACTTGAGCAACCGTGCCCACTGTACGTCGTGTTTATATTAAACAGACAAACCAAAATACAATTCAATTGTATTTTTATATTGTATGTCTCGAGTATACAATATAAACAAATTACCGTCAAATTTAACTAACGCTGTGACCGACGCTTATAATCGCATCAATTAATTCGCATTTTGCAAATTTATTTGCAAATACTATATTTTATTGTTTTATAGTCAAAATATCCTAGAGTAAATATTTAGATATTTAATTAGAAAACCATGTCAACTAAAGCTCATATTACTCACGTCAATTTGTCTTGTTATTGTAGGAATACCACTCAAGCATTACATATTGATTTGTAGCCAGAATACGAGAAATATCAGCAAACTAATTTAATAAGATCTCCTGTTCCCTGCCAGCATTAACCGATTATATAAATATATGTATGTACATATATGTATGTATATTTTTTGTTATTGCAACAAATATAACGCAAAATGTCTTTGGCAATTCGAAGAAATAAAAAAATACAGTAGACGCTCGGTTATATAAACTAATTCAAACATAGCTTGTTCACTAAATGGAAAAGTTCACATAATCGAGAGAATATAAAATAAGTAATTCAAATAATTTTTATTACATTAAGTTTTTATTTTTAATAAGTTTTTTAATAATTAATGTAATTACATGAAAGAAGTCGGTTATATTTTTTTGTACTTTTTTTTGCTTCAAGGGATTTCTGTAGTGCCTTGTCCCTACATTTTCGCAATGCCATTAATATCAGATATATTATTTTCACTCCAAGCAATAACTTTATTGAATGCTACGATTGCCTCCGATGTGCTAATTTCAGCGGTTGTTACGATGCACTGCTCTTGATCATCATCTTCAACTTCGCTATCTATATCTTGATTCCACGTCTGAATCTCTTCCCGTGAAAGCTGTACACCATTCGCTAATTCATGGACAAGATCTATGACTTCATTCATAGGTGCTTCAATGTCGTTTTGATATTTTTCTTTTAAAATACTGAGTGGAATATCTTCTTCCGGATCATTTTCTTCCTCAAAACTGAACAACTCAACACTCAAAACATTAAAAAAAATCAACGGTTGCAGGTTCTTCACTTATTTCGGGGAAAAACATACTTCTAATAAGACAAACATTTAAAAAAAATCCACGGTTGAAAGCTGTTCACATAATAGAGATAGGCTGTGTTCACTCTATAGAACCTCATGTGTTTAAATTTTGTTGTTCACTATTCTGGATGTTTACATAACTGGATATTCATATAACCGAGCGTCTACTGTATATATGTGCCTGTATGAAAAGCTCTTTTCATAATTTTCTCCCCACACTTTCAAAGAAATTAAAAACCGGTTATGAAATTATTAAGCTACAATTAGTAAAGGAAGCAAAACTTTGAATGTAACTTTACAGCTTAAAAGAATTTGGTGATGAAGTATTTAAGCTACCTATAGGTTCCACCATGACATTTGACGTGTGTATTTTTCGCTGTAGAATTGTGTAATTTACTTACAAAATAAATAATTAACTATAAACAAGTAGGAGTACCTATATATTTGGCTGTGCTGAATCTTATATACCAACCACCTAAGTACTATATAGTATATATTAGTAGTGTGATCTATGCATACTTGAAAAAAATTTGTGTTTTATTTTGTATCGATAACGATGTTTGTACGAGTTGTTTTATTTTTCGGATCTTTTATATGGGGTCTATTACAAATTATGTGACGATCGTACTGTATTTGTGTCGTATGGTGAATTTCATATCTCAATAACGATATTTTCATCTTAATAACGATAAATTTTAGATTTTTTTAGGTATTCCAGATATTCTTGGAAATAGACCTTATATGCGAACTGTGGCCAATTATGGACTCACTTTCACAAAATCCAAACATTTTTCGATATCAATACGATATTTAAGTACACAGAAAAAACTGAAAGTCGATTTCAATAACGAAATTCGCACAAACAAACAAATTTTTGCTTAAAAATGGACCTATAACGAAATTCGTAAATTTGGTAAAGTATTTTGCAATTTAAAATGAAAAATAAATTCTATTAAAAATGTTATACAATACTATAAAACTGTTGTCCAAACTTCAAATAAATATATTATTAAATCTATAAAAATGTTGTCCAAATTTCAGCCAAAAAAAAAAATTCAATTCTATAAAAATATTGTAAATATTTCAAACAAATATATTATCCAATTCTATAAAAATTTTGTCCAAATGTCAAATAAAATATTTTTCAATTCTATAAAAATTTTGTCCAAACTTCAAATAAAATATTATTTAATTTTATAAAAATTTTGTCCCAATATCAAACAAATGTATTATTCAGTTCTATAAAAATTTTGTCCAAATTTCAAATAAAATTTTATTCAATTCTATAAAAATGTTGTCCCAATATCAAACAAATGTATTATTCAGTTCTATAAATTGAAAATCTATACATGAGATCAATATTTATAATATTAAAAATTTGTGGATGTAGGTATTTCGTAAAAAATTATTGTACAAAACTATAAAATATTTCCGATTCTTCTGGATATTTTAGATTGAAAAGAAAGAAAGTTTTAAATAAAGTGTCAACAGCATGTAGAAAAGTTAAAAATTGATATTTTACATCATCGATGTAGACAAAAATTGATTGAATATTATCCAAGTCACCAATTAGTAGCAATTTTGGTTGTATGTTGCGGCATTGTAATTTCAATAACTTTAATTTCATTTCAAGTTCTTCCTTTGTTACAAAACCTTCTTGGGAATCAGAAATAGTGTGTTTTTTGCGAATTTTTGATCTGCTAGGCTCGGTTGAAGCTTTTTGGTGTGGTGGAAAAACGTGGTGAAGCGACAAAAAAATGATGAAACTTTGCAACTCTACAAAAACATAGAATTAATATTATTATTAATATAAATATGTATGTATGTATTTTTGTGATGATGCATTTTACCAGTATTCTTATTTTCCAATTCTAGAAGTTGCCTGGAAATATGCGCATTTTGAATTTTGATTTTATTGTAATCAAAATTTGTTCCTTATGCCGTGTCCACTTGTCATGTATACTTTTTGCCAAAGGAAATTTCAATGAGAAGTCAATATTGATCTACAAATATCAAAAAATATAAATATATAAGAAATCATGAAATAACTTTACAAAACAGGAAGGAAAGAAGGAATAACTAAACGCTGTAAATTCGGATATGCCAAATCGTATATACCTTTTACTGATTTCATACTAATAATACAAATTTTTTATTAAACTTTAATGTCTCAAAAATGTTCTGTAAAAATTTTAACGTCCGAAAATTTTCCCTATAAAGTTTAATATTTTATAGAAAATTTTTCGATATAAACATTTTTCTACAGGGGGCTAATTCTCGCATTCGTATGCGAGTAAATTTTCATTCGAACGTGCGAATTTTTTAACATTTGGGATTCTCTCATTCGATAGCGAATAAAATGTATCGAAATTTCTAATGATGGCATTCGATAACGAATGATTATTCGAACGCAACCTTGCGAGTTTTTACTCGTAAGCAAAGAAGCGTTCGAAATAACGTTTTTTTTTTAGCAAACAGAAGAAAAAAAGAAAATGTTAGTAAAAAATTTGTTACTTACTTTAAAAAATATCATAATATTAATAATTTTATTACTTTTAGGTCAAAAATTTCAAAAATAAATTTTAGCTTTGCTTGCTTTGTGAGTCTAGAAAAACACATGCATACATTAACACATACATATGTAGGTATGTATGTATGTACTTATTTATACTTACTCATTGTTTGTCAATCTTAATGGGACGAAGGTGTTTCTTATGTCATTCATATTTTGTAAAAATCAAAAGACGAAGAATAAAAAAACATAACTGGGTCCATTTTTAATTTAAAAGAACTTCTTTAAAATATTTGGCTTTTACTTGAGTTATTTTTTGCAGAACCATATGTTTTTTGTTTATATTTTCTTTTATTTTATTCAGTGCTGTAATACGTACTTATTTAAGTTTTTTACAACACTGAAGCAATGAATCGATTCGATTCGTATCGAGTACCATCATTAGAAAATTTTGCACTGTCGAAATAAATTTCGATTCGAAAACAATTTCGATCACGACTGCCAGAATTAGCCCCCAGATAATATTACGACTTATAAATTTTTTTTATAAAAAGTTATTATTGCAAGACAATAGTTTTTAAGTTAAAAACAGGCGTTTGCAAGTTGCTACAATGCGTTGTTAATGCTTCAATTACAACTTGTAAATATGCGTTTTCAATTACACTATTGTCCCCGAATGGTTAAATATTTATATTATTTCTGCAGTACTATCGATGGTAATGCCTTCATCTAAAAAAAAAAATAACAATTAGATACATATGTGTTTGAATGAAATGTATTTCTTTTTCTACTTGCCTTTTAATTTATCATACAAATGACTTAAATTCCATGTATTTAATAGATCATTTATTTTAATTAATCTTGAAAACTGCTTATATTTTATATTTTTTAAAAATCTGTCTTTTTAATACTACTTCCACACTTTAAATGATTTTTTCCACACTTTAAATGATTTCTTTGCATACTTTAATTGACACAGAAATTATTACCGTTATATATTTCTCTATTCCAGAGAAAACAAAATTATGATCACAATGAACGACGCTGACTACAGACTTTAAAACATTAACATTGATAGTGTCAAGCGTAAAGGCCCAACTATAATATGCATAAGCAAGCTTAAGCAAATTGCAAAAGTTAACGAAAAGGCTGTCAAATGCATAACCAGTTCAGAGTTAACTTTCAGGTGGCTACAATGACTTTGAAACTTTTTGTCCACAGTTGCTCATTTATGTTTAAAAAAAATGTTTTTATTTTAACAAAACCCCATTAAATGACTATTTTATAAATATTATTATATTATTTTATAATTAAAAGAAAACTTCGTACCAGAAACGCATAATTTTTCCTTTTTTTTTAATTTATCGGCAAAAGTGCTAAAATGTACAGCTGTGGCAGCACTAAATTGTAAATAATAATAAACGTTTACATATGTTTTGTTAATTTTCGTATTGTGATTGCAAAAATGGAGAAAAAACTTTAAAATTTAAATAATATAAAAATATTAAAGTTAGCGCTTGAAGGCCTGTGCACATTAAAAGAAATAAGTGAACTAAACTGTAAAAGAAGAAGACGCTCTTGTTCTGTCAGAGAAATAAACCACGACAGAGACATTTTTGTTAAAATAAAAAGGGCCCTTTTATTATAAAGGCACTTATTTTTTCCACATTTTCTATTAAATTTAAAATAAATGTATTTTCTTCTTTCTCCATTTTGTTAAAAACACAAACAAACAACAAACAGCTGATTCCGTATGGAATATGCGATCAGTTTCGCTTTTTGCTTAAGCAAATGACAGTTGAAAAACTTAACGAAAAGTTTCGTTAAGTACATTATAGTTTGCCACATACAATTTATATGTGTTCGCACGTTTGCTTAAGCTAGCATATGCATATTATAGTTGGGCCTTTACTCTTGGTCTACAGTATGAAATAGACTTATTCCTGCAAATAATGTTGGCAAATTTTATATATGAAATTAATAGTTTCTTTTATAATTGAGTGAATTGTAAGAATCAATGTTTTTTATACTGTATTGTTTTATTCGTAAACGAAAGAATATTGCATACAACTTAAAATACAACATATATAAAACGCTAATTTAAGAACGTTTTTAAATTTTCATACGAAAATATACTAAACTGGATACTAAATTAGCTGATTTATTTTATATTTAAGGTTTACAACATTGCAATGTTAAAAACGCGAAAACCAAACAAAAAATTTAATAGAATCAAATATAAAAATTATAAAAAGTAAAAATAAATTCAATAATCAATTTGTCTAAATATTTTTTGGCCATAATTTTTTCTGTGTAGGTTAATGTGGTTTTCAGAAGTGGTCCCAATATGTAAGTTATGATCAATTATGAGCCAATCATCATAAAGTTGGTTACTATGATTTATATATGTATGTATATTATTTCGGTCGAATTTCAACTTGATAATGATGTTTATAAGAGATATATATTTCGATATGATACAAACGGAATGTCAAACTTTTTACGCCCACCATCTTCTTGGTGGTGTGTATGTAAATGAATTATAAAAAAACCACTTAAAATTATTCTACCCAACAATAAAAATATGATTTAGCCATGTCCGTCTGTCTGTTCGTCTTTTGAAAGCACGAAAAAAAGACGAAGAACAGTAAAATTTGATGTTCCAACGAAATGTTTGGTATTAAAATGTTAAAAATCGGTCCAGTAGGATCTGTGTTATAGACAAAAGTTTCAGACTAACCTGATATGTTTCACATATTTTTTGAAATTTTCTTCAAAACATCTTATTTTTATTACAGAATAATAAAACCTGTTGCAAATGGTAAGAATCGGTACACGACTTCCCATAGCCCCTTTACAAATGTTTTCCCAGAATATGGCTTTATAGTATATGAATGGATTTAGAAACGCAGTATCCATACAAAATTCAGCAAAAAATAAGTTTTATGCAACGATAAATCTCAAAACTATATTTTGTTTGCATCGGTCTATATTTTGAAATAGCCTCATACAAAGTCCACTTCCGAAAATCACTTAAGTGCGCATAAATCTTATAAAAATTACTATCTAGTTGAAATTCAACACAAATAATCCATGTATACATATAAATCATTGTACCAAATTTCATTTGACCGTAGCCCCCATATAAAGTCCACTTCAGAAAATCACTTAAATGCACATAAATCGCTTATAAACATAACTATCATTCTGAAATGGTTCATAACAGGTCACATCTCTCTTCATCTAATTTCGAAAAACTTATTAACCTACATATCCATATCTAACCGAATTTTTACACAAATCAGTTATAAAATTATACTATTGGCTTTTGTGAAAGTTGGTCCATAATTGACTATAGCTCCCATACAAGCTCTATTTCCGAGAATAACCACAGAATATACAGAGGAGACAATTTTGACGTTTTAAAAAGCCAAAATCAGTTTTTGGTATCTAAATTAAATCCGTACATGCTGCAAAAATATAAACAAAGTGCAGTTATGAAAGAAAGAGATAAATATGTGAAAATGTGAATCTTTCGTCTCGTAACACCTCCGTATACTTAATAAAAAAAACTCCAAATACTTCAAGCGCAAAATTCTTGTAAATGGTGTTATTGAGATGAAATTTAAACAAAATAAACTTTAAGTAAATAGTAAGGGATCCACAAAATAAAATAACCAGCACAATTATTGTTATTAATACAAAATATAACAAAAAGTTTCACTATTTAGAAGTTACAAGTATTCATAGATCGCACTACTGGTATTTGGTGGTGGGTACCAGGGTTGGCAAAATTGATACCATCGTACTTTTTTTGATACTAATTGTTCAAAAGTACCGTGGTACTCCCGAGACTCATTTGATACGCAAAAAAGCACCTTCACTGCCAAATCCACACCAAAAATTGACAGCTTTTTGGAAAATGTTAAAAACTGTCCAATTACCGAAGCTGCAAAAAAAATTTAAATAAAATTGAGTACATTCGTCGCTGAATATAATATTCCTTTTAATGTCTTGGACCATCTCAATTTACTTATAAAAGAGGGAGTAAGTGACTCTAACATTGTAAAAAAAATTAACATCAATAGAAAAAAAGGACAACAGATAATAAACACTGTTACGGGCCCTAAAAACAGTGAAGAAATTTCAAATTTTTGTCAAAATAGTTATTATTCGCTGGCGATAGATGAAAGCACTGACACAACAGTGTCTCAAAAAATCATGCAATAATAATTAGAATTTTTAATGGGCAGTGCCAGGACCGATTTTTGAGTTTATTAAAATTAGAAGACAGCACTTCTAATGGAATTTTTTCGGCCACGGTGGATGTTTTAAAAGAAAACAATATTCCTTTAAAAAACATGATTGCCATTACCACCGACAACTGTCCTGTGATGACAGGTTTACCAAATGGCGCACAAAGAAAATTTAAAAATATTATCCCAAGCCTTTTCACCAATGGATGCATTTGTCATATATTAAATTTAGTATCCAACTCAGCTTCTAAAGTGGGAAAACCGGACACTCTTGACAATTTTATTAAAGAAATACACTTCCATTTTTCTAATAGCTCGACACCGAATTACATACAATTCTCAAATATGCATCTACTAGATAGCTATCTAGAGAACAAGCAGTAAACAGAATTTTGGAGCAATGGGAGCCCCTACAGTACTATTTTACCCTACAGGAATTTGAAGGAAAAAGTGATAGAATTAAATTTATATCAAGAGAGTTAAAAAACCCAATGTTTAAAATGACACTTTTGTTTTTACAATATGTATTAAAAATAATCAACTCTATAAATCTGGAAATGCAATCAGAAGACGCAAGAATGCATATATATTTACCACGATTGGAATTTCTTTTTCGACAAATTGCAAGAAATTTTATAAATAAAACTGTGCTAGATAAAAGTAAAGTATCTGTTCTAAACTTAGATGAACACAATATTCCGCTTGAAGAAATATTGTGGAACGGAAATAGATGTGTTTATAAATACAAATCATATTGATACCGTCATTGTAAATAATTTCAGAGAAAATTGCAAAAAAAAATTTTTTTTTTTTTTAAGAGAACGTTTAGATTTCGATGACGATATTTTGGTTTGGTTTAACAAATTTTTCCCAGAAAATGTTTTGAGTGGAAAAATTAATAGTATTATTCCGTTTTTAATAAAAATGTTTCCAAACGAAAAAAAACTCATTTGAGTCAATTAACACTCTATATAGAGCTAATGAAAATATATGTAATTTTTGGTTAAAGGTATCGCAACTCAAAAACGAATTAAATGAATTAATGTTTCCTGACATTTCTAGAATTGCGACTGGAATTTTATCTATACCTCATTCATCGGCTAATGACGAAAGAGTATTTTCAATTCAAAACATTATAAAAACAAAAGAAAGGAACAAACTTCATTGCAAAACATTGTATAGTCTTATTCAAACCAAAGATTTACTTAAATCTTCAATTACTTGCTGTTTCAATTCAAATGTTTGCAACAAATTGTTATCCAAAAATACATACAAATTTTATATTTGTATTTAACATTTACAACTACTTATGGTCTCATTTTATTTTATGTTATTTATATAATTTTTTTTTTATAAAATATGTCTATGAATTATAAAAGAATATTTAATAAACAAAAATGTTATAATTATACAGAACTGAATTAAATTTTAAGTTATTATTACTATGCTTTAAATGAATTGTTATACGTTTTTCTTGTTTTTTTTTTTGTTGTTAATAAATATTTTAAAAAAAATTGTTTTAGTACCCTGGGGTTCAAAAAAGTACTCTCAGTTAAATATTTTGATACGAAAGAAAAAATCATTTACCATCCCTGGTGGGTACATAAGATTCGCCACATCCGAATAAAAAACCTTACTTGTTTCTATTTATTGGTACATCTTAAGCGTTATTTAAAAAACATGCGTAAACTTGAACTTTTTAATCCATCAGCTGAATTTCTATTTATTAAAATTTTGCAAAATACGATATGTTTTCATAATTCAAAATAAAAAAAAATAGAAATCGAAACAAACGTGCGGCCTTTGGAAGAAAGTAAATATTGTACATAAGCAAAAAGAAATATAAATATGAAAGACACAGCACAACAACAGGAAATTTTATGCCATGAATAACCCAAATAGTGTCTATAATCAAGCATTTAAGTGTTTGAATACCCAACTCTACCCTACCCGCATGACCAAACATTAGAAAATGAATGATTAAAAAATTAAGAAATTAAACGCTTATTTCTCAACACAGTGAATAGGTACTTATCTGTTTTCGTTTGTTGTTATTGCATTTTTTGTGAAAATATCTTCGCAAATGGTCTGATCGTGGAATTATTTTTGCGAAAACTATGGTCTAGTGGGTGTAAGTATATAGTTACATAGATACTCAATGGTGTAGATGTCGAAATATAAACTTATCTAATGATAGATAGATTAACATAATTTTATTTCATATGAATACAGACATCAAATTGTTATAAAGAGTGTCCCAAAATTTACGCAAGATTTAAATTAAATCGAAAACATTGTATTTTCTTCAGATTGTTATATACCCTACACCACCATAGTTGTGAGAGTATATTGGCTTTGTGCTGATGTTTGTAACGCCCAGAAATATTGGTCCAACACCCACCTTAAAGTACACCGATCGACTCAGAATCACTTTCCGAGTCGATTGGACGATGTCCGTCTGGCTGTCCATGTAAAGCTTTTGCGCAGTGGTGGAAATCGGTCTATTACTTCACCTGGCTCCCATACAAATGTCCTCCCGAAATTGGGGTTTACCGATCATAAATGTTTTAATTATGCAAGTATCCAAACAAATTTCGAAGCAAATGAGTGGTAAATAAAGCCAAATCATATCTACAAATTTTGTGAAGATCGGTCAATAATTAGTCGTAGCTCCCATATAATAGCGTAGACAGACGACACAGTTAATTTGCATTAACAGTCTTAATTCAAATTATGTAACTCGTGCATTATCCTATCTTAATGCGCATTAAGTTAGACGTAAATACACAAAATCAAACTGAATTTATACTGCATTTAGCTATTTCAATATGGCAACATCGTCGAAAATCAATAATATGTTATCAAATTGTTTACTATTCTAAAATAAGAAGAAGATAATTGTAAAATTAAAATAATAAAAATAGATTTCCACAATTGCCTTTCTCTTATTTCAGAGTGTCCCACTGCGGTCCCCACATGTAGCAACACGTTCAGGTTGATGGTTGCTAGTGCATGAACAAGTTTTGCATTATGAAACAGTTTCAGCAAAAGTAATTTCAGCTTTTTTTCAAGGAAATACTGTTTTTTCAGCAAATGCCAAACAAATTTTTTCATAATTAAATAGTTGTTTACAAACAAACAGCTGTTACCTAAATGCAGTTTAAATGCAGAAACTGTCGTCTGTCACGGTAAAATCTTAATTCAAATTAGTGAGATTTTAATGCGCATTAACTCTGTCGTCTGTCTACGGTATAAGACCCACTTCCGAAAATCAGTTTAAAGTTTCGTACATATATATATATAATATAGTAGAATTTTACGATGATCGGCCCATAATGAGTCGTAGCTCCCATATAAAGCCCACTTCCAAAAATCACTTTAAAGAGCATAACTCTCTCAAAAATGTTGGTATCCAAATAAAGTTTGACACAAATAAGTTTCTTTTATACAGAAACAATGACACCTAATTTTATAATGGTCGGTTCATAATTAGTCGGAACTCCCGTATAAGACCCGATCCGTAATTCAATTTAAACTCCATAAATCTTTTAAAAGTATTTATATCGAGATAAAGTTTAACACATATAATATTTATATTCACAGACATCATGACACTAAATTGTTGGATGATCGGTCCACAATAGGTTATATCTCCACATATAACGCCCATTTCTGAAAAACAGTTTTGTACATATACTGGGTGCAGGGTATTACATGGTCTGGCTTGGCCGACTATACTTTCTTACTTGTTTTTTGTTGAATCAAAAAGCTCAAATGATAGACTTATGTATGGAATGCCATCAGAAGAATTGTTCTATTATGCATCCAGCTCGAAATCCGCAACATACAGTGACATATCATGGATCAGTGATGGAAAAATGAAAAATTTAAATGGTACTGACCGTCAACAAAAAGAGTTTTCACATTTATATAGTATCATGTTTCCAGATTTATTACTCGTAATTTACATTTCTTTGGAGTTTAACAAATACTTAGGCTGCCAAAATGTACAAATGCTGTTTTTACTCGTATTCTCTCACTATACTAAAAAGTTATAATTAGAAATAAGTTAGAGTGCAATATTCGGCTGTGTCGAATCTTTAATACGTGGAGGGTATAAGAAATACAAAAATTACACTGGTTTTAGGACTAAATATCCTTATTCTGTGTTTTCTATTCCGTCTAAGTGTAAATTTTATTAGTATTTTATATATTTTGTGAAAGAGAATTTTACGAGCAACATAATATATTTTAAATGTTTTGAAATTTTATCTTATTTTGACCATTTATAATTGATGTAATTACCGATTCTTACTGTAATTTACAGAGTTTGTCTGATTTTCATAATAATCTTGAGTGTAATTAAACAATTTATAAAATTAAAAGGACATTTTTCCATATTCACAACAAGTTAAGAAACAGAGTATAAGAAAAGGTAAAAATAAGGTGAAGTAGACCAATTATGGACTGATAGCTTCTAAATCAAGTATCCACTAATGTGATTTCTACGTATTTTAGGATTATTTTGGCTGAATTTCATCTCAATAACGTTATTTATAAGAGTTGTATGTTTGGTTGTTATACTCCGAAGTGGACTTAATTTAGGAGCTTTTATTGACTGACAGCTACAAAATCCAGTAGCATAATCGGTTAAATTGTTTTTTGGAAATGGTCCTTATATCGCAGCTATGACAAATCATGGGCCAAACTTCTTAAATATTGGAACAGTGAGCTTTATGCATATGGGGATATCTCGCGTCGAATTTCAACATAATAACGGTATATTTAAGATACATATTAGTATTAAACTGAATTTCGGAAGTGGACCTTATAAAGGGGATACGGCCAAATATGGACCGAAATTCACAAAATTTTGTGGAATGATTTTTGTGTATATGTAAATGATATATACTTATATAAAGTTTTGAGTAGGTACCGATATTTATAAGATATGTATAAAGATTAACGAATTAAACGGATGTGGTCCTTATATGAGAGCTGTGACCAATTATGGACCGACCATCATAAAATTTTGTACAACAATTTATATATCTATAAGCATTATTTGTGTCGAATTTTAACCTGGTAACTATATTTGTACCAGATTTATACGTATACTTAATAAGGTCAAACATGGACCGAACAAAACAAAATTTGGTTTTGCGATTTATTATTATTTTTACATGACAAATGTTTTTGCCGAATTTTGTATTAATATTCCAATTTTACAGGCATTTATTTATCACTAAGCCATATTTCGGGAAGAATGGGGGCTATGAGAAATCAGGGATCGATTTTTACTATTTTATTCACACTTTCTTCTTTTATTATAGAAATAAAGTTTACAAGTGTACAAGCAATAGCTGCAATATATTTCAAAAAAGAAAAATGTTTAAAAATATCAAATTTTTATGGAGGCTGTCTCAAATTTTGGTCCATTACTCTGGTTCTACTATAACAATTTTGGTGATTTTCTATACCAAACTGCTTATAAACGGGTTTTTATAAACTCTGTTGATTTTGGTTGTGTCTTTTGGTCGTGAGAGTGTTTTACACAATCAGACAGACGGACATATCTCAATCGACTTAGAATTTCATAAGGATCAAGAATATATATATACTTTGTTGGGCCTTAGATGAATATTTCTCAGTGTTACACACGGAATGAGAAACTTATATATACCCATCATTTACCACTTATGGAGGGTTTAAAAGTATCAAACTGTGTTTATACCCTATACCTCCATAGTAGGGATTTGAACTGATGTTTGTAACGCCCGTAAATAAATATTAGTTCAACACCCACCTTAAAGAATCACTTTCTAAATTGATTTAACGATGTTCGTCCGTCTGGCTGGCTGTCCATACAAGTCGCAATTTTAAACATATTTCCATAAAAGTTGGTATATGATATTTTTCGGCCTAAGGACGGGATTGGAATTGGTTGAAATAGGTCCTGAAATAGGGGTTTGAATTATGCACGTATCCAAACAAATTTCTCCACAAATAAGTTGGTCATGAAGCCTAATCACACCACACAATTTTGTGCAGATCGATTCATAATTGACCATAGCTCCCATATAAGGCCACTTCCAAAAATCGCTTTAAAGATATATGTAAATAATCACCCCTATTCTGACTTTCGATTACGTCTCCGCATTCAGTTACGCTACGATCGAAAATTGGTATTCCAAACAAAAACTGAATCGAAAGAACAAGACAACAATGTTTACAAAACCAATTTGTTACTATGAAATGTGGAATAGAAACAAAGAAATGAGCAAGTTTGTTACAATTTAATAAACAAAAGTCACAACAAAAAATAAAAATAGGAAAATGAAAAAATTTGTGCGATTAAGGAGAAATAATAAAAATAAAATAATACAAAAAATTTGTCAATTAATAATAATAAAAAGGTAATCATTTTTGTTTGCAAAATATTTAAGTGCCAAGAATCCTGTCAAGCCGAAGGTGGTATTTTTAATTTTTGTATTTGAAGGTGAAATGGAATCCATATCAGTGGCTTTATTGGTGGAAGAGGAGAACAACGTGACTCAGAACACAGAGGTAAGGCTTGAAAAGAAAATACCTGAACTTCGTTCTTGGATCGTTTATGGTAGCCGCAAGCAATATCCTGTTTTCTTGACATTAAACTTGTCAGCTTTTCGTATTGCTCTGATGTCGTTGTTTTTGACCTGGAGAAATAAATAAATAGGCTGCTTACCTGTTTGTAGTGACAGTAATTCAAAACTCCTTCGTTCTACCATTACACATTTGTTTAACCAGGTTCTTTGTTGCTGCATATCACCGTACAACAAAAATTTATATAAATCACTTTTTAAACATTTTATACTTACATTTTATAAATTAAACACTTTTTTTTTTTTTTTTTTTGCCTTTAATTATTTATTGAATCTTCATATATGAAATGACAATAAGTATTCAAATCTTAATACTAAAAAGAAAATAATAAGCCCAGCCAGTGCTAGACAAAAAATTTTACGATACTAAAAAATTTCACATCAACTGATCCAGTCATCTGTTGTGCGCTTGAGTTAAAGCAAGGGTATCCCTCCTTCTCAACCGATTGTGGCCACTAAAGTTAAGGATGTCTCGTGCAAGTGGGTTTGGATGGTGTTCAAGTTTGCTGACGTACTTCGACGCATATTTTGTAAATTCGACTTTTACTAATGGCACGTTTAGATCTTTGTGAATTCGAGAATTTTTAACATACCATGGAGCTGCAGTAATTATACGTAGAATTTTATTTTGACCCCTTTGAATTTTTTCAATGTTTGATGCTGAGGCAGTACCCCATAATTGCATTCCATAGCACCAGATTGGCTTTAGAATTGCATTGTACAACAAAAGTTTGCAATCCAATTTCAATGTAGAGTTTCTGCCGATTAGCCAATTAAGTTGCACTGCTTTTAATCTCATTTGTGTAAGTTTCGCTTCAATATGAGACTTCCAAGTTAAACGGCGGTCGAGGTGAATGCCGAGGTATTTGACGTCATTGTGTTGCGGGATAATTTGATTATTTATTCTGATGAACGAGCAGGTATCTTTTCGCAATGTGAAAGTTATATGAATACATTTTTGTTCATTTATCCTGATTTTCCAAAGTTCTAGCCAATTCTCTAGCTTATAAACATAATTCTGCAAATTCTGTGATGCAACTTGGTGGTCCTTATGGACGCTGATAAAGCCTGTATCGTCTCCAAAAGTTGACGTATGGATTTTGGGGTCTGACGGCATGTCGGAGGCATATATCAAATATAAAGTAGGACCCAGTATGCTACCCTGTGGCACACCTGATTCAATTGGCTGAGCGGTACTTAAAAAATCACCTTCTTTGATTTTAAATTTGCGACCGTATAAATAACTTTCCATGAGTTTATGGGTGTTAGCAGGCAGAGTTAATTTTATTTTGTGCATTAAACCGTCATGCCAAACTTTGTCGAACGCTTGCGACACATCAATGAAAAGGGCGGAGCAGTATTTTTTGTCTTCAAACGACCCTCTTATCACATTTACCAATCTGTGTGTTTGTTCGATGGTGCTGTGTTTAGCTCTGAAGCCGAATTGATGATTAGGAATACATTCAGTGTCATTCAGAATTGGAGTCAACTTAGTCATTAACAATTTTTCAAACAGTTTTGAAATTGTCGGCAGTAGACTAATTGGCATATATGACTCCACTTTGGTGTGGTCCTTCCCTGACTTAGGAATCATAGTGATCATAGACACCTTCCAATCTGCAGGATAGTATTCTAGGCGTAAAATAGCGTTGAAGATAAAGAGGATAATTCTTCTTGCTACACGAGGTAACTCCACAAGCATTTTATTGCTGATTTTATCCATACCTGGAGCTTTTCTAAGGTTCAGAGTACCAATAGCGTTTTGGACATAACGAAAGTTTAGTCTTAGAGGTACAGGAGGCCTTATAACAAGTGGTGGCAAATCAGATTCGTTATTATTTGAGTTGTTTATAGTAAACACATTTCTCAAATGGTTAACAAATAATGTCCCTTTCTCGGAATCATTTCTAGCCCAGTCACCAGTCGGATTTCGCAAAGGAGGTTTTCCTCTCACTGGTCTTTTTAAACCTCTTGCCGCCCTCCATAACGAGTAGTCAGATTGTGGGGTACTATCAAGACCTTCCAAGTAAGATCTAAGTGAGGCCGTTCTTTGGGTTTCTAAGAAATGTCTTAGTATATCTCTGCATTCCCTTAGCATAGCTTTCAGTTAAGGAGACCTGTGAATTTGCCACTCTCTTCTCATTCTTCTTTTTTCTGATAGGAGATGTTCGAGTTCAGAGAAATAAGTTCTGTTTGTCCTATTTCTACATTCAACGTGATAAGTGGAAGCGTGATGCACAGCTCGTCAAAGGTCCTCGGTAAAGTTGCCAATCGACTCATCAATATCGTCGGTAGTTCTCAACACAACATTTTCCGTGCAATGAGAAGTCATGTTCATAAATGGAGAACCACACACTTGAGGGAAATCAATGCTAGTAGGAGAGTGATCTGAAGGATCCACTTGCATCCATTCTACAGGGATATTTTTTACTACTCCAAAGTCAATAACATCGGGAATCTTCCGCCGGTCCGTCGGCCAATAGGTGGGATGTCCACTTGAGAGTACATCTAAGCCCATTTTAGCAATGGTGTTGAAGAGTACGCGACCCTTTGGGGTTACCAGACGTGAACCCCATAATGTGTGTTTGGCGTTAAAGTCACCAGCAACTAAAAATCTAGCTCCAAGGGAATTGAAGAAGCTGTAGTATTGGTGTTCTTTTATTGAAAATCGAGGCGGAGAATAAATCGATGATAAAACAAATTTGTATTCAATGCAAATGTTTGTTGCTTGGAGGTAATCCTCACTTATGTTATTCATTAGATAATGCTTTATTCTGTTCTTTATAAGAATTGCCGAACCTCCACAAGCTCTTCCGCGGGGGTCTTTAGTATCGTAGAACACGTAGCCATTAATTTTGAAGTACCCTGTCGATGTCAAGTGAGTTTCAGAAATCATCATGACATCAATCTGCTTATCCATCAGGAAGTATTCCAGTTCATTTTTATGTTGGCGGAGGCCGTTCGCGTTCCAGAAACAAATTTTTAAATAAATCATTTCTTTAACATGGCTTGCAAGATAGTGGATTGCATTTTCAGCATTTCCTGCATCATGGATGTCATGGTGGTCGTAAAAGTATTCATAGTTTGGACAAGTGTCTGCAATGTTGTCTATAGATTGTTGATATGCGGCTCAGAATATTGGGGTTTAGGTTCCTGCTCCAGACCTGGCATATTAGATTTAACCACGTTTGCGTAAGAAACTTGTCTAGAATTAGGAGCGTTTTCGTGAGTAGTTGGTCGTACAATTTGAGGAAAATTCATACTCGACATGAAATTAGGTAGTTGATGATGATCAGGTAATACTGCCGACTTATTGGTCCGTATGCCCTTCAAGTAAGTATAAACTGGACAACCTCTATAATTTGCGGTATGATTTCCTCCGCAGTTACTACATTTTTTTTTTTTTACGTCAGTTTTGGACTTATTACATTGCGCAGTTGCATGTAGTTCCCCACACGCAACACAAACAGACGGCAATTTACAGTACGCTTTGGTGTGGCCAAATTCTTGACAATTAAGACACTGGACGGGTCCAATACGCTTATGCTGTTCCTCCACAGTAATTCTACGATGCAGAAGATAAATGAGATTGTAGAGTGGATGGGACTCGTTTTTCTTTAAGACAACATCTCCAGGTTCCAATTTTACCCTGAACATGGGCTGAGGGATCTTTTCACGGTTTCTGATATTCACTACGCTCTTGATTTTGAACCCTTTGTCCATTAAACCGGTCTTTATCTCCGCATGATCAACACATGGGTCTATACCCTTTAGAACGACTTGGAGTCCTTTTGCGCTTTTGAGCTGGTAGGTATAGAAATCCCTAGTCTCCCTCTCCAACTGGTTGGACAATTTTCGAAAATCATCTTCCCTATTCACTTGGATCTTTGTCTCGCAGATATTTCCATGTTTAATTGAGGTTACGCTAAACATGTTTTCACCTATTACAGCAACAATTTCTTGTATCAGTTTATTGGATGTGGGCTCTCTCAGATAAATTGGTGGGGGCTTAAACGTCTTCTTAGGAGGTTCTGGCTCATCCGTCTGGAGGAGAGCAAACCTATTTTGATCATTACTCACGGTCTTAGGAGCTTTTGAATTTGATGACACTTGAGCAGACGTCGGGCTCCTCTGTCGCTTGAGAACGGTGATGTACTTATCCATACCTACTTGTTTTTTGGGTTTGACTGCACTATTTTCTGAAGATGATGTTTTCTCATCTGTTGAAATCACTATATTGGGCGAACAGGAACGACGCCGTTCTGCGGCTCTTGTAGTGAGAAGATTCTCCACAGATTTTTTTAAGGATTCTTCCTCAGAGACCCATCTAGTTTTTCTAGTCGAGCTAACCTCTTTCTCAGAATTACATCTGAGAGGAACACTCATACAATTTTTATGCGATTTTTATTGTTTTTTTTTAATTACCGATATTACCGTAGATTTTTTTAACCTATTACGGGTTATTTTTTCACTTTTTTGTTTTATTTCAACCTATTACACTTTTTCACCTATTACGATTTTTTCACCGAAAATTCAGCCGCACTAAAAATAATACGTCCGAACAGTTCGATGAGACGAGACTCAGTGACACTTTTTAAGTTTATAAAAAGAGCAATCGAAAAAATTCCGTTGCTAAGATATAAGCGTAGAAAAACTTAACTGCGATCGTAATTCTTGGTATTCTGCCAACAGTCGAAAGAAACGCAGCGGAATCGAAACTCTGAAAACCAAAGTTGCCAAACGGAGAAAATTTCGACTCGAATCGTAAGTCAGAATAGGGGTGAATATTTAACATAAACGTGTTTCATATATACACAAATCATTTGGCCAAATTTTAAATGATCGGTTCATAATTAGTCATGGATATAAGGCCCACTTCCGAAAATCACTTTAACGACCATAAATTTCTTTAAAATTTAACACAAATAAGTTTCATATGTACAGAAATGATGACACCTAATTTTATAATGGTCGGTCCATAATTATTCAAATCTTCCATATAAGACCCTTTTCGAAAAACACTTTAACATGTATAAACCTTTTAAAAGTTTTTATATTGATATAAAATTTAACACAAAAAATATTTATATGCACAGAAGTCATGCCACTCAATGTTTGGACGATCGGCCCATAATAGTCATAATTATCATGGCGCCCATTTCTAAAAAAAAACTATTTTTACACATGTACCATACCTTCTTACTTGTTTTTAAATGAAGTTAAGTGTTTTTATTCCCTACGTCAGCATTGCGTTTGTGCAATAGTGGGGTTGTGTTACATATGTACATATCGTTGGTCTCATGTAGAACGGCCCTAACTCGCTATTTTTTCGAAATTTGTTTTTTTTTGCGATTCCAAATTTCCAATGCATTTAACGCAAATACACCTCCTCACAAAAATTGATTGCAATAGTGTAAAAAATAATGCTTTTATAAGCAGTTGTACAAAAAAAGTTACATGTTGAATATTACAGTTTCTATTATGTTTTTACCTTCTCCTGTAAAGTTTCAAATATGCGAGTTAGGGCCTTTCTACATGAGACCATCAATATGTATGTATGTATATTGCGCCTAAAAATATTAACAATAATATCGATCGCCTCAGAATCTCTTTTTGAGTCGATTTCAGGATGTACGTGCCTCTGGCAAGCTGTCTATGTAAACCAGTGTCGGGCACACACATGCTCACTCATATGTGCTAGTGTTGGAATAAGCAAAAAACGAACGACCGATAATAATAGTACACTCAAATAATTTTTCAGTTTCCCAAATTAAAGACATTTTTTGGATTTTAGAATTTTTTAACACTTTTTATGATAACTTTGAATAATAATAACAAAAACAATATTCATAAACTAATTAACAACGAAAGAAAATATACATATACAATAATATTAAATAATAAAATAATATATGTACATTAACATAATGTATAATTAAATATTTTTTGCATCGCCATCCATGTTTTCTATAAAAAAAATCATTTTACCATTCTTCATTAAACATTTTGGTTTGAGTGACTCAAAAAAATGCGCAGCGAGATCAGACAGCGAAACAGGTTACAGTAATTATATGTACGTGTGTCAACGTCGCGCATACAGAATATTGTTGCTATACACTGTACAGTTCCCTTTTATTTTTCTAATTTAAATATGAAAAATTCATGTGGAATTTTTATTCACGACAGGGGTGAATAACTAAGTCCACTTTTACAGTCTTCAATTCTGACTCGTCAAGGTAAATATTTTTGGATGAGAAGAGAAAAGAGAACAAAAGGGGTACAAACTTGACGGTAATAAAGAAAATTTAACAAAAACTGGCTAGCTAAAACTGAAGAGTGTGAAACAAGACGTGTAGTATTTTATTAATGAATATCTGAATTTAGCATAAACAATTTAGTTTATTAAGTTGTAAATAACATTTTGAATAAAGAATTCTATTTATCCATCATATACAGGTACTTATTTTCAAAAAATCCGTATTTTTGTCATTTAAATTTATTTGGCGGTATATTCTTTCGACATTTTGTTAAAATAGGAGAAGTTTTTGTAGAATTTTCCCGTTGAAATTCGGAATTTGTTTCTTATAAAAATTGTAGTTCAATGAATTTAGCATCTAAAATTGCTTTTTATGTTTACAGATAAATAAGTAATTTCTACTATTATTTGGAATTATTATACCCTTCACCATCATGAGAAGGGTATATATAAGTTTGTCATTCCGTGTGTAATTTCCACAATATAATTTTCCTGGATCCATATAGTTAGCGGAGTCGATTAAGCCATGTCTGTCTGTCTGTCTGTCTATCTGAGTGTTGAAATCAGTTTTTTGAAGTCCCCAGATATATTTCGAGAAGTTTGCTATGTAAAATCACCAAAATCGGTTTAGGTCAACCAGAGTTATGGACCAATATGTGAGAGAACCTCCATAAAAATTTGATATTTGTTGTCCATTTTATTGCAGTATTTTGAAATATATAGCAGATAATACCCTGAAATTGTGTATACGTTGTTTGTATGATAAAAAAAGAAAGTGTATGGAAAATAGTAAGAATCGGTCCATGATTTCTCCCCCATAGAAATATATATATTCCCGAAATATGCCTTAATGATAAATAAATGCCTATAAAATTGGAATATCAAGACAAAATTCAGCAAAAATAAGTTTTACGCAAAAAGAAATCGCAAAACGAAATTTTTTTTTAGTTCGGTCAATTTTTGATCATAGACCCCAAAAATTTTTGATCATAGACCCCAAAATTCACTTAAATACGTATAAAACAGATATAAATAATGTTAAACGGCTAAAATTTTATATAAATACTCTTATAGGCAAATAAATGGTTGTACTAAATTTTATGGTGGTCGACCCAGAACTCGTGATAGCTCCCATACAAAAATCTTCCCGAAATATTGCTCAATTATATATAAATACCAACAAGATTGGAATATCAATACAAAATTCAGCAAAAATAAGTTTCATGCAAAAAGAAATCGCAGAACAAAATTTTTTTAGTTCGGTCCATGTTTGACCATAGACCCCATATAAAGTCCACTTCCAAAATTAATTTAAATACGTATAAAACAGATATAAATTATAGGCAAATAAATTGTTGTACTAAATTTTATGGTGGTCGGCCCAGAACTGGTCATAGCTTCCATACAAGGACCACATCTGAAAAAGACATTTATCCCTATATATATATATTGTAAAAATATCGGTACCGACTCAAAACTTTGCACAGATCATTTACATATATACAAAAATCATCCCACAAAATTTTGTTAATTTCGGTCTATTTTTAACCGTATGCCCCATATAAAGCCCTCTTTCGAAAATCACTTTAATACTCATAAATCGCTTATAAATAAAGATACCAATCCAAAATTTTACACGGATCATTTACATACATGCCTAAATCAAACTGCCGGATTTTGAGAACATAAGGTCCACTCTCGAAATCCACGTTAATACTAATATATATCTTATATATATCGTTATTATGTTGAAATTCGACGTGAAATATCCTCATATACATGAAAATAACTGTTCCAAAATTTAAGAAGATCCGCCCATAGTTTGTCATAGCTGCCATATAAGAACCATTTCCAAAAAACAAATAAATTCGGGTCAAAAAATATTATTTTCGGATTTAACCCATATTCGGTCCATATTTTATAATCATGATATATATCGTTGGAAAGGTATTTTTAATACCTTTTATTTAATGTATTACAAATTATCAGACACCCAGTAGTTCCCGAGATATAGGCCTATGTATTTTCAACTTTAAGGGCCCGCCCCCTCGAAAATAGGCGTGACCGCCAACAAATTTTTCTTTTGCTGGTATCTCCTCTAAAAGCCCTATTTAATTTTGTTTTTTTTTTTTTTTTGAGCAAAATCACTAAAACCGTATTGTACCCCTTTTTTATACCCTTCACCATCGTGAGAAGGGTATATATAAGTTTGTCATTCCGTGTGTAATTTCCACAAAAAAATTTTCCGACCCTATAAAGTATATATATTCTGGATCCTTATAGATAGCGAAGTCGATTAAGCCATGTCCGTCTGTCTGTCTGTCTGTCTGTCTGTCTCTTGAAATCAGTTTTTTGAAGTCCCCAGATATACTCGGGATCCAAACCTTCAATAATTCTGTCAGAAGTGCTTTCGAAAAGTTTGCTATTTAAAATCAGCAAAATCGGTTTAGGTTAACCAGAGTTATGAACCTATATGTGAGACCACCTCCATAAAAATTTGATATTTTTCATCCATTTTATTGCAATATTTTGAAAACTATTGCAGATAATACCATGAAATTTTGTATACGTTGTTTGTACTATAAAAGAAGAAAGTGTGCGGAAAATAGTAAGAATCGGTCCATGATTTCTTATAGCCCCCATACAAATATATATATTCCCGAAATATGGCTTAATGATAAATAAATGCCTATAAAATTGGAATATCAAGACAAAATTCAGCAAAAATAAGTTTTATACAAAAAGAAATCGCAAAACGAAATTTTTTTTAATTCGGTCCATGTTTGACCATAGACCCTATATAAAGTCCACTTCCAAAATTCACTTAAATACGTATAAAAGAGATATAAATAACGTTAAACGGCTAAAATTTGACATAAATATTCTTTATAGGCAAATAAATTGCTGTACTAAATTTTATGGTGGTCGGCCCAGAACTGGTCATAGCTCCCATACAAGGACCACATCTGAAAAAGAGATTTTTCCCTATATATATTGTATAAATATCGGTACCGACTCAAAACTTTGCACAGATCATTTTAATATATACAAAAATCATCCCACAAAATTTTGTGAATTTCGGTCTATTTTTAACCGTATGCCCCATATAAAGCCCTCTTCCGAAAATCACTTTAATACTCATAAATCGCTTATAAATAAGGGTACCAATCCAAAATTTTACACGGATCATTTACATACATGCCTAAATCAAATTGCTGGATTTTGAGAATATCGGTTTATATTTGACAATATCCCCCACATAAGGTCCACTACCGAAATCCACGTTAATACTAATATATATCTTAAATATACCGTTATTATGATGAAATTTGACGTGAAATATCCTCATATGCATGAAAATAACTGTTCCAAAATATAAGAAGATCGGCCCATAATTTGTCATACCTGCCATATAGAACCATTTCCAAAAAACAAATAAATTCGGGTCAAAAAATATTGTTTTCGGATTTAACCCATATTCGGTCCACATTTTATAATCATGATATATATCGTTGGAAAGGTATTTTTAATACCTTTTATTTAATGTATTACAAATTATCAGACACGCAGTAGTTCCCGAGATATAGGCCTATATATTTTCAACTTTAAGGGCCCGCCCCCTCGAAAATAGGCGTGACCGGCAACAAATTTTTTTTTTTGCTGGTATCTCCTCTAAAAGCCCTATTTGATTTGGTTTTTTTTTTTTTTTTTTAAGCAAAATCACTAAAACCGAATTGTACCCCTTTTTATACTCTGTTTGTTAAGTTACACTCAAGATTATTATGAACATCAGACAGACTCTGCAAATTATGGTAAGAATTGGTAATTAAATCAATTAAAAATGGTGAAAATTAGACAAAATTTCAAAATATTTAACATAAATTATGTTGGTCGTAAAATTGTCTTTCAAACAATATATCAAATAATAATAAAATTTGCACTAAGACTGAATAGAAAACACAGAATTAGGATATTCTAGTCTAGTGTAGTTTCTGTATTTCTTATTACGCTTAGGTGAATGGTATTTAAGATTCGGCAAAGCCGAATATAGCACTCTTACTTGTTTATACTCTGTTTGTTAAATTAAACTCAAGATTATTATGAACATCAGACAGACTCTGTAAATTATGGTAAGAATTGGTAATTAAATCAATTAAAATGGTAAAAATTAGACAAAATTTCAAAATATTTAACATAAATTATGTTGGTCGTAAAATTGTCTTTCAAACAATATATCAAATACTAATAAAATTTGCACTAAGACTGAATAGAAAACACAGAATTAGGATATTCTAGTCTAGTGTAGTTTCTGTATTTCTTATTACGCTTAGGTGAAGGGTATTTAAGATTCGGCACAGCCGAATATAGCACTCTTACTTGTTTATACTCTGTTTGTTAAATTACACTGTAGATTATTATGAACATCAGACAGACTCTGTAAATTATGGTAAGAATTGGTAATTAAATCAATTAAAAATGGTGAAAATTAGACAAAATTTCAAAATATATATCAAATACTAATAAAATTTGCACTAAGACTGAATAGAAAACACAGAATTAGGATATTCTAGTCTAGTGTAGTTTCTGTATTTCTTATTACGCTTAGGTGGAGGGTATTTAAGATTCGGCACAGCCGAATATAGCACTCTTACTTGTTTTTTTGCTTAAAGTTGTTTTCATGCTCTCTTTGTCAAACTTCTTATAAAAATGCGTAAACATATTTTTTTTATAAACGGAGTTTTTTTGAAATGAGTTGGGGATTTTATCTGAAATGCTGTAAATCCGTTTTCCTCTTCGTTGAGTTTTTTAAAGGAGGTGGTGTATTTGAGCTTTGTCTACCAGAATATGTAAAAAACGATTTTGAAAAAAATAGATACTACGACCATATTTAACATATGTTAACATATTAGGCCATCGGTATGTACATATGGATGTAGGTCAAAATTAGTAACATTTAAAGTAAATATCACATGCAAAAAGTATTCCGCTTCAATTTCTTTTACACGTAGAAGATATTATTGACCAACTAACTATGTATATACTCGTACATGTAAAATGTGCTAATGGTGTGTGTTCCAAACAAATAAATTGACCAATCATTTTCAAACAACTTACAAATCAATACTCGAACTTCGAGTTAAAATGAAAAGAGCAAATAAATACTATGTACATACAACCATTGTGTCTATTTTGTTAATTTTATAAAAGTGCATATGTAGTCGTACGTCAAAAAGGAATTTAATTTTCATACTAGGTACCTACAATTTTCAAATGATGTTGTAATAGGCTTTAGCAAAACAAAAATATGTTAACAATTAACATCCAACCACTCTGCACTTTGCGATATGAAAACCATTTTCAACATTTGTAATTTTATCTACTCTGCTACATAAACATTTGTTTTGTTTATGTACGAGTATTTACTTTCATACATATGTATGTATGTATGTATTTCAGTTATTTTTGTTATTTAGCATTTTTAGTGAAAGTAATTTGTGGCTCAAAAAAGAACCAACAGTGGCGACTATGATGGGACTCTGTGATTGTGCACAAAGTGTTAATTGGGGTTCAACGTCTTACATTATTAATGTTGAAGTGTTAAATTTTGTAAATAAACACAAAACATTTATATAAATACGAAAGAATATGCTGCCATTTGAATAATATGGTTTTTATAAATTCATACAACACCCCATGAAATAACTAAAGGCCATAAAGATGAAAAACATAAATAAACCTAAACAGACCTTGTCTCACATAAGTTTATTAATTTCGCATCTTTTATAAACAATAGTATGTATAGATTTTTAAATGTAAGTGAAGTAAATTAAACAATTTCTTAAATTGGTAGTACAATAAAAGTTTAATTATTTAAAGCCGCGTTTTCGCCGCATAAACTGTAAAATCAAAAACTGAAAATCGTAGTGTTAAAAACAATTTTTGTTCTTAATTAAAAATTAATCAAAAATTCTTAATTAAAATTCAAACAAAATTTTGTTAATAAAACCGTAAACAAAATATTTGTTTACAGTTTTTATCGGAATTTATTAAAAAATATTGATTTTTATTTTACACTGCCCCAAAAAAAAAAGTTGCTACTATTTAGCGTCCCCACCCCTAGAATTGATCTATGGATTATAGAAACATGTTCTGAAAAATATTAGGATAATAGAATAACGTTTTACAAGGGGAAAATATTTATATTTTTCGCTTTTAGAAAACATCGAAATGTACACGAAAACAGCATTCTAATAAGATTTAAAAGATAAAAATCGTTTAAAAAATTTTATATTTATTAAGTATTTCCCAGGCCATTAATGTGGTTCAGACCACTTGAATAAGATATGTAAGAAAAAAATTAACACATTTTGAGATTTATATATATATATATATATAAGTATGTACATATGTATATCCTTTATATGAGGGAAGAAAAATATAAAAAAAATTGTCAATTAATTCCATAGTTTATCTTTACCCGCGATTTTAATTTGGCGGATTTCGGGAAAAATTAATTTTGTTTACCATATTTATGTGCATAAGCTTAATTTCGTTAGTGTTCTGAATTTTACATAAAACCCATCCAGGCTAATATAATCCAGATATTGTTAAACACTTTCTGAAAGTTTTACCATTTACATTAAATGCAAATAAATGATTGAGAAAATGTTTCAAGTGATTGTAAGGAAAACTTGGTTGAGAGTATGACGAGGCGCAAAACAAGGGGTTATGGATACCATACTAATGGTACGATCACATTTGGAAAATATTTATTAAAAAAAACGTAACCACTTATTTTAGCACAAATTTGTTTGACCCTGTTTACTCTTACAAGAGTTTTGCAAGATCAAACTTCATCAAATAAATTAAAACTAAATATTTGTTGTGCTTTGGTCTAAATAAGAAAAGTTTTTTTTAATAAATAAACGTGTTCAAATATACATATGAATGTCTGTTATTTAGTGGTTACGTCTTTTTCGGCAAATATTTACCAAATGGGACCGTACCTTAAGAAAAACACTTTTTTAAAAATTCTTGAAAACGTGCAAAACTGAGTTAATTGAGTTGCTTTATGTTTTTATATTGAATTTTTTTTTTTTGTTTTTGTTATGTTATCATTACTTTCAATATTATATTTTTTTTGCTAATACAATAAAGAATAGGAGAGTAACACGAATTGTTAGTACAATCAAGTGTGTTGTCGTCTTATCTTCAAAGGTAATCAGCTTAGCTTAAAGAATTGCTTCGTGTAAATTGGTACCTACAACTATGTATGTATGTATGTTAATAAAAAGACGGACATGGTTGAGCAAATGTTTTAAATGTCTTTGCAATAAACCAACAAGCACCAGTTAGTTTTTGCTATTGCTGTTGCTTTTGCCGTTACTGTTATTGTTGTTGCAATTGTTAGGCCACATTTTATTTTTCTACTTTATTGACTAAAAAATCTACAAACTAATTTTCTTCTTTACTTCACTCAGTCAACAAATTTGCTTCGAAACAACCAACATTAGTCTTTAAACACGATTCAACACTCAAAGACGTGATCGCGTAGAAAAACAAAAAAAAAATATTTTAAGCATGTTGTTGGCGTATTTAAATTAAAAAAATAACAACAATAGCAAAAGTCCACTACATAATGTTTTGTAAAAGTTTATAAAAGTGTCTATTGAAAATTGTACAAACATTTAATGTATCGTTTAATTTATATGAAAAAATAAAAACTATATGTACCTACCCAGGTACATTTCTTTACAACGAATTCACACTTAACGGAGGGGCTGTAACTTTAACATTATTTGATATTTGCTAGTAATTGAAATACGCGATTTTTGATTACAGTGATTTCTCTTTTGACGCTGTTTTACAACAAAAGTTGAACTAAAATATTTAGAAATTATTTAAAAACATCACGACCAATATGAAAAGTCAACTATTGCACATGGATAATCCGGTGCGAGCTGTTTTACAATTTCTTTTCGATCTATTAATATTTTCATTCAAATCAATTTTTTATATATTGGAATCATTATATTACACCATACTACCCGACCGTTTTCGCAAACTTAAGGTAAATATTTGAAAAATGCCCTGAAACCTGTTTTTATCTTTACAGAAGTAAATTTAATTTAACAAACTGAAAGTATTTATGGAAATTTAAATATTAATATTTAATTTATCACAGTATCCTTATCCTACGTAAGAAAAAAATCCATTAGGCTTTAACCATAAAATTCGGTGGTTTATTATTTGGTGAATTACACAGTTACATTTTCGTTGCTACTATTTTTTTGCAATTGCAGCAACTAGTTCAAAAAAAAACAAGTTACAGCATATGTTCATTAGACGATATCTCAAACTAATTGAGGAAACATTTGTCATTGTTAATAGAAAAATATTATTTTTTATATAACGTAAATTTTTAAAAAGTTGTAAAAGTAACTAAATTTAATCAAATTTAGATACATATTTCCTTATATTTTTAGGTATTTGATTTTATAGATTCTAAAGAACACATCCGGGTCAAATTTAATTTTAAAGACATGTCAAAAGAACACATAGCATTGAATGCTGATTTGTTTCTGTAAATATTACATGTAAAATAAATTTCTTTAAAACGTAAATACCTGTCCGCTACACTTTACCCAATTGTACCAAATATAACTCTAGTAAATACATTATGATCAACGTGACCACAAAGTGAAAACAATTCCGTTGTAACAATCGAATTTGTGTCCAATCGAATAATTCAACTCTATTGACCGAATTTTTCAGTAGATAAATCAACATTTTAGATGCGGTGACAATAATTTAATTATTTCAAACGTAATTCATCTTCTTAATTAGAGATCGAAAATGAACTGATATTTCTTCTTCATCAATTGATTTTCTACTGGTGTGTTGCTAGAACCAAAAAAAAATCTATTCCATTTTTTAACCAAAAATTTATATCCTGCCTTGAAGTATTTTAGATAATTTAAAATCTACCAATTATTCAATAATTATTAATTATTCAATTTTCTGTGTTACACAGAAAATACTCTTCAAGCTTATAATTACAAGTCTTGATATTTTCAGAAACAACTCCAAAATGTGAAGCTGCCTTTTCGACTCAGTATCCTTCATTGTCAGTAGGAAAGCAACGTTTATGTTTTTACAATATTGAAAAAAAAATGGTGCATTTACGTTGAAAATATATGTACGAGTACGTATTAGGGATTCTAATTTTGGAATTTGCCAAATCCCGAAAATTAGTATTTGTGTAAATCATATTCGGAAATATAATTGTTTTTATCTGCTTTTTTACATACAAATTCTTTAGCATTTTTAATAAAATAAAATACGGTTTTGGGAATTATTAATTTGTATAAAAAGCTTTAATTGATTCAACCCTCTTGCCACATGTAATATGGTGTTCAGACATGCATTTTTAATTGAGTCAATAATTGGTTAATTAAAAAGTGTTCACACATGCTCAATATTGCTACTTTAATTGGCGTTGGACAGCAGCTGACAAAAAAGAATACAGTTATGTATTTGGTTCTAATATTATAATTTTCAGCAGAAAAATAATCTTTATTAATTTAAAAGCGAAACAACTGCCATTTTATTATTAGAAAAATTAACTCTTAATGAAGCAATTACCTTATTTGAAATTTTGTATGGATAATTGAATTCAATTACGCGTTAATTAAAAAATTTCAATTAAAAATGCATGTGTGACCACCATATAAAGCCAAGGTCCACAACTCGTGTCTTAGTGTTAACGCGTGTTTAGCTTTCTAAACGTTTTAAGCGTCAACTATTTCAAGTTACATATGAAGATTTTTCGCGTCAATCATTTGTTTTTTATATATATCGACAGTTCAATTCCAAACCATGTTATGTCGACTTAGCATGTTTTTAATTTTTTTGCGTTTTTGAATTAGGTTTTTTCAACTTAAATTCTGTCAAATTTTTGTTGTGATTGGTCCAATCAATAGTTATATGAATTTTTTAGATATCGCCTGTAAACTTTAGGAGCTTTTCCAGCAAAACTCACTTTTTCGACTTAGCATGTTTTGGAATTGAGCTGTAGATATGTACTTTCGGAGGTGATGCCGTAAGCCCAGCTAATTTTGTTTTTATATGAAGTTTTTTAACGGTTTGTTTGTCAATTTCATATAAAAAATGTTTTTTCAACTGTCATTTTTTTAGTGGCATCACCTTTAAAATAAATTTGCTTTGCATTTGGCAATGTCAGCTGTTCGACGCTTGCGACGCTTCCAAAAGTAGAAAGTAAACGAACTTTTCGCGTTTCAAGCGTCAACACGTCCTACGCTTTTAAGTGTGTAACTTAAAACATCCCTGCCAATAATATTGGTCTACGTGATCCATTTTAGATGAAATGGACTACTTACAACTTGGTCCAATGTAATGCAGTCATGGACCATGTCATAGTTAAACAAGAGTTTGTAGTTAAATGACATGGTTTCGTGTTAACACGATTGCATATTAAGTTGTTGTTGTTTAAAACTAACCCTCTTGAGTACTCCATGGAGTAGAAGCATGGAGTAGTTTTGGGACTACTCCGATGGGTTATATGGTCCAATCCTAGGGCATCGCAATGTTAAATCGACCACCTTTTTTCATATATTTGGAGTAGTTTTGGAGTACTCCTACTCCTCTTTGGTCTAGTCTTTACATGCATGTATGGACTAGTCGCGTTATTTGCAGGGATATACGACTACATTGATTCAAGTTTTTTGACAGTTGCTTAGAAACGCGTAGACGCTTGGTGTGGATCTCCAACTTAAGTAATTACTTGCAATTAGAGTAGACATACTCGTATTCTCTACGAAAAACAACAATTTTTTAAGTGGCTACACTAGCAAGTGCAAGTTCATTTTATTCAAGTTGAAATTTTTTGAAAATCCCAAATTTAAGAGTAAATTTGATAAAGAGATTGAAAACTTTATTATTAGAAATAAATAAATTCCTAATTTTTCTTAATTTGTTTCATCAAAATCGGACAAGTGGTTCTCGAGTTATGTTAAACTACGTTTTTGCCAAAATGTTACAACTAAGCGAAAAAACATCAAGATAAGGAAAAAATTTAAAAGGTCATACAAAAAACTGACACATACGAACGCCAAACCCTTTGAGGGTTTTACTATACTGACCTAGTACCATCACCCTGACTTGGAATTTCTCACCCCCCAGACAATAATCCCAAAAATGTTCCACAGTGTTATGTTTGTTTCGCTCTAAAATAATAGATCTTAAAGATCAATCGACTGAGAAAAAATTTCAAAAGTATGTCCTTCCGTTTGTCCAAAACTACAGGCCCTTAATTTGTCATTCTTTTGAAGAGTGACAAACTTGTTCTTATTTATAAGATTGATCGATATAAAAAAAGTAGTTTGTAATTAGAAACGAACTTGTTCTGGTTTTATAAAATCAATCACAACATTTTTTAATTTAACTTATAATAATTTTTAATAAGATTTAAATTGCATAAATAGACAATTTGGAAAATATGTAGGATTATAATTAAACTAAACTGTCTGTCGACGTGTAAAGACGTATTTTTTCTCGTGGGCTCTGTTAACATCGCCTTTTTTTCGCAATTAATAACAAAAATTACGAAAATTAAAACAAAATTTAAAAATAAACAAATTGCACAAAATATCGAACAAAAAGAAATATAAGATAATTTAAATGAAACAAAACATTAACAACAAAAAAATTGCAAAATTAAAACAAAACATACATATAATAAATCTAAGAGTAAAAACAAAAAAATTCTATTTTTTGTTTTTTCTCTTACAATAACCCAAAATACAATAAACTTTAAAGTGTTAAAAACAAAATATAAATACAACAACAATCATAAACAATCAATAATAATAATACGAGAGAATAACAAGAGATAATAAAAATAAATATAAAACATTGTTTGTACTTAATATACATAATTATGTCAACACGTAGAACAAAGAAAACAACAACAGAAATCTCTCAAAGCTTGTTGTCTGCCGACAGAGCTAAGAGAACAGCAGATAAAGCTGAGCTTAGTCCGTTATCTGATAATGCTCCTGCAGTGGCAGATCTTATTTTTTCAAGCGCAAATGACTCTTGCTCACGCAGTCGTTTTTCACTTACTTTGAACTGGCAATCTAGTTTGCCAAATAAGTTTTGCTAACTAAATTTCGCTTATTTTTCAACCTAATTCGAATTCTCTTTTACTGATTCTGTTCTTTAGTATCTAGAACTAGCTGATGTAGAATTTGGGTTTAATTAGAAAGGTAACCAGAAGCAGTTCCGGAATCGACTAACTTTGCTAACTTGGGTAAACAATGATACTTTTTTTGATTTCTTCAAAAATCATCTTCTTTAGATATAGGAAAATTGTGTTCAGCGACGATGCTTATTTCTGGTTAAATGGACACGTAAACAAGTTAAATTGTCGTATTTGATGTGAAGAGCAGCCAGAGGCATTGCAAAAAGTCCCAATGCATTCCGAAAGGTGCACTGTTTGGTGTGGATTATGGGCCGGTGGCATCATTGAACCGTATTTTTTCAAAGACGATTAAGGCAGTAACGTTACTGTGAATGGCGAGCGCTACCGTGTGATGATTATTTTTCCCCCCAAAATAGAAGACGGTGCCACATGCCACACAGCAAGCGAAAAAATTTCCCGATTTCAAGACTATTTTTTTTTTTTGATATGTTAAGACTCAGATACCGGCCGATTGGCATTATTTTTTATTTAACTGATTATAAGGGATTAGAACTAATAACTAGATAATGCTGGAAATTAATAATTGTTATCCGATTGTGCTTTAGTTTTAGATACTAAAGAACCAAACCAATAGCAACTCAATTATTTAAGCGCGGGTATAATATGCATACAGTGATCGACCAGCAGTACGAATGATCTGTACTACAAATATCAAATATGTAATAACAAAGTTAACAATATTTGTACTATCGAACAGGAAAATAGTCCATTTATTTGTACTACAGCCTTACGCTGCAGTTATACGTTAAAATTGTATTTGAAAGACTAACTTGATCGTGTTACATTGTACGAATAAATGAACGATTTTCCTGTTCGATCGTACGAATTCTTTGTGTGTAAATATACTTTTTGTTTTCAACTTACTTCTTTATTTAACTATCAACCACCACTGTTCAGTCTTTGTAATTTCGGTTTGAAAATATAAATTTTACATACAAAAATCGTAGATAGATTGATTCCTTATAAATTCATTAAGCATTTTTTTAGCGTGAATTTAATATTTTTTTCTAAAATTTCAGATTTTGAATACAAAACCTTGAATTGCTCAGAAGTTATGTTTTTTTTCATTATGGTTTGCTTACAACATTCAATAAACCTTATTTAATAAATTAACAGAAACTATTGAAAATATATGTATACATATATTTAAATTTATTATAAATCAAAGGCAACAAATGTTGTTCAACAATACGAATTTTTGGGATTACAAATTACTGGACATATAATTAAAAACGATGCTTTGATATAATAAGATTGCTGTGTAGCTTCCTAAAGACCGCAGTAAACAGTTACCGTTATTCAATGAGTAAACAATCAACTTTGTTGTTGATGCATAACACGTTCTAAGTTGAATTAAGAAATATAAAAATATTATTTTCACAATTGTTTATTTTTTTTGCTGGCCACGTAATTAGAAACGCGAATTTTTTTCTTCAACTTTTAAATTTTTCTAAATATTAGTTACAAAGTGAGTATAATTGGTTAAACCATAGATTAACGTGTAATAATTTTGATACGGTTTAGTTTCGAAAATCGGCAAAAACAAATCATGTTCAGAAAAGATACACGTTACTGGAAAAGAGTTCTCTGGAGCGACGAATCTAAGTTTAACTTGTTCCAATCTGATGGAAAATCAGATTCCAAATAAAGCCTTAGACCCCAGGTACACTGTTAAAACAGTGAAACACGATGGTGGGTCTATTATGGTCTGGGTGCCTTTTCTTGGTTTGGTGTGGGTCCCATTGCACGAGTTCAGGGAATAATGGATCAGAATCAATATAAAAACATTTTGGAAAATGTAATGAAATCGTAAATATTGATGTTCTTTCCAAAGTCATGATCTTAACCCATTGAAAAACTTATGGGCAATTGTAAAAAGAAACCTAGGGCAAAAAGCCACGAAATAATGATGAATTGTTTAAGTTGATGCAACAAAGCTGGAAAACATAACTCTGCAAACATGCCAGCGTTTAATTAAAAGTTTACCAAAAAGACTGGCAAATGTTGTCAAAAACAAGGGTTATCCAACAAAATATTAAAGGATAAGTCTGTTTTGATAAAGCCCACTAAGGTTTTTTGCATATAGTTTTTTAGTTTCTAATTATGTGACCAATTTGATATTGCGTGTTTTGGCGTTTAATTTCAATTTCTGTGAATTTTTTTATTTTAAACAAATAATAATAGTTTGTTACTTTACTATTTCTAGTTATTAGTTATACCCTACACCACTATATGTTTGTAACGCCTAAAACTATTTCCGATCGACTCAGAATCACTTTCTGAGTCGATATAACGATGTCCAACCGTCCGTCTGGCAGGCTGGCTGGCATAACTCACTTGAAAATGTTGGTATACAAATAATAATGAACGCAAATATATTTCATATGTATACAAATAATACGGTACAATTTTATTATGATCGGTCCATAATTAGTCGTAGCTCCCATATATGGCCCACTTCCGAAAATCACCTTAACGATCATGAATTTCTTAAGAATGTTGGTAATCAAATAAAATTCGATGCAATGTATTCAAAATCTGAAATGATGACACCTAATTTTATAAAGATCGGTCCATAATTAGTAGACCCTCTACTTTAACCTCATAAATCTTTTAAAAGTATTTATATCGAGATAAAGTTCAACATACACAATCGGCCCAATCATGAATAAAAATTCCGCGGGTGTTGTTCCCATTTTATTTTTTTATGAATTTGAATGCGAAATATGGGAAAAGGGAAAAAATTCCCGCGGAATTTTTATTCATTATTGGGCTAAATATTTATATTCACAGAAATCATGACAATAAATTTGTGGATGATCGGTCCATAATAGGTAATAAATCCCATATAGCGCCCATATCTGAAAAACTGTTTTATTAATATACTGGCTGTAGGGTATTATATGGTCGGGCTTGACCGACAATACTTTCTTACTTGTTTTAATATGTTGAACAAAATTTTTCTAATTATAAGTCCACCACTGTATATGAGTTACATACGAGTTTTAACATTGATTTTATGTTCTTGTATTGCAGGATGTTTCAGGTCAAGTTGTTTTAATCACTGGGGGTGGAGGAGGAGTAGGACGTTTAATAGCCCTAAATTTTGCTAAATTAAATGCCTGCATTGTGATATGGGACATAAATCAAGAAGGTAAATAATAACAATAAATAATTCAATTAATAGCACGAGTATGTATTTTATTCATATAGTTTCAATCATCACACACTCTGAAATGTTTTTTAATTATGTAGATATTTTATCCAATTAATACGTTCAGTCGTAATTCAGCTCTGGGTGGAGAAAGAACTCGCGCGTCAACGCCATTATCTTTTTAGGGTAATCAGGCCGTCCTTGTTTCGCTGCCTTCGAGAGTTTTGCGACTTACTCGCATTGGTTAATGTAGGCGTCGTATAACTGTACCGAGTTACGGTTTCTCGAAGTTTACATGGACCACATGCTATCGTTTTTTTGGTTATATAACCTATTTTGTTTGTCGTGGTGGAATACCAAATAAAACTCATTTTGGATCTTGGTGGAGACCATTAAGCTCAGGAGTTGAGTTCGAGAAGTCTGGTTTCCTATACGAAGGTATAGGTCGGTTGATCTTCCTGTACGAGTCTCCTTTAGGCGTTATGATATACATATATCAGGCCAAATAAAGGTTCCTATTAAGGAGGCAACTTAAATACAATCAAACAAACAATTAAACAGTTAACGACGACAAAAAATATTTTACATAATGTATGAGTCAAAATTAAACGAAATTGAGCCGCACATACTACATACATATATGGATATAGGCAGTGGTAATATTCGAAACAATTAACAACCGGTTCGCTTAAAAAAATTATATTTTTGACAAATTTTGATAAAAATAGCGAAAATTTTAAAGTCGCATCCCAGTAACAGACCACAAGCCTCTTGAAGGAAATGATATAAACTTTCGTTTAATAAAAAAAGTTACGTTTTTAACAAAAAATAGTTTTGATTTTGCAAAATAAAAGTCAAAAAATTGTTTTATTTTTTTCTCAAAAGATTAAAGAAAACGCTATCGAAAACATCATCATCCAAGAATCCAATGTATGACCAAAATAAAATCATTTGTTTGTACGTTTGGACAATGAACAACTGAACAATATTGTGTTTGTTGCCGAGACTAATCACCTTGATAAATACACATTATATAAAACCGTTAAAGTAAAAAACATAATCACCCCTATCGTGAATAAAAATTTCACATGAAATGTGTTCCCTTTTCACATTTTTTCTATTAAAATTCAATGCTAAAAAATAAAAGGGAAGAAATTTCATGTGGAATTTTTTTCACGATAAGGGTGAATATGCAACAACCGGTACGGAAAATTTTTAAAATTTTAACAACCGGTTCAAGGGAACCGGTCCGAACCAGCTGAATATCAGCACTGGATATAGGTATTATTAGTGAGCAGTACAAAAACATTGATTCGCCATGCTGGATTAGTGACACCAATGGTGAATATGCAATCTGGTCTGTAAGGACAATTATGTTACGAAATACAATGACTTCTGAGTGTGGCTTTGTTCGTGCTATTGTCTTCGAAATATGCTTATATACATAGTTGCTATATCCCTCCAAAGTATGACATTGAGGAATACCATAAATGCTTTGACATCTGATGCCATAGAAAGAAATCATAATTATGGATATAGAAGACTCCACACATACATTTGCAACAGTACCCAGACGAGAATTACCTTGATGAAATACCAACGCATTTGATAAAGAAATGTTCTCCATATGGCGGAACAGTTTATAATACATTTAACACAAGCGTGGAAAAGAAAGCGCGGAGTAAATAAAACTATTGTGTATTGGTGGAATAAAGAAATAGACGAGTTTCGAAAGAATGGTGAACTACATCACCAGACACTGCAGAGAATGAAAAAGGCTCTGAAGTAAGCAATACGACAAAGTAAAAAACTACGTTCATTAGACATACATATGTAATGATCCAGAAAGCCCATTTGGTTTGGCATATAAGCAGGGTGTGTTTAAACACACCCTCGCCTATAGAGGCTACAGTTTTCAATAAGATAGTGAATCATATCTTTCCAGAGCAGGTTGCTACAACATGAAATACCCATAATCCTGAAGAGACTTTCAATTTTATGAGATTACATTATCAGAAATTGAACTGGCTGTATCTAAATTTTAAGACACGAAAGCTCCTGGACTTGATGGCACTCCAAACCTTGTTTTAAAGGAGGTGGTGAAATGTTGTGTTGACAAATCATTACTGTTGTTAAATTCTGGATTGAAACATGGATCCTTTCAGTCAATATGGAAAAGGCAAAAACTTGTGATCCTACCCAAAGATAAGAAGCCGTTAGATGATCCGTCATCATACTAACAATTGTGCATGATATACCTATACTACTGGAAAGAAGTATCTGTAATAGGTTGGAGGAATGCATCGAATCTTCAAGTCGTAATGGTTGTAAACATCGCAAAGGAGTCTATTGAAGGCAATAGTTGGAGCAATGAATCAATATTGCGTGCTCGTAACTGTGGATGTAAAAAATGCGATTAGTACTGCAAATTGGGAGAATACCGTAAAAGCCAAGTGCGGCTGAATATTCCTGCATATCTTGTGGCAATAATAAAGGATTGTTTTCGGGAGAGGGTAATTATATATGAAACTGATGGAGGAACGCAGTGTAACAAGGGGAGTACAACAAGGGTCGGTCCTCGGACCATTGTGGAATGTGATGTATAATGGGGTCTTAAGACTAAACCTTCCAAAAAGAGCAAAAATAATTGGATTTTCAGACGATATAGCGCTGGTGATGATGGCAAAGACGATATACAGATATTCAGAAAGTGGTATCCAGGTAGTTAGGAAATGGCTAAGATCAGTGGGTCACTATATATACACAAATTGTCGCGCTCAATTTTATGATGACAGGCCCATATTTGACCATATTCCCCATATAAAGTTGACTTCGAAAAATCAATTAAATGCGCATAAATCTCTTATAAAAATCAATCTTACGTGGAAATTCAACACAAATAATTCGTATATATGTACATATAAATACAAATCGTTGTACAGAATAATATGATGATCGGCCCGTTATAGGCCATAGCTCCCTTATAAGGACTACTCGCGAAAATTTATTAACCTAATTTTACACAGACCAGTTACAAGTACATAATATGTACTACATATGTATGTTATAATTATAGTATTGACTTTTGTGAAAGTGGGTCCATTATTGGCCATAGCTTCCATTCAAGCTCCACTTTCTAGAATAAACACAGAGTATACAGAGGTGACAATTTTGACGTTTCAAAAATCCAAAATCAGTTTCCTAGGGCTTTTTGGTACCTAATTTAATGTGTGTTAAATTAAATTGCTTTATGTTACATGCTGCAAAAATATAAAGAAAGTGCAGTTGTGAAAGGAAAAGACAATTAAAATTCTTGATTATTTATTTATTTATTTATTGAATTTTTTCATTTCCTGTACAACAAGACTAAGTCTTGTATTTATAGTACAGGAACGCATTACGTTATAAACAATTTTATCATGAGCATAAACAAATTAGTTACAGAAAAACCTATATTGATAACATCTTACGTGAAAAAGTTATATAAAAATTTCTGAAACTATTAGCATTACTAATTATTTGTTGATTTCTTGGAAGATTGTTCCAAAGACGAGCGGCATGTACATAAAAGCGCCATGCAGACACTAGCTCGAGGTATTATAATATTTCGATTTCGAGACGATTGGAAGAAACGTATTTTTTCAAATATATATTTGGGGGTTTGAGTATTTATTATTTTGTGCAAGAATACAAGAATACGAATTTTTAATAGGCTATCAAGTGAAACTCCGTAAAGTTTATTGGAAACAGCAGAAACATGATCAAACCTTCTCAATCCATACACATATCTTATTATGTTGTTAAACAATATATTAAGCTTACTTTTACTACTTGAATCACAGCTTCCAAACAACTCGCACCCATAAATTAGAGAAGGAATCAGATACGTCTTGGTAAGGTTCTTATTCTTATTGGTGTAAAATATTGTGTAGACCAGAGAGCTCGTAACATTATGTATGTTTGACCAACCAGTGAGTTTATATGATCAGTCCATGTCAGATTGCTATTGAAGATTATACCGAGATTTTTCGCTGAATTAACAATTACAATTTTTTCACCATTTAAAATAATATCTTCAGAAATGTAACGATTTACAACGATTAAATATGCATAAAATTCTTATAAATCTCATTACTCAGATCTAATTCAACCAAAATAAACCTAAAATAAATAGTAATAACGGTACAATATTATATGACGATCACCCCATAATACGTGATTTGGTGGTGGGTATATAAGATTCGGCACAGCCGAATATAAACTCTTACAGGTTTTTACACCGGTTTAGGTCAACCAGAGTTATGGACCAATATGTGAGATAACCTCCATAAAAATTTGATAAATTTTGTCCATTTTATTGCAATATTTTGAAATATGTATATTGCAGATAATACCTACCATGAAATTTTGTATACGTTATTTTTATGATAAAAGAAAAAAGTTTGAGGAAAATAGTAAGAATCGGTCCATGATTTTTCATAGCCCCCATACAAAAATATTTCCGAAATATTGCTCAATTATATATAAATACCAACAAGATTGGAATATCAATACAAAATTCAGCAAAAATAAGTTTCATGCAAAAAGAAATCGCAAAACAAAATTTTTTTAATTCGGTCCATGTTTGTCCATAGACCCCATATAAAGTCCACTTCCAAAATACGTATAAAACAGCTATAAATAATGTTAAACGTCTAAAATTTGACATAAATAATACTTATAGGTAAATAAATCGATGTGCTAAATTTTATGGTGGTCGGCCCATAATTGGTCATAGCTCCCATATAAGAATCACATCCGAAAAAGCCATTAATCCTATTATATATATGTAACTTATAAATATCGGTACCGACTCCAAACTTTGTACAGATCATTTAAATATACACAGAAATTATTCTGCAGAATTTTGTATATTTCGGTTCATATTTGACGGTATCCTCTATATAAAGCCGCCCTCTTCCGAAAATCACTTATACTCATAAATCTCTTATAAATAACGCTACCGATCCAAAAATTTTCACAGATAATTTACATACATGCCAAAATCAAACTGCTGGATTTTGAGAATATCGGTCCATATTTGACTATATCCCCCATACAAGGTCCACTTCCGAAATCCACGTTAATACTAATATATATCTTAAATATACCGTTATTATGTTGAAATTCGACGTGAAATATCCTCATATGCATGAAAATAACTGTTCCAAAATTTAAGAAGATCGACCCATGATTTGTCATAGCTGCCATATAAAAACCATTTCCGAAAAAAAATTTAATCCACAAAAGTGTCTAATAAATATTTAATCCTAAAATCATACTAATATCGGTTATACGGCAAATATGCTACTGGATTTTGTAGCTGTCAGTCAATAATTGGCAATAGCTCCCGAATTAAGTCTACTACCGAGCACACCAACCAACCTTACAACTCTTGTAAATAACGTTATTGAGATGGATTTCAACCAAATCACACTAATGTGTAAATTATAGAAATTATAAATGGTCAAAATTAGATAAAATTTAAAAACATTAAAAATAAATTATGTTGGTCGTAAAATTGTCTTTCAAACAATATATAAAATAGACAATATATCAACTAAGACTGAATAGGAAACACAGAATAAGGATATTCTAGTCCTATAACTAGTGTAGTTTTTCTATTTCTTATAACGTTCAGGTGGAGGGTATTAAAGATTCGGCACAGCCGAATATTGCACTCTAACTTGTTTTTTTTTTTCAAATTGACCAGTAATATAAAATACAAAATTCAGTCAAATAAAAAGTCAATCAACTCAGTAATTTCTAGTACTGTTGTAATGTTTACACGCTTTACTCTTAGTATTTCAATGTCCCTGCGACTTTCTCTCTGGATGTAAACCAGCTGCTTAATAAAACATATATATCGAAAATGTCTGTAGATAATTTGATTTATGAAGACTGATCAACAATTTATTTATTTTTAAAAAATCAGACACAATTATTATCCAATTTATTTAAAATTGATTTATTGACTAATTGTTACAGCAATCCATATTGTTAACTGTTATTTTTTTTTTTAAATAACAATCAGTTTAATTTCATTTATTATTTTCGATTATTGTTTTTGTGGCATCATTATTAACGAAGCCATTAAGATAAAAAATATAATTACAAACCTGGTAGAATTGACAAATTACATTTTCCATATTGTACAAAATTGAACACAGAATTGTCCTTTTTGTATCATAAACTGATTTTTCTGAGTTTTACAATTTTATCCAATTTGTATTGCCAATTGCAAACAAACAATGACAAGTACGAATATGTGTAAAAACAGTTTTTCAGAAATGTGCGCTACATGGGAGTTATGACTTATTATGTACCGATCATTCAATAATTTAATGGCATGACTTCAGTGCATATAAGTATTGTTTGTGTTCAATTTTATCTCGATATAAACACTTAGATTTATAGATTTTAAAGTGATATTCACAAGTGGATTAATTGTGAATTAATATACCGATTTCAACCAATTTTAGTTCCAACCATCCTTCAGCAGAAAAAATATCATATATGTACCAAATTTTATCAAAATATCTTCAAAATTTAAGGTGGATATTAGACTACTATTTTTGGGCGTTACAATTATCAGCACATATTAAATATACCCTCCCCACTATGGTGGTTTAGGGTATAAAAAGCAAATTTCTCTACGTTTGAATATACTAAAATGCAAATTTTTGCAATAAATGTTTGCTGTTTGTTAAGGTACGGCCACACATGGCAAATATTTGACGGAAAATACGTAACACTTTAAGAAGTTATAGGTATCTTAAAATAAAGTAAAATTGTACATACATACACACATACATATGTAAATACGTTATACCGTAACGATACACGTAATTATCACCTATGTATGTAGGTAATTGTTTTATTTATTTTTGATTTTACGGTTATTTTATATGTAGTTATTGCTTAGCACATTAACAAATGAAATTAATTTCAAATTTATCTTTTTCAGCGATAAAAACAACCGTTAATCTGTTGGCTCAGAATGGTTATCACAATTGCAAGGGGTACGTTGTTGATATTTCCAATCGTGAAGAAGTATATGAGAGGGCAGCTCAAATAGTCAACGAAGTAGGTCATGTCGATATTCTGGTCAATAACGCTGGTATTGTGTGTTGTAAACCATTTTGGGATCTTCCCGATCGCGTCATTCAAAGTACATATAACATAAATATAATATCGCACTATTGGACCGTAAAGGCATTCTTGCCACACATGATGCAACACAATCGTGGCCACATTGTTACCGTTGGCTCGGTGACTGGTATGTTGGGCACCTACGGATGCTCCGATTATAGTGCAACAAAATATGCCTGCATTGGGTTCCACGAAAGTCTTCTGACAGATCTCAAGACCCATGGTTACGACAATGTCAACATGACATTGATATGTCCGTATTACATAAATACAGGTATGTTTTCGGGCGTACAACCACGTATGTTTCCCATGCTGGAGCCCCAATATGTGGCCGATCAAATCACATCAGCCGTCCGTAAAAACGAAACTTGGTGTGTATTGCCAAATTCCATACGTACATTTACACCACTCAAATGGTAATTATTTTTCTCAGACAAACAGAAAAGTAAACTTGTCTATATATGTACTTTCGATTTAACTCTCATTTTATTTTAGTCTATTACCTGCCAAAATGTGTTGGGAATTAATGTCTCGAGTTATTCGTGGACCCGAATCGATGATGATGTTTCAAGGTCGTGGTCGTGTAGCTGCTGGCTAAAGATTTATAACGTTTCTAGCTTTAAATTACATACTTACATTCATAAACATAAATTAATTTTTTATGATTATTTTATAAATTATTTCGATGCAAAGATTGGATCTAATATAAAAAATAGAAAATAAATTATACTAAAAAAAAATCTGCAATACTGTCAAAATTCGCAATTTAATATTTTATAAAATATTAGTGCTGATTGATATCAAATTAAAGATACATATTTACATATTTTCAAGTTATATTCATTGGCGTAGCTAGAAGTTTTTTCTGGGAAGCAATAATGTTATTCGAAAAACTGGTTAATTTCCGACTACAGGATATGGGATACGGAAAATCCAAGAGTGGTTCAATAGCGAGAATTACACCCACCTAAGTGCACACCTGAAGTTTTGCGAAAGGTTATGGAAAATGTTTTGGAAAGAGCATGAATTTGCAAAGCAGAAAATGGCCTGGCGAGATATTACTTTTCATAACTAAACTAAAAATATTTCTCATTTATATACTGTATTAAAAAATTATAATTAGACTGTGCTAGAATTTGACACTTTTTTTTTGTGACAAACGGGGCACCTGGCGGGTTAACCTAATTCGGGTACGCTGAATTCAGTGGTGCTAACCGTTTTTTTAGGTTAGCTCGTTTTTTCGAAATATACCGTTATTTCGAAAATGGAGGAGGTTGCACAACATATATTCGCGTAACTCAAAAACGGTTTAGTTTATTGAATAAACTAAAAAAACCGAAATTCCGCAATGAAATTTTCTTTAGGCAAGGTTAAACCTTTTTGCAATATGCGCAGTCGTTGTAGAAACATATTTAACCTTACTTAAAGAAAATTTCATTGCGGAATTTCGTTTTTTTTAGTTTATGCAATAAACTAAACCGTTTTTGAGTTACGCGAATATATGTTGTGCAACCTCCTCCATTTTCGAAATAACGGTATATTTCGAAAAAACGAGCTAACCTAAAAAAACGGTTAGCACCACTGGATTCAGCATACCCGAATTAGGTTAACCCGCCAGGTGCCCCGTTTGTCACATTTTCCAAATAGCAGTGTTATCAAACCCCTTCGTTAATTTTGGGCCATCCTGTCTTTTAAAGCTAAGTTTTTTAAAATTACGCAAAGGTAAGGTGAAATTGTATATTTTCAAATGCGAATATTTCGATAATTATATGAGAAAAAAATACCTCACGCAAATTTTATCTTCGGTTTTTGGACTAGAGTATTAAAAAACCCGACAAAAGAAGAAATATGGCCAAAATGTCAAAAACTGTCAAAACAAGTACAAAAGTTACGCCAATTTTATATTTTTTGACAATAAAATGTTCATAATTATGAAAATCGGTTAACCGATACAAAAAAAGTAAGCAAGTATAGACGGTCAAGCCCGACCATATAATACCCTAGAGAGTTTGGACTATTTATGAACTGACCATTATAAAATTAGGTGTCATCCTATTTGTTTAGTTTCTTATGTCATTTTTGTGAAATTTTATTCGGATAACAAGATTTTTAAGAGATTTATGGTCCTTAAAGTGATTTCGGGAAGTGGGTCGATCATCATAAAATTCTACCATGTTATATGTATATGTACGAAACATATTTGTGTTCAATACTATTTGGATCCCAACATTTTTAAAAGAGTTATGCTCTTTTAAATGATTTTCGGAAGTGGGCGTTATATGGGAGCTACGGCTAATTATGGACCAATCTTCACGAAATTTGTAGATGTGATTTAGCTTCACTTATTACTCATTTGTGGTGAAATTTGTTTGCATACTTGCATAATTCAAAGATTTATGATCGGTAAACCCCAATTTCGGAAGAACATTTGTATGGGGGCCAGGTGAAATAATGGAGCGATTTCCACCAGTTTCAATCCCATCTATCCTTGGGCCGAAAAAATATCACGTACCAAATTTTATCGAAATATCTTCAAAATTGCGCCCTGTACTTTGCGCACAAGCTTTACATGGACAGCCAGCCAGCCAGACGTACGGAAGGACATCGTTAAATCGACTGAAAAAGTGATTCTGAGCCGATCGATATACTTTAAGGTGTGTGTTGGACCAATATTTCTGGGCGTTACAAACATCAGCACAAATCCAATATACGCTCCCCACTATGGTGGTGTAGGGTATAAAAACGGTTTGTAGAATAATTCGAAAATATAAAAACTTCGAAACCGGACGGGTTTTCAAATAAAAAACCCGGCTGGGCGGTATCAGGTTTCGGTCTTTGAATATCCTACGAGGGCGGTTCGGAAACTTCTTAGTCTAGAACAGAAAGCGTATAAACAGAAAAATGTTAAGTGTTTTGGAATCTGTGCTATGAACACATGTTAAATTTCTTTTCGATCTGCCAACTCCTTCATACAGAAACAGGTGTTCAAAAAAGACGCATCTGCGATTTTTTCACAATGTAAAAATTAGAAATTCGTGGTGTCATTAAATATTTAAATAAAAAAGGTTTATCGGGACAAGAAATGCATAATGCTACGGTCAATGTGTTAGGTAAAACTACTCCTTTATTTGCAAAAGTAAAATATTGGGTTGCTGAATTTAAACGTGGTCGCACAAGCATTGAGGATGAACCACGTAGTGGACGCCCAAAAACAGCAACAACAACAGAAATTGTAGCCAAAGTCCATGATATCGTATTAAATGATCGACGCGTAAAAGTGCGTGAAATATCTAATACATATAATGGGCATCTCAAATGATCGAGTCCATTTAATTTTGCATAAAGAACTACAAATGAAAAAGCTTTCCGCAAGAAGAAGTCAAAAACAATTCAATCGGCTGGTAATGTTATGCCAACGGTTTTTTGCGACTTCATTAATTGACTATCTGCAAAAGGGTAAAACAATAAATTCAGAATACTATTGCAACATTTTGGATCAATTAAATGTAAAAATTCGAGAAAAACGTTCTGACTTATGCTTGGTTTTCACTATGTCAGTTTTGTTGTCAAATTGTCCAAATTGTTGGTAATTTCATAACAATTTAGACAATTTGACAACAAAACTGACATAGTGAAAACCAAGCATTACAACACAAAAAAATAATTTTTCATCAAGACAACGCACCTGCGCACAATAGTGTTTTAACAATGGCTAAAATCAACGAATTTAAGTACGAGTTGCGTGACAACCCACCTTATTCCCCTGATTTAGCTCCCATAGACTTTTACCTGTTCCTAAATTTAAAAAAATCCTAGCTGACAAGCGTTTTACCTCAAATGAAGATGCAATTACAGTTGTAAACCACTAGTTTGAAGGCCTTGAGGAAAACTATTTTAATCAAGGGATAGAATTGCTAGATAAGCGTTGGACTAAGTTTATTGAAGTGTATATTATATGTAATTAATGATCTGAAAACGCAAAACACTTAAAATTTGCGTTTTCAATTTGAAAACGCCAAAGAGGTGTTCTGACAAACGCAAACGCTAGAAATTTTGCGTTTTTAAACCGCTAGTGTATACTGAAGCGATCTGACTTATTTTATTGAAATTGCACTTTAAACACAAAATGTAATGATGCACAATTTAAATTTAATTGGGGTATTCACAAGGTGTGCTATCATGTTATATTGTCATAATGTTCTAACATTTTACAATGGTTTAAAAATATTGTTGTTGCTTTGTAAACAAAAAGTGTCTTAAATTAATAGAACTTTGCTTGCTATGTTTATTGTGCTGTCGTAATTAATCAGAAGAGAAAATTTTTTGTTTATTTACTTGAGTTTGCCATCACAACATCTAAAATGTATTTTTCGCACAAACTGGCTATTATTTTAGTTTTTTCACTTATTTTTGGCATTGTGGAAAACAATATTAATTTTTATATTTGTTTTAAATCAGCTGATTTAAATTCAAAATAGCACACTGAATTATGAGGGGTTGTCCACAGCAGTCGTATTTTTTCATGTTATTATTTTAAGACATATCACTTTATGACACCTTGTGAATCCCCCAAATATGTTTTATTTTTATTTTAGCTAAAGCTTGTAACATTTTTCCATGATGTTAATTAAAACAAGTAAGAGTGCTATATTCGGCTGTGCCGAATCTTAAATACCCTCCACCTAAACGTAATAAGAAATACAAAAACTACACTGGTTATAGGACTAGAATATTCTTATTCTGTGTTTTCTATTCAGTCTTAGTGCAAATTTTATTAGTATTTGATATATTGTTTGAAAGAAAATTTTACGACCAACATAATTTATGTTAAATATTTTGAAATTTTGTCTAATCTTTACCATTTTAATTGATTTAATTACCAATTCTTACCATAATTTACAGAGTCTGTCTGATGTTCATAATAATCTTCAGTGTAATTTAACAAACAGAGTATAAAAAAAAGGGGTACAATTCGGTTTTAGTGATTTTGCCCAAAAAAAAAAACCGAATATGGGTTAAATCCGAAAAGAATATTTTTTGACCCGAATTTATTTGTTTTTTGAAAATGGTTCTTATATGGCAGCTATAACAAATTATGGGCCGATCTTCTTAAATTTTGGAACACTTATTTTCATACATGTGAGGATATTTCACGTCGAATTTCAACATAATAACGGTATATATAAGATATATATTAGTATTAACGTGGATTTCGAGAATGGACTTTATGTGGGGGATATTTTCAAATATGGACCGATATTCTCAAAATCCAGCAGTTTAATTTAGGCATGTATGTAAATGATCCGTGTAAAATTTTGGATTGGTACCCTTATTTATAAGAGATTTATGAGTATTAAAGTGATTTTCTGAAGAGGGCTTTATATGGGGCATACGGTTAAAAATAGACCGAAATTAACAAAATTTTTTGGGATAATTTTTGTATATATGTAAATGATCTGTGCAAATTTTTGAGTCGGTACCGATATTTATGTCTTTTTCAGATGTGGTCCTTGTATGGGAGCTATGCCCAGTTCTGGACCGACCACCATAAAATTTAGTACAACAATTTATTTGCCTATAAGGAGTATTTATGTCAAATTTTAGCCGTTTAACATTATTTATATCTGTTTTATACGTATTTAAGTGGTCTATGGTCAAACATGGACCGAACTAAAAAAATTTCGTTTTGTGATTTCTTTTTGTATAAAACTTATTTTTGCTGAATTTTGTCTTGATATTCCAATTTTATAGGCATTTATTTATCATTAAGCCATATTTCGGGAATATATATATTTATATGGGGGCTATGAGAAATCATGGACCGATTCTTACTATTTTCCGCACACTTTCTTCTTTTATCAGACAAACAACGTATACAAAATTTCATGGTATTATCTGCAATATATATCAAATTTTTATGGAGGTTGTCTCACATATTGGTCCAAAATTCTGGTTGGTTAAACCTATTTTGCTGATTTTAAATAGCAAACTTCTCGAAAACATTTCTGACAGAATTATTAAAGATTTGGATCCCGAATATATCTGGGGACTTCAAAAAACTGATTTCAACATCCAGACAGACCGACGGACATGGCATAATCGACTCCGCTATCTACAGGGTGGGCCAAGTTTGACTGAATGATTTGAACTCTATTGGCATATTGTAGCCGTTGTGGTGCATCCCTCGGCAATAATTCTTGGGCCAATTGAATTTTATATGGAAACATCTTCAGATCAACTTTTAGAATACGTCGTAGCGATGTTCTGGAGATGTTCAATTAAGTATTAAATTAAAAATGCAAAAGTTATAAGCATTTCAAATCAGTCAGTCCAAGTTGGCCCACCCTGTATAAGGAATTTAAAAATTTTCTTAGACTTTGTCAATTGTCTGTTTCAATTGTTTACTTTTGAACTAGCGATTTCTGCAAACAGATGATCAACTTGATTTTCGAAAAGTAATGTAATGAATTTTAATTTGAAATTTATTTATTTGTTTACGTCGTTATTTTATGACAAAACATCTGTTGCGAATGCGAAAGTCTTGGGTAATGTCCCAAGAAATGTAAAACTGTTTAGTATTATTGTTTTACATTATTATAACTTTTGTATTATTTTCTGTACTTATTATAAATAACTATATTAGTATTAACTTACTACTTTACATTCATTTAAAATAAAAATAAAATAAGTTGAGCTTATGTGGCTTTCTTTTTGTACAAAACTAAAAAAGAGGATGTGATTTGGCCTTGATTTGAATAATAAATCGAAATAGTTTTATAATTTTATTTGTTTTAATTATTTAATAATATGTAGGTATGTACCTATCTATGTATGTAAACTTTTTTCATACAGAAAATTACACGCATAAAATATTTATAAAATCGGTTTTTAACAATGATTGTTTTTTAAAATAGTCAATAGATAACGATATATAAAAAATATTTGCGTTGTAATAATGCATCGTTGTGTTAAAGACATTTTTAAGTTACGAAATTGTATTTAAATTTAACGGCATGTTTATAAACAAACGTACGGCATGTTTATCAACATACAATATGTTCATAAAACATATGCATTAGCGTTAGCAATCAAACAATTGACAAACACTTTTTATTGTCATATGTGCAAAGTTTATGCATCTGCCAATGGCAGCATTATTTCTAAATGCAATTCTGTATATACATAAATAATAAACAAGTGTGCATTGATAAAATTTTTGAAAAAAGTGGAAGAACATTAAAGAATTAAACACAATAAAATTCTTTGTTAAGGCCCAACTATAATATGCATAAGCAAGCTTAAGCAAATTGCAAAAGTTAACGAAAAGGCTGTCAAATGCATAACCAGTTCAGAGTTAACTTTTAGGTGGCTACAATGACTTTGAAACTTTTTGTCCACAGTTGCTCATTTATGTTTAAAAAAAATGTTTTTATTTCAACAAAAAGCCATTAAATGACTATATTTTATAAATATTATTATATTATTTTATAATTAAAAGAAAACTTCGTACCCGAAACGCATAATTTTTCCTTTTTTTTAATTTTTCAGCAAAAGTACTAAAATGTACAGCTGTGGCAGCACTACATTGTAAATAATAATAAACGTTTACATATGTTTTGTTAATTTTCGTATTGTGATTGCAAAAATGGAGAAAAAACTTAAAAATTTAAATAATATAAAAATATTAAAGTTAGCGCTTGAAGGCCTGTGCACATTAAAAGAAATAAGTGAACTAAACTGTAAAAGAAGAAGACGCTCTTGTTCTGTCATAGAAATAACCGCGACAGAAAGACATTTTTTGTTAAAATAAAAAGGGTCTCTTTTATTGTAAAGGCACTTATTTTTTTCCGCATTTTCTATTAAATTTAAAATAAATATAATTTCTTCCATTTTGTTAAAAACACAAACAACAAACAGCTGATTCCGTACAGAATGTGCGATCAGTTTCGCTTTTTGCTTAAGCAAATGACAGTTGAAAAACTTAACGAAAAGTTTCGTTAAGTACATTATAGTTTGCCACATACAATTTATATGTGTTCGCACGTTTGCTTAAGCTAGCATATGCATATTATAGTTGGGCCTTAAGAGTGATTTAAGCAAATATGTTGTGCTGTGTGCAGCGTTGCCAAATGTGCAGATTTATCTGTTTTTTGCAGTTTTTTGAAGTGCAAAACAGGCTTGCAGATTTTTACTCCAAAAAACAGTTTTTTTAAATCAATGCAGATTTTTCAATTTTATTCGAATAATGAATGCTTAAAAAACACACAACCCACTTGTTTATCTATAAGAAAAAGGTCAAAGCATTTTGTTACAGTTAACAAGTTACTAAAAAACAGTTAAGTCTTTCTTTATATTTCATTTGCAATTTCATAGTGATTTATTTTTAGTTGTCTCATATAATAAAAATTTTGAATTAAGTCACTTTTGAAGAATGTGTACGATATTATTTAATTTTGTTTTGAAGGTGCAGATTTTTTTCGAAAAAAACAGATTTTTTTTTGGGAATTGTCAGATTTTGTAAAAAAAAATATGGCAACACTGGCTGTGTGACAACGAAGAAATTTCAAGGAGAAATTGTATCAATATTTTCAATAAAAATTGCTTCGTATAAATTGGAACTAAGATTGGAAAAAATTTACACCAAGAATTGATCCGTCTATTATTTATTACTCTTGGATATTATGATGATGACTTAGCGTATGCGACCAATTCAGCTATTGCAGAAATATAATATACACATAGCCAGAGTACCGAAAATGCTCGAATTGATTTATTTCGCGAAAGAACTTTAAACGGATTTAAAATGACAACTACTTTTTTAAGTACAACAAATTGTTCATGTGTCCTCTGTTCAGCTTTTAAGTCGATGAAAGCTTTTTTATGAGAATTTTTAATTCCAAAACAGTAGACACATCGTTCGAGTTTGGAAATCCAAAGTTAGTTTTAATTCTTTCAACTTTTGTAAAATTTTAATTTTTTTGATGACTTTGTAAATGACGTTTTCGGTATTCATTAATCCTGAAATTATTTAAATATTATTTCTTTCTCGGCACGAAATAAATAAAAACAAGAATTGAAATAAAAATCGCCAACACAATTTTTATAAGAAATTTCTTTTGCAAGCGCGAGTTTTACCAACCATGGTTTTAATTATATGACCATTGATTAACTAGCTATAATTATTGTATTATAATACAATAAGAAAACTAGCAACGACGGTTAAACCTACGTGTCCACGATGGTCAGATAATACAACGTTGCCATATCTACCAATGCGCTATCAATGTACTGACATTGAAAAATTTTTAGAAAAAGGTAAATTGTCAGTTTATACGACTGTAAGAAAACTAACAAAAATTGTTATACCATCATTTGCACACAATTGTCACACAATGAATTTATGTCAACCGTAATTGTCAGTTTACACGGTTGTCAGATTGTTGTGTGGCATTGTCAAATTCGTTTTGCAGCTCTGTGTGTGTGTTTAAAATTTTTATTAATGCATACTTTCTGATAAAAGAATTTTTAAAATTAACAAATGCCGCACAAAGTTTGTATTAGTTTACCTAGAGTTGCCATGACCTTCATATGAGTATAATTTCAGGGAAATAATTATTACAATTCCACGTGAAATTTGTTCACTTTTCACATTTTCCTATTTAAATTCAATGTTAAAAAAATAAAAGTGAACAAATTTCACGTGGAATTTTTATTCACGATAGGGGTGATTATTTAATGCTTTAAAATTTTTCATATTTCAAAAAAAATATATTTTTTTTACAAGTACATATACATAAAATAAGGTAAATATTTATTATTTTACCACAATCCATTAAATTTATTCTGAATTTTTTTTTATTTGGCAACTGTTTAACTTTCTGTCACTTTATTGCTGAAAGTGTTAAAAAATCACTGCTCACTTGAAGTGAATTTACCTGGACAGTGATTTTTTGACACTTTCAGCAATAAAGTGACAGAAAGGTCAACTATTTTGACCATAAATAAAAAATATTTTATGTATACAAATTTATTTTCTTTATGTATAAATTTATATAAAACTTTTTGACTTCGTTCAGAGTATAACGCCATATTTTGTTTTCTGCATCATAAACTGCAAAGAAAAAAACAGAAAATAAGTATTAGTTCATCTACCTTTAATTAACAAATTTTAAAACATTAAAAATATATATACATATATCAGTAATTATTGGAAACAAATGATAAATCATTCATTATAATAAAATGTTTAAACAAGGAATTTATATAAAATCTGAATAATTTTTCAGAAATTTTGGAAAAAAAAATAATAATAAAACTGCAATCTTAGTTCCAATTTACACGAAGCTATTTTTATTGAAAAAATTGAAATGTACTCGTCTTATCTTACCCTCACCACGATGTCAAAAAGCTAATCAGCTTAGCTTAAAGAATTGCTACGTGTAAATTGGGACTTAGTATATTAAATATATAATACTTGCCATTATACACAATTACTATGAATTAAAACTCTTTCCAGGAAGAACTTCGAGCTGATCATTTTCATCTGACTTAATCCATAAAAGCATGTGAATCATCATCTGAAATTAATAAATTCGTATACGTTACAATCTAATCATATTTATAAATTAAAAATAGGAAATTTGCATAAAAATTCAGGATTTTTGGAAACATTTGATAAATCATTCATTTTAATTCAGATGTCCCTATCAAATTTATCATCATGGAAAATAAAGTATTCTGCATAGAAAAAGCAATGGCCCTCACCAATTTTTTCACACACTTTCCATTCTCACGACAGTCAGTGCTATGTACCGGAATGACCCAAAATCACTCGACCAAGGTCTGTCAACTCAGCAACCACTGCTGTTACAACACCTACCGATGTTTTCAAGTTTTAAGTAATATTCCAATGCACATTCGCAAAATTTCTGCCATACATCTCACAAAATTCCTCGGAACCATGCCACCATCCTACTAAATCCGTATAATCCTGTCAACCAGTATCTGCAAGTAATATGCATGCTTGTGCGTTATAATCGAATCATCTTCATAAGTAAACTTTTAAATATTTTGAAAATCAGTAATTTTGGAAACAATTGATAAATCAGTCATTTTAATTCAGATGTCCCTATCGAAGTTATCATCAAATAGGAAAATAATGTATTAAAAAGATGGTGTCATATACCTACTTGCCTTTGTTTTTGAACCTAGTAGTAATGATTTACAACCTGCAGTGTAGAGCCTAAGTAAGGGAAATAATAATTAATATATTTGTGCGTACATTTATTTACTAAAGATTATTAAAAATAAATTCAGTTAATTTGGAAACATTTGATAAATCAATCATTTTTATTTCAGATGTCCCTATCAATTGAATCATCATTAAGTAAGTTTTAATTGTTAGTTGTAGGTATATGAAAATTACTTACATTTCAATTTTTTATGGAAATACAATTACATTTCGAAAATTACCTTAAAAAATAAAAGAAAATAATATTACTATACGTACATATACATATTTGCTATATATACTGAATTAAATAAAATATTTTTAAATAGATCAGTTTTTTTGGAAACAATTGATAAATCATTCATTTAAATTCAGATGTCCCTATCAAATTTATCATCATGGAAAATAAAGTATTCTGCATAGAAAAAGCAATGGCCCTCACCAATTTTTTCACACACTTTCCATTCTCACGACAGTCAGTGCTATGTACCGGAATGACCCAAAATCACATTCGCAAAATTTCTGCCATACATCTCACAAAATTCCTCGGAACCATGCCACCATCCTACTAAATCCGTATAATCCTGTCAACCAGTATCTGCAAGTAATATACATGCTTGTGCGTTATAATCGAATCATCTTCATAAGTAAACTTTTAAATATTTTGAAAATCAGTAATTTTGGAAACAATTGATAAATCAGTCATTTTAATTCAGATGTCCCTATCAAATTTATCATCATATAAAATAAAGTATTCTGCATAGAAAAAGCAATGGCCCTCACCAATTTTTTCACACACTTTCCATTCTCACGACAGTCAGTGCTATGTACCGGAATGACCCAAAATCACTCGACCAAGGTCTGTCAACTCAGCAACCACTGCTGTTACAACACCTACCGATGTTTTCAAGTTTTAAGTAATATTCCAATGCACATTCGCAAAATTTCTGCCATACATCTCACAAAATTCCTCGGAACCATGCCACCATCCTACTAAATCCGTATAATCCTGTCAACCAGTATCTGCAAGTAATATACATGCTTGTGCGTTATAATCGAATCATCTTCATAAGTAAACTTTTAAATATTTTGAAAATCAGTAATTTTGGAAACAATTGATAAATCAGTCATTTTAATTCAGATGTCCCTATCAAATTTATCATCATATAAAATAAAGTATTCTGCATAGAAAAAGCAATGGCCCTCACCAATTTTTTCACACACTTTCCATTTTCACGACAGTCAGTGCTATGTACCGGAATGACCCAAAATCACTCGACCAAGGCCTGTCAACTCAGCAACCACTGCTGTTACAACACCTACAGATGTTTTCAAGTTTTAAGTAATATTCCAATGCACATTCGCCAAATTTCTGCCATACATCTCACAAATTTCCTCGGAACCATGCCACCATCCTACTAAATCCGTATAATCCTGTCAACCAGTATCTGCAAGTAATATACATGCTTGTGCGTTATAATCGAATCATCTTCATAAGTAAACTTTTAAATATTTTGAAAATCAGTAATTTTGGAAACAATTGATAAATCAGTCATTTCAAATCAGATGTCCCTATCACGTTTATCATCACAAAATTATGTTACTGAGTTAATACGTTACGTTTAGAAAATATTATGCTTACTTTATTTTAAAATCAATTCATATTTGTTTGAATTTCATTAATGTAAAAAGTTGTTGAATAGATAAAATGTAACGTAATATTTTACGACTGTATAATGGAACCATTTCTAATAAAGAATTTTAAAAATATAATTCCACGTGCAACACCAGCAACTAGTGGTGTTAAGATATTGAGTAATTGGGTATAAACTACTGATTACTGACTAATTTTTTGAGAATTTAATACTCCCAGAGTAGTATTTTTAAATTGAGATACATACGTGATGGCAACTTTTAAAACTGAAAACGCGTAAACATTTTTGAAAAAAGGGCTAAATTGAAAAAAGTTCCTTTAAAGCCACATCCTGTCAAAATTTTTAATAAAGTGCGAAAGAGGTTAAATTATAAAATGCTACTTTTAAAAATCAAAACAAACGCACTTTTAAAAAATAATTTATTAGAAAAAAATTACTACCATGAGATACATATTTCAATTATATTTCATATTACATTTTAATAAATAAGGTACATACCTACGTAGATTAAATACATAGTATTAAATAGTATATATTTAAAATTGCTCGTTACTGAACAAAATTTCCATTTATTGTTCATCATCATTTTCAGTCCATAAGACAGTATCAATAAAATATTTAGATTATTTATATGCTTCAAATCAGGTATGTGATGGAAATCGAAAACGAAAACGAGTGAGTTTTTAAAGTCTATTTTAAAGTATTTCTAATCAAATTTTTTGTTACACGTATTTAATGACATTTTGTTTCTAATTTTATTTTTGAATAAATTCATGACACTATAGTTGCACCATGAACATAAGGAAAGCACAAATTCGTTATTCATGTTATTTATTTAATCTGGGATAAGCTAATCTACAAAAGTAAACAGATGCATAAAGAATTAAAGGTGTTTGTGGTACTATTTTGATAAATATTTTAAATTTCTTATGTTTCGTACATTTTTGCAATTCTCATTTCTTGTTTGAGATTTTTTGTGTATCATATGAGTTTAAAAACTTCAAACATATTGGTGAACGATTTATGCCATATCTATGATATGGCATTAACACTAACAAAATGTAGGCATGCTCAAATGTTTATTATCCTAACCCACAACAAATAAACATTTTTGAAACATATATTTTTACTTAAAAATGAATTAATTTTTAGTTTGTTTTTATAATAGTTTTTTTTTATTAAACTGAATTAATGTATTGATTTCATTAAAAATCATTTTAAGACAATTTTTTTGTCCTCACATTTCACATTTGTCTTTTACATTTCTTCCAAAGGAACTATATGTAAATTTTGTATCATATAAAAGGTCTTTGGGAGGCGCATTCAATGGGTTATCAAAAATTAAAAACGAAATTTTTTAAATTCAAAAATTTTGAAAATTTCAGATAAAATTTTATTTTTTTTTATTTTTTCATAAAATTTACTTAAATAAATAGTAGTTTCTTGATTATAAACATCAATTTAACCCAAATGGTTTTTCCCGTTTTTTAAAATTCTATCTATTTCAATTTTTATTAATTTTTTTTAAACCTAAATTCTTCCCTATCTGACAATTTCTGTTAACTCAATTCGTTAATGTAATGGGTATTAAAATAACGTAAATTTTATAAGCTAAAAAACGTTTTACCCACGCAGATGAACATGACAAATTTGGGTTCGTGGTTCTGGCGATGTGAGTTTAGTTATTTCTAATCTTCAAACCAATACATAGCAATATTTAGCTAAATCTTGCAAACTATATTTATATACATACATACATATATCAACTGAGAGGTATTTTAAAAACCTTTCCAACGATATGTATAACATGACCTACTTTTATAGACTATCTATTGGGCAATGTAGAAAAATTATATGTTGATCCGATATTTCTTTAATAATAATACAGGAAATCTTTACTATGCAAAGCCGGTGTTCTGTATACCTGTGCCCATGTTCTGTAGCTCCTGCGTCGAGAAACTTTTCGATTGAAATGTGTGGAATGAAACTGAAATTGAAACAAATAGCTGTTTTTCTCACAAAACTATGTCTGTAACTTATTTAACATTTTAAATAAAAACCATTATTTTTAAAAATTTGACAGTTTATTCGGTTTTTAAGTCATAGTTATAAAACATCTGTCATGTGTGCTCGATACGGTATATATACAAACAAAACAAAAATTGACATAACGAACCATCCCTGCCAACATTTTCTATTGCGGAAGTGACTCAGAAGTGACGCTAAGAAGTTAAAACTCATCTTCTGCGATACCATTTTCTGATCGTAGAAGCGTCTTCCGTATTGAGAAGTTGTACCCCCCGGAAGTAACTTCCAGAAGTCACTTCAGCATAACTTCAAGAAGCCACTTCAGCGTAACTTCCAAAAGTTATTTTATTCGTCTCTCTTTTGCTTTTGATTTTTGTTTGCCTTTACAGATAATACACTCATATTGACTATGGGATAACAAATATGTAAAAACTACAACAATAACAAATCGAAACCACACTTTACCACTGACCGAGCACAGCAAATGACAAAATAAAACTAATTTCGATAATGTCGAAAACTTCTTTTTTGCATTCTTTTCATTTCTTTTATAACGGGACATGTCATTTTCGGCTGTTGTTGTAAACAACAAACAATCTTCCAAACGTCGTCTGGATGATTAAAAGACGACTGCAATGTAAATTGTAATTTTTATCTTCCAATTAACGTCTGGAAGTGAGTAAGACGTAACGCCTTTGACGATGGACGATGAAAGAAACTTCCAATTGCTGGCAGGGATGGTGCAACTATACAAGGTGAGTGCAAATCGACAACAACTACAACACAAAACAGAAACAACAGGCATTTTGTTTGTGTAAAATAATGTACTACGGTCAAAAATACTTGAAAAAGTATTACTTTTGACATAAGTAAATTGTAAACAAAGTCAGTCAGCTGGGCTACTGCACTCACCTTGTATAGTTGCAACATGTAACGAACATGACTAAAAAATCAGCTGGCTTTCCAACACCACTTTGTAAAGTGTTTTCACTATGCATTTAACAGAATTTTCTTTCATTTTTGATAGTTGCTTAAGCTAGCTGATGCACATAATAGTTGGGCCTAATACTATGTTTCCACGACGACTTGAATCACCTGCTTCGCCTTCTGAATCATGCTGTTTACATGACTAATAAACTTGATTCGATTTGACAGTTGTCTTTAATAAACAAACAGAATAAAAAAAAAACAGAATTTACAATTTGTGGAAAATAATTTTTTTTAATGGATAAACAAAAGTGAGTGGAAATTAGTTAGCTTATTTGAAAAAAAAAACATACATTCGTACGTATTTACTTTCTTTACTACCAGCAACAAGAAAATAATTTGCTTTGTTTACAATAATGTTAAATTTTTACAGCTAATGCAGATAAACTTGCGATAAAAATTAGAGAAGAGTGCAATTTTTCGTGCTTCGCAAGTTGATTCAATATGAATCTACTTGATTCGCTCTTAAAAGTTGAAGCAAGTTGTTACACTAATGGTTGGGATGTGAAGCATGAATAGAAAGCGAAGCATGTACCGTGGAAACGTAGTATAAAGTTTTACTATATATAATTTTGTATAGCCAGCGGTTGTATTTTTGTCGCCGTCGTTGTATATTTTGACATTCTAAAGCTGAAGGTCCACAACTCGTGTTTTGGCGTCAACGCGTTTTAAGCTTTCTAAACGTTTTAAGCGTGAGGCATTTCAAGTTACATGCGAAGATTTTTCGCGTCAATATTTTTTTTATATATACATACATATATACATATGCCCAGCTGATTTTTTTTTTATATGAAGTTTTTTATCGGTTTGTTTGTCAAACTCATATAAAAAATGTTATTTCAACTTTCATTTTTTCTGGTAACATCATCTTTAAAATAAATTTGCTTTGCATGTGTCAATGTCAGCTGTGACGCGTGCACCGCATTCAAAAGTAGAAAGTAAACGATTGTTTTCTGAATTTTCGAGAAATGGTGGAACATTTTGTTTCACTAAAGTTACAGAACATGGGTAGTGGTGAACTTTATAATCCTTTAAGCGGTACGCAAAAAATATAAGGAGTGCTCGTAGAATGTTGAAATTTGGCAAAGAGCCTTTGGTTGGCTTAATTTAGAAAAATATAAAGTTTCATCAAAATTGGTTACGCCCTCTACCCACCCGATTTGACAGTTGTCTTTAATAAACAAACAGAATAAAAAAAAACAGAATTTACAATTTGTGGAAAATAATTTTTTTTAATGGACAAACAAAAGTGAGTGGAAATTAGTTAGCTTATTTGAAAAAAAAACATACATTCGTACGTATTTACTTTCTTTACTTCCAGCAGTATTATACCAGTAGTATTATACTATGTTTCCACGGTACATGCTTCGCTCTCTATTCATGCTTCACATCCCAATCATGTGCGAAACAACTTGCTTCACCATACAAAATTTTAAGAGCGAATTAAGTAGATTCATATTGAATCTACTTGCGAAGCACGAAACATTGCACTCTTCTCTAATATTTATCGCAAGTTTATCTGCACTAGCTGTAAAAATTTAATATTATTGTAAACAAAGCAAATTATTTTCTTGTTGCTGGAAGTAAAGAAAGTAAATACGTACGAATATATGTTTTTTTTTCAAATAAGCTAACTAATTTCCACTCACTTTTGTGGATGAGAGAAGTGGTGTTTCTCGAAACATATGTAAATTCACCCAACAACCCAGATTCGAATCCTAAGCCAAGAAAAATTATCAATAAATTTTTAATAATAATTTTCATGTAACAATTCCTACCTTCAGTAAAAATAATTTAATGTAAATTAAATTTAATGAACTCGAGCCAAAATAAAGAAATATCAAAGATTTAATTAAAAGTTCAAATAAAAATAATAATTCTTAAACCCTTTTTTATATAAAACTTAAACTTGTTTAAAAAATTATCAATGTTATATTAATCTATTATTTAATTAATCTTAATCAATAATAATAATTGCAAATAATCAAAACGGAATATCGCACGGCATTTTTTATCAGTTTTGTTCATAATTTTTGAATTCCAAAAAACTTTTTTTCATAAAAAAAACTTTTTGTCTCTTAAAAACCTTGCAAAAAAGGGTAAACTTGACAAATGGCAACGCTGCTCCCAAGGTATTGAAAAAAATGAGTTATTCTGACTACCATTTACTGCGTGGTGTTATGATAATGATATTTATTACGTACTAGCTAAACCCGGTGTGCTTCGCTATCCCCCTCCTTATAATATAATTAATTTTAATTAATTAAAAAAAAATAATTAATTTTAATTAATTAAAATTAATTATATTATATAAATTAAATAATTAATTTTATATATATAAAAAAATAATTAATTTTAATTAATTAAAATTAATTATATTATATAATTAATTAAAATTAATTATTTAATTTTAATGTACTTATTGCAATGCTTTAGGATATTTTTAGTTTACCCATTAGGAGTATACACATATACACGGGATATTAACCGAACAGGAAATTTTTTTTTCAAAATCGAATGGTAAATCTGTTGGTAACATTGGAATGCGTAGCAAAAGTACATCTGTACCTTTATATTTTCCTGTTATAATAGTCGCTTCTATTAAATTATTTCTTAGTTTTTTTACTAAAAGTCGAGTGCCATTGAAAGCCGTGGTGATCGATATTACGCAGTAAAATAATTGGCACTCCAATTTTAAGTTGTAGCACATGTGGTGGAAAGCCTGGCACATCGAGTGAATTTAAGAACTCTACAGGATAATTAACGATCTTATGCGTTGCTTGATTGATTTGACAAATTTCAAAGTGATATCCATCTTCTTCATATGGAAAAATAATAGGATACTGAAGCGCGTCCTATGAGCGATGCATTTCAGTGGGCGAGGCCATGCACCTTTGCCCACTTACAACTTTATATAGTCAAGAATTTACAATTTCGTACGAAGACTATATTACGATTTTTAATTTTCCTAAAAAGGGTATGGTCCCACCCACTTTTCTCCAGGTTCGTATTCCTAATTATGCCAATACCATATATACACCACATATCATTGACGTAGGTCAAAAAATGCCTAAAATATGGCGATTTAAATTTTTGGGTTATATGGGCGGTGCCACCCTCGTTTGGACAATCAAATCTTCATATAGCCTATTATTCCTTCCAGAGTCACAGTAACATGCTGTGAAAATTTCAGGCAGATCGGTCCAAGGGTTTGGCCTCCTATTAAGCACAAACATACAGACACACATTCATTTTTATATACATACATATGTATATAGATTAAAAGCAGATTAATTATAATTTAAGGTAAAATGGGGCGAAAAAGTGGGATTTGGTAATAAAAATCTGTAGATAAAAAGTATATAAAACTTTAGGTAAATACAAATATACAAAAAAAGTATTTTATATAGCAAACATTGTCAGTGGTGTAAGTAAGTACCTGAATTAAAAAAGGGGGTGGTGAAGTGGGCGTGTTTCATAGCTATATGGCGACGTTAACAGTATTAAGAGCAATATACTACCAAATAAAAAAAAAATACGTTGGAAGGAACAAATTTGTATAGATAACAAAAAGTTTAAAACTTTGAAACAAAATTTGGTGTGAAAATAGGCGTGAAAGGGGGCGTGGCGTAAGAAATGTTTATTTTTACCTCGCCTGGAGTATATAATGTGTATACAATTTGAAGTAAATCTGTTAAAAACTATATGGGAGAGTTCCAGTTAAATGCTCCTCCGCCCATCGACCGAAAATCAAAAATCAGAGTTCACAGTATCCCCCGCCTAAATATTCTGAACATTCCCTGAAAATTTCATCAAAACCGGCCCAGCCGTTTTGGAGTCCATACTTTACATACATATATACATCCTATTTTATATACAAGGTGGCGCAAAAGTAATCCTCCTATCAGAAAATGCTATAAATTTTGCGAGGCCCCTAATGTCAGTTCTGTTTTGACATTTGTGTAGTAAACACATGCGAAATACACGTTAATAAACAATGTTACGCTACACTGCTCCAGAACGCAGAATATTGCTGACAGAACTGACATTAGCGGCCTCGCAAAATTTATAGCATTTTCTGATAGGAGGATTACTTTTGCGCCACCTTGTATATAGATGGATATTGTTTGTTCCAATCCCTTGAAGACTGTGTTCTAAAAGTGATGTGGCAACTTGGCAGTTAAATGAACACGTCACAACTGTCATATTGTTAGTAAAAATATTTTGACAATTTATAACTTTCTTCAACTCGCCGTGTAAATCTGTGCTTTTCGGTATTTATGAATTTTCATACAATTTTCCTGATAGTTTTTCGAAAATTTGAGTAAAACTTTTTCCAAAAATAAATGACTATCAAACGTCAATGCAATTGTCAATAAAATGATTGGTAGCAAAGAAGAAAGAGATGTCAAAAATAAATTAATTTTGCAAAAACAAGCCTTCGATTCCGGCAATACAATAAATTCCAAAAACAAAGCCGCGGGCATTGCTGGCAACAGTTATGGCATTGATGAATTAGTGCAATATGTAACACTCTACGTACGAAATCCCATAATTTTAAGTGGTATCGTGTTGCCTTTTATACCATTGTATCTGGGAGCATTTTATTTATGGATTGCGGTCTATGGTGTTGAAGAACATTACGAAGCCGGTCTTGTGGGAATTGCAGTAATAGCATTTGTTCATGTATTGACATTGCTGTGCTGCTATTGGAGTGTTCATGTTTTGGCGTTTTTAAACTGTCGTAAGGTCAAAGTACCGAAGGTGGGAGTACTTGCCAAAGTAGTTCCTACTGCAAATAATGGGTCTTCTGAAATGGTAACTATCAGAAGAACCACATTGGAGGAAGGCCGTGAACTCTATTATTTCATGTTTCAAAAAACTAAATATATTTGGGACGAAGAGAAAGCCAACTTCAGAGACATAGAGTTTCCCGTCAATGAACTTTTGCAGAATTATTCTAGGTCACGTGGTCTTGAGACGGAGGCTGCCATTAATTTGGCTGAAAAGACGTATGGTAACAATCAAATGGAGATGGTTGTACCAGAATTTTTTGAATTGTTTATTGAGAGGGCTACTGCACCCTTCTTTGTATTTCAAATATTTTCTGTTGGTCTTTGGTGTCTAGATGAATACTGGTATTATTCTCTATTCACACTGTGTATGCTTATTGTATTTGAATGTACTTTGGTGCAACAGCAATTGCGTAATATGTCTGAAATTCGTAAAATGGGAAATAAGCCGTATCTAATAAACGTTTTTCGTCAAAATAAATGGAGGCAAATGATATCAGATCAGTTGTTACCTGGTGACTTGGTATCAATAACTAGATCTCAAGATGACAATATTGTTCCTTGCGATTTGGTATTGCTGCGTGGAAGTTGTATCGTGGATGAAAGTATGCTAACAGGTAAGAATATATTACTCTACATAAATGGTTTTATTTTTTTTTGTTTAACTGATATTTTTACTCGCAAATTTATTCATCTACTTGCAAAGAAAACAAGAAATGAATTTAAAATAATAATTTGTTCATTGTAAAGGATACATATATGTATAACTAGATGGCATTTACGCGCGTTGCTACGCCACCAATTAAAATTAATTTGAAAGAAATGCATTACACAAATATTCAATTTATTTTGAGTAATTTTATTAATTTTGTTGATTTTGAAAAAAAGTAGGCGGTCGAAAAAAGTATTCGTAGTCATGCCGAAGTCTTAGTTATATCCCGTCAAAGTTTTAGTAAGATCGGTCCAGCGGTCTGGCATTCCCGGCAGGCGTTGTAATTAATTAAAAAAAAGTAGGCGTGTCCATACCAACTCAGAAACCTTCCCGGGCTCATGCACAATAACTTTGCCAAAGATAATTACATGATCAGATGCATAGTTTACGATTCTATAAAGGACATCCATACAAATATTTAATGTTTGAGATGGGGCGTGAAAGTGGGCGTGGCACATAACATAACATAAAAAGCCATGCAGAAGCAATTAATCAATTTTAAAAAAGTGGGCGTTTCAGTAGGCGTGGTCCTACCAACTGAGAAACCTCCCCGGGATCATGCACAACAACTTTGCCGAAGATAATAACATGATCAGATGCATAGTTTGCGAGAATAGAATAATAGATATGAATTTCAAAAAAGTACCAATATATGTAAGTGTACTGAAATTTGGCCCTTTTTACAGCTTTATATTTGAGTCATGAATAGCATGTTCTGGGTTCTTTTTTGTGTGGATGGAAGAATATTTTATCTTTTTTTTTTTAATTAAATAAATAATATCAAATGCCCGTTTTTACAACGTTTTTTGTCCCTTTTTGTCACCCGTGAAAAAAATAATTTTAAAAAAAGTACCTATTAATTATCCGTAATACGTACTATTTGAAAATAATAGTTCATGGAATTTTTAGTGATAAAATACATTTTGATAAAAAAGTACCAAAAAATAATACTATTTTTAGGCCATAGAAATTCGAATTTGAAAAAAGTACTAAAAAGATTTCTAGTCTTTATTGATCTGAGCCAGATGCATTTAATATAATATTTCTATGTTTAATTATGCATGTATATCTCATGCTAACGGAGCGTTCTACGGAGACTATTTTTACCTTATATAGTCAATTGAATTTCGAATTTCAAAAAAGTACCAGACACCTGTCGGCTCTTTATATAGTAATATAGAATACAGATAGATAGATGTAGATTATACATATACATACATACATATGCATATGTATATATTATAGTACACATATATTTTTTAATCAGTTTTTTTTTAAATACCTACATTTTTGTACATATTTATTCATTACAGGCGAATCAGTACCACAAATGAAGGAATCTTTAGAATCTCTCAATAACCTTAACACTGAACTAGATGTAGATGGCGAGGGAAAACTTTTTGTTTTGTTTGGTGGCACCAAAGTAGTTCAACATACGCCACCAACTAAAGACGCAATGCGGGCACCGGATGGTGGTTGCCTTGGTTACGTCATTCGTACAGGATTTAATACATCTCAAGGCAAATTATTGCGTACAATTTTATTTGGAGTCAAACGTGTAACAGAAAATAATATGGAAACATTTGCCTTCATTGTATTCCTAATGATATTCGCTGTTGCAGCGGCTTCTTACGTTTGGATTAAGGGCAGTGAAGATACTGAACGAAATCGCTACAAACTGTTTTTGGAATGTACATTAATTCTTACATCGATCATACCCCCTGATCTACCAATTGAGTTGACATTGGCCGTGAATACCTCGCTAATGCAACTATCAAAGTTGTATGTGTTTTGTACGGAACCTTTCCGTATTCCTTTTGCTGGCAAAGTACAAATCTGTTGTTTTGATAAAACAGGCACCTTGACTTCAGACAATTTGATGGTAGAAGGTGTGGCTGGGCTAGCGATTGATGGCGCCATCATACCAATGGAGAAAGCAGAGGACAGTACCATCCAAGTTTTGGCCACATGCCATTCATTGGTAATGCTTGAAGACGGTTTGGTCGGAGATCCCCTGGAAAAAGCAACACTCACAGCTGTTGATTGGAATCTTACAAGACAGGAGAGTGTTATACCAAAACGTGGAAAATTGAAACCGCTGCGTATTTATCAACGTTTCTATTTTTCTTCTGCACTTAAACGTATGTCGGTTTTGGCTGGCTACTTGTCGCCTTTTGGTAATGAAGTGAGTTACATCGGCACAGTTAAGGGAGCACCAGAAATTGTAATGAAAATGCTGAAAAATGTTCCGGAAAATTATGAAAAGGTAAGTGTCACTCACTTTATTATTATTCAGCTTTTGTAAGTAGTTTCGTTAAACCACAACAATATTTTGTACCGTAGACATTCCTAGAGTATTCTCGTCGTGGAGCACGTGTATTGGCTTTAGGTATTAAAGAGTTCGGCACTATGAGCAATCAACAAGTCCGCGAACTTAAACGAGAAGATGTTGAGTGTGATCTTACCTTTGCTGGATTTGTTATAATTTCGTGCCCCATGAAACCTGATTCCAAAAGCGTTATTAAAGAGCTTATTCAAGCATCACATAAGGTGGTAATGATAACTGGCGACAATCCACTGACGGCTTGTCATGTTGCCAAGGAATTACGTTTTACACGAAAGAAGTTGCTTGTCCTCTCTGCATCTCCCAAGATTGCTGGAGAATGGCAATGGGTTTCTATTGATGGTGAAAATGTTTTTAGTCTTGACTTAGATTCTCTAAATGATTTCGATCTATGTATAACCGGTGAAGGTCTGCAATATCTGAAGGAAAATCAGCATAAATACATGTTGCAAATCCTACCGCGAATTACAGTCTGTGCCCGTTTTGCACCCAAACAGAAGGAATATGTTATAACAACGCTTAAGCATCTCGGCTACTGTACTCTTATGTGTGGTGATGGTACAAACGATGTTGGTGCTTTGAAACATGCTAATGTTGGTGTATCGTTGCTATCTAATGTACCATCGAAAAGAAACGCAAACACTGCTGTGGTGGCTGCTGGTACTGTTGAAAATGCTGCTATCTCAACCAATGTTGCTAGTGCAGCTACTGTCAATCAACGGTTAGGTGGTCGCAATGCTCCAGCAGCTCTTGCAAATCGACCACACAACCAAGCATTGTCACCACGTGAGCGTGCCCTTCAACAGAGACGGGAGCAGCTTGCCCAAACACAAGCACGATTACAAACAGTTTTACGAGAAATAGACGAAGAACAAGTGTCGGTTGTAAAATTGGGTGACGCTAGTATTGCAGCACCATTTACTAGCAAATCATCATCGATTATGTGCGGTAAGTTGTATTGACTGTCGAACACATGTCTATTGTAAAGTTTTAATCTATGTTATTATTTAATAGTTAATCATATCATAAAACAAGGACGTTGTACTTTAGTCACCACATTGCAAATGTTTAAAATTTTGGCTTTAAATGCTCTCATCTCAGCATATTGTCAATCTGTACTCTATATCGATGGGGTAAAGTTCAGTGACACTCAGGCCACATTACAAGGCCTTTTTATTGCAGCATGTTTCCTTTTCATTACACGCTCAAAAGTAAGTATACAAATTAAGGTTTGCCTTTTGTCAGAATATTCTTTTCCGGGAAAGCGGTAAAATCCAGAAATCTCGCTATAACAAAAAAATAAAAATATACATATACATGAAGCGAAGAAACGAAGGAAAATTAAATATAAAGAGGAATGGACACAGTTTTTTGTCCGAATTAAATTAATCACCCTTATTCCAGTTGTCGTCGTCGATATCGTCATCGTTTTTTAGTCGACATCACTTCGAATCGACATCGACATCACATCGACACTAATTTGGTATTCTATAAACATCTTGCGACGATAGCGACTGTTTATCGATTTTTATAAACACATCTCTAATACTTGTCAGTTGATTTATTTTGTTTTGGTATTTGATGCGAAAAAAATATTTTCAGTTTGATTAAAATTTTAATTTTTGTGGTATATTTCATTTGTTTCATGTTTTTGTGCAAAAATGTTTTTTATTTGCGAATCAAATTCGGATTCGAGTGATGAACAAAATAAAAGAAACCTAGTACTACAAAGAAAGCAAATCAGACAGGAGTACGACATCTTCAATTTGCCAGATAAAAAGTGGGTGTTAACATTTAATTATTTCCTAATGTTTATTTTGTTATTTCTTCAAAAGGTTTAAAAATTACTTTAGACTTAATAAAGCAGCCTTTAAGTATATGTTGGAAGAAATAGATTCTTATTAAAAAGTGGAATTAGATCAACATTTGTTTCAAAAATAATAAAATTAGCAGCCACATTAAGATTTTTTGCAAGAGACGGATTTTTTTGCATTTCTTCTACAAGTTCATCAAATTGTTTCAGATTTGTTACTTTCTTTTTTTGTTGTTCTTCCATCTTTTTATTTCTTAAAAAATTTCTTTAAAACACTTTATACTATGTTTCCACGACGACTTGAATCATGTTTATGAATCATGCTGTTTACATGACCAAAAAACTTGTTTCGATTTGACAGAATAAAAAAAAAACAGAATTTACAATTTGTGAAAAATATTTTTTTTAATGGACAAAAAAAGTGAGTGGAAATTAGTTAGCTTATTTGAAAAAAACATACATTCGTACGTTTTTACTTCCAGCAAAAAGAAAATAATTTGCTTTGTTTACAATAATATTAAATTTGTACAGCTAGTGCAGATAAACTTGCGATAAAAATTAGAGAAGAGAGCAATTTTTCGTGCTTTGCAAGTAGATTCAATATGAATCTACTTGATTCGCTCTTGAAATTTTGTATGGTGAAGCAAGTTGTTTCGCTCATGATTGGGGTGTGAAGCATGAATAGAGAGCGAAGCATGTACCGTGAAAACATAGTATTAGTCGTTAACAAAAATTATGACGATGACACAATATCGTCATCACATTTTCTTACAGAATACCAAATATCTGTCAATAGTAATCGATAATCTTCAATAACGAAAACTATAATACCAATTTGAAACAAACGATACAAAACGACGTCGTTAAGTGTCAATGACGACAACTGGAATAAGGGTGAATATTTCTTTTAGCTATACAAATTAGGTACAAAAAATAAATAATAGCAGATTATAAAAATGGAGTGTTTGAATAATATGACTGACTGATGAATAATATAATTTAAGATTATTATTCAAAATAAATAAACTTTATAAATGGTTTGATTTTTTACAGCCTTTAAAAACCCTATCGAAAACAGCACCCCTGCCAAATATATTTAATTTTTATACGGTCACTACAATACTGTGCCAATTTGCAGTTCATTTCACAGCATTGTTTTACTTAACCCAAGAGGCAACCGCTAGGGCACCACCAAGGTAAACTTCACTTCATTTACTAGAGTTATTTTTGAATTTAGCAAATAAATTATTTTTACTTGAGTAGAGAAGGTAAAGTTAAATTGTACATTGACATGGATGCTGAAGAGAAACAAAAGTTTGAACCGAATATTATTAACAGCACAGTATACATTATTTGTTTGGCATTACAAGTATCCACTTTTGCTGTAAACTACAAGGTAATTAATCTAATTTTTAATATTCCAATTGCAATGTTATTACTTAATTTATTTTCTCTATTTGTTCTCATCAATAGGGACATCCCTTTATGGAAAGTTTGCGAGAAAATCGTTTACTTTTGTATTCAATTCTTGTATCTACTGGCTTGGTGATTATGTTGGCTTTGGGTCTATCGCCAGATTTGACAAACACCTTTGAAATTGTCGATTTTCCTAGTGATGTAAGTATTCTGCTTATTGACGATGATTAATATTTTTAATTGAAACATTCTATTCTTTTTCATTGTCTTAGTTCCGCCAAATACTGATATACGTTTTGTTAGCCGATACCATTGCAGCCTTTGTGGCTGATAGAATATGTTCATTCCTTTTTGGTGAAACCAGACGAAAATCAAAATCACTGAGTTGTTAAAAGTCATTCTATCGTATTTATATCTATCAATTCATCGGATTTTGAATTATATATTTATTTAAATTACGGAATTTCTTTATGTTTAAGATTTTTTAGTACAATTTCGCTTATGCTTTTGCAAGGCAATCAAAATATCTTATTTTTTTCTTTCTTCTCTTGTTTGGAATTCCGATCTTTATTAAATGGTGTAGTGTTTTTTATCTTTATTTTCTATTATAATTTAGAGCTTTTGGCTCATCATCGTAACTAATTTACATTCTTATACTATAATGTTGTAAAGTTGTTCAATTAATTCAAAATATTCAATATTCCTTTTTGTACCAAATGTATATGATTTTTAATTAAAAAAAAACTGAAATAAAAAATATTTATACTTATAACACACATCCTTACTACTTAGAAAACACATCCACACAAACATACCCGATTCAAATTCAAATTGAAAACGCCAATTTTAAGCGTTTTACGTTTTTCAGAACATGGGCGATAGATTTTATGTATTTATTTGTTGTGAAACATTCATACATATTTATATATATGTAAGTATATCAGCCCAATCATGAATAAAAAATCCGCGGTAGTTTTTCCCTTTTTATTTTTTAACATTGAATTTGAATAGCAAAAATGAGAAAAGGGAAAAAACTCCCGCGGAATTTTTATTCATGATTGGGCTGTATATGAATTCATTACATAAATTACATTTAAAACCAGGAAATTGATGTAAAGCTTAAATAAAATCAGTGTTTTATTATTTATATATTATATACATATAGCATACATTAATAAATACATACAAACATATATGTAAGTGTACATAAATAGATCAATTTATATTATTGCTATTTCTCTCTTTAAAGTGGTAGAATAAAAAAATAAATTTGAAAATTAAAAAAAAATACATTAGAAAAATATTATTTTGTCGTCGTAAATGTTTAAGTTAATTCATTTGATTTTGCTGTAGTTGCAATAATTGCAATTGCCGTTGGTTCTCCCATTTTCGATTCCTCCAGTTGTTTAAATTGTATTAAAATAACCAGATATGTTGTAACAGCCGAAAATATCTTAAAAATAGAAAATAAGAATTAGTGATTTTTTTTAACTGATCGAATATGTCACACATTTTTAAATCGATAAACTTTATCACATACAATTTTTAAAAATGTGAATTATTCATTCCATAGTTGGACATTTTAGGCATAAACCAAATGTTTCTACCTTGCTGTTATACCACCTTATTTACGACTAATATTTGACAAACTAAATTTTTCAACCTCAAATTTTTGGCGATTTATCAATTTGCCGTATTTTTAGGAAACCTGGTTTCAGCTTTTTCGAATAAATTAAACAAATATTCCATTTGTGCCGAATACGCCGAAACAAAAAATCCGGTTTTCAAATTATTCGAAAACCCCCATTTCCTAATATTCGAGAAACGCCGAAAAATATAAAACAACTGCAATTTCTAGCCAAAACAGTGATAAAAGCTTAAGAGAGATAAATATTAAAATAAAAAGGAGAAATATTTGAATTTTTGCAGTTAAAACAATAAAAACAATGTGCACGTAATACAAAAATATTCATAAAAAAAGAAAAAACTTATTTCATGTTACTTTAGCATTTTTCGCTACAGCAATGAACATAGAATACTAGATAAACCCCCTCGGTGGCGGTCTTCAGGTAACTTCAAAATGCGGCCTTGCAGAATGACCTAACTGAGTGAATTTGATCAAAGTATTGGGCAATGTTGGTTATGACCTTTTCCCTTCTTTCTAGCAACATATGGATTCTGCGCCGAAAGAACAGCTCATCCTTTGTGGACAAGAACGTGTCAAGCCAATTTCGCGTATTCTAGAGAGGCGGTTCTGTATCCATCGAAGTAGTCTAGAGTACAAGTTGGATATCATGAATGGATATTGCTGCTGATTTGGCAAGCTTTTGTTTTGTTTGACAACTATCTTCATGTAGGATCTCATAATAGATCTTATTCACCATAAGCTTAGGTACTTTTTTAAAATTAAAGAAGTAAAGCAAAACTTCCTTCAAAACTGCAACGGGCTGTTGCCTATAGGTTTCCTTTCTTGAGTTCTATATTTGGTTTCCGCCAAATATACGACATGTCATCTGAACCGAATATCTTAAACTTATGGGTCGATTACGGATGACAACCGAACCTCAGTGAAGTTGAAAGTTGCCAAAACCATATTACAGATGGCAACTGACAACTGTCAGCTGTTAACTTCAGTTGCCGAATATGGCAACCGAGCATTTGTAGTTGCTTTGATTTTTATTTCAAGTGGTAAATTTTAAATGTTAGTTATGTTGTTGTTAAACTACATATTTATATTTTTAACATATAAATGTTTGTTTTCTACTTGAAAATTCGAAAAACAGATTAAACACGAAAGTTGCCTTACGTAATAACAACTTGTATGTCAGTTGCGTTGCCTATTGGCAACCCAACTCCAGTTTGGTTGCTATACATAATCGACCCATTAGATTTATCGGCGAAGATTACCGAAATGACCGAAAAATTTAGCTTGCCCAGTCGTTTTTCGGGTTTATAAATAAAGACTCGTTATATTTTCTTCAAACTACTTGACGCTTTTATTTTGCAATTAAAAGGAATCGGGTTTATTTAAAGAAAATAAACCAGCGTTTTTAGAAGGTAAAAACGTAACAATCAGGCATGTGATGGAAATCGAAAACGAATCAGTTTTGGAAATACATTTTAATGCATTTATAATCTAATTTTTAAAATTCTCTTTAGTAGCCTAATATCTTTATATTTTATGTGATAAAAGTTTTCCAATACAGAAATATTTCGAAAAAATTGACTTCTAAAACTCATTCGTTTTCGATTTCAATCACATGCCTGAATATATTCAAAATGATTTAACTTAAAAAGCTTTAATTGACTTAACCCCCAGTGGCCACACGTATGTATGAAATATTTGGCAAATATTTACCAAAAAAGCGTAACCACTTGTTATACTCTTACAAGAGTTTTGCAAGATCAAACAGCATCAAACAAATTAAAATTTAATATTTGTTGTACTTTGAGCTAAATAAGAAAAGTTCTTTTAAATAAAACGGTTTCGTCTTTTTCGGCAAATATTTGCCAAGTGTGACCGTACCTTTAATAAAATTACAAATTCTTTAAAAAGCAAACGTTTTACTTTAACTTACTTCACCTGAGATTTCTGTCAATTCTAGGACCATACGTTGAAAATGTTACATTAGCAAAGCCCACTTAAATTAAAAATAGATACCAAAATATTCGAGAGTATAGTTGAATGTACTAAAACTGAAATGATTGTAGTAATCAGTGTGACATGTTCTTTAGCATTTTTTAATAATATGTTTAGTATTTCTTAAAGATATGTGTCCACGATCGTCAGATATTACAACGTTGTCATATCTAGCAATGTGCTAGCAGTGTACTGGCATTAAAAAAATTTTAGCAAAAGGTAAATTGTCAGTTTAGACGACTGTAAGAAAACTAACAATTTCATTTGCACACAATTGTCACACAATGAATTTATCTGTCAACCGAAATTGTTAGTTCACACGGTTGTCAGATTGTTGTGTGGCATTGTCAAATTCCTTTTGCAGCTCTGTGTGTGTGTTTAAAAATTTTAAATATTGTCATGGAAAAAAGAGCAATTGGAACCATTTTATCTGCTTATGTCCTAATGCACACTTTAATTTTTTTCTTTAATTTTCTTCTATGACAATGCTGCCATTGGCAGATGCATAAACTTTGCATATATGACAATGAAAGGTGTTTGACAATTGTCTTAAAACAATGACAATGACAAAATTGTGTGTTTACATGATTGCTAGATGTCTGACAATATTTTTGTCTTCCAATGTACTGAAAATGCTTTTTCTTACAACGTTGGAAAGCAAAAATTCTAAGTTTACACGGTTGTTAGACATTTTCTGAACATTTTTCGGACAATGTTGTAATATCTGCCCATCGTGGACACATATAGCTTTAGCTTTTGAAATTTTTAAATTTAATTTATTTTCTCTTGAAAAAAAACTTGAAAATAAAATAAAGAAAATTATATGAACGACGAAGGGATTTTACTTTTGAAAAAGGTGAAATTAAGTGATAAATATCTTTAGTTTAATTATAAATGTTCGTTTATTATTCTTAGTTATTTGTGATTCGAAAATCGTGATAAAAGACAATGAATGACTTATTATTTTATTTTTAATACGCTTTTTATATTTGTGTTTACATGATTGAAAAATCAAGAACTGAAAAATCAATGAATGACCTTTTTTTGTTTTTTTTTTTTATTTTAAACGTTCTTTATTTAAAAATCGAGACCTGAAAAGTCAATGAATGATTTATTTTTTGATTTAATAAAATTAATAACTTCAAAAATAATAAAAATAGAAAATTATTTTTAGAAAGCTTGTCGGCGTGAAGCACTTATTATAATAAACTTTAGGTTTGAATGTTTTTTTTAAACTTGTCACACTTGTCACGGGAAAAAGGAAAAACATTGCGCGAAATCGGTCAAATAGTTGAACGCACGCACTCTTCTATCCAGAGAGTGATAAAAAAAATTTAAAATGCCTCGTTCTGCTCGCCCACCGAAATTAACTGAACCGGAAAGTACAATCAGTAAAGAAAAAACCCAAATAATATTGAACGCAAATGTATTTCATATATATAAAAATCATTTGGCACAATATTATTATGCTCGGTCCATAATTAGTCGTAGCTCCCATACGAGTATAAGGCTCACTTCAGAAAATCACTTTAACGACAATAAATCTCTACACAATGTTGGTATACAAATAAAATTCAATACAAATAAGTTTAATATATACAGAAATGATGAATCCTAATTTAATTTTAACGGTCGATCCATAATTAGTCGAAACTCTTATATAAGACCTCCTCCGTAATTCACTTTAACCTCCATAAATCTTTTAAAACTGTTTATATCGAGATAAAATTTAACACGCAAAATATTTATATGCACTAAATTTTTGTATGATCAGTCCATCTCGCATATAGCGCTTATTTCTGATACTTACTAACTTCAAATCGATATATCTCGATTCCTAGACATGACCCAGCGAAACGCCGGGACACGTATAACTTCTTTTTTACCGATATAATTTTCCCCGGTAGTTTTAACCCTTCCCGATCACTGACCCCTACCATTTGTGAATTTCGATCCATATTTGACCAAAGCCCTCTTCCGTAAATCACTTCAATATTCAGAAATCTCTTATAAATAACGGTGCCCATCCATATGTATATCCAAAAATCAAACTGCTGGATTTTGAGAATATCGGTATTTAACCATATTCCTTTATAAGGTCCACTTCCATAATTCACTTAAATACTAATACATATGTATCTTAAATATACCATATGCATAAAATTCCCTGTTGCGAAATTTAAGAAGATCGGCCCATGATTATATAAGGAACATTCCAGAAAAACAACTGAACCCACAAAAAGTCTAATAAATATCGAGTTCGAACCAACTTTTATATAGATCAGTAATTTTAATCCATAAATCATACTAATGTCGGTTATACGGCAATTATGCTACTGGATTTTGTAGCTGTCAGTCAATAATTGGCAATAGCTCCCGAATTAAGTCCACTTCCGAGCATACTAAACAACCATACAAATCTTGTAAATAACGTTATTGAGATGAAATTCAACCAAAATTACCCCAAAATACGTAGAAATCACATTAGTGGATATTGGATTTAGAAGCTATCTGTTTATAATTGGTCCACTTCTACTATCCCTTTCCGTCCCAAGAATGACATTTTCGGTGCGTTATATTTAGTCCCTAAAAATCATAGAAATAATTTTGTATGCGCCTGCAGTCTATATGTCCTTAGAAACAGGAAAGATTACACATTTTATTATATTACAATCATACATAAACTTGTCGTAAAATTTACCTACACATACTATGTGTCGGTAGGGACGGAAAGGGCTACGCCACCCTTAAATCTCTTGTAAATAATGTTATTGCGACCAAAGGAAGCCTCACCTTACTAGCATAATCTTACCCTTAATTATTAATTATTTTTGATTTAATAGGAACTACATATTAACTAAGGCAATATACTCAATTTACCTTAAAAAGTGTTGAATTGTCAATAACAAAAAATCCATAAGCAGTGAACTGTACTTCTTGTTTAATACTTTTTGTTAAAAATTTATCAACCTGTAATAGAAATTAAATAAAATTGTGGTAAATATTATATTTTGTCTTAACTTTTAGCGCCGTCTTCTTAATATCTGATTAAAGTTTCAACTAACTAACCGTCGTGTTTTAGTTCAGTTTCCGAAACCGCTTAATAGCTGTGAAAACCGGTTAGCATTAAACGCAACATAAACAAGTAAGAAAGTATAGTCGGTCAAGCCCAACCATATAATACTCTACACCCAGTATATATGCAAAAACAGTTGTTCAGAAATCGGCTCTATACTCGTATGTATGTATGTATGTAAATTATGGCCTATGGCCACAAAAATTTTTTTGTGGCATGACTTCTGAGGGTTATATGGGTGCTATGACTAATTATGGACCGATCGTTATAAAATAAGGGGACAAATTACCGCATTCGTGATCGAATGAGTTATCGTATCGAAAAATGATTTCGATATCGAAATTATGATAAAATGTACTAAATTTCTTGCTCGATATCTAATGCCATAATCTCAAATAAGAAAATTCGATCAATTTAACTCGATATCGAATGCGGTAATTTGGCCACAGGTGTCATGATTTTTTTATACATGAAACTTATTTGTGTTGAATTTGATTCGAATATTTGTGACCGTTAAAGTGACTTTCTGAAATGGGCCTTATATGGGATTTTTGACTAATTATGGACCAATCATCATAAAATTAGGCCGAATGATTTGTGTTGAATATTATTTGGATATCAATATGAGAGTTATGCTCTTTACAGTGATTTTCAGATTTGTGCCTTGTCTGTGGATTTGTGACCGATCTGCACGAAACTTGTAGATGTGGTCAGGCTTCATATATAACTTATTTGTGACGAAATTTGTTTGGATATGTTTAATTTAAATCTCCGATAAAGTCCTATTTCGGAAGGACATTTGTATGGGTTAGGTGAAATAATTGACCGATTTAAACCAAATTCAATGCCACTCATCCTTGAACCGAAAAAAGTTTTATCGAAATATCTTCAAAATTGTGACCTGTTCTCGGACACGTTTAGTCGACTCAGAAAGTGATTCTGAGGTGACCGGTAGTATACTTTAAGGTGGGCGTTAAACTAATATTTGTGGGCGTTACAAACATCAGCAAAAATCCAATATAGCCTCTCCACTGTAAGTAGCTACATAATATGTATGAAAAATATTTGAAATTCTAATCAGATATTGAGATAATGTGCCTTATTATTATGGTAAATATATATTTGGTTTAATATACATACGATATTTTGGTACTCCTTGCTTTTTCCATACACACGTGCTAGTATCTGTGATGTCTCATTTGCCTGAAATTTACATAGATATATGCATGTATGTATGTATGCATGTATGTACATACATACATACGAGTACATAATGTATTAATACTTAGAACTAGTTTTTAGGATGTAATGTGATTTTTAAATTAATGCTTTGCAAACAAAATTATTCATTCAGTAACTTTATTTTTTATTTTTTTTTTTATTTATTGGATTAAATCTATGGATATAAATCCTTACAGACTACTATATATTACAAGATTTTATATAAAGGCATTATTAACGAAAACATTGTGATAAGACATATTAAGTATTTAAAAACACGATAATATTGCGTTTAATTACATTTATATTAATATAAAAATCGATTAAGCTATAAAATTCATTGAAATTTTTGCACATTCTCCTCAAAGGATCAGCATCAGCTTAATTTGTTTGAACAACAGGAAGGTGCATAGGTATTAGGTGTCGGATAAAACGTCGTGGAATATTAAAATTTATGTTACGAAGAAGGAAGTCGGATAGGACATCGCCATTAATCAAATAAATTAGAAATGCCACATTTAGCATAGTCCTTCGGCTTTTTAATGTAGGTAGTTTAATTAATCAGCTTGCCTTTCTTGAGTATAACCTTGATAATCTTTTTAACCTTACAGTTCCATTAAAAACTAGCATTATTTCTAATAAACTTAAACCGTGGTTTTTAAATGATATCAAACAATCTACAAATCATAGAAATTATGTCTATGATAGATGGAAGAGGTTTAAGACAAGGGAACTACGTGATGAGTACATTACTGCCAAGAGAAAAGTTAATAAACTGATAAAAAAAGCAAAATCTGATTTCTTTACTGATAAATTCTCTACCGCGCTCAGTACTAAAAAAACATGGAAAACTATTCGTGAGATTGGTATCGGACAATCTTCTAATCCAGAGCCTTGCACTTTAGATGCTGATATTATTAATAAAAAATTTTAAAATATTCCCATGGAAGAAGCAGATGAGAGTTATTATACCAATGCTACTGGTACATAGTAGCTTAAGCTCCTTTTTTCCTTCGTGGCTGTAAATCAATGTGACGTTTCTACTAGTTTGTTATCAATAAAATCCAACTCGGTTGGGGCGGATGGAATAAATCCAAAGTTTCTGAAAATGTTATTGCCTCCTCTACTTCCCTTTATTACCTTTATCTTCAATAAAATTTTAACTACAAGCCAATTTCCCTCCAACTGGAAAATTTCAAAAATTGTTCCCATTCCGAAAAATGGTTCTGAATACAGACCGATAGCTATACTGCCTTTCTTATCCAAAGCCTTCGAAAGAATTATGCACAACCAAATCACTAGTTTTCTTGACATAAATAAACTTCAAACCGATAGACAATCAGCTTTTAGAAAGGAACATAGTTGCTTGTCAGCGTTAGTAGATGTCACTGAGGAAATTCGAAGGGAAGTCGACTATGGTAAAATTGTTTTTTTGATACTCTTAGACCATTCAAAGGCTTTCGACACAGTCGATCACAATATCCTTTGTTATAAACTAAGCAAATTCTTTAATTTTTCTTCTACTGCCATTAAATTATTATCGACGTACCTTTCTAAAAGATACCAATATGTAGCTACACAAGCCAAAAACTCTAAAGTTCTTCCTATGAAAAGAGGAGTTCCACAATGCTCAATAGTTGGTCCACTTTTGTTTTCGTTGTACTCTAATGATCTCCCAAGCATATTAGTTGAATGCAAGGTTAGAATGTATGCGGATGATGTCCAACTTTATACCAGTTGTAACTATGAGATGGTTGACCAGTGCATTTCGTCCATAAATCAAGAATTGCTTCGTATTAATGCGTGGGCTTCAGCTAATGGCCTAAGCATAAATCCGAAAAAATCTAAATGCATCGTTATTCAAAAACGATTATCACATTTCAATATTATACCCTATTTTACAATTAACAATCAAAATATTGAGGTCGTGAAGTAATTTTCAACAATAATCTTACCTGGGCCGATCATGCTTGCGGTCGTACTTTCGGTATGTTAAGAACAATTTGGCCTACCCAGTATTGCACACCTCTTAAGATTAGAGTGCTCCTGGCCAAAACTTATCTAATACCTATTTTACTTTACGGATGTGAGTTTTTCGCTATGTGTGATACTGTTAGTAAAAGAAAATTAAATATTGCCTATAATAGCATCATACGCTATGTATATGGTCTAAAAAGACGCTCTGGTGTATCCATGTTCTCTTCATTGTTGTACGGATTAACTTTTTAAAACCTACTAAACTTTAGAGTTTTGGTCTTTATGCACAAAATTGTTTATACCCAGCAACCTGATCACCTTTTCTGCAAGCTATCTTTTGCGCATAACTGTAGAGGCAGAAAAATAAGAACTCTGGCATACAAAACTCTAATGTCTCAGTGGCACTTCTTTGTTTTCCCTGTATATCTATGGAACTCTATTCCATACAATTATCAAGTCTTAAGTAACGCGCGACAATTTAAATCTAATCTTATATAACTGTTTTCAGAATAATTATGTTATTAAAATTACTTTATTGTAATACCTAATTACGAACTTATACATTTATGTACTTCTTTATACAGGCCTACATTTAGTTGCTTAATATTTTATATACTTATCCAGTCTAATAATTTTTAATTTTTTTGCTTAAACAATATTCTTGTTATTATAAATAACTTTTTCTTTTACATATATTGTTCATTTTGTATTTCATTAAAAATTATTTGTGAAGAATAACTTATGTTTGTTAAGGGTTTATTTGGCATATAAACAAAGCTGTCAAATGGACTCTAAATGGGATTGCGATTTTCTCTATATGTAATATAAACTTATCTTTATTTTTAATTTCTATTTAAATTATAATTTTAATTATTGTCAAATTTAAAATATACTTTTGTAAACTTTCTATTAATCAGTTCCATACTGAAAAATAAGACCTATGGTCTTGTGTATGGCACAATGCAAATACCAATAAATAAAAAAAAATAATGATAACCTCGCAGTATACGAAGGAAGATTCCCAACATAACGACCAAATGAGCTCTTCAGGCAGAATAAGATTTGAACAGATTAAATTCGGTCTATGTGCATATTAATTTCAGGATCCCAGACAATAGACCCATACTCCAAAATTGGGCTTACTAGGGATGTGTATAGTTGTTTCGTTACATTGGGATCTGTAAACTCTTTAGACCATCATTTTATATAAGCAAGCACACCACGAGCTTTATTTATCGTCATTGTAATATGTTTGCAGAAATCTAACTTAGGATCAAGTAGAATACCAAGATCCAGAAATTCTCCAACTAACTCTAGTTGAGACCCGTCCAGGAAATAGTGTAGCATTGAAGTGCAATTTCTAGAAAATCGCATATGCTTGCATTTTTTCAAGTTTAGCTCCATTTGATTATATTTACACCATGCGTAAAAACTATTTATATCCTGCTGCAAATACGCCCCATCTAAAGATCATTTGTAGCATTGTACATTAAAACATTACAATGCTTCATCACAAGCGGCAAATCATTTATGAAAACCGAAAATAGCAAAGGGCCTAGGGGGACACCGGAGCTAACAAAAATTTATTTCCATATTTTATTTATTTCCTGATGGATAAGCAGATTGATGTCATGATGATTGCTGAAACTCACTTGACGGCGACTGGGTATCTCAAAATTAATGGCTACGTGTTGTATGCAGTGCTGATATTCAGCCGGTTCGGACCGGTTCGCTCGAACCGGTTGTTAAAATTTTAAAAATTTTGCGAACCGGTTGTTGCATATTCACCCTTCTCGGTAATAAAAATTCCATATGAAATTTGTTGGGGTGATTATGTTTTTTGTTTTAACGGTTTTATATAATGTGTATTTATCAAGGTGATTAGTCTCGGCAACAAACACAATATTGTTCAGTTGTTCATTGTCCAAAAGTACAAACAAATGATTTTATTTTGGTCATACATTGGATTCTTGGATGATGATGTTTTCGATAGCGTTTTCTTTAATCTTTTGAGAAAAAAATAAAGCAATTTTTTTTACTTTTATTTTGCAAAATCAAAACTATTTTTTTATTAAACAAAAGTTTATATCATTTCCTTCAAGAGGTCTGTTACTGGGATGCGACTTTAAATATAATAAAATATAAAAATATAATTTTTTTAAGCGAACCGGTTGTTAATTGTTTCGAATATCACCACTGGTTGTATGATACTGAAGATCCCCGCGGAAGAGCATGTGGAGGTTCGGCAATTCTTATAAAGAACAGAATAAAACATTATTTAATGAACAACATATGTGAGGATTAACTACAAGCAACAAACATTTGTATTGAATTCTGTCAATACAATTTTGTTTTATCATCAATTTATTCGCCGCCTCGATTTTCAATAAAAGAACACCAATAATACAGCTTCTTCAATTCCCTTGGAGCTAGATTTTTAGTTGCTGATGACTTTAACGCCAGACACACATTTTGGGGTTCACGTCTGGTGACCCCGAAGGGTCGTGAACTCTTCAATACCATTGCCAAAATGGGCTTAGATGTACTCTCAAGCGGGCATCCCACTTACTGGCCGACGGACCAACGGAAGATTTCCGATGTTATTGACTTTGGAGTAGTGAAAAATATCCCTGTAGAATCGATACAAGTGGAGCCTTCATTAGATCACTCTCCTTCTATTATTTCAATGCGTTTCCTTCAAGGGAATGGCTCTCCATTTCGGGACATATCTAAAACCAGAGTAAGTTGGATAAAGTGTTGAGAACTACCGAGGATATTGATGGGTCGATTGGCAAGTTTACTGAGGACATACGAAGAGCTGTACATCACGCCTCCACATATAACGTTGAGTGCAGCAGTGGGACAAACAGAACTTATTTCGCTGAACTCAATCATCTCCTGACAGAAAAAAAAGAGTTAGAAGAGAGTGACAAATTCACAGGTCTCCTCAACTGAAAGCTAGGCTACGAGAATGCAAAGATATACTAAGAAATTTCTTAGAAATGCAAAGAACGGCCTCACTTAGATCTTACTTGGAGGGTCTTGATAGTACCCCACAATCTGACTATTCGTTATGGAAGGCGGCACGAGGTTTAAAAAGACCAGTTAGAGGAAAGCCTCCTCTACGAAATCCGACTGGAGACTGGGCTAGAAATGATTCCGAGAAGGGGACTTTATTTGTTAACCATTTGAGAAATGTGTTTACTATAAACAACTCAAATAATGCATCTGATATGCCTCCACTCGTTATTAGACCTCCTGTACCTCTAAGACTTAGCTTTAATGATGTTCAAAGCGCTATTGGTACTCTGAATCTTAAAAAAGCTCCAGGTATGGATAAAATCAGCAACAAAATGCTTGTGGAGTTACCTCGTGTACCTAGAAAAATTATCCTATTTATTTTCAATGCTATTTTACGCCTAGAATACTATCCTGCAGATTGGAAGGTATCTATGATTACCATGATTCCTAAGCCAGGGAAGGACCCCACCAAAATGGAGTCATATAGGCCAATTAGTCTACTGCCGACAATTTCAAAACTGTTTGAAAAATTGTTAATGACTAAGTTGACTCCAATTCTGAATGACACTGAATGTATTCCTAATCACCAATTCGGGTTCAGAGCTAAACACAGTACCATCGAACAAACACACAGATTGGTAAATGTGATAAGACGGTCGTTTGAAGAGAAAAAATACTGTTCCGCGCTTTTCATTGATGTTTCCCAAGCGTTCGACAAAGTCTGGCATGAAGGTTTAATGCATAAAATTAAATTAACTCTGGCTGCTAACACCCACAAACTTATGAAAAGTTATTTATAATATATGTTTAATATATATATGTTTATAAACTAGAGAATTGGCTTGAGCTTTGGAAAATCAGGGTTAACGAACATAAAATGCGAAAAGATACCTGCTCATCAGAATAAATAATCAAATTATCCCGCAACACAATGAAGTCAAATACCTCGGAATTCACCTCGATCGTCGTTTAACTTGGAAGTCTCATATCGATGCAAAACTTACTCAGATGAGATTAAAAGCAGATTAATTGGCTAATCGGCAGAAATTCTACATTAAAGTTGGATTGCAAACTTTTGTTGTACAATGTAATTCTAAAGCCAATCTGGTGTTATGGAATTCAATTATGGGGTACGGCCTCAGCAACAAACATTGAAAAAATTCAAAGGGGTCAAAATAAAATTCTACGTATAATTACTGCAGCTCCATGGTATGTTAAAAATTCTCGAATCCAGAAAGATCTAGGCGTGCCATTAGTAAAAGTCGAATTTACAAAATATGCGTCAAAGTACGTCAGCAAACTTGAACACCATCCAAACCCACTTGCACGAGACATCCTTAACTTTAGTGGCCACAGTCGGTTGAGAAGGAGGGATACCATTGCTTTAACTCAAGCGCAAAACAGATGACAGGATCAGTTGATGTGAAATTTTTTTAGTATCATAAAAATTTTTGTCTAGCACTGGCTGGGCTTATTATTTTCTTTTTAGTATTAAGATTTGAAAACTTATTGTCATTTCAAGATATAAATAAAAGCTAAAAAAAGAAAAACAAACAACAAAAAATATAAACATGAAGAGTGCAGTGAGCAAATGCAAGCAAAACATGAGTAAAAAAAAAATGAAAAAAAATTAGCCAATAGAAACACAGAATGTGTGACGTCACAGGGCCTAAATGCGCAGAACATTTTAAAATTTTACGCGCGTTGGCGTAATCTTTATTTTATCATTCTTGCAATTGTACCAACTTTTGCATCCCTGACCTTCTTCACCACAAGTTAAGGAAAAAAGTTGAGCTTATATGGAGGCTTGGATCAATTATGCACTGATATCTACAACATACAGTTGTATAATAATGAAGAAATTTGTGTTGAATTTTATCTCTTTGTCGATATATGTGCATACGAGTTTGTATGTGCATTTATACATTTTTCTAAAGAAGTTCTGAAATGTTATGGAAAATTTTTTCCAATGGAAAAAAAAACGTTTAAGAAATTTGAAAATGGATGAAATTTTATTTTGAATGTGTAGTTTCTGACAAATCTGATAAACATACAGTGTATCGCAAAACTATTATGAATATGTACTCATTAATAGGAGAAAGTTGTTTTTATTCATTCATAAAATTGTAAAACTCAAGTAAGAAATTATTTTTTTTACAATTTATAATAGATATTATGTAGAATAAGAAATCCAAAAAAAAACTTAAAAAAATATTAATTTTTATTTAGTTATTGTTGCATTTTGGTAATTTGCGCCATAATTTGATGGTGACAAAAGTATTTTGCATTTTTTAATTCCTGTTAATTTTTTGAGTTGTTTAGTCGTTTTTTAAATTTTCAGGAAATTTTTTATTTCTTTTGTTAAAAAAATACGTGTTATACAATTCCATTTCTTATTAGAAATATTAGAACATTTTTTCCTTATTGCCCTCGGTTGTGAAGATCTTTGTGCTACACATGCAAATAGAAAAAAATATACATTTCCGAGAAAAAAATATATTAAACCTCTACGAATTTTATGGGGCTCAGATCCGAGCATTGAGGAGGTATTGGCAAGTTTTTAGTACTATACAAAAGCCAAATTTTAACATCTAAAACTGTGTATTTCGGGTCATCATAATCTTTGTAGATCAATTTTTCGGCTCTGGAGTTACGATTTGCTTTCGGAATAGAATAATATCCACGATAGTCCATAATATCATCAGTATATACAATATTACCAACTCAATTGGCAGAAATGCAGCCCCATATCACCATAAAACCGTTTTTGGCTTCCACTTTATCCTACCACTTTATCGACCATCTGAACTTAAAATGTTGCATTTGCTTTCGCCATAGAATGTAAGATATTACCGACACGCAAATTTTGTATTTTTATGGATCTCATCGAAGGATAACCTCATCAATGTGTTAATTTCCAAAAACAAATGTGAAAACCTGCCAGATGACCGTATATATTTATGTAGGTTTTCAATGGGTATGGTCTTTCATCCCCTGCATTCAACGATTTTGGACAACTATTCCGTTGTAAATTTTAAATGCTTCCGCGACTATAGACCAATTTATTAAATTGTTAAACATATTCTAAATATACAATGTATATGTATGTGTGTATATATAATAAATGTTTTTAATTTATTTGCCTTAATTTTAAAGTTGTAAAATAAATTTTCCTTCGAAAATTTAAAATTATATTTCCTCCGGCCTTTTTAACGCAGACCTTCATACCTGCGCACAATAAGGTCACAATTATTACTAATAACAATTGAAATACGATTAGAATGTCTTTGCATTAAAATGGCTTACATGATAGAGTGTCACGTAAGAAGCCCTTTATATTGTTTCGTAAACAAATATTTATAAACGAGCCTAAAATTGTTTGGAATATGAAATATTATTTTCACCGATGAAAGTAAGTTTGCGATATTAGGAGTCAAAAACCCCCCAAAAATATGGCGAACCAAGAACGAAGCCTTTAGTAAGAAATATGTTACCATACTGGGGTTGTATGGCGGCATCAGGAGTCGGTAATCTTTCATTTATAGAATCTGCAATAAAAAGGAAGAAATCTCGGAATTTTAAAAAACAATGTGGCGAATGTAGTGTGACAATGGTAAAAACTCGTTGACTCTATGTCTAGAAGATTGTCAGCTGAGATAATAAACAAAATATTTAATACAATGTTCTTTATTATTTTAATATGTAGTTATACCTGTTTACTTTAAAATAAATTTAATGGATTAGTTTTGGAACATCGCTAACAAAAAAAAGTACCTTTTCTAGTAGATTTGTAAGTAGTTTGTCCGAAAATTTCCTATTGCTTTTTAACTTAATTTGTAAGTGAAGTTTTGCTGGGTAATTCCATCTAGTTACAATTAATTCAAGGGAAAATTTATTGCAAGTGTCGGTGTCTTTTTTACATAAAACATAAGTTTTAACTTTAGCAAAAGGTTATTTACTATTCTGAAATAAATTGCGGTATATAAATTTTAAAAAAAATTTTGTTTCACCAAAAAGCGGAATTATAATGTCATTTTATAGATTATAAAAGTGTTAGTTGTAAACTTGTAGTTTGGTTATTTATAATGTAATACAAGAATAATAAAAAAATCATACCTGATCCGTAGCTTGTCCAGAACATCGTGATAACAGTGTCAGCATAACGGTATGGATGAACAGCAAAACAAAACATATTTGCAGGACATTTATAGACATGTCACGTTGTGTTGTAATCTGAACGAATAAATTATACGTAGTTGTGGTAATCGAATAAAATGCATAGCCCATGTAAATGACTAGTATTAGACTGCAACTTTCGTTGATGGCTTTGTAAAGGCGCAACAATTTATTGTACATACGAAAGGCAAATAGTGAATCATCTGGAAAGTTTTCCATGGGTGGTGGTTTTAAAGGGATACTGCCGGGTGAACGGTTGTTGTCTAAACGTCTTATATGTTGTCTCACTTTGCCCTTCTGCTCCCGGTAGGTGTAACCATTAATAACGGAGTTCAAATATTCGAAACGTACCGTTACAATGCGCAAGAGTATCGAAGCAAACACGATGAATATCGACGACAAACCATTTTGCAATGAATAAAACCCGATCAGAATGTATGAAGGCATTGATAAGGGTTCACGAACGCCCAAAATTTTTAAAATAATTATGTAGCATTGGAAAATTGCTATCAGTATAATGCATTTTACGGCAAATCCACAGTTATTAACAATATTTACGAAACATTTTCGACTTATTTCCTCATCCACCTTGAGAATATCATTCAAAATTTTTAAAAACGATTTCGAGTTTTTCGAACATATAACGACTGTCGTTGTGTAAGTCACAATGCACAATATAATGTCAATCCAGTAGTTTAGGTTGTCAGTTTCACGATACGAATAATATAATTGTGTGGAACCATCCGTAAATAGATTGTACATATTATAAATAGTCATCGAATGAACAAGAGCATGAGCAATAATGAAATAGATACGGCGAATACCATTTGGCGGACCCAGTTCATACTTGGATATCATTCGATAGATGGGTAAGAGCCCAGTTGCCTTTAATATAAATAGAATGCTAATAATATCATTTAAGAACGTATTTGACTCATTATTATCCGCAGCGTTCATAAATGCCGGATTTCTAGGTCTTTGACGCACAGGCGACGACTTCACTTTTTCACCACTCATATTCACCGTCCAAGGTCCAGGACACATTTTATATCCTTTTCAATATTATAATTTAATTTAGCTGATTTTTTTCTATCAGCTCTTTAAATGTAATTATTACTTTGTCAACGGAATATGAATTTGTACCAAGTGATTCCTTGTTATTATTGAAACTTAGTAAATACGTGTACTATTTTAAATATGTGACTAGCTAACTGACTACATTTACACATGCATACATACATACATACTCGTATATACGAGTATTCACATGTAAATATAATTGCTTTTACGGTAAATTAATTTTTTATCTTTAAATCTTATCGCATAAGTTATAATGTTATGAAATATGTCCATATTACATACTCGTATGTATAGGGTCATTCAAGTAGAGATACTTTTTTCAATAGCCTTTTTTGACAGATCACGACTCAAAGATCAGTCGTGTCGTCGTGTCATGCTATTTTTACAAACGTTTACAAATCGTTCATCTTTATTACGAAAATTCACGTTCTGTGAGGAATGTGTTTCGTGCACTTGGCTCAACTTATGGTCAACATAATCGGCCTACTGAGCGTATTATTCGCAACACCATCACCCATTTTGAGACCCAGTTTTCATTATTGGATAATATTCGACCAAATAGACCACGTCCAGCACGCTGTGAATATCGACTATTTAATGCCTGAAATTGAAGCTCGTTGTCTCGGCGACATTTGGTTTCAGCAAGAGGCGCCACTTCCCACACATCGCATCAATCAATGGATTTATTGAGAGAACACTTCGGTTAGCACATAATTTCACGTTTTGGGCCGGTCGATTGGGCCATTATTCTTAATAGTAAAAGGTAACTTTAATTAAAGTGAGGAATAAAGTGACCTTTAAAATTGTTCGTTATTACAACTTCCTTGTAAAATAAAATAATTTGTTTTTCTAAAATATGGCAATGCCAGTGAAAACCCGATTACTTTTGACAAATTACTGACAAGAAACAATAAATTGTTCTTGTTTGTGAAAACATTTGTTTGTGAAAAAAATATAAATCAAACCTCTGCTTTCCATTTTTGTTTATCAAATTATTTATTGGCAAAACAAAATTAAAATGAATTTATTTTTCATGAAGTTGACATTTTTCCAGAACATATGGCAACTTCATATAAATACCTCACTATAAAATTTAAAGGCAAGATGATCTTCCCTTTAGCTTATCTATCTATCGGTTTTAGATTAAAGTAAACTTATAATAACCAAATACTTCTTATCTGTCCGATAACATCATACCTTTAACTATTGTTAATTTGTAATAATGGGCCTTAGACTTTTTCTTGTGGGGATATCTGTGTAAAGTCTAAAGTTTATGCGGACAAACCCGCTTCGATTTAGGCCTTGGAGAAATACATTACGTGTGTTATTCGCCAGTTACCAGTTGAAAGGCTCGAACGAGTCATCGAAAATTTAACTCAACGGATAGACCATTTGCAACGTAGCAACGGCCAACATTTGATAGACATAATCTTCAAATTATAAATGCCAAAGAAGGTTCTTTCAAATGATAATAAACATTTCCCATTAAATTTTAATTTTCTGTGTTTTTTTTTTCTTTAAATAAGTAGGGAACCTCGAAATGGATCACGCTTTACATACATACTTACTAACGCCATAACCAACGATGGTTAATACAGCGCTCAACGTGTAAAAAATGTGCATGTCTGACAGTTGAGAGTTTTTCATAAAAGCCACATTTATCAGGAGTGGTTATGCAATTGTGGTTTTTCGGTACAATTCACACTTAAAATGTGCTCCCAAGACAATAAGTATAATTAATAATTTCTTTAACGATTTTATACAAAATTCAGTAATATTCAATAATTAATTCAATAATAAATATAAACTACAAAATTTAGTAGCATAATTGCCGTATAACCGATATTAGTGTTATTTCTGATCACAATTTCTGATCTGTATAAAATTTTATATTAGATATTTATTAGACATTATTGAGTGTTAACTTGTTTTTCGGAAGTGGTACGTAAATGTGAGCAATTACAAACCATGAGCCGATCTTCTTAAATTTCGGAATAAATAATTTTATACATATAAGGATATCTATCTCACGTTGAATTTCAATATAATAATAGTATATTTAAGAAACTTTTTTTTATTAACTTGAATTTCGGTAGTGGACTTTATACATATGTGGGATATGGTCCGATATTTTCAAAATACAGCAGTTTGATTTTGACATATACGTAAATGCTCCGTGTAAAATTTTGGATCGGTATCGTTATTTTACAATGTGCCGAAGTTATGAAGTGATTTTCGGAAGAGCGCTTCATATGGTGAATATGGTTAAATATGAACCGAAACTCACAAATTTCTGTAGTATGATTTTTGTATATATGTAAATGATCGGTGTAAAGTTTTGAGTCGATATCACTATTTGTATGATATACGAGTATATAGAAATAATTGAGTTTTTCGGATGTGGTTCTTATATGGGAGCTATGACCAATTATAAAATCATAAAATTTACTACAATAATCATATTATCTGGATTATATTTCAAAAAATTGCAAGAAAAATATTTAAAAATATACAATTTTTAAGAAGGTTGTCTCACATTTTAGCCCTTAACACTGGTTCTACTGTATCGATTTTGCTGATTTTCAATACCAAACGGTTTTTTGTAAGCTCTGTTGATTTTGGATGTGTATTTTGGACGTGAGAGTGTTTTACACAGAAGACAGACAGACGGACATATCTCAATCGACTTAGAATTCCATAAGCATTATTAATATACATAAATACTATGTTGGGTTCCATATGAATATTTCTCAGTGTTTCACACGGAATGACAACTTATATGTATATACCCTCATTCACCACTAATGGCGGTGTAGGGTATAAAAAGCCAAAGTGCCACTAAGTATTCCTTCTGGATTCACATTCATTCTGGATCACATGTGTTTAATTTAACGTTTCTGTATTTTTTAATGCTGACCATTCCAAAAATATCTTTTTTTCAAAATGAAACGTTTCTAAACTACTATACATAAATATGTCGTTTATTAATTAATGCTTTCTATTTTTCAATCGATTTATTAATTAATGGTTTCGGTTAATAAATCTAGTTGTTAAAGTTTAACCGCTATTAATCTAGAAATATTGCAGTACCAATGTTTATATTACCTTAACGAAAGCGCTTTTCGCGTAAATAAATAAGGAAATTAAAAACAAATTCAATAGAATTTAAGAAATAATGGATTTTTAAGCTTGTAAAGATAAGAATATAAATTTATATCACTTTTCGTTTTTACACGAATTCTTTATAATTTTTTTCTTAAATGCGTTTATGAAACACTAGCTATTTCAATATTCCTGAATAAAAAAGAGCCTTGATGAAGAAGTCTACTAGTTTAATATTATTTTAATTTATTTTTGATGTAATTATAACATAGGTATTGTGTTTTTATTGAAAATGTATTTTCCTAAATTTAAATATAACAGAAAACAATTGTGCGTTTATAATTGTGACACGCACTGTATAAATCTTTATATCGCGTTCTTCTTCAAACCTTTCAAAATTATTTTCAATAAATTTGAAGTTTGTTTTGAATTAACATTTAGATTGGTGTTATTTTTCTAGCATTTAGTGCATAATACAATTATACATAGTATTCAATATCTAAATCGTTATGTTAAAGGTAATATATCGCTGGCTTAACATGTAAAGGCTGTAAAGCCTCAGTTAGCCGACTGTAATGGAATGTCACTGCAACAGTAAGAAACAGCTGATGGATATTGTTATGTGTAAAGTAATGCAAATGGTTATGTAGATGTAAAGTAACGCAACACCGTAATGTATGAATCTGTAAGAAATTTAATTTCCTTACATTTTTACGTCATTACACTACATTCCGTTACAGTCGGCTAACTGAAGCTTAAGTCCATATTTTATAATATTACAGGAGAGACAAAAAACAATCAAACTTTTTTTGAATAAACATTTTTGAAATCTATAAATGCAATTTTTTTTTGTATTTTTCTTTGCTTTTTATGTGCGTAAAAGCAAAGATAAAAGATAAGAGATAAAAGCTTTTTTGGACGTAGAGCTTTTTCTGTTGCTTAGTTTGGATGTTTTCATGGACTTAGATCTTTTTCTTAAAACTTGTCTCAACTTATATTTCTTACTTACTACAATGTAGTGCTGGCAAATTTTACTACTTTCCATTACTCAATAATATTCAATACTTTTCGTTTGGGTACTCAATAATACTCGATACTTTTAACGGATTTTTTGAAAACTATGCGAGTTTTTATCTGCTAATTAAAGTAGTTTATTCAAAATATAAAAATAAATCTTCAACTATTATTGGTTTTGTATGTCTTTTATTATAAAATCAAAAATAAATGTAAAGCTAACTTTTAATTCAACGTTAACAAAAACTTAAGAAATAATTAAAATAAACTCTTTGGAAAATTAATGTTTTGTTTTGATTAAAGAATTGAAAAACTTGCTTAAAAATACAACTCAGAAAGTATCGAGTAACCAAGAATGATAAAATAAAGATTAAGCGTAAAATTTTAAAATGTTCTGCGCATTTTGGCCCTGTGACGTCACACATTCTGTGTTTCTATTGGCTAATTTTTTCTCACTTGCATTTGCTCACTGCACTCTTCATGTTTATATTTTTTGTTGTTTTTTTGTTTGTTTTTCTTTTTTAAACAGATTTTATTTTAGAACTCTCAGAGAATTCAATTGCAAGGTTGCCATCTATCACATAAAACATAAATTTTTCGCAAGAAATTTTAATTCTAACACATGAAACATTCTTGGTAACCCTTAGAATGGACCTTCTACGTCACATAACGGGAAATCATGCGCATAGCATAATCTTTATTTTATTATTCTTGTGTAAGTGTACACTGTACATAAATAGATCAATTTATATTATTGCTATTTCTCTCTTTATACTGGTAGAATAAAAAAAATTTCTAAATTAAAAAAAACTCATTAGAAAAATATTATTTTGTCGTCGTAAATGTTTAAACTGATTAATTTGATTTTGCTGTAATTGCAATAATTGTAATTGCCGTTAGTTCCCCCATTTTCGATTCATCCAGTTGTTTAAATTGTATTAAAATAACCAGATATGTTGTAACAACCGAAAATATCTTAAAAATTAAAAATAAGAATTAGTGATTTTTTTTTAACTGACCGAATATGTCACACATTTTTTAAATCGATAAACTTCATCACATTTTTAAAAATGTGAATTATTAATTCCATAGTTGGACATTTTAGGCATTAACCAAATGTTTCTACCTTGCTGTTATACCACCTTATTTACGACTAATATTTGACAAACTAAATTTTTCAATCTCAAATTATTGGCAATTTATCAATTAGCCGTATTTTTAGGAAACCTGGTTTCGGCTTTTTCGAATAAATGAGATTTCCCGCTTTTTAAACAAATATTCCATTTGTGCCGAATACGCCGAAACAAAAAATCCGGTTTTAAAATTATTCGAAAATCGCCATTTCCTAATATTCGGGAAATATAAACGCCGAAAAATATAAAAAACTGCAATTTCTAGACAAAACAGTGAAAAAAGCTAAGAGAGATAAATATTAAAATACAAGTAAAAAGGAGAAATATTTGAGTTTTTGTAGTTAAAATAATAAATACAATGTGCATGTAATACAAAAATATTCATAATCAGAATTTTTGGACGCGAACATTTGTCGCAAAAAATAAAACACATTTGCGTACGAGTATATGAAAATACACCCAATAATGGCGAATTCGTCATAGGCGGCAAATTCTGAAGTAGGTTTGTTTATATTAATACGGGGTGGCCATGTTTAGTTTTTAATGTTTTAGTAAATAACGTTAATTTTTACTTTAATTATTGTTTTATTTTTTACTTTCTATAATTTAAAATAAATATACATAATAGTTAGCTAAAAAATTCAATTTACTTTTGTTTTGTTTATTTTTTTCTCTATTTGTTCAATATGGTTACTAGGGTGGTTTTATTGAATATGGGAAAATTTTTTTTTCGAAATTTGTAAGTGCTCACGCCTAGAAATGTTCTATTTAGTGTTAAAATACAATTGTAAAAGTTTTAGCCTTCCCGTATTGAAAAAGCCATAAAGTTTTCAAAAAATAATGTTTTCACGAAAAAGCGCCATGCTTCTGCTTTAACTGATTACAATAAATTTACTATCAAATGAAAGGTAATTTTAATGACTTTACCTGAAATTTTAACACACTTTCTTCAAAAATATATAATACAAAGAAAAACAAAAAATTATCAAATTTGTATTTATGTATATTTACAAATGTTAGAATTCATGTATTGTATCGGTAATTTAATTTCTCTTGGTAGGGCATCGAATGATAATATATCTGAGGGAGAGTTTTGTGTTGTTCGATTTGTATTTCTTTTTATTTTTTGTATTTCTGTAACGAACTGATCGGAAAGGCCGCTGTTAATTTCCATTTAGGGCTTTACTTAGTAAGAATTATTGATTGTTGAATTTCGGGTTGTTTTTATTATTTATTGAAGAAAATGTTAGTTTTACAAATCACTTTCATTGATATTTTTTCCATTGTTCACTTTTTTCTTAGAAGAGAGTCAAAAAAATGTGTCAATACCCGCAGGTGTAATATGCTTGCTACTTTATCTTATTAAAAATATATATTTTTTATTCAATTCTAGCTGACCGCCCCCGCCTACGCTCGGTATTTACTAATAATTTGTATTTCATAGAATAAGATGTATTTACAACCTTTTTTTCTCTTTACAAACCATCTCCTGAGAATTTCGAATCAAATGAAAAAAAATGAGCCAAATCGCTCCAGATGCCATTACATACATGGATCATTTAATTTATATATACATATATATAGATTATTAAAATTAATTTACTAGAGTTAGAACTAATTATAGAGAAAAATAGTACAACGAAAATTAGCGGTAATTATATTTTGTTTTTTTCGATCGTGGTGATTTTGTGATAAACAACTAATTGCACCCACAGCTTTCAAGAGACTGAGTTATCAACAAAAATGTCAGGCAACTTCAAAAAAGTTTATATAAGAGAAAAGTAAATATCGATATGAACCTAAATTTAAATAGTTTCTGCAATTCTCATTATATTTAGGTGGAGGGTATTTGAAATTCGGCACAAGGGAATATAGCGCTCTAAATAGTTTTCTACTTTTTTCACGTACTTAGCACATTAGAAAACATCATTTGAAATTCAATTCCCATCAAAATGCTGTTCTTTGGGACACTCTAACGTATTTGCTTTTTAAAATTGCTTTATCTTATGTTCAAAAGAGATTTTTTTAAGTTTGAATACTTATTTTCTTTGCATTGGACTTATTTTTTTTATGTGGTTGTAGGTAGCTACATTGAAAGTACTGAAAATAAGAGCCATCTTCATATAAATATTGTATATACCGCTACATACAAACTCTGAAGGAAACCTGGGGACAAGTGTCTCCAAGTCACCACTTTTGTCTACTATTTTAGTGACGGTTTGGCAACATTGTCAACAGCATTGTCACAATGGTTATTATTATACAATTATTTTTTTTCAATTTTGAGCCCCGATAGACTAGGCGATAGTGTGCCGGACTACCATTCAGAGGGTTGCGTATTCGATTCCCGCCAAAGACTGGGTGTTTTCGAATTTATTTTTAATTAGGTATTTTTTAGTATTTTTTTTTTATAAAACTCCAAAAATAGTACCAATGTATGTATGTCAGTAGTGAATTTTCAATGACACGCACATGTTAAATGTCTATATGAATTAACATTGTCTGGGGTATTATAAGCCACTAGTACTGATGACTGTGTCAATAGTAAGTCAGTACAGTTTCACTATTGACTTTTCCTACAGGGTATGTATTTAGTACATATGTATGTACATATTAAGCTTTTACAGTATGTCGTCAGCTGTTTCTTATCACTAATTTATAATAATCACACAAATACAAACACGTAAACTGAAATCTTTTAGTAACAAAGTGAATTTAGTAACAGTAAACATTAATTAGTCGCATTTGTTGAGTAAAACATAAACAATGACCGTTTTTTTGATAGTTCTTATGGGAGCACTAAACATTTCATCTCTGCATCGATTCAATTACACCTGTGATACTCCGTATTACAAATTTCCAAAGTTTTGGACAAATACTGGTTTATGTCCCGCCGGCAGAATCATGCATACCGATATTAAAGACACACTTCTATCTGATGCCATGCAAATGAATCTGCTGCATGTAGCCGCTCTACCTAGAGGTGCTATAACACATATACGCATACATTGGTTACTGGAACTACTACAGTTTGAACAGTTCACACAGTCCGGCGTACCTATTTACGATTTCAGTGTTTTAGATAAATTCTTAATGGATTTAGATGAAATGAATCTAAGTCCGGTTATTGAGTTTATGGCAAATTTATCGGATGTCTTCATTAAAAATCCAGCTCAGAATGACTTATACTGGGAAAACTTAAGTTACCAAGTTGCCAAACATTATTTAAGTAAGTATGTACATGAATTGCAACAATTCAACAACATTCAGGCAAACACCACAAAGTATACAGAGGAGTCACGAGACGGAAGATAATCAACTTTTATATTCATCTCTTTCTAATAACACACAATAAATTAGGTATCAAAAGGTAATATATATACATATGTACATACATACTTACATTTTTCTATCTACTGTCTTCAAAATCTAATTTTTGCTTTTTGATATGTCAAAATTGTCACCTCTGTATACTTTGTGCAAACACATCACATGCAATAAGTATTAATTGTCGTTGCTGCTGTTTTTGTTATTGTGCATAAGTAAGTGCAAAATTCGCAAAAATGCATGATACAAGCACATTTGCCGGGATATACTTTTGTTACAAGAACTTTCAATAAATACATATAAAAAAAACGTGCACAACGAGTTTTGTTTTGCTTATTTGTAAAGTTTTTTCAATTCGCCTGTAAGAGTGGCCAATTTATGTAGAAATTTATGCAGAATGGTACTTTTAGGCCCTCAAAAAAATCAATATTTTTGGATTTTTTTTTAGGCTCTCTATGATTTCTATCTTGAGCGTCACACACCAAATAAGTATAAAAAATCGCTAAAAATGCAAAACTATTTGAAATTGAAGCTTACTACGATGTTCTTTTGTTTCTCAAGATTGACTTTTGCGAAAATCACCTTTTTGATTATAAACACAAAATCACGATTCACCTTGTTTTTTAATTTTTTTTTTAAGTGACTAGTTATTTTAAAATTTTAAGATGAAAACACTTGAGCTTAGAGGTTACTCGCAAAGTAATAGGCTTGTAACAATGTATTTAAAAAAAGCGTTTTAAGGAAAAAAAACTAAGTGTGACGCTCAAGATATTTTGTAAAGATCAAGAGATTTTGTTGCACGTAAACAAGAAATAATGCCAAATCTAAAGTTTAACGAACAAAAGTTTATTCTTTTACAAAAAGTAAATAAAAAAAAATAAAAATTCTTCAAAAAACAAAAATTTTAATATAAAACTAAACATGTACATATTCTTTGATGTATTTAACAGAAATGGAAAGAAGGAAGTAATTCTTGAAGAAACTTATACACATATGTAAATATTTGACACAAAACAATAATTTAATTTATAAATTTGTATTCGAATTCTTATTCTGAATCTGTATAAACTTCATGAAATGACAAGCGGCTTTGTTTTTTTTCATTCTCATTAATTTTTACCACTTTCGAATTAAGTTTGTGGCAGAATCAGTCAGTAACAATAAAAATCAAACTCAAATATAGTACCAAAATTATACCTTTCTTTCTTCTTTCTTTTATATTCGTCATTACGCGCTTTATCGAGCTCTATTTTCTCTTGATATCTCCGTGCTCTTTCAGCTGCCGTTAATTTTGTTGTTTTACTCTTGAAAATTAAAAAATTAAATCAAAATTAAGCATTTTAAGCTATGAAGCAATATATTTCAAAAGTGATGCTCATGAAATGTTTGCCTATTTTGTTGTTTTTTCGTAGGCAATTTATTTCTCAAATTCACAAATTATAAAACAATGAGTTGGGACAATGTAAACAATGATTGTAAACTTCAATTTTTTACATTTTAAAAAAATTAGCGAGACGCTCATGAAATTTTAACGCGCCCTTACCATGGTGTTCACAAAAACTACGCAAATGCACACTTTTTTGATAGATTTTTTTTCGCTTTTTCACTTTTGTAATAATTAAAGTTTGTACTTTCCTTACGTTATTTACTTTATTTAAATGCAAATTGAAAACTAGTAATATTACTTGATTTATAAAAAACTGACGCTCAATGCAAATTGTGGGGGACAACATTTCTTTGCAACGCCAAAGTAGCACTAATTAAGAGTTGACGACTATAACAAATCAAAACACAAGAAAGAAACGCAATAATTCGAAAACTTATTAAATGTTGCATATTTACTTTTTTCTTGATTTTATTTTATTTTGATTACTAAAAATTCTAACGGGGGCACATGCTTTTGTATGGAAGCAGTCAGAGGGAGAAACAAAACACCATTCTGAATAAACAAAAAAACAAATATACAAATTTGATAATTACGTTTTTTTGTTACATATTCCTCGCTGATCCCTTTCACATTTTTGTTTTTTTTTTTACCTAAAGTGCGGGGACACAAAAATTGCGTTTTTTTTATTTGACCCATGTAGTCGTATGTAGAATGGAAACAAAAACTACTCTTTTTCACACAACGCAATACCTTCTTTTCATGAATTAAGTTTTTGACAACAGACTTTCAGCCATAAATATGTATAGTAAAATATAATTTTTATACCCTACACCACCAAGTGGGGTATTATATAGTCGGGCTTGACCGGCCAGTTGTGAAAATAATAGCCATTGATTTGCTCTTATTTTTCGTAAAATGTGTCATGTTCATTGAAAATTTTATTTGGTGTCTTTCTGCCTTTGTATGTCAGCGATTTTCATGGATGAAACTGGGAAAACTTAAGTTACCAAGTTGCCAAACATTATTTAAGTAAGTATGTACATGAATTGCAACAATTCAACAACATTCAGGCAAACACCACAAAGTATACAGAGGAGTCACGAGACGGAAGATAATCAACTTTTATATTCATCTCTTTCTAATAACACACAATAAATTAGGTATCAAAAGGTAATATATATACATATGTACATACATACTTACATTTTTCTATCTACTGTCTTCAAAATCTAATTTTTGCTTTTTGATATGTCAAAATTGTCACCTCTGTATACTTTGTGCAAACACATCACATGCAATAAGTATTAATTGTCGTTGCTGCTGTTTTTGTTATTGTGCATAAGTAAGTGCAAAATTCGCAAAAATGCATGATACAAGCACATTTGCCGGGATATACTTTTGTTACAAGAACTTTCAATAAATACATATAAAAAAAACGTGCACAACGAGTTTTGTTTTGCTTATTTGTAAAGTTTTTTCAATTCGCCTGTAAGAGTGGCCAATTTATGTAGAAATTTATGCAGAATGGTACTTTTAGGCCCTCAAAAAAATCAATATTTTTGGATTTTTTTTTAGGCTCTCTATGATTTCTATCTTGAGCGTCACACACCAAATAAGTATAAAAAATCGCTAAAAATGCAAAACTATTTGAAATTGAAGCTTACTACGATGTTCTTTTGTTTCTCAAGATTGACTTTTGCGAAAATCACCTTTTTGATTATAAACACAAAATCACGATTCACCTTGTTTTTTAATTTTTTTTTTAAGTGACTAGTTATTTTAAAATTTTAAGATGAAAACACTTGAGCTTAGAGGTTACTCGCAAAGTAATAGGCTTGTAACAATGTATTTAAAAAAAGCGTTTTAAGGAAAAAAAACTAAGTGTGACGCTCAAGATATTTTGTAAAGATCAAGAGATTTTGTTGCACGTAAACAAGAAATAATGCCAAATCTAAAGTTTAACGAACAAAAGTTTATTCTTTTACAAAAAGTAAATAAAAAAAAATAAAAATTCTTCAAAAAACAAAAATTTTAATATAAAACTAAACATGTACATATTCTTTGATGTATTTAACAGAAATGGAAAGAAGGAAGTAATTCTTGAAGAAACTTATACACATATGTAAATATTTGACACAAAACAATAATTTAATTTATAAATTTGTATTCGAATTCTTATTCTGAATCTGTATAAACTTCATGAAATGACAAGCGGCTTTGTTTTTTTTCATTCTCATTAATTTTTACCACTTTCGAATTAAGTTTGTGGCAGAATCAGTCAGTAACAATAAAAATCAAACTCAAATATAGTACCAAAATTATACCTTTCTTTCTTCTTTCTTTTATATTCGTCATTACGCGCTTTATCGAGCTCTATTTTCTCTTGATATCTCCGTGCTCTTTCAGCTGCCGTTAATTTTGTTGTTTTACTCTTGAAAATTAAAAAATTAAATCAAAATTAAGCATTTTAAGCTATGAAGCAATATATTTCAAAAGTGATGCTCATGAAATGTTTGCCTATTTTGTTGTTTTTTCGTAGGCAATTTATTTCTCAAATTCACAAATTATAAAACAATGAGTTGGGACAATGTAAACAATGATTGTAAACTTCAATTTTTTACATTTTAAAAAAATTAGCGAGACGCTCATGAAATTTTAACGCGCCCTTACCATGGTGTTCACAAAAACTACGCAAATGCACACTTTTTTGATAGATTTTTTTTCGCTTTTTCACTTTTGTAATAATTAAAGTTTGTACTTTCCTTACGTTATTTACTTTATTTAAATGCAAATTGAAAACTAGTAATATTACTTGATTTATAAAAAACTGACGCTCAATGCAAATTGTGGGGGACAACATTTCTTTGCAACGCCAAAGTAGCACTAATTAAGAGTTGACGACTATAACAAATCAAAACACAAGAAAGAAACGCAATAATTCGAAAACTTATTAAATGTTGCATATTTACTTTTTTCTTGATTTTATTTTATTTTGATTACTAAAAATTCTAACGGGGGCACATGCTTTTGTATGGAAGCAGTCAGAGGGAGAAACAAAACACCATTCTGAATAAACAAAAAAACAAATATACAAATTTGATAATTACGTTTTTTTGTTACATATTCCTCGCTGATCCCTTTCACATTTTTGTTTTTTTTTTACCTAAAGTGCGGGGACACAAAAATTGCGTTTTTTTTATTTGACCCATGTAGTCGTATGTAGAATGGAAACAAAAACTACTCTTTTTCACACAACGCAATACCTTCTTTTCATGAATTAAGTTTTTGACAACAGACTTTCAGCCATAAATATGTATAGTAAAATATAATTTTTATACCCTACACCACCAAGTGGGGTATTATATAGTCGGGCTTGACCGGCCAGTTGTGAAAATAATAGCCATTGATTTGCTCTTATTTTTCGTAAAATGTGTCATGTTCATTGAAAATTTTATTTGGTGTCTTTCTGTCTTTGTATGTCAGCGATTTTCATGGATGAAGCGCTCAATGATTTTTTGGACTGGCAAGATTTAATGTTAAATATTACTGCTATTTTTCGACGTGAGTGGCGAAAAATATTAATATTTTTATATTAATAATATAAAATACAAATATTTTCAACTGCAAATATTGATCGAAGTAGAAAAAAAAGAAAAACGCATCATCTGCATAAAATAAGCTGTTACGTTGAACATATTTTTTGGTTTTTTAATTTTAATATATTAAAATGTACATTTTTACAATAAATTCTTGAGATTCTGATGAACAATCAGTTATTAGATTATATAGAGGATGGTAGATCACAAATGAGGTTATAATTGCGGTGGACCGAAAGAAAATAGCCTCTATAATTAGCCTTGACTTTAGTAGGGCATTTGCATCTATTTCTCACGAAGTGTTACTTAATAAATTATTTTCAATATATGGTTTGTCGACCTCTGCATGTAGTTTGATTGATACGTTTATTAGGGGCAGATCGCAATATGTTCAGTATGGAAATTCAGTATCATCGACCAAGAATCTTTTTCGGGGTGTACCACAGGGATCTAGTCCATTACTATTTTTGTTGTATATAAAAGATATATTGAACGCTTTACATCCATTGAAAGGTTATCTGTATGCTGATGATTTACAATTAGTGGCAGTTTCTAATTCAGTTCATGAACTGAATTGCACGATTAATATTTGTATGCACACTATTGATTCCTGGTGTATGGACCAGTTATTTCAGTAAATGGTGGACTTATTGATATAGTTTCATGTATCAAGGTTTTAGGAATTTATGTTGATGATAGGCTTTCTTTTTCTAAACATATTAATTTCATAATTTCAAGGACTGCATTTGTATTGAGAAGAATTTACAACACTTGCCATAACTTACCTAGGAAAATTAGAAAACTAATTGGTCATTTACTTCTTATGCCACTGTTGAGGTATGGCTTGGAGATTTTTTCCGGAACAAACACCATGAATTTATCTATCGACTGAGACCTAGGGATCATGTATCGGAATTTGTTTTTGACTTCGTGGATTGCACTTTTGAGGATTTTATTAATGTAAGGTTGCTTATTGTTTTTTTTTTATAAGGCATTTAGTCTTAATACTCCGTCATATCTAGTTGCTAGATTTAATTTTTCGAATTCTTTGCGAACTTGCTCCCTTATTTGTCCGAGATTTAATACGACTATTATGCAAGAATCCTTCGTTGTACGTGTAATTCGTTTATGGAATAACTTAATACCATATAGTGATCGACATTTTTCAAAATCTATTGAAAACTTTGTAAGGATGGTTATTGGTCTCATTAACTGATATATAAAATTATCGTCGTTGATACTAAATTTTGTTAGATAATAATTTTTTCTAAAATTTATTACCCCTTATTCGTGCTTAGAAATAGAAGTAAGTAAATATAATTCGAATAATTAAACACTTTTAAAATAGAATTTTAGTTTACCATAAACCCTTTTGTTAAAATTATGTTTTAAATATGTAATCATTTTTGGCCTTAATAGGCTTTACAATAAATAAATAAATAAATAAGTAAAAAAATAAATGTTTTTTGTTTGTTAGACTATTTTTTTCTTTTAAATATAGTTTTCATTTTATATAGTTTTAAAAACAAAGAAATGTACTGCATAAAATAAGCTGTGAGCCACTGTATATATACATAATTCAATTATAATAGAATAATTCATAACATTTAACGGAATTATCCGTATTTAATGTAAATTTTTTCATTTATATACATACACACATGTTTATTTCTTTTATTTGGCATTTACGAAAAGGTGAAAAGAGCTCTAGAGAATTTAAGCTGTCCAAGCTTTATGAGTACATATATAAAAAACCACAAACGCATTTTTGACAATTTGAACACAAATTAACTAATTTTAGTTTGTATAGTATAGTTCTTGATTTTTTAAATTTCGTCTGGAAAGAAACCCAGATTGCTTTCCAAGGAATGCAGTCTAGTATGTGATTTTACCTCTGGGTAGGATTTTTACAATTGAGGAGGTGAGAAGCAAAACTCGTTCGTTCCAAAAATTTAAAAAATGAGATAACAATGGATGCTGATAGTTCTTTTGCTACTTTATAAGGATAAATATACTGATTGTATCAATTCATATCCTTTCTTATGTTTTTTTATATCCAAAAATTGCAGTTCGTAGCAAAGTGTTTTGTTCCAATAAACAATCATTCAAAACTCGTTGGTTCCCTGTTTGAGGTGAGCCAAAGTACCGTCGTGTGTGGTAAAATTCCAAATATTTTTATATATTAATTTCTCATTATATGTATTGCTGTAATTGTTCAGATTATTACTCGCAATTATTAAGATAACTATTGTGATTTGTTAGAAATACAACAACCATTAAAATGGTCAGATAACTTTGCAAGGGGAGATTAATTATATAATGAATTCCTGCAAACCTGAACCTACAGAAAACTACTTCCCATAAATGTGGCGATTAAGCCTGAAAAGAAAAAAATGTTGGAGCCCTTTTGTCCAATCACTTTAAAGAAAATTGGAGACAGAAGAAAACCTTGGAATTTTATGTTTCGATTTTGGACAACGACAATGCATACTGAAAATGAAGTACATACTTTCTTTGCCTGTTTAAAAATTCATATATTTTATTTTAATTTTTTTACAAGTTTCCTTAGTTTTAATAAATTAATATAACTTTTCAAATATAGTGAAACTAAATAATTTATTTTACTGTGGGTTATTGTAACACAGAAAAAAATAAAAACGAACTTCAATTAAGAAATTTGTAGTATCAATTAAAAATTTAATTGATTTGAGACCAACACCCGAATTGCTCATATCAATTAAATGAATTTAATTGGATTTATTTTTAATTAACTAAATAATTAATTAAAAAAAGAAAACAAAAATCAATTAAAAATTTTAATTGGATTAATTAAAAATTGTAATTGAAAATAAAATCAAAAAACCAGTTAAAATATTAATTGGCTCAATTAAAAATTTTGTTTAAATATAAAATCAGAAATTAATTAAATTTTTAATTAAAGCAATTAAAAAGTTTAATTGAAAATAAAATCAAAAATCGATAAATATTTTAATTGAATCAATAAAAAGTTTTAATTAATAACGGTATCGAAAATTAATCAAAATTTTAATTCAAACAATTAAAAACCAGTGACGCAATTAACGAAATAGACAACTGACAACTTAATTAACAATTACTTACCTTACTCTTCTAAATGCAATAAACATTTGAATGATTTTCATATACATATTTAAATTCTTTGTTTTATTTCGTTTTGAAAAACAAAATTTGATTACTTCACTTTTTGCTGAAACTATAAAATATTTAATGAAATTAATTGCTTATAAAATTGTTAAAGTCTATGCAATTCATCTCCACTAGCACTCAAAGGCTTCAAATGACCATTAAAGGGTGTAATGTTGGAATATAAAGCAGCATTAGGAGCACCAGGATTTTCAATGCGATTTATGCGTTTAGCTCTGGCTCTAAATTCAGCTCTAGTACACTTCATATTACGAGAAACGGTAGCTTGATAAGGGACTCCCGTATAGAAATCATCGCCTGTAAATATAAATAAAATTATTAGTAAATGTTTAAGATGAAAATGTAAGCCATAATTTAACCTGGAAATACGAAGACAACGCCATCTGTACAAACGTGACCAATAGGACGATACATAGTTAAGCCTTTTTTTCCTACGATTCCAAGAGAACTGTTTGAGATAATCAAACGATTTATGAGCAACTAAGCTGATAACTCATAAACTTGTGGCGGAGTTTGGCTTCACGTACCATTTGTAAAAATGTTGCTGGAGGCAATGTTTAGCACATGAACCAGATGATAAACGTTAGCAGCTGGAAATCATGTTCTGTAAAAGTAATGTTTCAGAATTTCCAAATTTCTCTGTAACAAAATATGTATTTATTTAAAAAAAAAAACATTGACGTTTGAAATTTCGATTCTTTTCATTTTCCATCACATACCTGATAATTGAAAGTATTTTTTTGATTTTATGATGTAACTTGAGCAATTTTTATATTTTTTTTGTTGACTCGTGAGGAGCTATTGTATTTTGTTAAATCAAATATTTTTACATCAGTTTTATAATTTTTATATTTTTCGTTTTTCTTATATTTTTTGTTTTCGCGCACACACAATTTTGTTCTTTCTACATCAGTCTCGGCCGCTTGCTATACACACGTATACTAAAACCTGTTTCGCTGTCTGATCTCGCTGCACATTTTTTTCTGTACACTCAAAGCAAAATGTTTAATGAAGTATGATTTGTCATCGCATTGTACGTCAAAAAATATTTAATTATACATTATGTTTATGTACATTAATATATAATTTTATTATTTAATATTATTTGTATATATTTTCTTTCGTTTTTAATTATTAATATTAAAATTTAATGATGAACTAATTAACAACGAAAGAAAATATATACAAATAATATTAAATAATAAAATAATATATGTACATAAATATGTATAATTAAATAAATTATACATTAATTTTGCAAATATGCTCCAAAATTTTTAATATACAAAATGAATAAATTTGAAGGACAACCCTTTTGTCACCTCTTCAAGTACAATTTGGAATGTCTATCTAACTCAGTGTCGCCAAATCCAAAATATATCCAAAAAATGTATTTAATTTTGGCAACTGAAAAATTATTTGAGTGTACAATTATTTGCGGTCGTTTGTTTTTTGCTGCTTCAAACACAAGCAGATATGAGTGAGTATGTGTTTGGGCGATTTTTTTTTGGTACAATTCAAAACTAAAAAGTACGATGGTACCCCTGTCATTTGGTAATATTTCGAAATTTTTCAAATCCAAACATATTTTTAATTGATATTAAATGGCAACGCTTATTTACTGAATGAATATTGTGAATAGATTTTTGCACTTGTTCATTGGCAATAAATAGCAGGTGGTTTTTAGTATTCAGCTAATGTTTTCTTGTTGTTAATCTTCATATATTAAATAAAGAGAGCAATTGTAAAGTTTATACAATTTCATAAAAAAAGGGAACGAAATGCTTTGTTGTAGAGTAGCAATCATCTTGTTAAAATACATGGCACTAGAAAAAATACGGTTTTTTTGCAGTATGAAATCGTCCTCTTAGTTTTTTTGCAATAAATAAAAAATAAAACTCTTGTTGTTACAACTGTAATATAGCAACTGGCTTGTTATCAAAATGTATAGATTTGATCGTATTTATTTGAATGTACCTTACTAATATTTTATATGACCATAATTATCTACATATGTATAATTAATGAACATGTATGTATTTATGTATTTATTTTTTGTTATCTTTACTTTACATGTACCAATGAATTTAAAGTACCTTTTGTTTTTGTTGTATTCAATTTTTGTGTAGTAAAATAAAATTAAAAGAAATTGTAAAAATATTATTTAGTACTATTGAGATCGAAAAAGTACGATTTTAAAAATTCGTTGGTACGATATTGGTTTCTCATTTATCATCCCTGACTTCAACAAAGCAACATGTTTAACAAGTTTTAAATGATCGGTGCTGCCAGATCTTTATCGGTAACAAATTAGGAATTCAACATAAACTTAAAAGATTTTAATAAGGGATTTAGCAATTTTAGTTTGACTCTATTTGAATTTCAATAAAAAAAAAATTACGGAAGTTGAATTAAAAAAAACTAGTTTCTTTAACAATACAAGCCACTTATAAAAACCTTTTAATATAGTTATCTTAATAATATACTAGTCATATATAAATATAAATAATTATAAAGCAATTATATGAAAAAATATGTAAGTATAAAATATTTTATACACATAACCTATTTTTACTCGGGAAGATTTACAAACCGAGTAATATTTTAAAATTGGAATAATATAAATAGATACGGGATATGTTTGGGAATTTATATGTTTTTCATTGGGAATTAGAAGCTAACAATTTCTGGTAACACCTGATAAACAAAGCAAATTGTCCCGTTAGCTTAAAACAATGTTGCATGCTAACAAAATAAATAAAAACGCGATATTGTGAAATAAACCGCGTATTTTCTATAATTTTCTTGCAATTGTCATCATTCTTTGAACGGAGCTTAAGATTCAATTAAACATTTACTTGAATCAATTAAAAAGTTAATTGAAATTGAAAATTTAGATAATTAAGTGTTTAATTGAACAAAAATGTGAAATATTTTTTTCTGTGTAAGTTGCAAAACTCGTTCGTTCCAATATGGACTGTAGCAAAACTCGTTTGTTTCGAAAATACGTAGCAAAACTTCAAAACTTATTTTTATAGCCATTGATGCTAGTGCTTTTAGCCTTAGATTTATTGTAATTTTAATTATAATAAATTTTTTAATAAATAAAAATAAATAATTCTTTAGTTAATGAGTATTGATTTTGTAAATTTTATGGTTTTAATAAAAAATATCCTAATATTTAAGAACAAGTAGCTTTCAACTTATTAGGCTCATTTACAAAGCTATAGCAAGTTTTTAGCTTTTTACCAAAATTTTGTAAACATGGAACGAACGAGTTTTGCTTCTCTCCTCCTCAATTAATCTCTAACTAAAAAATTTGTTATTTTCCGAACACATTAATTTTAATTTTTTTGCAGATATGTTTGGAGCAAAAACGGTTTTAAACTGGCGATTTGAAACGTGGAATGAACCAGATCTGCAAACGTATAATAAATTGAATTTTTCTGTTGAAGGTTCGTATCCCTTAAATATACATACATACATACTTAAATATGTATGTACATATATACAAAAATCTAATATGTTAAGGTGGATTCACTCTTTTGTTCCGAAGAAAATGTTTGTTCGGACAAAGTGTTTTTCATATAAAGTTTGACGCCTCTCTTTTTTAAAAGAGAGAGAAAATATTATTTTATTTTTTTTTTTATTTATTAAAAAATTTATTATAATTAAAATTACAATAAATCTAAGGCTAAAAGCACTAGCATCAATGGCTATCGGCTTATTAGAAAATATTCATATGAACAAATATTTTATTCGGAACAAATTAATTAATCCTTTATAATTTGTATTCGAATTTTAGAAAATATCAAGTTATATAAATATACAGTGGTTCGCAGCTTATTTTATGCAGTGCATTTTTTTTTTGTTGTCAAAGCTCCATAAAAATAAAACTAACAGAAACTTAAAAAAAATTGGTGCAATTTAAAAAAAAATGTTATAGTCTAATAAACAAAAATAAGTTATGTATTGCAAAAGTGTACACTTTAATATGCATACGAGTATGTATTTTTTAAAACTAAAAAAAATCAAAAAATGCTCTTTTTTCATGTCACAGCTTATTTTATGCAAGCACGTATGGGTTTCGAAAAATTTATATTTGATTTAAAGGTGTGATCGCCTTTATTGTCTACAACAGATTTAAGTCGATTTGATTGATATCTAAAATTGACCATAAATTTTCAATATCATTAAGGTCTGCGACTGTGGTGGCGATGTCATCAAATGTGGGCAGTTATATACATATGTATGTATGTAGTAGCCACGTTTACACAATACCCGATTTGTGCTTTGGATTGTTATCCTGCTCCTGTTCTCTGTTGTTTCCAACAAGTTGTCCTTCAGAATCTGAAGGTACTTAAACTTATCAATGGTTCCTTGCAAACATGTTCTTTGGTAAAATTTTCGGGTTTATAAACGGTTTCTTGCATGAAACCGGCCACTAACATCATGTTGGCACGACACGATAAACAGTTTCAACGCAACATTGTTTATCATTGTTTGTTCAACTACGGGCGCCAGTTGTGTAGCTGATAGAAAAGGATTTGCATTTATTTTTTTTAAATGTTTCGCTGATCATGCATATTAAAAAAAAATATTATTACTTGGTGCCTTTCTGCCCGATTTTCATGGACGAAACGCTCAATGATTTTTTGGACTGTGGAAGCTTGGTTAATATGAACCATTTCTGCTATTTTTCCCTGTGAGTGGCCATTTTGGAAATGATTTAGAAGCAATTCTTGTTGTTCTATACATGGTGAAATTAAATACCAGGTGACAGCATTGCTACAACAATTACAACAAGGCAAGAACAACAGGCATTTTTCTATATGAAAAACTTTCGTCACTGTCAAAAAGTTTTTTTTTTATATAACTTTTTGACATTTTCAAATTCACCATGAATAATCAGCTGGCGCTACGCTGTCACCTAGTATTTAAATTCACCTTGGTTCTATCGTTGTACGCGGACACATTTGAACTGTTTGAAATTGACACTTGGCGTTACAAAATCAGACTTACAATTTAACAGAATATATTGATAGAAGCATGGTGCAACTATACAAGGTGAATGCAGTAGCCCAGCTGACTGACTTTGTTTACAATTTACTTATGTCAAAAGTAATACTTTTTCAAGTATTTTTGACAGTAGTACATTATTTTACACAAACAAAATACCTTTTTTTTTTTTTTTTTTTTTATTGCCTTTAATTATTCATTGAATCTTCATATATGAAATGACAATAAGTATTCAAATCTTAAAAGAAAATAATAAGCCCAGCCAGTGCTAGAGAAAAATTTTTATGATACTAAAAAAATTTCACATCAACTGATCCAGTCATCTGTTTTGCGCTTGAGTTAAAGCAAGGGTATCCCTCCTTCTCAACCGATTGTGGCCACTAAACTTAAGGATGTCTCGTACAAGTGGGTTTGGATGGTGTTCAAGTTTGCTGACGTACTTTGACGCATATTTTGTAAATACGACTTTTACTAATGGCACGCCTAGATCTTTGTGGATTCGAGAATTTTTAACATACTATGGAGCTGCAGTAATTAGCCGTAGAATTTTATTTTGACCCCTTTGAATTTTTTTCAATGTTTGATGCTGAGGCCGTACCCTATAATTGAATTCCATAGCACCAGATTGGCTTTAGTATTGCATTGTACAACAAAAGTTTGCAATCCAATTTCAATGTAGAGTTTCTGCCGATTAACCAATTAAGTTGCACTGCTTTTAATCTCATTTGTGTAAGTTTCGCTTCAATATGAGACTTCCAAGTTAAACGGCGGTCGAGGTGAATGCCGAGATATTTGACTTCATTATGTTGAGGAATAATTTGATTATTTATTCTGATGGACGAGCAGGTATCTTTTCGCAATGTGAAAGTGATATGAATACATTTTTGTTCATTTATCCTGATTTTCCAAAGTTCTAGCCAATTCTCTAGCTTATAAACATAATTCTGCAAATTCTGTGGCAACTTGGTGGTCCTTATGGACGCTGATAAAGGCTGTATCGTCTGCAAAAGTTGACGTGTGGATTTTGGGGTCTGACGGCATGTCGGAGGCATAAATCAAATATAAAGTAGGACCCAGTATGCTACCCTGTGGCACACCTGATTCAATTGGCTGAGCGGTACTTAAAAATCACCTTCTTTGATTTTAAATTTGCGACCGTATAAATAACTTTCCATGAGTTTATGGGTGTTAGCAGGCAGAGTTAATTTAATTTTATGCATTAAACCGTCATGCCAAACTTTGTCGAACGCTTGGGACACATCAATGAAAAGGGTGGAGCAGTATTTTTTGTCTTCAAACGACCTTATCACATTTACCAATCTGTGTGTTTGTTCGATGGTGCTGTGTTTAGCTCTGAAGCCGAATTGATGATTAGGAATACATTCAGTGTCATTCAGAATTGGAGTCAACTTAGTCATTAACAATTTTTCACACAGTTTTGAAATTGTCGGCAGTAGACTAATTGGCCTATATGACTCCATTTTGGTGTGGTCCCTCCCTGACTTAGGAAACATAGTGATCATAGACACCTTCCAACCTGTAGGATAGTATTCTAGGCGTAAAATAGCGTTGAAGATAAAGAGGATAATTCTTCTTGCTACACGAGGTAACTCCACAAGCATTTTATTGCTGATTTTATCCATACCTGGAGCCTTTCTAAGGTTCAGAGTACCAATAGCGTTTTGGACATCACGAAAGTTTAGTCTTAGAGGTACAGGAGGCCTTATAACAAGTGGTGGCAAATAAGATTCGTTATTATTTGAGTTGTTTATAGTAAACACATTTCTTAAATGGTTAACAAATAATGTCCCTTTCTCGGAATCATTTCTAGCCCAGTCACCAGTCGGATTTCGCAAAGGAGGTTTTCCTCTCACTGGTCTTTTTAAACCTCTTGCCGCCCTCCATAACGAGTAGTCAGATTGTGGGGTACTATCAAGACCTTCCAAGTAAGATCTAAGTGAGGCCGTTCTTTGGGTTTCTAAGAAATGTCTTAGTATATCTCTGCATTCCCGTAGCCTAGCTTTCAGTTCAGGAGACCTGTGAATTTGCCACTCTCTTCTCATTCTTCTTTTTTCTGATAGGAGATGTTCGAGTTCAGAGAAATAAGTTCTGTTTGTCCTATTTCTACATTCAACGTGATAAGTGGAAGCGTGATGCACAGCTCGTCGAAGGTCCTCGGTAAAGTTGCCAATCGACTCATCAATATAGTCGGTAGTTCTCAACACAACATTTTCCGTGCAATGAGAACTTAAATACTTTTTGTATTTTATCCAACTTACTCGGGTCTTAGTCATGTTCATAAATGGAGAACCACACACTTGAGGGAAATGCATTGAAATGATAGTAGGAGAGTGATCTGAGGACAAGTCCAGTGAAGGATCCACTTGCATCCATTCTACAGGGATATTATTCATTACCCCAAAGTCAATAACATCGGGAATCTTCCGTCGGTCCGTCGACCAATAGGTGGGATGTCCACTTGAGAGTACATCTAAGCCCATTTTAGCAATGGTGTTGAAGAGTACGCGACCCTTTGGGGTTACCAGACGTGAACCCCAAAATGTGTGTTTGGCGTTAAAGTCACCAGCAACTAAAAATCTAGCTCCAAGGGATTTAAAGAAGTTATGGTATTGGTGTTCTTTTATTAAAAATCAATGCAAATGTTTGTTGCTTGGAGGTAATCCTCACTTATGTTATTCATTAGATAATGCTTTATTCTGTTCTTTATAAGAATTGCCGAACCTCCACATGCTCTTCCGCGGGGGTCTTTAGTATCGTAGAACACGTAGCCATTAATTTTGAAGTACCCTGTCGACGTCAAGTGAGTTTCAGCAATCATCATAACATCAATCTGCTTATCCATCAGGAAGTATTCCAGTTCATTTTTATGTTGGCGGAGGCCGTTCGCGTTCCAGAAACAAATTTCTAAATAAATCATTTCTTTAACATGGCTTGCAAGATAGTGGATTGCATTTTCAGCATTTCCTGCATCATGGATGTCATGGTGGTTGTAAAAGTATTCATAGTTTGGATAAGTGTCTGCAATGTTGTCTCTAGATTGTTGATATGCGGCTCAGAATATTGGGGTTTAGGTTCCTGCTCCAGACCTGGCATATTAGATTTAACCACGTTTGCGTAAGAAACTTGTCTAGAACTAGGCGCGTTTACATGACTAGTGGACCGTAACAATTGAGGGAAATTGTCACTCGATGCAAAATTTGGCTGTTGAGGATGATTAGGCAATACTGACGTCTTGTTGGTTCTTATGCCTTTCAAATGAGTGTAAATTGGGCAACCTCTATAATTTGCGGTATGATTACCTCCGCAGTTACTGCATTTTTTGATTTTTGAGTCAGTTTTCGACTTATCGCATTGAGCAGTTGCATGTAGCTCCCCACACGCAACACAAACTGTCGGCAATTTACAATACGCCTTGGTGTGACCAAATTCTTGACAGTTGAGACACTGGACGGGTCCCTGACGCTTATGTGGTTCTTCCACGGTGATTCTACGATGCAGAAGGTACATCAGATTGTAGATGGGATGGGACTCGTTTTTCTTTAAGACAACATCTCCAGGTTCCAATTCTACCCTAAACATGGGCTGAGGGATCTTTTCACGGTTTCTAATATTCACTACGCTCTTGATTTTGAACCCTTTGTCCATTAAACCGGTATTTATCTCCGCAGGATCAACACATTGGTCTATACCCTTTAGAACGACTTGGAGTCCTTTTGCGCTTTTGAGTTGGTAGGTATAGAAATCCCTAGTCTCCCTCTCCAGCTGGTTGGACAATTTTCGAAAATCATCTTCCCTATTCACTTGTATCTTTGTCTCGCAGATATTTCCATGTTTCATTGAAGTTACGCTAAACATGTTTTCACCTATTACAGCAACAATTCCTTGTATCAGTTTATTGGAAGTGGGCTCTCTCAGGTAAATTGGTGGGGGCTTAAATGTCTTTTTCGGTATTTCTGGGTCATCCGTCTGAAGTAGAGAAAATCTGTTTTGGTCATTTATTTTATCACTATTGACGGTCTTAGGAACTTTTGAGTTGGAAGACATTTGAGCAGATGTCGGGCTCCTCTGTCGCTTGAGAACGGTGATGTACTTATCCATACCTACTTGTTTTTTGGGTTTGACTGCGCTATTTGATGAAGATGATGTTTTTTCATCACAATATTGGGCGAACAGGAACGACGCCGTTCTACGGCTCTTGTAGTGAGAAAATTCTCCACAGATTTTTTTTAAGGATTCTTCCTCAGAGACCCATCTAGTTTTTCTAGTCAAGCTAAGCTCTTTCTCAGAATTACATCTGAGAGGAACACTCATACAGTTTTTATGCGATTTTTAATGTTTTTTTTATATTTCTACCTATTACGAGTTATTTTTTCACTTTTTTGTTTTATTTCAACCTATTACACTTTTTCACCTATTACGATTTTTTCACCGAAAATTCAGCCGCACTAAAAATAACACGTCCGAACAGTTCGATGACACGAGACTGAATGATGTTTCTGTTTGTGTTGTATTTGTTGTAGATTTGCAATCACCTTGTTTCACCGGTTTTCTTTCAAATGACACCAATATCTTGTTTAAGTTCCTTTTAGTTTTCTTTTTATGGAGTTTTGAAAACAAAAAAATGCACTGCATAAAATAAGCTGTAAGCTACTATATATTGCCAAAATGCACATAGAGCGGAAACTAGAAAAAACTTAAAAAAAATCACAAATATTCGCACATACTTACCCGCCATACAAATGTCATACGGAAATAAGATTTTAAAAAATATAAATCTTAAATTTATATAGTTATTCACAAAATTTGCATTAAATTTATTATCGATATTGCAGATTATGAAGCGAGTGTTATCAAATTAGATGAAGTGACATTTGTATACGAATCTTATTTGTGCTGAATTTTATTTGCATTTTCGGAATATGGATTGCATTAATATGTAGTATGTATTATAGAAATTGTACGTTTTTACATTTCGATAACAAACTGTATAATTGTGTACAATTTTATAAAGATACTCGTAAAATGTTCCTCAGCCGCTGTGCTCTGGTAATGCGTATTAAATCTCTAGTTTCTATCTCTATTGCAATCATCATTATCTATTTATAATGATTTTTGTTTCTTATTTGAAAATGATAAAAGTCCATGGTGGCTATGAATGCCGACCACTGATGTAGATATATGTATATTTACATGCCTTTAATCAAATGTTTGGAATACTTTTATTATTTTTTTCATTATTATTTAGTTGGGTTTAATGAAATGTTAAGAAAAAAAGCTTTGTATTAAATAATAAATAACATTTTTGTAGATTATCTTACATACATTAAATCTCTACACGTTGGGCTTAAAATCGCTGGTAACAGACCCGTTGATAGTTTGCACTTTCCTTTGAGAGGACCGGCAGGCCTTTTTAAGGCCCAATCTCATCATTTATTATGTTGGAGTATTTTGGACTTTTGCGATGAATATATAGAAAGTTGCCCATTAGAAATCCTGACATACCATCGCAAAGGATCTGGTGAAAATGCATCTGTGATTTTGAATAACTCAAAACTGTTATTAGCAAAGATCTATGAAAAGTATCCAAATTTACAAAAAATGCAAATTTCAAATGAGTGAGATCAGCAATATACTATAATATACATACATACATATGGGTTTTTAATTTTTATTATAAATTTTCTTTTGTAGTGAATCTGATCCGATCTCTGGTTGGTCAACGCCACGGGAATTTCAGGCAGATGTTCGTTATGCCGTAACGCTAGTCAATATAATTTTAGAGCACTGGAGAGCCAAATTAACAAATACTTTGTTTGCCAATTTGGAAACAATTAGCCATGATAATGCATTTCTAAGCTATCATCCACATGAATTTTCCCAGCGGACACTGTTGGCCCATTTTCGGATGAATAACACAATCCCCCCTCATTCACAATTTATACAGAAACCCGTTTATGCTGCTTTGGGACTATTATCACGCCTGGCGGATTTGGCATCAGACGTGTTGACAATAGCAACGAAAAACGGCTTACGACTGGATGTTTTAAAAACTATTGACTCGGACAAATATCCACTGTATTACAGTTGGCTCATCATGCCGACTGCAGGCGTCGTGAAAGATAAAAAGTTTTACGTAGGCCGGGAACACATAATTTTACCCCAAATTCCTATATGCGATAATGAAATTTATGCATTTATTGTAGAATCTATTGATCAAGCGCACACAAATCCAGTTATTGTTTGGCTTAATTTTAACAGTCCATCGTATCCAAATGCAACAATACGGGAAATGATGAGACGGCAGCAAGGTCCCAAAATACTGACAACTGGAATTTTAGCAAATACTACACTGACAGTTGACTTGAGTACATTTAAGGCTCCCTGGTTAATGTTGTTGAGAATATGCTCAATTTTAAAACCTCGACTAAAAACTCCACAAAATCTATTACTTACGCCTGTGACACATAATGAGGTTTTGCTTACGTGGCAGGAGATTGATCCCATATCAGTACAATGCCTTAAAACATATGACGTTTGGTTTAGAGTGAATAATACTCAGTCGTGGATAAGCATTTCTTCTGATTGGCATCTACCGTTTCCATCGTTTCACTTTGCCCCTTCAAATGGATTAAATGTTAATGGTAAGTTTTTTCTCTCTATTTATTTGTTGTATATTATATTTTTAATAAACTATATAATAGTAATAAGTACTCGTATTTCATATCTTAAATCTAATCACCCCTATCGTGAATAAAAATTCCACATGAAATTTCACATTTTTCCTATTAAAATTCAATATTAAAAAAATAAAAGGGAAAAAATTTCATTTGGAATTTTTATTCACGATAGGAGTGAATAAATATTATTTATTAAGTGCAGCCAGTGCCGGACAAAAAATAAGTAACCATAGTCCTTCTAATTATATTGCCATTATTTCTTCTTGTATTCAAGTTTACGTTTAGGTCTGCTGTGTCTCTCCTTCTCAATCGATTTTTACTATTTTTAATATTTTTTTAATATTTTAATATTTTATCATCTAGACTAAGCGTAGAGTTTCTGTCAATTAGCCAATTTATTTGAATTGCCATACCTATACAAATATCTTCAAGTGTAATATAAATTGATGTTTCGGGATGCATCTAGTTTCATTTAAAAATGGGATCAATGGGTTCATTAGTAGCTTCTAAAAGAACTTAAATAAATTCAACTTTTGTATCATCTTTTCCTGGCTTAGGTGCCATTGTAACTAGCGAAAACTTCCATTCAAAAGATAATATTATAGCTATCCGGTATAGTTTCAAAAGCATCTCGTTAATGATTTTCTCATTGTCAGGTGGTTTCCTTGGAGTTGAAATCAGCAATATTTAGCCTTTTTGATATCTCGAATAGCATTTCCTGTTCCACTTCCAAGAGGGGTTTACATACATATGACAGGTCTTAAGATCTTCTGTGGCTCGTTATAGTGAGTAATCCGATTGCCGGCTTGCGTCCAGATTTTTAACTTTTTAATTTAATAATAAGCTAAAACTGCATTTAGCTTATATGGATGCATATATTATCTAAATAAGACTTATGTACATTAGGGTGGCCCCAAAATAAAATTGCGGATGTTCCCGACTAATATGAAAATTTGACTCATTTTAAGACTACGTTTCTCAATTCTTTTGTCCTTTTGTCAATATTTGGTGAGCTAGATCAAAGGATAAAAAGGTCCTTTTTAGAGGTTTTTTGATGTTTTCACATTTCCCCCAATGGAACTATATGTAATTTTAGTAGCATATAAAAGGTATTTGAGAGGCGCATTCAATGGGTTATCAAAAATTAAAAAAAAAAAATTTTTTAATTCAAAAATTTTGAAAATTTCAGACAAAATTTTAGTGTTTTTTTATTTTTTCATAGAATTTACTTAAATTAATAGTTAAAATTTCGTGATTATAAACATCATGCAATTTAACCCAAAAAGTTTTTCCCGTTTATAATTAGAATATACAATTGTATGGGGTGAATTTATTAATAGTTAATTATTATACACCTACATAATTCTGTTTTTACACGGTATGTGGTTCCAGGAAAACCCAGTGTAAAAAAAGACATTGATCGTATGCGAAATTGATGATTGGTTCCTTAACTCTAAATAATATTTAAATTAGAGGAAAACAAAGATTTTTTTTAATTCAGGATTATAATAGATGGAGACGTGAAGAACCAACTTATAGCACAACATATAATAGGAATGATGCAATGAGTAGTAGAGTTGATGATTTCGTTAAAAATGTGAACGGCCACAGCCTTTGAGTTTTGTTTGAAAACATATTTGACCAGTGTTCTTGATTTGGTAGTCGAAAACCAAGTCGAAAACATAGTCGAAAATCATGAGAGGCACAAATAGTGGTGGCAAATATTTGAATATATTTTAGATTTGGCAGTAAGTAACGCTTGGCGATTGCACGTAATACTATGTAAAGCTGAAAATACCACTCTGATGGACTAACTATCATTCAGACGGAGTATTGCGCGATCCTATTTGCAGCCCAAAGCATTAAAGTGGCGTCAAATATCATCCACTATAGTTGGTCCTAATATCAAAAACAACGGTCATAATCCGTAACGGATTGTAAACCAATTGCGATGTGTTGTTTGTCATAGTAAATGTCGCTGGAGATGTGTATTATGTACAAAAACGCTTTGCGTTGAAAAACACTGTTTTGGGCATTTTCTTACTTAGTATGCCCAATGTCCCCATATGAGGACACCCAGTTTTCTAAAAAGTGAATACAAATTTTTAAGTTTTTTTTATTATTCCAATAATTTAGTTGACATTAAATTAATAAATAAAAACAAAAACATTTTTTCACCTACAGTTTCCTTTTGGGCGTTAATGGGTTAAAAAAGAATTTTAAAAGTTTTTTCACGTCACAGCTTATTTTATGCAGGTACGTATGGGTTTCGAAAACTTGAAATTAAAACTGGCAATAACATGATTTAATATATGGTGTGATTGTCTTTATTGTCTACAACAGGTTATTTGGCAGAGATGCGACCAGTTTTTGAGTGATACTAGGCGAAATATTCGACCACTCCTCCGTCAGTAGTACTTTTTTTAAATCGTTTTTGTTAGAAATTTTGTGTTTCCTTAAGCTGATTTATAAATTACAATTACATTAAAATCTGACGACTGTATACATATGTATATGTATTAACCACGTTTGCACACTACCCTCATCTTTTGTTGTTCTTCAGAATCTGAAAGTACTTAAACTTGTTTATGGTTGTTTCATCAAATTTAAAATTCCCAGTACCAACAGCTGACATACAGACCCAAACCATGACTCTGCCACCACCATGCTTCACTGTTGCCTGTATTAGGGTTTCTGCGAAAATGACCGAATTTCAAAATGCAGATTCCTTGCATAAACGTTCTTTAACGAAACTTAGCCCGCACAGTCTGTTTTTCGGGTTATAAACGTTTTCTTGCATGCAACTTGGCCAAGACACGACGAAAAGTTTCAACGCAACATTGTTTACACAGGTCATTTTCAACTTCGGCTGCCAGTTGTGAAACTTGATTTTATTTTTCCAAAAATGTGTCGTTCATCATGCTCATGCAATTTTATTTGGTGCCTTTCTGCCTTTGTTATGGTACCGATTTTCATGTGTGAAGCGCTCAATGATTTTTTTGGCTGTGGAAGCTTTAATGTTAATAATTTCTGCTATTTTTCGCTGTGGGTGTCCATTTTAGAAATGCCTTAAAACCAATTTTCGTTGTTTTATCGTTGTATAGGGTGTTTTTTTGAGAGGTATAAAACTTCGAATTGAAATAAAACACAAGAAAATCGTTTTAATGACCCTCAATTTGGCTTTATTGGAAGGATAATTTTATGCCATTAATGTTTAAATATGATTTCAGGCATGTGGCCGCCGCGGCTGGATCGAATAAAGCCAATTCTACAGGTCCAATTTTCAACCACTTTTTCGAGCATATGGGGCCGTATGTCGGCAATTCCCTTAACGTTTCTGGTTTGTTGGCGTAGACGAGCGACTTCACATATCCCCAAAGAAAATAATCCAATGGTGTCAAATCACACGATCTTGGTGGCCAATTGACAGGTCCATTCCGCGAAATTATGCGCTCATCGAATGTTTCCTTCAATAAATCGATTGAGTAAACGTAGTGCGAAAACGATCCATGGTTAACCGAATTAATTGCTCTGATGGACGATTATGTCGACCATAAAATGGACGGAGCTTGCGGTAAACTTCGCGAACTGAACCGTTATTTTCGAAATAAATTTGCACGATTTGCAAGCGTTGTTCTTTTGTCAACCTGTTCATGATGAAATGGCAAACCAAATTGAACATAAATGACATTAGAGTTGCCAGATTTGACCACAAAATGACAGTTTTATCTCTTTTCGAAAAAAAACCCGTAAAAAAAATACCCTATACCAAAGACTATAAATATATAAAGATGTTGCACGCAGTGTATTTAAAATTGACAACATTTTGTGCTTCCTCATGATGCGGGAGGGAAGACAAAAGGGAAAAAAGCACAAAGAAAGAGCGTAACAATCTGTCGTTCTCTTGTTGTGTATAAGATCTTTTATTCTCACTTATCATTGTTTGTGTGCATGTGTGTGTTGTACATTGCATTAAAAATGTAAAAATAAAATAAAAACCTAACAAAAGAATTTTTGTGTCTTACAATTTTTGTGCAAATAACTTTCGTCAATAATGTGACCGATTGTGTAATTGTAGGGTAAGAGTATGTGTTTTATTGTTGTACAGACAAAATTATATCGATTCGCACCGAATTAGGTATAATGCTATTTTTTAGACTATTCAATTATGTATGTATGTATCTACTTACCATATATATATTTTTTTTTTTAAATATTTTATTCTATCATAATCATTTAAAATTTTTTGTTTAATACAGTAGACGCTCGGTTATATGAATATCCAGTTATGTAAACATCCAGAATAGTGAGTAACAAAATTTAAACACATGAGGTTCTAAAGAGTGAACACAGCCTATCTCTATTATGTGAACAGCTTTCAAACGTTGATTTTTTTTAAATATTTGTCTTATTAGAAGTATGTTTTTCCCCGAAATAAGTGAAGAACCTGCAACCGTTGATTTTTTTTAATGTTTTGAGTGTTGAGTTGTTGAGTTTTGAGTGGTTGTCTTCTGAGATCATTAGTGTTTACTACATAGTGCATCGAAGATGAAGCGCAAGGTGTTAACGTTATCTGAAAAAAGTGACATTTTGGCAAGCTTGGACAAAGACGCAAGCTTTACTTCTCATAGATATGAAGTGACCAAGTCAACAATTTGTGGTATTAAGAAAAATAAAAAGGCGATTTTGGAAGTGACTGCAAAATGTGAAGGCAAAATTAAGGCCGTTGGTGGAGGCGAAGCTTTATCATTGGTTCAATCAACAAAGACATAAAAATTTACCCATTACAAGTGAATTAATTAAAGCAAAAGCGAAATATTTTAACGACCAATTGAAAGAAAAAAGTTCTTTTAATGCAAGTGATGGGTGGCTGCAGAAATTCAAGCGACGATTTGGTATACGTTTCTTAAAGATATCCGGTGAAAAATTATCGGCTAATCCGGAGTTTGTAGAACCTTTTAAAAAAGAACTTCATTCTTTTAACTGCTTCCAGGCAGAACCTACGTTTTAAGAAGTGAAAAAAGTGCACCTGGAAGAAAAGCCGAAAAAGCACGTCTTACATTCCTGGCCTGTACAAATGCTTCTGGGGACCACAAAGTAAAACCACTGGTGATAGGGAAGGCAAAAAATCCTAGATGTTTCTACAATTTTACTCCACCCGTAGATTATAGCCATTCTAAAAACGCATGGATGACGGCAGCAATTTTCCAAAAGTGGTTTAAAGATTCATTTGTTGTACAGGTAAATTTGAAAAGCTTTTTGTGCATGTGTTTTACTACATTTCTATCTTATTCCATTTTAGGTGACTAAATATTTAAACCAAAAGGGCTTGCCTACTAAAGCCATTCTTTTATTGGACAATGCACCAAGTCATCCACCTGCGGAGTTGTTACGTTCAGAGGACGGAAACATATTCGTTGTTTACATGCCCCCAAATGTTACGCCATTAATCCAGCCAATGGATCAAAACGTCATCCGTATTACGAAACTATACTAGATCGGCTTTGCTAGCATCAATAGTGTCATCGAATGTTGAAAATGCTTCAAACATTTTGAAGAAGTTGAGCATAAAAGATGCAGTTATAAACCTAAGTTTGGCATGGAATAAGGTTGATGCATCCACAATACAAAAGTGTTGAAAGAATATTTTGAGTTTTGAGGAAGAAAATGACCCGGAAGAAGATATTCCACTCAGTATTTTAAAAGAAAAATATCAAAACGACATTGAAGCACCTATGAATGAAGTCATAGATCTTGTCCATGAATTAGCGAATGGTGTACAGCTTTCACGGGAAGAGATTCAGACGTGGAATCAAGACATTGGTAGCGAAGATATAGATGCGAAGTTGAAGATGATGATCAAGAGCAGTGCATCGTAACAACAGCTGAAATTAGCACATCGGAGGCAATCGTAGCATTCAATAAAGTTATTGCTTGGAGTGAAAATAATATATCTGATATTAATGGCATTGCGAAAATGTAGGGACAAGGCACTACAGAAATCCCTTGAAGCAAAAAAAGTACAAAAAAATATAACCGACTTCTTTCATGTAATTACATTAATTATTAAAAAACTTATTAAAAATAAAAATTATTTGAATTACTTATTTTATATTCTCTCGATTATGTGAACTTTTCCATTTAGTGAACAGGCTATGTTTGAGTTAGTTCATATAACCGAGCGTCTACTGTAATTACATTATTTGAGATTTTACTTAAAGGTATTACAACAAATATAAACTTATGTTTTTAAAAATAAATATACTAATTAAAAAATTAATATTTCCAGTGTTAGGAAAAAAGATAGGAAAAACCTAGTCATATATAATTTTATAGACAGTTCCATTATGAACTTCTGTCTCTATTTTTGTATAGAATGAAGTTGTAATAACACGAATGTTTTTTTTTTTTTTTGTTTAGTATTTATTAAATTTATTTATCAGTGTTTCAAAATTTTAACTTTTTCTATATGTACTTGATAATTTGTATTTGTATGTTTCCCATGTGGAATGCTTCCGTAGTAAAATAAGAACTAGTAATTAAGAATATTCATTCTGTGTTTATAACATTTGTTATTCTCATCAAACCGTAATGAATAAATTGTATTTTTGGTGCAACTTACGCATTGCTCGGAATCATTTGTATAATTTTTTGCATGAACAAACATTTCTGAAGGATATGACAAAATTTGCGCTGTTTTATTAAATCTAAACGACATTTAACGCAAGATATTCGTTGAGCTACATATGTATGTAACCAACAAAATATCGACTTGATATTAATTCTATTGGCACATTGTTGGATGTAAAACAATCGGCGTCTTCATTAAAATATTCTATCTTTTATATACTATACTTATATGATATACTTCCAGTCCTTATAGTATCTTCTAAAATTTTTTGAAACTCTATAGGTAAAAACATTGCATCATCGTTTGCACAATTTGATGAGGTGCTACACTGAGTCATTTTTAAGGATAATAACTTAGCTACTGCCAAATTAAATTCATGAACCGATGGATTTTTTCAGTGTCCACCACTTTTTTAAAGGATCTTGGTTAAAATGGCTCGTTAAAATGCAAAGTAAATTTGAATTTAATTAATGTATGTAATAATTAAGTGATTATTTTCATTATTTGCTAGTTTTATTTCTCTCTAAATATGTAATTCTAAAAATTTATATAATAAAGGTTTTTATTCCGGTGCGAATCAATATAGTTTCATTTCTACAACAATAAAACACGTATTCTTACCCTACAATAACACAAACGGTAACATCTTTTCCACAGGTTATTTGCACATACATTTTGTGAAAACAAGACTTCTTTTACTTTGTATGTTTTTTGATTCGGCAATATATGTATGTACATACATATGTATGTATATCAGTGGTACTCAAAAATGAATATGGTGGGAGAATTTTCCCAGCAAACATATTGTCAAACGCTTAAAATAAGAAAAAAAGAGTTTTAGCCAGATATAGGGTGTTTTTTTTACAGGTTTGTTTTTCGAAAAGAGATAAAACTGGCATTTTGTGGTCAATTCTGGCAACTCTAATGTCATTTATGTCCAGTTTTGTTTGCCATTTCATCATGAACAGGTTGACAAAAGAACAACGCTTGCAAATCGTGCAAATTTATTTCTAAAATAACGGTTCAGTTCGCGAAGTTTACCGCAAGCTCCGTCCATTTTATGGTCGACATAATCGTCCATCAGAGCAATTAATTCGGTTAACCATGGATCGTTTTCGCACTACGTGTACTCTATGTGATAATACGCATCCGCAGAAACGTCGAACAGTGCGCACCGAAGAAACAATTGCCGCTGTAGAGCAAAGTGTTGAAGAGGACCCGAATTAATGGAGACCGGTATAGAGCCATGATAGCCGACTATTTTATTCCCGAATTGGATGGCATGCATGTGGATGAGTTGTGGTTCCACACAGCGCACGCCACAATCGATTTATTGAAGGAAACATTCGATGAGCGCATAATTTCGCGGAATGGACCTGTCAATTGGCCACCAAGATCGTGTGATTTGACACCATTGGATTATTTTCTTTGGGGATATGTGAAGTCGCTCGTCTACGCCAACAAACCAGAAACGTTAAGGGAATTGCCGACATACGGCCCCATATGCTCGAAAAAGTGGTTGAAAATTGGACCTGTAGAATTGGCTTTATTCGAGCCAGCCGCGGCGGCCACATGCCTGAAATCATATTTAAACATTAATGGCATAAAATTATCCTTCCAATAAAGCCAAATTGATGGTCATTAAAACGATTTTCTTGTGTTTTATTTCAATTTGAAGTTCTATACCTCTCAAAAAAACACCCTATATAAACACCTTAAGAAAAAATATCAGGGACCATAAATAACAATTATCAATATCAAAAAACAATTTTAAAACAGTTATTTTCAGAAAAAACAAAAATAAGTCCATCTAAAACAGTTTTTTATTTTTGTGTTCAATTGTAATTGAATCGCGTGTGTTTGCTATGCTTCGTCCAACAAGAAGCAACAACAATGCTTAATAAATTTCTGGAAAAAAATGACGATAACCATCCGCATGCGTTCTCATCGCTTGCTCAACGACGACTGAATGAATGTTTTGAAAAGAGCATAACAAATGTGTGTAAAATTCTTTCATTAGTCATACACAAGGGGATTTTCGCAAAATCCCATCAATAATTTAGCAGTGGCAGAACAATGTATGACAGTGCAACATCTTTATATATTTATAGTCTTTGGTTGTACAGTCCGCGTAAACTATGCGTGAAAAACCTATCGGTACAGTAAGAATTGTCTGCATAGAATAAGCTGTGACGTTAAAAAATATGCATTTTTTTGTTTTTATTTTAGTTTTAATATATTTATTATATATATGAGTATGTTTGTTAGATTATACAATTTTTTCTTTTAAATGACACAAATTTCTTTCTTAAGTTCATGTTAGTTTTCTTTTTATTGAGCTTTGAAAGCAAAAAAATGCACTGCATAAAATATGCTGTTAGCCACTGTACATATTGTGTACATGAATCTAGTAAGGTGAAATTTACGATTGATATTTTCTAATAGAAAATAAAAAATTTAACAATCATCAAAAAAGTGTTATTTTGAAAAAATATCTGTATATGGGTAATTCCATGTTAAACAATATTAATAACTTAGAATTGGTTGATTTAAATGTTTCATTAAAAGTCAAATAACCGCAAACTGTTTCTAATATTTATTATATATACAATAAACTATAAACATACATATGTATATGTATACAATTTTGATCATTATGAAACTCTAATTCTATTGAGCTATGTCCGTTTGGAATTGAAAATCAGTAAAATCTGTTCAGTAGAATCAGAATTATGAATCAAAATCTAAAACAACCTCCAAAAACTTGATATTTTCGAAATTGTTTGCTAATTTGTGTAAATATTTTGTAGTTAAAACCATAGAATGTTACACAAGTTATTGTTTTGATGAATGGACAAACTACGAAAATCACTTGAATACTTATAAATCTGTTATAAATAACATTACAGGTATTTTGTTGAAATTCGACGTGATATATCCTTATATAGGATAGGAAGGGTAGTGCACTAAGTGCACTTCCACTCGGAGACCCTGTGGTCCATTGTGGATATATCCTTATATATGTATGTATATACAATTCTATGTACAGAATTTTATAAAGATCGGTCCATAATTGGTCACAGTTCGCATATAAGGATTACTTTCAAAAAACCAAGTAAACTCATAAAAATGACTATTAAATATCAAACCAATATTTTATACGTCAATTATACTGCTGGATTTTGTAGCTGTCAGTCCATATTTGGCAATAGCTCCCATATAACGTAAAGTTTAGAGTATCATTATAACAACCATTAAACTCTTGTAAACAATGTAAGCCTCAAATACATAAAAATCACGTTACTGGATACTAGAATTTGAAGATGTTAGTCCATAATTGGTCCACTTCCACTATCACATCTATAAAACTATTGAAAATAAGCCCCACATATAATCTTACCCTTTTCCTTAACCTGGTAAATATGCAAATTTTTGAACCAATTTTTTATTTTATAAATTGTTATATTACAGATAAGCTCGTTATGATAAACAGACAAATTCTGTAAATAACGATAAGAATACGAAATGGTTAAAATTGGAAAAAATTTCGAAATATTTGAAATAAATTATACTGTGCGTAAACTTGTCTATCAAACAATATCTACTCGTAAAATACAAATAAAATTTGGGCTAAGACTAAGAATAAGGATATTGTAGTCCTACCAACATTGCAGTTTTTGTAATTCTCATGATATTTAGGTGGAGGGTATTTAAGTTTCGTTACATTAATGCTAGCACCAATGATGTTTATTATTCCTGTGACATAAAATTATTAGTACGTCAGTTAGCGAAAATTACTGATTTGAAAAGAGTAGATATTCTGGTATGTGATGGAAATCGAAAACGAGTGAGTTTTTGAAGTCCATTTTAAAGTATTTCTAATCAAATTTTTAAATTTTTAAGATTCTCTTTAATAGCTAATTATCTTTATATTTTGTGGGATAAAACGGTTTCAATACAGAAATATTACGAAAAAATTAACTTCTAAAAGTCACCTAGCCCCCATAAAAAAGTTGATCTATAGGTATAAAACATGCCCACGTCCAAAACATACAAACAAAGATAACCTCGCCCTTAATTTTTTCCTGTAGTTATAATTATGTGTGTTCTCAAATTACTAAGATTCCCTAAAAAATAACTTACATATAAATATATGTAGTTATTTACCGGCACAGAAATATTTAGCACTCTTTATAATACAATTTAAGTAAAGTAATTTTTATTGAAAAGGCTGCACAAATGAACTAGCAGTTAAATAAATAGTTATAAGTATATTTTTAAAACTGTAAACTAAGATAATCATCGCTGCGGTACAAAAAGAGCTATGTGTTTTTTTACCCACAACCAAAAAGATGGGGAAAACAGAAAAACTGTTATTGTTTTTATTGGTTGTGGGCATAAAACGATGGTGGCAAAAAAAAAACATTTTTTTTAATTATACATAACTCTTTTTGTTGGAGCACCGACTTAAAATTGTATACATATATTAATTGGATTAATAATTTCATTATTTATTTTTTAGGTTTTTACAAAGTACGTGGCATTGATATTTTCAATAATACCAGCTTATTTTCAACTCAAGTACAGTACATTGAAGTAAACTAATGTAACAATTCATAACAAATAATTAATGTATTTTGTTTTGCTTTAAAATAATTAAATTACGAGCAAATACTTAGAAATCTACATATGTATTTTTAAAGGACTTTGAAAAGGTTTTAAAACAATTTGTAGTAAATAAGGAGAAACTTCTCTAGCACTTTTACACACGAGTATTTCTAAAATTTGTTCAATAAATAATACATTTCTTAAAATCTAATTAAGATAAATACACAAGATTAATTATTTTTATTATTCATTCCAATTCCATTCAGGTGTCTATTACCAGCCATTTTTCGTTAATATGTTCCATTTGTTTAGTCAATATAGGGTTACGAACTCGCAATTTTATTTCTAATTTACCACCGACTTTTTTACGTCCTTCGACAAGCTGCAAATACAATGGAAATTATTTTTTTACAATCTTAACATCAATTAACATTCAATGTTACTACTTTTTTGGAAACTTACATCAAATGTATCGTGTATGTCACATTTCGTCTCCAGTGGCTGCAATTTGACATTTATGGTTCCGATAAGAGTATCCGAACGTAGAAATCCTCTGAAACAACATATTGGCAGTATTCGACTTAATCCACAACAATATAAACTGCATCTATTTTGTATATATTACAATTTGTTCTCTGTATACATGATTCTAGCACCATTTATAGTTATGATAAAATACATATGTGCGAATAGCAAATTATACGTACATATAGAATTAAGAAAAACTAGTGCACAAAATTACTTTATTGAACACAATTGAAATGTCAAATGATTGGATATGCATCCTAAATGAAACAGTTTCGCAGAGATTTGACAAGTCAATGTGTCTAAGAGTAAGTGTTGAAGAAGTCATTCAAATCGGTAAATAAAAGTCCGAGATACTCATAATAGTCTATAGTTGTGAGTACAAACAATTATTTACCAAAGATGTCTAGGCAAATATTTTTGCCTATATCTACGATAATACAAAGTTTTGTATTTGTAATAAATTGTATAAAGGTAATTTCTACATTTTAATTTTATTATCATCTACCAGTCATTTATGAATTGATTTAGCTCATTTTCTATACCAAATTCTCTAAGATATCTGAAAGTTGAATTTAGTCAACAGATGTATATAATACATATACGGATCCAGAATACATAAATAAGAGCACTGTTACAAGAATTTCATTATCCAAAAAGACAAGACTTTTGGGAAAAATAATCTAAGCAGAATAATATTTTAACGACTATAAATATCATCAATATAACCTTTATATGTATAGTAAATATTAAACAATACATACATATTTTATTTTTTTACAATAAAATTCGGATTTTTAAGTACTTTTCATTGAATCCTATGTGAAATTTGTATATTGCTTTAATAATACTTTAAACTGTAAACAGAAGGATCTAAAGTCTAAGTTTGCTTCTAAAGAATTCAAAGAAAGTGTTTTACCAATATTCCACATTCCCATGACAGCCGGTTCTACGCACCGGATCTCGGGTCAGATCACTCGGCCAAGGGCTGTCAACTCAGCAATTACTGCTGTTACAACAACAACAGCAACCAATATTCCAAATGTATGTACTTTGCTACTAATTACGGCAAAATTTCAATCAAGCAGTTTATAGTTTATATGTATGTACAAGGTGGCGCAAAAGTAATCCTCCTATCAGAAAATGCTATAAATTTTGCGAGGCCCCTAATATCAGTTCCGTCAGCAATATTCCGCGTTCTGGAGCAGTGTAGCGTAACATTGTTTATTAACGTGTATTTCGCATGTGTTTACTACACAAATGTCAAAACAAAACTGACATTAGGGCCTCGCAAAATTTATAGCATTTTCTGATAGGAGGATTACTTTTGCGCCACCTTGTATAATATATAAAAATTACATGTATGTTCGTAATCGCTAAACTCAAAAACCACTGGACCGATTTTGACCAACTTTTACATGCATGCTCTATGGGCCGTGAATAGTGTTTCTGTGTAGTTTAAAGTTCGTCCGACAGATGGCGCAATATTTAGTTTTTTTTTTGTTTTTGCACCGTAACTCAATAAAATAACGCGATAATCATGTGATGATCTTCGGCAAAGTGGTTGTGCATGAGACCGGGAAGGTTTCTGAGTTGGTACGACCACGCCTACTCTAACGCCCACTTTTTTAATTGATTAATTGCCTCTGCATGGGGTTTTACAGATTTACTTCATACAAATTGTATCCACATCTTACTGCAGGCGAGGTAAAAATAAAAATTGTATGTGCCACACCCACTTTCACGCCCCATCACAAAAAATTAATGTTTGTATGTATGTCCTTTATAGAATCGTAAACTATGCATTTGATCATGTGATGATCTTCGGCAAAGTTGTTGTGTCTGAGACCAGGAAGATTTCTCAGTTGGTATGACCACGCCTACTCTAACGCCCCTTTTTTTTTAATTGATTAATTGCTTCTGCATGGGGTTTTACAGATTTACTTCATACAAATTGTATCCACATCTTACTGAAGGCGAGGTAAAAATAAAAATTGTATGTGCCACGCCCACTTTTACGCCCCATCTCAAAAAATTAATGTTTGTATGTATGTCCTTTATAGAATTGTAAACTATGCATTTGATCATGTGATGATCTTCGGCAAAGTTGTTGTGCATGAGACCGGGAAGATTTCTCAGTTGGTATGACCACGCATACTCTAACGCCCACTTTTTTTAATTGATTAATTGCTTCTGCATGGGGTTTTACAGATTTACTTCAAACAATTTGTATCTGAAGGCGAGGTAAAAATCAAAATTTTATGTGCCAAAGCTTCTTATTTCTTTCGACCACTCCTACTTTTTTTAAATGTGTAGTTGATTCTATTTGGATTTTAACATATTTACTTCAAATCTAAAACACATGTTACTCTAGGTGAGGTAAAAATTAAGATTCATACTCCACGCCCGCTTTCACGCGCTTGCAGGACAACGCCTGCGGAGAAGGCCAGACTGCTGGACCGATCTTACTAAAAATTTGACGGAATATAACTAAGACTTCGGCATGACTAAGAATACTTCTTCCGACCGCCTATTTATTTTCAAGATAAGAAAAATCAATAAAATTATTCAAAATTAATTGAATATTTGCGTAATGTCTTTCTTTCAAATTTATTTTAATTGATAGCGTAGCAACACGCGCAGGGTACAGCTAGTGTATGTATAAAATGTAAAATATTGAATGATGGAACATTTTTAAATATGATGAGTAAACTTTTTAATAGCAATGACTGGGATTTACTTGAGATGTAATAATAAAATTTGTGGTTAAATATATCTACACATGCACATACGAGTATATACATATACCAACATAAATGTTACATTTACAACATATACACATTTAATATTACAACTTACCCTCGTGAATAGACTTCAAATTTTACTCCATGTCTTTTAAAAATACGTTGAAACTGTCTATTGCCTCGCATGATTTCTACTTTAAAATGTTGATCATAGTCAGGGCTTTCGGTATCTTTTACTAAATTGGTCTTCGTTTTAAACATTTCATCCTGTAAGACAAATAATTTAGATAATTTAAGTGTTCAATATTTAGGACTAGGAAAATATTGTATTATCTCTTACATTAAGAAGCGGAAATTCAATTTTAACATATGTATCGACTTCCTTTGGATTAGGAACATTGTAATTTAAACCTCGTACGACAATAATTTCCAATTCGTTGTCAGTCAAGTCAGTATTGCAGTGAACAATATTAAAACTACGTTTTTCGTAGTGGAATTTTGGTAGAGGAAAATTTTTACGCTTCGAATAACGAACTAGATCTAAATCTTTCTGTACAGTCAATGCCAAGTTTTCGAATCGGTTCATGCCAGCAATATCACCCATAGCTTTGTGGTGATCCCTGAAGAATAAATATGTTTGTACTTTTAATTTAATACTTGAAAAGTTGTTTTTACCTTGTGTTTTTACACATCATTAGCTGTTTTGCCAATTGTTCTTCGATGCGAATACCAATTTCAGATATATCATCCTCAGGATCACACTCGTCCGTTGTTATTATAGCGAATGAAGCCTCAAGATTTTCTCTCTGCGATGGAGGCACAGGTAACTAAAAAAAATCAAAGTATGTAAAATTAAGTATAAATAAATCTAGCTGAAATTAAATTTTTAAGTTTTACTTTTTTTAGACTCCTTACAGACCATCATATCTTAGACAATGCATATTTAACCTTGTTGTTAAATAAATTTTAATATTTCTAAGATAATTATAAACTACTAGCTGACCGCCCCGGCTTCGCTCGGTATATACTATTGATTTGTATTTCATAGAATAAGATGTATTCACAACCTGCCTGCTCTTATTTATTTGCAAATTTGTACAGCATACTTTAGGGGACTTTTTTTTCAAATGTTGAATTTTTTTTTTGGAGAATGGCTAGACCGATTTTGGATTTCAAAATCAACTAACCATCATCACTCCTCCCTGTACCTTCCCTAAAAATTTTATGGCAATCGGTCGAGCCGTTCTCGAGTTATGGAGTGACAATCAAAATGTACACTTATTTTTATATATATAGATAAGTGTTAATCCAATATGGTAATTTTCTCAAAGTCAAATTTAATTAGCTCAAATTGTTCGTAAAAATTTTGCGTAATTTTGAAGATATTTCCATAAAATTTAGTATAATATTTTGGCTCAAGGGCGGTAGGGATTGAAATTGGCTGAAATCGGCTAATTATTTTACCTAGCCCCCATAAAATGTCCTCCCGAAAGAGGAGTGTATCTGTCATTAATAATTGATTGATGCAGATATTCAAATTTCTCTAAAAATAAGTTGTACATGAAGCCTAATTACATCTACAAATTTTGTGCAGATCGGTCCATATTTTTTTTTTAACAAACACAAACTGCGAAGCTTTTGACTTGTCTGCAGACAACACCCAGAGTCTTTGGCGAGAATCGAACCCGCAACCCTCTGACTGATAGTCCGGCACACTATCGCTTAGTCTATCGGGGCACCCATAGCTCCCATTTTTGAAAAACAGTTTTTGAACATATACTGGGTGTTGGGTATAATATGATCAGACTTGACCGACTATACTTTCTTAATGGTTTATAATGCATTTTTAAATCGCTGTTAACAAAACTATTATATTATTTGTTTAAAATGTTTGGGAAGCTGTTTCTTATAAACATTGATATTTTCATGCAACTTTATCAGTACTCATTATAAGCGTTATAATTCTTATGAAAAATAAGTCTACAATCCATCAACTTTTTGATATTTTGTCTTATATGCGCCAATCGGAAGTCCCATATTTTTTATATAAAAGCCATGTAAAATAAATATTAATATCTTTAACAATTTTGGAACCAATCGTTTGACAATTGTTTGGCAAGTAAATTTTCAAAAACTTAGTTATTTTTAAGTAATGCCCTAGTAAAAATACAGACAATTGCTCTCAATTCAACTGTGATAAATTTAACAACAGTTATTTATAAAACACTTACTGTATTTAAATCTACAGGTAAGCCACTACTAGCGGCATTTAACAAAGCGTCAAAACCTTTGTAGATTTTTAAATATTCTTTGGCCTGATTGATTTCTCCAGCCTTTTTAGCTTCAATAGCAGCTAACTTAAATTCCTTCTGACGATCCAGCAAAATTTGCATTTGATGTTCGGCCAGATTGTTTTTTTGATGATTACCCGATGTCCGTGTTGTCAGATCATTATGTTGGGGAGGAGTCGATGGTTTCTTTGCTGGTGCTGTTGGCGATGGATCTGGAGTCGATGCAGTTGTAGACATGGTCGGTGGACTTGATGGTACCGTGTCTACCTTTGGAGGTGTAGGTGAAGCGACTGCATTTTCAACAGGTAAGGGGCCAAAACCTGGCGGTACTGGGAGTTCATCATAGGTCACAGGTCGTCCAGCCTTATGTGATTTAATTGCGTCTTCATATTGTTTGACTATGCGTCCAAATCTTCTCGATTTACTGGCATTTCCCTCAGCTTTTGCCGATTCTTCGACCGATTTGTATTTGGCAAGACGCTGTTGTAATGCCTCCAACATGTTTGTTGACATTGTGACATTCGGATCAACAACCGTTTGTGATTCAATAACCGTTGGTGTTGTATTTATTGGTTGTTCAGCAGATGCTGCTTGCATTTTTTCCATAAACTCTTTAAATTGTTCAGGTGGTGGTGGCATATCACTAAGATCAACTTCCTGACCGTCTTCACACATCTTTACAACAACGTCAAATTGTTTGACAACTTTTAAAAACTGCAATGCCAACGCACTGTCACCAGCACGTTTTGATTGTAGTGCCGCTGCTTTATATTCTTGTTGGCGTGAACGCATTTGTTGAACTATAGGATTAACTTGTAAAGATGTTGGCGAAGGATCGCCTTCATCAGACTTTGTTTCCTCCTGCTTTGGTACGGGTGGCAACGGAGCTTGACGTGTCGGTATTTTGGCAGGTTCTTCGATAATTGTCACATTATTACCGGAAGCCGCTGAATCAGTACTGGCTACTGGCTTTACGCTAACCTCTGGAGGTATGTCGTCCGGATTGATAGATTTGCCTGAATTGGCTTGCCTAAGAAGTTCATTTAATGTTTTCAGGCCACGATTAAAACGTCGCATTTTAGCACTTTCACCTGCAGTTTTGGCATTTGCTTCGGCCAATTTATACATTTCAATACGTTGTGTTATTATATCCGCCGTACTTATCTCCGTTGTAGGCAAAAATAGTTCTGGTTTACTATCCGGCTCTATTAATTGTTTTTCCGACAGATCTCCTTCATCATTTTTTTTATCCACATCTCCACTAACAATTCCTTGTAATTCTCCTAGAAGCTCGTTATCGTTTTCAGCATCTTCATAATCTTCATCATCATCACTTTCTACATCTTTTAAACTATCTGCTATCATTTTATCCAATTCATTAGCTGGCACAAGATTTGGTGTTGGTTTCGGTTTGGCCCTCTTGCCTCCAGCTGCAATGGCAGCTAATTCTGCTTCTAAATCACTATCGTTGGCATCGTCATCACCTCCATGAAAACCTAAGCTAGGATCGAAATCATCTGGAATATCCGTAAGGCCAAACTAGAAAAAATATTAAAGAATGACTCATTCGTTTATTTCTCATTGATAACATCATCATTTCAGTTTTTTAAATCAATAACAATGTTTTAATTTTTGACATTATTACCTGCGATAGATTGTGATTTCTTCTCTTTGGTGGCTCTGGCTTTTTTCTTGAAAACATTTTATTACTTCTACAAAATGTGAATAAACAATATAATTCCTAATTTTTTCCAAAAATATATATATACTACAGCTGTTGTTAAAAAACAACATTCAACAACAAATAAAAACAATAGAATGCGGTGTTGTCAATTTCTGCGGAACAAAATACTATGTAATTTCATAAATTAGCAAGTCAAAAGTCGAGTATTTATATACATATAGGTATATGTATAATAAAAGTATTGCTTTAACTATAAAAATCAAATATATCAATTTTTATTAAAATAGGATAAAAAGTTTTTTAAAAAAGTAATGTTTCACGTAAAATGGATTTGTTTGTATTTAAAAAAATAAAAACATTTGTAATTCTGGCTGAAATAAAGATACTTACAGCACTAAATATTTTAATATATTTTGATGATGATACAAAAGTAATCTTTCCTCAGTTTTTAAAACTTAAAAAAGTTCTTCTAATATATGTTTAAAAAAAGTTGGTGTCAGTATATCAACTCTAGAGTAGAAAGTAGATGCATCTAGCAGATTTTATAATGATTTAAATTTTTTAATTGGCCTTTATTTGCATATTATTTCTATATTTCACAGATATTAAAAGAACACAAATATTTAAAGAGTGGGTTACTCTAAAAGAATAATAAAGAAATTTAAAAACGTTATTCTAATATGATTATTTATAAATTCTAAGGAATGTACTTTAATTTTCAATGTATTAGCATGTTACTTTGTTGATTTTGTGTATTACTTTGTATAATTATATGTGTACGGAAGCAGTTATTGTAATCTTCTTTTTTCGGATCAGCTAAATTGTGGAAAAAGTCGCTAAATTTATTTTTGGTGCTTAATATTTATGCTAAACAAATAAAAGTTTACGCAAAATTTTTAAAGTTGCATTCATATATAAACTAATTAAACGTTACGTCCAAGGCATATTTATTATAATAAATATATGCAAATATATAAAGTACTTTTTCTTCTTTTTCTTAAGTACTTTTTCCCTGCAAAATCTGATTAGAAAACGCTAGATTTCACTGGAAAATCGCCGAATTATCTTTACTATGAGAAATGTCATTCATTCTGTGGCGAAAATTAATGGTTCGGATAATTATAATTTTTGCAAATTAAAAAAAAAACAAAAAAGGCGAATTAAATAAAAGTTGTTCATTATAATCGCGTAAATATTTACTATTTAACACCTTTTTCGAAAAAAAAAATACGAATATTTGTTTGAAACAGTGTTTGCTCCAGAATATTAAGAATGATGTCGTGAAACAAGTGTCATAATACCTCTTGCAAAAAACTGTCATTTTTGACACTTACATTTTCCTTTTTATGCAAAAATTCGGTAAAGTGAGAGGACAGAAAAAGGAGTAAATCTAATTGAGTTTTATTATTTTATTAATTTTGTGGAAAATCGAATTAAATATTTAACATCTTATTAGAATAGCAATTAATAAAAGTATTTTCCCAGAATTGTACGGAAATTAAAAAGTATTAAATGTGAAAACTTCTCAAATGAAAAACAAGTAAAAAAGGAAAATACAATAAAAACCATTGTAAAGTGTTTGTATAGTAGTTGAAAAAAATCGAGTTGGCTCATTGTACAAGATTTTATTGGTCAATAACAACAGGCATTCATCTATATAGGGGGCTGATATTATAATACACTTACGTGTTGCAAATTTCTGAAAATAATTATTTGTCTTTATTCAAACAGGTAACCGAAATAAACAAAGTAAATAATATAAAAAACATTCGAAAAATTATTCATGCATTTGTATTTTGTTGTATGTATATGCGTGTGATTTTAATGAATTTTATTCAATATGTATCGAATATAGATTATCAACAGACCAGCGTCACCACCATAGCTCAGTCGAAAATCTACACCATTCTCAAGATTAATCGTCAGTATGGAAGAGGTCACATTGACCGAAACAGAAATCCGTTACTATGGTGATTTGTTCTTATGTTGCGATGAGGAGAAAACGGGAAAAATTCCGATGCTCAAAGCATCGGAATTGTGTCGCTCTGCAAATCTCTCGAACGAAAAGATACTGGAGGTATATTTAGCAATTAATACTAAACCAACTATTAAATTGTCATTATTAAGAAAGAAAAAAATCGATTTTCAAATAATTTGTGTTTCTTGCCAATTCCATTTTACTAGATTACGTCCTTAGCCGGGATTCCAGACACTGCCCTACATGTTTCCCGTGTACAGTTTTATTCTTGCTTAAAGTTAATTGCAGCCCATCAAGCATCGATGCCATTAAGGCAAGAATTAATTGTGGCATCTGTACAGTTACCTTTGCCACGATTTAGTTGGACAGAATCTTCATCAAATAAAATCGAAATGAATAGCTATCAGCAACATCAACACGCATTACCTCCACCCCCAGTTACCGACCGAAGAAATTCATTGAAGCGTTTATACGAATGGTCAGATACTAATGCCCTAGGATCACGACGCAATTCTTCAGCGACTCATCAGCCGGAAATAGCAGCAATAAATTCGGATGTACCGAGCACTGATTCCGAAGTAGAACAAGGCGAATCCAGTTGTGGTGGAGAGGAAGGTATCGCTGGAGTTAGTGGCCATAATAAGGTAGATTTTTCGATTAATTATATTTATTAAATAAATAGGTACATACATATATCACACTTAAAGCAACAACAACAAGTACGATTAATAAATTTAGTAGTAAAATTAAGTTGTTTGTTACTATGTCAAAATTGCCAAATCCCGAATTAGTATTTGCGTAAAAGATCCAGAGAAGTATAATTGTTTTTATCTGCTTTTTGGCATAAACAAATATGTACAAAATATCTGCACTTAACATAAATCAATTCTTATTTAGCATTTTTAATAAGAGAAATATATAATGACAGATTCCACATTAAATCACTAATTGAAAATGTCAGAAACATTTCAAAATTATTTATAAAGTCAACAACAAGAATTATAATTTTACGAAAGAATGCTGATAAAATGAAAGTGAAAGAATATTTTTTTTGCATTACGAAACTCGAACGCAGTATTTGTTTGATGTGTCAACGGTTTTTTGGAATTGGAAATTCCAATAAAAAAGCTTTAATTGATTTTAAAGCTCAACACATAACCGATGAGTAATTCGTTTTAATTAAACAAATATTTGTCATTTTTAATCAGGTTAAAGTAAGGTTAAGAAAGGCCTTTGCGGCAGTGATATGAATCTCTGCCGATGTTGCACTTTTATTAAAGCTCAAAGAGATATCAAAAGATGATTACATATTATGCGATGAACTGGTGAAACCAGAAACAAATGCAATAATGAATTTAATTAAAACATTTAAACCCCCCACAACACCTTAAAATGTTTGTAATGATATGGAATCAAATAAAAAATAGAAAAAAAAATGTTTCGGATCGTGAGAAATGCAATCAGCATACAATAATTTGTTAATAATTTTGGACACATGCGTTGATTGTGAACGATGTTTTTCGTCAGGGGCATATACACGTATTGGTAACTTTAATCAAGATTTCATTTACTTTAGATGCCTTAATAAGAAGCTTTTGTAAGATTGAACAACAATAGAATATTGCTTTTAAATTAATAAATATAGAAATTAATGGCGAAATGGCATTATAATAAACTAATTTGTTTTACTAAGTAACAAAAATCGTGAGATTCCCGAAAAATAATTTACATTTTTAAACTCCAGGGACTTGCAAATCCAGTCCCGTTTGGCATCCATATTTCATCCTATATTGGCCCCACTAGCAGCAATCTGTTGTTGTTCATAAAATAGCAAGTACAAGTAAGTCATCAATATGTAGCACTAGCTAAAAATTTCATTGTTTTAAAACAAACAACAATATTAGGTTTACAAAAAACAAGGTAAAATATATTTTTGTTTTTAATTTAATTAATTAATAGAAGTATTTGAAGAAGAATAAGTTTCCTTTTTAGCATATTCATAATTTAATGTTTCTATATTCATTAATGCAAAAATTTTAATATGCCATTAGAATAAGGAATATACAATTCCGTGGAATAATATAAAAAATATATACATATACATATGTATGTAAATATCATTAAATAAATACAGAGATACAGATCATTTACTTTTTCACGATCCTTAAATTTATATATCCAGAATTTCAACATATTTCTTTGATATATCTTTTGTTGTGAGAATAGCAAGGTTGTGGAGTATTCTACCTTAATCCTTACAAATTTTTTCGCATTCTAAAAATGGTTTTCGTTTAAAAATTACGGAATTCTTATCTACTACTAATTTATGTTTTATATTTTTTATTATGATTTAATTTTTATACCCTTCACCTTCATGAGAAGGGTATACATATACAGTGTGCGACAAAACATATGCACGAACTTGTGGTTATTAAGATATGTCCTAATAAAAAAGAGAAACACAATTGGATTTCGAATTATTTTATTTATTTATTAAATTTATAAACTAAGTTTACTAAAACAAAACAAAAAGTAACAAAATTTGTTATCAAAAAAAAAAAAAAAAGAAATTCATATTAAGTCTTTAACATAATTTCTTGTTCGCGACAAAACATAAGCACATTTTCAGTTTAGTTAATAAAAATTTAACTTTCACTAATATTTAGTTGCGTAGCCCTTATTTTTTAAAACTTCTTCACATCTGCGTGGCATGGACTCTATTAGATTAGATAAAATTTCTCCGGAAATTCCATGCAATTTCGACTTGTCGGAAAAGGTATTTTTGCAATTATCGCGATTTATTTTACGATCTAAAATATCCCATAGATTTTCTAGATCAGGCGATTGTGCTGGCCATTTCAAAACGTTTATCTTATTATTCAAGAACCACTCCTTCACACATTTAGCTGTATGTTATGGGTCGTTGTCGTGTTGATACCTCCACTTAAGTGGCATTTCCTCCTCTGCGTGTGGCAACATTACACTTTTCAGGATGTTTTTATACATAAAACGATCCATTATGCCATTTATTTTATGAATTGGTCCGATCCCATGTCCAGAAAAACACCACCAGACCAAAACATTCCCTCCTCCGTCTTTTACCGTGCCTTTAGTATAACGATGATTAAGGCGTTGTCCTTTAGGTCTGCGTACTAGCCTAAATCCATCAGACCTTTTCAAATTATACTTCGGCTCATGAGAAAAGAGTACGGTCTTCCATTGGGTTGTACTCCAGTTTATGTGCTCCTTTGCAAATTCAATTCTGGATAGTCTATTTTTGGCGAAAATAAATGGTTTTTTTGCACTTCGGTATGATTTTAATCCACCTTCAACAGCTCGTCTTTGGATGGATCTTATTGAAACATTAACTTCTAATTGATTTGCAATAGACCTTGCTGATATAAAGGGATCCTTTTTTATTAATCGGAGTATTGCCTGGTCGTCCCGTTTGCTGGTTTTTCGCGGCCGACCACCTTTGTGTATGGGAGTCAACGAGCCTGAAGAGCTAAAACGGCTTATAATACGCGAAATAACAATATGATTAATCCCAAATTTGTTTGAAATGGACGTCACTGATTCACCTCCTTTATAATGATTTATTATTTTTTGTTTTAATTGCACTGTGTATTTATTGTTAGCCATTTTTATTTTTTAAAATGCAAGATATGACCGATGACTCTGAAAGTTCTGGAACAACTATAAACACATGCAATTTTTCTCTAATTATTCTTGGAATGTTCAAAAGACGGTTTTTATTATTTAACGGTACTGGTTGTTGGTAATTTTTACCAAATTAAAAAATAATGTAAATATCTACTATTTCGTGCTTTTGTTTTGTCGCGGGCAAAAAAGAGATGTTGAAAATTTAATATAATTTTTTTCTATTTTAATTTGTTTTTCTTTGGTTTATCTGTTGTGTTAGTAAAAGGGGGCTACCATCGTTATAAAAAATAAAAAAAATTAAAATCCCAGTGAGTTGTTCTATATTATTGAGCTATATGATTTATTTATTTATTTATTTATTTATTTATTTATTTATTTAGGTCAATAGATTTTACATCCTTACTGACTACATATAAATGACAAAACAGTAATATATATATATATAAATAATTAGTTCAACAATTTAGATATAAAGTAATTTTTTTCTTCAGTACGTCGTTACTCTCAGATATGTTCATAAGGTGATAGCATTTATTGAAGTTAACACATGCACGACGAAAAGAATCGTTATTAGCATATACAGAACGGTAGTATTTTAATGCTAAGAGTTCAAAATTGCGGGTTGGTCTAACAGGAACATTGAAGTTTAGTTGACTAAGCAGGAACTCCGAATCAACATCACCACGAATTATGCCCAGAACAAATAAAGCACTCAGCATCAATCGTCGACTATTTAGAGTTGGCAATTTTATCAAAGCAAGTCTACTTTCATACGGTGGCAAGACATAAGAATTCCAACCAAGATCACGGAGACAGAAAATTAAAAATTGCTTTTGTACCGATTCAATACTATTGATATGAATTGAATAACAAGGATCCCAAACAATTGATCCATACTCAAGAATTGGTCGAACAAGAGAAGTATATAAAAGTTTTGTAATATAAGGATCTAAAAATTCCTTAGACCAGCGCTTCATGAATCCAAGTACCCCATAGGCTTTATTTACCATTATAGAGATGTGATCGCGAAAATCAAGTTTATGATCCAACAGTAAGCCAAGATCCCATATGGTTTGAACTTTATTTAAAATAACAGTATCAATATAATAAGAAGTCTCAATCGGATTGTGTCTAAAAAATGACATGTGTTTGCATTTCTTAATATTTAACTCCAATAAATTAAATCTGCACCATTGAGAAAAATTGTAAAAGTCGGCACTTAGTAAACTATGTCCATTTGTATCATTAAAAGAGTTAAAAAGTTTAACATCATCGGCATACATCAGTACATTAGAATGCAAAATAACAGTAGGAAGATCATTGATGAATAGCGTGAACAAAATTGGACCCAGGTGGCTACCTTGAGGAACACCAGAATGTACTTGAATAATTTTTGATATAACATTCCCAAATTTGACTTGTTGAGTTCTTTGTGATAGATAAGAGTTTAACCATTTTATAGCTGAGAAACTAAAGCCCATAAGTGATAATTTGTGTAATAGAAGATTGTGGTTAACTTTATCAAACGCCTTACTAAAATCCGTGTATATCACATCAGTTTGCATTTTATTTGTAAAACCTTCATTGACGATAGTAGTGAGTTCCAAAACATTAGTTGTAGTTGAACGGGACTTACGAAACCCATGTTGACATGGTGATAGAAGGGAAGAAATTTGATGATATAAGCAATCTGTAAGAATTTTTTCAAGGAGTTTTGGAATTGCATTAATTTTAGCGATACCTCTGTAGTTAGATACATCATTTTTACTGCCATTCTTGAATAAAGGAATTATATATGATGTTTTCCACACTGATGGCAAATAACACGCTACAACAGATTTGTTAAATAATGCAGTAAGAGGCGCGGACAGTGATGCTGCACAGTTTTTAAGGATACTGCTTGGAATACCATCAGGACCTGGACTAAACGAGTTCTTCAGCGACTTTAAGTTCGAAAGCACAGTATCAATATTTATAAATGGAAAGTAAATCCCACATGAATGAGTCGTAGTATAAGGATATTTTGTTGTGTTAGAATAGGACTTGGTAGAATAAGTTGTTGAAAAGAAGTCAGCAAATATATTGCTTATTGAAACATCGTCATCAGCAGTTAAGGAGCCATACTTCAATTGCTTTGGATAACATGAAGAGCGACGCTTGGAGTTTACGAATTTATAGAAAGATTTGGGGTTTACTCTTATATTGTTTTTAATACGATAAATATAGTTATTGTATGCAAGTTTATTAGTAGTGTTGTATTCAGATCTTGCTATAGCATATTTACGAAAATCAACCAGTGCACCAGTTCTCAAATATTTAGCAAAACATTTATTTTTCTTATTTTTAGCATTTCGTAAGTGTTGATTATTCCATGGCGGCCCATTATTATTGTAGAATTTACTTTTTGGAACTGTGATACTAATGAAATTATGCAAAATATTATAAAAGCTTGATACATTATTATCTAAGTTATCATCAGCAAGTACATAATCCCAATTGACATTAGATAGCAAGCTGTTAAGTACAGTATAGTTAGTGCGAGTAAAACAGTAAGATTGCAATGGTATAACATTTTGTATTCTAGCCATAGATTGTTCATTATCCGGCAATGATAAACCAATTTCAAAAGGAGGATGGTGAAGGTCAACGGGATACGACACAGGCAATGTATCACGAAGACAAAATTCCAGAGGATAATTAACGAAAGCAAGATCAAGAATATTTCCGGATTCATTTGTTATATGGTTTAATTGGAAAAATCCGCATCCATGCAGGGAGTTTAAAAAATCGGACATAATTGTTGGTAGCAAATAATTACAATCAAAGGATTGAACCCATTTTACATTTGGAATATTAAAATCGCCAAGTAGAAGTACTATATCGGATGTGTTTGATTGATTCAGAACGAATTTAATAGCGGAAAAATGTTTATTATATATTAAAAGAGATGAGTTAGGTGGTATATAAGAACACGTGACAAATAATTGTCTATGACCAACACGAATTTTAACCGCAATAAACTCAATTTCATCATCAATGTCATCAATTAAAACATTTTCTATAATCTCACATAGCAAAACATCAAGGACAGCAATAAGTACTCCACCACCAAGTTTTCGCATACGATCATATCTAAATATTTGATATTTGGAACATAGAATTTCATTGTTATGAATACATTTTTTATCATTCAGCCAGGTTTCGGTAAATACAATAATGTGGTATGAAAAATCAAAACTGTTTGCAAAAAGATTAGTTAATTTAGTATTGAGACCCCGTACATTTTGGTAAATAATATTAATGAGATTATCTATCGATAGTTGAGTTAGTTTTTTGAAGATGATTGCGGTAGATGAACAATGCCAGATGTTGAAGTATTTTTATACTCGTATTCACGAATAAGAGCATTTGGCGGCCAAAAATCTAGATTCACAATTGTATCAAAGTACTCTTGAGGGACGATTATTTTAAAAGATGCTTTATTTCTTGGTTCAGAATATTTAAATTTGAAAACAATCATATCAATATTGGAGCCAATTTTATCAGTTATGTAATGTTTGATGTCATCAGTAGTTGTAAAGGAAGCAAATCGAGCAGCAAATATAGTTTTTTTTGGAGAAATAACTTGAAGAATTGGAGTATTGTTAGACGGTATAGCAACAGGAGTGGGCGGATTTAAGTTAGTTGAAACAGATGAACTTGTTGAATTGTTTGGCGGATTAAGAACTTGTTGAATAGTTTTGTGGTTTGGTGGTTTAAAAACAGGAGCGAGTTGATTTAGATTCATGGGAACAGGTGAACTTGTTGAATTAAGATTTAAAGATAATGGTACATTGTTTATTAAGTCAGATGAGGGTATAGAAATAGTTGCAGGACTTTTTTCAGTTGTTAGTGGGTGAACCAACGACAAGGAAGAACTGGTAGATGAAGATGAAGATGCAATTAGTGGATTATCAGAAACTTTTTCAACAGCATTAGCATTAGTTATAGTTGTAGCTTGTTTCTTTCTTTTCGGTGAGCTTGGTGTTTTTTCAAGAAGTTCTTTATATTGCGTAAATTTCTTAAAAAGGTTATTTAAGTCATTATGAATTTCATTAAATTGATTACATGTGTTTTTAAAGAATGAGTAAAATTCAATGTCAAGAGCCATACATTTTTTGCAGCACCAGCGCAGACCATTATTTTCACGCAAATTGTCAACAGTTCGAGCAGCCAAATCAACACATTTAGCATGATAAACGGAATCACAAAGCCAGCAGGAAACCATCAATTCATCGGATTTATTACGGCATTTAGGCTTAGAGCAAGACATGATAACAGTTATAGAGTTGAGATTATATAACCGACTTTAATATATTATAAATAATTGATTTTATGATTTTATGTTAAACACACGAATAAAGAGGTTCAGGTGTAAAATGTATAAGAGTTTTATATCAGAACAAATACAAATGAGTGTTATTGTTTTTATTGTTCTCACGAAATTATTTAAAGTGAGCAGCAGTTATTGTTGTTGTTATTGTTTATGGTTACAGTTTTTAAATTTGCTTTGATTATTGTTATTGTCTTTTAATATATTTATATAGAAAAACAAGATCAAATGAAAGAACAATGTAAAGGTTATTGTTGTTATTGTTTATTGATTTATTTACGAAAACAAAATCAAAGAAAAAACACTTTAAAGTTTATTATTTCTGATGTTATTGTTTGTTTGTTTGTTTGTTAAATCACAGCCTGTTGTAACACAGAACTAGTGATTGTTTTTTTTTTCTTTTTTATAAAAATGCAAACAATTAATTAAATTCATAAAATCGAACCAATTTTTTTTAATTATATTTTTTTTGATTGAAACAGTTTTAACAGTTTTAAGAAAGCACAATAAAACACGTCTTATTCTCACGAAGTCTCACAGTTAAGTACATGTTCGTGCATATGTTTTGTCGCACACTGTATAAGTTTGTCATTCCGTGTTAAATTTCCGACCCTATAAAGTATATATATTCTGGATCCTTATAGATAGCGGAGTCGATTAAGCCATGTCCGTCTGTCTGTTTGTCTGTCTGGATGTTGAAATCAATTTTCTGAAGTCCCCAAATATCTTCGGGATCCAAATCTTCAATAATTCTGTCAGACATGCTTTCGAGAAGTTTGCTATTTAAAATCAGCAAAATCGGTTTAGGCCAACCAGAGTTATGGACCAATGTGTGAGACAACCTACATAAAAATTTGATATTTTTTGTCCATTTTATTGCAATATTTTGAAATATATTGGAGATAATACTATGAAATTTTGTATACGTTGTTTGTATGAAAAAAGAAGAAAGTGTGCGGAAAATAGTAAGAATCGGTCCATGATTTCTCATAGCCCCATACAAATATATATATTCCGGAAATATGGCTTAATGATAAATAAATGCCTATAAAATAGGGATATCAAGACAAAATTCAGCTAAAATAAGTTTTACACAAACAGAAATCGCAAAACGAAATTTTTTTTAGTTCGGTCCATGTTTGACCATAGACCCCATATAAAGTCCACTTCTAAAATTCATTTAAATACGTATAAAACAGATATGAATAATGCTAAACGGCTAAAATTTGACATAAAGACTCTTTATAGACAAATAAATTGTTGTACTAAATTTTATGGTGGTCGGCCCAAAATTGGTCATAGCCCCCATACAAAAATCTTCCCGAAATATTGCTCAATTATACATAAATGCCTATAAAATTGGAATATCAAGACAAAATTCAGCAAAAATAAGTTTTATGCAAAAAGAAATCGCAAAACGAAATTTTTTTTAGTTCGGTCCATGTTTGACCATAGACCCCATATAAAGTCCACTTCCAAAATTCATTTAAATACGTATAAAACAGATATAAATAATGTTAAACGGCTAAAATTTGACATAAATACTCTTTATAGGCAAATAAATTGTTGTACTAAATTTTATGGCAGTCGGCCCAGAACTGGTCATAGCTCCCATACAAGGACCACATCTGAAAAAGACATTTTTCCCTATATATATTGTATAAATATCGGTACCGACTCAAAACTTTGCACAGATCATTTTAATATATACAAAAATCATTTCACAAAATTTTGTTAATTTCGGTCTATTTTTAACTGTATGCCCCATATAAAGCCCTCTTCGGAAAATCACTTTAATACTCATAAATCGCTTATAAATAAGGGTACCAATCCAAAATTTTACACGGATCATTTACATACATGCCTAAATCTAACTGCTGGATTTTGAGAATATCGGTCCATATTTGACTTTAATACTAATATATATCTTAAATATAGCGTTATTATGTTGAAATTCGACGTGAAATATCCTCATATGCATGAAAATAACTTCCAAAATTTAAGAAGATCGGCCCATAATTTGTCATAGCTGCCATATAAGAACCATTTCCAAAAAACAAATAAATTCGGGTCAAAAAATATTTTTTTCGGATTTAACCCATATTCGGTCTATATTTTATAATCATGATATATATCGTTGGAAAGGTATTTTTAATACCTTTCATTTAGTGTATTACAAATTATCAAGCACCCAGTAGTTCCCGAGAAATAGGCCTATATATTTTCAACTTTACGGGCCCGCCCCTTCGAAAATAGGCGTGACCGCCAACAAATTTTTTTTTGCTGGTATCTCCTCTAAAAGCCCTATTTCATTTTGTTTTTTTTTTTTTTGAGCAAAATCACTAAAATCGAATTGTACCCCTTTTTTATACTCTGTTTGTTTTTTATACTCTGTTTGTTAAATTACACTGAAGATTATTATGAACATCAGACAGACTCTGAAAGTTATGGTAAGAATTGGTAATTAAATCAATTAAAAATGGTAAAAATTAGATAACATTTCAAAATATTTAACATAAATTATGTTGGTCGTAAAATTGTGTTTCAAACAATATATCAAATACTAATAAAATTTGCACTAACACTGAATAGAAAACACAGAATTAGGATATTCTAGTCTAGTGTAGTTTCTGTATTTCTTATTACGCTTAGGTGAAGGGTATTTAAGATTCGGCACAGCCGAATATAGCACTCTTACTTGTTTAATTTTACATGGGAAAAGAACAACTTTATAAAATAGTTAAATAAAAATTTTTTCCTATAGTTAATAATCATATTTGCTTTCGTTAATACTATCGCTAGTTAAACAATTGTAGTGACATTATATTTTGATATAATGCATAATAAAAAAACCGATCAAGGTTCTTCGTTTAATTGATAACAATATGCTAAATCTCCTATTTCTAGATTTATTAAACGAAATTCCAAAGGTAATTTCAGTTTTTAAAACTCTCCATCTTCAGTTAATCTGCTGCAAGAAATTATTTTTTGAATTACCAACGATATGTAAATAACATCATGTTAGTTAATTTCTGTCTGCCTGAAGGAACCAATGGCATATGTAAATCACTAACTGTTATATAATGATTTTTGTTTACATGGTTTGGTACCTATGACTTTTATTAGTTTTTTTTGTTTTTTAATGCTTTGGTGAGAGACAAACTATTTTAATTATGGTTGATTATAATAACTGTTAACATTCTTTCTTTTTTATTTACATACTATACGAACATTTTTAATATTTAAAATGTGGACTTAATGAATTTTAATTTTTTTTTTAAATTTTTGATTTGTAAAATTTAAAATTGTTTGCAAAATTGTGGAGTTTTTGCAAAATTTTCAAGTTTTTTCTGAAAAGAAAAACCTTTTCTGTTTATCTCAACCACTAACCTAAAATGTTTTTATATACATATGTACATACAATGTAAATTACTTGCCCAGTGATATAAAATAATAAAAAAAAAGATTTTTAAATGGTAAATGGTTTATAGTCCCTGTATATAAGATACACAATTATTCCACTTAATGGTTTAATTCTCCAAAAATTGATTTAAAATATATACATATATTACTAGCTAAACCCGGTGTGTTTCGCTACCACCCCCCTCGTTATAAACTAAAACGTATTTATATATTTACAAACATTTATTTATTTAATTTTAATGTATTTATTGCAATGCTTTAGTTTAGTAGGCGAGGCCATGCCCCTTTGTCCACTTACGTAGTCAAGAATTTATTATTTCTTAAGAATATCCTATTGTGAAAATTGAATGACGATCCAGTAGTTAAGACTATATTACGATTTTTAATTTTCCTAAAAAGGGGCCCACTTTTCTCCTGGTACATATTCCAAATTATGCCAATACCATATGTACTAAATATCATTGACGTAGGTCAAAAAATGCCCAAAATATGGCGATTTAAATTTTTGGGTTATATGGGCGGTGCCACCCCCGTTTGTACAATCAAAACTTCATATAGCCTATTATTCCTTCCAGAGTCACAGTAACATGCTGTGAAAATTTCATAAAAATCGGCTCAACCATTTTGGAGTCCATACCAGTGATGGAAAATTCAATACTTTTGTACTATTTCCAGCACTTTTTCACAACAACAGTATCCCCACATCTGTTTATAAATCCAGCGTTACTATTTTCATAATCATTGACAACATTGGCTTCAAAACAACCCAGCATACCATTTTAGGAGCGCTCCGAAAAAGGAGTCAGAAAAGAGTCCAACAAAAGAGCATTTTCGGAGCGCTCCGAAAAAAGGAGTCAGAAAAGAGTCCAATTAAAGAGCATTTTCGGAGCGAAAGAAAAATTTGCTTGTTACTGTACTGAGTCGGCACGCAGTATGACTCAGAAATTCCACTTAATTATGTGTGTACCAAAGCGTTGTTGTTCTGTTATTTGTGCTTTGAACAAAAAAAAACATAGCTATACCACACAAGAATGATAAAAACAAGATTACACAGAGTCCACAAAAAACCTCATAAAATACTCTTTTCTGACATTATCTAAAAGCTCTTTCAGAGCCCAAAAACCCCTCATAAAGACTCTTTTCTGACATTATCTAAGAGCTCTTTCTGACGGACCATTTTCGAATGTAATGACCCTCTTTTCTGAAGGTTTTCGGAGCAATTATGATTGTTTTTTGGGCTCATAAAGAGCGTTAACGCTCCGAAAAAGGTGTCAGAAAAGACTCTTTTCGGACTCATATGGCTTGCTGGGTATTTATTAATATTTAAAGCATTCAGAACATATTTTAATATAAAAGTATTAAAATGTAATTTTCAAGAAATAAAATTGTTCGAGCTCGAGGTCAAGTGTATGTACAATTCTTTATTGCTGATATTTCGCTACACTTCGTATAGCATTTTCAAAGCTTATTTTCAAAAAAGTTTACATTAAAAACAAAAAATACATTTAATTTTATGCACGTGAGTGAGTGTCTTCTTCATCGTCTAATGTAACACTCACGCATAAAATTAAATGTATTTTTTGTTTTTAACGAGTGAGTTTTAGAAGTTAATTTTTTCGTAATATTTCTGTATTAAAACATTTTTATCCCACAAAATATAAAGATAATTTGCTATTAAAGAGAATCTTAAAACAAATATTTTAAAAATTTGATTAGAAATACTTTAAAATGGACTTCAAAAAGTCACTCGTTTTCGTTTTCGATTTCCATTACATACCTGATAATCTACTATTGATAGAGAGATAGATGGTGCATCATTTAACAAATCTCATAAAATATGCAAAATATTTCAGCATCATCGACGAGGTGTTTCTCCTGAGGCGTGGAGTACAAACAGTGACAGTCCAACACCAACTAATAGTGTGGCTGAGCGACCATGGGCAAAAGAAACTTTGTGGCATGGATTGCTGGGGGATGAGCACAGGCAACTTTTAGGCACTGAGGAGGAATCTTCAGATCGCCACAGTAGTGATGATGAAAATGAAACAGACTTGGAAACGGTTTATCAAATAACACCAGAGCAGAGAGAATACTACTTTAAACAATTCAAAGCTGTTCAGCATGACCCAAATGGTCTCTTATCGGGACAAGTTGCCAGGTAAGATGAAGTGGGTTTTGCATATATGGCGGTTGTGATTTATTTATGCTGATTGCTAATTTCAGAGTATTTTTCGAAAAATCGCGAATTCCCGTTGAAGAATTACGACACATTTGGCAATTGTGCGACGTAACACGCGATGGCGCTCTGAGTTTGGCTGAATTTACTGCAGCAATGCATTTGGTTGTATTGCGTCGAAACAATATTCCCTTGCCGGCCACTCTGCCGGTATGTTTGCATCCAAATGTTCTGCAACACACTGCAATGGTTGGCAGTCAGATGGCATCTCAAGCTGATCCACCTGAAGCGGACCTCTTGCATTTGGATGACGACGACGAAGAAGATAATACAGATAATACTATTATAGGCGTCAATGCTACAATAAATGCTGCCGTTGCTGTAGGAGCTAGTGTGGGGGTTAATGTTGGTAATAGTAGCGGCCGTGTACTAAACGAAAAGAATGTTATGAACTTAAGTACTCTTTCAACATCATCTCAGGTTTGTGATTTTACTCACTGAATATAATGGTAATGATTAATAACACTTTGTATTTTTTTCTATTTAGGCTAGTGTAAGCTCTCGTCAAGGATCTAACCCTATTACAACAAATCCTAAGTCATTAACTCCACCACCACTACCCTTAAAACTACATAGTATTTCGAATTCTCCCAAAGCGGCAGAAATTACTGCAGCAACCACATCTTCATCTCCTCCTCTTCCTCCAATAATATGGTCTAAGGTGAGTGGTTTATTATTAGTATGTATACTTTTTCTGCTTATAACTGTTCAGAGTTATTGTTATAAGGATGGACAACCAAACCAATGGACAATTCCACCACTGGGAGAAGCGTTAGAGGTTACTGCACCAACATCCTCTTCTCCTCCTATAATGTGGGTTAAGGTGAGTTGCTTAGCATTACATAAATTATTTCTCTTCTTAATAATGCGTTCTTTATCTTAGGATGTACAACCAAACAAATGGACAAAATTCAACGAATCTCCGACATCGAATGTCTCTAGTCCTGGTCCCAAACCAGTAAACTTTGATATGCAACGTACGGCTCAAGCTGTAGTTTCTGATCCTCAAATCTTGCATCCAGTGCCATTAAGAGTAACTCCAGTCGGTAAGATTTCTTTGCACATGATAAAATAAGATAATTAAAAAAGAAACTAAATAAATTTGTAAATATAAAGCTGGCGCTATTATTACATCAACGGCGAGTGCTTCTGAAAAACAAGATGCCGGTGATGAAGCTGCTGCCTGTGTACGTGAATCAAGTCCGAAATCATCTTCAGTATCGTCGTCTAACAGTCATGGCAGTGGAGTTGCCGGTGCAACTCAAGTACATCGTGATTCCTTGCAAAATAATGATCTACGGGCCATACAAAGGCCTCAAGCTAAAAAGTTGCCCATTAAAAATATTGGTGCTATTCCACCGCCCCCGCAGCGTGAATCGTCTACTGGTGGTAATTTATCAAATACAATTAGTGATCACGACTCTATTGGGGATATTGGAAGTGTGGGCGGTAATAATAATTTGTCTGTATCTATGCTGGTTAACAAAAAAGATCCTCCTCCATTGCCACCACCACGACCACATCGACATGGTCGTAGTAGCAGCTTAGATTTGAATAAATTTAAAATTGGCACACCAAGTGGACCACAGCCTGAGGTATGAATAATTTTTTATTATTCTTTTCATTTTATGCACATAAATATTATATTTCTTACAAATAGATAATAGCCCAAGCTAGTTTTGATTTGCAAACATCAAGTGGCTTTGCTGATTTCACTAACTTTCCCGATGGCAATATTGCAGCTGGAATTGTAAGTATTTGTTATTGTTGCAATATTTTGGTTTAAAAAAATCATGTACATTATGGAGTAAATTTAGGTAAAATGTGGAAATGCTGTGTTTTGTTTCCGGAATTTTAAGTTGTTAATAATTTGATGAGACTTTGCTTGATACGTGGGTAAGCAAATTGTGCTCATCTCTTCCACACAGTTTCGAACAAGAAAAATCTGCGATCTTATCTCAGGTTTTGTCCAGGCCGTTATATGTATTTTTTTGCTTGGACCAGCACTCAGGGGATGACCCCTACTTATGCAATGCATTGTGTTGGAACTAGGAAAATAGGTTATGGGAGGGAGGATAGCGGGAGTAGTGTTTGTGAACATTTGACTTGAATTTTACTATATTGAAAGTTGCAGGGAATACTTCTGCTGGGAGTTTGTTCCACATACGGACAGTACGGCTAAAGAACGAATTTTCCCCGTAGTGTGTTGTGCGATCCACTGTCCAGTCGACCAGAAAAAGATGAGCCCTGACTGAAGAACGTGTATTACGTAAAAAACTGCGTGTTTCAGGAACAAGTTCCCCAATTTCAGCAGAACACATTCCATTATAAATAGTATCGATAGAACAGTGAAACATAATTACTGAAGTAATTATCTCAACAAGTTTAAAACAAAACAAGGCTTAACAAGTAAGAAAGTATAGTCGGTCAAGCCCGACCATATAATACCCTACACCCAGAATATGTATAAAACAGTTTTTTAGAAATGTGCGCTATATGGGAGATATGACCTAGTATGGACCGATCACAATAAAATTGTATAGTATTGTTTGTATACATATGAAATATATTTGCGTTCAATATTATTTGGATACTAACATTTTTGAGTGAGTTATGCTCTTTAAAGTGATTTTCGGAAGTAGGCCTTATATGGGAGCTACGAATAATTATGGACCGATCATAATAAAATTATACCGTATTGTTTGTATACATATGTGATATATTTGTGTTAAATATTATTTGGATACTAACATTTTTGAGTGAGTTATGCAATTAAAAGTGATTTTCGGAAGTGGGCCTTATATGGGAGCTACGACTAATTATGGATTGATCCGCACAAAATTTGTAGAGGTTATTTGGCTTCATTTGCCACTCATTTGTGATGAAATTTGCATAATTCAAACATTTATGATAGGTAAACCCCAATTTCGAGAGGACTTTTGTATGGGGGCCAGGTGAAATAATGGACCGATTTCCACCAGTTTCAATCCCATCCGTCCTTGGGCCGAAAAAATATCACTTACCAAATTTTATCAAAACATCTTCAAAATTGCGACCTGAACTCTGCGCACATGCTTTACATGGACAACCAGCTAGCCGGACGGACGGACGGACATCGTTAAATCGACTCAGAAAGTGATTCTGAGTCGATCGTTATACTTTAAGGTGGGTGTTGGACCAATATTTCTGGGCTTACAAATCCAATATACCCTCCCCACTATGGTGGTGTAGGGTATAATAAAAAGGCATGGTTAATATTTAAGGCTTTATCCCCAGAAAAGAACAATCGAAAATATTGTGAAAGTACAACAAATTTATTGATGTTCCAAGTTTAAAATAAATCTTATCCTAAGTTTAGAAGTTACAAAGTGCTTATTAAATTTGTATTTTAATGGGGATTGTAAATAAATTTATAATATTATCTGGGGGGTTACTGTGTATTTCGATTCGAAAGCAAAAGCTTTCGAAATACAATGTAAAAAGTATACAAATTCGAATGATTTTCTTTTCGAATCGAAATACACAGTAACCCCCCTGTATTACAAATACGTGAACGGGTATTGTAAAGGGAGGGACAGTCAGCTAAGACGTGCATTGTTGTGAATTGTGGCAGTATGTACACAGATAGTGGATCTCCTTATAGTAGGTAACGGTGGGTCAGTCTTGTTGGGTTAGACGAAGCCTTGTAAAACATTTGTTTTTAAGGCAGCGTGTAGAAATTAGAAGCTGAAGTGGTAATTTATCCGGATTTATTTTATTGTACAGAGGGTTATAATTTTTCCATTTTATGTTGATAAAGGAGTTCAATTTGTATATGGCACTTCTTGTTATAAATGATCTTGATTGGGGAATAAAAGTAATAGTTGGAAGCATATTAGTTTCCTTGGCTGCAATGTTTGCTGCTTCATTACCCTTAATACCCATGTGACTTGGTATCCAAAATAGTTTTACCTTCTTTTTCATTTGTATTAAAAGTTGCTGAATAAATACAATTATCTCGTTTTTATTTCACGTGTTTTTAATGGCTTCGAAAGCTGACCGACTATCAGTGCAGACAATAGTTTTAATGTTGGAGCTTTTGTGTAATTTAAGAGCTTCAGCAATTGCAATTGCTTCGGCTTCAAAAATTGTTGCGTTTTGTGATACCATTTCGTCAACAATTGGAAATTTATTTTTTACAAATATGAAGATGTTTTGTTTCTTCAAACGAAATGTCTGCACATGAAAATCTTGTTTGATATTGATACTTGATTGTGCGTTTGCTATAATATAGAGATCGTCTGCATATAAACAGTGACTAATTTTACTATTACTGTTTAAAATACGACTTAAATCATCGAAAGCAATAATAAAAAGAGTTACAGACAGTGGAGACCACTGGGGTATCTCATTATGTCACGGAACGCAGTCTGACATCGCGTTATTAAGACGTATTTTTAATTTCCGATTTAGTAGAAACGATTTTATGAAATTAAACATTTTAGGTCATATTGTCCAATTTGTTAATTTCTGAAGAACAATATGAATGCCAATTTTGTCAAATGCTTTAATAAAGTTGATTGAGAATGTTTTTTCGTAGAAAGGTTTTTGCATATTATGTGATCTAAATATAAAAGCGCATATATTGTTCCTACACCAGATTGAAAACCAGTTTGATTTTGTGAGATCATTTTCTCCAGAAGTTTTGACTAACATGGTAAGAGTGAGATGGGATTTTATGTATGGTGACTACAAGAGCTGTTTTGAAAAATTGTGTGTCAAAGATTGCATTAAAAAGTTTTAATATGCGATTTTTAAATGTGTTAGGGATATTTTTTAAAATGGCTTAGAAAATTTTATCAATTCCGGGGGTTTTTACCTTTTGAGGCATCAAAACTGTATGATAGTTCCTGCATATTGAAAGGTTTTTCTAATACTACTGACTTATTAGGACAAAATGTTATATTAAGAGATAAGAGGGTTTGTGTTTTACTATTTTGAAAAGTTTGGGAGAAATTTTAATCGTTCGAACAATCTGACAAATATTTTGCAAAGGTATTGGACTTGAAACGATTTACGTTTTGCTATATTTTTAGCCCGAATAAATAAAGCATTTCTTTTTTATATGTTATTAAGTTTTCCGTTGACATATTTTGATGAAATCGAGTCTTGTTAATTACTTAAGTACTGTAATTCGGTTGACCGCCAAGGGACTGTTTTGGATCTCTTTTTGCTATTGTTTGAAGTATGCGGAATGCTACTGTTGGCAGATAAACGTATGATTTTTCTTAGATTAGCGGCTTCTTTATTTACATTATTGGATATTTCTAAAATTTCGTTAAATTCTAAGATTTTGTAATGATAAAGTTTCCAGCCTTTTTGATGGTAAATATGGGAGGTGAGTGAAAGCTTGCTCGATTGTTAAAAAGAAGCTGTACAATAATTAGGAAATGGTCACTATTATATTCGTCTATTATATTCCATTTAAAATTTGGTAAAAGGCAAATAGATGCGATTGATAGGTCAATATGGGTAAAGATATTGTTGGTTTGAATTGTTTTATTATACTGTAACAATCTCTTACAAAGTAAAGGCCCAACTATAATATGCATAAGCAAGCTTAAGCAAATTGCAAAAGTTAACGAAAAGGCTGTCAAATGCATAACCAGTTCAGAGTTAACTTTCAGGTGGCTACAATGACTTTGAAACTTTTTGTCCACAGTTGCTCATTTATGTTTAAAAAAATGTTTTTATTTTAACAAAAAGCCATTAAATGACTATATTTTATAAATATTATTATATTATTTTATAATTAAAAGAAAACTTCGTACCCGAAACGCATAATTTTTCCTTTTTTTTAATTTTTCGGCAAAAGTACTAAAATGTACAGCTGTGGCAGCACTAAATTGTAAATAATAATAAACGTTTACATATGTTTTGTTAATTTTCGTATTGTGTTTGTAAAAATGGAGAAAAGACTTAAAAATTTAAATAATATAAAAATATTAAAGTTAGCGCTTGAAGGCCTGTGCACATTAAAAGAAATAAGTGAACTACACTGTAAAAGAAGAAGACGCTCTTGTTCTGTCAGAGAAATAAACCACGACAGAGACATTTTTGTTAAAATAAAAAGGGCCCTTTTATTATAAAGGCACTTATTTTTTTCCACATTTTCTATTAAATTTTAAATAAATGTATTTGCTTCTTTCTCCATTTTGTTAAAAACACAAACAAACAACAAACAGCTGATTCCGTACGGAATATGCGATCAGTTTCGCTTTTTGCTTAAGCAAATAACAGTTGAAAAACTTAACGAAAAGTTTCGTTAAGTACATTATAGTTTACCACATACAATTTATATGTATTCGCAGGGTTGCTTAAGCTAGCATATGCATATTATAGTTGGGCCTTAAGAGTGCATACAATTAGTAGTTAAAGAAGTTAAAGAGCAGGAGAAATACAGTAGCTAGTGTAAATTTTCGTTCATTCTCAACAGATATTGTGGGTGAACCATCGTTTAAAGTATAAAGGTTTTTGTCATTTAAGAAACGTTCTAGAATAGGTCCTCTGGAATTGGTAGTGTGCTCCAGGCATTAAAACCACCAGTCATAAGGATTGGTGAGTTAAGGTGTGTTCACATTATGTGTATTTGTCATGTGGAATGTCACTTTTCTATCCACATGTGTTTTCATGTGTATGTCAAAATTTGAGTTTCACATACGGTTTATAATTTACATGTTCAAATGTTGGTATGTTAAGTACATTTGACATAACCTATCAAAAAAAAAAATCTTAAAACAGCTGATTGCTGTATGTGTATAATAAAAATTAAATTTATAATTAAATAAAACTGTATTTTAAAATGGAATGAGAGATTTTTGTTTTACTATAAATTATATTTATTAAAATTTCAATTAATTTTTGCCGCCACAAAATTTTTGTCATAAAAAACAGCTGATGTCAGATGGTTTGTCACAAGAAAATAGAACTCGTTCTAAATAAAAAATGTCATGTGTATTGCACACATAGAAATAACACATGCTATTGTTTGAAGGTGTTCAGACTATATGTACAAATTTGACATGCGAAAAAGTGACATTCCATATGACAAATACACACAATGTGAACACACCTTTAATGTTATCAATAAGATTTATTATAAGTGGTTTTTGCGGGGGAAAGTATAAAGAGAAAAGAGTAAATGTAACATTTGTACTTACTGTGAGCGCCAAATGAAAGTAAACACCGCAAATTATTTAAAATAAACTTTTATTATATAAATATACAGCCCAATCATGAATAAAAATTGCGCGGGAGATTTTTTCCCTTTTCCCATTTTTCGTATACAAATTCAATGTTAAAAAGGGAAAAAACTCCCGCGGATTTTTTATTCATGATTGGGCTGATAATTAAAAAATGATATGTAAAAAGCAATATTGCGAAATTTATTGATAATTAAAGACAAATTGAATTTAATAAAACAAGAATCTAAAATAAATGCACTAAACAGATATTTCACTTTTTATAAAAATATCCCGATTTTTTCGCGTTATATATAATACAAAGTGGTTACTTTCATTTGGCGCTCACAGTATTTTTAGGGCAATTTCATTTAAAGTTTGATTGGTCATAATAGTTTTATGGAGTATTTTGCTTTTTAATAGAATTGCAACATTTAGATTAAGGGCCTTATTAACAAAAAATTTTGGTTTTAGTCGAAATAAGTTTTTTTTTTGTATCATGAATGATTTTTATATTATTGTGTCATCGGTGATCATGTATTTTTGCTAACTCTCTTTTTGAAATGATGTATTAAAATTTCAGATCCAGTTTCTGACTATACTTTTAAGCATTTCAGGAAGCCATTTAGAATATATGTATTGTAATAAGCTTAAGAAGTCGTGCGATATTCAACTTAAACTAAATTAATTTTCTAATTTAATTTTTGCTTGGCAGTTTTATACTTTCACTAGGAGACCAGTGGGTTCTTTGTGAATACCATTTATTATATTCTATTATTTATTCTATGGAATAAATACCCTGTTATATACCATTAAGATACTTTATTTCCCTTATGAAGGAGATGATATCTAATATCCTCATCTAGTATTTGTTAATCGGAAGCAGGATCTTCTCCTAAACAATCCTGTGCTAATGTCCAATCACACCTGAACTTCAATTGCTTGTCTTGCAATGCCAACCGGCATTTACTCGTATATTGTCATTTAATTATAACAATTTAAATTATCTAAATAATTTGCTTCAGCATTAGGCATTTGCAATTATACATTTGTAATTAAAATATAAATAATTCATATTAAAAGCGCGGTTAAATTTAAAGAAATAAGTTAATTCATCTGCGAACATAAGATAAATTTTAAAAAGTTTCTTAAAAAACTACAAAATTACCCCAAAATATATTGGCAATCATAAAAAATGTCCAGTTTTTAGCGTGACAGTTTAATGTGCATGTATGTAGAAAAATATAAATAAAAATGTATTTATTTTTCAATTAATTTAGAATGATCAGCAGCCACAACAATTGCATTCCTTGCCACCTCAAAGATTAGCAGGGCGCAATCTTCAAACAGCCGCTGGGGCACTGCCACCAACACGACTCTCATTGCAATCTAATCAACGAGTATCCGCTTTTGAAGTTTACCGTAAACCTAATACTCCACGTAACTCTCAATCGCCAACACCATTGTCTGCCAACGTGAGTGCAGTTCCACCCATAGGGCCTGCACCAACACCCTTTGGCTCAGTAGCTGCAACAGCTATGACAACGGCAACTGTGTTACCCAATTCCGAACTTTATGAGAAAAGAGTGAATGCAATCAGCGAAACGCTGCGTCACGTTTCATTTAAACAGGAACACAACAACAATAATATGAGTGAAGTACTGCGTCATTTACGTGAACAAAATAATCTTTTATTGCACCTATGCAACGATCTCAGCGATGAATTACTTACCGTGCATACTCGTAAAGAAGAAATGAGGCTAAAATTAGAAGCGTCATCCTCAGCCACAAATACTGGTACCGATGCGGTAATATTACCGAATGCCACAGCTCCAACAATGGCTGCTGTTGGCCACGTTGCAGGTATCGTACGAACAGGCTCGTCAATTTCAGCTCCAGTTACTGCCAACATTACAGGTGGCTCCGGCAGTTCTGGCGTCCATTCAAATGTTTAGGCAGCTTTATAATTTACTTGCTTATTTTGGATGGAGATTTGATGTTGTTTGTTATAAAAAAAAAATATGAAGAAAGAATCCTCTATGCAACAATTATATTGATTTCATTAATAAAGAAAAGTAAAACCATTTATAGGCTGCTAAAAATCAAACACATAACCATGCCCTTTTTATCCAACTTACTTGCCTACCTTCGCACATAATTTATTTCTTCCCATACTTCCCCTATCCCCATCTATATGAAGACTACCAACCATTTCCCTAAACAACAGAGCGCATTTCCGTTGCCGAGACCCGGTAGTATAGTTTTCCATGTCATGGTTATTGTTTGTCTGTTCATTCGTACATATTATATGTGTATAAATTGTTATTTATTCATAATTATTTATTTTTAATATTACAAACATATATTAAAAAATGTTTCTCATAGTAAAAACAGAAAAAAAAAACAAAATGAAAAACCAAACAAAATATCTCTGAAATCAACTCAACTCAATTTAAACAAATGAAGTTAAAAAGAAAAAAAAAATAATAATACAAAGAAACTCCTGTTTTTAATTAAATAGATACATATTATGTGAGTGTATTGTATTATGTGGATATTAAAATATATTATTATAATTATTACGTTTTACTTCTTTAAGAAAGAAAGAACGAAAAATGTATAAACAGAAAACAAAATTAACAAACAAATCTATTGTATTTTTCTACAAAAATAAAGATTCCTTATTTAAATTTATGTTTAGTATTCTAAAATTTCACTACTTTTTATCAACAAATACATAAACAAGATACCAATCAGCATCAATTGTATTAGAGTAATAAATAAATAGATCTATTCATTCCGGAAATGAGGATTTTATTTTCAAATGTAGATCTTTGATTTTTTATTACGAATTTTTTTTTTACTTTAAATATATACATACATATACATATATTTTTTTAAATTTTCTTATTACTTTATTTTAATAAAAACAAAATAAATAAAAACAATAAACGTATGTAAAAACAAATATATAAAAAACAACAAGTTCTGTATTTCGACTATATTTTTTAAATTTGAAAATAAAACTACTACTGTTACTGCATTATAATTTCATGTTTAATTGAATACATATATATAACTCTTTAATATCTCTATATACAGTGGTGGCCATATAATTAGAAACTTTTCAGAATACGTATTTGTGCATATATTTTAAAAATTTAGTTCAACATATTAAAATTAATAACTAGAAATAGTAAAGTAACAAACTATTATTATTTGTTTAAATTAAAACAAATTCACACACATCAAGGAAAATTAAGTTAAACACAAAAAACGCAATATCAAATTGGTCACATAATTAGAAACTAAAAAATATTTTTTTTTAATATAAATTAGGTGGCGGAGAATTAATCCCTCAAATTGCCAGGTTATCCCACGATCGATTCAAGTGAGTCCCAAGTCGACCTATACTATATCATATAGGAAGCTGGAACGTTTAAATCTTGTATTAAAACAAAAAATTTAGCATGTGACTAATGCACAACTTCGAAAAACCGTAATGCGGTACAGTTAGACGACGCCAAGCATTAACCAATGCAAAAGTGAGACGCAACAAGCGAAAAAAGGACGGCCTGATTGCCCTTACGCGATAATGACAATGACGCGCGAGTTCTTTCTCCACCCAGAGCTGAATTACGACTGAAACTAAAAAATATATGCAAAAAACCTTAGTCAGGTTTAACAAAACGGACTTATTCTTTAATATTTTCTTGGATAACCCTGTTTTTGACAACATTCGCCAGTCTTTTTGGTAAACTCTTAATTAAGCGCTGGCATGTTTGCAGAGATATGTTTTCCAGCTTTGTTGCACCAACTAAAACAATTCATCATTATTTCGTGGATTTTTGTACTTTATGTCTCTTTTTACAATTTCCAATAATTTTTCAAATGGGTTAAGATCAGGACTTTGTGGTGACCAGTTAAGAACATCAATATTTTGATTTAAAAGCCAACACTTTACTAACCGTGAAGTGTGCTTTGGGTCATTATCATGCTGGAAAATTTATTGGTCGGGCTTATTCTCAATGTAAAACGGTTCCATTACATTTTCCAAAATGTTTTTATATTGATACTATTCCATTATTCCCTGAACTTGTGTAATTGGAACCACACCACGCCAAAAAAAAGGCACCCCAGATCATAATAGATCCGCCACCGTGTTTCACTGTTTTAACAATGTACCTGGGGTCTAAGGCTTTATTTGGAGGACGACTAACATACGATTTTCCATCAGATTGAAACAAGTTAAACTTATGCCCCTATTGCCGTTCTCAACTCAACTAAGTTTGGTCGTCTGTCAGTCAACCCGACTTTAACTCAACCAAATTATTTTTTGGTATTATGTAGCACAACGATTTTTAGTTGTAATTGTTATGGCGTTGCCGACATGAAATATTGATTTCTTGTTGGCAACACCATGCATTTTATTTGTAAAGTGAAGAAAAAAACGCAAAAAATCAAGTTTTTATAAAATAAAAAGAATGGTTTAAGTGTGGATTTATTTTTTGAAGACGAAAATCATGACGCTAATACAAATGTTCTACGTATACGTAGAAAAATACGCGATGATTCCAATCCTCTTGAACTACCCAGTGCGAAGTAAGAAATTTCCAAAATAAGTAACAAATATGTTTGTATAATAAGTATTATTTTTCATAGAGGCAATTTTCTTTTGCTTAATTTGTAAAAGCTGCTTGTTTATTTCATAATTTTTATAACTGTTTTTCTCCAAATCCTTAATACTTTTTTAAAGTTTAGCTTGTGTCTCGCATTGTTTTCTCAGAAGTTCCAGACGCTCTTGTTCTGGTGATTTTTTTCTTTTCTTGGCTGATGTGTTTATTATCTCAGGTTCATTTGTAAGGATTTGTTCCATGTCGAGATTTTGAAGAGTTTCTAAAGCCGGACTTGTTGACGGACCAACGCACAGTGGCCAATTTAGCTTCGCTAGCGGCATTTAATTCAAATTTTCAAATTTGAAAAACCGTTAATTTTTTTTTAACAATCGATAACAAATACATTCACTAGATTTGTATTGATTTTTAAAAGCTCAGCTTACAGCTGATGAACAGCTGTGAGCTGTCAAAGTCAGCATATGTTTCTGCAAGTGTTGTGCAAAATATTTCCGCCTTTTTGATCATCGTTTTGCTATTCGTGTTAAACTTGCAAATTTTATTATTTTCATTAAAAGTTTTGTTATATACTAACGCCAAGGTATGTATTATATAAAAAAAACTGTGGTTGTGATCTGTGTATACTTCTGTTATTTATAAAACGTAATCGTGTTTAAGTGTATTAGCAACTCGCCCATTGTAACGTACACCTGTCTTTCGTGGAGTAGAACTCACAAAATTCACCTGGATTCAGTGTAATTGTAAATTTTCCTATATGTGTAAACCATTGTGTGTCCAAAATGTCCAAAATTTACTGCGAGTACCTGCGAGCCTTCAATTTATTGTACTTTTTAGGCAAAATGTCAGTGATAAAACGCACCCTTTTTTTAATATGGCATGAAGAAGCGATCCCCACCAAGAAGTTTCTCGCCGTGGAAAATTATGTTTTTGGTACCGTTTTGAGCAAAATTACCTATACTCAGAAGGAGCAGTGCGAAATTGGAAGGAAACTGCGAAATTTTGCTAGTAGGCTTATCCAAAAGTGGAAGGCCTGTGGCAGAAGTAAGGTGTTTTTCGAAAAAATTAACCAAGAATGGCTAGATACACCATTGGTATTATTGGAAAAAAAAGCAAATGAAAATATTGGACGACCGGAAAAAGAGGTTTCCGAGTGCTGCAGAAAAACGCAAGTCAATAAGATGTCAGGGCTTACAGAGGAAGTGTCATGTGAAGGATTGTTGGTAGCTGCAAGCTGCAGTTTATATAAAGCTGGAAAGCGCAGTGCTTCCAAAGTTGTAGAAATGGTAAAAGGCGATGAAGATTTTAGCGGAAAGGTAATAAAAAATATAAACAAACCAAAGCCCCTTCCATCACAATTTTCAGACGATAAAGCGCTTGCGCTATTTGTAGATCTTGGACATACCAGATACACTTGGAACTTAAACAAGAAATCAGCAAGAAACCAAAACGCCGATATATATCCATGCTACGAAAAATTACGCTTCGCCAAAAAAAAAGTGCTATCCTAGTGACATTACAGTCACTGATTATTATGCTGAAGTGCCACTACAAAGTCTTGTGGACCATACAATAAATAGGATCATGGAAGCACACCCTGAAAGTTTTGAAATCCCATCTAAAAGTAATAATAACACCCATTTAACTGCTGTCTACAAATGGGGTTGTGATGGCAGCAGCGGCCATTCCACATATAGGCAAAAATTTAACGACTGCGAAGGAAACATGAGAGACCAATATTTATTTTCAATTTGTATTGTACCACTGCAAGTGCAGAACGGACCGACAGTTTTATGGAAAAATAATCGACCTTCTTCTACACGATACTGTCGACCAATCAAAATACTTTGCGAGAAGGAAACGGCGGATCTGAGTCGCAGGGAAATTGAAAATATTAAGAGCCAAATATTAAATATTGTACCAACATATGTAAACTCATTAATTATTGATCACCAATTTCACATGGTAAAACTTTCAGCGTCATTTCAGAATCTTCTTCGCAAATATGCGGAATCTGCAACGCAACACCGAAAAATATGAATGACTTAAATTTGGTGAAGAGCTTTCCAATTAAAGTGAACCTCTTTCAATATGGGCTATCCAGTCTCTACGCCTGGATAAGGTTTTTTGAATGTATTTTGCATATATCCTATAGAATACCAATAAAAAAGTGGCAAACTCGTGGTGCTGACAAGGATATTGTTGGACAAAATAAAACAAATATACAGCAGAAGCTACGAGAAGAAATGCATTTGTTGGTCGACATACCAATGGCTGTTACTGGAAATACCAACAACGGAAATACGGCAAGAAGGTTCTTTCAACAACCAGATTTAGCCGCTCGTATAACTGGAGTGAACGAAAATTTAATATATCGATTCAGCGTCGTCTTACGAGCACTTGCATGTGGATACGATATAAACACGGAGGCATTCAGACTTTACGCAATGGAAACTGCCGAAATTTTTGTTAGTTTATACCCTTGGTTTTACATGCTCTCGTCTGTTCACAGAATTTTAATTCATGGAGCAGACATAATCAATCATTTTTCGCTTCCAATTGGTATGATGTCCGAGGAAGCGCTTGAAGCCAGAAATAAAGATTATCGGAACATCCGTGAAAATAATACCAGAAAAAATTACAGGAAAAATACAATGGAAGATATAATTAACGCTCTTTTTGTTTCTTCTGATCCCTTAATATCTTCATTGTCCAACGGCTCATCAATTTCCTATTCCAGAAATATTAGTTTCGATAAGGAAGTTAAAAGCTTGCTTATAATGCATCATTTTGAAGATGATTTCTCTGAATCTGATACTGAAGAATCTGATTAATATTTCTTTTATAATATGGTTTCTCTTTGAGTTGACAATTTTTTTTTATTTTATATATGAATATATGGTGGAAAATGTTTATTGAATTAAAAACAAAATAAAAAATTTAAAAAAAAATTAAAAATAAAAAATTTAAAATTAAAAAAAAAAATTAAAAATAAAAAAAAAAAATTTAATCTTTTTTCCAAAAATTGTTTCATTTTTTTCTGAATTGAGAAAAAAAAATTTTGAAGATATCTTCTTTACTTTGGAAGCTATGAATAAAATGCCGCTAGCGAAGCCAAATTGGCCACTGTGCAACGTTTTCAACGCCGAAAGTGTGTCCAGATGGTGCTACTTGGTCATTTAGTGATAACAGCTGGGACACGCAATCCTCAAGTACATTAAGCGGAATTTCTTGTGAAGGAACACCACCTGCTGCTTGTTGGTTTTGTTTATTATTATGTATTAGTTTTTTTTAATACTTGCTTTGTAATGAAACCAAACCTATATGAAGTAAAAATTCTAATAAAATGTCTGTTTACAATAATTAAGATGTCATATACTTACACGTTGCCATTCGAAGGATATTCTTGTAGGTGGGCCCAAGCTATTCAATTCTATTGTAAATCCTTCCCACGTTTTAGTCATCTCAAATTTTTGCTTTCCTTTAGCAATTTCTGGATTTTTTTTCCATCAGCTGCACAAGTCGCTCAAATTGGGCTTTGGTTGTTATTTTTACTGTCCTGCGTATGTGTATTAATCATTTAATTAATTATATTAAGATCAAAAAACACCTATACTTACGATTTTTCCATTTTTTATCTTTTTTGTATTAATTTTTTAAAGGAAATGTATTAAACATTTTATTTAAATCTATAACCGACAAAGACTCAACTGCTAATAAGCAGTTGTGTATATTTGTCGTTTTTGTCAACCAAACTCATCCAAAATGGTGAACCGCAATACTATTAAACACAACCAAAAAATTAGCCGCACAACCAAAAAGTCAACTACATTTAAGTTGTGAATTGCAATACCGATTTATGAAAGACGACCAAATTATTAAAAAAGTTGTGAACCGCAATAGGGGCATTAGATTCGTCGCTCCACAGAACTCTGTTTCAGCAACATGGATCTATTCTGAGCAACCACTTCATGATAATTTTTTTTTAGACATGAGGTTTTTTGTACAATGCACCCACGAATCCGTGACTCATTTAAGCGTCTTCATATTCAGTCTCGTCTCATCGAACTGTTCGGACGTGTTACTTTTAGTGCGGCTGAATTTTCGGTGAAAAAATCGTAATAGGTGAAAAAGTGTAATAGGTTGAAATAAAACAAAAAAGTGAAAAAATAACTCGTAATAGGTTAAAAAAAAATTTACGGTAATATCGGTAATTAAAAAAACACTAAAAATCGCATAAAAATTGTATGAGTGTTCCTCTCAGATGTAATTCTGAGAAAGAGCTTAGCTCGTCTAGAAAAACTAAATGGGTCTCTGAGGAAGAATCCATAAAAAAATCTGTGGAGAATCTTCTCACTACAAGAGCCGCAGAACGGCGTCGTTCCTGTTCGCCCAATATAGTGATTTCAACAGATGAAAAAACATCATCTTCATCAAACAGTGCAGTCAAACCAAAAAAACAAGTAGGTATGGATAAGTACATCACCGTTCTTAAGCGACAGAGGAGCCCGACGTCTGCTCAAGTGTCATCAAATTCAAAAGCTCCTAAGACCGTGAGTAATAATCAAAATAGGTTTGCTCTCCTCCAGACGGATGAGCCAGAACTTCCTAAGAAGACGTTTAAGCCCCCACCAAATTATCTGAGAGAGCCCACTTCCAGTAAATTGGTACAAAGAATTGTTTCGGTAATAGGTGAAAATATGTTTAGCGTAACATCAATTAAACATGGAAATATCAGCGAAACCAAAATTCAAGTGAAAAAGGAAGATGATTTACGAAAATTGTCCAACCAGTCGGAGAGGGAGGCTAGGGATTTCTACACCTATCAGCTCAAAAGCGCAAAAGGTCTCCAAGTCGTTCTAAAGGGTATAGACCCATGTGTTGATCCTGCGGAGATAAAGACCGGCTTAATGGACAAAGGGTTCAAAATTAAGAGTGTAGTGAATATTAGAAACCGTGAAAAGATTCCACAGCCTATGTTTAGGGTGGAATTGGAACCTGGAGATGTCGTATTAAAGAAAAACGAGTCCCATCCCATCTACAATCTGATTTACCTTCTGCATCGTAGAATCATCGTGGAAGAACCGCATAAGCGTCAGGGACCCGTACAGTGTCTCAACTGTCAAGAATTTGGTCACACCAAGGCGTATTGTAAATTGCCGACAGTTTGTGTTGCGTGTGGGGAGCTACATGCAACTGCTCAATGCGATAAGTCGAAAACTGATTCAAAAATCAAAAAATGCAGTAACTGCGGAGGTAATCATACCGCAAATTATAGAGGTTGTCCAATTTACACTCATTTGAAAGGCATAAGAACCAACAAGACGTCAGTATTACCTGATCGTCCTCAACAGCCAATTTTTGCTTCGAGTAACAATTTCCCTCAATTGTTACGGTCCACTAGTCATGTAAACGCGCCTAGTTCTAGACAAGTGGGCCTTTATTGTGTCAGAAAAATAGTAACATAAATAAAACAAAAACGGCAGTTCTCAAAGAAAGAGACAAGTATACAACTACATTTTTCCCCCTTTTGTCACCTCTGTTATACTCTGTGCTTCATGTGACGAAAGGCCCAACTATAATATGCATAAGCAAGCTTAAGCAAATTGCAAAAGTTAACGAAAAGGCTGTCAAATGATGTAGTGTATGTATAAACAAACTACACATAAATGTAGTGTATTGTGTAAGAAACACAAGACCAAATGTATAATAGTGCTAGGTTAGTTATTAATTTCATGACGCTGCTTTTGTTTTATTTTGGGTGAACGACGTAATGCTCATATTAAATTTCGACTTGGAGTTTGAACCAAGAAAATAGAACACTTGAAATTAGAATAAACAATTAATGTTTGAGTCACATTTAATAATTGAAATGCACTCAATAATAATAATAATATGTACTCTAAAATTGATGAGCGCCTGGTACAATCATGCATAATGGCTTGTGTAGAATATAAGAAAAGTAGCTGTAAGATTGTAAATGAATAAACTACTCAATATAAATTGTAACTTTAAACAATTGAGTAACATTGTAAAAATTACTCAATTTTAGGCTAATCTTTCTTCTCATAAGTAGTATATAAGAAACAATATTTGAAAATAAAAAGTACAGTTCATGATTGGACTCATAATTGAAACGTCTTTTTTTTATACCATCATCACAATGCATAACTAGTTCAGAATTAACTTTCAGGTGGCTACAATGACTTTGAAACTTTTTGTCCACAGTTGCTCATTTATGTTTAAAAAAATTTTTTTATTTTAACAAAAAGCCATTAAATGACTATATTTTATAAATATTATTATAGTATTTTTATAATTAAAAGAAAACTTCGTACCCGAAACGCATAATTTTTCCTTTTTTTTAATTTTTCGGCAAAAGTACTAAAATGTACAGCTGTGGCAGCACTAAATTGTAAATAATAATAAACGTTTACATATGTATGTTTTGTTAATTTTCGTATTGTGTTTGTAAAAATGGAGAAAAGACTTAAAAATTTAAATAATATAAAAATATTAAAGTTAGCGCTTGAAGGCCTGTGCACATTAAAATAAATAAGTGAACTACACTGTAAAAGAAGAAGACGCTCTTGTTCTGTCAGAGAAATAACCGCGACAAAAAGACATTTTTGTTAAAATAAAAAGGGTCGCTTTTATTGTAAAGGCACTTATTTTATTCCGCATTTTCTATTAAATTTAAAATAAATATATTTTCTTCCATTTTGTTCAAAACACAAACAAACAACAAACAGCTGATTCCGTACAGAATGTGCGATCAGTTTCGCTTTTTGCTTAAGCAAATGACAGTTGAAAAACTTAACGAAAAGTTACGTTAAGTACATTACAGTTTGCCACATACAATTTATATGTGTTCGCACGTTTGCTTAAGCTAGCATATGCATATTATAGTTGGGCCTTAATAGTTTTGTATCTATTTTAATCTATCAAAGTTAATCGCAGTTGGAGACGCTGAGTTACGCTCCGGTAGTATTATACTAATACTATGTTTCCACGACGACTTGAATCACCTGCTTCGCCTTCTGAATCATGTTTATGAATCATGCTGTTTACATGACTAATAAACTTGATTCGATTTGACAGTTGTCTTTAATAAACAAACAGAATAAAAAAACAGAATTTACAATTTGTGGAAAACAATTTTTTTTTAATGGACAAAAAAAAGTGAGTGGAAATTAGTTAGCTTATTTGAAAAAAACATACATTCGTACGTACTTACTTTCTTTACTTCCAGCAACAAGAAAATAATTTGCTTTGTTTACAATAATATTAAATTTTTACAGCTAGTGCAGATAAACTTGCGATAAAAATTAGAGAAGAGTGCAATTTTTCGTGCTTCGCAAGTAGATTCAATATGAATCTACTTTATTCGCTCTTAAAATTTTGTATGGTGAAGCAAGTTGTTTCGCACATGATTGGGGTGTGAAGCATGAATAGAGAGTGAAGCATGTTCCGTGGAAACATAGTATAATTTAGTCATCATAAACAAGAAATTGGATATATGTATTACACATTTTCATTATTTACAGTCAACGAGGTGGCATCATTATAAAGAAATCCGGCAATTTTCTAATGAAAAACATAGAGTGACCGGAATAATGATGATATATTTTTTTGACCTAAATTATTCCAAAATAATATCATACAATATCATCATAGATATTTATGCTATTATAATTGTATTACTTCGACACAAATGAACAAGTGGTAATTGAATTTACATATGTTAAATCTAATCATATTTTCAGTTAACTGTTTCTGTGGTATGTATATACTTTTTCGCAAGTGAGCAACATTGTTAAGTGTCAAACTGGATGCGGCATTTCTGATTTTCTGCAAATAAGAAGTGAAAAAAATAACTGATAGTTTTGTATCTATTTTAATAAAACTTTTTTTTTGTGAAATATTTTAAAATATTTAGTCATTTTGTGACGATTTACAAAAGTTTAACTTTTGCCAAACATTCATCAAAAGTAGCAACAATAAAAGTGTAAAACAGCCAACGTTTTATCTGCACATCTATAAAGTAGAAAATTTGCAAAAAAGGAAAGATCTACTTACATATTAATATTTTCATTGTTTAGTAAATATTTTTTATATTTGTAATGCCAAATATTCAACGTTTTAACTAATTTTAACATACAAATTAAAAATATATTATAAATTGGCACTGAAAATTTTATTGTAAATGTTAATTGCACTGCTAGCAGTAGACGCCGTTTTAAAGAAATCGTTATTGAGGAGTTTTCAAAGGCGTGGCAATACTCTCGAAAGTTCACAGGCTTCCATTAACAACCCATCAATAAAATTAGCAAAACACCAAAACCTGCCGTTATCCTCTGATAAGAAATTCAAAGTAAAAATATCTTCGCGATTTTTGAGTAATCGAACAATGAGTACAATTGGACGTCATCAAAGCCCTACTACTGGAACGGTCTCATTACCTTTAAAAACTATGACGGATAGTATTGATAACATAATAAATAATAACACGGCAATAATGTATGTTTTTAGATAAAACATTAAGAATTTCTCTAAGATGTCTTGTTTTTTAGATCTTTTAAATCCGGTGATAAACAATGTTGTCAAGAAATTAAGAGTAAAAATGTTAAAATCATTGCTAATCCTGGCACACATGGCCATGGTTCTTCGAAGGTCAAGTTGAAGAATATTGTGGACTATATATGGGAAGTGAAAAACTATCCTGGACATTTAATTGCTGTCCATATTGATGAGAATTATATTGCTTATGTTATAAATGGTAAGTAATTTGAAAATATGTGCAGTGTATGCACCTACTAGATAGAATTAATCATTTATGTTTTTAATAAAATAAAAGTACAACAAATGTTGAATAGCTCCTAGATTTGACAAATATCAATAATAATAATATTTCAATTAAAAGGGCTGAAAAAGTTCTAAGGAATATACATATGTATATACATGACGTGTGCAAAATTGTTTCTAGGTTTTTACAAGGTTGACCTGAGAATTCTAGTGTGAGATATCATTGACCTGTGCTTAGTAAGATCTACAATTAGCAAATCGGAGAACAATACTACCGATTTTTAGCACTTAAAATGATTTATTGGATTCATTTTTATAGATCTGCAATCGTGAGCAGCCATTTCAACTCTGAAAATATTACTCAGGTAGTATAAATGACACTTAAGTCTCACAGGACTGAGCTTCAAGTTCTTCGCATCACATTTTTCAGGGAAATATCTATTCCACAATTCAAAATGAATGAAGGAATACATTGTGATAACGATTTTGATATACCTATTACATATTACAAATAATAAAAATCAATATATCTATAAAATCATATACCTATTCAAATTAACAATAATTAACAGGTTTATTTAAAAAAGGGTCCCAAATTTTTGTCGTTTTTTTTTAATTAATACTATATTCCAAAATATCTTTACCGATTCCAAATTATCACCTATAATGGATTGTATTTTCTTGTTGTAATTTCCTTTTTATACGAATAGGTCTTTCAGCGGACCAGATAATTGGAATCGGTTGCTTGTTGGATTTTTCAACATATTTTTAAACATTGGCATGGAAATTTTTAATAGAAAAATAAATAAAAAATTGTCAAAAAAGTATAACAAGCTTGCAAAACCAAAATATAGAAAATACAGGTTTACATCCAAAAAATACCAAGAACGCCAAATGCCTAGATAATTTATTTGGTACCTTCTGAACAAGAAAAATGATGTAATTTTTATTCCAAGTACCGTTTTTTAGATAACGGTATTTTTGTGTTTTTTGGTGTATGGTCCCACTCAAACCCTTGTGGAGCCCAACCGAAAAGTCCGATCGAGATAAATGGCAGAGGTTCAACCATATAACCTGAGAAATGCTTTAGATTTCAGGATACAACATGCAGACACCAGCGCGATGCAAAGATCGCTATTTTATAAAGGACTAAGCATTTACAACAAGATACCAATTAATTTGAAAAACGAATCTAATAACAATACATTTAGAAAAAAATTATCATCTTTTATTTAAAATTTTAATATATAGCAGAGCTAAATTTATGTAAAGATATTAAATGATATGCAATTTTCAAAAGTATTAATAAAATACTACTAAAAAATAAAAAAAAAAAATATCGTTGGAAAGGTAATTGAATGCCTTTTCCGTCGATATGCTGCAATGAACAAGGTGAATAATTTCACCAGGAAATGGAAGAAATCGAGAGACGTGACTGGTGAGATAAACAAATGATGGCAGAAATGATCCTTAATAAAAACTTTATTTTTTGTGAAAGTAGTATCAGACTGATCTGCCACAATTGTGGTGCAATTTGTTCAAATTCAAATGGGGTAAAACCAGTACCTCTATATCTCCACAACAAATAAACTTAGAAATAATATTTAAAATGCATTTGATATTATTTATTCAAATTAAAAATAAAATAAAGATAAAATATTCTTCCATCCACACAAAAAATAACCCAGAACATGCTATTTATGACTCGAATATAAAGGTGTAAAAAGGGCAAATTTTCAGTACACTTATATTGGTACTTTTTTGAAATTCATTTATACTATTCTATTCTCGCAAACTATGTATCTGATCATGTTATTATCTTCGGCAAAGTTGTTGTGCATGAGCCCGGAAGGTTTCTGAGTTGGTACGACTACGCCTACTTTAACGTCCACATTTTTTAAATTGATTAATTGCTTCTGCATGGCTTTTTACAGATTTACTTCAAACAAGTTGTATACACATCTTACTGAAGGCGAGGTAAAAATAAAAATGCTATGTGACACGCCCACTTTCATGCCCCATCTCAAAAAATAAATGTTTGTATGGATGTCCTTTAGAGAATCGTAAACTATGTATTTGAGCATATGATTATCTTTGGCAAAGTTGTTGTGCATGAGCCCGGGAAGGTTTTTGAGTTGGTATGAACACGCCTACTCTAATGCCCACTCAAAATGAATTGAATATTTGTGTAATGCCTTTCTTTCAAATTAATTTTAATTGGTGGCGTAGCAACGTGCGCAAATGCCATCTATTGTACTTTATTAACAATTTTGTTTAAAAACATTTGTTACAAAGTGATTGATTAAAACAAAAATATAAGAGACTGCAAAGGACAAACGTCTGAAATTGGAAGAACAAAATTCTAAAAATAAATTAAAAACTATTTGCAAATAAAGAACAGTTTTTGTAAATTCAAGAAAAAAAGGAAAAAATTAGACACTGACAATGGATAACAGTGTGTGTGGCAACAATTATACGGTGGCGCAATTGCGTATGTGGTTGCAGCATTTAAATTTGTCGTCGTCAGGTTCCAAAAGCGCACTTCTAGTATTTTTATAAATTTTTGAATTTCACATTTGCGATTCCCCATTTTTAAATGCTTTAAATTATTCATTTTCATCTAAATACAGCTCATTTTTCAACATTCTTATATTTTTTTAAATTTATTAATTTTGAGGTTTTCTATCCTTTTTACAGTCAACAATAAGAAGTCGCGCATGGAAGGCATGGTTCGTGTTGTCAATACAGCTAAAGGTTTGCGTGCTTTAATCAAGGGCATGTCTGGAGAAGTACTAGATTTGCAATTTGCTCACATTGAGAAGGAGCAAGTATTGGCATCGATTGATGCAAATTCATTGTATGTGCACAAAATCGTATTACACGAGGGGACACTATTGTGCAATTTAATTTTAAAAATTGAAGATCCCTTGATCATGTACACTCCAAAGTATGATAAAATATCATGGTGTCCATTTGTCGAACTACCAGGCGAGGATGACGAGGACAGTCAATTGATAGTATGGGCGCGGGGATCACTGTTTCAGTGTTTCAATGTAAATATTGTCGTTGCTAACCAGGGGGTATGTACGAGGGAAAAAATAAACAAACTAAGCTTGTAATGTTATAAACACTTATCCTTTATCTTTAATGCAGTTCGGAAAATTTCAAGCCAGTGAAATAAAATCGGGTTACTTGAGACATTACGATGAGACAAAAACTATTACATGGGTGGCTTTATCACCGGATGGCTCTACGCTGGGTGTAGGTAGTACAGATGGCGTTATACGCTTCTATCAAGTGTATATCCACGACAAGGATCCCCGTTGTCTCCACGAATGGAAACCATATAATGACAAACCAGTGTCATCATTTTTCTTTCTTGACAATTTAACTAAAAAGAATTCAGAGTAAGATTTGTGGTTAGGCATTTGAAAAATCGTTACTTAACAAGTTTTTTAATCCTATTCTATGGGTGAAGTACATACTGGAAATTTGCCATAACCGGCGCCGATAATAATACCGAATTTAAAGTTTGGGACTGCGGCACTTGGAATTGTTTACAGACAATCAATTTTAGCTGTAGCACTGACAAGCCATTACGTTTTATAGCGGAGTTAGATAGATCTTCATCGTATTTGGTTGTGTCCAGTTTAGAGACACGCACCTGTTATGTGATGCAAATCATAAACACCAGTAGCTGCTACCCCGCCATCAAAGAAGAAATGTCGGACAATGAGGAATCAATCAATAAAGATACCAGTGGCAGTAGTGTTGCTTCCAGCAGTACGTCTCAGATGTCTACGCCGATTGTCGTTTACATCAAGAGTATTTCCGAGTTTCCTCTCAGTTCTGGTATACTGTCATTTTCAATAGTTAATGCTGCCGTAAGGCGATACAAGTGCTCCAACGATAATTACATGTGCGAAGAACTAGACGACTATGATGAAGAGACCTCGTCAATTTATTGTGTTGTGGTTCACATGTATGTTGTCCAGACGAAGAGTATGCAAGAATGCCACATACTGTATCAACCAACCGTGCCCGAGAATGCTGATGTGAAGAGTACCATCTTGAGCAGTGATACTAGTTCTGTAAGCAGAAATAATACAAGCAGTAAAACTCTGCCATCGAATGCAAGTGAAAGTAATGAACGCACAGACGATGATGATGATGTTGAGGTTCAGGTTCTAAATAACGAAAATGAAATGGAAAAGCTTAAGCGTAATATTCCTCTTATTAAGGATGAGTTTACAGCTAACAAACAAAACGCTTTGGAACTGTTGTTAGACATTACATCTGCTTCAAACGTATCGTCCAATATAGCCCCCAATTCTGGTGGATCGACTGTGGTTGCAGTAGCGGCTGCGGCTGCAGCGGCACCAAGTGTCATTGCTACAGAAAATAACGTTGATTCGCGTAATTCTTCTCCCAAAGTATCAACATCAAATAAGAATTATCCACAATTAAATCTCATGACGCCGGATGCTTTCACTTCCACTTCATCGGCCAACAATGGTATAAACTTCCAACACAATTTAACAGTACTCTGTCTATTCATTCATTAAACTTTTCATTCATAGAGCGTAAAACTCCAGAAAATGTCAGCAGTGAAGTGCTTAATACAATATTGATGTTGGCTGGTGTGGCGGGTCAAAATACAGGCCCTGTTAAATCAGAAAATATGAATCTTTTGAATTTAGTAAACAATAAAATCATTGAGGACAAAGAACAACAGAAAATGCAATTGAAGCACCATAATCTTGAATCACAAAAGAACTTCATGTGTAAGCTTTGTAAACAGAAAATCTATTCGCACAAAAAATCAAGTTAACATAACATTAAATATTATAATTCTATATATTATAGCAATTGACAGAAACCCCGGTAGAAATATAGGAGAAAATTTGGCTAGTGGTGGTTCAAGTCCCAGTCGAGAAGTACAAGAAATAATGTCATTACAGGAGTACGACAAGAGTTCATATAGCGGCGATGAGCTGCTAGATGATAACAATGAACATGTTACAGAAACTGATGCTCCAAGGACAGAAGATATTAACGTAACAGGTTGGTTGTTTGTCGTATATGGTCTATTGCTCTATATACCTATAAATATTTTTATTTTAAATATAAATCACGAATAAATGTTGTTTTTAGCGCCTGATCCTTCAAAAACGAACACAACATTAGCACAAACTACTGCAGCCAGCTCAAATTGGCCAAAAGTACCCGATGTTCCAAAAGTATCGAATAATAAACACTCTGCTGAACTACAAAATGCGGCTAATTTAATTTCACAAGCGGTTAATGCCTCTTCGATGTCAAACCTTAGCAATAGTCACATTGCCCCAACTCTCGGAAACTCCACCAGTAATAGTAGCAACAACAATAATATTGTGCCGAATAATATGAACAATGTTGCCAACGATTTGAGTGATATTAATGGAAAAATAAGTGAACTAATAGGTATGTTTGTTCTTGTAAACTATCACACCATTTTGTGTTTTAACAACTTTGTGTAACAGTGAAACAGTGAAGTTAATCACCCCTATCGTGAATAAAAATTCCACTTTTCACATTTTCCTATTTAAATTCAATGTTAAAAAAATAAAAGTGAACAAATTTCACGTGAAATTTTTATTCACGATAGGGGTGAATAGTTATAGTTAATAGTAATTTTTGAATATCTGGAGAACTATAATAGTGACTGTCAATACTTTGCATGAGTTATTTTGTACGTATATAGTTGGGTTCGAAAAAGAAGTTGTCCTGAAAACTATTAACTTTGTAGGAAATTTATTCCTATCATTTAATAGGGCCCCTATTATGAGCTGCATTCGACAATCGATATTCGCTGGCTATCGAAAATTGACTATCGAATATAAAATTTGTATGAGTTGGCATCGCTGTCGAATATTTCGTTGTTCAACGAATTTTTTACGAACACAAATTTGCTCTCGACACCATATAAAATGCAAAATTTATTTAAATTGTAAAAGTACAGGTATCCCTCGATTTACGCGGTACGTTGGGACCGAATAAAAACCGCGTAATTCAAAACCGCGTAAGTAAAGATTATTTATCAATACAAAATTCTGTTTTGGGATCAGAAATATAATAAACCGCGCAAAAATCCGTATTTAAAAAATGCTTATTAGTATAATATAATTAGTATAATTAAATTTATTTTATTTGTACTTTTCAGTAGATTGTACAACAAAATATTATGTATGTATTTGTAAAAATAATATTTGAAAAAAAAAAAAAATTAAAAATGTTGTTCTAAATAGTGGTGAAATGGGTTGCCACTATTATTAAATCCCGTTATATCGAATCTGCGCAAATAAAGTACCGCGTCAATCGAGGGATACCTGTAGTTTTTTTTTTTTTTTGTCAGCCAAATACTACTTGTAATTTACTTTTATTAATATCCTGCAGGTCGTAAGTAGAAAACAGCAATTGGGGAAGCTCGTTTCTCTCATGGAAAAAGATCCACTGTTGGCAAAATGTATTTGCTCTAAAGTTCAGGCATCCAAAAAATGGGAGGCATTACACAGAAGCTTAATTCTAGTCATCGGACGAATCATTAAACCATAATTCCGTGGTGGTCATTTCAAATTTAATTTATTTTTCTTTAAGAATTTGTAAACAAATATGGCGCCAGCTGATAGAAATGTACTATTGTGAATAACCCAAAAAGAGTGATTTTCACAATAGCGTTTTTTCCATCGAATGTGCACCATAGCAAGAATGATAAAATAAAGATTACGCCATGCGCATGATTTCCCGTTATGTGACGTAAAAGTTCCATTCTAGGGTTACCAAGAATGTTTCATGTGTTAGAATTAAAATTTCTTGCGAAAAATGTATGTTTTATGTGATTGTTGGCAACCTTGCAATTGAAATCTCTGAGAGTTCTAAAATAAAATCTGTTTAAAAAAGAAAAACAAACAAAACAAAAAACAACAAAAAATATAAACATGAAGAGTGCAGTGAGCAAATGCAAGCAAAACATGAGTAAAAAAAACAAGTGAGAAAAAATTTTACGCGCGTTGGCGTAATCTTTATTTTAACATTCTTGCACCATAGTACCAAATGAAAATTCGTTCGATAAGCATTTTCGACCACAGTCTAATATCGAATTTTGCTCAAAATAGGCACCTAGGAGAGAGATCGGATAAGTGACCATGGTCCCAGTCATACTATGCTAATGTTGTAATCGAATATTTTGAAATATGTATGCATATGTTTTGAAAACTATTATGAAAGTGAGAGTCTCCAAACTTCTAAATTTGTTTATTGACAGTGAAACTTTTTAATTTAGATTAAAAAGAGTTACAAAAAAATAAATGCCATATATGAAACACATCTGACGAACTTTATACTATGTTTCCACGACGACTTGAATCACCTGCTTCGCTCTCTGAATCATGTTTATAATTCATGCTGTTTACATGACCAAAAAACTTGATTCGATTTGACAGTTGTTTTTTAATAAACAAACAGAATGAAAAAAACAGAATTTACAATTTGTGGAAAATATTTTTTTTAATGGACAAAAAAATTGAGTGGAAATTAGTTAGATTATTTGAAAAAAAACATACATTCGTACGTATTTACTTTCTTTACTTCCAGCAACAAGAATATAATTTGCTTGTTTACAATAATATTAAATTTTTACAGCTAGTGCAGATAAACTTGCGATAAAAATTAGAGAAGAGAGCAATTTTTCGTGCTTCGCAAGTTGATTCAATATGAATCTACTTGATTCGCTCTTAAAATTTTGTATGGTGAAGCAAGTTGTTTCACTCATGATTGGGGTGTGAAGCATGAATAGAGAGCGAAGCATGTACCGTGGTTATACAAGAATTTTTATTTACATAGGTATTTGAAATGTTAATTTGATTTTCAAACAAAGATTTTTGAAGAATTTTTCAGAAGAAAATTTCATTTATCATACATTTGTATTTAAAATACATTTTTTCATCGTATAGATTTCATGAGTTATGAATTATTAAAAATTAGTAAAAATAAAGATTTCATCACATTTTCGAAAAAATTAAAAAACACTCAAACCGGTGTATTTTATTGTAGAAAGATTTTTTCTCACTCTGAAACAAAAAGTTGCGTTGAATTTGCTTTAGTGCCACCAAAAATTAAAAAGCGCACCAAAATTTAAAAAAAGCGCACCGCGCACCAACTAAAGAATTTTTCGCACCAACAATTTAAAAAAGCACCAACGCACAGTGGCTGAAAATCGTTTTTCATTGGCCAAAATTCTGTAACTTTTGAACCGATCAAAATATTGAAGTAATTTTTTTTTAATGGATAGATATTTAGTTCAGCTTGGCTCAGTTGTAATTACATTAAAATTGATTGATGACTTTTTAAGGACTTCTAGGTCAAAGTTGAACTTTTGATTTTTTTTAACTTTTGGAGTGAAATATGGGTTTATTTTTTTTATTTACATATTAAAAAATTTAATATTTGGAACTTAATAATAATTATAATTATTTTTTGTGATAATGGAATTTTTTTAATGTTACACTCAAAAAAATTTTTACACTCAAAAAAATGTTTACACTAAAAAAAATAGTAAAATTAACTGGAGATTTTGCTGTTACTACAGAAAAATTTATTCTTTTTTGCTGTCAGATTTGATAATTTTAAAAAACATTTTAAAAATAAAAACTGCAATAGATTTTATTAGCATTTGTAACAATAGTAGGTTCTATTTATTATTATTTTTAACCGACTTCAAAAAGGAGGAGGTTATCAATTCGAATGGTATGTTGCTTTTTTTATGTTTGTTCCACGATAACCATTTCTGAACCAATTTTAAAAATTCTTTTTTTGTTTGAAAGGGTTTGCTTGCAGGTGGTTCCCATTTAATTTTTATGAAGATCGGACGGACATACGGTTTTTTATTTACCGTTATCTATATTTTTTCTGTGCTTCTCTTACAAATTGTTGAATAACTTCGTGATTTATGAATCAATTTTAAAAATAATTTTTTTATTTGGAAGATATGGCTTGCAGAAAAATATATTTAAGGAAAAAAAATAAAAATTTCAGAAATTGATTGAGATATATCGGGGATATATAGCATAAACCGATTTTTAAGAATATATCGAATATGGGTGTCAAAATTTAGCTCTGTTAATGGGAAAACATTATAGATTTAGCATAAACCGATTTTTTAGAAGATTAACAAGATTTTCAAAATTCTTTCTTTCAATCAAAAAAGTGCAACAACATTAGTTATATTAAACATTTTTGAAAATTAATCCAACATTTTATTTGGCCGAAATTTTGAAGTCGGTTTTTTTTAAAGAATTATTTACTAATACTATGTTTTTCGTAGTTAAATAACAATGAAGGCAATTATAATTATTATTCATTTGAAACAAATATTGATTGCAAATATTCTATATTTTGTTCTGCGCTATTTCTGTTCTTTAGTAGTTTTTTGGCTTCTTCATCTAAATCCCGATGTTCTACTTTCCATTGATTTCGAATATTGGATATGAACGGATCTGATGTTGCCAATAATATATTAAATAGATCTTCATTTGTGGAATTTCGTGAAATTTTTCTAGTATTGTGCTCTCTATCAAATCTGTAATCCTTGTTCCTTTTTTCCTGAGCCTCCTCTGATAGATCTCCAAGTGACACCAAATGATATTCAATGATATCTTCTCCATGATAAAGGATTTTGTGAACTGTTGCAGACATATTTCTCCATGGGTAGTTGGTTGTATATATTTTTGCAGTTTCCTTAGCATAATCTCCAAATTGTCTAGCGTCAATTTCTTCATTGCACGCAAGTACTTCTAGGATTATTTTAAATCTGAAAATAAGGTTTAAATCCACTCCTGTTATTTCAGATGCTGTTTCTGGATCTGAAAAGAATCTTCGTGCGGTATTGTCATCATTTGTATTGCCTGACCCTTGTTTTGGCTGATCTATAATTAATCCAAATTTGCGATATTCATCTTGAACATGTTTCTTTTTCGAACTTCTTAACTCTTTGTTGGTTCCATTGTTTCTTATGGATCCTGAAGACCCGAAATCCAAATCATAACTGATTTTTAGTATATGTTCCATAAGTCGTCATTTGATCCACAGTAAAAAGTCATGAAAAAATATGTGATGCTCTTGGTAGTCACAGCTAAATTCAAGTGCGGCCGAAAGGGTTAATATCAGGTAAAATTAATTAGTATCTCGCCAATATTGGGTTTTTTTTTCTTTAGTGGTTTATTGTCGCGATTATTATTATAAAATTGTTTATGACTTTGGTTGACCCTAACAGTTGATAACAGGTATATTAGAAAGAGATCATATGTTTACTGTAGAACCTATTGTGATATTTTTATGACTTATTTTTTTTGCTAATCAAAACAAAGCCATAAAACCCTTTCGCAGGTATTATATTTAATTATTTTAGTTTTACGTAGTCTAAAGTAAAAAAACATAAACCTTTAGGCGAAAAAGTGAAAATTTAATACACCCTTGTATACGAGTAACTATAGGGCTGTTTAAATTATCGTAATTTGAATTTTTTTAGAGTAATTTCATTAAAATTAAAAAAGTGTTCTACCGGCGGGTCGTGGCGGGTGCAAAAGTATATATAGGGTTAAAGAAGACACTTTCACCTTTCTTCGGGTGGTATACGTTTTTTGTTCCCTTTTGTTCCCTAGAAGTTCTATTCCACTAAAGTTTAAATTTCAGAAAAATATAGTAGTTTCATAAATATTTCAGAACGCCCCTAATATTAAACGCTAGAGCGGTAACCACTTACAACAACTAAAGACTATAATCCTACCAACATTATAAAAAAGACCGCAGGCCATTATCGATGACAGCTTGCGAGTAGTAACCATTTATTTTTGACAAAAAACAAATAAAAAACACATTTTTCTGAAATTAAAAAAACAGTTGAGTTTGACAGCATGCCACGCCCACAATTATTAATAGTTTAACCTAATTTTTTGGCTACCTGAATATGGATATATTAGCTCCAAAAAGGTGTACAAATTTTAAAAATCGGTGACAAAAAAAAATTCGACTTTTGGCCAATGAAAAACGATTTTCAGCCACTGTGCAACGAGGCTAATGATGTATAGCACCTTGAGTTATGAGCACAATGCTTAAATTTTTAGTTTTAAAAGAGATCGACTCTTTAAGGTGTTTCTAAACCAAATATTATACTTATAATATGTTTTAATGTATTTTAGATTTGATTAAAATGCAATCGGTACAAATAAATAGTCTACAGAATGAAGTATCCGAGCTGAAAAAAGTAAATGACAACTTCAGTCCTAAGAATATGACTGAATTTGGCTACAAGCTGGAGATGCAATTGTCCAAGCTAATGGAGAAGTATTTGTTGCGTTATGAAACTGAACACAATCGTAAGCTGTCAAAGTTTTTGGCTGGAAAGTGAGTTGATAACTTTTGATTAGTTGAAAGTCGTTTGAAATATTTTGTGTTTTCAGAGATGCACAAAATCGCGAATTACGTGATAGTATAATGCAAATAATGAATCGATATGTGCTGACACAATTCGGTGAAGTGATGTCCAAAGTAATGGCTTTGGAGACACAACGCCAGTTGGTCCCTATGTTGGCTGCCAAACTGGATAGTATGCAGCAGCAGATACAATTGAATGTGGCTCAGAAACTCTCAGCGTTTGATTTAATGATTAAGGAGAATATTGCACAGGCGTGCAAGAGTAAAGTATGTGTTGAAATTAGTTGTGATGTGATCGTGGTCGAATATATTTATATTTTAATATTTCAGACAATTATCGATACTTTTGGTAAATCAGTATTGATTGGAGTGCAGGGCAGTTTGCAGGCTGCATTCGTTGAATCAATGTCCAGCACTTTAATTCCCGCCTATGAGAAATCCTCGCAAAACATGTTTAAACAATTGCATGAAGCCTTTACCGTGGGTATAAAGGAATGTAAGTTGTTTTCAGTTTGTTTCTGAATCACTATAGCTAGCAGAGATGAAGACTTTTATAAAAATTATTTGTTTCTAGTCATGGAACAATTCGATAACTATTTGCAACAACTGCAGCCAATGCATGACTCCACGGAGGAAATACTTAATAAATTTTCCGGTTTTCGTCAACATTTGGATTCGATTTTAACTAAACATCGCAACGGCGTTCAAGATGTAATGCTCGAAACGAGGAAAGACATCAAGGGATTAGAGCTTTTACTATCGCGACAAATTCAAGAGACTATACGATCAGAGGTAAACTATGCTTTATACTCACAGTTACAAATCAATTTAAAAACTTACTTAATATAATAACAAATTCAGGTGCGAAAATCGTTCGAAAATCAAGTAGCAGCCATACGTTCACAAACAAACACACCTGCTCCCATATACGGTGCCAAGGACACCATTAGACATCTTTTGCTACAAGGACAGATAAATAAAGCATTCCATCAAGCATTGTTAGCCAATGACTTAAGTTTGGTGGAGTTCATCTTAAAGAGTGCCGATCACAATGCCGTCTTTACGCCTGACTGCTGCTTGGAGCAAAAGGTTCTACTCTCTTTAATACAGCAAATATCGGCCGATATGAGCGATCACAATGAACTCAAACAAAAGTATGACTCTAAAATTTATACAAACATGTTTTCTGTTATATTTCCTCTTGTTTTATTTTTTTAGTTATTTGGCTGAAGCGTTGTTGGCCATAAACCCAATGGACCCCATTACAAGAGAACATGCACCAAAAGTTTTACAAGAACTATTCCGCAATTGCCAAATGTTTCTTATTAATTATCCCAAGAGTTCACAATGCAGCAATGTGCGTATGCTAATGAAAGCTGTGCAGGCCTATAAAGATCAATTCTAATACGCGGCCTTTTCCGTTGAACATTCAACCGCATACCGATTTAATTTAAAAAGATGTTAAAATCAAAATCGCCAAGCAATTTTTGTTCGATTATAAATATAATAAGAAGTGAATTCTTGCAAATGTTTCTATTCTACATCGTTGAATTTGTGTTTTTCTTTTTTATTTTAATTTTTTTGTATACTTGCACTGGATTTTTCTTTTTTAAACTTAAGAATTATCGTGATCATTCTTGGTTCATTTGTATGTATATTTGCTCCCTTTCGAATCTTGAATATTTTAAATGTACTTTTTTTAACTTTTTGACGACGTTTACTATTAATTTGACCTTAAGAATTGTGTTATTTTATTTTTTCATTTCTTAGTTTTCTCCTAGCATGTGCAAGATTATTAAATTTAATTATTTTAATGGACATTGTTTTATATGGAATTTTCAAAACATAAATGTTTGTGGCGTAATTATAAGTAGAGCAATAAAGTAAAATCAGAACAACGTACTTACTCCATGTAAACTGATTAAACCGCTTGCAGACATTTAAGTGCGACTGACTGTCTTAATTTTACAACAAGAAAATAAAACATGAAAACTTTTGTCTTTTATTAAAAACTAAAATGTGCAACATTTATAAAGCTCATTAAGTTTAAGTATTTTTTTTTTGTAACAAATTAATGTCATTATTATATATTGAAAAAAAAAAATATTTATCCCTCGAAAAATGTTAAATATAAGAAATAAATAAAAAAAAAACTAAAATGAAGAAAAAAAAAACATTATCCTTTTAATACTATTTTGTTTATTGTACTCTTATAAAATTTAATTATTAAACTATTTAATATATTCCAAAATTAGAGCAGTCTGCTCTAGACACTGACAGCCACATCCAGATGCACAAACATTATGTTTCTTGAAATAAAGGAGAAAATATGTTTTGATAAATGTGATTAAACTAATATTTGAGAAAAAAAATGTTGGTTAAAATATTTTGAAATATATCCCATATTTAAAATTTCGGAAGTGGAATTGATTTCGTATTTTTTCGGAATGAAACCTAGAAATGCTTAATTTGCTTTCGAACGGAATTAAATTTTGTGACATGGCTCATGGCTGATAGGTAATATTTCTACCATCTAATATGTAGTTTATAATGCCACAAGATTTTTGGCAAGATAGTCATAACTTAAAAAAATATTCTACGCACTTACCTCAAACCATTGCATCATATGAATCAAGTGGCCACCATGACCACAGGCTAAGCAGGCATTTGCCGCACCTTTTACCGGTATGCAACACAAGGCACAAAAGAGAACTGGCCGCTGGCAAGGACCGCAGGCTGAAGTACGTTTTGTTTTATTACATCCGGAACATTCGGTCACAAACTCGACACCTTGAGGAGGACTTTTGCTGAGTGTGGTGTGCTTTAAAATCTAAATACATATATAAAATAAAAGCAATGCCATTTAATTGAGCCGTGGATAAAAACCTTGCAAACTTACCAACGATCGAATGGTTAGCAATTGCCAGCCATACAATATTTCGGCATACAATTTCTTGAATTGATCAAAGAGTGGTATACGAGAGCGACGTATTAAGGAACATGCATACAACTCACTATTTACATGTTTGCTATCTACGCAGTCTAGCGAATCAGACCACGAATTACTGCGTAATTGTTTAAGGTTAAGTGTGACGTTGGAACCAGTTGAGCTATTCTTTGTGGAAGGCGAAGCATGTGTGTCTATAGGTAAGACGGTGTGATAAGGCGAAGTATTAGGTGTAAGATTTGGTAGTTTACTGTGATAACTAAGATTGTTAGAGGAAGTAGTTGTAGCATTGCTGCTACTGGTACCTGCAACACTCACACCACTTGAACCACAAACACCATTTCCATTAATACCAAATGGATGAAAAAGACAAGCCAACATTACGGCTGTTTGCAAATCACCTACACTGGCGAAATGCATTATCAAAGCTTCCAAAAGGCATTTCTTAAAGGGGTCTTCATTGAGAATCATTTCATATTTCATGCTTTCACTTTGTGGCACATTAGGAGTTGCTATCATTTCGGCCATAGTCCAGATGGGCAACAGATCATAGCGGCCATTATTCTCACATATTTGACGATTTTTTCGGCATGTCCCGATAATATCTCTCTTGTCCAGGGAATATTCTGTGGCCATGATACGGCTAATATTAAGCAGTTTGTGGCATTCATAGACGTGTACGATGGGAGTAGAGCGTGCCGGCTTTTGAATTGATCGATTTTTTGCATGTTTAGAGCTCATGCGTTCTTGCAAATAGAAAGAAGCGTTCGAGTCCCGATGGGTGTATAACACTGGTTGAGGTCCCATTACATTGCCTAACAGGCCACCACCATTGATGGCGGACAATGTGCGGGGGGTGGTATTTTGATGTCTTAAAGTCAAACGTTTTGTATTGAGAATTTGTGCAAAACTACACAACATTCCAACTGGGTTAAATGTGGCTGTCGATGTTCTTGGAAAAGGTATACAAGCGTCATGCAAAGCTCCACTTAAAGCACCCTCTAGACGAGGAGATTGCAAACGTATTTGTGACTTGTCAGAACCACCACCAGACTGCCAATAAATACACTTTTTACAGTTTCGAATTACATATAAAAAACTCTAAGAGCTTCTCTAGGATTTACTTACCTTTTTCATTGCCGTTACAAGAGCTCTCAGACACTGTTCCAAACAGGTGCGAGACTTTTTCACGCGACTCAAAGCATTTGTTTTTAGCACTTTCATCATTAATCTAGTTAGATTTTCATGAACTGTAGTACCAGGGCAGAATGAAAATTCGGGACATACATTAGGACTGGGATATTCGGTGGGAAAAGTGACTTGCAAAACAATTACATGACCACCAGCCGAAATATTAAAGATTGCATATCGTTTTATAGCATCCAACACGTCGACTTCAATGTGCGGCATGTTAGTATTCAACAATGAAAACTCATGATGCAAGGAACAAGTCGGCTGATCGGTAAGAGATCGAGCCACCGCTGTTTCCTCTCTAGACCTATGTGCAGGTGTGCGCAACGACATAGAAGGCGGTGGTGAACGGGAACGTATCCTGTTTGATATTTGCAATTCATCGATTGCTTCAATGGGCAATGACGCTGCCACAGGTTGCGTGCCTGGCATCGATGGCTTTTGCAATGAGGACGAATGCAGGGGCTGAAATTTAGTACGGGTTTCAATCTCTTCGCTCATATCGTAATATTCATTTGAATCATTGTCCGGTTCACAGTGCTTTAGCATGTTATCATCAATTTTCCAAACACGCAAAGTGCGATCGCGTGACCAAGTCACTAATTCCTAATATCAATCAAAAGTTGAGTATACTCGTAAGTAAAAGCATAAAACCAATTGAATTAAAAATACTTACGATTTCCGATTGGTTGATACGATTTGGACGCCATGCAAAATCAAGGATAACATCCGTGTGACCAACAAAGGAACACACAGGATCATTTTGTTTGCTATTACTCCATAGCAGCAAACTGTTTTCGCCACGTCCCAAATGTGGCACCACTATACTTACTAAGCCATTGCCAATGGGCTGTTTTTAGAGTAGTTAATAGATGAGTTATTAGTAAAATAGGTAAAGAATCTTTCCGTTTTTTAAATACCGTATATCTTGCTCTCCACACTGGCGATGTTGTCGTTATGATTTTCTCCGCTCTCCTTGGATTATTAATATCAAAATATTTTACTGTTCCATCTTGACTGGCTGTAGCCAAACAAGTTTCTCTACGATGACTCCAATTTATGCCATGAACTCTATATTATTGCGAAAGAAAATCCGTTACTAATAGTTTATATAGTTTCCTATATGCAGGCTTTCAAGGTCATTAATTTAATGTAAATAAAAGATTATTTATTTCATTTTCAATCAAATCCGACGTTTCGTTGGTATTCTTTCCAACTTCTTCAGGGATTTGAGTTTTTTATTAAAAAATCCGTTACATATTTAAATACTAGCCCCGTAACAATAAAATATCAATCACTACTAGCATGTTGTTAAATTTGACCAATAAAATTTTTTTAATTTAAGACTTGTAGCAACTGCTGTTGAAGTTTTGATTGTTTAGGAGGTAAGAGAGGTTTTCAAAATGAAACAATTTATCTGTCAAATGATTATCATGGAGTTTTTAAATGTATGCATGTATGTCAACTTTTTAACGATCATACAGTTTTATAGTACAATATTAATTCAGTAGTAAGTAATTATGAATAGTTATGTACACATACATACCGGTTGAGATGTGCTGTAATATAGTGTATGGGACAGGATCCTTTACGTATATCCCAAATCCGTAAATCACCATCATGTGCTGCTGCCAAAAGGTTTCCGGAAACACGATTAAATCCAACTTGAGTTGCTCCGGCTATAACAACCGAAATATTTTTTTTAGTATTTGGTTTCAATTTTGTTTAGAGCCAAAAATTATAGAACGGTAAGTCTAATTGTACATTTTTTTAAATAATTATGTAAATAATAAAAATAATTGAAAACAAAAACTCAAAATAAAATTTTACTCTTTTAATTAATTAAATATTTAAAAATTTTCGCAGATTTTAGCATTTACATCATGTTAGGGGTACCACACCCACTATTTCTAGTCCGCCGATTTTTTCTACAAATGTTTTTATGGATGTGGATATTGTCAGTACAAAATTTGAGGATGAGTCTCAGTGATGGCGCAAATTTTATTGAAAAAACTCAAATATTTAAAAAAAATTATAATAGAAAAAAGTACCTAAATATGTGTACAAAAATTTACCCTTTTTACTAGTTTTTACTTGAGTTCAGAATGATATTGATTGAGTTAAATTTTAAGTGGTTAAAAGCAAATTTTATCTGTAGCTTAATTAGTTATCACATTTGATCATTAAGCATGAGTTGGTATTTGCAGCCCGGGTTCGATTTCCAGCCGCTGCCACTCAAACAACATCAGTTTCTGATAATTATTAGTTATCTTTCTATTCATCATAACTAATATTTATCACAGCGCCCTCCTTCGGTGATATAGCATTGAAACGCCACCGAAGTAAAATAATTTGGTCATTACTCTTGGTTTTATACCTAAATTTTCCATTTTTAATATTCCATTTTCTTCTTCTATTATATTTATTGCTAAGTCAAAAGGAATACTTGGAAATAGAGATACTACATCAAATGAAATCATCTTTTCATCATCTTGCAAATGTTGGTTCTTTAGTCTATCTTTGAATTTATATTCTGAGTTTTTAGTTATATTCTTTAAAATGTTCGTAATGTATTTACATAGTTCGTACGATGGAGAATTAACAAAAGAACAAATTGGTCTTAATGGGAATTCTTGTTTGTGAATTTTTGGTAGTCCATATAATCTTGGTGCAGTGTTATAATATTAAGTTTATATATTTTTTCTACTAAATCATTATTAGTCTTCTGATGTTTATTTGTTGGATTTCTTTTAATCAATTGGTATTTCGCAATAACTCCTACAATATTACTAATTCGTATGTCATATTTCTGTTTGTTCATAGCTACAGTAGCATTACCATTATCTGCTCTTAAAATAAGTACATTACTATTTAATTTCAAGCATTTTTCAGCTTTATTCACTTTATCTATGTAATTACTATTAGAAAAGATTATTTCATGGATTTTGAAATGAGAAAACTAATTTTATAAAAAAGTACCAGAACACGTTTTCAACCCTTAAGAATTTGAACTTCAAAAAAGTACTTAAATATTTTTACTGAGTGAAGCCGTATGAGCGTTAAATTGAATTTGTGTTTATTTAGTTAGCTGATTTTTACCAGTTTGGCCTAAGTTTTTTTTGTTTTGCGAAATTGTTATTTTAATTACTTGAAAGTCTGCAACTAGAAAATATTTTTTCCAGATCTTTTTATTGAGAAAATTGGTTTTGACAAAAAAGTACCAAAAAGGGATATAATTTTTAAGCCTTAATTCGAATTCAAAAAAGTATCGAAGAGATTTATGCTATTCATTAATTTTAGCCGGATGCAGTTTAAATATTATGTCTATGATTATTTATTATAAAGATACGAAGGGTGACAGAGGGTTCAGGTACCGTTTTTACTCGTTCTGATCATCTGGAATTCCGAATTTCCAAAAAGTACCAGATCTGTGCTGTCATTTTTTTGATTAAAGGCAAACTTAAACTTTTTATTTTAGCTTCATTAGTTTTGGAGACATACAGTTACCAATTTTACGCGTGTTTGCCCGTTTTATCCCTCTTAAGGTCCTAATTTTCAAAAATCCCTTTTTAGTGGATCTTTATGATGTAAAAGGAATTAATTACCAAGTTTATAGCTTTAGCGGTTTGGGCTGTGCAATTATGAATGAATCACTGAGTCAGTCACGTTACTCTTTTATATATAGAGATTGTGTGTTTAGAATATGCAAAAAGTACCATAAATAAATACGAGTTCTATTTTGCACGTTTCAGCCCCATAGAATTTCTAAAATATTCGACACATCTCTCCACGCTTTGTTTTGGAGATACAAAGGGCACATGTGTTACTGGTTTTAAATTTTGAAAAATTTCACAAACTTTTGCAAAAAACTTCAATTCAAAAATTATTCAATATAAAATGACTAAATATCACAGATAAAATAGACCGTCAATTAAGTTAATTATGTATGCACATACATATATGTAGTTATAAACATGTATTATTAAAAATTCACTTACACATGCAAACTGCACTAAAAGATAACGTTGGTTTTCGAGAATCTCTTAAATCCCAAATATGAGAAAACGTATCGATCGAACAACTGGCCAGAAGATTTGGGTCTTTACCATGCCAATCGATATCTGTCACCATGCGTGTATGACCGCGAAGAGAGTGAATATAACGCGGTTCAGCAGCACCCCAAGTGACAACATCAATATGCTGGCTCGTCTAAAAATTATTAATTATTGAAATAATAAAAATAAATAAAATAAAAAATAGACACTTCATTGGAAACTAATAACAAAATTGACCACCAAAATAACAATCTTACCGCAATAGCACAGGACTCCTTACTTTCTGGACAATTGGCAAATTCAGCTGCAGAGACTTCATATTTTGAATTGGTGTTGTATTTTCTTAAAAATCCATCATCTTCTTGATCTAGACATTGCAATGCAAGGTGTCGTCGACCAGCCAACAACACCCATTGTCCCGTATAATCCACAGTCATTGCTGTGGCCTGTGATTCCCGGTGTTCATAGACATTATCGCTTTGTCGTATGTAACTCGACAGTTCCCGTTCGCCTCCTCGTTCTACATTTCGTACAGTATCGGCATTATGCATTATTCTAATTTATAATACGTGCGAAATTATACAATATGTATATGTATATTTCTCAAATTCTACTTAATGAAGAATTGAAAGAAATACAAGAAATGTAAACAATCATTTGCTGATAATACAACAATGCTGCTTCTTATTAAGATACTCATAGTAAATTGATGATTGTCTTCTCAGCTGTGAAAAAGTATTGCCACGTTTCCCTAAAATATAATAAAATTATCCCCCTGGCCCACGATGTCGAACGATAACGTTCGCTTAGATAATATGCCATTTACACCTAAGCAAAATCTACTACTTACGGGATTTCAAGCCAAATCTGGTAGATTTTGATGAGATTTCCCATACAAAACAAAATGCAGCAAATCTAGTAGATTTCGCCAAAATCTTTCAAAATCTTGCACTACTTACTAATACAACCGTGATTTTCCTATTAATGTACTAAAAAACGCAACACTGTTCAATTAAATTTTGACACTTTGACAATAAAAAAAAGCAAACAAAGGGCGGTATTTTTTGGAATTTTTGCGGCAAAATTTAAAATCGTAATAATTATTAAAGATAATTGGCAATGGAGCACCAAATAGTAAATAAAGTGTAACTATATTGTTGTGTACTTTTTTAAAAACAAAAAACTCATTGTGAAGCTCATTTTTTGTCACAAAAAAATTTAAAAATTTTCCTTCCTTTTTAGTCAGCTGTTTTTGTTATGAAAATGAAATCCCACAATATGACAAAAAACAGTAGTGTAAACGGCAAAGATTTCCTTGAAGATTTAAACTGAAATCTAGTAGATTTTGCGTAGATGTAAATGCAGTATAAGATTTAAGAGTTTTTTGGGCTCTGTGTAATCTTGTTTTGATCATTCTTGTGTGGTACAGCTATGTTTTTTTGTACGAAGCACAAATAACAGGACAACAACGCTTTGGTACCCACATAATTAAGTGGAATTTCTGAGTCATACTGCGTGCCGACTCAGGACAGTAACAAGCAAATTTTTCTTTTGCTTCGAAAATGCTCTTTTGTTGGACTCTTTTCTGACTCCTTTTTCGGAGCGCTCCTAGAATGGTATGCTGGGTAACAACGAATTATTTTTAAGAATGCTTAAGAGTTTCTGAATCTGTGATCAAAATTTAAAAAAATGTTGGACTAAATATATTCCTTTACCACTAGGGAATAAAACAGTTTGCTATTTCGTTTGTAAATAATTATTTAAGATCCTATAAAAAAACATTCTACAAACTAATATACTTAAATATGTATGTAAGTATGTATAGTGATATCGATAAAGCAATGTCCAATGTACATACATATGTTAGTTAAAATTGCACTTATGAGTCCAATGCTAGAAGATCCCTAAATTGTATATAGTTGATCTGCAACAATACTTAAATTATATATATTGTCAGTATTGGACGTACTGTTGCAGTATACATCCATTTAACCATAACACTCAAGTTCTAGTGACAGCAATAAGCAACAATAGTTACATGTTTAGAGTTTGGAATATAAATAAATATATTCCTATGGTTCAGAATAACACTTCACACTATGTAAGAAGAAAAATGCAAAATTTTTAAACTTACTACGGTTGTTGCGTGGAATTTTGGTATTTGCGTTAAAAACTCTTGTTTTCATTAAATAAATCCTAGCTTGATAAAACACTCCGCCGAAAGACATAAAGACCAAGCCCGTCTTAATTATGGTATTTATGTACAGGGTGGCCCAAAAAAGACTGAAGGATTAAAAATAACTGTATCAGGCAGGTGTGCCTGATGATCTTGGGGAAGCAGTTGCTGTACCATTTGAATTTTATACGGAAACATTTTAAGATCCCGCTTCAAAATTCTTTGCAGGGATGTTCTGGACATTCCCAATTGAGCAGAACGATGACGAGTAGAGACAGATGGATCTTCGTTTACACTCTGCCGTACAGCCTCCACAACTGCTTCATTGCGCACAGATCGACCTCTTCCTCTTCCTGGAAGATCTGACACTCTTCCATGTTCCTCAAAACGGGAGACTAAGTTCCTAATCATGTTGTCACTGGGTGCTGTTCGGACATTAAAATGACGACGATAATTTCGTTGAGTTGTAATAGTTGACCTTCCAGAAGAATAAAAAAATTCAATGATTTTGACGCGTTTCTGCACATCATATGTAGCCATGATTTATCTCCAAAAACCAGTAAATAACCTGCAAAAGACAAAAAAAAAAAATATTAAACACAAAAAAGATATAACTATTTTTAATCCTTCAGTCTTTTTTGGGCCACCCTGTAAAACGAGGCATCAAATTTTGATATACAGTTAGGGACTTAAATCTTTATAACTACATATGTATATTAGATATGACATAGTGATATATGAAAATTTTTGCAACAAGATTTTGAAGTGCTACCGCCTTTTATTTTGTTAGGCTTGGAAAAAAATAGACGGGACAGAAAATGGGGGACTTTGGTTGAGGATAAATTGGCGCCTCATCGAGGTCAAAGTTCAAGGTAAGAGTGAAAAAATTAATAAAATGTCCAATAACTGCCGCGGAGTCGCCCCTAGAGTAGTAAAATGTCAGACTGACCCCCATTAATTTTTCCTCCCCAACATTTTTGTAGAACATACTTTTACCCTATCTTCGCTCCTTAAGAGACTTGCCCTACAAAAGTTAGAGTTTTATAAATTTTACCCCCATCAACCTAACAAGTTTCAGGGCGCCTCTGGAGAATTAAAATGTATGACCAACCCCCAATAATTTTTCTTCCCCAACATTTTTGTAGAACATACTTGTACATACTGCTCCTTAGGGTACTTTCCCTTCAAATACTGATTTATAATTTTGCCCTCTGACCTAACTATTTTAATTGCGCCTTTGGAGGATTCAAATGTATGACCAACCCCTATTGATTTCTCGTCCCCAACATTTTTGTAGAACATACTTATACCCTATCTCTGCTCCTTAGGGTACTTTCCCTTCAAACACAGATTTATAATTTTGACCTCTCGACCTAACTATTTTAATTGCACCTTTGGAGGAGTCAATTGATTTTTCTCACACAACATTTTTGTGAAAGACACCCACCTTTTATATTTGGTTCTTAGAATACTTCCCTTCAAATAAGGTTTTATAAATTTGCCTCCTCGTCCTAACTACTTTCAGGGTGCCTCTGAAGGAGTCAAATGTATATTCCAAACCTCTTTCTCTGCTTTTTAAGGTACCTCAAATATACAAATTTTGTCCCTATTGTTCCAAGTGGTTCCAATACAAAAAACCAGTTTTATGTATCTTTGATATTTGTATTAAATTGAGTTCAATTAAAAGTTTGAGTGCGATATGTATGTATGTAAGTATTTTATTTTAATTTATTAAATAATTTTTGTAATAAAGAGGATATTTTTTCCTATTTTCGGCAACGAAATGCAAACAGATTGCATGTGAGTCTGCTTGGCTGAGGGTTCGTATCAGGAACATCATAAAAAGTATCTCTACAATAAAGAATCTGAGGTCTGAAAGATAGGAATGCGGTAAAAGTGCATTAAAGAAGACTATGTATGTATTTATGTATGAAAATAGGATAGCGGATGAGTGTATTGCATTATTTATGTAGAAGTGTTTTTTTATGAGTACCGTTAACATATACATATATGTAGATCATTTTTATGACACATTTTTTGTCAACTGTTTTTTGGCTCTATTTAGCATTTTTTAAAAATTTTGATCAAATTCGAGTCTTTTTCGATACTTCTGCGCGATTAAAATGATGGAATATGCGCTCATTTTCAGATCATAAAAGCCACATTTGTCGGGAGAACAGTGGCCCTACCCGCGACTCTTCTTGATAAGTCATTTGTGAGTCTTTTTCTTTGTGAAATTAGAGTCATTTTTGACCCTTTTTCTAATAGTATTTATAGTCTTTTTCGAATCGCTTTCTAGTCATTTATTAGTCCTATTTCTCTTCATTTATGAGTCTTTTTCGAGTCGTTTTCTAGTCATGTTTCTAATCGCTTACGACTCTTTTTTAAGTAATTTATCAGTCTGTTTAGAAGAATTTTTATTGTCATTTATGATTGTTTTTCGAGTCATTTATCAGTCGTATTACTAATATTATTTGATTCTTTTTCGACTGTTTTTATTCGGTTTTCTGAGTCCTACGTTTACATAGGCGTGATTTTAAAAATCACGTCCATATGAGCGTGAAGTAACACAAACAAAAAATATTAAGTTCATATTCGTGTGATAATACATCAAAGTTTATTTAATAGGAACAATTTTTATTCATAAAAAATAGTTTTTAAAATAAAAATTTACATTAAAAATAATTAAAAAGTTTATGAAAATAAATTGATGTTATGAGAAAGCACTTTTCGGCGCTAGGCTTAGTGCTGGTCCCCTTCCAGCTGTACAATGTGGCTAAGTCATCCGAAAAAACTTTTCGAATTGCAGCTCTGAGAAATTATGCGGGTCCTTCACCACCGGTTTTTGCAATATATTCTTTCTGAAAATGTAATAGGTTAAAAAGAAACTTATATGATTAAGTAGTTAGTTAGTTAGTTTGTTGGCTAGTTTGTTAGTTAATTAGTTGTTTAGTTAGTTAGTATTTTTTCGCCATTTTCGATACTCACAAATTGTTTGAGTTTGTCCTCATTCCCCTGTACTAAAGCATCAAAGGTATTTAAATCGGTTATCTCATTGAACGGAAGTACTTTTTTCAGATTTATTTTTTTTTGGGCGAAATTAAATTTTCGGCCTCATTTTTTGCCAATCTTTTTATTTTTTAACTGACATTGCCTTTTTTTATTTAGATTTATAAACAATATCTTACTTTATTTATTCTAATATGTACGTTTACTTTAATCACACTTTTTAATAATTACACTGGTTTACAGCCAAAAAATACCAAGAACGCCACTTATCTAGATAAGTTAATTGGGACCTCCTGAACACGAAAAACGCTGTAATTTTTTTTTTTCTAAGTACCGTTTTTTAGATAACGGTGCTTTTGTGTTTTTCGGTGTATGGTCCCATTCAAACCCTTGTGGAGCCCAACCGAAGAGCCCGATCGAGATGAGTGGCATATCGTTGGAAAGGTAATCGAATGCCTTTTCCGCCGATATGCTGCAAATTTCTATCTGATAAGAAATAGCTGAGTTATGGCACCTCAAATTTCGAAATTTGCCTATTTTTTACGTTTTTTCAAAATTTTTCTTTTTTATTTAATTTTTTTTCTACGTTACAGTTAATATCTGGAATGTTTTATTTTTTATCCAAATAGTTTATTTAATTACCAACATTTTAAGCGTAATTTGAAAAAAATCGGATGAAAAATATAGTTTTTATTAAGGATTTTGTGGAACGACAATATTTTCATCTTCATTGCTTACACACTATATTCGGCGTAAATTCAAAAAAATTAAATTAAAATAGCGAGCGACTTGAACTCTTACGTTTTTTTCGGATGGATCTTCGCGAATGAGGAACCAACAATAGTCCGCCATCATTTGTTCGTCCCACCAGCCTTTGTAACGTCTCTCGATTTCTTCCATTTCTTGGTGAAATCTTTCACCTTGTTCATCACTTTCGGAGCCCAAGCTGGTGGGGAAAATATCCAAATGACTGAATAAAAAGTGTAATTTAGGTGTCATATTTGAACCTAAAGGTTAAAAAGAATAAATTTTAAATCATAACGGCCTTTTTGATATACATGTTTTCACTCAACGCTTACCAATGGCATTGAATTTTTGCAGTAATGTATCGATCTTCTCTGCGTAATCAGGACTTCTGTAGTTTCCCAAAAAGTTGTGAACGATGTCCTGGAATGCTTCCCATGCCTCCAAATGAGCTGGACCTTAACACTCATTAAATGCTTGGTCACCGTACAGAGCCCGAATTTGAGGGCCATCAAATATACCAGCTTCAATTTTGCTCGCTGTGGCTCTCGGAAATTTTTGTTTAAGGTAATTCATGGCAAGACTGTCATTTGGCAACGTTTTCACAATCTTTGTAAATAACCCAAGCTTAATATGTAATGGAGGAAGTATTATCTTCTCCAGAGGAATGAGTGGGTCATTTTTGATATTGTACACTCCTTGCGTACGTTCACTTCGCTCGGGCCAAACTTTTCGGGTGTAGTGATTCTGACGGTCACGGCTGTCCCATAGACATAGAAAACAGGGACTCTTTGTATTGCCCCCTTGCAATCCAGATAGGATGGCAACTAATTTAAAATCAGAGCAAACTTTCCATTGATGTTGGTCATAATGTATGAGATCGAGAAGTTCTTTCATTGTTTCATATCTTTCCTTTATGTATTTTCCATATCCGATTGGAATTGATGGTTTCGTATTCCAAATTCATCTCGATCGGGCTCTTCGGTTGGGCTCCACAAGGGTTTGAATGGGACCATACATCGAAAAACACAAAAGTACCGTTATCTAAAAAACGGTACTTAGAAAAAAAATTACAGCGTTTTTCGTGTTCAGGAGGTCCCAACTAACTTATCTAGATAAGTGGCGTTCTTGGTATTTTTCCAAATTAAAAATTTGTAAACCACTGTTATTTATATGTATTTCACTTTAACGATTTTAACACCCCGACGTAACTTTTGTAAATAAACAAATATTGAACTTTTTGACGTTTACTCACGAATACGCAAAATATGTCCCGTTATACTTGAGAAAAAAATAGCATAACAATCAGTTCTTTATCATCTATCTGCCCAAAATATGATCATAAAATACATAATTACAATCACTTTTCAAACACCTGCATGATCTGTATTCCAAACAGCAGTTTTCAATCATCCAGATGTGCAAAATATGATCATAAATAACGGTTAAAATCCTCACATTTTAAACGCCTGGATGATCAATTTGCGAGTCTTTTTTTAATCGTGTAAGTGATTAATCAGTTATTGATCAGCAAAAGTACTCGAAGAAGACTCAGGAAGGTGACGATCTTCCAAATGCTAGCTGGGATATATGTACATACATACATATACATATACATTTCTTCGCGAATATTGCAGGATCCAGCTTTGTAGGAGTAAAGTTGTGTAGATGTTGAAAAGGGTTTTTATGTGTGAATATTATATAGTTAACTTCTCCAAACTTCGGTTCTTTTTTCGGAGTTCCAAGATTTTAACAAAGCGTACTTTAGCTGACCTAATGTGTTGAACTTATTTTAATACACTCTTTTAGCCAATTTATCCCAAAGATTCGCAATTACATTGAGGTCTGGTTCTGTGCAAGGGTTTCGATCAGATTGGGGCAGTTATTAATCAACCAAAGCTTTGAAACTACTGAAGTGTGCTTAGGATCGTTTTCTTAATAAAAAGAAAAGTTGTTATCGACTCCTTATTTCTCTGCACTTTGCTTTAACATATCGAGGAAAATCAGTCTCCGACTAGCACTCAACGTGTTCACACTTCTTTCTCTTGAGTCAGTTTCGAAATCTAAATAACGTCTTTGTATTTACACAAATATACATACACTTATACTTGTTAAAATTATTTCATCTTTTCTTGTTTTCATATTTTGATATTATTATTAATTAACAGTAAAGTGTAAAATTAAAATGCCCCCTGGGCCCCCTTAATAGGGCATAATCGGTTCGCGTTATTGGCCGTCGGTAGTCCTCAAAGCAAAAAAAAAAAAAGGAATAGACCCGATTCACCCTTGGATTTCCCAAGTCTCATCATTATTATAATGGACTTGATCTGCTTGACTGCTGCACACTTTGACGCTGGCTCTGACGGTGGGACTTGTAGGGAATACTATACACAATCAAAACAATTAAAAACAATATATTATGTATGTATGTAGGGTGTCTCAACTATAACGCAATTTTTAAATTTTAAATAAAACACAGATATTTAAAAAAAATCGTGAAACTTTATTATATCGTAAAGTACATAGAATTAGGTTATGTATGGAACAAGATATCGTGCAGATGGCCGCCGCGGCTTTGCTGGCACACACGCGATCTTTTAATGAAATTTTCAAAGACCTTTTTGCATAAATGCTGCGGTATTTCATTAATGCAGCGTCCAATTTCCTCTTTTAAGGCTTGAGTCGTCGTCGGCTTATTCGCGTAAACCATCAACTTGAAAAAAACCCAAAGAAAAAAATCTAAAGGTGTTAAATCGCACAATCTAGGCGGCCAATTCTGGTCTCCAACACGCGAAATAACACGACCGGGAAATGACAGATGCATTTTCTCTGGCTGTATGACATGTGGCGCCGTCTTGTTGAAACCACATGCCCTTCACATTAATTTCTTCAATTCTAGGAAAGAAAAAACTGGTTATCATTTCACGATACCGAACACCATTGACACCATTGCGTTCTAGTTGGGACACTAACATACATTTATCTGTAAGTACTTTGTACTTGGTACAGTTATGTTGTTAGTGATGGTTTTGAGAATTCTACAGTGGAATATGTGAGGTTACCACAACAATCTAATCAACTAGCAAACGCTATTAAAAGAAAACTCACATTGTATGCTTACAGGAAACCCATTGCAGAAACACTTATAAAAATATTTTTACCCCACGAGATTATACATCTTATTTTTAAAACAATAACGCAACATGCAAACAAGGTGTAGCAATTCTTATTCGTAAGAATATACCTCACAGTCTTATACATACTTCTTCACACTTGAACGTTGTCGGTGTGAAAGTTAATCTTTCCATTAAATTCAAAAATTTCTCTATTTACAAACCACCCCAAGATAAGATTTCAACCTCAGAGCTAGATCTTCTCAATCTCTGTGCAAAACCACCTTTACTTTTAATGGGAGACTTTAATGCATGGAACCCTATATGGAGTTCGCAATATTGTAATGTAAAAGGTAAAACCTTAGCAAATTTTTTACTCAACAACAATTTCACAGTCTTAAACGACGGCTCTAAAACTCATCTCAGCACCCATAAAACACTAACACACATAGATCTTACAATCGTACCCGCTTCCCTCTCCGCAATCTTCCAATGGTCTGTCCTTGAAGACCTTAATAACAGCGATCATTTCTCAATTCTCACTACACTTCTGATTAATAACCATCCCTCACTAATTAGCATCGTCTGGGGTATACTAAGTCACTAGTACTAGTGACTGTGTCAATAGTAAATCAGTACAGTTTCACTATTAACATTTCCTGCAGGGTATTTAAATATATAGTCGTAGTATATATGTATGTAATTGATATAGAATTTATTATGAATACTTATATTGCACTACAGACGTATAGAACGGCCCATAGTTGAGTTAGTTAATTATTGTTTTTATTAACTTAGTTTAAAGCTTTTTTTATAGGTAGTATAATTTAGAGTTGTTTTTAATAAGTCTCGCTTTATGAGAATTTTGTAAAATGAAAAAATATGTATACATAATTAGTATTTTGTCAATATAACCCAATTTGGGTCAAGTAGTGATCAACAAATATATTGTTTCAAAGTTGCAATATTTATCTGTGACAATAGCAAAACATTTTCAGTGCATAATCGTCGATGCAGTAACTTTGGCTGCTGTAGAGATTTATGCGGCTTATAGTGCCTGTCAATGCAGTGCTATAACTTGACATTCGGACAGTCGACTCGAAAAGGCCGAGGCCGGGTTTTGTCTGCAGACGCAATGTTATGTCAATTGAATAATCACTGACTCCCAATTCCTTGACGATTTTATGATGAGGCGCTGCTACTGTAGCATCTGTTATTGAGTTTAAGTACAAAACACGACATTGAGGATGATCTTTCAGCCGATCGTTTATTAATTTGACAATGTAACGGGCCGCACGTTGTACACGGCCGTCATTGGTGGGTAACTCTTGGCGCTGATGGCAACTGCACCAGTGTGAAGCAATGTAGGCATTCTCGCAAGTACGACTTTTTGGAATAGGCAAAAAGAGGCTGATGCTTCGTGGCATGCTTGTATCGGGATCGTTCAGCTCAGCGCTTCGTTTGATCAATTGTTTGGAACTTAACTTACGTAGGTCGAGAAGATCCAACATTGTAGCATGAAGATCGTAGGGTGTAGATAAACGCTTTGCATTCGTCTCTAAATTGGCAACAGCCTCTGGATACTTTTGTTTGAACCAGGTTGGATAGAGTGCTATTAGAAGCGGAAGACGCTCTTCCATCATACCCTGGTATGTCTTTCGAAATGATCCCCATCTTATACCATGATCACTCATAAGAAATATAATTGAGCGATTCAGAATTCCGTTCGTTTCAAAATTTTCAATTAGATGTTTTATGTCTTCGTCGAATAACATGGGCATATTAAAGAGGTCATGTGTCATTGCAACCGTCCAAAAGAAAGTAAAAAAGTTTTCATTCTTCATAACCGGTATTAGTTTACGAATATACTCAAGCAAAACATCGGCAGTACGGCGTCCACCCATGCAGAGAGCCACATTTAAACGCTTCTCATTACTGATATGTCGTTCCATCTCGAGAAGTACGGGACGAAGATAGTAATCCGTAGGGCGGTTTTTGAATCCTGAATGGCGCCAGTTAAAAAGACTCAAACCACCAACATCTTCGGCATATACGGTTTTAAATCCAGCCTCTTTGTATCGTTTCCATATTAGAGAACAGTTGTCATAAACACTACTTGAAAATTTTGCTGGTGGGCCTAGACACGAAATGGCCACTTCATCTTCGTCGAAGCCAGTTAAAACCGGCATAAGATTGGGGTAAGTGTTGTCGCCGACCTTGTTGTAGCCCCAAAATTCAATATGATTTAGTTTGTTGTGTATATAGGACGCACTTGAACGCATTTGTCGCAAAAAATTCAAATGTGATACACTGTCCATGCCCAAGATCATAACCGAAAGACGATTATTATTCTGGTTTGCAGTATGATTATCAGTTTTAATGCGAAATGAATTCGAGGAATTTGACGTTGTTGAACTCCTTATGTCATCCTCGTCCACCAACGAGGAGTCATCCCTTTGAGTACTACTTATTATACAATTTGAGGAAATATTTTGAATGACAAAGAAATGGAAATCTTTGTAGATAATGTTTTCTTCATTATCTTTCGGCCAGCACTCTACCATTAGGAATTCAATGCCCGGCTTAACAGAAACATTTTTATTGTAGCCTAGCTCAAACGGTACTGGCTCTAAATATTGATTGTGTTGATCATTTATCCGTCGTATTTCTGTGTAGTTGCATGACAAATCGGACAAGTCTCGTATTTCATAAGCATCATAGATTTCCTTTGAGTTCATATTCAGCATGAGCACTGCACCACCAACATCACTAGTGCGCAATAAAGCTTTTTTGCATGAAAAATTTCTTGGCTTGTACATGAATTGAATGATATTGTCATCGGTGACAGGAAAATAAGGCATACGGCATCCAGGCAAATCGATAAAATATGCCTGGGTTATATTGTAGTCAGCATCAATGCGGGCGATGAACTCAAAGCGGTCTCTCAAATGTATCAGTTTCGTTTTCAAATTAAAATCTATGAAAATGTAAGAGAAGAAACAAATGCACAGAACCACTATGATTATCTTCTTGAAGTGTTTTCGTTTCTTCGTCATATTGTAGTATCGGTAGTAAAATTGTAAATCACGTTTCGTCATATATCGCGGATCCAATAGATATTTCCCTCTGAAAAAAGTAAAAAATACAAATAATGATATTAAATAATATAACGGTCTAATTTATAAAAATTCATAACTACACAATAAGAGTAAATTAACAATTTGTCGGTTTTAATAGTTTTGTAGTTATATGTTGGCAATAACATGTTATTTTCGCTCTCATTTTATACTTAGTGATGAATATAGTAATTACAATTGATTATTTAAGTACCATAATAGAATACTGAAAATAATATGAATTATTGCACATAATTTAATCGAAATGTTAAAAAACATATGTTTTATTAATTCTTATTACATAAAAAGTTAGTTCAATAGTAAAAAATTTACTTTTAAATACAATTATTAACCGCTGGCACACAGTTTAAAGAGTAATCTGTGCTGCCCTTCAACAACAATTAGTCGACTACTCACTTTAATGTAATTGTTTATGCATCTCTATAATTATGTTTATTTTTATGTAAGTAATATTTATATAAATAAAAAGAATGGACACAATTTATGATGCTTCTCCTTCCGTATCGAATAGGAAAAGTGCTAGCAATTGTTTTTGATCATCTTGTAGAAGATGTCGACATTTCTTCTAAGTAATAGTTGTTATGAAGATACCATCCCAGCTAGCATTTTTTAAAAATTTTGATCAAATTCGAGTCTTTTTCGATACTTCTGCGCGAATAAAATGATGGAATATGCGCTCATTTTAAGATCATAAAAGACACATTTGTCGGGAGAACAGTGGCCCTACCCGCGACTCTTCTTGATAAGTCATTTGTGAGTCTTTTTCTTTGTGAAATTAGAGTCATTTTTGACCCTTTTTCTAATAGTATTTATAGTCTTTTTCGAATCGCTTTCTAGTCATTTATTAGTCCTATTTCTCTTCATTTATGAGTCTTTTTCGAGTCGTTTTCTAGTCATGTTTCTAATCGCTTACGACTCTTTTTTAAGTAATTTATCAGTCTGTTTAGAAGAATTTTTATTGTCATTTATGATTGTTTTTCGAGTCATTTATCAGTCGTATTACTAATATTATTTGATTCTTTTTCGACTGTTTTTATTCGGTTTTCTGAGTCCTACGTTTACATAGGCGCGATTTTAAAAATCACGTCCATATGAGCGTGAAGTAACACAAACAAAAAATATTAAGTTCATATTCGTGTGATAATACATCAAAGTTTATTTAATAGGAACAATTTTTATTCATAAAAAATAGTTTTTAAAATAAAAATTTACATTAAAAAATAATTAAAAAGTTTATGAAAATAAATTGATGTTATGAGAAAGCACTTTTCGGCGCTAGGCTAGTGCTGGTCCCCTTCCAGCTGTACAATGTGGCTAAGTCATCCGAAAAAACTTTTCGAATTGCAGCTCTGAGAAATTATGCGGGTCCTTCACCACCGGTTTTTGCAATATATTCTTTCTGAAAATGTAATAGGTTAAAAAGAAACTTATATGATTAAGTAGTTAGTTTGTTGGCTAGTTTGTTAGTTAATTAGTTGTTTAGTTAGTTAGTATTTTTTCGCCATTTTCGATACTCACAAATTGTTTGAGTTTGTCCTCATTCCCCTGTACTAAAGCATCAAAGGTATTTAAATCGGTTATCTCATTGAACGGAAGTACTTTTTTCAGATTTATTTTTTTTGGGCGAAATTAAATTTTCGGCCTCATTTTTTGCCAATCTTTTTATTTTTTAACTGACATTGCCTTTTTTTATTTAGATTTATAAACAATATCTTACTTTATTTATTCTAATATGTACGTTTACTTTAATCACACTTTTTAATAATTATTTATATGTATTTCACTTTAACGATTTTAACACCCCGACGTAACTTTTGTAAATAAACAAATATTGAACTTTTTGACGTTTACTCACGAATACGCAAAATATGTCCCGTTATACTTGAGAAAAAAATAGCATAACAATCAGTTCTTTATCATCTATCTGCCCAAAATATGATCATAAAATACATAATTACAATCACTTTTCAAACACCTGCATGATCTGTATTCCAAACAGCAGTTTTCAATCATCCAGATGTGCAAAATATGATCATAAATAATGGTTCAAATCCTCACATTTTAAACGCCTGGATGATTAATTTGCGATTGCTGTACAATTTGTTATTGTATTTTAAATCAAACTATTTTTAATCATTAGCGCGAGTCATTGTCGAGTCTTTTTTTAATCGTGTAAGTGATTAATCAGTTATTGATCAGCAAAAGTACTCAAAGAAGACTCAGGAAGATGATTTTTGAAAAAAACGATCTTCCAAATGCTAGCTGGGATTTGTACTGTATACATACATACATGTGTATATACTAACGAATTCGGGTAATGCTGCTGCTCAAAAAAAAAAATTCATCAAATTGGGCTTTTAGAGGAGTTAAAAGCAATAAAAAGGGGCGGGCCCTCAAAATTGAAAATATATTAGCCTATATTTCGGGAACTGTTGCAGCAAAAGTTGGAGTGTGTGACCCGGGACAAATTTAGTCTTCAATTTTGGGTTTTTTCAAAAAATTTAAAGTGTTGAGTAAATCATCCTTCTATTTTGGTTTCTTACAAGGAGAGATTTTAGCAGATCACTTTTTGATATCTCATTGAGCATAAATAAAAGGGCAACATTAACAGAGATTCATATCACTGCGATAAAGAGCTTTGTCTGTTACTTTAACCAGATTTAAAATGACAACTATTTGTTTCCCTTCTTTGCATAATGGTGGAAATTTCCATCAAATGTTTCCATAACATTGAATTCATTCTTTTATTTCTATTTGGTATTAAGCTAATGATCTAACTTTGCATGATGATGGAAATTTCCATAATATTGTTTTTTTTTTGCTAAATTTCATCATATTAAGATTCATCATACATACTAAGATTTTTTTTAACCATTTTTCCTTTAATTATACTCTACACAACCATAGCGGGGATTTGTGCATATGTTTGTAACGCCCAGAAATATTGGTCCAACACCCACCTTAAAGTATACCGATCTACCCAGAATTACTTCCTGAGTCGATTTAACGATGTCCGTCCGTCCGTCTGGCTGGCTGTCCATGTAAAGCTTGTGCGCAGAGTACAGGTCGAAATTTTAAAGATATTGTAATAAAATTTGGCAAGTGATAGTTTTTCGGCCCAAGAAAGGACGGAATTGAAACTGGTGGAAATCGGTCCATTATTTCACCTGGCCCCCATACAAAAGTCCTCCCGAAATTGGGGTTTATCGAACATAAATGTTTGAATTATGCAAGTATCCAAACAATTTTCATCACAAATGAGTTGTAAATGAAGCAAATTTTGTGCAGATCGGTCCGGAATTACTCGTAGCTCCCATATAAGGGCACTTCCGAAAATCACTTTAAATATATACAAACAATATCAATACAATATCATACAATTTTATTGTGATCGGTCCATAATTAGTCGTAGCTCCCAAATAAGGCCCACTTGCGGAAATCACTTTAACCCTTTCGGTCCGACTTTTTTTTAGTGAAACAACAATTTACATGAAAAATCTGTTTTCATAAATTGAAATAGCATAAAAATTTATGATGCTTTGCATTATTAGTTTTTCCGTAAGTCCTTAAATTATCGTGGGATATATTGTCCCAATAGTATTTTTGGGGTTATTATCCCAACCGGATTTGTCATACAAATGGGAAAATATGTCCCAATAGCATTGAATATGTGCACAAATTCTATAAAAATTTTCTATATTAATAAATAATAAGAGTTGAAATTATAGTTACTTTATTTTTTATTCATTTAATTTTTATATTTTATGATAAACTGAATAATAAATAATAATAATAATGATTTAAGAACGAAAATATATAATTCATTTTATTTTTAATTACTTTAATATTGAAACGTCCGTATGATATCCTTTTTTTAGTCTTGCAATGTCTTCTACCAGTTTCTATCATGTCTTCAGCTAGTGGAACCATGAAGCTTATCAATTCTGTTTTTTTATGATTTATTTCTTGGTTAACTATCCATGCATTTACTACAGCCATCATTAATATTTTGCAGAAAACCTTTTTCCACCATTTAGTGGACTTTCGATCCAAATCATATACACCAACTTTTTGGTCCGCAATATCTACTCCACCCATTATAGCTACATATGTTATAATAGCATCAGGGCAATCAACATACTTTTTTTTCTCCATCTTTTTCCTTCCGTGTAGTCTTGCTTATGGTTGGCGTATGACAATTGGACAGAACTATTACTTCTTTTGAGTCTAACCAACGACAGGCAGTTGTTCCCAGACAATTTATCATAAATTCACTCTAATTTTTTCTTAAATTTTCAGTAAAATTACGAACATTTTTTCGAGTTCTTATTATAGTTCCCACAGCCGGAAAGTCAATGAAATTTATTAGACGGCAGCTGGTAAAAAATCTATCAAAACTTATCATAACGTCTTTGCTGCGTATAGTATTACAAAGTTTTTCCACAACTCTTTTTCCTAATGTAGATTCAGATACCACAACATTTTCTTCCTTTCCGCTATATATATTGAGATCATACACAAACCCTGTTTTAGAGTCACATCTTAACCATAATCGAATACCTCGTTTTTTGGTTTTAATGGTAGATATTGTTTCAACGATGACCTACCCTTAAACTTTGTATTTGATTCATCAATAGCTTGAAACGTAGATTCTGTTCTGGCACCAGGAAAAGTTTTCTTTACGCAAGATACTATTTCTTCTATATAGTACAATTTTGAGCAGCCACTTGGCTTTCTAGGATCGTTGAAATACATTTTGGACATTATAAGTTGAAAACGATCTCTTGAGATTGCATTTTGTATGGCTGAGTTTGCAAGAGAGGGATGTACACTCTAGTAATTTTGAATCCTCGGAACTTTGTTGTAGCTCATGATTATACAACATCCTAACACAATCAGAATTTCATACTCATCAGTTTTTGCGATTTTAATTTTTTGTCTCTTTCTAACATTTCAAAATAAATATTAATAATGATTTTAGAAAACATTTTTTCGTTTGGAATTTGCATTCTTGGTTTAAAATTAGAGTCTGGTCGTGGCCATAGGTATGGATTTGTAACATTTTCATTAAGAATAATTCCATCTGTTGGTTCGTCCCCTTTGTCCTCTTCGTCACTAGAACTTAATGAATCGTTTTCAGATTCAGAATCGCTAGACTCACTGTAGTCAGAAATATCGGCTTCTAACTGCTCTTGAAGATCCTTACTAAGATGCGACATATTTTTGCAAATAATACGAATGGGACATATAAGCTAAATGAAAATACCGAATGGGACAATATATCCCAAATCAACAAAAACTAAAAACAAAAACTGTACTTACAAAGTAGCAAAAGTTTAACACGCGCGAATGGTAAAGCTAGTTGTTACAAACAAATATCCAAATTTCTATTACTATACTGTTATAATTGCCGTTTTTATTTTGTATATAAGTAACAAATGACGTTACCTCCACGAAAACTTCTCATCAACTAATCCTAAAATCTCATAATAAAACTTACTCAAATGGAGTACCGTTATTCATTTCATAAGCTGAAACTTACAAATCTGACTGAGATATTTTCAAACATGGTTTTCTTTACTTTAAAGAACAAATCGGACTATTCAAATATACTCTGGGACGTATTATCCCAATAGGACCGAAAGGGTTAAAGAACATAACTCAGTCAAAAATGTTGGTATCCAAATAATATTGAACTCAAATATATTTCATATGCATACAAACAATACGATACAATTTTATTGTAATCGGTCCATAATTAGTCGTAGCTACCATAAATGACCCACTTCCGAATTTCTGAGTCATACTGCGTGCCGACTCAGGACAGTAACAAGCAAATTTTTCTTTCGCTCCGAAAATGCTCTTTAGTTGGACTCTTTTCTGACTCCTTTTTTCGGAGCGTTTCGAAAATGCAATTATGATTGTTTTTTGGGCTCATAAAGAGCGTTAACGCTCCGAAAAAGGTGTAAGAAAAGACTCTTTTCGGACTCATATGGCTTGCTGGGTTTGTATTTTCATTTAAATATAATATTTTTAACCCTAGTATGCACTTAAATCTAACGTAATATGTAAATAGTATTTATCTTATAAGTATAATTTCAATTCAGTGTATGTAAATACAAATTTTGTATGCTTTGTTTGTGATTGTAGGTGGAATTCTTATTCATGAACTCAAGCAAATAGTAGTAAATACACACACACACACCCACACACACATACAAAAATATTATACTTTTGGTAAACTCAGGAGGTGAAAAAAAACTTAATACATAATATAAAAGGAATAACTACATATGTATGAATGTATTTTTGAACGTACTCGTAACTCAGGTTGAGTTCACCATTTCCACTTTTACGTTTCACATACAAACGCATTTTTAACGATTTCTATTACTTTTTTAATTTTGCAAATTTGTATGTATTTTATTGTTGTTGTTTTAATAATGGCACCGTGAATGCATCTACTTCTTAATACTCAATTATTGTTTATTTCATATGGAATTTAATTTAAATAAATTTATTTCATTAATTTTTCAATGTGACACTGGCTTAGTGAAAATTGTTGTGTTTTTTTTGTTGACAGATGCTGCGAAATTTTAACGCATGCGTTATATGTTCTGTCATAGGGATGCTGCCCCCAGAACTGTAAATATATTTGTTCAATAATCAACATAACGCATTAGATGTATATATATAAATTGTACATATGTGTGTATGTCGACTTATTTTTCAAAAATTGTACATAATGATGTTGAAAATAATATCTAATATCTAAAATCACAGGGGTGAAATTTCAAAATGAATAATTCAATTAAATCTCCTAGCATTTAAACAATGGTCAAACAATTTTCGTCCGGCACTGGCTGGACTAATAGTTGAAATTTTATACCCTACACCACCATAGTGAGGAGGGTATATTAGATTTGTGCTGATGTTTGTAACGCTTGTGCGCAGAGTATAGGTCGCAATTTTGCAAGTATCCAAACAAATTTCATCACAAATAAGTGGTAAATGAAGCCAAATCACATCAACAAATTTTGTGCAGATCGGTCCATAATTAGTCGTAGCTCCCATATAAGGCCCACTTCCGAAAATCACTTTAACGATCATAAATTTCTTAAAAATGTGGGTATCCAAATAAAATTTGACACAAATAAGTTTCTTATATAGAGAAATAATGACAACTAATTTTATAATGGTCGGTCCATAATTAGTTCAAACTCCTATATAAGACCCTCTCCGTAATTCAATTTAAGCTCCATAAATCTTTTAAAAGTATTTATATCGAGATAAAGTTTAACACATATAATATTTATAGTTACAGACATCATGACACTAAATTTTTGGATGATCGGTCCACAATAGGTTATACCTCCCATATAACCAAGTAACAAAAAATGGGAAACAAAAAAAATTTTATTAAATTTTACAACCAGATCTGAAAAAAAACAATCGGAATTAACATTTTTGCGTAAAAAAAACAGCAGCATTTGTTAAACATAAGGTTTCACAAACTTCTGCAAATGTACTATGTACACGCAATTATTATATAGAAGGTTGGAATGGACACACGTAAGTATGGGAAATATATGGCTATTCCTTCTACATCATCGAAGCTCTCCAATGTGGTCTCCCCAAAGTGTTATTAAAAGAGCCTCTTCGTTTGTATTCCACTACTTCTTCTTTTTGTAAGTACGTTTTCTGTAAATTAAGCTCGCTTGTAGCATTACAGTTTATATTAATATAATAATTTACATACCCCTTATTTATTATTGGTTTATCCATTTCCACAAATGTTTATTTATTTATTTAGTATACGGTGTAGTTTGCCGCAAATTTATTTTATATCCCGCTCTTTTTATTATTTTTTTTAAATTTATTTTTGTGGAACTGTCAAATTTTTTCTTGTTCAGTGCTGTATTTTTTAGTACTTTAGTATGAAATTCAGAGTTGTATTGCAAGATTTTGTAAGATTTTGCCAAAATCTCGTGACGAACTAGATTTTGTTTTGTATGGGAAATCTAATAGAAATGAACAATATTTCGCTCAAAATCCCGTAAGTACTAGATTTTGCGTAGGTGTAAATGTAGTATAAAGTAAATTTTGATTTACAAACATATATACAAATTATAAATAATGCGGCCCTTTTTACGTACAAAAATATTTAGCATTATTGTGCGTATGAACCGATTTTTTAAAAGTCATGACTAGAATTTAACGTGGTAGTAAAAATGATTAAGGACAGAACTGTAGCCCTTACAGAGCCATGAACACCGGTATACAAAATGTTATGATCGGACTAAAAATAGCGCAACAGTGAACTAAATACTAAAATGGCGTGCCAAAAAAATTATTTCTGGAATTGTTTTAACATTATCTTTAATCCTGACTGACACAACTTTTTTTGTATGAAAGGCGAACCACTCTAATGTAAAGTATACGACCATTTCGACCATTTTCGCCATGGTATTGGCATTATTGTCTAAGAAACAGAGTTTCAAATTAAAATGCCGAAAGAATTCGCTGAGCTTAGCCCAACAAGCCTCTTTGAAGATATAAGTTGATCGTTTCGTAGCTAGTCGTGAAAGGTTCCAAAATTCGGAGAACGAAAAGAAGGCGGAAACGGTAAAACAAATTACCAAGAGGTGCAATGAAATTGCGCAAGAAGAGCGAATAGCTCAATATATTTGCCTTCTGTAGTTGAATGACTTGAATGGGGAAGTCAAGATTGAAATCACCAGTAAAAACAATTTCACTGCTACTACAACTCTCAAGTATCTTCGATATGGAATCGGAAAGGGCATCGAAACCAGATAAAATAGTATCCCTTCTTGCGTTTGCACTTCTGGGGCCAAATTACCGCATTCGTGATCGAATGAGCCATCGTATCGAAAAATGATTTCGATATCGAAATTATGATAAAATGTACTAAATTTCTTACTCGATATCGAATGCCATAATCTCAAATAAGAAAATTACGATAAATTTTACTCGATATCGAATGCGGTAATTTGGCCCCAAGTGCGAATAGTGTAGCCCGATTTGAACTTAGCCCATAAAAAATTAAATTCTGTATCATACGTACCTAATAGGGATGCCAAACGCAACTGGATTTTCAAATCCCGGGATTCGAGATTATAAAACAATTTTTGTATTTTATAAAAAAAAATTTATAAACCATTAATAATTTACAAACATAATAATATTACACTGAAAATTAGATAGAGAAAAATAATATGTCACTTCGCCTTTAATTCCAATATTAATTTAAAAGCAATAGAATGTTATTGTTCGATCTTAAAAAAGCTTCTTAAAAATATTAAGGCATCTAAAGTAAAAAGAATCTTGAACTAATTTTGTGACCAATGAAGCTGACGAAAAACATCGTTTACAATCAACGCTTGTGGGCAAAATTGTTAGAAAGTTATTGTATTGCTGATTACATTTCTCACGATCCGAAACAAATAATTACACATATCTATTTCTTATTCAATATTTGATTCCATATCATTACAGACATTGTAAGGTGTTGTGAGGGGCTTTTACATATTTCAATTACATTCGTTTCGAAATCAATGTTCTTAATTCACATCTAATAACAAATATTTTCAAAAAAAAAAAAAAAAAAAAAAAATAAACGTTTTAAATCATCCATCCCTCTTTCTTGATTTCTGATTTCACCAGTTCATCGCTTAATTTGATTTCTCTGTAAGCTTAAATAATACTTTAATCGCATTTAAAATCACAACTATGTCCATAATAAATTTTTATTCTTTCACCTTCATTTCTTCAATACACTTTTGTAAAATTTAAATTTTTGTTGGAGACTTTGTAAATAATTTTGAAACGTTTCTCATCTTTTTTGATTTTTTTACGTTAAGTGAAGATTTTTTTTTTTTTTAATACATTTTATTTATTTATTGAATCTTCAGATGTTGAAATGACAATAAGTTTTCGAATCTTAATACTAAAAGAAAATAATAAGTCCAGCCAGTGCTAGACAAAAATTTTTATGATACTACAAAAAATTTACATCCACTGATCCAGTCATCTGTTTTGCGCTTGAGTTAAAGCAAGGGTATCCCTCCTTCTCAACCGAACATGGCCACTAAAGTTAAGGATGTCTATCCAAGTTCAAGTTTGCTGATGTACTTTGACGCATATTTTGTAAATTCGACTTTTACTAATGACACGCCTAGATCTTTGTGAATTCTAGAATTTTTAACATACCATGGAGCTGCAGTAATTATACGTAGAATTTTATTTTGACCCCTTTGAATTTTTTCAATGTTGGATGCTGAGGCAGTACCCCATAATTGAATTCCATAGCACCAGATTGGCTTTAGAATTGCATTGTACAACAAAAGTTTGCAATCCAACTTTAATGTAGAATTTCTGCCGATTAGCCAATTAAGTTGCACAGCTTTTAATCTCATCTGAGTAAGTTTTGCGTCGATATGAGACTTCCAAGTTAAACTTTGGTCGAGGTGAATGCCGAGGTATTTGACTTCATTATGTTGAGGAATAATTTGATTATTTATTCTGATGGACGAGCAGGTATCTTTTCGCAATGTGAAAGTTATATGAATACATTTTTGTTCGTTTACCCTGATTTTCCAAAGCTCTAGCCAATTCTCTAGTTTATAAACATAATTCTGCAAATTCTGTGATGCAACTTGGTGGTCCTTATGGACGCTAATAAAGGCTGTATCGTCTGCAAAAGTTGAAGTATGTATTATGGGGTCTGACGCATGTCGGAGGCATAAATCAAATATAAAGTAGGACCCAGTATGCTACCCTGGGGTACTCCTGCTTCAATTGGCTGAGCGGGGCTTAAAAAATCGCCTTCTTCGATTGTAAATTTGCGACCATATAAATAACTTTTCATAAGTTTGTGGGTGTTACCAGTCAGAGAAAATTTTATTTTATGCATTAAACCTTCATGCCAGACTTTGTCGAACGCTTGGGAAAGCGCGGAACAGTATTTTTTCTCTTCAAACGACCGTCTTATCACATTTACCAATCTGTGAGTTTGTTCGATGGTGCTGTGTTTAGCTCTGACCCCGAATTGGTGATTTGGGATACATTGAGTGTCGTTCAGAATTGGAATCAACTTAGCCAATAACAATTTTTCAAACAGTTTTGAAATTGTCGGCAGTAGACTAATTGGCCTATATGACTCTACTTTAGTGGGGTCCTTCCCTGGCTTAGGAATCATGGTAATCATAGATACCTTCCAATCTGCAGGATAGTATTCTAGGCGTAAAATAGCATTGAAAATAAATAGGATAATTTTTCTAGGTACACGAGGTAACTCCACAAGCATTTTGTTGCTGATTTTATCCATACCTGGAGCTTTTTTAAGATTCAGATTACCAATAGCGCTTTGAACATCATTAAAGCTAAGTCTTAGAGGTACAGGAGGTCTTATAACAAGTGGTGGCAAATCAGATTTGTTATTATTTGAGTTGTTTATAGTAAACAAATTTCTCAAATGGTTAACAAATAATGCCCCTTTCTCGGAATCATTTCTAGCCCAGTCACCGAGGAGGTTTTCCTCTCACTGGTCTTTTTAAACCTTGTGCCGCCTTTCATAACGAATAGTCAGATTGTGGGGTACTATCAAGACCTTCCAAGTAAGATCTAAGTGAGGCCGTTCCTTGGATTTCTAAGAAATTTATTAGTATATCTCTGCATTCTCGTAGCCTAGCTTTCAGTTCAGGTGACCTGTGAATTTGCCACTCTCTTCTAACTCTTCTTTTTTCTGACAGGAGATGATCGAGTTCAGCGAAATAAGTTCTGTTTGTCCCACTTCTGCACTCAACGTCATATGTGGAGGCGTGATAAATTTTATAGTCTTTGGTATTATTCTCCATTCAGTCGTTGTTGAGCAAGCGATGAGAACGCATGCGGATGTTATCGTCATTTTTTTCCAAAATTTATTAAGCATTGTTGTTGCTTCTTGTTGGACGAAGCATAGCAAACACATGCGATTAAATTACAATTGAACACAAAAATAAAAAACTGTTTTAGATGACTTATTTTTGTTTTTTCTAAAAATGATTGTTTTAAAATTGTTTTTAGATATTGATAATTGTTATTTATGGTCCCTGATATTTTTTCTTAAGGTGTTTATATCTGGCTAAAACTCTTTCTTTTTTTTTTCTTATTTTAAGCGTTTGACAATATTTTTGCTGGGAAAATTCTCTCACCAAAACATCTTCATGTTTGAGTACCACTGATATACATACATAGTATGTACCCTGCAAATAACGCGACTAGTCCATACATGCATGTAAAGACTAGTCCAAAGAGGAGTAGGAGTACTCCAAAACTACTCCAAATATATGAAAAAAAGGTGCTCCATTTAACATTGCGATGTCCTAGGACTGGACCATATAACCCATCGGAGTAGTCCCAAAACTACTCCATGGAGTACACACGAGGGTTAGTTTTAAACAACAACAACAACAACAACAACAACTCAATATGCAATCGTGTTAACACGAAACCATGTCGTTTAACTACAAACTCTTGTTTAACTATGACATGGTCCATGACTGCATTACATTGGACCATGTTGTGAGTAGTCCATTTCATCTAAAATGGATCACGTAGTCCAATATTATTTGCAGGGTATGTACATACATATCGTCGGCTAAAGGTGCAAAGGTCCTAAGTCCATTTTTTTTCAAAAATGAGATTTTGATGCAGTTTGGTAGATAAATAAAAAATACATCTTTGAAAAAAAGCGACATATTTTTTTTTTTTTTTTTGAGATTGTATAGTGTTGGTAAGCAAAAGTCATAAGTCCATAGTTGTCAAAAAGCGCGCGCTAAGTCCACTGAACGTACAAAAATACATCAGCTATTTCATTTCAATATTAACCAAAAGTGGCGGAAAATAGAAGAACAGGTTGCATATTTATTTGTTTTTTTATGTTAATATTGAAAGTATTATTATTTATTATTGTATATCTTATATATGGTTATACTTATTAGGATACTTAATGTCTGCTGACGAAAATAATAACAACAAACTGAACACTGAGTTCGGTAATGAAGAAGACGATGGTGGTCTAGGTTTAGTGCCTTTTGATTCAACAGCAGTTCAGACGATTCCTTTGAGCTTCCAACCAAAAGTAAGAAACGTACACGAAAACCTAAAACAAAGCACAGTTCTTCGTTTTCTGAAAAAAATAAAATCCTTCGCCAGAGTGGTAAGAAATACCTTGGAAAAAAAGGTAGGTGACGTATGGCAGTACAATAACCTGAAAAATGCTAAAACTCTCAAAAATCGATGTAATTGTGAGGACAAAGGTAATGCTTCAATTATGAAATGCGGACAACTGTCGGAATCAGATAGGCAACAAATATTCAGGAAATTTTGGCAAATGTCTTGGTCCCAAAAGAAAGTGTATGTCAAAACATTGATAGTATGTATTCAACCTAAGAGGCCACGAAATCGTCGCATAGAAAACGTATCTAAGAAGAGTCAAACGCTGCAGTACCATCTTAAAGTAAATTCTAGTATGTTGCGTGTATGTCGCATTCTTTTTCTCAACACATTGGACATTAGCGGAAAATCTGTGATGAAATGGTTGGAAACGCCTCACTCTACAGCCGATTCACATCAACACCCACAAGAAAAATCTACACAAAGTGCACAGCAGCAAGAGCTAACTTTATTTTTCGATAGTCTTCCAGCCACAGAATCTCATTACTGTCGAGCTAAAACCACAAAAAAATATCTATTAGCAGAATGGCATTCTAAAGCAAGGCTTTACAATTTTTATGCAAATAATTGGTGTGCTGAACGTGAAAAACCACCCCTTTCTATGACAGTTTTTAATGAAATGTTTGAAAAAAATCTTTCATTTTATGCTCCGAGAAAAGATCAGTGCGATATTTGCGCGCGCTATCTTGTTGAAAATATTTCAGAGGCAGATTACTCGTTGCATCAGGAAAAGAAAAAAGAAGCGAGAGAAGAAAAAACAAAAGACAAAAATTAAGAGGACTTCGTATTTACGGTTGATCTTCAAGCTGTGTTGATGGCACCGAAATCGAACGTCAGCTCGTTTTATTACCGCATTAACCCATTCATAACCACTGTTACATATACGTAACGTTACTGTCGCTAATATTTAATAGCGATTTAAAAAAAGGGAAAGAACACAAACTTAATAGTTTTTTATTTATTGGGTAACTAAATATGTGTTTAAAAAACACAAGTAGTATTTTAGTTATTTTAAGTGTCAGTGGTGTGGTGTATGGTTGTTTTGTGAAGTGTTGAATTTGAAAGCCTCAAAAAAATTGAATATGACGACACGAAGAAGGGAAGAAAGTTAATTATTTATATATTAATTGTCTCAAAAAAAATTTCTGTTAACAAACAAATAAAAAACACATCAAGTTTTAATTGTACAAGTGTAAAAAAAATGTTCGAGGTTTATAGTGTACGGTAGGAAGAAAACAAAGTTGGTGTTACGTATGTGTAACAGTGGGCTATTCTCAGTACTTTTTGTCTCACTTTGCATATATTACAATTTGAAAGCCGTTGTTGACTTTGCAGTAGTTTTTTCAGTTAATTCTATGGTAAAACTAAATTCTATTATAGATATGGGTACATGACATTAGAGGAAGCTACTCATTTTCTTGATGAACTGATGTCAGACGATGGAGGAAGCATTAGAAGATGTAATGAAAAATTTTATTACTAATTTGGAAATATACCATATTAGATCATCAGCTCCAACACCATCAATTGTAGACTCGGCACTAAATGCCAGGGAACGGGAACTGTCAGAATCACCCAATATTTTGCCAAAAAGAAAGACCGTTACAAACGATAGAAATTGTTCCATCGAGAAAACACCATCTAAGGCTCCTCGTGATAAACCATCAACGAAAAAAGCGACAAAACGCGCGAGATCTTCGAAATCACTAAGCGGAGCACATATTCAGTGGGAGGAAGATGCTGATGTAGAGTGTCAGAGTATATTTCCTGAGCACGATTATTCTGATTGTACCAAATTGGCCCCACACGAACAATTTGAAACATTTTTCGATGATCAATTATTACAAATGATATGTGACGAAAGTAATAATTATGCTGTGTATTGTCAACAAGTCAATCCGAAGATAACAGTACAGGAAATGTGTGTTTTTATTGGAATCCTAATTGTCACTGGTTATTCTTTTGTTCCTTCAAAAAGAGGTTTTTATGAACTGAAAGTGATTTTCAGAATGATATTATTCTTTATGCTAGACGAATTGGAAGAACACAACAAACCACTTGAGTTTTCTTTCCATTTTGATAATCTTTTCACGACACCTGCTGCTTTACTTGGACTAAGACAACGTGGTTATCATGGAACCGGAACAATTCGGGAAAATTTTATTTCAAAGTCATGTCCGTTGTCTTCAAAAGATGTTTTAAAAAAATCAACACGTGGTCATATTGAAAGCGCTAAAATGAAAGATACTGGAATAAAAATAACTAAATGGGTTGACAACGCGGTGGTAAGTGTAGCTTCTACCGGAGTATAACCAGTACATGGGAGGAACTGACAGAATGGATCAAAATGTAAATGCATACAGAAAAGGCGCACGCGGAAAAAAATGGTAATTTTCTATATTTACGGCTTGTAGACGTGGCCATACAAAATGCTTGGATTTTGCCGATCGATACTGCCAAACTTATGGCTGCAAAAGTCCTCCTCAAAGCTATCGGGTATTAACTGCGCAAGAACCTGAGTACTCTAGCAGATATGATGGTGTAAATCAATTTATAGTAGACACAAAAGGAAAGAAAAGGCGTCGTTGTGCCGGTCTAAATTGTCAGGATCATCCAACATCTATGTGCAAAAAATGTGATGTCGGCCTATGCATCAAATTGTTTGAAAATATCATTACTTTGTCAATAACTGAGAACATCTATTTGAAAATTGAAATACTACTTATAAGTTTGAATAAATTAAATTTTATGTTTTTCTCTTTTTAACATTAAAATACTTGTATTTTTAATATTTTTTTCTTTAAGTTTAATAAATGTTATGAATTCGCATTTTATTTTTTATAAAAACTGTTGTCTTTGTCTACAAACGTGTAGCGAAAAAAGCACTGGGAATAGCCCACTGTTACATATACGTAACGGCTTCAAAAGTACTGGGTACAGCCCACTGTTACATATACGTAACGGCTTCAAAAGTCCAATAAGAGCAAGGTAGACAATTTATTTTTTATTTTTTTGGTATATGAGTCCACTAGGACCATCGTCTCAAAATTTCAGACTTCTATCTCTTCTAGATCGCTGTGGGCATTAATGGGTTAAGTTGCAAGTGCATAACTTAGTATTTTATAATTTGAAAAATCAAAAAGCGTACTGCTTTTTATGGCACTAGGTGGAAGGCGGATTAACGGCCGATGAATTCGCAAGTATATGGATTTATTTTATTGAAAAAAAGATTTTAGCCAATTTGGAAAACAAAACCAACCCCGTTAAAATTATTTTCTACACTGACGGGTGTACTTACCAAAACCGGAATAGTACTATGGCTAACGCTTTGCTCAATACAGCAATTAATAATAAAATTTATATTGAGCAAAAAATACTTGAAATAGGACATACGCAGATGGAAGCGGATAGCGTACATTCCGTAATTGAACGAGCATTAAAAAATAAAACCATTTATGTACCGGCCGATTATATTGGTTTGTGTAAGGATGCGCGGAAGAAGCCAGAACCTTATGATGTTGTCTATATACATAGATCATACATTTTTTAAATCTTTTAAAAAAGTAACATTTTTTAAAACCATACGTCCTGGTCGTGATACAGGTGATTCGAAAGTGACGGACATTCGAGCACTGAAGTATACACTGGACGGAGAAATATTTTATAAATTAAGATATCCAAATGCATGGAACATTCTTCCTCAGCGCAAAAATGTGCATGTCGCCCCAGTAAAGCGGTCTAACCTGGATCAGCTTTACAATGAAAAAAGACCGATCTCAAAACGGAAGTATGAAGATTTGCAAGCTTTAAAAGCAACATTGCCCAGAGATTATCATCAATTTTATGATGAGTTACGTCATGACTGATTTTGATTTTAATAATAATAATGATTAGTTTTTATGATTTTGATATAAGTAACACGAATGTGATTTTTTATTTTTATGATGCACTATTTTTTATTTTGTAGTAAAAAGTTAACAGCAACGAAATGATTTTTTATTTTTTTTAATTTTTTTTGTTTTATTATAAAAAAAAATGTTAAAATGAAACAACATGAAAATAAAAGTTCCTATGGGCATTAAATGCAAATTATGGTTCTATTTATTTCAGTCAAAGAAAAGGTAAAAAAATGCTAAAAAAAATAAAAAGCGCTAAGTCCAAAAAAAAAAACAAAAAAACTGGTTATGGAAAAAGATCTAAGTCCATAAAATTGGCATAAACAAGCATAACATGCGTACTTCAATTTAAAATTGTATTTGGTTTATCAGTTACAACAATAACAAGACATTGTATTAAACAGTTTGGAAAAATGTCAACAGAAATATTATTTAGAATGTTTTTTGTCTCTCCTGAACAATTTGAAAAAATGGACTTAGGACCTTTGCACCCTTAGCCGACGATATATTGCCGAATCAAAAAACATACAAACTAAAAGAAGTCTTGTTTTCACCAGAGATCAGTTATGAGTACTGAAAAAGTGAGTATACTTGAATCATGACTTGTAATTTGTTATACTTATACGTACTCATACTTGTCTTAATATCATCAAACCACTACTTATCTTTAAAGTTTGAAGTATTCATTATATTAATCTCATGTATGATGTTGTTTATTTAGACTCTCCTTAACTCAATGTACGTAGACGATAAAAAAATAAGTATGACTCGCATACAGTCATGCGAGTGTCGTTCATTTTTTACAGTCCGCTTATAAAAATTATATAAAATAATAAATGTTAAATTTTCCCCAATATGTTTTCCTATAAACTTACTTGTATGTTTTTATATTTCTTTTTTACTTATTTTGTATAAATACCTTTTTTAATGACTCAACTGAGTTGAATACTTTATGAGTATGTGAGTATTTTACTTAAAATGTAAATCTTAATACCGTTGTTTATGAATCAAACATATTGGGAATGGTATGAGCTCGAAGTCGGCGTAGTACTCATACTTATATCCATCCGCATTTATAAGTCAACATTGTTGTGAGTTTGAGTAACTCAGAGTAGTTAAATTTCAATGATGTAAAACCAGTTATACTTAAATAAAATACTTATACTTAAATGAGTAGTTGTGAATCGTAAAAGAACGATTCATTGCCGATCTCTGGTTTTCACAATATGTATGTGCAAATAACCTGTGGAAAAATCAATGTTACCGTTTGTGTTATTGTAGAAATGAAACTATATTGATTCGCACCGAAATAAAAACCTTTATTATATAAATTTTTAGAATTACATATTTATAGAGAAATAAAACTAGCAAATAATGAAAATAATCACTTAATTATTACATACATTAATTAAATTCAAATTTACTTTGCATTTTAACGAGCCATTTTAACCAAGATCCTTTAAAAAAGTGGTTGACACTGAAAAAATCCATCGGTTCATGAATTTAATTTGGCAGTAGCTAAGTTATTATCCTTAAAAATGACTCAGTGTAGCACCTCATCAAATTGTGCAAACGATGATGCAATGTTTTTACCTATAGAGTTTCAAACAATTTTAGAAGATACTATAAGGACTGGAAGTATGTATGTCATATAAGTATAGTATATAAAATAAAGAATATTTTAATGAAGACGCCGATTGTTTTACATCCAACAATGTGCCAATAGAATTAATATCAAGTCGATATTTTGTTGGTTACATACATATGTAGCTCAACGAATATCTTGCGTTAAATGTCGTTTAGATTTAATAAACCAGCGGAAATTTTGTCATATCCTTCAGAAATGTTTGTTCATGCAAAAAATTATACAAATGATTGTGAGCAATGCGTAAGTTGCACCAAAAATAAAATTTATTCCTTACGGTTTGATGAGAATAACGAATGTTATAAATACAGAATGAAGATTCTTAATTACTAGTTCTTATTTTATCAAGTACATATAGAAAAAGTTTAAATTTTGAAACACTGATAAATAAATTTAATAAATACTAAACACAAAAAAACATTCGAGTTATTACAACTTCATTCTATACAAAAATAGAGACAGAAGTTCATAATTGAACTGTCTATAAAATTATATATGGTAAGTACATACATACATAATTGAATAGTCTAAAAAATAGCATTATACCTAATTCGGTGCGAATCGATATAGTTTTGTCTGTACAACAATAAAACACATACTTTTACCCTACAATTACACAATCGGTCACATTATGACGAAAGTTATTTGCACAAAAATTGCAAGAAACAAAAATTCTTTTGTTAGGTTTTTATTTTATTTTTACATTTTTAATGCAATGTACAACACACACATGCATACACATGCACACAAACAATGATAAATGAGAATTAAAAGATCTTATACACAACAAGAGAACGACAGATTGTTACGCTCTTTCTTTGTGCTTCTTTCCCTTTTGTCTTCCCTCCCGCATCATGATGAAGCACAAAATTTTGTCAATTTTGAATACACTGCGTGCAACATCTTTATATATTTATAGTCTTTGATAATACGTTCTCTGAGTACAATAAGTGGCAGAAGCCGTACTGCCATCGACAAATTTGTCACTGGCAGTACAATGTATGGCAGTGCAACATCTTTATATATTTATAGTCTTTGATACGATGTATGGGGCCCACTCCATTGACAGAAAAACATGCCCATACCATTGCACTACCTCCTCCATGTTTCACTGTTTTGGTGCAGTACTGTGATTTAACCCGCATATTTGATGGCCTCCTCACATAAAGCATGCCGTCACTCCCGATTATATTGAATTTTGATTCGTTAGTCACTGAATAACACCGTTTTCCAATTGGAAATTGGTCAGTTTAAGTGGTCTCTGGCAAATTTTAATCACTTGAGTTGGTTATGTTTGGGTGCTATTGGTGTTTTTTTTTAGAGGTATAGAACTTCGAATTAAAATAAAATACAAGAAAATCGTTTTAATGACCATCAATTTGGCTTTATTGGAAGGATAATTTTATGCCATTAATGTTTAAATATGATTTCAGGCATGTGGCCGCCGCGGCTGGCTCGAATAAAGCCAATTCTACAGGTCCAATTTTCAACCAATTTTTCGAGCATATGGGGCCGTATGTCGGCAATAACGCCACGAATGTTGGCTTCCAATTCCCCTAACGTTTCTGGTTTGTTGGCGTAGACGAGCGACTTCACATATCCCCAAAGAAAATAATCCAATGGTGTCAAATCACACGATCTTTGTGGCCAATTGACAGGTCCATTCCGCGAAATTATGCGCTCATCGAATGTTTCCTTCAATAAATCGATTGAGGCGTGCGCTGTGTGGCATGTAGCGTCGTCTTGTTGGAACCACAACTCATCCACATTCATGCCATCCAATTCGGGAACAAAATAGTCGGTTATCATGGCTCTATACCGGTCTCCATTAACGGTAACTGCCTCTCCAGCATTATTTCGGAAGAAGTATGGCCCAATGACTCCACCAGCCCATAGAGCACACCAAACAGTCAGTTTTTGTGGATGTAATGGCGTCTCAAGGGTCTCATGTGAATTCCCTTCACTCCAAATGCAGCAATTTTGCTTGTTGACGTAGCCATTCAACCAAAAATGAGCCTCATCACTGAACAAAATTTTGCGATGAAAATCAGCATCGAGATCAATCTCATTTTCGGCCCATACACCAAAATCACGACGCATTGCATGGGGTCGCGGCTTTAATTCTTGCACAAGCTGGATCTTGTAAGGTCGCAAGTCAAGATCTTTGCGCAAAATCTTCCATAAAGTTGATGGACAAAGCTCCAATTGCTGTGCACGGTGGCGAATCGATTCATTCGGGTCCTCTTCAACACTTTGCTCTACAGCGGCAATTGTTTCTTCGGTGCGCACTGTTCGACGTCTCTGCGGATGCGTATTATCACATAGAGTAAACGTAGTGCGAAAACGATACATGGTTAACCGAATTAATTGCTCTGATGGACGATTATGTCGACCATAAAATGGACGGAGCTTGCGGTAAACTTCGCGAACTGAACCGTTATTTTCGAAATAAATTTGCACGATTTGCAAGCGTTGTTCTTTTGTCAACCTGTTCATGATGAAATGGCAAACCAAACTGAACATAAATGACATTAGAGTTGCCAGATTTGACCACAAAATGCCAGTTTTATCTCTTTTCGAAAAACAAACCTGTAAAAAAAACACCCTTTTACTAGTTGCAAATATGTAATAAATGGTTGTTTTTTGACAGTCTGCACGATAAAATTATCTGTACGTTGACTTGTATGTCGCCGATGTCCTCCGCTATGGATCACCGAAACTGTTTTGTGGCTTTATACTTGTTTACTATTCGTGATATAGAACTTTTGGTAATTTTATATTTTTCAGTTATCTCTTTTTGTGACATTCCAATGTAATAATCGCCACAATGCATTGTCTAAACTCCAAACCGAATTTATTACGTGTCATTTCTAATTGGTTGTTTGTGACCGTATAAAACAAAATTGCTTGTTAAATATTTATTAAAAACACTTTTTAACACTCACGAAAACTAAAACTTTGCAAAAAATATAAAATGTGATAAGACATGTGAGCTAAAGTAACGGTATCTTTAAATTTCTTCAGAGTTGCATTTGTTTTGGCCAAGCGAATATCGGTTAATCGATTTTATCGACAAAATTGACAGCACAATACAAACAATTTATAGGAAAAATTACCATTATTATTTCAATTGAACCTAACACATGAAAACAATAAAATGCTGATGTACGTTTTAAATTAAATTAAGGAGATTAAAACATATTTCCACATAATGATATAAAATGGGTTTCGAATTACTGTATTGTTAAGCTGAAAAATAATGTTTTATTAATTTTTCACAGATATATTTAAATATGATTTAAAAATAGTTCTTTAAATATTGAGTGTACAAAGAAATCAGCTACATGTTTGTTTCTTCACAATAAATTATAAATAATTGTAGCGCGTGCTGTGATTTAAATGAGTTCAAAGTTCATCGACCATAAGTAACACATGCTCATAATTGTAATTTTTGTAACATAATTTATTCATTAGAGATTTTCGAAACCAAAAAAAAAAAAACAGTTCTTTCACTTAACAAGAATATTAACTAAATTGTAATTGTTCGCAATCAGTGTATTTAGTAATATTAATTGTGATTTGGCTAAAATGTGTGTGATATTTTAGACAAGGTAAATAAATATTTTCTATGGTTTGCTTATTTATGATTTTATAAATATGTACCTTGTATTAATCTTTTAATTCCATTAAGAAATTATCAAATGACTTGGCAACTTTGATCCCATACAGACGACATATTTTGTAAAAAACAATATCTGAACCATAAATATACAAAAATATATAGTACTAGCTCGTTATAAAATAAAATAAAACGTATTTATATATTTACAAACATTTATTTATTTAATTTTAATTTACTATATTTATTGCAATGCTTTATGATATACAATATTTAGTTTGTCCATCAGGAGCATACACATATACACGGGATATTAACCTTGATTTTTGTTCACAGTCATCGCAAACGCTAACCGAACAGGAAAAAAATTTCTAAAATCGAATGGTAAATCTGTTGGCAACATTGGAATGTGTAGCAAAAGTACATCTGTACCTTTATATTTTCCTGTTATAATAGTCGCTTCTATTAAATTATTTCTCAGTTTTCTTTTTACTGCAAGTCAAATGCCATTGAAAGCCGTGGTGATCGATATTACTCAGTAAAATAATTAGCACTCCAATTTTAAGTTGTAGCACATGTGGTGGAAAGCCTGGCACTTCGAGGGATTTTAAGAACTCAACAGGATAATTAACGGCCTTACGGGTTGCTTGATTGATTTGACGCATTTCAAAGTGATATCCATCTTCTTCATATGGAAAAATAGTAGGATACTGAAGCGCGTCATATGAGCGATGCATTTCAGTGGGCGAGGCCATGCCCCTTTGTCCACTTACAGCTTACTTTTTCTATAGAAGCAAAATACGGAATTAATTCCACTTCTGTATGGAATTAAATTCTGTGACATGGCTGTATGTTACGATTTTTAATTTTCCTAAAAAGGGGCGTGTTCCCACCCACTTTTCTCTTGGTACGTATTCCTAATTATGCCAATACCATATGTACCACATATCATTGACGTAGGTCAAAAAATTCCCAAAATATGGCGATTTAAATTTTTGGGTTATATGGGCTGTGCCACCCCCGTTTGTACAATCAAAACTTCATATAGCCTATTATTCCTTCCAGAGTCACAGTAACATGCTGTGAAAATTTCAGGCAGATCGGTCCAAGGGTTTGGCCTCCTATTAAGCACAAACATACACACACATTCATTTTATTTTTAACAAATTATAACAAATTTAATAATACCTGACAAATTAAAAAATTTTAAATTCAAAAAACAAAGTTATTTTTAAATTTGTTATAATTTGTTAAAAATTTGTAAAATTAGGAAGAAAAAAAAACCCTGACGAAGGCACTCAAGAAAGTGCCGAAATATTGGATTTAAATAAATGTTAAAAAGTTTTTATATTTAAAAAACAGACCTTAAGCTTGAAAAATTAGTAATAATTGAAATAATAAAGGCCGAATAAAAATACATATTTATTATAAAAATATTCCGAAATTCATCTGGCAGCCCTGGTCACAAATTGTGATTCACAATAATGAATGCACAATTGTTTGTTTTAATTAGTAGACTTTGTTATATTTAATAATTTACGATACACGACTGTTCAGCACACGAAAAACGCTCAACCATGCGCTTGTTCCTCTTCTCTTTTTCTATTTCTTTTTATTCCTGGATGTCTATCGATTTTTTTTTGGAATAATCGATTAATAACTCATTTAATCGAAAGAGAATTCAAGGGGGTTACTCTGTATTTCGATTCGAAAGCAAAAGCTTTCGAAATACAATGTAAAAAGTATACAAATTCGAATGGTTTGCTTTCCGAATCGAAGGACACAGTAACCCCCCAGGATACAATTAAATCGTTAATTGAAGAAAAATAATCGATTATTACTAGTTTTTCGATTAATCGTGTCATCACTATTAGTGCTACAATACTTTTATCATAATTAAATACCAAACGCAATTTGAAATTGAAAAAATTAAAAATAAAACTTAAGTTTAAGGAAAAATTAACTAATTTCGCATTTAAATATCAAGTTAAAAACTGACCATTTTGAACGACAGATAACAATTTTGACCTTGGGTGATCCGACAAGTTCTTATGGATTATTTCCTGTTCTAGTATTCGGAAGTCAATGTCAACACAAAATTAATTTTATCGTAAGAAATAATTTGTTTATAAAAAAAATTTTTGTTTAGACTCATTAAAAATTACGTTTATTTTATATACATATGTATGTAGGTAAATGTTGCAAAGTTATTTTAATATTTATTTGTAATAGCCGACACCATCTACATATGTATGTACATGTCAAGGATTTGCTATGCTATACGTATGCACCAATATTTATAATGTCTAAAGTAATCAACTTTTTAGTTAATTTATCGATATCCGTACAGGTCCACAATTTGTGAAAATTGACAAGTTAGAAAGTATATGCAGGTGGTGAGATCATGGTAAATGCATTTATATTTTGTATAAACACAGACTTAAAACATTTATTAGGGCATATCCTAACTAAACCATGGACCGATTGCAACCAATACCTATACTTTGACTATTAGTCATTTGGAGGGTGTTTGACTAATATTTGTATGTCTTAAGTTACGGTCACATTTGGCAAATATTTTCCGAAAAATACGTAACCACTAAATAACATAAGTTTGCACTCGTTTATTTATTTAAAAAAACTTTTCTTATTTAGGCCAAAGCAAAACATAGTTTTAAAGTTGTTTAATGCTGTTTGATCTTGCAAGACTCTTGTAAGACTAAACAACGTCAAACCTTTAGAAACAGCCAATTTTTTCTAATTATTTATTTTTTACTTAAAAAAAACATTCAAACAATGTTCTAAACGAAAAAAAAAAAAATTCTTAGGGAAATCTGTAAAATTAAATGTAAAATTGTGTTCGATATTTAATAAATTCTGCATCACAGTACCAAAAACAATGGTCCAATTGAGAATTCTATCATTGCAATTTTAAAACACAAAGTCTAAATTAACAATTTTGGAGGTCAGTTAGAAATGGCGGATACATTTTTAAGATATTTTGATTCTGCCCCACTGTGTATTGTATATTGCCAAATATTACTGTATTGAGTTTCTTATGAGCCGCTATCATGTGATGAAAAAAGAGACATATTTACAATGATAAGGCCCATCCTCTGATTATGAGGACTAATTGGGACTTTAGAATTTTACGTAATTTTCGTGAGAAAAAAGAGAAAACGTTCCGTTGTAACTGTTGCCTACAAGAAAAAATCAGAATTTTTGTATTTTCCTTTTTATTTATTTATTTTAAGTAACATCATAAAAAGGCGTCTTAAATTGTGAAGATGTATTGAAGACAGCAGTTGAACTTGTAGTTTTGTATTGACTGGATGATGGGTGTAAGTGCTTCTTTCTGTATGTCTTGGCCTTTGTGGCGTATGCTGTTACAATAACAACATCAACAATAACAAAACTTAATAGTAACAATTTTAATCCTTGCTATAATTACAACAACATCATTAATGTTGGATTTTGTATTTTTTTTTCATGTGCAACAACATTGTCGATATGTGTTGTACTTTGGTAAATAAAAAACTACAGAAACAAGAAAAAAATCAAACGAGAAAGGTTTTCTTTGTAAGAAACAGCAACAAATAAAGGACAAAATAGCAGGGATTTACTATGTGGAAAAAACGTTAAATTAAATAAACGAAAAAAAAAATACAAAAAAATATTTATTGAAATATAACATTAAAAATACATCATCACACATTTATTGACAGTAAATCAGCACCTCCATGACTTTCCATAATTTAATCAGTTTTCAAACTATAAAAGGACTTCACAGTGACTGCAATTCATTCAGTACAAATTCTTCACTCTTAAGTTACACTTAAGTTCTACAAAAGAGAAATACATATATAAAAACAATATATTAAAAATCATTGCAATTGAAAATAAAGACATACCATGACGGAAAAAATTCAACAAACGATACGATCAACTTTTACATCTTCCGTCGGTTTCCTACTGCTTCTCTTACTCTTCCAAACGGTTCAGCCAATTTTTTGTCTTTACAATGCTCAGCCTTATAACAAACGCTTTCCTCAGGTTGCAGCATCCGAAAATTTACCAGCCGACAAACGTACGCTTACATCTAGAAGTGGTATTGGAGGATCTGCAAGCCAACCGGAGGAGATTTTTAGTGCAAGCGACCAACTGGAATCAAACTACGATGAATATCCAGTAAGTCTAATAATAATAAGTTTTCTAGAGAAGTGCTCGAGTGCAACAAAAACATTTCAAAATTTTTACGATACCCAAAGTCACAATTTCCAATACATTTTGTACTTCATGTTTTTTAAATTCATTGTGGATATGAAGTTAAAATTTTTTTAGTTAATACAAAATTAAATGTCCAAGAAGAAGGGCACAACAATTATATTATTTTGTTTGGTTATTTTTACGACCATTATGTCCAGCAAAAACCTCATTTATATGGATATTTTTTCTTAATATAATTAACAAACACAAACTGCGAAGCTTTTTTTTTCGCTTATCTGCAGAAAACACCCAGAGTCTTTGGCGGGAATCGAACCCGCAACCCTCAGACTGATAGTCCGGCGCACTATCGCCTAGTCTATCGAGAATTAGAATTATTTCTTTATCTTTATGCGCCACTTTTTGTATCACTGATTATATATTAAATAATTATTTTATGTACGAGTATATCTTAAAAAGCTTATACATAATTAATTATAAAACCAAAAAAAGAATTTCTTCAAATAAATAGATATAAAGAAGTTATATGATCATAAATCATTATAAGCAGTGGTGATATTCGAAACAATTAACAACCGGTTCGCTTAAAAAAGTTATATTTTTGCCAAATTTTGATAAAAATAGCGAAAATTTTAAAGTCGCATCCCAGTAACAAACCACAAGCCTCTTGAAGGAAATGATATAAACTTTTGTTTAATAAAAAAATAGTTTTGATTTTGCAAAATAAAAGTCAAAAAAAATTGCTTTATTTTTTTCTCAAAAGATTGAAGAAAATCATCATCATCCAAGAATTCAATGCATGACCAAAATAAAATCATTTGTTTGTACGTTTGGACAATGAACAACTGAACAATATTCTGTTTGTTGCCGAGACTATATCACCTTGATAAATACACATTATATAAAACCGTTAAAGCAAAAAACATAATCAACACCCCAACAAATTTCATATGGAATTTTTATTCACGAGAAGGGTGAGTATGCAACAACCGGTTCGCAAAATTTTAACAACCGGTTCGAGCGAACCGGTCCGAACCGGCTGAATATCAGCACTGATTATAAGCATCGTTTTGCAATAAGTTTCCTTAGTATTTGTTTGTCTGTTTGTTTGTCTACATCCCTGCAAAAAACGCGAGTACTCCATACACGCATGCAAGGGCTACTCCACAATGGACCAGGAGTACTCCAAACATAATCCATTTGTTTGAAAAAAACCAGTCCATTTAACATTATTATATGGACTGGACAATATAATCCATCGTTGCATAAAACGGGACTAGTCCCAAAACTACTCCTTGTAACTACATCAAATGTTTTTAAACAACGATTACGGTCGTTAAAGAACGAATAATTGTCGTGTAACAAGAAGTTCTGCTTCGAAAATGTAATGGTCCATAAGTGCATTACATAGAACCATGATGTAGTCACTATATTTTAGCTACAATGGACCACGTACACCACAGATTTTTGCAGGGATATAACATTTTATTGTAATCAGTTTACAAATCCATACATACATACAAGTATTTTTATAAAACTTTTAAGTATAAAAATAAGTTATTAAATTTTTGGTTAAAAGTGGTAAAGTTATAATGGATTACTTTTGGGATATGGCGAACGAAGAATAGAGTCGATAATTTCCTATTACTTTTTAACTTATGACGTTTTCTTTCCTGGCAAAAATGTTACACGTTTTTTCCCATTTCGCACCTTTTTTAATTTTTTTTGTGTTCTTTGCTGAAAAATTGTCAACACTGCTAAAGTGTAGTGTGTTCTTTTCTATAAATGTCACACTATAAATTTAAAAAATGGTGCACCTTTCACACTCTGTATTTTTAGAGGGGGAGAATCGCACGATAAAACAGCTGACATTTGTTTTGTTTATGAATGTGTATTTGTGTTAAGAAACAAAAAAATATACAAAATGAAAAATATTACTACCTTTTTATGTGCTGAAAAAATTTTGGATGACTTGTTGGATTCATCTCCATCATCTGATGATGATGAAATATTTTATATGATTATGGAAAGAAATCCACAACCGCGAGTGAAAGGCTTTGTAGAAAACGTAATTAATGAATACTCTGAAGTTGATGTAGTATATCAAATTTCATAGGACAATATCTCCTACTTCTTATACACATATGTAATGTATGTTTATATATATAATTTTTATAGGTTAAGAAGAATTTGCGTATTAGTCGGGAAGGTGCCATTGGTCTTTTTGAGAGATATTCGTTGTCTTATTTCAAGCGATCTTACCAGGGAGCCATCTGCTTCTTATTTTTGAACAAAAAAACAGCTGTACATGAAAAAAGTGTTAAGGCCCAACTATAATGTGCATATGCTAGCTTAAGCAAACGTGCGAACACATATAAATTGTATGTGGCAAACTATAATGTACTTAACGAAACTTTTCGTTAAGTTTTTCAACTGTCATTTGCTTAAGTAAAAAGCGAAACTGATCGCACATTCTGTACGGAATCAGCTGTTTGTTGTTATTTGTTTGTGTTTTGAACAAAATGGAAGAAAATGTATTTACTTTAAATTTAATAGAAAATGCGGAAAAAAATAAGTGCCTTTACAATAAAAGCGACCCTTTTTATTTTAACAAAAATGTCTTTCTGTCGCTGTTTATTTCTCTGACAGAACAAGAGCGTCTTCTTCTTTTACAGTGTAGTTGACTTATTTCTTTTAATGTGCACAGGCCTTCAAGCGCTAACTTTAATATTTTAATATTATTTAAATTTTTAAGTTTTTTATCCATTTTTGCAAACACAATACGAAAATTAACAAAACATATGTAAACGTTTATTATTATTTACAATGTAGTGCTGCCACAGGTGTACATTTTAGTACTTTTGCCGATAAATTAAAAAAAAAGGAAAAATTATTCGTTTCGGGTACGAAGTTTTCTTTTAATTATAAAATAATATAATAATATTTATAAAATATAGTCATTTAATGGCTTTTTGTTAAAATAAAAACATTTTTTTAAACATAAATGAGCAACTGTGGACAAAAAGTTTCAAAGTCATTGTAGCCACCTAAAAGTTAACTCTGAACTGGTTATGCATTTGACAGCCTTTTCGTTAACTTTTGCAATTTGCTTAAGTTTGCTTATGCATATTATATTTGGGCCTTAAAGGCCCAACTATATATATAAGCAATTCAGAGTTAACTTTCAGGTGGCTACAATGTGCTTACGTGACTTTGAAACTTTTTGTCCACAGTTGCTCATTTATGTTTAAAAAAAATGTTTTTATTTTAACAAAAAGCCATTAAATGACTATATTTTATAAATATTATTATATTATTTTATAATTAAAAGAAAACTTCGTACCCGAAACGAATAATTTTTCCTTTTTTTAATTTATCGGCAAAAGTACTAAAATGTACAGCTGTGGCAGCACTATATTGTAAATAATAATAAACGTTTACATATGTTTTGTTAATTTTCGTATTGTGTTTGCAAAAATGGAGAAAAAACTTAAAAATTTAAATAATATAAAAATATTAAAGTTAGCCCTTGAAGGCCTGTGCACATTAAAAGAAATAAGTAAACTACACTGTAAAAGAAGAAGGCGCTCTTGTTCTGTCAGAGAACTAAACCGCGACAGAAAGACATTTTTGTTAAAATAAAAAGGGTCCCTTTTATCGTAAACTTTACAATGTAAAGGCACTTATTTTTTCCTTATTTTCTATTAAATTTAAAATAAATATATTTTCTTCCATTTTGTTCAAAACACAAACAAACAACAACAAACAGCTGATTCCGTACAGAATGTGCAATCAGTTTCGCTTTTTGCTTAAGCAAATGACAGTTGAAAAACTTAACGAAAAGTTTCGTTAAGTACATTATAGTTTGCCACACACAATTTATATGTGTTCGCACGTTTGCTTAAGCTAGCATATGCATATTATAGTTGGGCCTTTACACTGTTGTGATTTTATGTTCTATTCTGACCATTAAAAATGTGGGGTAAACATTATAAAAATGTACATAATATAAAGGTGTAACATTTTATTTCAGAAAAGAAAACACCATTAATTCTTAAGAGAAGTTTTTGCTGGGATAGTTTGTTCTAAATCAAAAACGTTTGCAAATAAATGACTTTAAGCAAATAAAGTACTAGAAATTATTCCTACCAAATTAAAGTTACGACTTTTATCACATTCAGGGAAAGGTCATTCATACAACCAAAGCAATTTTAATTTATTTATTAAAAATTTTAGATGTTTAACGACGTCACAAGATGATGCTTTAAATTTGTCATCATTGTCATATTTGTAATTTAATACATTGGAATTGAATTTCATTTATTTGTTTCAATATTCAAATATTTGTAGCCCATGGCAGTTTTTTTTATTTTATATTCGCACTTATTTTTTAGTCAATTCGTCGTGTTTGTGTATTTAAGAAAAAATACAAATCTTAAAAAAAACTTAAAGACTTTGTAATTGAAAAAGCTTCATCAAAAACTTCTAAATTTATATATTTTCTAAATATTTATTATTAAACTTATTTCTTAAGTTACATATCTTGTCAAAAAGAAGAACTTTCAACGAAATGAAAATAAGATACAGTAATCCCTCTATTTACGATGACATTTAATAGGTTAAATGTTAAACAAAATATTATCCAAATACTCGTACTATTAAAATTTAAAAATCAAGATTAAGAAGTATAATTGTTTATACAATTTAACAACTTTATATCGACTTTTTACACGGGTTCTCGTTATTTGATTGGCATTAAATTTAGCATCAGTTAGTTTTGGATACTAAAGAACAAAATAAAATACATATGTTGTAATGTACACAATGAGTGTTTTCTATACTTCAGTGTTATATACACTAAAATTTGTTTTATTTTATTCTTAGACAAGAAAATAATACCTACATGATCAGAATGGAACGAGGGAGCCTTTAATATGCTAGCTAATCAGTCGGGCTGGGGGGATTCGTGTTCCTTCCTTCTCATGTGGACTGCCATATTACAATAATAATTTTGAGGACTCCCTGTTTAAACAACATCAATAACAAAACTAAAGGAAATCAAAACTACACTAGTTAAAGCAAAAATAAAATTAAAGCCCATAGTTATTTTAACTAGATTATGAAAGAAATAAATAAGAAAAAAAATTAAATTAGTATATCGTAGTATTTATTGAATACATTGGACTGCTACTAGCTGGATTCGAGACAGCCAAGGCTCAATACCCTCCCTAAACCATTGTTCTCACCCCGCCAATATTAGTAAGAACCCCACAAAAATATGCTTAAGTACCTCTCTTATGACATCATCAACATCTTCTTTCAAGCAAACACCGTATATTTTCTTAGCAATTCAAAAAATCTATAATGTATTTTATTCATCCCATTGAAATGTATAGATGTAACAAAAATATAACTAAACTTAAGAGTAATGTATAAGTAGGATTAAATTTTAAAACTCCATAAAAAATATAATTTTACAATTTAAATATAGTTAAAATAGCAAATAATTTATCACAATGTTCAATTATACTTCACGATAATTTGTACTGCCGCACTAAATGCGTAGGGTATTTTCTGATTTTAATTTATAAAAAAAACCCGATCAAAACAAAATTAACAAACAACCAAATTTGTGCATTAACATCTATATATACATATATTTAACAGCAACGCAATAACAGATCAACACTAATAGCATAGTTCTGTATAACGAGTGTATTCTCAGGCGAACGATTGGTACACGGGCGATTACGTAAACAAATGAGTTTCTATAATACACTCGTCTGACTTACGTTAGTTACCTTGGTAATATTGAGTTGTTATATTGCATTATTGCCAAATTATTTAATTAGACATTTTGTTTACTTTTTTCCATGTTATTAGTCAATATTTTAATATTTTAGGGGCAACCCTAGAAACCAAAATAAAAACAGCTGTCTTTTATTTACAATACAAAAATAATTTATGTGAATTGAAATTGCTATGAATTTTTTAATTTTGTAATAAATTGAATGAAAAATCTTTCCATTTATCGCAATTAATATTGAAATTGAAAGTTAAGGTAGTGGACAACAGTTTATGCTGTAGAAATATACGAAATAATATACAAAATATTGTTTTGTGATCCACACAAGCACTTATTTCTACTCGTCTGTTTTTGACAATAGGACGATTGAAATTGCAATGTAGAAACCATGAAAGAAGATAGTCTTACGTTTTTACTCAAGAGAATTGACACTAGTGTTATAGAACCCAAAACTAATTTTTGTACTCATTTGGGCGAAAAATTTTAATCACTCGTTATTTAGAAACATGCCATAAATGAGCATATTAGTTACTCATTAAAATTAACATTTTTTTTTGAAATTCCACTCCGAAGAGTAATAAAATTTACAGAAGCTTTTTTGTTATATGTAAATGAACAGTGGGGACAAAAATGTTGTTGCTTGATGTCAAATACATATATTGAATAAAATGTAAGTGTAATTACAACAAAAATAAATTATGGTTTAGGCAAAATATTATTTATATATATGTATGTATATAGTTTTAACTAAAGAGAAAACTTACCAACATGTCCGACGTCGAAGAAGGCCTTTTTCTATGTCCACATTGTTGTTCAGCAAAATATAGAGGAAACTAAATTTTTAAATTTTGTTCTAAAATTTTTGTTGTTTTTTTTTTATATATATATTAGGCCGGGCCAATTTGTATGGAGCCGAAAAAATCGATTAGAGCCGCCCCTAGGATGATTCTATGGACAATTCTAAGCAACTTTGGTGAACGAACCTTGGGTCTATCTCGATTTTCGAGTCTCCCACTTTTCAAAAAATGATTTTTTCCCCTATAACATCATTTTGATTCGAAATTCGATTTTTTATTCATCGTTATATTATCTTTTTTATGTGTATATGAGGGGTTTTTGGGGTCGAGAAATTAATTTTTGATCTTTATTTTTACCTATGAACACCACTAGAGGACGTTTCATGCATATTTGTAATATTTTTCGTCTATTTTCCGAGAAAAAACGTTCGGTAAAATTGATATTTATTTTATTTTTTTCAACAGAAATTCAACCTAAAAAATAAGAACATGTGTAAAAAAAATTAATTTAGTGGAAGAAAAGCGGAATAAGTTATTTTTGAAAGTCTTTCTTGCTTTCAAGTCTGGGGAAAAAAATCATTTTTTGAAAAGTGGGAGACTCGAAAATCGAGATAGACCCATGGTTCCTTCACAAAAGTTACTTAGAATTGTCCATAGAATCATCCTAGGGGCGGCTCTAATCGACAAAAAATTTGGCCCGCCCTAATATATATACTTGTAGGACGCGAATGTAGTAGTATGTTTCAGTTTTGATTTATCCCCTATTGCGGTTCACAACTTTTTTAATAATTTGGTCGTCTTTCATAAATCGGTATTGCCATTCACAACTTAAATGTAGTTGACTTTTTGGTTGTGCTGCTGATTTTTGGTTGTGTTTAATAGTATTGCGGTTCACCATTTTGGATGAGTTTGGTTGACAAAAACGACAAATATACACAACTGCTTATTAGCAGTTGAGTCTTTGTCGGTTATGCTTGGTTTTCACTATGTCAGTTTTGTTGTCAAATTGTCCAAATTGTTATGAAATTACCAACAATTTGGACAATTTGACAACAAAACTGACATAGTGAAAACCAAGCATTATAGATTTAAATAAAATTTTTAATACATTTCCTTTAAAAAAATAATACAAAAAGATAAAAAAAATGGAAAAATCGTAAGTATAGGTATTTTTTGATCTTAATATAATTAATTAAATGATTAATACACATACGCAGGACAGTCAAAATAACAACCAAAGCCCAATTTGAGCGACTTGTGCAGCTGATGGAAAAAAAATCCAGAACTTGCTAAAGGAAAGCAAAAATTTGAGATGACTAAAACTCAGTGTAAGGAAGCGTGGGAAGGATTTACAATAGAATTGAATAGCTTGGGCCCACCTACAAGAACATCCTTCGAATGGCAACGTGTAAGTATATGCCATCTTAATTATTGTAAACAGACATTTTATTAGAATTTTTACTTCATATAGGTTTGGATTCATTACAAAGCAATTATTAAAAAAAACTTGCTAATAATAAATAAAACCAACAAGCAGCAGGTGGTGGTCCTTCACAAGAAATTCCGCTTAATGTACTTGAGGATTGCGTGTCCCAGCTGTTATCACTAAATTACCAAGTAGCACCATCTGGACACACTTTCGGCGTTGAAAACGTTGGTCCGTCAACAAGTCAGGCTTTAGAAACTCCTCAAAATATGGACATAAAACAAATCGTTACAAATGAACCTGAGATAATAAACACACCAGCCAAGAAAAGAAAAAAATCACCAGAACAAGAGCGTCTGGAACTTCTGAGAAAACAATGCGAGACACAAGCTAAACTTTAAAAAAGTATTAAGGATTTGGAGAAAAACAGTTATAAAAATTATGAAATAAACAAATTAAGCAAAAGAAAATTGCCTCTATGAAAAATAATACTTATTATACTAACATATTTGTTACTTACTTTGGAAATTTCTTACTTCGCACTGGGTAGTTCAAGAGGATTGGAATCATCGCGTATTTTTCTACGTATACGTAGAACATTTGTATTAGCGTCATGATTTTCGTCTTCAAAAAATAAATCCACACTTAAATCCATTCTTTTTATTTTATAAAAACTTGATTTTTTTGCGTTTTTTTCTTCACTTTACAAATAAAATACATGGTGTTGCCAACATGAAATCGATATTTCATGTCGGCAACGCCATAACAATTACAACTAAAAATCGTTGTGTTACACAATACCAAAAAATAATTTGGTTGAGTTAAAGTCGGGTTGACTGACAGACGACCAAACTTAGGGCCATTATTACAACTTGCCTCTAATGTTCTTAATAGTAAAAGGTAACTTTAATTAAAGTGAGGAATAAAGTGACCTTTAAGATTTTTCGTTATTACAACTTCCTTGTAAAATAAAATAATTTTTTTTCTAAAATATGGCAATACCAGTGAAAAACCGATTACTTTTGACAAATTACTGACAAGAAACAGTAAATTGTGTGTGTTTGTGAAAACATTTGTTTGTGAAAAAAATATAAATCAAACGTCTGCTTTCCATTTTTGTTTATCAAATTATTTATTGGCAAAACAAAATTAAAATTAATTTATTTTTCATGAATTTGACATTTTTCCCAGAACATATGGCAACTTCAACCACATACCTCACTATAAAATTTAAAGGCAAGATGATCTTCCCTTTAGCTTATCGGTTGGTTTTAGATTAAAGTAAACTTGTAATAACCAAATACTTCTTATCTGTCCGATAACATCATACTTTTAACTATTGCCAAGTTGTAATAATGGGCCTTAGTTGAGTTGAGAACGGCAATAGGGGCATTAGATTATAGTGCATATTTGTATTTAAATGATTTTTTTTTATGTTATGTTGTTATAATTTAAAATTTATATATGTTCATTTAGTTTTAGATTATTACCACTTTGTTATGTTAAACATTTTTTTTAAAGGATTTTTAGCAAAAATCAACATTGTGATATTACAAAATTTTTCTTTTATTTTTTTTTTATGAACTATTTAGATTTCTACCTTTAAATGATTGAATCACAAAAATCCTAATATTTCTTACACTTTTAAACGCTGTTAACTATAACTCTCGGAGTTTTATTTATGAGTGATTATTACTTTCAACAATTTGTTTTGTGTTTTTATTTATTTTTTTGCTTTTTATATCGATTTCGGTTCTTTATGGTTTACACCATTTCCATATGAAATCGTTTCATAATTTTTATGAGAGTTTTCTGCTACACTATTTAAACATATATTTAAACACTTTTTAGTAAATTCAATTGATTAAATTCTATTTTTTCTTTCTAATTTCTAATTCTTTTCTTTTTTTCTATACTTTCTTAATACTAATAAAACATATAAACTTTACAAATTTAACACTTTTTTATATATTACTTACCATTCAATAATTCGATTTAAGTTATCTTAGGTACTGATTTAAGATAATTATCATCCCACCTCTGTAAATTAAATTACTTATTGTCATCTTGTTGACAGGTGTAATAATAAAGGGAAGTTAAAAAAAAAAAAAAAAAAAAAAAAAAAACACTTTTTACAAATTTAACACTAATTTAAGAATATTTACTTATTCCACAAATTATTGAGAAGTTTTTATTTTTTCTTTGGACTTTTTTTGGTTTTTTGTTTTTTTTATTTTATTTTGTTCCCTCTATGTGATGATGAGTAGATTTATTGGTTGACAACAAATTAGTTGAGCATCTATAAAGTCTTCAAGGGAAAAGGCTTTGCATAAAAATTTTGGGAAATAAAGCAATCAAAAGCACATGAAAATTTAATTGAGGGTAATGTGGCTGAATTCTGGAGGCTTAGTTCTTCCTATGCCAATTGGAGTATCATTTGGTTATTCCAGATTTTAGACCATAACTACAAATATTTTTCTAATGCAACCAAGCGTTTGATAAATTTTCCGCGAGTATAATTTAGTATGCCCTGGATGTTTGTGGCTACCAGGAATTTCTGAGCTTGAAAGTTACCCTTACTGAAAGTGATAAATTTATCAAAAAAAAATGTTATGCTGTGGAAAGGTTTTTAATAATAAACGAAAATTACCTTTTGACAAAGAATATAGTATATAATACCAGCGAAATAACTTTGATATAAAACCGTGAAGGATTTATATGATATTTTAATTTTTTTCCTTTACTTCAATTTATATTTGATCTGCCTTCTATGGTGGTTTGTAGAAAAAGGAAGTAGTGTGGTTTTGCGATCTTTATAGAAAGTTCGTGAAGTGTGTTGGTGTAGGTAAAAATGCAAATACTTAGAAAATAATTGCATAATCGAGTCACAAAAGAAGTATTGCCAAATAGAAATTAATTTAATCAATATAACGAAATTCACCACTGATATGCAAATACAACCATAAATTAAACTGTTAATTTAAACCTATTAAGTTTTAACTAACACTTATAGCCTGTTCGCCGATCTCGAACGTTAACGTTCGCTTAGATAAGACTTAAGACACAAACTTTTTATCGTATCTATTTTTTACTCAATCAAGTTTGTTTATTCCACAATCAAGTTTATGTCTTAAGTCTTATCTAAGCGAACGTTAACGTTCGAGATCGGCGAACAGGCTATTAAGTTTCAGGAGATATAAATATTACGACATAGTTTCAGGTCCTGTCTTGCTAATTAGAAAGCAGGCAATATTTAACAAAAAAAAAAAAAAACAATAGGAAAGAACGTTCACCACAATGTATGTATGTATAGGTAGGTATATGTCGCCGACTAATTTCTATTTCAGTTTTGTACAGCAAACAATTTGCGTTTTCTTTTTAATCGAGATCCAGCAACTTTAACAGTTTTATTTAACGAGCAGATATATCACTTCACAATATTCCCCTTATTCATAAAAACTTACAACAGGTTTATAACAGGTTTATAAAGCAAATTTTCATACAAAATTTTATTTAAATAGCTACACAGGAATACATATATTCATGTGTAGGTTAGATTAGCTTCCGTGGGCAGTGGTCCTTAAAACAGCTGACTTGGTTCCAATAAGTTGATCCTCTTCAAGGCATGATAGGTAAGAAGCTCCAAGTATACGCTCCCTCATTATTGATAGGGCTGACCATTGCCAGATTAGTTATTGTCTCTTCCTCTACAATTAACCTTATTTGGCCACGACGAAAGCATATCAGAGAATTCATCCAGCCTTTATCAAATACGGGCCAAATTAACCTCACAGTAGAACAAGTGATTTCATTCGACCGTTTTGTCTGAGCAAGCCTAAAAATTTCTTGTTGAACATTAATTTTAAAACTCGTGATAAAAATACCAGTCAAGTGGTCAATCGCCTTCTTGGTCATCATACTAGTCAATTCATCAGTTATACAGTTGACATGTTTTGTACTATGACCAGGTACCTATACAAACGTTATCCTAGAATGTTTCGCTATCTCGTTCAGAGACCTGCCATTCTGTGGTTAACCTCGATGTCGAGTAGGCACCTGCTGTACTATTAACGGCCGCTTTGCCCCAGATACTCGATAATGCCTTAGACAATTTGCAGCACGCTTACTGCTAGAAGAATAGAGCAGAAATCTGGAAGCCTAAAGTTGGGAACAGCCAACTCAAGTTAAGCTGTTCCTTTCAGCATGGACAACACATCTTACGGCACTTAAACCTCTGCATTACGTCAAGATGACAACCCACCGCAGCAGAATATTCATGTTGACAGAAGCATGATGCATTCATGTTTACAGTTGCCAAATCCGACTATATGGCTCCCTACACAATTAATATATTTCTGAGGATTTAGGAGTGTAGCTGATGCTAAATTCCACTAAACTTTAATCTTTAACAAATGTGTGCACTAAAATATGCTTTTCGGAAATAGGTCTTATACGTGAGCTATGCCCAATTATGATATTAATGTTGTCTCATTAAGGAACGATCGTCGAATTTGCTAGCATGATGTCTGTGTTAAATTTTATTTGGATATCAATGCTTGTAGAATGTTTATTCGTATTTTGGATTGTCACAAAATAACATTTTAATAAAACATTATAGCAACTAACAACTATTACAAGTTCTTACAAATCTCTTATTACCTCTTAACTGAAGCTACTGAGGACAGGTGATGTAAAGTTTAAAAGTTTTCGAATATAATCTTCACACTCGGCAAATATTTACTGAAAAACGCTTAACCACTTGTTTTAGCACAAATTAGTTTGACGTTGTTTACTCTTACAAGTGTTTTGCAAGATCAAACAGCATCAAATAAAATAAAACTAAATATTTGTTGTGTCTTGTCCTAAATAAACGAAGTTTTTTTTTTTAATAAATAAACGAGTTCAAATATATGTTATTTATTGGTTAGGTGTTTTTCGGCAAATATTTGCCAAGTGTGACCGTACCTTTAGAATCTTGGAAAGTATATCTTAGTATATATGTAGCTTTAAATATAATTAATGATTAATTATAAAAAAATGATTTTTGCAGATGGTGGTACCGAAGAGAGCAGCTCTTCTGCTAGATCGTCTAATGGTGGCTCTTCATCATGCCCTGGAAAAGGAACACAGTGGTAGTGCGAGATTAAGTGATTTTTATAACAACAAAAACAACAACAATAATAATAATAAAAATATTGCAACTGGAGTCAATGAACGCAACAAGGGCGACGACAAAGATGACAGCATGCAGGACATTAAAGGTGATGACAATTTAGTATTTTTAACATTTTTTTTTATTCTATTACAAATAAATAATAATACAAAATATGTATGTAGATTCTCCATATCTTGCCATGTACAGCGATGATGATCCAACTGTTATGATGGACTATGATTTCAAAGATCTCAATTCGATAAATCGAGCTACGGGCGAAACTGTAAGTTGGATTATTAAAGCTTAAGTTGATTTGAGAGATTTTTGGGCATGAGTAAGAAAATTTCAGTTAATGGCACAGAGCTTTCAGAGAAGAGCGAACGTGGGCTTGGATTTGGGCGGCGATATAGGAGTGGAGGGTGTTTCATCATTATTGGATGCATCATCTTCATCGGCACTCAGTAGGGGACTTCTGAATGGATACAACGGCGGTGATATTAGTGTTGGTGGTGTTGGCGGCGTTGTTGGTGTGGGGGGAGGAAGAACAGCAACTTCATACTGGCGTTGTTATTTTAATGCTGTGACCTGTTTTTAAGTTTTATACAATGCGATACCTAAAATTAAAAACACATACATGCATACATAGATTTAAATAAAATAAACAATATCAATAATTAAAAAACTCAATATTTATAAAAAAAAATACATAAAGTCAATATATTTTACAGTTAGTTATAGAGAAGAATAAAAATTAATAATCGACTAAAGCAATTGCTCACAAGGTGGACAATCGCATCGAAATTTTAACGAAATCTGTGTTTCGATCAAAATTCGCTGCGTCTTGTCGCTCGCGTTGTGACTGCTAGTGAGTTCCTTTTTAATACTCGTTAATATTGGTTTTATTATCATGTAATAAATAGTGTATTTGTGTAACTTTGAAGTTCTATCTGTGTATGTTTTTGTATTTGTCGTATGATTAATTAGATTTAAATATACAATTACATGTGTATGTATGCTTGTACTTATACTTGCCTATGCATTTCATTTACATTCATACATACATATTATGTATGTATGTATGGATGTACATATGTATTAAAACATAGTTAATTTATTATTAAGCTTTATCTTCTAATTTATAATTCTACAGTTGTATATTTCTGTATTTTATTTCATTTAATGTTTTTTTTTTTTACTAATAAACCACATTAACACTGAATCAAAATGAGATAAAAACAAATAAGCAAGTATAGTCGGCCAAGCCCGACCATATAATACTCTACACCTAGTATGAAAACATACAAACTAAGCAACAGAAAAAGCTCTAAGTCCAAAAAAGCTTTTATCTCGGCAAATACTTATTTTTTCATTTTGCTTTTACGCAAATAAAAACAAAGAAAAATACAAAAACAAATTGCATTTACAGATTTCAAAAATGTTTATTCAAAAAAAAGTTTGACAAAAAACGTCTCTCCTGTAATATTGTAAAATATGGACTTCGAGCCTTTACATGTTAAGCCAGCGATATGTATGTATTACCAACAACCAACATTTTTAAGAGATTTATGGGCGTTAAAGTGATTTTTGGAATTATGACTAATTATGGACCGATCATCATAAAATTGGGCGGAATGATGTGAATATTATTTGGAAACCAAAAGTTTGAAGAGAGTTATGCTCTTGACAGGCATTTTTAGATGTGGGCATCATATGGGAGCATGGGTCAATTATGGACCGATCTGCACAACATTTTCGGACAAGTTTATCAGAAAGTGATTAAATTGTTTTTTGAATAAAAGGTCCAACACTTACTAAGTTTAGACAAGATGGCATCATTGCGTCTGTGTCTTGTTTGTAACCAACTGAAGTATGACCTATTCTATGCCAATTCTGATAACAGGAAAGTCAGTTTTTTTTTTAACGGTTTGTAACGGCTGGTATAAACATTTTTTTTTTTTTTTGTTTTTTTTTTTTTTTTTTTTTTTTTTTTATACATTTAATTTATTTATTGAATCTTCAGAAATGAAATGACAATAAGTTTTCGAATCTTAATACTAAAAGAAAATAATAAGTCCAGCCAGTGCTAGACAAAATATTATGATACTACAAAAAATTTATATCCACTGATCCAGTCATCTGTTTTGCGCTTGAGTTAAAGCAAGGGTATCCCTCCTTCTCAACCGAACATGGCCACTAAAGTTAAGGATGTCTCGTGCAAGTGGGTTTGGATGGTGTTCAAGTTTGCTGACATATTTTGAGGCGTGTTTTGTAAATTCGACTTTCACCAAAGGAATGCCTAGATCTTTGTGGATTCGAGAATTTTTAACATACCATGGAGCTGCAGTAATTGTACGTAGAATCTTATTTTGACCCCTTTGAATTTTTTCAATGTTGGATGCTGAGGCCGTACCCCATAATTGAATTCCATAACACCAGATTGGCTTTAGAATTGCATTGTACAACAAAAGTTTGCAATCCAACTTTAATGTAGAATTTCTGCCGATTAGCCAATTAATTTGCACTGCTTTTAATCTCATCTGGGTAAGTTTTGCGTCGATGTGAGACTTCCAAGTTAAACGACGATCGAGGTGGATTCCGAGGTATTTAACTTCATTGTGTTGCGGGATAATTTGATTATTTATTCTGATGAACGAGCATGTATCTTTTCGCAATGTGAAAGTTATATGAATACATTTCTGTTCGTTAACCCTGATTTTCCAAAGCTCAAGCTAATTCTCTAGTTTATAAACATATTTCTGCAAGTTCTGTGAGGCTATTTGAATGGAATCAACTTAGCCAATAACAATTTTTCAAACAGTTTTGAAATTGTCGGCAGTATACTAATTGGCCTATATGACTCTACTTTAGTGGGGTCCTTCCCTGGCTTAGGAATCATGGTAATCATAGATACCTTCCAATCTGCAGGATAGTATTCTAGGCGTAAAATAGCATTGAAAATAAATAGGATAATTCTTTTAGCTACCCGAGGTAACTCCACAAGCATTTTGTTGCTGATTTTATCCATACCTGGAGCTTTTTTAAGATTCAGAGTACCAATAGCGCTTTGAACATCATTAAAGCTAAGTCTTAGAGGTACAGGAGGTCTAATAACGAGTGGAGGCAAATCAGATGCATTATTTGAGTTGTTTATAGTAAACACATTTCTCAAATGGTTAACAAATAAGATCCCCTTCTCGGAATCATTTCTAGCCCAGTCACCAGTCGGATTTCGCAGAGGAGGCTTTCCTCTAACTGGTCTTTTTAGACCTCGTGCCGCCTTCCATAACGAATAGTCAGATTGTGGGGTACTATCAAGACCCTCCAAGTAAGATTTAAGTGAAGCCATTCTTTGGGTTTCTAAGAAATTTCTTAGAATATCTCTGCATACCCGAAGCCTAGCTTTCAGTTCAGGAGACCTGTGAATTTGCCACTCTCTTCTAACTCTTCTTTTTTCTGACAGGAGATGATCGAGTTCAGCGAAATAAGTTCTATTTGTCCCACTTCTGCACTCAACGTCGTATGTGGAGGCGTGATGTACAGCTCTTCGTATGTCCTCAGTAAACTTGCCAATCGACCCGTCAATATCCTCGGTAGTTTTCAACACTACATTTTGCGTGCAGTGGGAACTTAAATACTTTTTATACTTTATCCAACTTACTCTGGTTTTAGATATGTCCCGAAATGGAGAGCCATTCCCTTGAAGGAAACGCATTGAAATAATAGTAGGAGAGTGATCTGAAGACAAGTCTAATGAAGGCTCCACTTGTATCGATTCTACAGGGATATTTTTCACTACTCCGAAGTCAATAACATCGGGAATCTTCCGTCGGTCCGTCGGCCAGTAGGTGGGATGCCCGCTTGAGAGTACATCTAATCCCATTTTGGCAATGGTGTTGAAGAGTTCACGACCCTTCGGGGTCACCAGACGTGAACCCCAAAAAGTGTGTTTGGCGTTAAAGTCACCAGCAACTAAAAATCTAGCTCCAAGGGAATTGAAGAAGCTGTAGTATTGGTGTTCTTTTATTGAAAATCGAGGCGGCAAATAAATTGATGATAAAACAAAATTGTATTGACAGAATTCAATACAAATGTTTGTTGCTTGTAGGTAATCCTCACATATGTTGTTCATTAAATAATGTTTTATTCTGTTCTTTATAAGAATTGCCGATCCTCCACATGCTCTTCCGCGGGGATCTTTAGTATCATACAACACGTAGCCATTAATTTTGAAGTACGCTGTCGCCGTCAAGTGAGTTTCAGCAATCATCATGACATCAATCTGCTTATCCATCAGGAAGTGTTCCAGTTCGTTTTTATGTTGGCGGAGGCCGTTCGCATTCCAAAAACAAATTTTTAAACAAATCATTTCTTTAAAATGGCTTGTAAGATAGTGGATTGCATTTTCAGCATTTCCTGCATCATGGATGTCATAGTGGTCGTAAAAGTGTTCATGGTTTGGACAAGTGTCTGCAATGTAGTCTCTAGAGTATTAATATTAGGCTCGTAATATTGTGATTTAGATGCCTGCTCCAAACCTGGCATATTAGATTTAACCACGTTAGCGTAAGAAACTTGTCGAGAACTAGGCGCGTTTACATGACTGGTAGACCGTAACAATTGCGGGAAATTGTCACTCGATGCCAAAATAGGCTGTTGACGATGATCAGGTAATACTGACGTCTTGTTGGTACTTATGCCTTTCAAATGAGTGTAAATTGGACAACCTCTATAATTTGCGGTATGATTACCTTCGCAGTTAGTGCATTTTTTGATTTTTGAGTCAGTTCTCGACTTATCGCTTTGAGCAGTTGCATGTAGCTCCCCACACGCAACACAAACTGTCGGCAAGTTACAATACGCCTTGGTGTGACCAAATTCTTGACAGTTGAGACACTGGACGGGTCCCTGACGCTTATGTGGTTCTTCCACGGTGATTCTACGATGCAGAAGGTACATCAGATTGTAGATGGGATGGGACTCGTTTTTCTTTAAGACAACATCTCCAGGTTCCAATTCTACCCTGAACATGGGCTGAGGGATCTTTTCACGGTTTCTAATATTCACTACGCTCTTGATTTTGAACCCTTTGTCCATTAAACCGGTCTTTATCTCCGTAGGATCAACACATGGGTCTATACCCTTTAGAACGACTTGGAGTCCTTTTGCGCTTTTCAGCTGGTAGGTATAGAAATCCCTAGTCTCCCTCTCCAACTGGTTGGACAATTTTCGAAAATCATCTTCCCTATTCACTTGAATTTTGGTTTCGCTGATATTTCCATGTTTAATTGATGTTACGCTAAACATATTTTCACCTATTACCGAAACAATTGTTTGTACCAATTTACTGGAAGTGGGCTCTCTCAGATAAATTGGTGGGGGCTTAAACGTCTTCTTAGGAAGTTCTGGCTCATCCGTCTGGAGGAGAGCAAACCTATTTTGATCATTACTCACGGTCTTAGGAGCTTTTGCATTTGATGACACTTGAGCAGACTTCGGGCTCCTCTGTCGCTTGAGAACGGTGATGTACTTATCCATACCTACTTGTTTTTTGGGTTTCACTGCACTACTTGATGAAGATGATGTTTTCTCATCTGTTGAAATCACTATATTGGGGGAACAGGAACGACGCCGTTCTACGGCTCTTGTAGTGAGAAAATTCTCCAGAGATTTTTTTATGGATTCTTCCTCAGAGATCCATTTAGTTTTTCTAGACGAGCTAAGCTCTTTCTCAGAATTACATCTGAGAGGAACACTCATACAGTTTTTATACGATTTTTAATGTTTTTTTTTATATATTTTTTAACCTATTACGATTTTTTTTTTACTTTTTGTTTAATTTCAACTTTTTACACTTTTTCACCTATTACGATTTTTTCACCGAAAATTCAGCCGCACTAAAAAAGACACGTCCGAACAGTTCGATGAGACGAGACTGAAAAAAAAAAAAACATACAGCATGTTTATCAACATACAACGTGATTATTAACATTTGTAAACACTGTTGATAACACGCTGTTATTCACAAAGTTGTTGAGTATGGCAACATTAAGTTTTAACGGCTTTGTTTGAACATTCTAGACAAGAACTTTTTATTATCTTAGCTCCGAACCATCCAGAGACTACTAGGAATAATGTTAGTGTATAAATAGACTAAACGGGCCACTCAAGCATCGAGTTTATTGTGAGTCATCGTTGCATGAACATCGAATTGATATCAAATTGAGTGATTATTTAAAGTAAAATGTAAAAGAGTAGTAAAAGACAGCAGCATGTTTATTTAAATTATTTTGTGTACATTTGAATATATAAAGACTCGTTATAATTTTAAACTATGTACTTGACGTTTTTTTTGCAATTAAAAGGTTTTTTTTTTTTTTTGCTTTTAATTATTTATTGAATCTTCATATATGAAATGACAATAAGTATTAAAATCTTAATACTAAAAAGAAAATAATAAGCCCAGCCAGTGCTAGACAAAAATTTTTATGATACTAAAAAAATTTCACATCAGCTGATCCAGTCATCTTTTGCGCTTGAGTTAAAGCAAGGGTATCCCTCCTTCTCAACCGATTGTGGCCACTAAAGTTAAGGATGTCTCGTGCAAGTGGGTTTGGATGGTGTTCGAGTTTGCTGACATACTTTGACGCATATTTTGTAAATTCGACTTTTACTAATGGCACGCCTAGATCTTTGTGGATTCGAGAATTTTTAACATACCATGGTGCTGCAGTAATTATACGTAGAATTTTATTTTGACCCCTTTGAATTTTTTCAATGTTGGATGCTGAGGCAGTACCCCATAATTGAATTCCATAACACCAGATTGGCTTTAAAATGGCATTGTACAACAAAAGTTTGCAATCCAAATTCAATGTAGAGTTTCTGCCGATTAGCCAATTAAGTTGCACTGCTTTTAATCTCATTTGTGTAAGTTTCGCTTCAATATGAGACTTCCAAGTTAAACGGCGGTCGAGGTGAATGCCGAGGTATTTGACGTCATTGTGTTGCGGGATAATTTGATTATTTATTCTGATGAACAAGCAGGTATCTTTTCGCAATGTGAAAGTTATATGAATACATTTTTGTTCATTTATCCTGATTTTCCAAAGCTCTAGCCAATTCTCTAGTTTATAAACATAATTCTGCAAATTCTGTGATGCAACTTGGTGGTCCTTATGGACGCTAATAAAGGCTGTATCGTCTGCAAAAGTTGAAGTATGTATTATGGGGTCTGACGGCATGTCGGAGGCATAAATCAAATATAAAGTAGGACCCAGTATGCTACCCTGTGGCACACCTGATTCAATTGGCTGAGCGGTACTTAAAAAATCACCTTCTTTGATTTTAAATTTGCGACCGTATAAATAACTTTCAATGAGTTTTTGGGTGTTAGCAGGCAGAGTTAATTTTATTTTGTGCATTAAACCGTCATGCCAAACTTTGTCGAACGCTTGCGACACATCAATGAAAAGGGCGGAGCAGTATTTTTTGTCTTCAAACGACCCTCTTATCACATTTACCAATCTGTGTGTTTGTTCGATGGTGCTGTGTTTAGCTCTGAAGCCGAATTGATGATTTGGAATACATTCAGTGTCATTCAGATTAAAAGGTATCCGGTTTAGATAAAGGAAATAAACCACCAGCATGATCTAACGGACACACTTGAATATTCTATTTACAGTGCTTTTAAAAATTGCTCATATTGCATATAATCGTATGAGGTCTCCATGGAAATGTTGTTAAACGTAATAAATATTGAAACGAGCCATTCAAAATTATAAACACTTCAGAAATAATTAACCATTAAAGCCAGTTTCATATCTTCAAAATTAAGACCTTACTGTGCACACAAGGTGTATATGGACAATCAACTCGGAAAGTAATTCTAAGTTGATCGGTATAACGTTATACTAATATTTTTGAGCGTTACAAACATCAGCACAAATCCAATATGCCCTCCCCACTATGTTTGTGCAGGTTTTAAAATTAAATAAACAATAACAAAATTTTCAAATTAAAAAAAATATGTTGTTTTGCAGATTGCAAGAGAAAGAGCAAATCAAAAAACTTTAAAGAGAGTTTAAAATTTACCACCATCTTATAATTTTCAACAGCTCAATTCTCAACAAATTTAAAGAAATGTCGCAGTATTCTTAACACTTTTGCAAGTTTAAGATTCTTTATTTTCGTAATATAGCATCTGACAGTTGAATTCCGTTTTATTTCACTAGCGTTGCCTCGGAAATGGTGAAAAACAGAGTTGCATTTATCAAAATATAAAAGAGTTTATTTAAAAGTAATATATCCTAGTAAGTGGGTAACATAATAAACGTATCTCCAACTTCAACCAATAAGTATAGGACTAGTGCATTTTCGAAGGTTCGAATATATCAAAACTATCATGAATACTCGTAGTTAGTTTTGAACTTTTAAACCAATTCATTTTTGCTGCAAACTATTGCAAATTACGTCTTATATTGAACATATTATTTTCAGTGTACATATTTAAAGAATTATTAAATATAGAATAAGCATTTTAGAACACGTTGATAGTTGGTAGAGAGTCCTATGAATCGGTACCATTTTAATCTCATTTTATCAAAAGCTCTATTTTAAGAATTTTTTAAGTGTCCAATTTTAAGCCAACATAACTCTTGCGTGCGAAAAGTTTTAGCATGCTTAAATAATTATTTGTATAATAGTGTTCGTATCATAAAAACAAGTTTTTACAATTTTTTTAAATTAATTTCACTAAGTTTCCTTATATTATACTAGCTAAACCCGGTGTGCTTCGCTTCCCCCTCGGAAAACGCGCAAAGATATACACATTAAATTTCTTATGTGCACCCTCCACACAGACCCCAATCACCCCTGAAAATTTCATTGAAATCGGGCAAACCGTCTAGGAGGAGTATGCGAACATGAAGTTTTGCCACTTAATTTTATATATATAGATTTGTATATATATATTCGGGTCAAACAATTTTTGATCGGCATTGACTAGACTAATAATTGAAATTTTTTAGATATGAGATTTGATAGTTCATGTTTACTGAAGATAAAATAAATAAACAATTGAAAAAAAAAACAAGTAAGAGTGCTATATTCGGCTATGCCGAATCTTATATTGTTGTGGATGCATAATTATATTATATACATACATACATAAATAATTTTTTTTTGACCAGCACTCAGGGGATGGCCCCTACTTATGCAATGCATTGTGTTGGAACTAGGAAAATAGGTCATGGGAAGGAGGATAGAGGGAGTAGTGTTTGTGAACATTTGCATTGAATTTTCCTATATTGAAAGTGGCAGGGAATACTTCTGCTGGGAGTTTGTTCTCTGTAGTGTGTTGTGCGATCCATTGTAATTTCCAATTAAATTTCAGTCATTTCTAATTATATTTCAGAATTCTCTAATCATATTTCAGAAATTTCGAAATGTAGAGAGATAAAATTTTGAAAGTGATTAAAAAATGTAACGAAAACATGAAGCACCTTCACTTAGATTTAAGGTAAATTGTTTAAAAAAGTAAGCATTTTTTAAATTAATCATTTTTAACCTCACATAACTTGAACAGACCAAGGACTAAATAGTATATGTATGCTATATTATTATCAGCGGTGTAATTTCTGGTGCGAAAAATTCTTTAGTTGGTGCGCGGTGCGCTTTTTTAAAATTTTGGTGCGCTTTTTAATTTTTGGTGGCACTAAAGCAAATTCAACACAACTTTTTATTTCAGTGTGAGAAAAAAATCTTTCTACAATAAAATACACCGGTTTGAGTGTTTTTTAATTTTTTCGAAAATGTGAAGAAATCTTTAATTTTACTAATTTTACGAATTATACGATCAAAAAATGTATTTTAAATACGTATGTATGATAACTGAAATTCATCAAAAATCTTTGTTTGAAAATCAAATTAGCATTTTAAACATGTAAATAAAAATTCTTGTATAACCTGATGGTTTGGTCTACTGAACTGTAAACGAACAACCAGGGTTAGAGTACCAGTGGAATCCTAACAAATTTTATTGTAAAAAATCAAAAAGAAGTACTTTAACTAGAAAAAAAATGTACCAAATATGTACTGAAATTAGCTTTTTTAGCAATTAGTACTTTAGTTCCGAATATCTTATTGTGAGTTAAATTTTGAGTGGTTAAATGCTTATTTTATCTTTATTAGCTCATTTATTTAAAAAGGCTTTTACTATTATTAATTTTACTAATAATCGTTGATAAAAAGTTTTTTATAGAATTTATGATATTAAAAAATTTCAAATTAATTCAATAAATATTTGAAACAAAAACGAAATTTTTAACTTGGTGCGTTTTTTTGTAAATGGTGCGCTTTTTTCTTCATTTTGGTGCGTTTTGAAATTCGACGTGATATATCCTCATATGCATGAAAATAACTCTTCCAGAATTTGTCATAGCTGCCTTAATAAATAAACCCACAAAAATGTCTAATAAATATCGATATCGAACCAACTTTTATATGGATCAGAAGTTTTAATCCAGAAATCATATTAGTATCGGTTATACGCAGTGGTGATATTCGAAACAATTAACAACCGGTTCGCTTAAAAAAGTTATATTTTTGCCAAATTTTGATAAAAATAGCGAAAATTTTAAAGTCGCATCCCAGTAACAGACCACCAACCTCCTGAAGGAAATGATATAAACTTTCGTTTAATAAAAAAATGTTACGTTTTTAACAAAAATAGTTTTGATTTTGTAAAATAAAAGTAAAAAAAAATTGTTTTATTTTTTTCTCAAAAGAGTGAAGAAAACGCTATCGAAAACATCATCATCCAAGAATCCAATGTATGACCAAAATAAAATCATTTGTTTGTACGTTTGGACAATGAACAACTGAACAATATTGTGTTTGTTGCCGAGACTATATCACCTTGATAAATACACATTATATAAAACCGTTAAAGCAAAAAACATAATCACCCCTATCGTGAATAAAAATTGCACATGAAATTTGTTCCCTTTTCACATTTTTCCTATTAAAATTCAATGTTAAAAAATAAAAGGGAACAAATTTCATGTGGATTTTTTTTTCACGATAAAGGTGAATATGCAATAACCGGTAGGGAAAATGTTTAAAATTTTAACAACCGGTTCGACGGAACTTGTCTGAACCGGCTGAATATCAGCACTGGTTATACGGCAATTAAGCTACAGATATCTTCGGGATCCAAATCATCAATAATTCTGTCAGACATGCTTTCGAGAAGTTAGCTATTTAAAATCAGCAAAATCCGTCCATAAATAACGGAGATATGAGCAAAAAACCGAGACAGCCTCTGAAAAGTTCATCAAAAAAACTTAGTGTATTAATATTGTTCATCAACAGATGGCGTTGATCACACAAAGTGTTCGAAAACTTTAAGTGTGTTCTTAAACCGTAATATAAGTGTGTAAAAAGACAGTGTGTTCATTGTACCCTTTTTTTAATTGTGTTTGTGTACATTTAAATAAATAAAGACTCGTTTTACATATTTTCTTCAAACTACTTGACGCTTTTATTTTGCAATTAAAAAGAATCCGGTTTATTTAAAAGAAATAAACCACCGTTTTTAAAAGGTAAAAACGGAACAATATTTAAAAGGTAAAAACTTAACTTGTTTTTTACGTAATACACCTTCTTCAGTCAGGGCTCATCCATTTGTGGCCGACTGGACCATGGGAAAATTCGTTCTTTAGCCGTAGTGTCCGTATGTGGAACAAACTCCCAGCAGAAGTATTCCCTGCCACTTTCAACATAGGAAAATTCAAGTCAAATGTTCACAAACACTACTTCCTCTATCCTCCCTCCCATAACCTATTTTCCTAGTTCCAACACAATTGGAAATTCTGAAATGCAATTGTAAAGATGTAATTCTCTTCCTTTTGTACCTATTCTTGAATAATCTCGAAAGAGTCGTGTGGTTTTATTAAACGAGAAGTATTGAAGTTTATCCACCAATAACCAATTGACACTTTTATGTTTTTATAAAAAAAAAGTGCAAAAGAAAACGCTTTAATTAATAAATGTTAAACTCATTTACGAGTAAATAAGTAAATATTATAATAACATGAATTTTGCAAATCTACTAATTATCACCCATATTAATTGCATTATATGTAATTGTTATTTATTGTTCTTTGCTGGAAATCATTACCATTATAGTTTAATGAATTGCCAATATTTATTGCAGATACATATTGTTAGATATCTGTAATTACGAGTTACAAATACCGTTATTAGCCAATATACGCAACAGAGCCTGAAATGAAAACTAATTGTCCAGCAGAATGTCTTCTAATTTTATAGTCGTCAGCAGTCAATGAAACCATAAAAATCGTCGTCAACAACAGGAATGTTGCTTGCAACTTTCAATCAGGAATCCATACACATTTCTATGCACCAACGTCATTTTTCTATTGTATCATAATATTACACACATACTGATGAATGTAAATACATGCATACATACATACATACATATGTACGGATGTATGTACGTTTGAATATGAAATTGTGTATTTGTCAAGTTTTTGTAAGAACGTATTTTGTTTAATAACAAAATTAAAATTCAATAACTGTCGAAGAACCTTCATGCAACAATTCTATTAAAAGTTTTAAATGCGTGTCCTGCATTTCTTTGTAGCTTGGAAACTTGGAAACTGCATTTAATATAAAACAGGACAGACCAAAACCAAAACGTTGCAATAAAATTGCAAATCAATACATTTACATACATACTACGTACAGTGTATCACAAAACTATTTTGCCTACTCATATTGAGGAGAAATTTCTTTTTCATTTATACATAAATTTATGAAAAACAAATAAAAAAAATTTATGTTTTTTGCAATTGACAATAGATATTAGATATATAGAGTAGGAAAACCAAAAAAATCTCAAAAACCTATGCATTTTTATTCAGTTATTGTTGCATTTTAAAAACTTGCATCATAATTTTAAGGTTATTGTTCACGGATGTCAAGTTTTTTTTGCTAAACATGCCGAAAGGAAAATAATTAATTATTTCCGAGAAAACAATTATATTATACCTCGACGATTTCTATGGGGCTCAGCTCCGAGTATTGGAGAGGTATTTGGTTCTATACAAAAGCTAAATTTTAACATCTAATACTGTGTAATTCGCTTCTATTTAATTAAGGAGTTACGATTTGCTTTCGGAATATCCATGGTGGTTATTATACAAAGTAACAGATATCAAGTAGGCATATACAAAGATTATCAACTCCATTGTCGTCATCATAATTAAACGTGGATTTTATATTACTTTCATTTAAGGCTTTATTTAGCTTCCACTAGACCCTACGTCGACCATCTGAACCGAAAGTGTTACACATTTGATTTCGTTGTAGAATATAACCATATTGCCGATTTTTTATTTTTATAGATCTCTTCAATCTATTAGTTTCCAAAACATAAGGTTTTTCTTTAAGAGAAAAGTTTTATTTAGGCTAATATAGTTCGAATAATCAAGAATACTATTGTAAAGTACTGGAACAATTGGCAAATTGGAATGCATTTTCTACCCGGCCAAGGGCGTCATCAGCAATCTTCATTGTCCACTATAACTCTGTAAATACCATCTATTTAACTCACCGTTTTTGAGAAATATAATACGAGAATTATCATATTTCTTTTTGTAAAGTGTTGTGAGTTAGAACGAAATTTACGTACGTTTACAATGTGTGTGTATTCTTTATTAGTATTTATAAAACTAGTTTTACCTTGCCAGACGACCCTATATATATTTATATTGTAACAGTGCTACCTAATTTTACCGACCGTGCTCGAACATTATTTTAAAAAGGTAGTTAATACAACTGCATGTTAACAACTACAGAAATACTCGTAAAGAAATAAAGAGCAGATGGTGACACTTCGTCGCATTGAGTCGATTTAACGATGTCCGACCATCCCACAGTGCGATATTTGGCCAAACCAGGTGGACAAAAATCGAAAAATAAAAGTTGGCGGATTGTTATAATTTAAATGAATGTGACAGCTAACAATCCATATATTTATTATGGAAATAATCATAATATGACGAAAAAACCCAGCACACCATTCTAGGAGCGCTCCGAAAAAAGGAGTCAGAAAAGAGTCCAACTAAAGAGCATTTTCGGAGCGAAAGAAAAATTTGCTTGTTACTGTCCTGAGTCGGCTCACAGCATGACTCAGAAATTCCACTTAATTATGTGTGTACCAAAGCGTTGTTCTCCTGCTATTTGTGCTTTGAACAAAAAAAAAAAAAAAACATAGCTGTACCACAAAAGAATAATAAAAACAAGATTACACAGAGCCCAAGAAAAACTTCATAAAAGACTCTTTTCTGGCATTATCTAAGAGCTCTTTAAGAGCCCAAAAAACCCTCATAAAAGACTCTTTTCTGACATTATCTAAGAGCTCTTTCTGACGGACCATTTTCGAATGTAATGACTCTCTTTTCTGAAGGGTTTAGGAGCAATTATGATTGTTTTTTGGGCTCATAAAGAGCGTTAACGCTCCGAAAAAGGTGTCAGAAAAGACTCTTTTCGGACTCATATGGCTTGCTGGGAAAGAGCGTTAACGCTCCGAAAAAGGTGTCAGAAAAGACTCTTTTCGGACTCATATGGCTTGCTGGGAAGTGCTGTTTCATTTGATACAGGCGTTTAAAGTCACATCTTGTAATAGAGTTTTGAGATATAAAATATATTTTTGAGCGCCACACAGAGGGATTTGTTCATACAATGTTTGGCATAAAATATAAGGAATGCTCGTAGAATGATGAAATTTGGCACAGAGCCTTTGGTTAGCTTAATTAAAAAAAAAAATAAAGTTTCATCAAAATTGGCCACGCCCACTACCCACCGCCCATAGAACCAAAAATTAATTTTTGGCCCAAAGTTTTTGAAATTTGGCACAGAGCCTTTGGTGAGCTCAATTAAGAAAAATATAAAGTTTCATCAAAATTGGCCACGCCCTCTACCCACCGCCCATATAATCCATATTATATTTTTTCCCACAACTTTTTGTTTCATTCCCAAAACTAATTATTTTATAAATAAATTTCAATACATGCATTTAAATATAGACTTTTATTCATCATCTATCATTTCTGTAACTATATCATCAAGTTCCATAACCTGTTTACGGGGTTGACATCTAATGATACTTATAAAAGGATCTGACGTTACTAGAAGTCGATGAAAAACATCTGTATTTGTTGCAACTCTATCACATTTTCTGGACAACCTTAATCTATAATTTCTATTATCTTTATTTCTGGCTTCTTCGGCTTCTTCAGAAAGCATGCCAATAGGAAGTATTGCCGCATCCATGATATCCTTTCCGTGTATTAGTATTTTGTGTGCTGTTACTGGCATATAATACCAACTATATTTTTCAACAAAAAGTTTTGCTGTATCTTGAGCAAAATTCTTGAACTTCAAGGAATTAACTTTTTTGCCACAAGTTATTATTTGTAGTATAATGCGAAATCGATCAATTAGTTGCTCCTCTACACCAGTCACATCGGCAACAAGTGCGGGGTTAGAAAAGAAACGCCTGGACGTATTTCCATCGTTAGTAGACCCAGTTCCTTGTTGAACTGCATCCACTCGTATACCCATTTGTTTCTTTAAGGCCTTCTGAATTCGAAGTTTGTTTTCCAGTTTAAGACTTTTGTGTTCGTCCTTGAGCGCGGACCATTTTTCAAATGGTTTGTTGTAGGCGATATGAAATATGCACTCCATAAATTTTATGCGAGCATGTAAGGAGGAAACGCTCATTTTGATTGCTTCACCATCAATAGCTTTGCTTGAAACTAATTTAAGATTATTAATTTCAGTTGGTTTTGCTTTGCAAATGTAACAAACAGCTGCTGAAGATGTACCTGTAACAGTTTGAGCTGTCTTGCCATCTAACATTGTAAACACGAAATTATGCTTGATCGAAAATTGCTTTCCGCATACTACAACTTCGGTATTTTTCAAAGCAGTAATTTCTAAATTAATTTTTTCAACAAGGCTTAGCACTTTTTCTTTTGTTTCTTTGGTAAATTCAAAGGAGATAGGACGGCAGAATCTTGTTGATGACGGACTTTTATTTCGCCAACATTCATCTTGAGAAATTGTCTGTAAACTTAACGGAACCATACATGCCAGTAACAAAGTTTTATCGCTTACATCAGCTGCTAAACTCTGATTATACTCAACATGTCCAGAGGAACCATCGCAACCCCACTTACATGTAAACTCTAATTTATCCGTCATACCATTTAATTCTTCATCCGGAAAAGTTTGAAATAATCGGCTTAACGTATGATTCATTAAACTTTGCAAGGAAACAGACGCAGCTTTTTCAGATATTTCAATTTCATCTGGATAGCAATGCCTTTTTTCTTCTCTTACGTTTGCATATGGTGGCAAAATATCGTATCCTTCATTTTTGAGAAAACTTTGATGGCTTCATATTGACTCTTTGTAAGCTCTGCATCCATCATCATTGCTAGTACAGCCGGCGAACGAATATAACACCGAGTTGGTATATTTCCACCCATCACTTTACTTGCCATATTCAAATGTTCTTGTGAATATTTTGAAGCTAATTCAGCTGCCTTGAACCTCTTTGTGCGAACTTGACAATCTTCGAAATCTTATGCTTTAGTTTAGTTGAACAACTAGGCTCGCTATTAAGTGATACTTCAAATACATCTAAAAACACAATAGGAAAAATCATTTACACATATAAATTTGTATAACTCTTTAAACGTACTTTTTAACCAATCTTCATTTTTTTTTTAAAAATGGGATTTTAGTTTATACGATTCTTGCCACCGTTTTTTGAAATGACCAAGAAACCTCTTTTGAATTGCTCTTTTCACTATACCGATTTCTTCATCCTGAAGCATTGCATTTTTTGATGTAATGAAATCGGTTATTAATTCCAAACTTGCATTGCAATTAATGAGTTCGTAACTCAGTTCACTATATAACACAGAAAATAAACTCATTTTAATAATATCTTTTCCACTTCGGTATTTTCACAAATTGTTTTATTTTTATTGTTGTTAAATCATATGGTTTTGTTTTTAATCTATTCTAAATAAGTTATTGTTGTAACTTAATGTCATTATAACGCACGTGCCTAAAATTATGCAATATATTTTTGTAATTTTTTAAAATTAAAAATTTCATGAAATCGGAAACCAATTTTATGATTTTATAAAAGATTATTAATTATTTAAATTTTTTTTTTTAAATGATAGTATGGAGTCTTACCTTTCATTTTATTATAGCGAGAGCACCGAGCACGACCGAGCAACCTTTTTTTTTTCCAAGGAAGTTTGTAATCACGGCACATTATAGAACAAATTTTATTCTATCATATCTTTTAAACCACATGAGCGAATTTTATAATTATTTTTTAAATACGCAGAAAAGGCTATATTTGAAGAAAATCAGTATTTACATCAGAGCAATAAAATTATCTTACGTACAAACACTTTAGAAGTGCGTAAACAGTTTTCAATATTTTGGACCAAAATTTACATGTGACTTTACTTCATTATTTCAAAGACAAATAAACGTTTTTTTGGAATACTGTTTATGGATTCTTCATACTGAATCAATTTTCTACAAAACTGCATCATTACATTTTTAAATTTTATGTGTCGAAAAAATGACTTATTGCACAAAAAATCCCACTGTGCGCCATCCCAACTTCAAACATTTATTACTTTTTTGTTGTTGGAGTTATAAGTCCAGTTTTTTTTAATGCAGCATTTTTAATCTATTTTTTAAATCCGTGCAACAATTATTCGATTGTTCCAAATTTTGTTGTTAATATTAGTTGTGTTCTACATTATTATCAAACCAAATTTCAAGCTAGGATCTTTTAAATTAGATTTTTGTCCACTTAGATTGCCCAAATGTCGCACTGTGCGTCCGTCCGTCTGGCTGGCTGTCCATCTAAAGCTTGTGCGCAGAGTACAGGTCGCAATTTTAAAGATATTTCAATAAAATTTGGTACGTGATGGAATTGCAACTGGTGGAAATCGGTAGATTATTTCACTTGGTCCCCATACAAATGTCCTCCCAAAATAGGGATTTAACGATCATAAATGTTTGAATTATAAAAATATCCAAACAAATTTCTCTACAAATGAGTAATAAATGAAGCGAAATTACATCTACAAATTTTGTTAAGATCGGTGTATAATTAGTCGTAGCTCCACTTCCGAAAAGCACTTTAAATAGTTGTACAAATGTTGTTGGTAATTTCTATATACATAAATATTTTATACAAAATCTACGACATCTTTTCATATGTTCTCGATTGTTCTATAAAAATAAGTTTTGTATCAGCAACATAAAAATTTACTCAATTTAGTTAAAAAAATAACCAAACGGTAACCCTCAAATCATAAACTTATTAACAAATTTAAAACAAGTAACTAGTCGTATACACTTACATACTATCCCAATAAGCACAAATTTTTTGTGAATTCCAATGTTGGAATTCCAGTGTGAATCCAAGCTTTAATTACATTTGATCCATCCTCTTTCCAGTCTGAAATTCCATGCTTGCATTCAACGGTAAACATGTTCGGTTTGACTTGAATCATATTGTTATTCAAAGCTGGAATTACACTGTAATTGTTCGAATTCGCTATTGAATTCAATTGTGTTTCAACTGTAATTCAACACTAGAACTTGGAAATTGTGACTGGATTTCAAATGTAATTCCACTTGAATTCCAGCCAAAATGCTTATTGGGATGTATAACAAATTGTTGAATGTTTTCATCCAAGTATATGTATGTATATTATATTTAAATTTTGGAAAATATTTATTTGTATGTGTATTTGTTTTTGAAATATATTGTTTTGTTTTGTCATTTGAAAGGTCCCTGCCAGCAATTGGAAGTTTCTTTCATCGTCCATCGTCAAAGGCGTTACGTCTTACTCACTTCCAGACGTTAATTGGAAGATAACAATAACAATTTACATTGCAGTCGTCTTTTAATCATCCAGAGGACGTTTGGAAGATTGTTTGTTGTTTACAACACCAGCTGAAAATGACATGTCCCGTTATAAAAGAAATGAAAATAATGCCAAAAAGAAGTTTTCGACATCATCGAAATTAGTTTTATTTTGTCATTTGCTGTGGTCGGTCAGTGATAAAGTGTGGTTTTGTTTTGTTATTGTTGTAGTTTTTACATATTTGTTATCCCATAGTCAATATGAGTGTATTATCAGTAAAGGCAAAAAAAAAAAAATCAAAAGCAAAAGAAGTTAAGCAGAAGTGACTTCTTGAAGTTACGCTGAAGTGACTTTTTGAAGTTACGCTGAAGTGACTTCTTGAAGTTACTTCCGGGGGGTACAACTTCTCAATACGGAAGACACTTCTACGATCAGAAAATGGTATCGCAGAAGATGAGTTTCAACTTCTTAGCGTCACTTCTGAGTCACTTCCGCAATAGAAAATGTTGGCAGGGGTTTGACAACATACGCATACGACTTTGCTCAAAATTGTGTTCACAATTAGATAGTTGTATCATACAATTTACAACATACAACATCACTTGTGAATTGAACAATAATTTCATTTTACAACTGAATTTGTTTTGCTAATTATGTTATTTTTAAGATTTTTGAGATTACGTTAAAAAAATTGATCAATTTACGGTAAAATAAACAAAAACAAGTTAGATTTTATATTAATTAGACTAGATTTATTAGATTTTAAGTTGAAGATATTATTTTAGTGTTTTTTTTTTTAATATAATTAAGTTCTAGTTTAACTTTAAAGTTAGAGAAAAAGAGTTTTCGAGGGTTTGGTTACTTTAAGAGTTTTAGATAACGAATAAATCTTGATATTAAGTTGTTTTTTTTAAGTTTAAGAATATTTATTCACTGAGGATTAATTTTCTTTTCTTTAAAATTTAACAAATTACATACAAATATCCCCAACACTGTATAGAATTGATTTGCGGAACAAATAGATGCAGGATTTATAGTTTGACTGTTTTCAAATCTTCCGATTGAATTACTAATCTTGATGTTGAAACCGTCTGGAAGAATTGTATCTATTCAAAACCTAGATTTGTACAATATTACCTTAATTAAAATAGCTACATTTAAAATTTTTACTTTTTCCTCACCTGGATTTGTAGACACAAGATAAAATGAAATTATAATTATTATTCACCATAATAATATGGCGTTCAGCATTCTATAGATTTACATTGCTAAACAGTGTTCTTCTTAGTTGGTCGCTAATCTCTATGTCCGGATAAATGATGTTTAAACGGTTGGTTTAATTTTTTCCTCTCCTGCGGTTGTGCAAAATCATTGAGAATAATATTTGGAAAATGCCTAACGCGTATCATTTTATCAAAAAAAAAAAAAACATAAAAATTCCAAAAACAATTGAAAAAAAAAACAAAAACAAAAAAATAACTGGAATTTTCAATATTATTACCTGTTTTTTACAATTTTATATATGAATTACAGTTTATGTTCATATGTACATGAAATATACTCATAGTTTTGCGAGACACTGTATGTGCTTGTGTACTTTTTATATTATTAATGCCCATGGCCTTTAAAGCGATTTAAATACGAGTACATACATACATTGATTCTTGACAACATTATCGTGAACTTTGAAAACATTTTATTTGTCATTCATAATGTACTAAGTACAGAATATGTACATACATACATACATAGATAGGTGTAAATATTATAAATATTGTATTATTTATTTTTTTATAAAAGCAATTAATCTTTATTAATAATTCTAATTAAATTCATTTACATTTGAATTAGTGGAAAATCCCATCCAACCAACAATTTATTTAACAATGCGAAGTTTTGTTTGAAACACGAGTATGTTTAGCAAAATTTTGATACCGATATCCTTTTTTGGGTCTATTGATAACCATCGTGCGTTTGGCCGTAAAAAATACTTTTAGTTGTTTTTGAAAAACATTTGCAACTTTTCATAAAAAATATAAGTCACATCCAAGCCTGTCTGAAAATTACGTGTTCTTAATATTTTGTGGGTAATATTATTGGTTTTAAGAAAAACAATATGACTATTTGAGAATTTTTCCTCTTGCGAGTATTATTTTATTGTAAAAAATTTTTTAAAAAAAATTTTATTTATTCGAAGGTTTACTTCAAAGTTAAATATAAAAATTTATTTGAAATTTATTTTTGTATACCTCTGTTATATGTTCTACATAGCTTTTCGTTGGAAAACGTAAATGCAAAAACATACAGAAATATACAAAAAGACACTAGCAAAATGTAATGCATTTTCTGAAGTAAACCTTCGAATAAATAAAATTTTTTTAAAAAATTTTTTACAATAAAATAATACTCGCAAGAGGAAAAATTCTCAAATAGTCAATTTGAAAAGTTAAATATAAGAAATTTGAAAATGAACACCAATAGACACAAAGAATGCTGACGAAGGCTTTAGCAGGCCAGAAAATGCATTACATTTTGCTAGTGTCTTTTGGTATATTTCTGTATGTTTTTGCATTTACGTTTTCCAACGGAAAGCTATGTAGAACATATAACAGAGGTATACAAAAATAAATTTCAAATAAATTTTTATATTTAACTTTGAAGTAAACCTTCGAATAAATAAAATTTTTTTAAAAAATTTTTTACAAGAAAAACAATATGTAAATCTGAGTTCAAATGTAAAGCTTTGTGGCTATTTTGTAGCAAATTTTATACTTTTCATCGATTCGCTAAATTAATTAATAAATTTAAGTCGCTATTCAGTTATTTTAGATATGTTTGCGCCGAAAAGCTGGCAACATTGCATTTCGTATGTATTTTCTATACGTCCTTTGAATATAAAATACTTCTCAGTTAGTTTGTGTTTATTAAAGTTTTAAAATAAGAAGTCAGAATAAGATGTTTAAAGTAAACTTGAATCTAAGTACTGCAATGTTAAGTAATTTAGTGGAGATTTTAATACAATTTGTATTTTATACCATTTTGTGGATTTTGACTGGGATTTGCCGATTTATGGCAATTGCAAAAATTGTATGTACTCGTATTTAAATCGATTTGCCGATGTTTGTCTACAAAATGAAGATTTAATGTACATGAGAATGTATATAATCAGCGTTGTCAACTTTATGCGTTACTTGCTGCGCGGTGCGCTTTTTGTTAATACAAAAATATTATCGTTTTATGTAAAAATAATTCAATAAACATTTTAAATATAAAATTGTATGTATGTATGTAACGTATAGACTCCAAAACGGCTGAGCCGATTTTGATGAAATTTTCACAGCATGTTACTGTGACTCTGGAAGGAATAATAGGGTACTTTTTTTACCACGCCCACTTTTACGCCCACTTTTTTAAAATATTGTAATTGGAGACCAAACCTCTGGACCGATATTTTTAAAATTTTCACAGCATTTAACTGGGACTCTGTATGATTAATAGGGTACTTTTTTTTTACCACGCCCATTTTTACGCCAACTTTTTAAAAATTATGTAATTGCTCCCATATAGTTTTTAACAGATTTACTTCAAATTGTATACACATTATATACTCCAGGCGAGGTAAAAATAAAGATTTCTTAAGCCACGCCCCTTTCACGCCCCTTTTCACGCCAAATTTTTGAAAGTTTTATACTTTTTGTTCTCTATACAAATTTGTTCATTCCAACGTATTTTTTTTATTTGGTAGTATATTGCTCTTAATACTGTTAGCGTCGCCATATAACTATGAACCACGCCTACTTCATCGCCCCTTTTTTTTAATTCAGATACTTACTTATACCACTAACAATGTTTGCTATACAAAATACTTTTTTTGTAATATGTATTCACCTAAAGTTTTATATACTTTTGAACTACATACATTTTTTTATTACCAAATCCCCATTTTTCGCCCTATTTCACCTTAAATTATTTATATACTATAATTATTGCTTTTAATCTATATATATATATAAATCAATGTGTGTCTGTATGTTTGTGCTTAATAGGAGGCCAAACCCTTGGACCAATCTGCCTGAAATTTGTACAGCATGTTACTGTGACTCTGGAAGGAATAATAGGCTATATGAAGTTTTGATTGTACAAACGGGGGTGGCACCGCCCATATAACCCACAAATTTAACCCGCAATTTTTTGGGCATTTTTTGACGTACGTCGGTGATATTTGGTACATATGGTATTGGGGCATAATTAGGAATACGTACCAGGAGAAAAGTGAGTGGGACCACGCCCCTTTTTAGAAAAATTAAACATCGTAATATAGTCTTAACTACTGGACCGATCGTCATTAAATTTTCACAACAGAATATTCTTACGAAATAATAAATTCTTGGCTATGTAAGTGGACAAAGGGGCATGGTCTCGCCTAAAGCATTGCAATAAATACATTAAAATTAAATAAATTAATGTTTGTAAATATATAAATACGTTTTATTTTATGACGAGGGGGGGGGGGTAGCAAAGCACACCGGGTTTAGCTAAATTTAAATAAAAAAGAAATTCTAAATTTGTCGCGTTTTTTAAATGGCGCATTTTTTCCATTTTGGTGCTTTTTAAAATCTTAAAGTTGACAACGCTGTATATGATTATATTACTGTATATTTTTATATATTATTATTTTTGTACCCCCCACCACCATTTTTATATTTTTAAATATTTCTTCCAATTTTTTCAAATATATTGCAGATATTCCCCTAAAATTTTGTATACGGTGTTTTTATTATAAAAGAAGAAAGTGTGAGGAAAATAGTAAGAATCGGTCTATGATTTCTCATAGTCCCCATACAAAAATCTTCCCGAAATATTGCTCAATTATACATAAATGCCTATAAAATATAAATCCAAAATTCAGCAAAAATAAGTTTCATGTAATAAGAAATTCCAAAACGAAATTTGATTTAGTCTGGTCCATGTTTGATTAGAGACCCCATTAAAAGTCCACTTCTAAAATTCAATTAAATATGTATAAAAGTGGTATAAATAATGTTAAAAGGTTAAAATATGACATACATGATTCTTATAGGTAAATATATTGTTTTACTAAATTTTATGGTGGTCGGCCCATAATTGGTCATAGATCCCATATAAGGACCACATCCGAAAAAGCCATTTGTTTTTATATATGTCTTATAAATATCGGTACCGACTCAAAACAGATCACTTACATATACAGAAAAATTATTCTGCAGAATTTTGTAAATTTCGGTCTATATTTGCCCGTATCCCCCATACAAAGCGCTCTTCCGAAAATCACTTCAGTACTCATAAATCTCTTATAAGTAACAATAACATTTACATACAAGCAAAAATCAAACTGATGGATTTTGAGAATATCGGTCCATATTTGACAATATCCCCCACATAAGGTCCACTCTCGAAATCCACGTTAATACTAATATATATCTTAAATATACCGTTATTATGTTGAAATTCGACGTGAAATATCCTCATATGCATGAAAATAACTGTTCCAAAATTTAAGAACATCGGCCCATAATTTGTCATAGCTGCCATATAAGAACCATTTCCAAAAAACAAATAAATTCGGGTCAAAAAATATTCTTTTCGGATTTAACCCATATTCGGTCCATATTTTATAATCATGATATATATCGTTGGAAAGGTATTTTTAATACCTTTTATTTAGTGTATTACAAATTATCAAGCACCCAGTAGTTCCCGAGATATAGGCCTATATATTTTCAACTTTACGTGACCGCCAACAAATTTTTTTTCCTGGTATCTCCTCTAAAAGCCCTATTTCATTTTGTTTTTTTTTTTTTTTTTTTTGAGCAAAATCACTAAAACCGAATTGTACCCCTTTTTTATACTCTGTTTGTTAAATTACACTGAAGATTATTATGAACATCAGACAGACTCTGTAAATTATGGTAAGAATTGGTAATTAAATCAATTAAAAATGGTGAAAATTAGACAAAATTTCAAAATATTTAACATAAATTATGTTGGTCGTAAAATTGTCTTTCAAACAATATATCAAATACTAATAAAATTTGCACTAAGACTGAATAGAAAACACAGAATTAGGATATTCTAGTCTAGTGTAGTTTCAGTATTTCTTATTACGTTTAGGTGGAGGGTATTTAAGATTCGGCACAGCCGAATATAGCACTCTTGCTTGTTTTTATTTTATATTTATTCCAATATTTCGCTACAACAATATGTAGCATCTTCAGGGAAAAAATAACAAAATAACACATTGTTGTAACGAAATATCGGAATAAATATAAAATAAAAATAAAAACAATATTAGACCTTTATCTCGAAAATAAAATATAATTGTTTAATAAATAAAAAGGTCGAACAATCAGTTAAATAATCGTATTTTAAAATGTAAATTTCAGAATTTTTTTTATTTTTTTTATTCCCAGAACGTTTTTTATTTTGATTATCTACAAATTAACAAAATTAAAATATATGAAGAACGAAGACATTCATTAAAGTGAACCTTTATGTTGATGTTAAATTGAAGATTAGATGAAGAAATTATTTTCACATAATATCGTATCCTTTTTGCTTGTAAACAACCTTAATTAAGTACCTACCAATGTCTTAAATAGGCAAAGATGTAATGGTGCATTTTGGAAATCATTTACTGAACCAACTGGAATCTTCGTTTGATATAAGGATCTGAAATTAACTATTGTAAAGCACAAATCAGTTTGCACTAAAAAACATTTAATCATATGTATGCTTGGAAAAAGATATTGGCGCATATTCAGAAATCGAAACTAAAATCGAAACTTATTAAACAGAAACTAAAAAATAGTTCACAAATAGTTAAAGATCTTAATCACAAATCATAACTAACTTATACTATGTTTCCACGGTACATGCTTCGCTCTCTATTCATGCTTCACACCGCAATCATGAGTGAAACAACCAGCGATGCCAACTTAGTGCTTTTGGCACTATTTATGGTGCTTTTTGATACCTCAAAACGCCAAAATTTTATGCATAGTGCCAAACTATGAAAAAGCACTAACTTAGTGCTTTTCACAATTTTTTAATTTTTTTATTTATTTATTAAGCACCTCACTCTTTTAAAACAAAATTAATAATGACAAAATATGAAAAGCATGTTTAAAATATATTTATTATATACTATGTTTAAAAAATATTGTGAAGGATAATAGCTTCTCAAACATGATTAAAAAGAACTTTAGTATTTTTTTTAAAAAAAGCTTATTCTAAAGTACTATTATACTCTACTTATTTTTTGGTCTATTGGGGTATATACCATGTACTTATAAAAACTTTTTAGTTTGGTTACGTTTTAGTTCTGAAATAAAATAACAATTTTAATCAGAGACCGTAACAATTATGACATTTATAATAAAAATAACGATATAATTATTATATTTTTATTTTTTAGTTTTTTGTCAGATTCTGATTTTTATTTTTTTTTTTTTTTTTGTCAGAAATAATTGTTATTTTTTGATTATTATTTTTTGATTATTATTTTTTGATTATTATTTTTTTCTCAGAAATATTTGTCATTTCTTCAATAAATAAAATGTTTAACGCAAAGAAAAATAAATATCAAAATATTTCAGTTCACCCTAAAAATAAATAAAATCAATAATTTACTTTTTTATATCTGCAAAAATGAGAAAAGAGAGAAAATTAACAATATTTCTGCCAAAAAAATAATAATCCAAAAATAATAATTATTTCTGACAAAAAAAAATAAAAATCAGAATCTGACAATTATTTCTGACAAAAAAAATAAAAATCATATTATTTTATGAAAATATAGTTAAAAACCATCAAAACGGTGTGTTTGACTTGCTCTCCGATATTTCCTTGTGGTTGCTTTTTCTTTTGAAAATTCTAGAATTTTTGTTATTTTTGGTCCCTGATTTTAATTTGTACTTTTGAACACCTCAAAAATTGTGTTACTTAAATTTATGTACGAAAATTGTGCCCCAACAACTACCTCGCCATTTCATTACATATATATTGGACAGTAAATAATGACCAAGGTAACTTGTTTTGTGTTCAATTGTCGATTAAATTGAAAAAAGTGGCTTAGTGCTTTTTTACCTCGAAATAGTGCTTTTTAGTGCTTTTTTTAAATTTTAAAGTGCTTTTTGCTCTTAAAAAGTTGGCATCACTGGAAACAACTTGCGAATCAAGTAGATTCATATTGAATCAACTTGCGAAGCACGAAAAATTGCACTCTTCTCTAATTTTTATCGCAAGTTTATCTGCACTAGCTGTAAAAATTTAATATTATTGTAAACAAAGCAAATTATTTTCTTGTTGCTGAAAGTAAAGAAAGTAAATACGTACGAATGAATGTATGTTTTTTTTCAAATAAGCTAACTAATTTCCACTCAGTTTTTTTGTCCATTAAAAAAAAATATTGTAAATTTGTAAATTCTGTTTTTTTATTCTGTTTGTTTATTAAAAACAACTGTCAAATCGAATCAAGTTTTTTGGTCATGTAAACAGAATGATTCATAAACATGATTCAGAGAGCGAAGCAGGTGATTCAAGTCGTCGTGGAAACATAGTATTAGCAACTGCTTTCAGCTGTTAAAAGAAATGCAACACTGCATTTAGTAGATTTTTGTTGACGAAAAACAAATCTCTAGTTTGTTTTCTTTTTTTTTGTGAGTTTTTTTGGTCAAAATGGACACAATTATTGTTAAAAAAATATGTATTTATTGCTTTGTGTATTTTAGAGAGACTCAAATTGGTCGCCAGATGAAAAAAATACATTTAAAGAATTGGTGGGCAAATATGTTGTATCAATCACCTGCTTCGCCTTCTGAATCATGTTTATGAATCATGCTGTTTACATGACTAATAAACTTGATTCGATTTGACAGTTGTCTTTAATAAACAAACAGAATAAAAAAACAGAATTTAAAATTTGTGGAAAACAATTTTTTTTTTAATGGACAAAAAAAAAGTGAGTGGAAATTAGTTAGCTTATTTGAAAAAAACATACATTCGTACGTATTTACTTTCTTTACTTCCAGAAACACGAAAATAATTTGAATTGTTTACAATAATATTAAATTTTTACAGCTAGTGCAGATAAACTTGCGATAAAAATTAGAGAAGAGTGCAATTTTTCGTGCTTCGCAAGTAAATTAAATATGAATCTACTTGATTCGCTCTTAAAATTTTGTATGGTGAAGCAAGTTGTTTCGCACATGATTGGGGTGTGAAGCATGAATAGAGAGCGAAGCATGTACCGTGGAAACATAGTATAACCGACAATATTTTTGCGTAACAATTTGGAAATATGTTATTAAAAAACTAATAATGAAACAGCCATTAGTCCATCCCGCAAAATGACGCATTATTTTACAAAATAAATTGATGATAGAAAGAAATTACTGAGGAATTAAGAGCTTAACACATAAAACAGAAAATTATTGTAGAAAAGTACATACCGTCAAAATTACAAAATTACATTAAACATTTTAAATTGGTTGAGATTGGAATTACATATGTATGTTCATATATGAGCGAAGCATGTACCGTGGAAACATAGTATTAACATCATCGACGACAAAAAATAAAATCAATCAGCTGTTCTTTAAATGTATTTGTTAGTTGACATTTAGTTACAGCTTTACCCATAATTAAGTTGTAACTTTTCGTGCTGAAAGTAATCAACTAAGAGCCAGTTTTTAGGATATAGTTCAACCATGTTTATTGTTTTAACTTAGTTTAAACTTCAAATTAAGTTTTTAGGATGTAGTTTACTTTGTTTTAATTGGCGTTTCACCCTTCAAGAATGCACGTTTAACCTTGATTCATATTTGTCAAAACGTATCAGCTGTTTAAAAATACTATAAAATAAAAGAGCTGATTGTTTTAAGTTTTCCCTTATAACATAAAATAAATTACAATAAAATGGATTTTTCCTCAGATGATGAGGATTATAGTGATTCTGAAATATATAATAATTTAAATAGAACTATATTAAGAAAACCCCGGACATTAAGAGCTCGTCCAAACCATTTTCATTTATATGATGATGGCGAATTTTATCAGCGATTCCTTCTGTCCAAGCTGTCAGCGTATAGAATTTTGGAAATTATTGGTCCACACATTAAAAATTCAACTAGTTGGTAAATATTTGTTATTTAAATTAATACTTTAATTTAAAAATACTTTTTAAGGAACAATGCTTTGTCAGAAGAACAAATGTTATTAATAACTTTGAGGTTATATGCCACTGGGGGCATGTTAATGACTATAGGCGATGTAAGTGGTGTCTCTAAGTCAACAATTTCAAAAGTAGTAACTAGAGTGTCCCATTTTATAAGATTGCATAATTTCCAAAAGTCATTGCTGTAATAGACTGCACACATGTTAAAATTAAATGTTTTTTTCTTTTGCCGCTTTTATTTGTTTATGTTTTAGAGAAATCTTATAATGCTACCACATTTATATAAGATTTTTTTAACGATGCCATATTTTTATTATGTGTAAAATATGGTAATATCAAATAATTTGACGTTTCTTAAACTACCACTGAAAAACGACTAGGTGGATTAAAAAAAGTTTGAATGTTATTAATGTTTAACTAAACCACTAACAAACCAAGTTATCCTTCTCCTAAAAACTGGCCCTAAGAATAACTTTAGTTGGTACTTAAAAAAGTTTAAACTTAGCTATCATTTCTGAATATGCGCCATTATCTTTTTGATTAACTTTAATGGCAGCTAATGAGCAAGTAGGGACATTTGCATCTTTTTTTTTTTTTTTCTTATATATTTCTAACAATCCAGTATCGACGCCAAACAACCCAATCATAGCTCAAAGAAACAAGGGAGCTGACCTTTGAAGAATCTGCATTTCTAATTAAATTCTCAGGGTTGGGTCATAGTTTGTTTGAAAAGATTGGAGTGAAATGAAGTCTATTTGAATTTATTGAAATGCTGCAATTAAAAAATCAATTGTAGTTAACACGGTCTAAATTATTTAATTACAAATTAATTACAAAAATGTATTGCTTTAAATGTATGAATTGGAAGAACTTCATTCAGAATGTTTAGTTGCTGCTGGTGTTTTTCCTAAAGAATGACTTGTTATTAAATATTAAGTACGTATGGAATTGAATACATATTATCATTAGACACCATAAATTATGCACAACAATTTTATTATAGAAATATTCCTAATTACATACATACATATTCATACCTATAAATGTAGTACACACATACATACAATATAATACGAGTACTATTGTAATATGTAGTAAAAATAGATACAGGGGTACTATTCTTTATATGTGTTTATATGTTATGTCAGAGTTATAAATAGTTAAATCAAACTAAATTTGTTGCTTGGCCATCTTATCTCTTCATCCTGTTAAGAATTTAAGCCACAACATTTTCATACGTAGTTGCGTACTCGGTACACGAAAACAAAAAATTAGTACCGATTGATAAGTGTGATTATGTTGTTATATTCTTTACATTTAATTGACTGACATTATGCTTCTGTATCGCTCTTAGCAGAAACTTCACTTACTAAATAACCCATAAAGTAATGGCAACTTTTTACAATTTAACTGGACTAAGTAATTAATTTTAGATGTCCCAAAGTATGTCCATTATATTTTGTACCGTTTCAATAATGGTATTGGTATAAAAGGTGTCAAATAGGACAACACCAAATTCAAAAGTGTTTTTAAAGCTCTTAATATCTTCAAATCCGATTTGGCTAAACTTGTTTAATAATAGTTAATATTAATTCTCTATACTGTATTAACTTGGCTACTTTAGTTTGAGGGATATTGATAAAGTAATTTAATTAATGAAAATTAAAATATTTTAAACTATGAAACACAACTTTGCACTTCAAACTGGTCCTTATCTTTAGATGTTAGAAACAATTTAAATCAATTTTACCATCAAAATCTTTGAAATCTTGCTGAAGTACATATAAAATAAAGTTTAGTTATCAGTAATGTTTTTTCGAGAATTTTTAAAGAACCAATTTTATCTTAGGATATGAGCCATATTAATGGTAATATCTTTAATGTCAAAAGTTAAGTTTTATACAGACTTGTGAGAAATTTATACGTTTTTTTTTTGCAAAACGAAAATGCCCAGGTTTAGATTTATTCAATGTTAAAAAGACATTTTCATTTACGAAGAAAAGTAAAATTCGACCACTTTGACCCACCGATGTTATATAAAGTTGTTGTTTTTGGATCAATTAACTTTTTTGCATGTATTTCCATTTACCACAAATAGGGAAACAGATTAGCAAACAGGTAGCAAATGTGATTAGACAAATTCACTCAATCACTCATCATAAATTTTTTCTTTTTTTGTATCATTTATGATCACAGAAAAACAAAAACAATCTCTACGTTTTAACTTTTTGCGTCACAATATTACAGATGCAATTATACACACGCCTACATACTTGTTTCCAATTGTATTTGTATGTGAAACGGAAGTAACAGGTTGTTGTTTAAATTCACCATCTTTTTCACCACATTTGATTTTTAAAATCTCTTGGCAACATGTAGCTAGAAAAATGTTTAGCTAACGAATACAATTTAATATTTGTTGCTTTAACTTGTATGTGAATCCCAGCATACCATTCTAGGAGCGCTCCGAAAAAGGAGTCAGAAAAGAGTCCAACAAAAGAGCATTTTCGGAGCGAAAGAAAAATTTGCTTGTTACTGTCCTGAGTCGGCACGTAGTATGACTCAGAAATTCCACTTAATTATGTGTGTACCAAAGCGTTGTTCTCCTGCTATTTGTGCTTTGAACAAAAAAAAAAAAAAAACATAGCTGTACCACACAAGAATGATAAAAACAAGATTACACAGAGCCCAAAAACCCTCATAAAAGACTCTTTTCTGACATTATCTAAGAACTCTCTATGACGCACCATTTTCGAATGTAATGACCCTCTGTTGTAATGGTTTTCGGTGCAATTATGATTATTTTCTGGGCTCATAAAGAGCGTTAACGCTCCGAAAAAGGTGTCAGAAAAGACTCTTTTCGGACTCATATGGCTTGCTGGGTACCTTCACACACACACACACACAAACACCCATAACACTAACACACACATATATATATGTATATAATTTTAGTTGCAAAGCATGAAAATATCCAACTGTTTTGTGTGGAGATTTTTTATCACTGGTATGCATAGGAGTCCATAATTTATTGTAGCCATAAGCAGAGATGGAAACTGTAGAGTACAAAGAGTAGGTTAAATTTAACTTTATTTAAATAAAACCAATTGAAGTTCCGATCTGTTTATCCTTGCATCTCTATACAGGGCAGATTTTATATGAGGATTAAGTTCAATTATGGACCTATCTTTCATATACATATTATATAAAGTAAAAAGAGTTTAAAAGTGCCAATTTAGATTGAAAAATATCTCTTCGTCTATCTATGTAAAACACTCTTATGTCCAAAATACACAATCAAACTTAACCGGAATTCCAAAAAAAAAAAAAAAATGTTTCGTATTAAAAACGATAACTCAGTAGAACCAGAGTTATGGACCAAAATCAGAGACACATTATTCCAATGATAAAAGGCTCCTAGTACATAAATGAAATGGCAATATCCATACAAAATTAAATCACTTAAATATGCATCTAGTAATCAAGTTGAAATGCAACATAAATAATCTTTAAATATTCTATATAAAAAATAGTCATAGTTTCCATATAATAAGCACTTGCGAAATATCGATATCGAAATAAAATTTAACACAGATCGATTAAATTAAATTATTCTTTGTGAATTTGGGTTGAAAAAAACAGTGTAAATTAACATATGTATATGAAAGTGCACACATCCCACCTCTGTTGGTAAGTGGTGAGATTCTTGTACTACACGATTTTGGTAACATTTTTTTTTTTTGTTTTACTTGAGATTGTATTTGTATTTTTGTGTTACTGTTTCCTTTAGTAAAAAGCATAAACACATTTTTGTGTTCTATGCAAGCAAGTAAATGTTGGTTGTTGTTCATTCTGTTGGCTCAAGTTTGTATAAAAAGCATTCGCGATTCAAAACTGATGTCAAGTTAACTATTCAGTTTCCAAGTGTTGACATCAATCCTGCGGTGTAACAACTTCAAAAAAAAAAAAAAAAAACACCTTAAAATACAATACAAATTATTAAGCATTAAATACATTTTTAAATTAAATAAGTTCTGTGGTGGAAATTTAAAATTTACTGTTTGCGGGTTTTCGTTACTGCTGCTCAAACTTGATACATTTTTAAACTTAACGGTAAGTTGAAAATAAAGCTAAAAATTATTAGTGTTTTTTAAATGAATTCAAGAATTCTCCTAATTTTTTCTGCTGAATTATAAATAACATATTTTTTTGGAGTAAATTTTAAACATTTTTAATAATCAAAGAGGTAATATGTTAAAAACATTAATTTTTCGTTCTTAAATTTCAAGTGTAAATTATTAGAATATGTGTATTTTAAATTATTACCTTATATACTTAATCAACTCCACTTTTATTTTCTTTGGAGTTATAAAATTTAAACAATTTAAAGAAGAGTATATCTTTTCAATAATTATCTAATTTAGGTTTAATTTTTATCAATATCGGACCGATTTTAATGAATTTATATTTGGATAAGTTAATAAAAAAAGTGACAGAACCCGATTTTCTAGATTCTTGAAAGAATGAAACTAAGAATTCGTAATACAATTTTATAAGAAGTTAATTTTGGTAAGATTTTTCTAAAAATATTGTTTTGATCTGCGTCTTATTGTTGTTCTGTAATAAATATATTATATATTATATTATATTTAAAGTGTAAAAAAGTTCGTTGTATTCAAATTTCTCGGTTTAATTCTGACAGATATTCGTAATAAAACTGCAAAGAAAAATCTTAAATTTTAAGAAATTATAAAACATGGTTACATTGTTCCTACACGGGGATGTTAAAACGCTTTCCTAATTAGGCACTGTTTGTTTTGATTTTATTTTCAACCTTTTACTTTTCTGTGGTTTATTTTGGCGATAAATTTGACTTAAATGAAGAAAACTTTAAGACTCAGTTGAACATAATCTGAAATCCATAACAATATTTATTGTTCTTAACGAATTCGTTTGACTTTAATATTTTTGAATTTTGCATCGTTTGTTTATTCAGTGTTCACAATTGGGATTCGCAAATATTTGCCATCCAACTGTTCCAAGGAAAATGTTGCTCAAGTTGTTACAAAACATAAACACTGAGACCCCAAGTGAAATCCTGCTGCAACAAGTGTGTTTTTGTATGAGTGCTGTTCGAATGTGTGGATGTGCAAAAAGAATAAATTCCATGCACCCATTCATTCCATTCATTCATTGATTTGTACACACGCATTCAAGTACCATACATTGAGTGGGGAAAAAGTTAAATACCTGTATAATTTTAATATATGTATGGATGTATGTACGAGTATGTATGTATTTATTATTTATGAAATTCTTAACAACTGAATAAAAAGTCAATTACATTTTAAAAGTTTCCTTTTTTAAACTTTTTCTTGAGCGATTTGTTATTTATTCTTCTAGTATTTGCTTAAAATGTCAACTGAATTGCCCTTTGGCAACTAAATCAGACTTTGTTGTTGTTGGTGGCTTTTTTCTTTTATGGCCGAACGAATAAATGAAACAAATGCTCTGTATGCACTATTTTAATGCAAATGTTTGGTTGAATAATTGCTATAAATACAAAAAAAAAAAAACATTGAATAACATTGAAAATTTATATCTGTATCTTAGTACGATTACGATAAGTCTTCTCGTTAATCAGTACAATTTTATTACCATAATAAATAATGTTTTAGAGTTAATTAGAAATTTGATAGGGAACAACAATGAGATTAAAAATGGAACAGAAACGTACACAAACTTTATGCACTTTTTACATTCACTCTTAAACACTTTCAAACACAAACTCACAGACATGTGTATGTATAAAGAACCCTGTTGTTTATGGGACATGACAATTGACAACCTTTGGGACAGTAATTTTACCAACATATAGAGATTGGGACCGGCTGAGAATATAGTCCAAAGAGGCAAATAAAAAAAATATCACAACAATAAACTACTCTCTTCAACATCAAGGTCAATTCAATACAGTAATAAAATAACACTATTCGCGTACCAAACGGAGAGCAAGGTGTCGATTGACACCCAATGAATAACATGGGGACCAGCATACATGAATTCGGGTCGGGCATGTGACGGTAGTCTTGCAAAAACTCTTGGCACTCTCGGTGAACTGCAGGGTCATATTGTAATCTTTTTATTATGTATAAATTTTGAATTTTTACCGCAGCATTTTTAAAGTGGAATCAGAGAGTGGGGGTTTTAATCACCAATTCACAATACGCCTGACACAAATAGACGCTGATATGAAGAACCAATGCTAACCAATTTCAAGAGGGTTGAGTTTTGCAGCGTACTAAATTTCATAGAATTATCTTTAAAATTTCATCCTATTGTTCGATTAATAGGCTTACATAGACTGATGTACATATAGTATTTTTAAACCTACTCTAAATACGATTCAGTGCCAGTGGGCATAATTTATTCTTCCTGTATACCACCAAAGAAGTACTCGTACAACCATTCTAGATGAGCACCGTTAAAGTCAATTTTTAAAATTAAACATATTCATCTAATGAGATAATTCATAGAACATTCCAAGAATATTATTTCTTTTCCTCAAGTCATGTTATTACTCCTACTTCGAAGTCTATGGTTGACAATACTGTAACCCAGCTGTAAAATTAAATTGTGATTACTTTAAGATTATGGATTAGGACTCTAAAGTCAAAATGGCGGTTACATCCCTGTGTTTAATTTATTAGAAATGATGGGCTACCAGATACTTTTCCTCGATATCCCCAAACGGAATTAAATATTTTATAAACATATGTATGTAAATATTTCCATCAAAATTAAACATCATTTTAAATGTCCTAAAATTAATACATGAAAAAGTTAATTGAAAGGAAAATTCTTGAGAATTTGTTAAAATTTATTTTCCAAAATAGTTGTTCCAATTGATTTAATTATGTTAATTCCGTTTCAGTTCTTATTAGTAGAACTATATTTTAGAATTAAATATTTAGCATAATCAGTAGGTTTGAGAATATTCCATTGTAAATTGATTTATTATTTTATTATTTGTGATTTATTACTGCCTAATATGTATGTATTTATTTATAATATGTATAATAACTTTGATCAAAAGATTGCTTTTTCTCCTGATTATTACAATAATTATTATATTGTAGTCACACATTGTTTACATTAGACGTGCTCTTAAAAAATGGATTATTGGTTTTGTATAGCTCTTATTTTGTTTGCTCTTTAACTATTTAAGGCTAATCGCACGCAGAGAAAAAACATAGTTGTGGTAAACATAATCTAAGAGCAACATATTATGATAAGATTTATGATTGTAGTCAAAACATATTATGATGAATATAAGTGCCATGAAATATCATATTATGATTAATTATCATCATAATATTTTCTTGTTAATCATAATTTGATATTATAACATCATATTATAACCTAATATAATCATACAATTGTCATGCATGATCAAATTATGACCCAAGGTAACCATATTATAGTTTAAAGAAATCATATTATGATCTTAATTAATCATATTATAATCTAAATTAATCATATTATGATAACAAAAACTCAGTTGAGTTAAGTCAGTTAACGAAAGTACTTTTTGCTATTTAAATAATATATTTTAGGGTTTGAAATAAATCTTGTCTTCTAAAGTAAATCTACTATCTGTCTAGCATGGCATAAGAAATTAATATTTAATAAAAAATAATAAAGTTATAAGCGTTTTGCTGTTTTTGTTGAATATATAACGCCGCCAATGGTATTTTTTATCCGTTTCACCTTATATATTGCAGCAATGAGTTTTAGCTACTAAAAATCAAAATAAGCGCCACTCAAATTAATTCAATATTTCAAGGGCGGGTCTAACGTATTAATACAATACTCGTATGGTGTACAACACTAATTCCTTAATCACTGCAACAAGTATAGAAAGAAGTATGTTTTTATACTCTCCACCACCATAAGTGGTGAATGAAGGTATATATAAGTTTGTCATTTCGTGTGTAACACTGAGAAATATTCATCTGAGACCCTGAAAAAGTATATATATTATTGTTTTACACAGACATAAAACAATCTCACGTCCAATAGACACCACCAAAATCAACAAAAAAAAAAACCGTTTATAATTCTCACCTCCATAAAAATTTTATATTTTAAAAAAACGTTCTTGCAATTTTTTGAAATATATTCCCATAAAATTTTGTGTACGTTATTTGTATGATAAAAGAAGAAAGTGTGCGGAAAATAGTAAGAATAGGTCCATGATTTCTCATAGCCTCCATACAAAAATCTTCCCGATCTATGGCTTAAGATAAATAAATGCCTATAAAATTGGAATTTCAATACAAAATTTGGCAAAAATATGTTTGTTTTGTTCGGTCCATGTTTGAACATAGACCCCACATAAAGTCCACATATAAAATTCACTTAAATACGTATAAATCTGGTACAAATATAGTTACCAGGTGAAAATTCGACACAAATAAATAAATATTTGTACTAAATTTTATGATGATCAGTCCATAATTGGTCCCATATAAGGACCTCCAATATAAGGACCACATCCGAAAAAGTCATTAATCTTTATATATATCTTATAAATATCGGTATCGACTCAAACCTTTATATAGATCATTTACATGTACACCAGAATCATTCTGCAGAAATTTGTGAATTTCGGTCCATATTTGACCATATTTACCATATGCAGCGCTCTTCCGAAAATCACTATTAAAATAATTGCTCGCATATACGTACCACCTCCGGAAAACAAATAAACCCACAAAAATGTCTAATAAATATCGATATCGAACCAACCAGTAATTTTAATTTACAAATCATACTAATATCGGTTATACGGCAAATATGCTACTGGATTTTGTATTTGGCAATAGCTCCCAAATTAATTCCATTTCCGAGCACACCATACAACTCTTGTAAATAATGTTATTAAGATGAATTTCAACCAATTTATATTACTGGATACTGAATTTAGAAGCTTTAAGTCCGTTTCTACTATGTCACCCACAAATAGGGTGTCCAGATCTAATTTTTTCGACGGCGTGGCAAATTTGAAAAAAAAAGATTCAATCCTAAAGTTTATTAGTCGTTTATTTATTATAGTAAGTGCTTGACACCGACATGCTTTCTAAAAACAATTTTTTATTTTTATTATTTTTGAAGTTATTAAATTTTATTAAATCAAAAAATAAGTCATTCATTGACTTTTCAGGTTTCGATTTTTTAATAATTAAATAAACATAAACATAAAGAACGTTTTAAAATAAAAAATAACAAAAAAAAAAGACATTCATTGACTTTTCAGTTCTTGATTTTTCAATCATATAAACACAAATATAAAAAGCATATTAACTGACGAGGGGAATTGACAACTGAGCAATGAACCGAGCAAAAAGAAGAGAGAACCAGTGTGACCATTTTAGCATTTTTGCAGTAAAATTTATCATTTTTTATTTTGATTATTTTAGCATTATTTATTAGCATTAGAAAAAAATTTAGCATTTTTTTAGAACTGATTTAGCTGGAATTTTTTTAGATCTGGTTACACTGGAGAGAACAGTTAACTGAAAAAATATAAAAAACTAACCCATTAACAATTTTGCACTAACACAGCAGTGTGAAAGAACTTATGTTTACTGTATGCAACAAAAAATAAAATAAGTGGAAGGGAGATAGAAAATCACACGGACACAAAAGTCTCTATCATTTTGTTCATATTGCCCTTAATAACTTGATAGTAACTTTGATGGATATATCTCTCATCAGTGACAGTCATTTTACCTATCAAATGACCGACACTGTTCTTGTAGGGACGTTACCGCTTGGACAGAAACGAAGCGACGCGATTTAACGCTAGCATACCCGACGCGACAGCTAAATCATTGTATATAAATTAACTTACAACAATTTAGAAATTGTTTCTGTTTGAAAGGTGATGAAAAAAATATAATTATAAAATTTTGATCCATCTCGTCTAGCTCTAGCATTATATCTAGCGTGATTTTTGGAAATAAAGCGTGACACTCCAGGAAAATTTCAAAAGTGTGACAATCACGCCAAAAGCGTGACGTCTGGACACCCTACCCACAAATCTCTTGTAAATAAATTTAGTGAAATCAAATAAAGTTCGTCAAATTCGTAAAATTGTGTTTCAAACAATATACATACATATGCAAAGATATTAGTATTAAAAAACACTGAATAAGGATATTCTAGTCCTATAACCGGTGTATAGTAGTTTTTGTATTTCTCATTATTATATTTAAGTGGAGTGTATATAAGATTCGGCACAGCCGAATATTGCACTCCAACATGTGAAGTATATGTAGGTATGTGTGTAAATTGTAAAAAAAATATTAAATCAATTCTTTTCCCCATTATTTTTGCTTGCAACAATGTTACAAACATCCCTGATTTATTTGTTCACATTTTTTTTTATGAAAGAAGAGACTTTTTAATAAACGAGTATTTAATTTTATTTGCACTTGGAACATGAAATCATTTTGAATTTCTTTTTATTAGCAAATGGCATTTGTTGTAAACTCGGCTGACGGTGCTTTTATTTTTGCTGCCTTTCCAAAGGTCAATTCATGTTTCAAACAATGCTCCAGGCGTATTTTCTATTTTGATTATTCCTTCTCCTAAAATTGTAATGTATACAAGTATAAATCCATGTATTGACTACAAGTGTGACATAGTACATGTTTAAAGTAAAACTTTATTAGCTGACATTACACGTACTTAATAAAATATCTGAAGAAAATAATTGAAATAAAGAAATGCAGAACTATTGTTAAAGTGTTGTTGAAACACACTTGTTGAAATGATTATGATTAATTGCATGCAACATTATATAGGCAGCAGGCAGACAGACAGTCAGTATTTGGACAGTCCCATTTGGGATCCGTTTTTTTTCCTCACAAAGTTCCAACATGCATATATACTCGTATGTACATAAGTATTTAACAGACATGCAAGCAGAAGGAGCAGGAAGGAACCTGAAGATTAAAATACAATATCAAATGTGTACGAGTACTTGTACCTAAATCAACAACAAATTTAAAATTTTAACGCATTTTTGTTGCTATTGTTATTGTTAGTGCTGTCAAGCAACTGTGGCAACAAGTATCATGTTTATTTGCACAAAGTGTCTTAAATTTCATTGAATTTGATGGACATTTTTTAGGCGACATTTATGCTTTATTCTGTTTGTTATGAAAGTAACTAAATCTTAAAGTAGCTTTATCTATTATCTTTACTTTGTTGAAAATGCTATTTCCAATTCCTATTTCATTCAACTAATATACAACCATATACATACATACATAAGCATATAATATACCCAGCGGCGAAAATAAGTAGCAAACTGGCCTTCTGATACAAGGCCTTATTGCCCCATTCCATACTCATACATTTTTTACACATGATGTCCTCGCCAGCCAAGGCCTTCTGCTTCACCTTCTTCAACAGGCCTGGTAGTACCCCTTCTTTAGAAGGCCTGTTTAGAGATCTTCTTCGACAGGCCTTTGCTTATCAATTTTCATTAAAATTTTTTCTTTTTCTATTTTTTTTAAACGTCTAAGTGATCTTTTATGCATTTTAATTTTTTTTATAATAAAAACAATAACGTGGTAGTCAAAAACTCGCAAACCGCACAACCGCTTTGTTACAGAATTTAAGCAAAACTATTTTTAGTTTACTTCTTTTTTTTCTTTTCACATTTGCATTTTAGTTTTTGTGTTTGTTGTTTTGTCTTTGGAATGTGATTTTATAACGGGACATTAACGTATGTATACAATGTATACACATAATAAAAAACAACCTAGAAGGGAGTAGGTAGGCCTTCCATAAGACCTTCCTGAGAAGGCAAGCGAGCATGAGTACTGGATCTAAAAAAGGTCTAGGAAGGTCTTACAGAAGGCCTTATAGCTGAAGGCCTCAAACATTTTGCCGCTGTGATACATATGAATATTTCTTTTTTTTTTTTTTGATACTAAACCGCTATGTGCAGATGTTGGTTTTGTCGAAAAGTAAAGACATTACATTAAAATAACGTCTTGTACTCTTTATTTAATAATTTTTTATTTTAATAAATAATCAATCACGTTCGGCGCCTGGTGGCCATGACTGACTTACAGCCACGAGGTGTTTGTGTCGATTGTAAAATTGTAATCGATTTTTACATTGTAATTAAATTAGTAATTAAATTACATGTCTCAATTTTGCAATAAATTTTTCAAGAAATGCGGTGTATAATTTTATTTTGGTCTTTGTGCGAATCCGTACATATGTATATAGATTATTTCCTAATCCTTATTGATACTAGATAATAAAGTTCAATTCCTTATAAAGACTTAAATACTAGTACATTTAAACACATAGCATAATCTTGGTCGGTTAAATCGTTTACAAACTCAGTTTACTCGTTACAAACATTTGTGAAAACTCATAATCTTCACTCCCTCTCTCGCCACATGTATAAACTTTTTTTTGTATGCAAATTACAAGCTCATAACCTTTATCACTTATCACTTATCCACAATATACTCAGAATGAGTGTTTGTCGACATCTAAGCAAATTCTAGTAATGTAATAAAAATGATGTTATATTTCATGACGTAATAAAAGTCTCTACATGAAAATTATACATGCAATTAAAAATCCATATTTATCTGCAAGTTTATATTTAAATTTTAATGTTTAGGGATTTTGAGATTAAAAAGCAATTTTCTACTTTATTTACAAAATTTCCGTCTACATAAGCTGGATGTCATTATACAACTACATACATACCTACTATTAACATTTAATGATGCACATTGCACATCATGCCAACAACCATGTCATAACATGCAAATGCAGGTGGGATAAAGATCTTTAACTGATTAGTTAATAAAACGTAATAAGGATCTATTTAAAAAGTCAGGAATAGAAGGAGCACAGAATTTACTTGTTGCTGCTTGTGTTTGCTATTAATACTCAATAGTTCATAATAAAATTTCAATGTATTTCTGCACGCAGAGAAAAAGCATGGTTGGACATGGTTATAGCAACTACACTGTGTTTTTGGTAACAATGTATTGTTGTGGTACACAAATAATTGTTATTTTAATTTGATTTAACCGATAATTTAATTACTATAAACATTTTTAAGTTTATCGCAATTATAAAATTGAATATGGTTCACTGAAACACAATTATTTTTAAAACATGTTTACCATAACTATTGAATGATAACTATTCAAACATATTATATTATTTACAATGATTTAAGCTTACAAATAACCATTAAATGATAAGTTTCTATATTTGTATTCATAATATGTTTAAAATGCAAACAAAATATGTTTAATTTTAATAGTATTTTGTTTTTACCATTTGTAGAATGCTTTTCCATCAGTTCAGTAGTTTGTATGCGCTATATCGGATTATTTATTTGGATTTAAATGTTGCAATAAAAACCAAACAATTCGTATTTAAGATATTACTACAAAGTACAAAAATGTCAACGAAGTGTAAAGAAATAAATAAAGTGTACATAAAAGAAATAATCTTAAATATCACAAAATAAAATTCTATTAAACATAACTAAAAACAAATGTAAATTTTTTCATATACGTTGAAAGTGCATAAATATTTATTTCTATTTACAAAAAAATATCATAATATGATTATTTTAGATCATAATATGTTTAATTTAGATCATAATATGATTACTTTAAACTATAATATGGTACAATGGGTCATAATATGATCATGTTATGATTACATATATAAGGTTATAATATGATGTTATACATATTATCAAATTATGATTAACAAGAAAATATTATGATGAAATATTACGATGATAATTGATCATAATATGCTGTTTCATGGCACTAATATTCATCATAATATGTTTTGACTACAATCATAAATCTTATCATAATATGTTGCTCTTAGATTATGTTTGTGGTAAATGTTTTTTCTCTGCGTGTTTGTACTTGCAAAATTGTCTGGACAAATAGAAATGTGTTGAAGCTTATTCTAACATAAACCACGATGGTGGGCAAAATTATGACTATTAGTCACACAGAAATTTACCATAATGTATTACAGCACCCAATCCCTTTTTCATGCATAAGTGAAAAAGACATTTATTGGCATAAATACAAATGAGTTTTATATCACACTACTATGCATAATTGCTCTTGCTTTGGTATTCAAATAAAATCCGTCTTCAAGTTGGCCTTATATGGGGGCTAGGGTTAGTTTTGAATCTATTTTCATCTCAATTTTCAATAAATAGTTTGTGTATTTAAAAGAAACTTGTGCTGAATTTACTAGTTGAATTGTAAAAATTGCGACATTTAGTTTGATTACAAGCTATACAAGGAAGAGCGAGCATCGTTTATTGGTGATGTAGGGTATTTTACAGTTGTATAATTAATAGTCCCGAAGAAAAATATAAATATATACATACGTGTAACTATAAAATTCTTTTATTTTATTACAGACTTCATACAACTACATACATCAACAGTAACCATGATTAGCATTTTGAAATCAACGATTTTATTTACAATATGCATGACCATTATTGGTACAATGGCCCACATTGAGGCACGACCACAAAATTCACTCGACTCCAATCAGGTAAACTATACTGAATGATTTAAAAAACAAGTGCAAATTAGTTAGTGAGTTATTAAATGCAATTACATACTAGGCAATGGATGCGATTGAATCGGATGTTGATGAATTGCAAAATTCGTATTATGACTTGCCCCTGCAACAACCACAGAATATCTACCCCAGTATTCCATTGGATCGTTTGAAAATGCTCATTGCTCGTTACAACAGACCCACGTAAGTAGAATATTATTTGATGTGCTGTTGATTTCAGAAATGATTAAATGATTTTTGAATTTCAGAGGATATTTGCGCTCTCCATCTGTTGCTGGCTTGAATGAACTATACCGTGTGCCAGAATCAAAGCGTCAAGTCAGATACCGACAGTGCTACTTCAATCCCATTTCGTGCTTCAAAAAGTAAATCTTGATTTAATCTTATCCAAACACGAAAAATTACAATTTTTCCTCAATACAAAAGAAATAACTAATTAAATTAATATTTCAAATACCTACTAAATGATAATTTAAATTGAAAATCTACATATGTATTTAATACGAGTATGTATGTACATACATATATAGTTTAGAAACAAAATATAACAGTTATATTTTCTTCTTCTTCTTCTTCTTCATCTATTTCTCTTTCGATCTCAATGTATTAAAATGTGTAATTTATTTCTCTTAGTGTAAATGTATATTCATAAACGTACATACATTGTAAAAAAGCCCAAATTATAAAACATTATTTCGGTTTAAAAATGTTTCCATTTTCCAGCTTGTTGTAATTGGGTCCATTTCTTTCTTTGTTTGTTTACTATATACACACATATACATATACAATTATTGCCAATCTAGTCAAATGTATTGAAATCAGTTTCAAATTAAGAAAGAGGGAAACGAAGAGCGTAATTTTTGTAATATACATTACATACATTATGTACCTATTATTTATTTATACATACATACATACATATATGTACAATATATTATATTATTAATATTATTCAAATATAAGTATGTATTTAAAGCAAATTGTATGCATATAGTGTGGTAGAACTTAAAATATTTAAATATTAAATGTACACAATACTTTAATAAATGTATGTATTTATTGTTTAAACTTTAGGTATTGTTGGCGTCTAATGAACGTTATACTCGTACTACTGTGCGATTTGACAAATTTAATACATCTCTGGGCGGTTATTGTATATTTCGATTCGAAAGCAAGAGCTTTCGAAATACAATGTAAAAAGTATACAAATTCGAACGATTTTCTTTTCGAATCGAAATACACAAGAATAACCCTCCTGTTTTACTCGTGTAACGTTCATTGAACGCACGCACATACCAGCCCTGACACTCTATATCCAATTATTGAAATACATAACTAACTACCAACCAAAAATAATAAGCTATTTGTACAAAATTCATAAACCTGTAATCATTATGTCGATTGTAAATTATTTAACATGCAAATATATTTAATAAAAAACATTAATTTAAGTGTAAAGCAGCTAAAAAAAACATAAAATATTTTAAGTCTTTATTTATTTTATTTGAAAACTTCCTAAGTAGTTGCAATTTTTCATTTTGATGCAGTTTTCAGTTGAGCATCGCCCTTTGCAATGTGGTTTGAAATTCAAATCTAGTTGTATAAAATTATTTGCTCTCCAATTAATTTGATTTGAGGTCTCTAAAGGTCTCTAAATTTAAAAATTACTTTTACAAAGCTTCAGAATAAATATTTGTCATCTTATAATAGCTATAGGGCGATAACAATTTATTTTCCACTTAATGAACAATACGAGGTCTGATCAAAAAATAACCGTTATTTTCATATTTCGTGAGTTACGTATGTTCGATTTTCGCATTTTTTTTCTGTCTTGCTGGTACACATGTCTGTTACATATGTACCAATAATGTTTCATGTGTTAGAATTAAAATTTCTTGCGAAAAATGTGTGTTTTATGTGATAGTTGGCAACCTTGCAAATGAATTCTCTGAGAGTTCTAAAATAAAATCTGTTTAAAAAAGAACAACAAACAAAAAAAAAACAACAAAAAATATAAACATGAAGAGTGCAGTGAGCAAATGCAAGCAAAACATGATTAAAAAAAAACAAGTGGGAAAAAATTAGCCAATAGAAACACAGAATGTGTGACGTCACAGGGCCTAAATGCGCAGAACATTTTAAAATTTTACGCCCGTTGGCGTAATCCTTATTTTATCATTCTTGGTATCAGCCATTTGGGATTGTCAGTTTGTTTTTGACAGTTAAAAAGGTTAGTCGTGTTTTGGTGTGCTCTTCGATTTTTTACTAGTAGAAAAAATGGATCAAAGAAACTGTATTAAGTTGTATGTAAAAAATTAAATGAAATGCGCAAGAACATTTGAAATGTTGACTGTGGCGTTTGGCGAGTCTACTATGAGCAGAATACAAGTTCAATTGTGGTATAACCGGTATACGAAGAGGTTTTCAGAGAGGTTGCTGATGATATGGGCATATCGTTAGGCTCATGCCAAGCAATTTTTACGGGTGTTTTAGGCATGAAACGTGCGGCAGCGAAGATTGTTCTAAAATTGCTAAATTTTGAGCAAAAACAACGTCGCATGGATATCGCATGGACAGGAGCTGTTGAACATCGTCAACGACGATCCGGATTTCCTCAAAAAGATCATAGCTGGTGACTAATCATGGCTATGACATTGACACCAAAGCCCAATCATCCCAATGGAAACGTCCAGAAGAGCCAAGACCGAAAAAAGCACGTCAAGTTCGGTCAAATGTGAAGGTTTTGCTCACTGTTTTCTTCGACTGCAGTGGCGTGTTGCATCATGAATTCTTGCCACAAGGTCGTACGGTTAATAAGAAATACTGCCTTGAAGTTATACGCCGTTTGTGCGAAGCAATTCGTCAGAAACGCACAGAATTGTGGTAAACCCAATTATGGATTTTTCACCAGCTCACATATCGATACTTGTGCGTGAGTTTTTGGCCAAAAAAAAACCGTTATCATGCCTCAACCACCGTATTCACCGGACTTGGCCCCCGCTGACTTTTTCCTCTTCCCAAAACTGAAGACACCGATGAAAGGAAAGCGTTTTGCTACGATTGAGGAGATAAAAGAAAAATCGAAACAGGAGCTGTTGGCGTTTCAGAAGTGTTTCGAGGATTGGAAAAAACGCTGGCATAAGTGTATTATATCTGAGGGGGATTACTTTGAAGGGGACAAGATAGTCATTGATGAATAAATAAATACTTTTTGAAAAAATTTAAAATAACGGTTATTTTTTGATCAGACCTCGTATAATGGTTCACTCTGTCTTTTTAAATGAATAGTCGTCCTTCAAAACTGGTATATCCGTGTTTGTAATATTTCCAAAAAAAAACAAAAAAGTACCAGAATATTTAGCATAGATACTAACTCGTCTGTTTAGTTGGAATCAGTAATAAACTGTAAATAACATAGTAGCAGTAGCAGTAGTCAAGTATTCGAAATTTATTGAAAATATGTATCAACTGATTGAAATTTAATTGGATTAAGCCCCTAACTGAGTATATTCGGTGTAAAAAGTTTCATAAAATTATTTTTAAAACTTTAAATATTACTTTTAAAATATAAATAATATGGAATTCACGACAAATTAAATCAAATCATGTTTGAATAAGTTAAAACTTTTAAAGAGTTTTTGCTTGCATACTCGGTGTAGGGTATTATAGTGGTCGGGCTGTACCGAATGAAACTCTTACTTGTTTTTTAAATGTTTATTTGTTTTTATTTTTTCATATGCCACCTGTTTTGACGTTGAAAATTTATTAACAGCAAACAAATTTTGTGTTTGTTGTATTTGTTAGCGAGATGCTCACACATGCTTAATATGGCTTGGTTTTACAATAAAGGTAAGTACTCGTATTGCCAAATGTACAGCCAAGGAAGAAATTATATGGTACAAATTCCTTTTACTTGTTATAATTAAGTAGTAGTAAAAACTCTAATTTTTAATCCTATTTATTATAACGCTGCATCCATCAATTCTCTTCCCAACAACAATAACTTCTCTGATGTAGACATCATAAATTTACCGTTATTTTTTGCATTCTGTTTTTATATCGTTGTTTTCATATGAAATATATAATTATATGGTACAAGTAAAATTTTTAACAGATTTATTAAATTTTAGGCAAAAATGTCACGTGGAAACCATCTTTCGTACGCAAATTGAGTTGTTGAGGGAAAATGGGCACATAATAAGGTCCATAGCAAACCGTGTTAAGAGATCTAAGACGACCATACAAAATTACTTGGCGGATCCAAAATCATACGGCACCAAAAACAGATCTGGTAGAAAACCAACTGACCGTGATAGACGATCAATCAAGCGCCCAGCTATCACAAATAATTTCAGTTGTAACCAAATAAAGTCGCAGTTGGGACTAAATGTGACCAGAAGACGGATTAACCAAATTCTAAGTGAATTTCTAGATGTGACAAAACAAAAAATGATTCCCAAACCACGATAGACTCCTAGACACGCTAAAAAGTATAAATTTTGGGAAAAGAAGTGGCATAATGTTTTATTAAGCGATGAAAAAAATTCAACCTTGATGGACCTGATGGATTCCAATATTATTGGAGGGAAAAAGGCGGCGATACACAAACCAGAATAGCACGCAATTTTCAAGGAGGATCTTTGATGACTTTCGTTGATTTTGGGTATAGAGCACGTTCTCAAATTTGTTTTATTTCTTATAAAATGAATGCGAAGAACTACGTAGAATTACTGGACAGTGTTTTTATTGAATTTGCTGAGGAAAATTATGGAAATAATTTTACTTTGCAGCAGGACAACGCCCCTATACATAAAGCCAAAAGAACTAAAGCATTTGTTGAATAAAAAGGATATAACTGTTTGGGACTGTCCTCTGGGGAATTTTAAGTGGAATGACTTATAACTCCTTAAAAGAGCTCAAAGAAGCTTTGGTAAAAAAAATAGAAAGAAATTCCTCAAGATGTCTTACAAAAATTAATAATCTTTATGCCACTTCGGTTAAATGAAGTAATTGAAAATTGAGGAGGACATTCGCATTATTAAAATTTATATTTTAGTTGAATATATTTAATTAGTGTTAAGTTTCGAATTTTTTCTTATTTTGTACCATATAAATATTTCCTATAAGAATTTGAATTAACAGTAAAAAGTATTTAATAAAAATAAATAAATTAATTTAATTAATTTAATTTTTTATTTCTCTCTACTAAATATAAAAAATATATAAACTTTTACATTAGCTTTAAAACCGAAGAGATTTTTAGAAAAAATACATGTACCATATAATTTCTTCCGTGGCTGTATATCCGAAAATAAATAAAATAAACTGAAGACAAAGCAATAATTTTAATGCATACACTTAATGAAAGCAAGTAATGCATACTTGATACATAGTTCTATTTTGGTAGTTTTTTGTAACTCATTTTGATGTACATAAGTAAATACTTACAACGATAACATATGTTCGTATATATGTATGTATATAAGTATATATACAATCTTAAAGACACAAGTACCTAAACTCTTCATTTCCACAAGAATTTAAATTTTCTTGTTCTGATCAATTTTCTTTTGATTGAGAAAGAATAGAAAAATACTTGACGTACTTAATACTCGTACTTAGTGCTTAGATCTAAAAATGTCCTTTAAAATTTTTTGACAATGTTCATAAAGATACTTTTCGAGTACAATGGACAGATTGAAAGATACACAGTCTATTAAATATTGTAAATATTGTATGTACATATGTATGTACTCGTATGTATATTTTACATACAGTATCTCATAAAAGTTTATGAATTTAAACATACTTTAAAATAACTAAGATTTTATATAGATTTTTTTTTAATATTTATGTATTATTTTAGAATTAAGATTAATTAATATCTAACTAATTTCAAGGATCTCTCTTAGTACGAAAAAGCTTAATTAACTTACTATTGGGTCAATTAGGAAAAGTATAATTTTTAACCTAAACTTTTCAAACTTCGTTACTCGAAGAATTAATTGCGATCCGTATTAACAAAATATTGTATTGTAAAAAATTTTTTAAAAAAATTTTGTTTATTCGAAGGTTTACTTCAAAGTTAAATAGAAAAAATTTGAAATTTATTAATCTATTACCATGTAGTTTATTGAATAAACTAAAAAAACCGAAATTCCGTAATTAAATTTTCTTTAAGCCGAGACGATTTCTGTTTCTACCTGTTCCAGGTATAACAATAGAATACGTTACTTAAGTTTTTTTTCTATTTAACTTTGAAGTAAACCTTCGAATAAACAAAATTTTTTTAAAAAATTTTTTACAATAACATAATACTCGCAAGAGGAATAATTCTCATATACAAAATATTGTATTTAATATATTGTACCAGCATTTACTCGTATATATGCTATTATTCCATCGTTATGACAAAATTCTCAGATTGTCTTCGGCTCGGATAACAAAGTTCAGTTTATTTTATGGGAGATACTGTACATATTAATAATAAATTTATATACTCGTACATGTGTGTAAGTATGTACGTACTAGTTACGAGTACTCGTGCAGTAGTAGTTCATGATATTAATACAATAAATGTGAACAAATTCCTTGGCACTCATTTTCATCATCATTTAACAAGAAGCAACTTTGACTACCTTTCCACACACTTCGAATAATCGAAAAGAAATGTTATGAAAAGAAGCGAAACGATAAAACCAGACAAATAATTTTATATAACAAACGACAAAAAAACTGCCAATACATATATGTACATATATAAAACATGTTATAATGATCTTCATCGATGACCAGAATCAGTTTGGTCAAATTAATTACACTGTGCTAGAATTTGACACTTTTTTTTTGTGACAAACGGGGCACCTGGCGGGTTAACCTAATTCGGGTACGCTGAATCCAGTGGTGTTAACCGTTTTTTTAGGTTAGCTTGTTTTTTTTCGAAATATACCGTTATTTCGAAAATGGAGGAGGTTGCACAACATATATTCGCGTAACTCAAAAACGGTTTAGTTTATTGAATAAACTAAAAACACCGAAATTCCGCAATTAAATTTTCTTTAAGCCGAGACGATTTCTGCCGTTTGTCACATTTTCCAACTAGCACAGTGTTATTAATTACTCATCAGTATAGAAAGAAAATAAAATGTTACTCGGAATCAGTCTAGTATTTTTTCTACATTTCTAGGTACATTCATTGTTTTAGAGAACGTAAAAGGATTGTGGAATGTCACAGGTTCAGTATCATCTAATGTATGTAAGTATGTAAATTTACTACCATATACGAGCATGTAAGAAAAATTACTAATTTCTTATTTTCTCCCTTGAGCTTTTTCGACATAGATATGCCTCAAATGTAGGGGAAAAAAATATTTTTTAAAAAAGTACCAACGTTTACCCTAATTTGCACTTGCACTTGAGATCCTAATAACATTCTGTTAGTTAAGATATGTGAGAATGGAGGAATCAATGTTTATACCCTACACCACTATAGTGGAAAGGGTATATTGGATGTGGGCTGATGTTTGTAACGCCCAGAAGTATACCGATCGACTCAGAATCATTTACTCGGTCCATAATTGATGATAGTTCTCATATAAGGCCCACTGCTGAAAATCACTTTAACGACCATAAATTTCTTAAAAATTTTAGTTTCCAAATAAAATTCAACACAAATAAATTTCATACCAAAATCCTATCTTTTAAATGTTTTTTAGTTAGACGATACAAAGTTACCAAATTTAACGGTTTAAAATTTTAAAATTTTTCATATTCAAAAGTATTCTTTTGATACTTTCAAGCTATTTCCAGTATTACGTGTAATAGAACAAATTTACAAATTCCTCTACCCCGTGCCTATACTTGACAAATAGTTATCACAACATTTAATTACAACATAAAATACATGGTGCAACTATACAAGGTAAGTGCAAATCGACAACAAATACAACACAAAACAGAAACAACAGTCATTTTGTTTGTGTAAAATAATGTATGTACTACTGTCAAAAATACTTGAAAAAGTATTACTTTTGACATAAGTAAATTGTAAATAAAGTCAGTCAGCTGGGCTACTGCAATCACCTTGTATAGTTGCACCATGATAAAATATATGGAAATATATACTTACATACCTTATAATTTTTTCTCTTGACAACAAATTATAGACTTGAATTGTTATTTGCAATATTGTCTGTCGATAATTTAAATCAAGAAAATGTGTAAAAGTTTTAAGAACATAAAAAATAAATTTAATCTCAAACAGCCAATATCTAAAACAGAACAGTCCAAAAATATCTAGACTGAGAGAGAAAATCTGTTTAATTTGCGAAATTCGTTTTTTGTCACCGATTGTATATTGATGGCTAAATATTTAGTAACTTCAGAAGCTATAGATACAGCTTTAATTCAAAACAAGTGGCAACAATTTTTCTTGGCTTTTTTGTTGTTTTTAAATTATTGCTTTTGCAAAATTAAGTGCAATCTTGCAATAAATGGATGTTGCTGCAGCATTAGTAAATAACATGGCAGCAAAAAAATATGAAGAAAGAGAATTAAACTGAAACAACAGCAACAACAACAACTACTAATACAAGAACTATTGCTGCAACTTTATCAAAGTTTATTTCGCGCAACAGCAGGAGTTAACATCGCAGGCGTACTGGCACTCACTCATTGCTCCCTGGTAGTAGCCAAACTCCATTATCTGAAAATAGCCTACCACAACTCATCCGTCGGTTTAGTTTGGTTTGGTAGTGAAATAACATACTATTTTTATTCCAATACCAAACCATATACATACATACATATGCTCAATGCGGCACACTTGGTTGGTAATATTGTTTGTAACAACTGCTACGGGCATTAGAACCATTTGTTACCATCATATTGGGTTCCTTAACAACATTCCAATGAAAGAAGTCCGAAAAAGTATAACAGGACTATGTAGTTTTAAAATGTTAAATATAAGGGAAGTGGCTTTTGACCTGCCCTCTGTACCTCTTCTATATATACATACAGGGTGGCGCAAAAGTAATCATCCTATCAGGAAAATGCTATAAATTTAGCGATTGGCCCCTAATGTCAGTTCTGCAATATTCCGCATTCTGGAGCAGTGTAGCGTAACATTGTTTATTAACGTGTATTTCGCATGTGTTTACTACACAAATGTCAAAACAGAACTGACATTAGGGCCCTCGCTAAATTTATAACATTTTCCTGATAGGATGATTACTTTTGCGCCACCCTGTACATTTCAAACTAGAGGATACTACAGATACTGCGAAATTACCACGAGAGCCGGAGTTGGACTCGAGATCACTAAATCAAGCTCTGTCAACTCAGCAAACACTGCTGTTACAGATACCATGATACTACAGATACTACGGCAAAAACAAAATACATATGTATGCATATTGTGTTTACTTGTTGTGAAAAAGAAAATTTTGATATAGCCTATTGACAATTCCATGCATTGATCTGCAGGTGTTCCAAATTTCAATAAAATCGATTCAGCCTTTTAGTCGTGATTGCGACACAAGCACACAAACTTAGAAAGCCACTATATTATATATTGTAAAATTCGGGAAAATTCGAAAATCACCATCTCTGCTACATGTGTATATTGTCTTTCTAATGAAATTAATATGGGTCACATGGGTTGGATGGCTTCAAGGTCTATAACGGACATAGAAATATTTTTTATATTTCATATACATATTCATACATATACATACATACATACATACATACATATGTAGATTAATACAATAATTACCAATGACTTGAATTATTTTATATATCGCTATTAAAATCATATCGTTGGTCTCATGTAGAAAGACCCTAAATCGCTATTTTTTCGAAATTTGTTTTTTTTGCGATTCCAATGCATTTAACGCAAATACACCTCCTCACAAAAATTTATTGCAATAGTGTAAAAAATAACGCTTTTATAAGCAGTTGTACAAAAAAAGTTACATGTTGAATATTACAGTTTCTATTATGTTTTTACCTTCTCCTGTAAAGTTTCAAATATGCGATTTAGGGCCTTTCTACATGAGACCATCGATATACTTTCATACTTATGTATCTAAAATTGCATAAGACAATTTGACGACGGCTGTATACGTAAATTAATACATATTCCAAATTTAAAAATTAGTAAAAGAAATACCGTTTATAGAGTATTGAAAACAAGTCCAACATAGGTTTCTGCATTTCATTCCTGAACTGTTCTTCTCAAACAAAATAATCTCAACTTAAACAGAATAAAACATAATAATAACAACAAATGAGAGCGAATACAGCCGAGTTGTAGCTTCCTAGTGCGGTTCAATTAAATTCATATGCAAGTCATGTCATGGCCTTAAACCGGATCACAAGAGATGGCGGTCAAAGCTAAGCAACGTATGTATAGTAAAGTAGGTATGTATGTATGTACCTACCAGTACACATGACGTTGCACTGAAAAAAAACTTATAGATACGTATGCAGTAGTGTATGTAGTAACTTAGTGGGCAAATTTGTTAGGGCTTCAGGTTTTAGGCCTTCAAAGGACTTATGTATTTGCAATTTGTAAAATATTTGATATTTTTTCTATACAGTCATCTGACAGAAGATGTTGTAAATGTACTACTGTGCAAAATAAGGCCTAACAGAGACTTTATTTAAAATATATTATTTAAGAAGAATTGCTTCCTAAAACCCGAACTAGTTAATTCTGTATTTTGGAAGATGTTGTGCTGTGAAGTCTGCGTGTATTGAGGTTTTAGGTTTGACAAATTTTCCTTCAGAATATCTTCTATTAAGTTGTTTGTAACTGGCTGAATAACATGAAATGTCCCGGTAAATATGTGAATTTGGACAATTATAAAATATTCAATAAAATTTGCAATCGCTTTTTTATTTAAATTACATCATAGCACCACATATTATTATTCATTTGGGAATCTCTGTTGTTTTGAAAATCCAATAGAAACGCCAAAATTTACTACATAATACATTTTTCCAGCAAAAAGTTTTATAAATTTCATACATTTATGGATATTTTCAGATCTACGATGTTCTAATAGATATTCTTAAGTAAACCTTCTAGCAAATCCCAAAAAAATAACTTGCATTGCAACGAGGCCTTTAAAAAGGCCTCTGTGATATAAATTTTCCTGCTGAAAAAGAGGAGTATGTACGAATACTTGCTCGTATTTATGTATGTGGCAAATAACATGTTGAATAGATGGATGGATGGATGGATGGATGGATGAATGGTCGGTTGGATGGATGGGCTGCAAGGTATGCACTTACGTAGGAAGGATAGTTGAATGGTAGGTAGGTTGTTTAGCTGGCAGGCAGGCAGGCAGACATGCAACAAAGCAACTATCTATACTCGTGTATAGCACCCGTTCGACTTAAGGTGGAAAGGTGTGTGCAGTTTAAGAATAAACTTGTCTTTGTACATTTGAACCTGAACATCGTACACACATTTATGTTATGGAGATACGAGTACATTAAGGTAGCACTACATTTGTTGATAGTTTAAGAGAAAACTTTTATATATTTTAATTCAAAGTCAAAAGAAAACAAGTTCTAGTGCTATATTCGGATGTGCCGAATCTTAAACACCCTCCACCTAAACGTACTAAGAAATAGAAAAACTACACTGGTTATAGGACTAGCATATCCTTATTCTGTGTTTTCTATTCAGTCTTAGTGCAAATTTTATTAGTATTTGATATATTGTTTGAAAGACAATTTTACGACCAACATAATTTATGTTAAATATTTTGAAATTTTGTCTAATTTTCACCATTTTTAAATGATTTAATTACCAATTCTTACCATAATTTACAGAGTTTGTGTTATTTTCATAATAATCTTGATTGTAATTTAACAATTTATAAAATTAAAAGAAAATTTTTCCATTTTCACAACAAGTTAAGAAACAGAGTATAAAAAAAGAATAAGATATAAGATGAGGTTTTTTTATTTGAATTTAATCTCAATAATATGATTAACAAAAGATTAATGGGTGGCATAGTAGAACTGGACCAGTTATGGACTGATAGCTTCTAAATCCAGTGTCCATTAATGTATTTCTCCGTATTTTAGACTTATTTTGGTTGAATTTCATCTCAATAGCGTTATTTACAAGAGTTGTATGGTTGGTTGTTATGCTCGGAAGTGGACTTAATTCGATATCGATATTTATTAGAAATTTTTGTGGGTTTATTTGTTTTTATGGAAATGGTTCTTATATGGCAGCTATGACAAATTATGGACCGATCTTCTTAAATTTTTGAACAGTGATTTTCATGCATATGAGGATATTTCACGTCGAATTTCAACATAATAACGCTATATATACGATATATATTAGTATTAACGTGGATTTCGACAGTGGACCTTATGTTGGGGATATTTTCAAATATGGACCGATATTCTCAAAATTCAGCAGTTTGATTTAGGCATGTATGTAAATGATCCGTGTAAAAATTTGGATTGGTACCCTTATTTATAAGAGATTTATGAGTATTAAAGTGATTTTCGGAAGAGGGCTTACGGTTAATAATATACCGAAATTCACAAAATTTTGTGGGATGATTTTTGTATATATGTAAATGATCTGTGCAACGTTTTGTTTCGGTAACGATATTTATACAATATATATAGGGAAAAATGTCTTTTTCAGATGTGGTCCTTGTATGGGAGCTATGACCAGTTCTGGGCCGACCACCATAAAATTTAGTACAACAATTTATTTGCCTATAAAGGGTATTTATGTCAAATTTTAGCCGTTTAACATTATTTATATCTCTTGTATACGTATTTAAGTGAATTTTGGAAGTGGACTTTATATGGGGTCTATGGTCAAACATGGACCGAACTAAAAAAAAAATTTCGTTTTGCTATTTCTGTTTGCATAATGCTGAATTTTTTGCTGAATTTTGTCTTGATATTCGAATTTTATAGTCATTTATGTATAATTGAGCAATATTTCGGGAAGATTTTTGTATGAGGGCTATGAGAAATCATAGACCGATTCTTACTATTTTCCCGCACACTTTCTTCTTTTATCATAGAAACAACGTATACAAAATTTCATGGTATTATCTGCAATATGTTTCAAAATATTGCAATAAAATGGACAAAAAATATCAAATTTTTATGGAGGTTGTCTCACATATTGGTCCATAACTCGGGTTGGTCTAAACCGATTTTGCTGATTTTCAATACTAAAGTTACCCGCAAAATAAGAAATATTTTTCTGGAAATTTCGTTTAGTTAAGTTGTATATTTTGGGCGTAAGAGTGTTTTACATAGACGGACAGACGGACATGGCTAAATCGACTTAGACTTCATAAGGACTAAGAATATATATACTTTGTTGGGTCTCAGATGAATATTAAAAAAGTTTCACACGGAATGACAAACGTGATATACCCTCATTCACCACTTTTGGAAATCGAGAGAAATGGCGAATAACAATTTGATATAATTTAAACGTGTACATGAACAATTGTAAAGTATTTAAAGAATCGATATAATTCTCATTTAGTTAAAAATATTTTACGAATAAGAGTCATTCCATTTCAGACCGAACGATTTTTACTAAAAATTGACTTTGATGTCGCCGAAGTCTTGCAAAATTTTAGCACGTATTCTTCATTAAAAAATATTTTACACGTATTTCCAGAAAAATTTATTTTATTTCATTATTAAAACAAGAAATTAAATTGAAAATGTAATTTTTATGGTACTACAATGGAAAAAATCGGAAAAAATAGAATTCATTCGACTTCCATTCTGAAATTTACAGGGAATATTAAGGTTATATTGAGCTTTAAGAAAATATTTTTTTTAGATTTTTTGACTTGTTCGAAGGTGGTAGAAAAGAGAAAATAAATAAAAAAAAGCAAATTTTAAAAACCAAAAAAAAATTATAAAAAAAATTTAATTTTCCAAATTTTAATCGAAGTTACCTTCAAAAAAAATTAAAATTTTTGGAAAATTTGTTTATTAATACTCGCAAGAGGAATAATTCTCATTTAAAAAAAATTTAAATAATAATTTTTAAAAAGGAGGTTCAAATACCTTTAAAATAAGGCATTGGTCTTTCAAACCCATCCACAAGTTTTTGCGAAATATTAGTTCAAAGGTTGTCATGTCGGAAGATTTTTTATGATTTTGACGATTTTCAAATGCACATAACTTGTTGAAAAACAATTTTTTTTTTCTGGAAATACTTGTAAAATATTTTTTAATGAAGAATATGTCTGCAAAATTTAAAGTAAATCGGATGAGGTGTTGTAAAAAAGGTGTTTTTTTAATATCTTATGCGAAGTGCAATCTGATAGGTTACAATATCGAACCCTAGTAACTATTCCGTCATATTATTCACTTTAATAAAGGCCCAACTATAATATGCATAAGCTAGATTAAGCAAATTGCAAAAGTTAACGAAAAAGCTGTCAAATGCATAAGCAATTCAGAGCTAACTTTCAGGTGACTACAATGTGCTTACGTGACTTTGAAACTTTTTGTCCACAGTTGCACATTTATGATTAAAGAAATGTTTTTATTTTATCAATAATCTATTAAATGACTATAATTTATAAATATTATGGTAAGATATACGATACTATTGCATGTATTTTATAATTAAAATAAAATTTCGAACCGAGACGGCATACTTTTTCCTTTTTTTAATTTATCGGCAAAATGTACAGCTATGGCAGCACTAAAATGTAAATAATAACCCAGCAAGCCATATGAGTCCGAAAAGAGTCTTTTCTGACACCTTTTCCGGAGCGTTCATGCTCTTTATGAGCCCAAAAAACAATCATTATTGCTCTGAAAACCTGTAAGTACAATTTATTTAATTTTTTTTTCATTTATAATTTAGTTTATTTGTAAATGAATTCCCTTTTTGTTTAAGTAAAAACAATTTTAAACAATGTGAACTTTTATTTTTTTTTCTTTAAAATTGCAATGACTCTTTTCTGACATGATGTAAGAGCTCTTTATGAGCCAAAAAAAACCCTCATAAAAGACTCTTTTCTGACATTATCTAAGAGCTCTTTCTGACCGACCATTTTCGAATGTAATGACCCTCTTTTCTGAAGGTTTTCGGAGCAATTATGATTGTTTTTTGGGCTCATAAAGAGCGTTAACGCTCCGAAAAAGACTCTTTTCGGACTCATATGGTTTGCTGGGATGAATTAGTATATTCGTTACTTGTAAATATTCATTTAAATGACATACAATGACAATTAAACTGAAATCTTTTTTGTATTACATCATTTGTAATTAAAGATAACAAATAATTTCTTTTGAAATATGAAAATTGATTTCTATGAATTTTTGGTTTCTGGTTATTCCAGTTCTTCTCGGAATTGGACTTAATATCGGAGCTAAAGCCAAAATTTAGACTGACATATACCCCTTCATAAAATCCAATAGTAAAATTTTTTAAATTTCAGTTCATTATCGATATTTATATGATGGAAGGAAGTGGTGCCCATATAGTAACTAACGGGTTTTCTAATAGCTACTTGACAACTCTGAATTTAAATTGTGAACGCACTGTTTCACTGATCATCTAATTGTTGCTTTCTTTTTTTTCAGTAAACTTAACATTTTCGTTATGGTAAAGTACACGAAGGAACAACGTTTGGAAATTATAAAAATGTACTACCGAAATTCGGAGTCGGTGACCGCAACTTTAAGAGCGTTAACTCCAATTTTCGGTCGTAATTCTCGCCTTAGTAGACAAGCAATAACAAGTTTAGTGCAAAAATTTGAGTCTACATATTCATTGTGTGATGCTGTCGTGCCAGTGAGACAACGGCCTGGTCGAAGTTCCGAAAATATCGCTGCCGTTCAGGCGTCCGTAGCAAACGATTCAAATCAGTCGATTCCGCGGCGTTCTCAAGAACTGGGCATCCCCAAGACCACTTTATGGCGAATTTTGCGTAAGGATCTGGGTTTACACCCATACAAGATTAAGCTGACTCAAGAATTGAAGCCGATGGACCATTTGAGTCGACGTACGTTCTCCGATTGGGCTCTGGAGAAGATGCACCAAGATGATGAATTTCATCGCAAAATCATCTTCAGTGACGAAGCTCATTTTTGGCTCAATGGGTTCGTCAATAAGCAAAATATGCGTTATTGGTCTGCTGAAAATCCACATGTGCTTCACGAATCACCACTTCATCCACAAAAAATTACTGTTTGGTGCGCTTTGCATGCCGGCGGCGTCATTGGGCCATATTTTTTCGTCGACAATAACGATCGTCATGTTACTGTGAATGGCGATCGTTATCGCGCAATGATTAGCGATTATTTTTGGCCCGAATTGGAACACATGGACTTGGATGACATGTGGTTTCAACAAGACGGTGCCACAAGCCACACAGCACACGTTACAATCGATTTAAAAAAAGTTGTCAAGTCCTTATTGGAAAACCCGATATGACTAAATATCAGCCAATCACAATAAAGGTTGTTGCATTGATTTATGTACATATACATATATATTTGGATTATTTATATCGAACTTCAATTTGATAATGATATTTATAAGATATTTATGAGCATTTAAGTTATTTTCGGAAATTGACTTTTTATGGAGGCCATGGTCAAATATGGGTCGATCGTAAAAACATTTAAAAAAAAAATATATGTATATAGAGATTGTCTGAAACTTTGGTGAAACAAAGAGTATTTGGGAGAATTTTCTGGTATAAGTCACTTTTTCGATGCTTTATTGTGCCTTCAAGAGACGCATGGACATGTCGGTTCTACGACAATTAGTTCGATGTGTCTCAAACTGAATGACAAACATAATATGAGGGGTATATTAAGTTGGTCATTCCTCTTTGGTGAATTTAAAATATGTATGATAGGAATTACTTAATCGGTTTTAAGGTGCTATCAGACGGGATGTATTTTACATATGTACTCTCACTTTTCTTACCCATATGTAATTCCGTGTGTATGTCAAATTTTCCATTTTACATACGATTCATAATTTTTGCTTATGTTTTTCCGTATGACATAACCTATAAATGTAAACAAAAGATGACTTTTTAACATTGATCAATTTCAAGAATTGCTTCTTTTGGCCAATCTAACTGCAATAAATATAATAAACATAATTTATTAAAAATCGAAAAATACTTACTTTTCCATGTTCATTATCCATTTTCTTTACAATATATTTTTTCAAAGAATTTTGTTTTAAAACAAACCAGCTGTTTTGTTTATGTTTGTCACAGGATATTCTGATAGCACCTAGATATTCATAAAATAAAGTACCATAATTTTTATATAAGCTATTCCATACTATGGAGTATTAAGTTATATTTTTTATATATTTTGCACTTTGAAAATTTTATAAAACTGCAGACACTAGGTCAGCAGATATTCTTTATATTTTTATTCTTTTCATGTACTTTTATAATTATACCGAGTAAAAAATGTGCTCCAAAAAGAACAGGTTTTATGTATGAATTCATACCTCAAATCGCTTCAAACCTGCTGATGGAATGCATGATTTTTGTATGAGGTGTTCCCGGTTTAGAGGACTACTTTCTGCTAACAATAAGCGCTTCTTTTAACCTAATCAAACATGCAAACAAAGCACTTTCCAAAAGTGTTTTACGTTACTTCGCGCACACCAATCAAAGAACAAATTCTATCTGAATGTTTTTGCTTAAGAAAAATTCATAGTAACTGAGAAGCGCGATATTCGTTTTGTAATTGACTTTCGTTGTCATACGTAAATCTGTAGGCTATAATTTAATTTTTGTTTTTTAGCTTTAAAACCTTCTTCGTTGTCAGTACTAAAAAAGCATCTTTTTTGTATATTTTCAAGCTTCAAAAGAGCGCTTTTTCTCTTAAGTGCTTCAAAAAACACGAATTTTTTTTTACTGGGTAGAAAATAAAATATTCATTCTATATTGAATCATAAAACGGGAATCCACTTGTTTCACCGAACTTAAATTACTTATACAACCTTCAAACAGATGTCGATAATTAAAAGAGATTAATGAGTATTTAAGTTATTTTCGGAAACGGATTTATAGGGAGAGGGAGGCTTGGTTCCAGAGCCAATGTAGAACCAAATACAAAAAAACACAGTAGCATAATTTTTGCATAAATTTAAGTGATCTGTGTAAAATTTTAGTTCGATATTGTTATTTATAAGATATACGAGTAGGTATTTATGCAGGTTAATGTATTTTCCTATAGTCGTTTTTTGAGTCAAGTGAAAATCATTTTAAAGTAAACATTATTTGTTTTGCTTTTTATTTATGAACAAAACTTTAATTTTATTACTTTTGCTTTATAAGTTATTTTCTCATGTTAAAAATAAATTTTAATGAATTTGAGTTCAAGAGTGGTGAGTTTTTATATAAGATTTTTAGTGGTTGGTTATGACAACTTTTCGGTAAAAGCAACAACCCCGGTTTCCTTTCGGTTGCGCAAATCGAGCTCGTACTGTACTTCATTTTACTCAATAGCCCAGTAGGAATTTCTTTCAATATTCTTTCAAGGCATTTAACACAATTTTATGTAATGTACATATACATATGTAAGTGCACAATATTACTTTGGGTACGTACACATATTTATACTGGCTTAAAAGTCTGTAAAATTAAGCAACATAGTGCATAGTAAATAAGGTAAGAGATATTATATATACTTATATATGTATATTGAATAATCTGGAATAAAAACAACGGCAAAATTGGATGTAACATTTTAAAAATTATTATTTAAATTTTTTTTATATTATTTTCTATTTTTAAAAAGCAACGCATATTCAATAAAACAATGAATTTTTATTCAAGTTCTCTATTAAAAAACTAATGCTTATTCTTGATTAATTATAGTTTCAAAAAATTTAAAAAACTAAGAAATTTCATTTTTAATTTGGTAGAAAAAAAATTAAAAATATTTGTTTTACAAAAAAAATAATTACGGTTTTTCAGTATATAAGCGATAAATATTTTTTACATATTAATGAGTATTAGGTATTAGCAATTGCGTGCAAATGATTATGTATAATTTAGAAATATAATTAACATTAAGCTCTTATAAATCAAACTTACAATTATGTAAAATTTGTACAAACTAAAATATAATTTACGTTCATACTATATACGAGTTTACAAAAGAACATAAACGCGAATTATTCTGTTTTAAATTATAATTTTTATAATTTTAATAATCTATATATATAAAAATAAGTGTACATTTTGATTGTCACTCCATAACTCGAGAACGGCTCGACCGATTGCCATAAAATTTTTAGGGAAGGTACAGGGAGGAGTGATGATGGTTAGTTGATTTTGAAATCCAAAATCGGTCTAGCCATTCTCCAGTTATGATTTTTTTCCTGAAAAATTCAACATTTGAAAGAAAAAGTCCCCTAAAGTATGCTGTACAAATTTGCAAATAAATAAGAGCAGGCAGGTTGTGAATACATCTTATTCTATGAAATACAAATCAATAGTAAATACCGAGCGAAGCCGGGGCGGTCAGCTAGTTATGAATAAAATTTAATAGTATAATAATATATGAAATAATATATTTATAATAATATTTATAATAATATATTTAATAATTTTACCATGAAAGGTAATTTAATCCACAATTAAACTGGCTATTAAAATTATTTCAAATTTGAAATAAGAGAAATTATTTGGGGGCTGCTGTAGTCAGTATTTGTTGTAATATTATAAAATTGCTTTTGAACGAAGGACCAAACTGAAAGAGATTATTTTGGGTACTCCAGGTTAAATGCGAAAAATATTTTAAAGCAAGTATCTATAGCATTTAAGGCGGAATGCATAATATATTTTATTCCTTCATAATAAATTGCAATTTCTTTTTGTTCTAATATTGAACCCGATAGTAATATTAAAGGTTGAATTTTACTTTTACTTTCATATTTTTTCAGTAGCTCTTCTTCGCAACAGTTTTGCCATCAATAATAAAACTGCTTTGTGAATGTCGTATAGAAAAACGTGAACATATCTTTTCACGTTCTCAACATTAAAGATTATCGTTGATGGCACTAAAATACTGTGAAGAAGATGAAATATTCCAAAGCAACGACTGTCTGAAAAGATTAAGATTAATAATGGATAAGAAATAAGGTAAAACCTACTTTCGCTTAAGTTTTCCATTTTAACCATAGTTTGAAATAAAACTTTGCTCGCTGGGTCTTTGATGCGATCTTCAAAGATGTAATCAATTTTAGAACAAAAATTCTTGAAATTTACATGCAAGCTCTCTGCTTTTGGGTACAAATGTTTGAAATCTATATCAATCTACAAAAATACATATATCAGTTTAACAAAGTTTAAGTCTAAACGTAAACGTACCAGCTTAAAACCTAATGGTTTCTTATACTGCAGCCATTTACTTATGATATCAGATGTACTATTTAAATTGAATATTTCGTTCATCCGATAATTTTTCGTTGCAGCCCAATGGCTTTCAATTTCCGCCCACGAGCAGTTATCCGTTATAATTGCCTGAATGCTATTGTTAATATTGTCTTCTGGAGGACCTAAATTAATTACAGATATTTAACAAATACCAAGATATAAAACAATTAAAAGTGTGTGCTTCTTACCAAGACTTAAAACTCTTTTATTATTTGTAGTCTTATAAGAATACGGTCTTTTTTTGAGAACACCATTATGCTTTAGTTTACGAATTGTATTAAAATATTTATCATACAGTTTTCCTATATTATTTAGTTATTTTTTAATTTTTTTCAATTGGTTTTTAATATTTTTTATAAAACTCACTTATTTTTTCTTCACCTTCCAGACGCGTGTTTTAATGCAGTAATTATTTGTTTGATTTTCTATTTGAAAAAAAAAAATCTTCAGGTCTACATGCCTTTATTCATATTTACTAAAAAAAATAGTCAGCTTGAAGAATTTTCTTCAACTTTACTAAAACTATTTACTTAATGTACGAAATTTCTTCAATTCTACTGGCTCTTACTCAGGTTGAAGAATTTTCTTCATAATTACTAGAACAATTTAGGTAAATTTAACGAAATTTATTTAATTTTACAGGCCTTTTTGAATTATTTTTTACTTTTAGTCACTTTGAAGAACTTTCTTCATAAAATAGATTACTTTACTAAAAGTTTAACGAAATTTTATTTAACTCAACACCTTAATTATTTATTTTTATTCTTCGTCTTCATTACGTTAGAAAAAGTTACGAAATATATTCAAGTAAACAAAACTTTTATTCAAATTTACTTGCCATTAGGGGTATAAAATTAACTAATATTGTGCATTATTTCGTTTACGATGCGTTACTGCCGCTTTTACTAACTTTTTGTTGTTCTAGCAGAATATTAGTTTATTTTTTTTTAACTAAATTTTATTCAAATAAAGTAATTTTACTAAAATATATTTTTTACTAAAAAAATTATGTCTATTTGAAGACTATTCGTCCATATGGATAAACCGCCAGTTGATTTCAATAAAATTTTTGTTTATTTGACTATTTTTTTCGTTGAAGGTTTACTACATTTTTTCGTTAATATTACCTACGATATTTTTTTCTGTGTAAGTGGTCCTATGGGCCGATCATGACAAAAATTCATTGGGATAATTAAGGCTCATTTACTTGATAACAAGAGTAATTTATATGTGGGCTATGATCCGATTTCTGTTATAAAACAAGTAAGGAAGTATAGTCAGTCAAGCCCCACCTACACTGAGTATATAAGCAAAAACTGTATTTCAGATGTGGATGCTATATGGAGGTCACGTACTATTTGGACAATTTGACAACAAAAATGACATAGTGAAAACCAAGCATAAATTATTAAGTCTGTGTATATACCTACATAAATCAGATATTTATGATCGATAAAGTCATATTTGGGGAGGACATTTGTATTAGGGCTAAGTGAAATAACCGTCCTATGGTCGAAAAAATAAAATATACCAAATTGTTCACAAATATGTATTTATCTTCAAAATTGTGACCTGGTCTTGGAGGGTTTACAAAATCTTCAGCATAACCAAAAATTGTTAGATCGTATAGGTATGTATATGAAAGTATGGAAAATTATTAATAATATTCAAAATAATATACACAATTGTATATTTTTAGTTCGATTCATTGCCAAACCCACTGAAACAAACCGAAATTCCAAAACACAACAGAAACTCGTACAAGAATAAATTAAGAGTTTAAGAACCACCTTAATCAGTTTCAAAAAAAAAAAAAAATACATATATTAAATATTTCACTGGCATTCAGTCGACTTGCCCTCATCACTGTTTAAACGCTGAATAGAGATTCATCGCTGGTTAACTACAAGTTCCTTTTTATATTTACAACAACTTGTTTGTTGTTTTTTAGTAAACATTTCTTCGGACAGGAAGTTTAAAAATATAATGATTTAATGAAACATTATTGTACAATGTTAGATTTCGAATTGGTTTAAACGATAATGTCGGTGTAGAGTAGTGACTAGTAAGTAACACACTAATAAAATCATCGATATTAACACAATAAAAGACATTTTTAGTTTTTAAAATTTCTTTATTAACAGATATTATGACCTGCAATCTAATAGTAATCTTAAAGTAAAGGTCTCACTTTATTATCTAAAACAGAGTTTGCAGCACAAGTTATATACGAGTATAAAATATTTATATTTGATTAGTTATATCGATTAATTTGAATAAAATATTTCTGTTATTTTTATTAACACGAATTGACTGACTACTTTTATATAAAATATGTTGATAATTTAACTGATTGTTCGACCTTTTTATTAATTAAACAATTTTATTTTTCGAGATTAAGGTCAGCTTTTATTTTTATTTTTTTATTTTTTCCAATATTTCGCTACACAATGTGTAGCATCTTCAGGCAAACAATAACAAAATTAAAAATTAATAACGATAAAAATATTTTTCAAAAAATAACAGTAATTGTCAGAATTTAAATATTACACAAACAGAAATATTGATATGAAAAATATTTTAGTTTTTAGTTTTTGTGTTTTTATAAATTAAGTGTCTATAAGTTTGAGCAACATTATCTGTATCTACTTTAAAATTGATTCTAAGATTTGTTGGTACATTAATAATTTCTAACATTTCTAACATATAACGACGTTTATAATTATTTTCTGTTTGCAAAACTGAAATGCTCTCAAAGTCGGGATAGTGATTCAAATTTTTACAATGTGATGATAATGCTGTTTTTTGTGATGATATATCTCTATATTTTTGATCAGATTTGTGTCCAGCTATTCTAGTTTTTAATTTATTTTTAGTTGTACCTACATATACTTTGCTACATTTTTCATTGTTATTACCATTACATGGTATTTTATAAACTACGTTTGACATTTCTAATTTAGGTATCCTATCTTTTATCTTACTGAATAATCTGCCTACTGTATTATACATTTTTGGAGCCATTTTATATTTGGTATTATCAAATATATTAGATTTTTCTAATCTTTCGGATATTTTAGGTACATAAGTTAAAGATTTATATATTTTAGGTTCAGAAAATCCTTTTGTGTTATTCATTTTATTTTTGAAATAAAATATGTTTTTTTCAGTAATGCAAAGTTTTAATAACAAATTATATTTAAGATTTGAAAACTAGAATAATAGAAGAAAGCTATTAAAATTCCTAATAGAAAAGGAGTTTATTTCTCATAAACTGCTTTGCGATCTTCTGAAAAGGTTTGATTTCTAATATACGAGTAGAGGAGTTTTGTTATGTTTTAATTTATATACTTTAACCAGTGCCGACTTGAAATTTTTGTTACACTTATTGCTCAGATTTAATTTAGCCTGTTCATAATGGAATGTGGGCATTGTAATTTATTATATGTACATATGTGGGTGGTATATTACTCGAATGTAAAAACAAATTATGTATTCAAGTAGTATACTCACGGAATATGGTGTATCTTTTACGAGTACATTTGGAAAAGAGTCTTCACTTTTAAGGAATTTTCGTTGTGTGTATTAATATTTCTAAATGTTCTTAAAGCATTTGCACTTTCATTTGAGAACATATACAGTGGGAAGCAAAACTGTCCAGATGTTTTGCGTTAAGGATGGTGCTTTTGGATGCGGCCTATGCCAATAGTATTCTTTTCCATCGGACTGGTATCGGTAGACTTTCGTTTCGTCGCTACAATTAACCCGTTTCCAGTCATCTACTGTCCAATTTTTGTGGAATTTTACAGAAATGAAGGCGTTTTTTCACATTTTTATCGAAGAAACAATTCTATTTAATGCGCGTCTAACCGTTCAGGAACTGACATCCTTACCAATACTATTTGCAGCATTTTTCGGGGTCTTGATGTCCTTATAATGCAGCAAACGTTTAATCTGCCGGGCATCACCATCAGAAAGCTACATTACGATTAATAATTATTTAACTATTATTCTGCAACAAATTTATCACATTGTTTTCAATATCATTTGGCGTATTTCTCATTTTTAAAGATTTTTTAATTTTTTATATAAAAATCAAGTTAATCACTTCACAGGTCAAACAATAATGAACAAATAGAGCAAAAAAAGCTTGATAACCAAAAAACCAACAGGTCAAATACCATTACATTTTAACATTTTTAGAGCAATATCGTAATAATGTTTATTTCTTGTACTGTGCAAAAGTGGCAGTGTCAGTGAATTTTGTGAAGTAATTTATGTAAGTTTTTGTGATTTATAAATTAGAATAAGGTTCAATTAAATAAAAAATACATATATGTATATAATAAGATTATATATACCTATATTTGTATTATACATATTCATTACCCTACTTCCTAGCTTAACACTGTACATTTGCATCTTGGTTTAGTGAAAGAAACTGCTAATAACTTCCGTAAAAAATCAACAACAAATTACCTGATTCTTCAGAATAGTAATTCCGAACGATTTTCGTCCTTTTATATTGAAATTTCCAGAAATCATTCAGGTCTTAATACCATATTTTGCCAATAAATATACTCGTACTTCAAAAAAAAAAAAAAAAAAAAAACTTCAATATACGCCGCTTTTATTAGAGTAGGCTACTTATAAAATTTTATTTGCAGGACTTTTTGTTATGATTAGCTTGTTCCGTTTATATCTACATAGATTTTCAAATTTCTAAAAACTACCAGATTTTGATTAAAGAATGTTCCATGACGATGTATGAATCGGTCGGGCAAGTTACTCTTTTATAAAAATGTTTTGTTCAATCAACAATTTCAAATGAACTACTGCTACGAGCTAGCTAATGAGCAGTGATAATAGTTCAATGTAGTGCAGTGCACTCGCTTCCTAGATGCTCATGTTCTTGCTGCTTACAACCTGCAAAATGGCAAAAAAAAAAAAAACAAGAAATATTAAACATTTTGAGCATTTGAAGGCAACAACAAATAGCATGGTTTTTGTTTCTATTGCTCTGCTTTTTGTTATTGTGTTTTATTCTTGATTTAACATTCCACTCGAAAGTCTCTCTAGCAACGCAAGGAACATGTGGAAAGAAAAAATGCAGGCGGGCGACTTTTTGGTAGCCATGTTGTCCGAATATTCCTTGCTAGCGGCCTGGTAAACAAACTTGTCTTGATTTCTTTCCAAGTGTTTTTTATATTTATTCCAATGTAGCCCAGCGATGGCGATGATGATGATGATGATGATCTTGATGGTGTCGTTCAGTTCAATAATATCATCTGTAAGAACAAAATTAGCCAGTAACTGCTGCCGTTGCTACTGCGTGGCATATGTCCATGAACCAGGAGTCTGTCGCTGCAGCCAAAGTAGAATTTAACAGAAGCACTTGTTTGGTGATGCTGTTGATGGAGTGTCTTAAAACAAGAACATTGAATTGTTTTATTTTGCAGAATTTAATGAAAACCGTTTGTAACACAGAATTCTAAATGTGTGTATAGATGAATGGATAGTCGTTTGTATTGAAAGATGCATGTTTTTCTTGGACCAGCACTCAGGGGACGACCCCTACTCATGCAATGCAAAATAGAGGGAGAAGTGTTTGTGAACATTTGATTTGAATTTTCCTATATTTAAAGTGTCAGGGAATTTTCCCATGGTCCAGTCGATCATGAATGGTTAGGCCCTGACTTAAGAACGTGCATTACGTAAAAAACTACATGTTCCAGGAACAAGATCCCTAATTTCAGCAAAACCAATTCCATTATAGTATCGATAGAATAGTGAAACATAACCCACATTGTGACTATGCTCCAATGAATCAATAGAGTTGTATACCCTATTGTCGCATAAGCATCTTCATCCTCTCCGGTACGCGGTCGAGTAACTCCAAAATAGACTTCGAAGCACCGGCCGAATATAGATGGTGTAAATAGTAAGGAGATCAGATGGAGTAAAGTATTTTATATACCGTTTTAAAAACCAAGGCACTTGAATGCTTCTTTTGACACTTGAAAAATGTGTTTGGTCCAGCGGACAACACACTGGATTCTCATGAATAGAACGTCAAGAGCGTGGGATTCATTAATATTTACAGCATGATCTGTTGTGCGTTAATACACAACATTGAGTCTTACGTGCGTTTAAATCGACTCTGTTCGCACAACCCTATTCCGAGATTGTCTCAAGATCTCGGCTCAGCGTATCATTCATGTTTTGTCTCATTTCCCCAATCTCCAAAGGGTTTGGTCTATGGTTAAATGAGTATGAATGGCAAATGTTGCTACCATCTGCAAAAGAATAGATAGGATTGGAAGTTTGACATAGAAGGTAATTTATAAAGATCAGAAATAAAGTGGGAGAAAGAACGGAGCCTTGCGGTACCCCTGAATTAATCTTGAACTCGTCTGATGAGATCCCATCTATAACAACTCGTATAGTGCGATTTCTAAGGAAACTCGATATAAATCGAGAGAAACACAGATGAACATTTAAATATTTTTAAACCATTTTCATTTGCGAAAAGCGCATTTCATTTATTTCATTTATTTTTCAATAACAAATTGACATGTTCGCTTTTTTCTGCCAGATAATAGTACATTCAATATAGCACAGGGTCATAGTGCTTGAATTTCCTTGGTCTTATTCCTGTAAATAAGAAAAATATAAAATTAATATGAAAGTACCGTACGTACATTTTGAATATTGAAACTTGTTCAAAAAATTAATTAGAGCACGCAGAGACATAGTTGCCAGAAGAAGAAACACCAAAACTAGTCTGGCTGATTTTGAGGTTTATTTGTTATAAAAGGGTTGGGTTGAGCGACCGTCCGGTCAATTACGCTTGGCACTTATTGTAAATTAAATTTTTTAAATATTTCTACCTTGTATGGACACCATACAACATGTTCATAAATACAATTCATAGTTACATACAGGCATGCATACATACTCGTACGTACAAAGTTGATACCAGGCCACCAAACGGTCGCAAAAGAGCAGAAAATTTATACATCCATATTCAGCCATCGGGACAATGTCTACAGATACATTTATGTACTCATCCATAGAAAATAATACATACAATACATAAATACGTGCATACGTGCATTAGACTGGCTCCAAAACAGGAATTTGTGATTTTGATTTGATTTAACAATTGGAACAAAAATTACCACAACATTGATTTTGAAGCTTAAGATTGATTAACCAATTCATATCAATTTCTTAGATAATTTAGATCCCAAGAGAGTTCACTGTACGAATCATTCGGTTTCAACATCGCGTTTTGAACTTAACATTTGTAAGGAATAATTGTTTTATTGTATTTTAAAAGTTATAAAGTCATAAAATTGGCTCCGAACAGGTTTTCAAAAATGTCGTCCTGTACTTGATTCTATGTTCATTCAGCACCATAGTAGTGATGGTGTATTGGATTTGTGCTAATGTGTGTAACGTGTAAAAATATTAGTTTAAAACCTTAAAACCCCTACTGATCGATTTAGAACCACTTTCGATGTACATCCATCCGTCTGGTTGGCTGGCTTGCTGGCTGTCCATGTATACCGTGTAAGTGAATTTAGTATGTGACGTTTTTTCGGTTCAAGGACCGAGCGCATTTGATCATTAAGTATGAGTTGGTATTTGTAGCCAGGGTTCGATTCCCAGCCGCTGCCACTCAAACAACATCAGTTTCTGATAATTATTAGTTTTCTTTCTATCCATCATAACTAATCCCAGCATACCATTTTAGGAGCGCTCCGAAAAAGGAGTCAGAAAAGAGTCCAACAAAAAAGCATTTTCGGAGCGCTCCGAAAAAAGGAGTCAGAAAAGAGTCCAACTAAAGAGCATTTTCGGAGCGAAAGAAAAATTTGCTTGTTACTGTCCTGAGTCGGCTCACAGCATGACTCAGAAATTCCACTTAATTATGTGTGTACCAAAGCGTTGTTCTCCTGCTATTTGTGCTTTGAACAAAACAAAAAAAACATAGCTGTACCACAAAAGATTAATAAAAACAAGATTACACAGAGCCCAAGAAAAGCCTCATAAAAGACTCTTTTCTGGCATTATCTAAGAGCTCTTTAAGAGCCCAAAAAACCCCTCATAAAAGACTCTTTTCTGACATTATCTAAGAGCTCTTTCTGACGGACCATTTTCGAATGTAGTGACCCTCTTTTCTGAAGGTTTTCGGAGCAGTTATGATTGTTTTTTGGGCGCATAAAGAGCGTTAACGCTCCGAAAAAGGTGTCAGAAAAGACTCTTTTCGGACTCATATGGCTTGCTCGGATATTTATCACAGGTGGTATAGCATTCAAACGCCACCGAAGTAAAATAATTAAATAAAGGCTATAAAATCTAGCTTTGACATTAATACGCCTACTCACCACCAGAGGCGCTACAATTCTGCACTAAAACCAAACATAATACGCAATTGCAGAGTTGTGATATAAAAAGCTTTCTTCTTTCATCACCTCTACTTCTTCAACTATCCCCTTACCAAAGAAAGTAACGCAAGTATATATATGTAGGCATATTAATTGCCTGAGTGTTATTTGTCTTAAAAAAAATCGCTCCATTATTTCACTTAGTCCCATGCTCCCATATATTGCCCACGTCCGGAAATCATATTGTTAATATTTTAAGAATATTGGTATCCAAATAAAATTCAATACATGCATACATATACACAAAAATCATTCGGCCTAATTAAATGATGATCGGTCGGTAATTAGTTATAGCTCCCATATATGTTTCGTCTCTGATAATCACTTTAACGACTATAAGTTCGTATCCAAATTATTCATAGCTTCCATATAAAACGCTCTTCTGAAAATCGCAAGTGTTGATATCGAGATAAAATTGAATGCAATTAATCTGTATATGCACAGACCTCATGCTACTAAATTTTATGTTGATTGGTCTATAGCGCCAATTTCTGTAATACTATTTTGCTCATATACTCGGTGCAGGATGTAGTCAAACGACCGATTATACATTCTTACTTGTATAAATATTTGTAGAACTTGTCAGAAGCACTTAAGATATTTTTATACCGCAAACAGTTCCACCACCCATACTGTACAAGCTCCTAAAAAGAGTTTGGGAATCAGTAAATATCAAACTAAACTGAATATTGACTATACTCGTATGAATGTGTCTTATAGCGTAGACAGACAGACAACAGCGTTAATTTGCATTAAAATCTCACTAATGTGAATTAAGATTTTACCCTGACAGACGACAGTTTTTGCATTTAGTAAACAGCTGTCTGTTTGTAAACAACTGTTTAATTGTGAAAAATTTTGTCTTGCATTTGGTGTAAAATCAGTATTTTTTTGAAAAAAGCTGAAATTACTTTTGCTGAAACTGTTCCATAATGTAAAAATTGTTCATGTACTAGCAACCATCAACCTGAACGTGTTGCTACAAGTGGGGACCGCAGTAGGACACTCTGAAATAAGAGAAAGGCAATTGTGGAAATCTATTTTTATTATTTTAATTTTACAATTGTCTTCTTCTTCTTTTACAATATTAAATAATTTGATAACATATGATTGATTTTCGACGATGTTGCCATATTGAAATAGCTAAATTCAGTATAAATTCACTCTGATTTTGTGCATTGACAGATGGGGATAATTTACGAGTTAATTTTAATTAAGACTGCTAATGCAAATTAACTGTGTCGTCTGTCTACACTATTAGAATAGTTGTAGAATTGATAGACTTTTTGAAAGGCTAGATTAAATTGTTTGTAGATATAATGTATTTTTGTAGTAAAGGAAACAAGTTAAAGGGGAGTTTATTTCCATAAAATTTTGGATCAGTATAATATACAATTATAAATACGTATCTATTTAAGTATATATATACATACATGCATATGTATTTATAAATGTACGTACGAGAAGTAACAACTAATGGCGTTGGACGAGTTAAAATGCAGAAAACAAACGAGTTCATATACACGATAGATGGATGATCTCCTTACGTACTAAATACAGGTAACTACATTCATACTAGTAGATACTACTTGCTTTAACTAAATCAAAATCAACTAAACTAAACTAAAATGAAGAACTAAATTAAAGAAGAAAAAAACTAAAACTGGCACCGCACTACAAAATAATCGAAAGCATGCGTAGGTTTTTAAGAAAACTTTTATTCGATTACATTAATTTGCCCTACTGTCTGTCCGTTTACTGTCAACTATTGGTTGGGTGGTGAAGGAAACTTTCTTTAATTAAAAAATTAACATCACTACATACGAGTATATCCACAGTAGTTACCCAGTCGGATTTTGACTTATAACTAACTCATGGTTAACCACAAATCAGTCAGCGGTGACTCAAAAGCTAAACATTTAGTTTGTAAAATACTAATCAGTTTTACTATGTAATTTCCTAGGAACTATACATAATTTTCAGTTAACCAGATGTTACCTCATTATGAGTTAGCTTCTGGTGCATACATTAAAGTGCACTATAATTTAGCTATGAATTGACTAACTTATAATTGATTTTCTTAATAACGCAATAACTTAAAAATGCATTTGTTTGCTAATTTAAAAATGAGTTTATTATTAAATAATATAAAAGTCTTAGATCTATTTTACATTCTAAAATACAAAAGTATATAATTCTATTAATTAATGCTAATTATTGTTATCTGCTAAAGCCTCCTTCTTTTTACCTACGCATATAGCTTGAAAGTGATGTTTTTTTTTACCCTTTTTCGGTATTTTCTACTCCATTGGCCCGAATTGAATCTGATACAAAAATGATACAAAAATAATCACTGATGAATGCAAATAAAATAATATAGAATTTGAATTTCAATGGATTTACAATGCCCACATTATAATATTGTCCAGGAAAAACCTCTTTTAAACATAATGGCTGTGTTTTAATTTGAAAATACTTTGCAGTTTTTGGAATACTTGGATTTTCTACCCTAAGTATTTGTAATAGTTGCTCAAAACTGTCTCGACTTGGACGATTTTTATATTAGCAAACACCTAGCTTTTCACTTAAAGTCTTCCCTTCTTTGCACTCTTCTTGTTTCTCATGATGATTTTTATTATGAATTTATTTTGCTCCATTGTGCATATCGTCTCCTTTCTTGGCCAAAGAATTGTATAAGAAATGTAGATAATGCACAAAAAATTTTGTATTTGTTTGTAGAAAACTTTCCCATAGTTTTTGGTGAAATCACATACACGTCACATACAACATCCATGGACTATTACATTTAAGTGAATGTGTAAGGGAACATAGTCCTTGTATTAATTTTTCGGATATCCCTTTGAAAATTATCTCCAAATTTTAAAGAAGTACGTTAAAATTTTTAATTTTTGTAAATTTCTATGAAGATTGAACTGTGGTTCTACTTTACCGATTTTGCTTGTTTCCAATACCAACATTTCTTACAAAATAGAAAATAGGTTTTTTGCACAGACGGACAAAGCTCAATCTTTCAAAATTTCATCAATAAACTACATACATACATATACATATATGTACTTTGTTGGGTCTTAGATTAATTTTATCAATGCTTCACTTGTAATGACAAACGTATACATACCCTCATTCACCACTTGTGGTGGTGTAAGATAAATGTTTAGGCAATAAAAAAGATTCCGACATCCAGTTCTATCTTAAATGTGAATCGCCCTATATATTTATTACAATAAATGCTACCGATAATTTTTTTTTTGTATTTGAGAAATTAAGTCTATAAGTCTAAACCATATCTGGAAATATCCAATTTATTAATGTTACCAATCCTGTCAATTCAATTTCAAATGGAGTTATGACTCCGACAATACATATATCAAAGTAATTTCATTTGTAAATTAATTATGATAAAATATATGTACATATGTATGTGTATACCCACATACATATATAATTGAATTGACCTCTGGGAATTCTCATCATGATAACATTTTCGTATTCATATGTATGTATTTTCAAATGTTTTTTTTTTTGGCATTAACATAATAATATTAAACAAAAAACAAGCCCAAAATCTAAAAAACTTGGACCCTACACTTTATTGCTTTGCGAAAAAGTAATTTATCTTCAAATGTTATGTATGTCCTATTGCTTTAATTATTATGTCACTAATGTCCATGGAACACACGTAAATTATGTATACATACATACATAGATTGGAATTAGTTTTTAGCCAAGAAAAATCATTATTTTACTCTAATATATGTACGAGGGCGGTTCGGAAACTTCTTAGCCTAGAACAGAAAGCGCGGTATAAACAGAAAAAAAGTTAAGTGTTTTGGAAAGTTAAATGTTAAATTTCTTTTCAATCTGAAAAACTTCTTCATATAGAAACAGGTGTTCAAAAGAGAAGCATCCGCGATTTTTTTACAATGGAAAAATTAGAAATTCGTCATGTCATTAAATATTTAAATAAAAAAGAAATTCATAATGATATGGTGAATGTGTTGGGTGAAAGTGCTCCTTTATATGCAGCAGTGTGTCTGTGTGTTTGTTCGATGGTGCTGTGTTTCGCTCTGAAGCCGAATTGATGATTAGGAATATATTCAGTGTCATTCAGAATTGAAATCAACTTCGTCATTAACAATTTTTCGAACAGTTTAGAAATTGTCGGCAGTAGGTTAATTGGCGTATATGACTCTACTTTGGTGTGGTCCTTTCCTGACTTAGGAATCATGGTAATTATAGATACCTTCCACTCTGCAGGATAGTATTCTGGGCGTAAAATAGCGTTGAAGATAAAGAGGATAATTCTTCTAGCTACACGAGGTAAGTCCGTAAGCATTTTGTTGCTGATTTTATCCATACCTGGAGCTTTTTTAAGATTCAGATTACCAATAGCACTTTGAACATCATTAAAGCTAAGTCTTAGAGGTACAGGAGGTCTTATAACAAGTGGTGGCAAATCAGATTCGTTATTTGAGTTGTTTATAGTAAACAAATTTCTCTAATGGTTAACAAATAATGTCCCTTTCTCGGAATCATTTCTAGCCCAGTCACCAGTCGGATTTCGCAGAGGAGGCTTTCCTCTAACTGGTCTTTTTAAACCTCGTGCCGCCTTCCATAACGAATAGTCGATTGTGGGGTACTATCAAGACCCTCCAAGTAAGATCTAAGTGAGGCCGTTCTTTGGGTTTCTAAGAAATGTCTTAGTATATCTTTGCATACCCGTAGCCTAGCTTTCAGTTCAGGAGACCTGTGAATTTGCCACTCTCTTCACATTCTTCTTTTTTCTGATAGGAGATGTTCAAGTTCAGATAAATAAGTTCTGTTTGTCCTATGTCTACATTCAACGTGATAAGTGGAAGCGTGATGCACAGCTCGTCGAAGGTCCTCGGTAAAGTTGCCAATCGACTCATCAATATCATCGGTAGTTCTCAACACAACATTTTCCGTGCAATGAGAACTTAAATACTTTTTGTATTTTATCGAACTTACTCGGGTCTTAGTCATGTTCATAAATGGAGAACCACACACTTGAGGGAAATGCATTGAAATGATAGTAGGAGAGTGATCTGAGGACAAGTCCAGTGAAGGATCCACTTGCATCCATTCTACAGGGATATTATTTATTATTTATTTTAAACATTAGGATATAATTATAAATTACAAACTAATGGAATACAAAAGGCCATGACAACTTGGTCTTAGGCCCATTTTAGCAATGGTGTTAAATAGTACGCGACCCTTTGGGGTTACCAGACGTGAACCCCAAAATGTGTGTTTGGCGTTAAAGTCGCCAGCAACTAAAAATCTAGCTCCAAGGGATTTAAAGAAGTTATGGTATTGGTGTTCTTTTATTGAAAATCGAGGCGGCGAATAAATTGATGATAAAACAAAATTGTATTGACAGAATTCAATACAAATGTTTGTTGCTTGTAGGTAATCCTCACATATGTTGATCATTAAATAATGTTTTATTCTGTTCTTTATAAGAATTACCGAACCTCCACAAGCTCTTCCGCGGGGATCTTTAGTATCATACAACACGTAGCCATTAATTTTGAAGTACCCTGTCGCCGTCAAGTGAGTTTCAGCAATCATCATAACATCAATCTGCTTATCCATCAGGAAGTATTCCAGTTCATTTTTATGTTGGCGGAGGCCGTTCGCGTTCCAGAAACAAATTTTTAAACAAACCATTTCTTTAAAATGGCTTGTAAGATAGTGGATTGCATTTTCAGCATTTCCTGCATCATGGATGTCATGGTGGTCGTAAAAGTGTTCATAGTTTGGACAAGTGTCTGCAATGTTGTCTCTAGATTGTTGATATGCGGCTCAGAATATTGGGGTTTAGGTTCCTGCTCCAGACCTGGCATATTAGATTTAACGACGTTTGCGTAAGAAACTTGTCTAGAATTAGGAGCGTTTTCGTGAGTAGTTGGTCGTACAATTTGAGGAAAATTCATACTCGACATGAAATTAGGTAGTTGATGATGATCAGGTAATACTGCCGACTTATTGGTCCGTATGCCCTTCAAGTAAGTATAAACTGGACAACCTCTATAATTTGCGGTATGAATACCTCCGCAGTTACTACATTTTTTTATTTTTACTTCAGTTTTGGACTTATTACATTGAGCAGTTGCATGTAGTTCCCCACACGCAACACAAACAGACGGCTATAATATCAAGCTTTAACATTAATGCACCTACTCACCACCAGAGGCGCTGAAATTCTGCACTAAAAACAAACATAATGCGCAATTGCAGAGTTGTGATATAAAAAAAAAAACTTTCTTCTTTCGCCACATTTACTTCTTCAACAATATATATATGTAGGCATATTAATTGCTGAGTGTTACTTCTCTTTAAAAAAAATTCTTGGTAAGACGTCTGTTTTTCGAGTTATAATTGTATTTAATTTGCTCGTTTTTATAACGAGCATTCCCTAATTATATTAGTGAAAATGTTTTACACCTAAACCTTGAACATAGAAATTCCAAGGTTTTATTCACATCATTAAAGATGATTGGTGATAATCACAAACCCATCATAAGACAGCTGAAAATTTGCATACACCTGGTGTTTATAACCTACAATAGTGGGGAAGGTATCTATTTTTTACTCAATCAAGTTTGTTTATTCCACAATCAAGTTTGTGTCTTAAGTCTTATCTAAGCGAACGTTATCGTTCGACATCGTGGGCCAGGGGGTTAATTCCATTAAGTTGAGACTGCACCACAAAAAGAAATTGTTGAGATCGGATTGGAGATATATATGATCCAAAAATTTAGAGAAGCTCAAAAATATTTTAACATCGTCAGCATACATTAGAATGCTACAAAAATTTAAAACATTTGGAAGGTCGTTGATGAACAAGGAGAGAAGAATTGGACCAAGGTGGCTGCCTTGAGGAACACCAGAAGTAACCAAAATATTTTTAGAGTATTTTTTAATTAATTTTACGCATTGAGTTCTATCCAAAAGATAAGATTTTATCCAGTTTAGACTGCGAGATGTAAAACCAAGAAGATTCAGTTTAATAAGGAGAAGGTGACCGGATGGCAGAACAGCAATATTATTTTTCCTTTGATTTTCTTTAAATTCATATTCACGAACTAAAGTATTTTCAGGTCAGAAATCAGGGTTGACTATTTGCTCAATTTTCATTTTATATAAAAGTTAATTTGTTCAACAGCAGTATCATCAGCAAAACGAGATATAAAATTTGATTTATTAGGCTGAATAATTTTTAAACCATTATATGGAGATTGATTGGCAGTAGAATTGGAAGTCACAGAGGGGTCATTATAAGACTATTATCTGTACTTTGAGTGCATCTTAAGATATTGTTCCTTATTAAGTTTATTATAAAATTAACAATTCTGTTTGTATTAGATTTATTATACAATATTTTATTTGAAATGTATTTAACATAATTGCTTTCTGTATAATGACGTAAAACTAAAAAGTTGTGTCAGTCACCTCCTAGGATTAAAGATAATGTAAAAACAATTCCAGAAATTTTTATTTGTTTGCCACGCCTACAAATACCGCCCCCAGCTCAGCCAAGAAAAATTATCAATAAATTTTAATGGAGATTTCATATTGTAAAAACAATTCCTACCTTCAGTAAAAATAATAATTTAATGAAATACAATTAGTTTATATCATATTAGTTAAATATTTATTTATATAAGTATGTATATATGTAGATATTTACAAATTGTTTTCAATAAATTGAAGATTGATAATGCAAAATATTTCTACATAAATCGTATGAATGTTGTTATTTTCTTGTCGACCCACAAATTACAAATATAATCATCTTTCGTGCAACTTTCCGTCTCATTAGATTTCGTAAACGGTGACTGATACGGCTATTAATTATGTCCCAGAAAAACAGCAGGATGAAAATGATAATGATCGCTAAGAGAATGAGCTTCATTGCCTTGATAAAATTTAACCTGCCGCACACAATTATGACGATGATGACAATTGAACGTACCGCTTAAAAATGTCATTATCTTGACATTAGCGTGTATTTATAGGACTGAAATGAGCCAAATTTAAATCTACCTGCAAAAGTATTAAGATTATCGAATGAATGTCATCTAATTTTCGTTTCTTTGTAAATTTCATTTTAAAAACATTTAAAAAAGCAGATGTTCCGTTTAAGTGGAATTTCCTAGAAAATTATTATAGCATAGTGTATAACGAGTGTATTCTCAGGCAAACGACTGGTACACGGGCGATTACGTAAACAAATGAGTTTCTATAATACACTCGTCTGACTTACGTTAGTTACCTTGGTAATATTGAGTTGTTATATTGCATTATTACCAAATTATTAATTTTGAAATTTTTGGCATGTTTCTAAATAACGAGTGACTCAAATTTTTCGCCCAAATGAGTACAAAAATTAGTTTTAGGGTTCTATAACACTAGTGTCAATTCTCTTGAGTAAAAACGTAAGACTATCTTTTTTCATGGTTTCTACATTGAAATTTCAATCGTCCTACTGTCAAAAACAGACGAGTAGAAATAAGTGCTTGTGTGGATCACAAAACAATATTATTTCGTATATTTCTACAGCATAAACTGTTGTCCACTACCTTAACTTTCAATTTCAATATTAATTGCGATAAATGGAAAGATTTTTCATTCAATTTATTACAAAATTAAAAAAATCATAGCAATTTCAATTCACATAAATTATTTTTGTATTGTAAATAAAACACAGCTGTTTTTATTTTGGTTTCTAGGGTTGCCCCTAAAATATTAAAATATTGACTAATAACATGGAAAAAAGTAAACAAAATATCTAATTAAATAATTTGGCAATAATGCAATATAACAACTCAATATTACCAAGGTAACTAACGTAAGTCAGACGAGTGTATTATAGAAACTCATTTGTTTACGTAATCGCCCGTGTACCAGTCGTTTGCCTGAGAATACACTCGTTATACACTATGCTATAATAATTTTCTAGGAAATTCCACTTAAACGGAACATCTGCTTTTTTTTAAATGTTTTTAAAATGAAATTTACAAAGAAACGAAAATTAGATGACATTCATTCGATAATCTTAATACTTTTGCAGGTAGATTTAAATTTGGCTCATTTCAGTCCTATAAATACACGCTAATGTCAAGATAATGACATTTTTAAGCGGTACGTTCAATTGTCATCATCGTCATAATTGTGTGCGGCAGGTTAAATTTTATCAAGGCAATGAAGCTCATTCTCTTAGCGATCATTATCATTTTCATCCTGCTGTTTTTCTGGGACATAATTAATAGCCGTATCAGTCACCGTTTACGAAATCTAATGAGACGGAAAGTTGCACGAAAGATGATTATATTTGTAATTTGTGGGTCGACAAGAAAATAACAACATTCATACGATTTATGTAGAAATATTTTGCATTATCAATCTTCAATTTATTGAAAACAATTTGTAAATATCTACATATATACATACTTATATAAATAAATATTTAACTAATATGATATAAACTAATTGTATTTCATTAAATTATTATTTTTACTGAAGGTAGGAATTGTTTTTACAATATGAAATCTCCATTAAAATTTATTGATAATTTTTCTTGGCTGAGCTGGGGGCGGTATTTGTAGGCGTGGCAAACAAATAAAAATTTCTGGAATTGTTTTTACATTATCTTTAATCCTAGGAGGTGACTGACACAACTTTTTAGTTGTACGTCATTATACAGAAAGCAATTATGTTAAATACATTTCAAATAAAATATTGTATAATAAATCTAATACAAACAGAATTGTTAATTTTATAATAAACTTAATAAGGAACAATATCTTAAGATGCACTCAAAGTACAGATAATAGTCTTATAATGGCCCCTCTGTGACTTCCAATTCTACTGCCAATCAATCTCCATATAATGGTTTAAAAATTATTCAGCCTAATAAATCAAATTTTATATCTCGTTTTGCTGATGATACTGCTGTTGAACAAATTAACTTTTATATAAAATGAAAATTGAGCAAATAGTCAACCCTGATTTCTGACCTGAAAATACTTTAGTTCGTGAATATGAATTTAAAGAAAATCAAAGGAAAAATAATATTGCTGTTCTGCCATCCGGTCACCTTCTCCTTATTAAACTGAATCTTCTTGGTTTTACATCTCGCAGTCTAAACTGGATAAAATCTTATCTTTTGGATAGAACTCAATGCGTAAAATTAATTAAAAAATACTCTAAAAATATTTTGGTTACTTCTGGTGTTCCTCAAGGCAGCCACCTTGGTCCAATTCTTCTCTCCTTGTTCATCAACGACCTTCCAAATGTTTTAAATTTTTGTAGCATTCTAATGTATGCTGACGATGTTAAAATATTTTTGAGCTTCTCTAAATTTTTGGATCATATATATCTCCAATCCGATCTCAACAATTTCTTTTTGTGGTGCAGTCTCAACTTAATGGAATTAACCCCCTGGCCCACGATGTCGAACGATAACGTTCGCTTAGATAAGATTTAAGACACAAACTTGATTGTGGAATAAACAAACTTGATTGAGTAAAAAAATAGATACGATAAAAAGTTTGTGTCTTAAGTCTTATCTAAGCGAACGTTATCGTTCGACATCGTGGACCAGGAGGTAAATTTAAAAAATGTAAATTTGTGCGTTTTTCAAGAAGTAATTATATTCCTGCTAATTATACTTTGGGTGATTACCGGCTTGAAATTGTTGAAAATTTTCTTGATCTAGATATATTTAGAGAAGTATTTGCATTTATAAAGCGATGGGCTAAGGAATTTGATGATCCCTATGTCACAAAACAACTTTACATTTCGTTAGTAAGACCTATATTGGAATATGGCTCTATTATCTGAGATCCTTATTATAATATTCATATTCAGCGTATAAAATCTGTACTCAATAACTGAACTACTAACAAATAAAATTGTTACTGTTCACAATAAACTTAAAATTAACTTAAAGGATAATGAGAACTATCTACCTATAAAATTCTTGACGCAGAATCGGAATCAGTGTAATCGGTGTAAAATGAGGACTTATTCTTAATATAGTTTAAAGCTATAATACGTCTATATAATATATAAAATTCAGAAATTTGCATACATTGGAATCGCCGTCCTCGTTCCTATTGACATTTATGCATCTGGAAGTTAAATACCATCAATTCGGATAGCTGGAAGCGGAGTTATCTGGATTAAGGCTTAAAGTAAGGAACTACTAAGTTTTAGTATATTTCCCATTGGCATCCATTATGATCTAAGGAAGATTAACTACACCTGACAATTGGGGTGTTTTTTTTTAAATTGGGGTCCTTCGACTCTAACTGATGGTTTGCATTAGTGGACTATCACGATATTTAAACAGATTGAATAGAAAGTAAAAACTTCTAGAACTAAATACAGACTGAAACAGAATGATGGACTCATATATTGAGTAAGAAAAACTTGAATACGTTTTACACTTGTATCGTAAGTGTGTAGGTTTTATTTTATATTATCTATTAAATTTACATACATACATGCGAAATATATTGATTTCAACAATGTCTTTCTAAGCCCACGTTTAAAAAGAGTTCATTTGACAGATAAATCACCAAATCAATATCGTATCAGTTCTATTGCAATGACAGTCAAATGTAACTTTAATCAGACATCGAATCCATCATACATCAACAGACAACATCACACTACACAGAGGACAACTTAGAAGACGGCGACACTCATGTCGAATTAACAGTTGTCTGCAGCTCAAGAATACAAGCTAATGTCAGGCTGCAGGCAAAACAGAAACTGAAACAAAGCAAAACAACAACAAATAAACCTGGTGACATTTACTTATCAGCGATAATGATGATGTTTCTTATTTTGTTTTAGTCGATTCCGGTGACAGATGAGTGTAGTGCAAAATCGAACAACTTTATTCACAGAAAGCCAAACCAAACAAAACGACGAAAAATGCTCGTACGAGTAAATTCATACATACAAAATAGAAAGACCTCCTTCTCAGTTGAATTTAGCATAAAACGAGAATAAATAAACAAGTGCTTGGGTTGCACGACTCCAGCCACATCAGCAAAACGTTGTTAAACAGGAACAAACTGAACAGAAAATGCCGCCAATCTAAACGAAAAATAATAATAACAATAAACACAAAAAGAAAACTGCAACAACAATAATGACAAAGTCATTGAATGTGCAACATTTGCAACATCATTTGTTTGCACACAGAAGCAGTCGGCTACTGCAGCACGATCCATACAATTCATAAAGACACACACACACACACAGCCAGAGACACATTGCAATGCACTGTACTCGAATTGAGAGAACTTTAAACTGAATGTCCATACTTGGATGTCGGTGCATGGATGGCATCATGCCACAAATGCAACTAGAACGAATATTCAATTCTGCTTCTGTTTAAGACACAAACACACACACACACACACTCACATGCGATTCCAAACCAATTTTGCCTCTGCCTTTGCCTCATCGTCATCTTACTCTTGTATGTATGTATGTATGTATGTTGCTCCTTTAATACAACCATTCACAGATTGTGGGCACGGGTTAGAGTGTCTTTCTATTCCATTTTTATTTTTTTTTTCGTTTCCAAAATTGTTTCTAGTCTAGATTAGTGCAAGAGAATGGAGTTAGAATGCCGTCTAACAAGAAAACTGATGTGTAGTATGTTCGTGAATACATGCCAACAATACGAGTAGTTTCCTAAGAAACAAATGCCGTCCAGCCAGCAGTAAGTGGCAAACGTTGTTGGCTGGGTCCAGTAGTACAAGTAACCTCTATTGATTGCTGTTTGACCTGCAGAAACAAAAAACACTGCAGCCATTAAAAAAAAACTAACTTTACTTTGTGTTCGTTTTAGACAGATTTTCAATGACTATTGTTGTTGTTTTGTGGCGACATTATAATGCAACAAGTAATTTTCTATTCATGCAACAGTGTTGTTAGGCTTTGGATCCAACTTTTGTTTCTCTCCTACATTCAGAGAAGGCACAATCATATTCAAATGACACTCTTTACATTTTGCTCTTGAGTATTTAATTATTTAACATACAAACATTTATTGATCAATTAAATTAACTAAAATACTGTTTTTTATTCTTGGCCATTAATCATTTTACATTTTGGGGATCTGTTTTTGCACAAACAATTGTGAAAGCATTTGGGAAAGTTCATTCCAAAAATGTCAAACTATGTAATTAACACTGAAAAACTTAACTCAAAAAAGTAAAACGTTTTACTTTTGAAAGAAATAGAATTTTTCTTTCACAATTATGTAAATTAAAAAAATGTTTAAAGATAATTTTGTATAAAAAAAAACTAGTAACGAATTTGTTTTATTGTCCAGGAGCTGGAAAAAGATAAGCTAAATGACAGAGTTTAAAATTACTTCTATGTTACTTATTGTCATTTCAAATATGAAGATTCAATAAATAAGTAAATGCAAAAAAAAAAAAAAAAAATTTCTATGTTATTCTAAAAGTTGCAAAATATATCATAATTTTGTAGGAAAACTATTAAAATATTTTAAGAAAATAATATTTTACTTTTTTACATACTAAAAATATACAAACTATGTAGAGTCATCATTTAATATATTAACCAATGCCAAATACACATGTATGGATGCACAAGCTTCATATTTCCTGCAGCAACCAGAACACAAAATAAAACAAGTAAGAAAATATAGTCGATCAATCCCGACCATATAATACCCTACACCCAATATTACATATATAAAACAGTTTTTCAGAAATGGGCGTTATATGGGATATACAACCTATTATGGACCGATCATTAAAAATTTAGTGGCATGACTTCCGTGAATATAAATATTGCGTATGTTAAACTTTATCTCGATATAAATAGTTTTAAACGATTTATGGAGGTTAAAGTAAATTACGGAGAGGGTCTTACATGGGAGTCTCGACTAATTATGGACCGACCATTATAAAATTAGTTGTAATCATTTCTGTATATAAGAAACTTATTTTTGTTAAATTTTATTCGGATAAAAACATTTTAAGCGATTTATGGTCGTTAAAGTGTTTTTTGGATTTACGGGTGCTTCGACTAATTATGGACCGATCTTCACGAAATTTGTAAATGTGATTTGGCTTCATTTATTACTCATTTCTGGTGAAATTTGTTTGCATACTTGTATAATTCAAAGAGTTATGACCGGTAAACCCCAATTTCGGGAGGATATTTGTATTAGGGCCAGGTGAAATAATGGACCGATTTCCACCAGTTTCAATCCCATACTTTAAGGTGGGTGTTTGACCAATATTTCTGGGCACAAATCGGATATACCCTCCCCACTATGGTGGTGTAGGGTATATAAATGCTATAGCAAGAAAGAAAATACATCAACCAATAATGAGAAATAAATGGTTTCAAACGAATAGAAAATTAAGAAAGAAATGTAACAACTGAGTATGTTGCTTAAACCAAAATTGTTTAATGAGAATAGACGCCTGATAGAAGGCCTGCCAAGTAATGCCTTATAGAAGGTGTAATTAAAGTTCTGCTAAATTGAATAAGGCCTATAAATTGTAGCCCTAGCTATTTCTCTCGCTAGAAAATACATAATTAGGTTTATAAGGAAATCCCACAACAGATCTGCAAGATTTTATAATTTAACATTCAAAATCCATATTCATATGAGGCAATGGTCGATAATGTGATAAGGTGATCAAGATTAAAAAGCTTATGCATTGGTGAGAAAATGAGACAAATTTAAAGGTACAGTAAAACGAAAAAGTAAACGAAAGATTTTTATAAAATAGTAAACGTAAAAAATTGTTTCGGTTTAAAAAATACGTTTAATAATTCAGTTCATAATTATTTTGTTACTTGGTAAAACAGAGAATTTTACCGTATACTTTACAGTTGAAAAATTAAAAATTGAAAATTATTCTTTTACTTTTTTATTATATTTAGATAGGAATTTTTTTTCAAGTCTCTATCAAATTTTGAATCAATATTTTCTTCCTCTTCTATCCATCCCTTCAATTTTTTCAAATATATATTTTCATTTCGGCAAAAAGCTCATTTTTAACATCTTCATTATATTTCTGAATATCGCTATGAAAAATATCATAATGCCTTCCGATAACCGAATCCCAGTGAACTTTAAATGTTTTATAACACAAAAGCCATTGAGAATTACCAAATGCATTTTTTATTAATAATGGTACCATAATTTTTCTACGTACTGTATATTGAAAACAAAAACAATTTGCCATGTGAAAGACAACTGAATTAAAATAGCATAACAAAGTAGTGGGTTGGGCAAATAAGCAATTGCACTATGAAATGATTGATCATCTCTGTTTTAAATGCAACATGCTACATTTGCAACAGTAATATTTGTAACAGGAACACAGAATAAACAATAAAGAAAATAATTTTGCAACGAGCTATCTGATTTCTATGATATAAAACTTTAAAATAAAGATGTACATACATACAACCTTATCTTTATTTAGTTTAATAAAATATTATTTGGAGAAGCTTTTTCTAAAATTGAGAATATAAGCTTATTAAATAATTATTTCAGTACTATTATCACGATTACAATAATTTAAAAGTGTTTTTCTATAGTTTCTCAAGTTTTTTTTAAAGCTTAAGGCTTATGCTCGCAAGATTTATTATAATATTTTTCTAAATGGTTTTGGTCTATTGGGATAAATGTTTATGTGGATTACATATAAAAATAAATTATAATTGTTATATGAATCCAAGTTTATATTTCCGTCGGTTGGGACTTATTTGATTCTGTAGTATCTAAAACACATTGACTTCAAATGTAAGGCCAAACTGATAACACGACAGTTCGTAATAGTGAAACAATATCCTTTTTCTGCTATAAATAGTGTTGTTTTTTAAATGAATCTTTTAAAATTATTTAAACAGCAAATATTGAACATGTCAAAAAAGTTTATTGTTTAACTAATTTAATAATTTTCAAACGGTTTCTGACATCAGAAAGCTTAAAATTTAGCATTAATTAGTTTTAAATACAAAAGAATGAAATAAGATTCACCCAACAAATCTGATTTTTAAGAGTTGTTAGTAACAATTTGTTCATCCTCAGAAAAATCGGAACTAGGATTTGCATAAATTCTGAGATTAGCAGAAATTTCAACATTGCTGTAGTGTTTTTAAACAACATCGAATATTTAAAAATACATTTAGCATTTTAACTTTAATTCGGTTTCTTTGTTTTGGTGGTCAAAAGTTGGTACTAAATGGCTAAATACTAATACTACATTTTTAAACTCTCATCTAATCAATTTTAATTATTTAGTCCAGCCAGTACCGGACGAAAATTGTTTATCCATTGTTGTTTATATGTATTAAATTGGCATTCTTCCTTCATGTCCTTCTTGTCATTTGCGGACAAATGGGTTTGGGTGTAATTCAAGATTTTTTAAATATTTTTCTGCCTCCATACTTTTGAATCTCAGTTTTTATTAATGGCATCATGAGGCAGTTGTGATCATTCGTGGCATTTTGTTTTGGCGTCTTTGAATTCTGTCTACATTTGAAGCTGAGGCTGTTCCCCATAGCTGGATTCCATAACACCATATAGGTTTTATGATTGAGTTGTAAAGTAGGAGTTTACAATCTAAACTAAGCTTAGAATTTCTGCCAATGAGTCAATTAATTTGGATTAATTTTAATTTCATTTGAGTAAATTTTGCATCTACATATGTATAAGAGAATTGCATCTGAGGCGACGATCGATTATTGATATAAATGGGAGAGCATAATTCTCTGCGCAATGTCCATTGCTTTAACCAGTTTTCTAATTCAGATATATGTATGATATTGTAGGTAGCGAGATGCTTTTTGAGGGTTTTCATGAATGTTTAGAATAGCAGTATCATCAGCAAATGTAGATGTGTGAGTACGATTATATAAGAAGGGTCCTAGGATACTTCCTTGAGGTACTTCTGCTTCAATTGATTGTGCGGAGCTTAAAAAGTCTCCTTCTTTAAGCTTAAATGATCGGCCATTTAAGTAGCTTTCCAATGGCTTATGGCTTCTAGTTATATTAGACCATCATGTTACACTTTATTAAACGCTTGAGAAATGTCGATAAAAAAAGAGCAGAAAAAATTTTTCTTTTCCCCGCTTAGATAACATGGTGACCAGTGAAACTTTCCTTTCTAGAGGATGATATTCAAAAAACAAGAATTATTATTTTAATTGCTATCCGGGTTAGCTCCATAAGCATCGTGTTACTGATTTTTTCAATACCAGGTGCATTCAACAATAGCCTTTTCGATTTATTGAATCTGAAAACACCTGCTCCAATATGGTACGAGTATTATTTCATTTAACGCAAATACACCTCCTCACAAAAATTTATTGCAATAGTGTGAAAAATAACGCTTTTATAAGCAGTTGTACAAAAAAAGTTACATGTTGAATATTACAGTTTCTATTATGTTTTTACCTTCTCCTGTAAAGTTTCAAATATGCTAGTTAGGGCCTTTCTACATGAGACCATCGATATGCACATAATATTGATAGAAATATTTTCTGTTGATTTGTGAGTCCGATTTTGTAACGTCAAGTATCAATTTAAAATAGTTAAAATACGTCCACGTAGAACGATAGTACAACAAGAATAGTTTCACACCGAAAAATAGCACAAATGATTAATATTAAAGCTCCCATTGTCCAAAAAATCATTGAGCGCTTCCATGAAAATCGGTTCCATGAAGAAAAATAAGAGTAAATCCAATACTATTATCTTAACAACTTTGCAGACCTGGGCAAACAATGTTGCGTTAAATCTGTTCGTCGAGTCTTGCGCCAACATGATTTTAATGGAGAGTTGCACGCAGGAAACCGTTTATAAATTTCGGCAGAGAACATGTTGGCAACGAATCTGCATTATGGGATTCGTTTATCTTCGATGATGAAACCAATTGCAATATATTCGGTTCAGATGACATGTCGTATATTTGGCGGAAACCAAATACAGAACGCACCAGTGTAGCATAGTGGCGGCAGTGTCATGTTTTTGGCCTGTATGTCAGCTGCTAGGTCTAGGTACACATTAAATATCTGTTGAAACAACCATGGGCTAGTTTAACGTGCACAAAGATAGCGTCGAAAACGATAAAATATATTAGCGATTTTGGGAATTCAGAAAAATGAGAATTTAAAAATACTCAAAGTATTTCCATGGAAAATCATTAAAACAGAACCAATAATAGGAGTGGGAATTTAGAACAGAACTTAAATTTAATTCATAAAAATAAAAAAAAATGAAGAGAAAAGTTGGTTCAAAATAGTCAAAACCAATTTGGGATTATTTATATCTTGGAATACAGGCGACGTCAAAGAACTACCTAAATAGAGTATGAAAGTACTTCATCTAAGGTATTTAAAACGGCTTCCGTGTAAAAAATCCGCTAGCCAGTTTTCCAGAAAAGTGGGTTCATCCAAAATAAAGCGCTAATATATTTTGACGTTTTCGACGCTATCTTTGAGAACGTGCAAGTTTTAGTAGCTTCATTTTTTAAAGGAAAATCGGGTATTTTGCAATCGGGTGTCTTGCCACCACAGAGAAAACCAGCTGAAGGAAACACAAAATTTCTAACAAAAAAAGCTACTGAAGTGGACGAATATTTCGCCGAGTATTACCCAGAAACTATCTATGCTAAATCGCCTTAAATATATTGTAAATAATAAAATCTGTCACACCAAATATTAAATCATATAATTGACATTTTTAATTTCAAGGTTTCGAAACTCATATGTGCCACTTTTTGTTTTTTTTTTATATTTGATATATTAACCATAGGATGTCTGACTGCCTGGGCAGTGGTAAGTGACTCTACTGGGCCTGGCGAGGCCCTTTAGAGTTTTAAGCTTTTTTTCCACTTTTAAGCTTTTAATTCAATAAACCCGATGAGCACAAGAAACTAAAAAGCCAACCAAAATGATAAATTATAGAAACCGATACACAATACACTTGTTTGTACAGCTTTGTCACGTGTTCGCAAGAGCTTACACAAACACACATACTCACATTTTTTAAACTTAACTTCAATCAGAAGATCAACTGTGTTGAATGTCATTAATTTTCCATATGGGCTTCAGGAGGCCCAGTAGGTACACTTACCACATTTTTACATAAACAGACAAGGTTGTTCTACGAAATCAATAGTAACATTATTTTACTGAATTCATTATGTTCAGAAGGCATTAGCGGTAGTTGACATAAAATATTTCTTCGCTCAGAGCAAAGGTAAAAACTTGGCAACTACTCAAAATCAAAATGGGCCTCGAAAAGCCCAGTTGAACATTCTAGGGTTAAATTGTACATTTTTGCAAAAAAATGTTTTATTGTCGTTAGACTAGAATTTTTTTCCTTTAAATGACACCAGTTAGTTTTCGTTTTTATGGAGCTTTGAAGACAAAACAAATGCACTTCATAAAATAAGCTGTGAGCCACTGTATGTATTGGACATGAAACAATATTATAATTGTTACTTTTAGAATTTAAATTCTCATTTCAAATTTTTTAAAGTTTTATTTTCATGTGAAAATTCTTAATTGTTTAATATATTTTTCAGTCTTTATATTAGAATTAATTTTTCCCTAAAATATTTATTTTAATGCCCCTAATAAAGTAAGCTTTAACTTGTTTTCAAATTATATATAAAAGAACTACGAGTATTCCCTGTAAGCTTTAAACAAAATTAAGACAAAAATTGTCAAAATGGCAATAAATCGTCAAATCTTGCAGTAGTGATTTTATGGTGTATAAGTGTGTGTGTGCGAAGAGTACTGAATGAGATTTAAATCGTCAACATTTATAACGGACAATAAACACTTGAATGTGAAGCGTTCAATCATTGCTTAGTGTAGAAAAAATAAATGCTGAATGTGACATTTTTGTCACATGAACTGTTTGCTGTTGTAGTTACTGCAGTGAATAAAAAAGACACACACTCATACAAAATAAACACCTACATAGAGAAACACACAGATATAATTTTGTATCACTCATAAACACATACATATAACATAACCCAGTAAACTTTACTGCAGTATTCTATAAGAATTCGTTTCGATATTCGATTTCGCTCAGCCTGAAGCAATTCGGAAAACTTGTTTGTTGGACAGAAAGAAATCATTGCAAATTTGGAGAATTCTAGGGCAATTTTAAAATATAATATGTATGTATATAAATTATCCAATGAATTAGAAAGCAAATTGTTAAATAAATTTAAAAATCCAAAATAAAAGGGAAATATTGGCAACGGAAGACCCAACTTTTTAATTGATCAACAAATAAAGTATCCTCATGCTTATTGTAAATAATTGCCCATAATATTTAAATTATCGCCCATGTTCTGAAAAACGCAGCGTTTTCAAATCGCAGACAATTTTAAAAACGCAAAACGCATTTTGACCTGTTCTGAGATCGCTACGATTTGCTAGCGTTTTGCCATTTTCGAAGCTATGTTAGAACAATAAAAACAGATGTTTTGTCATAAAATAACGTAAACAAATAAATAAATTTCAAATTAAAATGCATTACATTACTTTTCGAAGATCAAGTTGATCAGCTGTTTGCACAAATCGCTAGTTAGTAAAGTAAACAATTGAAACAGACAATTGATAAATTCAAAGAAAATTTTTAAATTGCATATTTTTAACTAAAATCGTGGAAAAATGTTACAAGCTCTAGCTTAAATAAAACGCCAATTTTAAGAGTTTTACGTTTTTCAGAACATGACCGTATATAATGTAGAATTTTACACATACAATTTGTATGCAATCGGGTAGTTTTTTATTTCTAATATGAGAAATGTATCTTTCCAACGTCATATATCATGTCATCAAAAGCGACATTTTTTGCCTGAAAATAATTAGTTTTATTCAATTGGCATTGTTTTGTTAGACAGATACGATTTTTCAAACGTTATCGTTACCGTAGTCCGTTCAATTATCCATCAGTAAAGCAAATATATTCGTATTTTAAAATTTTTAAAAGCAAATCAGTAGAGCTTCAGCGTGTAAAAGTAGTAAAATAAAAATAAGTAAGTGTTTTTCAACTCTAATAAATCAATAAATCATAATAATTACATATTACACAATATTAACTACTACAATAATGTAGTTAGTTCTTACAGCCATCCCTAAATACCGACGGAAAGCGTTTTTTGACTGTCAAAATTTCTCATGCTCATACATTTTGTATGGAGCATACCGAAACAACGCGGCGGCAACGCTTTGCTATTGGAAAAAATCCAATTTTGACAAGGCGTTTCACAGTGAAGTTATTTGCAAAAGGAAACAAACCAAAAAAAGGAGAAATAAAACAACAATAAACAGGGTCGTTTTATTTATTTGTTTGATACCCTGTTTTTATCGTTTTGACGTAACGTTGCCGCTTTTGTTTAGGGATGGGGTATCAGCGCTAATGCTCAGCGTAAAAATACGTTCCGCTTTCCGTCAGTATTTAGGGATGGCTGTTAGAATAACTAGTCTATTAGAAGCATTCTAAACGCGATATACACTTTTTAATATTTTGAAAGGACCCCTGAATTTTAGGATACAGTTGGCAAGATCTTATTATTTCGTGCCTAGACAAGATTATTTCTGAAATAGACAACAAAAAAAAAAAAGGTTTACTAGGTGTATAATTTTAAGTCTGAGGCTGTATGTGTGTGAATGAAGCACAACAACGATCAAATATCAACATTTTAATGAATATGACATTTTTGTTGTGTTTTATATTAAATAACGAACCAAATTGAACTGAGCAAATAAAGGCATGATCAGTGGTTTTGTACGTTACTGTTTCTTTCTTGTTTTCGTATTATAAAAGTCAGAATGACATTTTTTTCTTAAATAAATGAAATTGTAGGAGAATTGTTTGTTTGTTTTGGTTCTTAATTTGATGTTTTGTTATGATTTCGTTGCGTCAGCATTTTTCAACGGTTCGGTTTCAGTTTATTTGAATTCTCTTGTGATCATAAACAAATAAACCAGCAACATTAAGCATGACACTTGCATGGAATTCAAATCCGTTTATTTGTATTAAAGATCGTCATTTATAGTTAATATTATGAAAAATTCAATAAAAAATATAAATTTTACTGCAATAAATCTAAATTAATAACTAATTTTGAGGATATTTTGTAACTATAGGAAAAACACAACTAGATTCATGTTATATAGACTCCCAACCAACCAACAAGATCAGTAGGTAAAATTCGTCTAAAGCTGTTAGACAAATTTTTTTTAATAAGAAACTCATATTTCTAGTCCGCCAATTAGCTTTCTATACCCTTCGCTGAAGGGTTTTTTATAGTGGATTTCTGGTTCGGGCTCTTAAACAATGTTTTAATGTCAGAGAATGACTTCTACTAGATCTCATTAGGCAAAATAACAGTTTAAAGTCTTTAACAAAATTATAAAATCAAAATATTAATTATTTTCCTGCTGTTTATTTATTTAAGTACATATGTACTTTGCTGATTGCCACTATACGAGTATGTACATTGCTGCTGCATACAAACGAGAATATGTACATATGTATGTTCATATGTATGTGTTCAAGTTTATTGTATCGATTCTTGACTCACTGTTCTTTGTGTTCGTTTAAATATTCTTGATCTCTTGACACTTGTGGAATCAAAGATCACAGTCGTAATCACTTAAAAACGATTCAATATTTTAAAATCATACAATTCAAATTGGAAGCAAAATGAAAGCTTCAAATACTATAGATTAGATAACCTTACACTCTGTAATATTGACCAATAAATACTTACACAGATCCATACATACGAGTATGTACATATTTATGTATGTATGGAAATCTGTTCGTATGTATGTATACCTATTGAACATAAATAAATATTAACGTACATATGGCTATTTGCACAGAAATGTCAACCACGTCTGAAAAAATAAAAGCTGAAACCCCGTTTCTTTTTTAATGATTTAATAAAGAAAAACACTTACAATTTATTAAACTAAAGAGTCCGAAACGTATTTTTATTTCCGTGGCCAATTATTTGACCTCAAAGTTGTGCAAGGGTTTTTGGAGTTTTTCATGGTATTTTCTCTAAAATACTTACATACACATACTTCCGTCCGAGTGGTGATGGGAGAATACTATTTTTAATAAACAACAATAATAAATTAACAAAAAATAAAAACACTTCAATATAACGATTAGTTAACGGTAAATTTGTAATTTGTTTTTATACCCTACGCCACCATAGTAGGGAGGGTATATTGGATCTATAATTAGTCGCAGTTCCCATATAAGGCCCACTTCCGAAAAGCTCTTTAACGGTCATAAATTTCTTAAAAATGTTGGTAATCAAATAAAATTCGACGCAAATAAGTTTCTTATATACAGAAATAATGACACCTAATTTTATAATGGTCGGTCCGTAATTTGTTGAAACTCCCATATATGTAAAACCCTCTCCGTAATTTACTTTAACCGCCATAAATCTTTTAAAAGGATTTATATCGAGATAAAGTTTAACACATGTAATATTTATAGTCACAGACATCATGACACTAATGATCGGTCCACAATAGGTTATATCTCCCATATAACGCCCATTTCTGAAAAACTGTTTTATACATATACTAGGTGTAGGGTATTATATGGTCGGGATTGACCGACTATACTTTCTTACTTCTTATTAATATTTTAATGTCACACTCGTGGCCACAAAACATCATGAACTGTCATTTCTTCCGAGTCAGTGGTCTTAATTTATTGAAACATGGTCTTAATTTAGTGGACCCTATCATACACTTTTATATTTTTATAGTACTTTAAACTTCGTCACGTCCGTCACCAGAATTTTGCATTGTGTTTGTTTTTTTTTTTGTTAATTATATATTTTACGTAGATGGATTTATTACGAGAGAAAAACAACTGAATTTTTCCTAAAATCGGAAAAATCGAACAGGAACGTTGTATGCAAGACAATTGTCAAAATTGTGTGAAGAACATAAAAAGCGATTTAGTTCCTTTAAAATATTTTGCAAGTATGAATGAGGTTGTTAAATTGCAATATTGGCGAAGAGTTGATGATCGAATAGCATTAACGTGTACAACATCTCTGTTATGTGATTGATCTCTTAATCGAATTGGGGATAGTCAAGAAAAGTTAGGTCAATTCAGAAAATTAAAAAATCATTTACATATAATGTTGGGAATAATGACAAAAATATTTGCAAAACATTCCGACGAAGTTCGCAAAGTTTTGCATGTTTGGTAACAAGGAAAAAACCCAACTTCTATTTTTATCACGCCACGTCGCCGCCTTTAATTGATTATCTTTTTTGAGCTGGATGTTTGATTCATGCTCCTCACAAAAACAAAAAGAAGTAAAAAAAAAATTGTTAACGCTTTTGTTGGTTTTTGTCTCATTGAAGTGTACGACTGTCACGTATGTGACTATGGAATTACCCATATGTATAATAATAATTATTAATGTATTTATGTATGTATGTATACATAAATACGTATGTATGCACATTAGAGTGTCTCGAATAAAAAATTTCGCGGTACACCACCGAATATGAAGTATTGTTGCAAGACAATTTCGAAAAAAAAATCGGCATTTATAGTCCGATCTCAAAGTTTGATATATCGATGTTTTTGTCTTGAGGAGATCTATCGATGTTATTATCTTAAATTTACCTCAAATATCCCGTTTTAGTATTTACTGACCAGATCTCAGTTCCTACAACCCTAATATCACAAAATAAAAGCTCACAAAAAATCATTAAACTTTTGTTAAGGAAGTTTTTCGATAATTCCAACAGAACTATTGAAAAAATTAATTTTTGTTTTTTTTGCCGAACGTAGGGGTTACCTTTTTAATTTTTTTGTCATATCATCGGTATTTATAGACCGATCTCAAAGTGTGATATATCGATGTTTTTGTCTTGAGAATACCAATGTTTTGCATTTACGCACCAGATCTCAGTTCCTACCACCCTAATACCACAAAATTAAAGCTCACAATTAAACTGAAAAATTTTAAATTTAAATCATTAAAAAATTTTCAGTTTATGAAAAATGAAGTGTTTCGGTATTAAAATATTGTCTAAATATTATAAAAAATATAAAAATATTTTTGCCGGTTCTCGAGTTTGGGAAAAATGTGCCCATACATGAATAAAACGCTCGGTGTTTTGAGAATGGCATGGATAAGCTGCGAAAATAATTAAATTTAGCAAACAAGACTATCAAATGAAGTTATTTTCCGTGTGCCAACCTGGTGTTGCAATTATTTCTTCCGAAAATTGCAATGTTTCCAGCTGGACTTGCATGCAGAACATTGTATTTAAATTTATATTTAACCATTTTATAGTAATTATTTAGAAGCTTATCCAAACTTTTACGAACAACACTTACCAATATAACTGGAATGCCTACGCGCGGCCACAAAAGAATAATACTTCTCAAAGCTTCTTGTTTAAATACATCCAACTTTTGAATTCGATCGGCGTTATTACGTAGCTGCAAGAAAAAATTAATAAGATCGCCATTCGTTGGTAATTTAGTATTGTTTAATTCACTAACAGTAAAAGAATTTTTTTTTACTTTATTTTAATTAATTTTTAACGTTTTATAATTGAAATAAACACAACACGATTGAATATTAGTAAATTCACGGATAGAACGAATTGCAAAACAAAGTAAGAGAGTAGTAACGATATTATTCCATTTCTTAGGGGATTTAAACAGTGACTTTTTACATGATTTTTCTCATTACTTTAAAACATGCCTTTTCTGTTTGTAAATGCCGAAGATATGCCAAAAAAATTTTAAAAAGGTGACCCCTACGTTCGGCAAAAAAACAAAAATTAATATTTTCAATAGTTCTGTTGGAATTATCGAAAAACTTCCTTTACAAAAAATTAAGGATTTTTGTGAGCTTTTATTTTCTGATATTAGGGTTGTAGGAACTGAGATCTGGTGAGTAAATACTAAAACGGGATATTTGAGGTAAATTTAAGATAATAACATCGATAGATCTCCCCAAGACAAAAACATCAATATATCAAACTTTGAGATCGGACTATAAATGCCGAAGATATAACAAAAAATGTATTTTGGCGACCCCTACTTTCGGCAAAAAAAAAGAAAAAATTTTTTTTTCGAAATTGTCTTGCAACAATACTTCATATTCGGTGGTGTACCGCGAACTTTTTTGTTGCATGGAAGGCAAGACACTCTAATGCACATACATATGTACATACAGTGTTGGAAAAATTATAAGATCGACTTCTTTATATTCAATGATGTGAAAAAGAACAAGTCAGAATTTATATTCCCCAGTTCCGAATATTAAATACCCACCACCTAATATACATACATACACACATACATATGAATGTAATTAGTTGTGTGATACTTGAACCAAAATTGTGTTACATTTTGTATCGATAAAGATGGTTATACGAGTTATTTTATTTTTCGCCATTACTTTACTGTATTTGAGTCCTATTTTATTTTATAGATTTTTAGGTATCCAGTAATTCTCGAAAATCTACCTTATATAGGAGGCACCAAAATGTCAGACAACCTCCATAAAAATTTGACATCCATATTTGACTGTAGCCTTCATGGAAAGTCTACTTCCGGAAATCATTTAAATGCGCACAAATCTCTTATAAAAATCACTAAGAAGTCGAAATGCTACACAAGTAATCCGTAGATACATATAAATCGTGTTACTAGATTTCATAAAAATCGGTCCGTATTTGACCGTAGCTTTCATAGAAAGTCTACTTCCGGAAATCATTTAAATGCGCACAAATCTCTTACAAATCTCCATAATAGGTGATTCGGCGCAGTCGAAAATAAACTCTTACTTGTCTTTTATTAAACAAATTAATTAATTAATTACTTTATAAAACAAAAAATAAAATATTTAATAATAAAAAGTTTGGGTTAGTACGGACTACGAAAAGTGGGCTGAAGTTCTGGTTCGACTTTGGTCTGAAAAAGTTGTCTTAAACGTACGTAGAAGGGTTGTACACTAAGTGCACTTCCACTCAGAGACCATGTGGTCCATTGTGGTTCCCTTCGGTAGAAAAGATAGAGAGTAGAAATATAGAAGGATAGATATAAAAACAAGTTTTTTTTTTTTTTTTTTTTTGCATATTCTTTTTTATTGTATCTTCATTTTAAATGAACTAACAATAGGTATTCAAATCCTAAAACTAAAGTTAATTAAGATAAGTCCAGCCAATGCTAGACAAAATCTAGTTTTCAAATTCGATAGGATATAATGAGCAACTTGAATTTATTCATTTGAGAGCGGTGGTGTCCCTCCTTCTCAAACGGCTATGACCGGGATGTTGTAAGATGTCTCGAGCGAGGGGATTTGGATGAGTTTCCAGCTTACCCAAATAATGGGCCACGTGTTTAGTTATTTCCCATTTGACAAGTGGAACATCAAGATCGTTGTGTATGTTGTTGTTTTTAATATACCAAGGAGCGGCAGTTATCATTCGTAGAATTTTGTTTTGACGGCGTTGAATTTTCTCAATATTGGATTTGGAGGCAGTGCCCCATAACTGGATACCATAGCACCAAATTGGCTTTAAGATTGAGTTGTAGAGTAGAAGCTTACAATCGAGCCGAAGGACGGAGTTTCTGCCGATGAGCCAATGAATTTGGGCTGCTTTCAGTTTCATTTGAGTCAGCTTAGCATCTATATGTGGTTTCCATGTGAGGCGACGGTCCAGATGAATACCAAGATATTTCACGTGTGAGTTTTGAGGCACTATATGGTCATTAATACGAATAGGGGGACATGATTCCCTACGTAGAGTAAATGTTACGTGGGTGCATTTCTGTTCATTTATTTTTATTCCCCATTGTCTTGCCCATTTCTCTACTTGCGTTACGTGGTGCTGTAATTTAATTGAGGCATCTTTTGGATCTTTGTGAGTACTGAAAAATGCCGTATCATCAGCAAATGTTGACGTGTGAATTTCATTGTTTGTTGGCATGTCTGCTGTGTACAGCAAGTATAGAATTGGTCCTAAGATACTACCTTGAGGGACGCCAGCACCTATAGGTTGAGGACGGCTTAAATAATCACCTTCTTTAATCATAAACTGACGGTCGATTAAGTATTTCCATAGTAGGTGTTGAAGATTCACCGGCAAGTTCTGCTTTAATTTAGATATCAGGCCTTCATGCCATACTTTGTCGAAAGCTTGAGAGACGTCAATAAAGAGTGCCGAACAGTATCTCTTTTCCTCAAAGGTTTTTCTTATGACTTGTACCAATCTATGTGTTTGTTCTATTGTACTGTGTTGACGTCTGAAGCCAAACTGGTGATTGGGAATGCAGTTGTTTTCATTCAAAATCGGAGTCAGCTTGGTTATAAGCAATTTCTCGAATAATTTGGACATATTTGGTAATAGACTTATTGGCCGATACGACTCAACTTTGCAAGGATCTTTTCCCGGCTTAGGAATCATCTTTACTAGTGCAATTTTCCAAACCGTAGGGTAGTACTCAAGCCGTAAGATGGCATTAAAAAGAAAGAGGATTAATCTTTTTGCAATGCGAGGCAGCTCAAAAATCATTTTATTGCTGATTTTATCAAACCCAGGTGCTTTTTTAACATTTAAATTATCAATAGCCTCAACAACCTCCAGATATTGAAATCTTATTTGTACAGGTGGTCTGGCAACAGCAGGCGGTAGTTGGCTAATGTCAGTATATATATTGGGAGTGAATACATTTTTTAAATGACTTACGAAAAGGTTGCCTTTTTCTTCGTTATTTCGTGCCCAAGATCCGTTCAAAGTACGCAGTGGAGGTTTTGCGATTACGGGTTTTCTTAGATTTCGGACTGCACGCCATAATGAATAATTTGACTGGGAAGTTGCGTCTAGACCTTCCAGATGTTGTTTGAGAGACTCTGCTTTTTGCGCTTCTAGCAAGATCCTAAGATTTTTGGTACATTCTCTCAATCTAGTTTTAAGTTGGGGCGATCTGTGTTGTTGCCACTCTCTTCGGACTCTCCTTTTTTCAGACAATAGTTGCTCAACATCTGCAGAAAAAACTCTGTTGTACCTATTCGGGCGGTAAGTGGAAGAAGCATGTTCTGCGGCTTTCTCGACATGTTCATTAAGACTTTTTATACAGGCATCGATGTCTTCAGCAGTTTTTAACGGGAGTTTCTCTGTGCAGTGAGTGCTGATGTATTTTTTGTATTTTAGCCAATTCAGACGTTTGACAAGAAGTAAGGCATCAGTTACGATTTGCTGAGGACTTCTGATGGTGATTACAGTGGGTGAGTGATCTGAAGAAAGATCCAGTGAAGCCTCGACTTCAATGAGTTCCAGGGATACCCCTTTCGCCACGCCGAAATCGATAACGTCAGGAATTTTTTGCTGGTCAGTTGGCCAATAAGTTGGTTGACCAGTTGAAATCACATTCAGTCCCATTTCAGACATGGAGTCGTACAAGATACGACCTTTAGGGCTAACGAGTCGTGAGCCCCAGAATGTATGCTTAGCATTGTAGTCGCCAGCCGCTATGAAACGGCTACCTAGTGATTTGTAAAAATCTCTATACTGATCTTTTGTTATTGAAAATCTGGGCGGACAGTAAACTGACGAAATCACGAGGTTTTGACAAAAGTTCTCAATACAGATGTTTGTTGCTTGAAGATAACACTCTGAAAGACCACCCAATGAATGGTGTTTGATTCGCGATTTGACCAATATTGCCGAGCCACCACATGATCTATCTCTGGGGTCCTTGGTGTCGTAGAATGTATAACCACTTATTTTAAAAATGCTTCTCGACGTCATATGAGTCTCGGAAATCAGCATTACATCAATTTTCTTATTAAAAAGAAAATATTCAAGTTCATTTTTGTGTTGGCGTATGCCGTTTGCGTTCCAGAAACATATTTTGAGACAGTTCATGGTCTATTAAGTATGGCCTGCAGTAGCGTGGACTGCATTTTTTGCATCTCCTGCATCATACTTGTCATGCTTGTCATGAAATGGTTCATGGATTGCACCAGATTCTCCATTATACCTTCAAGACGGCTAAAATTGTGGCTGTTTGTATCATTTATTGGTGATTCATTTTGCACTGTTGGTTGGTTAGATCTTAGCACGTTGGCATATGAAAATTGGCTAGTGGATGCTTGTACTACGGGGGGAATAATTGTAATAGGTACTTTTGTCGTCTGGGTAGGGGTAGAAGCGGGTTTGTTGATCAAGGAGCGTTTAACGACCTCGAAAACAGGGCAACCCCTGTAGTTGGCAGTGTGGTTTCCACCGCAATTGCTGCATCTTTTTACCCTGGAATCATCCTTAGGTTTATCGCACTTTGAGGTGTCATGAAGATCCCCACAAACAACACAAACAGTAGGCAACTTACAATAAGATTTTGTGTGACTATATTCTTGGCAGTTCGAACACTGTACTGGGCCAGATCGCTTATGAGGTTCTTCCACTGTAACTCTTCGGTGCATTATGAATTTCAAGTCATATATAGGATGTGTTTCATTTTTCTTCAGCTTAACATCACCAGGTTCTAACTCCACTCTAAATAATGGTTGAGGGATCCTATCTCTGTTTCTTATATTTGATACTGCCTTGATTTTAAAGCCTTTGTCGGCCAAACTGCTCTTGATCTCCTCAGGATTAACAAAAGAATCAATTCCCTTAATTACGACTTGTAGACCTTTTGCGCTTTTAAGTTGATACGTGTAGAAATTCTTTTTGCGTCTTTCAAATTCCGAAACTATTCTCCGATAGTCGTTTTCATTATTAACCTGAATCTTTGTTTCATTAATATTGCCACGCTTAATTGGAGTCACATAAAAAGAATTTTCACCAATTAATGAAACTTATATTTTTATAAGTTCGTTTGAATTTTTTTCTCTTAAATATATTGGAGGTGGTTTTACTGGCTTAATCACAGCGTTAGGGACATCATTTTTCTCTTGGAGGATGGCAAAACGATTTTGCGAGCGTGGCTCTTCAGCATTCTTTGATAATTTTGCGGCTGGTGTAATTTCGGCAGATTTTGGGCTTCTGCCTCTCTTCGATACTGTTATATAACGGTCCATTCCTACCTGCGTTTTTTGTTTTTCTTCAACAGCAACTATAGGAGCGGCCTTATTTGTAGGACTTAATGTGCCTTTTGCAGCTGTTGACGTCTCTCCAATATTTGATAACGAGGACCGTGAAGAAGACGGTCCTTCAGTGATTTTTCTATTTAACTTAAATATGCTTTGGGCTAAGTTTGTGCCCTGTTCAACACATTTATTCAAGTTTGGTGCACTTGCACTTAAATTCAGATTTGTGCTTATTTTTGGTTTCACAGTTAAGTAGTTTTTATTAAATTCGGGAAAACAAGTAAGGGTGCTATATTCGGCTGTGCCGAATCTTAAATACCCTTCACCTAAGCGTAATAAGAAATACAGAATAGGGCTTTTCGAGGAGATACCAGCAAAAAAAAATTTGTTGGCGGTCACGCCTATTTTCGAGGGGGCGGGCCCTTAAAGTTGAAAATATATAGGCCTATATCTCGGGAACTACTGGGTGTCTGATAATTTGTAATACATTAAATAAAAGGTATTAAAAATACCTTTCCAGCGATATATATCATGATTATAAAATATGGACCGAATATGGGTTAAATCCGAAAAGAATATTTTTTGACCCGAATTTATTTGTTTTTTGGAAATGGTTCTATATGGCAGCTATGAAAAATTATGGGCCGATCTTCTTAAATTTTGGAACAGTTATTTTCATGCATATGAGGATATTTCACGTAGAATTTCAACATAATAACGGTATATATACGATATATATTAGTATTAACGTGGATTCCGACAGTGGACCTTATGTTGGGGATATAGTCAAATATGGACCGATATTCTCAAAATCCAGCAGTTTGATTTAGGCATGTATGTAAATGATCCGTGTAAAATTTTGGATTGGTACCCTTATTTATAAGCGATTTATGAGTATTAAAGTGATTTTCGGAAGAGGGCTTTATATGGGGCATACGGTTAAAAATAGACCGAAATTAACAAAATTGTGTGGAATGATTTTTGTATATATGTAAATGATCTGTACAAAGTTTTGAGTCGGTAACGCTATTTATACAATATATATAGGGAAAAATGTCTTTTTCAGATGTGGTCCTTGTATGGGAGCTATGGCCAGTTGTGGGCCGACCACCATAAAATTCAGAACAACAATTTATTTGCCTATAGATAATATTTATGTCAAATTTTAGCCGTTTAATATTATTTATATATTTTTTATGCGTATTTAAGTGAATTTTGGAAGTGGACTTTATATGGGGTCTATGGTCAAATATGGACCGAACTAAAAAAAATTTCGTTTTGCGATTTATTTTTGCACAGAACTTAGTTTTGCTGAATTTTGTCTTGATATTCCAATTTTATAGGCATTTATTTATCATTAAGCCATATTTCGGGAATATATATATATTTGTATGGGGGCTATGAGAAATCATGGACCGATTCTTACTATTTTCCGCACACTTTCTTCTGTTATAGTACAAACAACGTATACAAAATTTCATGGTATTATCTGCAATATATTTCAAAATATTGCAATAAAATGGACGAAAAATATCAAATTTTTATGGAGGTTGTCTCACATATTGGTTCATAACTCTGGTTGACCGACACCGATTTTGCTGATTTTAAATAGCAAACTTCTCGAAAGCACTTCTGACAGATTTATTGAAGGTTTGGATCCCGAACATATCTTGGGACTTCAAAAAACTGATTTCAACATCCAGACAGATTGGAAATTTCACACGGAATGACAAACTTTTATATACCCTTCTCACGATGGTGAAGGGTATAATAAGAACAACCAAAACCGCCTGATAAGGGGAGAAAGAAGGAAAGAGAGAAATATCTCCTTACGGATTTGGAGTCGCCGTAGAATGTCCCTTAAATAGCCACCCTATTCCCCTAATGAAACCCAGGATGTTACTCGGTTTGCAGCCAGCAACTTCACTGAGTTTGTCCAGGAATCTATTTTCTAGCCACTTAAGTCTACGACCCTGCAACCTAGGGCAATGGCACATGATGTGCTCTATTGTCTCTGGCTCCTCTGCATCCCCACATACTCTACAGAAATCCTGTGTGTTATTATCCCATTTGCCTCTGAAGGCCCCAATCGAACAATGCCCGGTTATCACTCCTACCAGAATCCTGAGATTATGCCTGTCCAATTCCATCAGCGTTTCGGTCGCGTTTGCATTTAATTTTGGCCATAAGGACCTGGACACTATGCAATCCGACCTACTGCCCCAGGATTGGTCTGCACAGTCACGGAATCTTTCATGAATCAGCCTGTAGAAGTTACATATAGGTGGCTTGACCCCTCTTTCTCTAGTATCATAAACGTACGTAACCACAATATAAAATATACATATTTTTTTTTATTCTTTTATTCATCTGAAAAAGTTTTTTACTTTTAATCATCTGATATTAGTATATTTACACTTGTAAAACTAAACAGTGTCAAAGGAATGTATTTTAAAATAAAAATAGTGGTTACGGTTTTTATAGTAAATATTAGTTTAGAATTAGTAGTTTCTGTCAAATCATTTACGTATGCACATATATTCTTCCAAATTAGAATTTCTTCTCATCTGCATTGAAAAATTTATTAGACTTGGAAAACTGATATCTTTTGCAAGCATAGGAAGAACATCAAGGAACGCGAAGACGTGTACATGAAGGCCTTTCATTTGATTCCCGATTGGTGTTTTTATGTCATAATCATCGTTTTTATTATGTGTACGAGTACTCGTATGTAGTGCCTACGAGTATTGTGTGAGAATTATTTTTAATCGTGCTCACAAGTGTTTCGTACTGAACTAAAACAAAACTGAGAAAAGAAAATTCAACTTTGCTCTACAATGCAAAATGAACGAAAATAAATAAAATGGAAATAAAAACCAGAACAAGAATAATAAAGGCCGATAACAAATACAAATGCATACACGTAGACGTACATGTACAAACAACAACAACAACAACACCACATCAACAAGGGCCAAAACTATATACAAATTAATGTCGACCGCAGAACAGGCCGCGACCGTCCGTCGACCGATCGGCCGGCCGGCCTTTTACAGGCGAAGAATGTCGATGATTGTTTGAGGGACAGACGGAGATATGTACGAACGTTCGCATGTTTGGCTAAGTATGGGAGGGAGTTTGTGTGTGTACGAATACATTTGTTTAAATAAATAAATAAATATTTGCAGATACATACAGACATCATTCCTATACATGTATATGTGTTTTATACACTGCATATTCCGTACGTGTGTGTGTTTATTAGATGGATGGGACGAGACGGCATTAGCACTTTTAGTTTGATTTTATTTTTAGACGTGGAAATGTTTTTTTTTTCTTTTTTTCTTTTTGTGCCAATCGTTTTGGGACCTGAGTTGTTGACTTGACTGCCTGAACTGTGGGGCACTTCGGTGACTGACTGCTTGGCACAAACCAAGTGACTAATGTGATGTTGTGGTGAAATGATGACAAAAATATACATTCAACAATAACAAAATAAACACACACAATTAACCCACCAACGAGCAGGCACTAACTACATGACTTACATTCATACATATCAGGTGATAAGCAGAGTTCAATTAACGTTCATCTATTTAAACAGCTAAATACTAAATTGCGTATTGTCAACAAATGAAAATGTTATGGTAAAAAATACATATTCATATTGCTGTGTCAAATCGTACGTCAGTATATCAAGAATTATTAAGGCTGGCTATCGTTACCGTAATATCTTATCAACTTATTTTCATAACTTCCACCATCAATAGTGGTGAATTAGGGCACACAAGATGTATGTATGTACTCGTATACGTAGTATGTACGTTAGTTATTCCGTGTATTTTCCGGAGTTTGACTTTATGGTTCATAAATATGCAAAAATATCTGTCGTATTAAAAGAAATTATCACTACAAATATTTTGAGGATCGCTTTATATTTGAACCTACCTTATACTCGTATACCTCGCTCACTTCCGAAAAACATATTAACCTATTCATGTATGTATATAATATCGATATGGAACCAAAATTTTAGTAGTTTCTGCAACTCTCATTATATTCAGGTGGATGGTATCTAAGGTTTGACACAGCCGAATATAGCACTCTTACTTGTTATTACATACATACATATGTATTTGATACGTAAATTCTTACCCAAGGAACACTAATGACACGTAAAATATGACTACCAACTATTATTAGAGAAAATTTTTCATTATTTTGGCTTGAGTTAATTTTTTTAATTAATAACTCGAAAAATACCATTGTAAAGTTATTTTTTTCTAGACAAATGGCACACTGGAATGCATTTTCTACCCTGCCAAGGGCATCATCAGCAATGTTTATTGTCCAATATCCCACCATTTATTGAGAAATAGAGTTTGGGAATTAAACATATTTCTGTTTACATGTTATGAGTTAGAACGAAATTTATAGCGTTTTCTTTTCTGGCAAAAATGTTACACTTTTTTAATTTTTTATATGGGAAATGGGTAAAAAGTGTAACATATATGTAACATTTTTGCCAAAAAAGAAAACGCCATTACTTATGTTTTACAATGTGTGTGTATTCTTCTTTACTATTATTATTATTACAAATTTTTGTATTACCACAAATTTGTTGTTATTTTTGCTGCATTTACCGTTGGTTGGCAATATCAGCAAAGTATGTTGTTGTTGTCATTTCTCCTTTATGGTAGATTCTTTGTTTTTCTGTAACTATGAAACACCGGAGACTACCAACATTAACCAAAAAACAGTTAACGAAATAATCAAAATTAGCGTTAACATTAGCTTTTCATCGTTTCAAATTAGTAATGGATGTAGCCAAGATCTTAAATGTTTTCTTTTCAAAAATGAATATTCTACATAATTAGAATATTCATATTTTTTAAAACTTTGAGCTCATTTTAGTTTGAAATTTGTACGGACCATATTGCAAAAAAAATATTTTTTTAATAATAACCATAAAAATAAGTTTCACCAAATAATTAAAATGTTAAGGTAAATTATATAATATTTACTAGGTTTATGAACCCGGCGCACATTGGTTGAAGAATGGCCAAAATTCATTTTTTTCCTGTTCGCCGATTTGGATAATTTTTTAGTATTTTGTTGGCAGATATCTGAATATTATGATTCCGCAATATTAGGCTGATTTATTTATTATTTGTTTGGATAGACACGCTCGAAAATGACATGCAAATTTACTGTATATTCAATCTTTTGGTACAATCACAGTAAACTTATCTTATTATTATTTGACTTTGTTGTATATTTTCGTAAATGACAATTGTCAAAGATGAGATTTGCATTAAAAAAAGTTTGAAAAAGAGCCATATAAAAAATTTCGTAGAACAAAATATAAACAACATCAAAATTTCAATGTTCATCAACTTCAATAGTCTGTATCTTTTTAGAGCTGTGGAGCGCTGTTGAACGAATGATGTCAAATTACAGCTTGAAGTCTCAGCTGAAAGTTAAAAAAAAATTCAGCTGCAGATATTTGCACTTTTCCAAAAAAAAAAAAAAACAGTAAAAACTATAAAGTGATAAAGTACCAAAACATGAATTTTCGTTCATGCTTGTTGTTGTTGCCATAATTCTTAACTATTTAAAATTATTACAAAATGTAATTTACATACTAGTCAATAGTGTTAATTACACATTTCATTCTTGAAAAAAAGCATAAGCTTCAATTGAATTTGAATTGTTGTTTACTAATTTTCATTAAATTGGCAAGTGCAGTGATAAGTGTTGTATTATTATATCACTTAATTTTAATATTTGCAAATAACAATGAAGAAATGACTGCTGAGATACTAGATTTTTATAAAAAGACTTTTTTACACAGCTCAAAAATATATGGCAAAAAGCATTTCGCATGAAAACCAGATTTCTCCATCTAAATGAAAATTGGCTGAAAAATGTTTACAAAGTGTGCAAATATACCGCAAACAATGAAGCACCAAGCTGTTCAAATATGGTTAAACGTGGACGTCCAGTAAAAGCCTTCGAGGATTGAGAACCGCGAACAAAGAGGACAAAGGTACAAGCTTTTTGTAAAAACACCTCAATGGAATTGATATCGTGTGCCGCAAAAAAGTGAGTATTTAGACAAATCCATTAAGACGTTCACCCCGGAGAAGGCTTCCTTGTCAAAACATCAATATGAGGGTTTGCGCAGTTCAGCTCGAGAAATTGAATGCGACATTTACCCACTCTTTCATCAGGTACTGGAAGCAAAAAAAAAATGCTATCCTGCAAATGTTCAGGTGCAAGAAAGTTGTAGCAAAGTTGGTCTACAAGAGTTATTAGTAACCAGGATTTTGATGACAAAATCCGAGAATGAGGTGACAGAACTCCCCAACGAACTGCAAATGTTCTCAAAATGAGGCTGTGATGGAAGTTCGGGACATAGTGAATACCATCAAAAATTCACAGATTCAAATCACTCCGATAAATATATGTTCTTAACGTCATTTGTTCCATTGACCCTCACAGAGCGTAACAATATGTCAACAATGTGCGTTAAAATTTGAATTTATACAAGAAACAGCTGAAGTTATAAATTCTGAGGTCAGTCGTGTTAATGACGAAATAGCACATTTAAGAAATACTGTCGTTGAATTGCATAGCAGGAACTTTAATATTTCTTACACTATGAAATTAACAATGATTGATGGGAAAGTAGCAACTACGATTTCTGGAAGCTCATCTATGGCGGCTTGCTTCACATGTGGAGCCGCTTTTTAGCCGCTCGTTATATGAACTTCAACCAATGTGCGGCGTTGCCCGGGGATTTCTTATATTTTATTCCTGACCGCTGATCATTTTAAATTTGAATTTTCCTGTATTTAGCATTGATTGGTATTCCTAACAATTGTTGTTCTATGGAACACTCTTATGTGATCAAAACAAATCGTAGATTGTTAATCAGATTTTTGACAATTTGCAAATTTACATTTCAAATTTTAATAATCTAAATGGTTCAATCTGAACTTTTTGCGTCTTTTGATCATAATGTGTAAGATCGTAGTTGTCGCTAAAAAATTTGTGATAAGAAATAAAGAAATCGATATTCAAGATTAAATTCAATAATGTCCCGATTAACAGGTGTTGTATGTATTCACTATAAACATCCCCCTTACATACATATGACCAACATCAGAAAACCTTTTGATATTCAGGGCTAAACAAATGTTGGAGATCATAATTTGAGTACAATTTGTCAATAATAGGTTTTAATTTGTTTGAAACGAAAATCTTTAACAATAGCATCTATGAAAACAGTACTTAAATATTTGTTTCAGATTGTTTTCGTATTCAGTTCAGGGATACGCATCGTCAAGTGGCATTTATATTTATACTACTATTACAATTTTTATACCCTACACCATCATAGTGGGGAGGGTATATTGGATTTGTGCATATGTTTGTAACGCCCAGAAATATTGGTCCAACACCCACCTTAAAGTATACCGATCGACTAAGAATCAATTTCTGAGTCAATTTAACGATGTCCGTCCGTCCGTCCGTGATATTTTTTCGGCTCAACGATGGATGGAATTGAAACTGATGGAAATCGGTCCATTATTTTACCTGGCCCCCATACAAATGTCCTCCCGAAATTGGGGTTTACTGATCATAAATCTTTGATTAATTCAAGTATGCAAACAAATTTCACGACAAATGAGTAATAAATGAAGCTAAATCACATCTACAAATTTCATGAAGATCGGTCCATAATTACTCGTAGCTCCCACATAAAGCCCACTTTCGAAAATCACTTAAAAGAGCATAACTCACTCAAAAATGTTGGCATCCAAATAATATTGAACACAAATATGTTTTGTGTATATACGTATAATATGGTAGAATTTTATGACGATCGGTCCATAATTAATCGTAGCTTCCATATAATTCCCACTTCCGAAAATTACTTTAAGGACCATAAATCTCTTAAAAATGTTATTATCCAAATTAAATTTCTTATGTACAAATAGGATGACACCTAATTTTATAATAGTCAGTTCATAAATAGTCAAAACTAAGACCCTCTTCGTAATTCACTTTAACCTCCATAAATCTTTTAAACGTATTTATATCGAGATAAAGTTTAACACACATAATATTTATATTCACGGAAGCCATGGCACTAAATTTCTGGACTGTTTTATTGATATACTGGGTGTAGGGTATTATATGGTCGGGCTTAACCGACTATTCTTTCTTACTTGTTTTTAAGTAATGTCATACGGCGTCGAAATGGCCTCTGGAATACTTTTAATTTGAAATATTTATTTAGATCTTTACAAAAAAAATCGAAAATATAGAGGTCATGGTTTTTTAATTATATATCATGCATTTTTGTACCCTCCACCACCACAAATGGTGAATGAGGGTATATATAAGTTTGTCATTCCGTGTGTAACACTGAGAAATACTCATCTTGGTCCTTACGAAATTCTAAGTCGATTGAGTCATGTCTGTCTGTCCGTCTGTCTGTCTGTGTAAGACACTGTCACGTCCAAAGGACACAACCGAAATCAACAAAATTTACAAAAAACCGTTTATAGTTTTAATTAAAATCGGTATAGTAGAACGAGAGTTATAGATCAAAATGTGAGACAACCTCAATAAGAAATTGATATTTTTTAACATTTTTCTTCCAATTTTTTTTAAATATATTGCAGATATTCCCCAAAATTTTTTTATACGTTGTTTTTATGATAAAAGAAGAAAACGTGGGGAAAATAGTAAGAATAGGTCCATGATTTCTCATAGCCCCCATACAAAAATCAATTGAATAGACAGATTTAGAAGGAAATATTTTATACAAAAGTTTATTAAAATATTAAAGACAACAATTGAATGTGTTTATTGTATGACTACTTGATAACGAAAAAGCAGAAAATGTATAACATAATTTGTAACATAAAATTCAAAGGTAAATTATTTAATTGTAATATACTAATGTATTTAACAAAATCTTCCCGAAATATTGCTCAATTATACATAAATGTCTACAAAATTAGAATCTGAATACAAAATTCAACAAGAATAAGTTTCATGCAAAAAGAAATCGTAACACGGAATTTTTCGGTCCATGTTTGACTATAGACCCCATATAAAGTCCACTTCCAAAATTTACTTAAATATACGTATATACGGTAAAAATTTGAAATAAATAATCCTGATAGATAAATAAATTGTTGTACTAAATTTTATGGTGGTCGGTCTATAATTGGTCATAGCTCCCATATAAGGACCACATCCGAAAAACAATTTAACCCACAAAAATGTCTCATAAATGTCGGTATCGAACCAACTTTTATACAGATCAGAAATTTTAATCCAGAAATTATACAAATATTGTTGTGAATATGGAAAAATGTTCTTTTAATTTTATACAATACGCTCAAGATTATTATGAACATCAGACAGATTCTGTAAATTATGGTAAGAATTGGTAATTAAATCAATTAAAAATGGTGAAAATTAGATAAAATTTCATAATATTTAACATAAATTGTATTGGTCTTAAAATGTCTTTCAAGCAATATATAATATAATAATAAAATTTGCACTAAGACTTAATAGGAAACACAAAATAAGGATATTCTAGTCCTGTAACCAGTGTAGTTATTGTATTTTAGTATTTGTATTGTATTTTGGAGGATATTAAAGATTCGGCACAGCCGAATATAGCAATCTAACTTGTTGTTACAGATTTTGCTGATTTCTTAGATCCAAATACTAAGTGCGCACCGAAGAAACAATTGCCGCTGTAGAGCAAAGTGTTGAAGAGGACCCGAATTAATGGAGACGGGTATAGAGCCATGATAACCGACTATTTTGTTCCCGAATTGGATGGCATGAATGTGGATGAGTTGTGGTTCCAACAAGACGGCGCTACATGCCACACAGCGCACGCCACAATGGATTTATTGAAGGAAACATTCGATGAGCGTATAATTTCGCGGAATGGACCTGTCAATTGGCCACCAAGATCGTGTGATTTGACACCATTGGATTATTTTCTTTGGGGATATGTGAAGTCGCTCGTCTACGCCAACAAACCAGAAACGTTAGGGGAATTGGAAGCCAACATTCGTGGCGTTATTGCCGACATACGGCCCCATATGCTCGAAAAAGTGGTTGAAAATTGGACCTGTAGAATTGGCTTTATTCGAGTCAGCCGCGGCGGCCACATGCCTGAAATCATATTTAAACATTAATGGCATAAAATTATCCTTCCAATAAAGCCAAATTGATGGTCATTAAAACGATTTGCTTGTGTTTTATTTCAATTCGAAGTTCTATACCTCTCAAAAAAACACCCTTTATGTGATAGCACCCCGGCAGATCGACAACCTTAAATCAATTTCATTGAAAACAAAATTTTATTATTATTTTGCATGAATGCCATGTATAAAGGAGCTAAAGAGCTAATTGAAAAAACATTAAACGGGTTTGGATAGTTGGTATGGCTGATATTAAAAGTATCGTAGCACTAACAGCGCTCAGTAGTAAATACAAGTTTATTTTGAATGTAAAAAAGGTACTGCCGTAACTTAGCAAAGGTGAATATGAACGAATTGTATATATAATGTCCCCCAAACATGTTAGAGGGTTAATACATATGAATACCATACGATTGCTTGCTAAATTTATCTTATATGTAATAGATTGGACTACGTTGTTTTGGTCAAACAGTGTTGGTGGTTTTCATCGTATTCATCACCTTCGTCCTCTTGGTCGTAGTACCGAACTCATTTGATATTTAGTATTGCCACAATCGCATTTTGAAAAAAGTGAAGGCACATATAACTAACTAGTTAGAAAATGAACAAATTGAAATTAAACTGATACATATAACGATATGAAGTAATTATATGGAATTTTAAAATTTGCCACCATATTTCCATTGATTTAAATTATTTCTTTGTGTCTGGAATCAGAGAGTAAGTCTGCCTATTTTTTTTTATCTCGGCGCACAGTGTACCGTTCTCATATACGAGTGATGTCGGATCTTCGCATTAAATTGTTTGTGAAAAATAATTTTAGGTGAATAAATTTGTTTGTGTGAATATTTTATTTGATAAGGGTGTTTGTAATTCAAGTAAACTTCGGAATCAAAGACAGTAAACTGAAAATTGGCATACAACTAGATTAATATATATGTAAACTTCCGATGTTTTTTGGCTGTCACCGACCGATTATGTATTGGTCAAATAAATAGTCAGCAGTATTCCGCGTTCTGGAGCAGTGTAGCGTAACATTGTTTATTAACGTGTATTTCGCATGTGTTTACTACACAAATGTCAAAACAGAACTGACATTAGGGGCCTCGCAAAATTTATAGCATTTTCCTGATAGGATATATGTATATGAAAACACGATACACTACGTTACCGGAAATTCCCAGCAATAGTCATAGCCCGTGAAGATAAAATATTTTATTATATAGAATTTTAAACAATTTTTTGTGATTGTAATATGTCATGTAAATATCGGTTTCAAAGATATAGTTATGTTTTGCTGCTTCAGCCACAGTGAAGATTCCTGAAATATGCATATGCATCATACAATCTTGAAAATCGTATATCTTCCTTTTTTATATATTATTCTCTTTTTGTTCTCCTTCTCGCACAGTGGTTAAGAAACGTTTTATTTTGGAAATAATTCGGTATCTCGGGAGATATTACAGATATCGTAATGAAATTTCACATGGTTGGTGAAATGATTTACGTTGTTTTGGCATCACAGCAGGAAAGGGGCCAGTGGGTCGCCTGTCAAAGATCTTCAGCTCGTGTCTAATGTTTTTGTTTTTTTTTTTTTTTTGAGTTTTTAGATATGGCGGGCCTACGGGGGGTTCGAAAATTTTTCTAAAACATAAGCTATATTTGTGATAAAATTCTAAATAAAATTAAAAACAAAACTTGCAAGCAGATATGCGTAGAAATAAAAAGTTGCAGGCTTCCCGTTTTATGAATTTCGGTATTTGAAAATAAAAAAATTACGAAAGTTATAATGCCATTTAAGGATTTTTGGATACATATTAGATTTTAATTTTGTTATATCTTTAGCCGTTAAATTTTTACATAATTTGAAATTTACCCCCTGGCCCACAATGCCGAACGATAACGTTCGCTTAGATAAGACTTAAGACATAAACTTTCTATCGTATCTATTTTTTACTCAATCAAGTTTGTTTATTCCACAATCAAGTTGGTGTCTTAAGTCTTATCTAAGCGAACGTTATCGTTCGACATCGTGAGCCAGGGGGTTAATATTTTTCATCAGCATATTATAATTTTTTAAGTTTTTAAAATAAATTTGCTTTTCAAGAAATAAAATTGTTCGAGCTCGAGGTCGAACAATTTTATTTCTTGAAAATTATAACTGAAAGGTCGGATAAAAACAACACTAATCTAAATTAATTTGCTTTACTAAATTATAAGGATGCTTTAATCAAATTAATATTATTACTATTAAGATAGTTTGATATGCTCTAAAATTAATAGTTTAAATTATATGATTGAAAAACCAATAATATAATTGGGGTATTCACAAGGTGTGCTATCATGTTATATTGTCATAATGTTCTAACATTTTACAATGGTTTAAAAATATTGTTGTTGCTTTGTAAACAAAAAGTCTCTTAAATTAATAGAACTTTGCTTGCTATGTTTATTGTGCTGTCGTAATTAATCAGAAGAGAAAATTTTTTGTTTATTTACTTGAGTTTGCCATCACAACATCTAAAATGTATTTTTCGCACAAACTGGCTATTATTTTAGTTTTTTCACTTATTTTTGGCATTGTGGAAAACAATATTAATTTTTATATTTGTTTTAAATCAGCTTATTTAAATTCAAAATAGCACACTGAATTATGAGGGGTTGTTCACAGCAGTCGTATTTTTTCATGTTATTATTTTAAGACATATGACTTTATGACACCTTGTGAATCCCCCAAATATAATAATAATATAATAATAAGATATAGTGCAATATTAAATACCATCCACTTAAACATATTTAGGGTAATCACATGGTGTACTATTGTGTTGTATTTATCGTATGTGCTAAAACTTTACCACAGTTGTAAATATGTTGTTGGTATTTTTTATTATTAAATATTTTACAACAATACAAACTGAGGTTGTCTGTTTTTCATGTGTATTATGTAGTATGTTCAGTGTCAGCTGTTTTTTGTTAACCGTTTTGTATTTCTTTATTCCTCTGTTTTGAAATAATTTTGCAAACTTCTAAACCATTAATTTTAATTTAATTTTTAAATACAGGGAAGTTATACAAATTTATAAAATGGAAGTAACAGAATCTATTTCGGTAAGTTTAACTGCTGTTACAGATAAAGCCAAAGCGGGTTAGAAAAAATCCCACAAGGAGGTGGTCTGTTGCCGAAGAAAATGCGCTTGTTGACTTTTTAATGGACAATCTTAATGTAGAGGTTTGTTCACGTGTAAGAATTTAGGAAAAACATCTTTTTTATTTAAAAAATAAAAACAAACAATTAAATTCTGACTTGTTTCAACCATTAGTATGTCGGATGCGAACTTTTCACACAAAACCGTACAAATTTTGTCGTTTTCGCTTCTTGTCGGCATTTTTTAATATATTTTTTTTTTGATCTGACGTTGATTTGACGTTTTTATTACTTATGATTTAGAAAATACAAAATTCTACTCACATATGTTCTATTTTTTCAAATATGACTTTACGACTTATGACTCAAAGCCACCATGTGAATTCCCTAAATGAGAAATATGTACTAAAACTACACTGGTTATAGGACTAGAATATTTATTCTTATACTGTCGTTTTATTCAGACTTAGTGCAAATTTCATTATTATTTTATATGTACGAGTATGTATATTGTCTGAAAGACAATTTTACGACCAACTTAATTTATTTATTTAAAATGTTATCTAATTTTGACTATTTAGAATTGATGTACATTGTAATTACCAATTCTTATCATAATTTACAGAGTTTGTCTGAGAATCTTGAGTGAATTTAACAATTTATAAAATTAAAAAAAAAACATTTTTCCATATTCACCACGATATGAAGAAACAGGCTATAAAAAGGGTAAAATTATAAGGTGAGGCTTCTTTTGGTTGAATTTGATCTCAGTACCTTTATTTACAAGAGATATATGGGTGGCATAGTAGAACTTAATTTGGGAGCTATTGCCAAATATGGAATGACAGCTACAAAATTCAGTAGCATAATTGCCGTATAACCGATATTAGTTTGATTCCTGGCTTATTAGACATTATTGAGGGTTCACTTATTTTTCGGAAGTGGTACGTATATGTGAGCAATTACAAAACATGGGCCGATCTTCTTAAATTTTGGAACTGTGAAATTTATACATACGAGGATATCTCACGTTTAATTTCAATACAGTAACGGTATATTTAAGATACATATTGGTATTCATGTGAATTTCGGTAGTGTACCTTATATAGATGAATATGGTCAAATATAAACCGAAATTCACAAGTTTCTGTAGTTTGATTTTTGTGTATATGTAAATGATCTGTGTAAAGTTGTGAGTCAATACCGATATTTATAAGATTTATATAAAGATAAATTACTTTTTCGGATGTGGTCATTATACGGGCGCTAGACCAATTATAAAGCGACCATCATAAAATTTAAAATTTTTTCGTTTTGGGATTTCATTTTACATGACACTTATTTTTGGCGAATTTTATATTAACATTTAAATTTGATAAGTATTTTTTTATGATTAGGTAAGCCATATTTCGGGGAAATATTTGTGGGGGCTATGAGAAATCATGGACCGATTCTTACTATTTTCCTCACACCTTCTGCTTTTATCATAAAAATAACATGCACAAAATTACATGCCAATATCGGCAATATATTTAAATTGCAAGAAAAATTTTTAAAAATATCAAATTTTTATGGAGGTGGTCTTACATTTTGGACCACGTCCCCGAACTGTACCGTAACGAAACAGCTGATCCGTTTTATTATTTGAAATAAATTCAACTGCTTACCGAATATTAATATCACGTTGACGGAACGTCTCAACCTGTACGAGTATAAAATAGAATTTCCTAACGTTCTTACGTGATATTTGTATAGCAGTGATGGGCAGTTTGTATGTTAAATTGCATTGGGGTAAATTCACCCTATTTTTTGGTACTTTTTTTTAATAATAATGTTTGTGGAAAATGAGCAACATGATTTAATATAATACACATCCGATTACATTACTCACAGCAATACAATTGAATCTGTGTAAAAACAATTCCTGATGTTTTGCCTACGTGGACTCCATTTCAACCCATTTAATTTACCGTCATTAAAAAGTCGTAGAACTATGCTAAATATATCATTTGCATATCTATCTGTGAAATTTTATAGAGCCAATTATGCTGACGCTGATCCCCTGGATTATGTATGTACGAAATGCTCACACAGACACAATTTTACTCCTATTAAAGCCATTTTGGTACTTTTGCAAGCAAGCATATACGAAAAGAAGCTTTCCAAAGACCATTACTGTTTCCAACAGCTGACTGTTTATTTATTGTATGTTGTAGTGCAAACAAAGTGGAATTTTTTTGCTTGACGTACGGCACGTTTTTAAATGTTCTATAAGCACACAAACGTGCTTACAGTACGGTACGGTACAGTACGGGGACGTTCGGCTAATTCTACCTTAATTCTGGTTCTACTTTACCGATTTGGCTTGCAATACCAAACTGCTTAGGAGAATTATAAATGGTTTCTTGTGAACTTTGTTGATTTTGGTTGTGTCTTTTGGACGTGAAAGTGTTTTACAGAGACAGACAGACTGAGATAGCTCAATCGACTTAGAATTCCATAAGAATAAATAATATATGTATGTATGTACATTGTTGGGACTCACATGAATATTTCTCAGTGTTACACACGGAATGACGAACTTATAAACTTAGTATACCCTCATTCACCACTTGTGGTGGTGGAGGGCATAAAAATAAACATTTAATACTACTAGCCTTTATTATTTTGAATATCGGTTGTGAGTTAAATAAAAAATTATCGAAACAATTGCCAACGTATTACGAGAATGGTTGTAATTACGATAACATTTGCAATTAGGACTACTCCACGTTAGATACTGTTCACTATCCTCATTTCGTTACTTCCAGATATTTTGGTACACCTCATAGCCGCGAATACCAATATTTTACTAAATTCTACACAAGTATGAAACAAATACTAACTATGGTTATGCCAAAATTTCAGTTAATTTCAATATGGATCTGCCTGTTGATAATACAATGATGGCTTTGATGTTAACGAACATATTGTCTAAAGTTTATCTGTTGCATTTAGAAAGAAATCGTAATGTTGCGAAACTGGTACACAATAGGTTTAAACTGCTGCATATGGTCGAAGGCCGATCTAATCCACACCTGATTTAGGAGCAATTTAATATGCCAGAAGGCCATGTCATTATTTCCATAGCCATTACAGGCCTCTAGAAAAGTTCATTAGGAAGTTGTAGTGATAAAGAAGCATCATCCATTGAACCTCTACTCTGTCATTGTCCGTCATGTGGGGATTCAAGATGAAGAATGTTTTGACATTAAATACTTGTTAACAATAACAATATTAAAAGTATTGTTTTGCATTTGTTTAAACAATGAATTGTTATAAACAATTCATAAAAGAAGACTGACAATTTTATTGAAATTGGGAAGCGTTAAACCTCAGCAACAGCATGAGTGAAGGAATACATATTTTAATATGAAACTTTTTATTCTCCTGCGACCAAATGAACTAAACATCAAGTACACAATCAGTTATCGCTAAATCGATTCGCACTCCTCAAGACTCCTGCAGAATATATTCCAACTAGATATGTAGGTATTATAATATTTTTTTTACAACATCTGCATATGAATGTGGCAGCCAAAATAAGTACTATTTAAAAGAAATACAGCCGTAATTGCAACACTAAAGTGTCACATTCATAAGTATGAACGTGTAGTTTGATGTGTAATTAGAAATGTAAAATAAATACATTAAGGTATGCAGAGGAGAATATACGTACACATCCACATACACAATGTTTACATCTACAGAGAGTACATGAGTGTAAATTTGTATCAAATACTCGTAGCAGACAGACATACGAGTACAACTGATGGCCCCGAAAAGCCAAAAAGTCAACATTTGCGATTCGTATAGAACGTAGAGCGAAACAAAAGATTATTTTGCATATCGTTCCTAAATTGTTAAATAGAATGAAAATGTTTAAAAATAATACAACTAAAATAAATCTCAACATATAGAAACACTTCTTGATGATTAAGATGACAATGATTATGATAATGATGTTTATGTTAAAGTTAATTAAATTGAAATTATTAATGGACGATGATCATTATTTCGCTATTTTTATTTCGCCTATCTTATTTATTTAACAAATATGTACATAAGTATATGTACAATATACATACATATGTAAATCTTGAAATTCATCAATGACTTTTTATTCACTTAATATGTCTGACTGTTTTTTCCTGTCAAATCCAGCAGATGATACACATTACACTGATTGACCCATGAATTAAAATATTTGTTCATTTAATTTAAATTTTCTCATACATGTACGTACATATTTATTTTTGTAGAAACCGCTTCATTTGAACTTACGAGTATTTGAATAGACACGCTGCTACAAAGACATTCATTAAATGACATACACATTTTCGTTTTTGTTGTCGATCACACCTAATCATTTCTGTCTTTTTGGACTGAATTCGAAATAAGATTTAAATATGTAAATAAACTATACATATGTACTAGAAATTTAATTACAGGCTAAAAAAAACTTACTTTTGTATCATAAAATTAAAATTCTCAGAAATATTCACAATTTATGGGATCAACTATGAAAGAAAATTGATAAAATAATAAAAAAAAAAACAAAGTACTATATTAGCGGTTCCGTATCAAATATTCCCTTTAGGTTAGAGTATGCTAAAATTAAAAAAATGAAGAATGCATATGATGAGAACATTAACGATTAATTTTAGGGTTTTATAACAAATTTAAAATATAAGCATCGTTTAAAATTCAAGTGTACTTTTCTTTTAACTTTTTGGAGCAGTATTAATTAATTTGCAGTAAAATATTTATATTTATAGCAAAACAATAGATAGTCAAATTAATATTAATACAAAACAATAAACAAAATATATATGCATAAGAGATCTAATCAAAAAATAACCGTTATTTTAAATTTTTTCAAAACGTATTTATTTGTTCATCAATAACTATCTTGTCCCCTTCAAAGTAATCACCCTCAGATATAATACACTTATGCCAGCGTTTTTTCCAATTCTCGAAACACTTCTGTAACGTGCTTTTTGGTATCGCCAACAGCTCCTGTTTCGAAATATATTCATCAGCTAGTTGGAATTCCATTAACCATTTGTTGACATTTGTTGTCAAATATATATTTTCTCTTATTTTTGTATATAAAATCAAGTTCATTTATTTACATACATACTCGTATATGTAATTCGATGATGTTTAAGAAAACCACAATTTAATTAGAACTATGTATATGTGACCCGGCCTATGAAAAGGTGGCTTATGACTCAAAAAAGAAATAGCGAGACACAGCTGTTAAAGATAAACAATGCATTTTGTCAGTGTGTGTTGGACATAATAAGAATAATGTTATGATATATTATATCTGCAATGGCGTCTGGTTCGAGGACTCAACACTTTCACCACGTAAAAGAGCGTCTCAAAAAATATCGAAACAAAAAAAAAAGTGGAAACATTTTTTTTGAGTCATAAGCCTTTTCATAGGCCGGGTCAAATTTTTAATTTATTTGACATATGTAATGTACATATACTACATACTGATTTCAAATGCTAAAACAAAATTCTAGTTTGTAAGTTGTTTGATTTATTCTATATAAAGTGAAAATGTATAAACAAATTATTTTTACTTAATATAATTGGACACAAATTAATAATATAAATTGATTTGGGTATTATTTGGAGATTTATAGTAGAATAGGTTAGAGTGAATTTATTCGAATTTGAAGAAAAACTAATTTTTGATCTGATCTTCCACAGACCAGGATTCATGGTATTTTGCAAAGTTAAGACGATAATTTATTGTCTGATGTTTAATTTCCATTTTTTTAGCATTTTATGTTCTTTAAAATATCTCCATACAGTCTACACTAAACACTAATGCCCTTATTCATAAAAAATTAAAGTAGACTTCAAATGTACTTTAAGAAAAGTTTGGATGAAAATTGTGTCTAAAAGCACACTTCAAACCTACTTAATTTTTTTTTTGAATACGGCAGTAAACCTTTTCAAGTTAAACAAGTTAAACTAAGTTCAGAATAGCAAATAAATATTGAGAAAAAACCAATACAAAAAGGTCGAAGAAAATAGAATAAAATTATTCACGAAAAAACCAATTGATATTCGGAAATTCAAATTAATATTAAGAAAACACAAATTGAAATCGCGAAAATTAAAATTGAAATTGAGAATGATAGAATTTGTTCTGTTTTCTATATTTTATACGATTATAAATTACAAATCTAATAGAAATTTATAATTCCACAATTTCGATTTGTATTTTCGCAATATCAATTTGAATTTCTCAATTTCAATTTGTTTTTTAAATAAAAAAAAAAACATAGAAATACAAATAAACACTCATGCGGTTTAACTCAATAAAGGGCAGAGAAAATTTTTTGGTACTTTATTAAAATTCGAATTCTTAATTCCTAAAAACGTATTCTTGGTACATTTTTAAAAAATAAATTTCTCAATAAAAATTACATGAAATATTATTTTCTAATAGCACCAAGTGATAGCAGTAATTACTCATAATTAATACGAACATTTAACTCAAAATATGCCATTCGGAACTCAAGTACATATATTTTGGTACTTTTACTGTTATAAATACTTCTAATTGAGTTTTTTTTTAGTAAAATTTGCGTAGACCAACCCAGAATTCGAAATCTTATGGCCTAAAAAACGTATCCTTTCTTGGTACTTTTTTATATAAATTAATCTTCTCAACAAAAATTCCCTGAAATATAATTTTCTAATAGAATTAAGACGAACATATTCAAGAAATATTTTTACTGGGGGACCAAAAGGGATCAAAACAAGACATTTTGTAAAAATTAACGAGCTAATAACGATGAAATTAGCTTTTAACCACTTAAAATTTAACTCACAAAATGCAATTCGGAACCTGGTCCTAACTGGTACCTATTTTGGTACTTTTATGAAATTATGTATTTTGTTTTCAATTATGGGTACTTCCATTTCAATATATTTTCAATAAAAATTTGTTGCTCCTACACTGAGACTCTAAGCCAGGTTGTTCGTCTACAGACCAGTAGATAAAACCTGCTTGGGCCACTAGAAGTTGTATGTCCAAGTTTAAAATATTTAGTTTTACTTTCAAACAAAGTTTTTCACCCAATACAGACAAAAACCTTACCTTCATGTGACGGGTCATACATTCGTATTGAGACCCTTATAAACAGCTAAACGTTTGAACCGATTTTCTTCAAAGGAAGTATACGGCGCATTTTGTTTTAAAATTGCAGAAACAACAACAACTAGAGTCCTTAAATTTTGTGCTGACAATTTCGACATCCATATACATGCGTTACGAAAAATCGGCGGAATAGAAACAGTGGGCGTGGTACCCCAAACATAATGTAAACGCTAAAATCTGAGAGAATATAATCTAGTCTTTAAATTTTGTGCTATTAACTTTAGTCTCAATATGATTATTTTAGACGATAATATTCGGGCCACAAAATACAAAATTAATTCCACTTCCGAACGGAATTAAATTCTGTGACATGGCTGATAAAAGAGTAATCTTACGGCGTAACTAATACATATATCATCGTCAAGCAGGAAATAAGATTTACACCAAGACCAGAATATAATTTTGTAGACGTTTTTAAACAACTGCTGATAAAATCTTCCCAGATTTTTACTGCATATAGCCATGTTGAGAAGTATAAAATGATCATCATATACGAGTATATTCATGATTGCAGAAAAGTGTTATTTTTTATATAACAAAGGCAATATATGTATGATCGTTACCGACTAGGGTTTTTTCCCGGGATTTTTTTGCGGGATCCCGGGAAATACAAAAACTGCCAACTTGCTCCTTATACTTCAAAAAGGAGTTAAAATTCGTTGAAGGAAGCGGTCAAAGAACTCAAAATAATGAACGGGTTTTTTCAGTAAAGCGGGCAATTGTAAATAAAATCAGAAATAGACTCAATAAACGCTTTGAGTGTATTAAAAAGTTATTTCCTAAGCCGTTAAATTTTTAATATAGTTATTTAAAATATATTATATATTTTATGAATTAAATTATAAATTTTTTGATCTCGTATCTTAAATACCTGAATTTGTTTTTTTAGTATTTTTTTATGAATTAAATTGTTATGTTTATGTTTCCTTTTTATCTAGTATCTAGATTCTAGATTCTAGAGCATAATTATAAGAAATTTACATTTAAAAGCGTAATGTAATAATTCAAGTTCCTCTTTCAATTAAAACTAATTTTTGTAGTATTTAAGTATTTTTTTACCTTGTTTTTCCGTCACGTTTTTTAATAAAAGATTTTTCATAAATAAAGACAAATTTACGTTTTATTTTTGCTATGGAGCGGGATCCCGAGATTCCGGGAAATTAAAAAAAAAATCCTGCTTTCCCGGGAAGCGAAAAACTGCGGGGAAAAAACTCTAATGATTAGAGACTGAACAGTCATTGGATAATTTGTGAGTTGGCAAAAGCTTCAATTATAACCGGAACATTGCCTACACCTGTTTACCTTACTTCTCCGATTTTGGTGACGATTGCGACGTTGACGTCCTTGTCAATTACTTCTTCAAATTGGACCATCAATTCAGAGTAGGAAAAGGTAGCCTTTTGACCAATTAAGGTATAATTGCCATCATGGATAGATTTGTCATTGTCGTGTCCTAGTTTAACACGAAGAAAGTTTGACTCCAAGTTGTAGTAGATTCTGTTCTGTAATGTCCTTCGAATTCGGATTAACTCACGTTACAATGTCAGGATTTCCGATACTGAGAAGATGATTTTAGTAGTTTGTGCATGCTTTGGAAATTTCGTAATTGTTGGATCTTCTACAGAGCTTTTACGTTGCATTTAAAGAGTCTGATTGGATGTAAAGGAAGATGTTATTTGCAGGGCGGTTATAAAGGATTTTGGCCCCTTTTGAGATAATAAATAATCCAAAAGGTGCGAGTTAGATGGCTTTTTGCACAACTGTAAACCTTCGTCATGTTTGTGGCTGACTGTTCCCAAAAGAGTATTTTTTAAGTTTTTTAGTTGAAACTCAGAAGCATATTACCACATTTTACACCCATTTCTGTACCGTTACAACAAGTAACGTAGATTATGTATTTTCAATTTTGTGTTGAAGAGAACAATTTTAGTTGCAGTAATAAGCGGGTCTAAATCAAATTTAATGATTTTAGAATTTATTAGAAAAAGGTACGATGTTTATTTCGATTTGTCATTTAGGTCAGAGTGATAATTCTTGTTTTTTTTTTCGTTTAATTTACTGTTTATTAAACTATAGACGTTCTAAATACTAGAACACACAGTTAAGCATACAAACACAGTAAGCATTTATAAAAATACATACATACATATATATGTACGTGTGTGCGCACATACAGCGGTGATCATATAATTAAAACATTCATCAGAATAGTAACTTATTTAATTTATTTTCTATTTATTAAAAGATAACAAAATGTTTTTTCACTACTTAATTCTCAGCCTGGCTGCTTTTATTTCCGCCCCTCAAAACGGCATCATAAATCTATGAAAATAAAAAACGATAAGGAAAATATTTAGTTAATTTAGTTAAAATTAAAACATTCGCTACTGTTTTACTATTCCTAATAATTTTCCAATTTTATAAATTTAGCTTTAATATGTTCTCGGATAGCTTTTGTTTGTTATCACATGAAGACATCTATTTGGCATACTTTAGACCAAATGTCTGCAAAGTGCAATGGATGCAACTTTTCAGGCCCACAATTCATCTAAACTTTTGCTGTTTTTTGCCTTCCAAACTTTTCTAAACATTTATGTTTCGTTTCTCTAAAAAAACGCTTCACAAGTCGTGAAGTGTGTTTGGGATCATTGTCGTGCATAAAATTCCATAGTAGCGGCAATTTTTTTTTCTTTCTTTCTTTCTTTTCCATCGGCAAAACTTTGATTTATTACTCTAAAGTATGTTTTTCAAAAAACTTATCGGTTTAAATTTTCTTTTGCAAACTCTGATTGTTCTAGATGAAACTTAAATTCCATGCGATGACTGCATTTCAACCTGTTTTTTATCTGGAAGTTTTAAATGGATCAGCTTGAGTGATTCTATTTATAATTTGATCTTCTCTTTTGTTTGTTTTTCGCTGTTTGGGAGCTCTTGCAACATTTGTAATTATCCCATTTTTAAATGATTGATGGTGTTGTATACTTTCCTCTGGAGCAATTTAGAAATTTGTAATACGGTTTTACTATTAGTTTTTATTAGGTGCTTTACCCATACCTAACAATCTTAAACTTAATAATTTTGCATTAAAACACTTTTTTAAAACTAACCGACAATATTTTTGCGTAACAATTTGGAAATATGTTATTAAAAAACTAATAATGAAACAGCCATTAGTCCATCCCGCAAAATGACGCATTATTTTACAAAATAAATTGATGATAGAAAGAAATTACTGAGGAATTAAGAGCTTAACACATAAAACAGAAAATTATTGTAGAAAAGTACATACCGTCAAAATTACAAAATTACATTAAACATTTTAAATTGGTTGAGATTGGAATTACATATCGAGCCATTACCGCCAAAATAATGTATCCCACACCATAATCGATTGTTGTTTTTTTATCGAAATCGATAGTTCAACATCATTTAAAATTATTAAAATTAAATGTATTACACAAAACAATATTTACATTATAAATTTTAAAATAATGGCTTTATTCAAACTGATTTTATTTAAAAAAAACCTTCCCCTGTAAAATTTTGAGTTTGTGGGATACATTTTTTCGGCGGTTATGGCTCGATATGTTCTAATTATATGGCCACCACAGTATGTACAAAAACGCATTAACACGCACACTGTACATTCTAAGTGGAACGATGTTATCAGGACTTATTATCTTATCTAGAGTTTTATTTCGATCCAATCATACAATTGTGCCCTCAAACCAAACGATCTGTTAAAAGTCGATCTACATACATATGTACATAAATACATACATAGTATGTACATATCTGTCGATTGTCTTTTGTCTTTTGTAACCCCAAATGAGACACTATTAAACAAGAACACAACAAACCCACACATTTACACACATTGTACAAAAAGACAAACGAAATAAAATTCATTCAATTGTTGCTGTTCTTTTTTATTGTTGCGGTTATGGCTGATGTGCATGCTTTATACTTGAAGTACTCGTACATTACTTTGCGTACGTACTTTATTGTCAGTTTTCTTGAACTCTGACCACCTGACCTCCACTGAACTTTGCAACAACAAGCAGCCGCAGTCATAGCAGGAACAAAACATACGCCTCAACAACACAATCTACAATCTCACATCCATTCATACAAGAAAACACACCAACGAACGAGTACCAGTACTTAGCAAAATATTTTATTCAAAATTGTTGCTAATATCTCTTCAATACGAATAGTTGCAGTTTTAACCCGACACTCACTCAGCCACACTTATACACAGCGTTGTCAACTTGGTGCATTTCGCACAATTTTTGGCGCTTTTTAAATTTTTTTGTGCGAAAAATTCCTTAGTTGGTGCGCGGTGAACTTTTTTGTTAATTCCGGCGCGTTTTTTTAACTCCACTGATTTTGTGATAAAATGATTTCATTGAAATCTCTATTTTTACTAATTTTTAATTACAGTTTGTTAATAATTCATTATCATGAAATTCAGACGATGAAATTAACCCCATTAAATTTGTTTTAAATACGAATGTATGATAAATGAATACATACTAACAAATTCGTCACATAAAGGTTATTGCTAAAGGTGAATAGGGTGAAAATATTTGTTTGAAAATAAAATTAACATTTTAATCATGATGGTTTGGTCTACTGAACTGTATACGAACACCCAGAGTTAGAGTCCCAGTTGAGCTCTAAACAATTTGATTGAAAAAATTCAAATAGAAGTAGGTGCTTAAAGTAGAAAACAAAATAAATTAAAAAAGTAACAAATATGTACCGAAATTAACCCTGATATTACCAATTAGTACTTCAGTTCCGAATATCATATTGTGAGTTTATTTAAAAAAGACTTTTACTATTATTACTTTTACTAATAATCGTTGATAAAAAGTTTTATATAGAATTTATGAAATTAAAAAAAAATGCCAAATTAATTCAATAAACCTTTGAAACAAAAAAGAAATTCTAAACTTGGTGCGTTTTTTTGTAAATGATTCGCTTTTTTCTCCATTTTGGTGCGTTTTCAAATTTCAAAGTTGACAACGCTGCTTATACACAAACACGCACTCAATCAAGAAAGAGACTGAATATAACGTAAAGAGCGAAAGTGGGAGAACGTGAAATATCTATGTGTGTGTGTGGGAGTCCAATATTTCAAATATGTTTAGGGGAGCTTGTTGAACTCTGTATAAATCAGACGAAATGCACAACTAGTGAGCAAAATACATATAGAGTATTTGAAACTTAAGTTCGAGTATGATGGACCATAGAAGACAAACAGCAACAAATAATACGAAATAAACAAAAAAAAAAAATGCAAGGTGCCGATATCTCAATGTCGAGAGTAATCAAAAGTTCACTTGTGCTCCCCTTTTTAGTAGATTCTTAATGCATTCTAGAAAAATTCTCTCACGTGTCTACAATTCTGCTCACAATGTAAACAAAACTAGCAATTTTTTATATTATAATATATGTATGTATGTATGCAACAATGATGCTAATTAGTTACGTTATTCTTAAAAATGCTAAAAGATTTTTATTCGCCAATTCAATTTTAACAATTTAATTTGGGAAAAAGCAGACCAGTATAGAATGCAAGAAAATAGTCTTGCACCTCGACTACCGTCATCTCTAAAATTTGTACGTAAATAAAATAGGAATGTTGCTTTCCATAATTGACATCTGCCACCTTTGTCAACATATTTTTTTATTTTTAAAGGAATATAAGAGTCCGCTTTCACACTCTTCAATTCTGACTTGTCAAGGCAAGTATTTTTGGTTACAAACTTGATGGGGTACAAAATTGGTGGTATGTACTAGTCAATTTTCTTATTTCCTTTTGTTTTTCTCTTCCTACATGTTGATTTGCACTAAAAAGAACGAAAATTGCATTGACGTGTGTGAATGAAAAGGCAAGTTCAAAAGAGAATTGAGCAAAAAATGTTCTGCTAAAACAAGACATAAAAAAGAAACTTACATATGGGTCAATTAAAAAAAAAACGCAATTTTTGTGTCCCCGCACTTTACACTACTAGTTGAGGTAAAAAAAAACAAAAACAAAAAAAAGCAAATATGAGAGAGAGATCAGCAAGGAACATGTAACTAAAACACGTAATTCTCAAATTTGTATGTTTGTTTTTTTGTTTATTCAGAATGGTGTTTTGATTCTCCCTCTGAATGCTTCTATACAAAAGCATGTGTTCCACCCTCGGCATTTCGGTTCGCTCACCCAACTTTCACAATTAAGGGTAGTGAACAACCTGATCTCCTGAGAAAGGAAGACCGCCGTTAAACTTTAGATTTGGCATTATTTTTTGTTTACGTGCAACAAAATCTCTTGATCGTCAACTTAGTTTTTTTCCTTAAAACGCTTATAATTGCAGTTTTTTTTAAATACAATACAGCCTTTTACTTTGCAAGTAACCTCTAAGTTCAAGTCTTTTTTTAACAAAAATTTACATATTTTCATCTTAAAATTTTAAAATAACTAGTCACCTTAAAAAAAATTAAAAATCAAGTTGAATCGTGATTTTTCGTTTATAATCGAAAAGGTGATTTTCGCAAAAGTCAATCTTGAGAAACAAAACATCGTAGTGAGCTTTTTTTTTTTTTTTTTTTTTTTTTGCATTTAATTATTTATTGAATATTCATATATGAAATGACAATAAGTATTCAAATCTTAATACTAAAAATAAAATAATAAGCCCAGCCAGTGCTAGACAAAAATTTTTATGATACTAAAAAAAATTTCACATCAACTGATCCAGTCATCTTTTGCGCTTGAGTTAAAGCAAGGGTATCCCTCCTTCTCAACCGATTGTGGCCACTAAAGTTAAGGATGTCTCGTGCAAGTGGGTTTGGATGGTGTTCAAGTTTGCTGACGTACTTGGACGCATATTTTGTAAATTCGACTTTTACTAATGGCACGCCTAGATCTTTGTGGATTCGAGAATTTTTAACATACCATGGAGCTGCAGTAATTATACGTAGAATTTTATTTTGACCATCGTAGTGAGCTTGAATTTCAAATATTTTTGCATTTTTAGCGATTTTTTATACATATTTGGTGTGTGACGCTCAAGATAGAAATCATAGAAAACCTAAAAAAAATCTAAAAATATTGATTTTTTTGAGAGCCTAAAAGTACCACCGGATTCTTTATCAATTTCTACATAAATTGGCCACTCTTACAAGCGAATTGAAAAAACTTTAAAAATAAGCAAAACAAAACTCGTTGTGTACGTTTTTTTTTTTTTTTTGAAATTGACCCATATACATATGTATATCGATGATCTCATGTAGAAAGGCCCTAACTCGCATATTTGAAACTTTACAGGAGAAGGTAAAAACATAATAGAAACTGTAATATTCAACATGTAACTTTTTTTGTACAACTGCTTATAAAAGCGTTATTTTTCACACTATTGCAATAAATTTTTGTGAGGAGGTGTATTTGCGTTAAATGCATTGGAATCGCAAAAAAAAACAAATTTCGAAAAAATAGCGAGTTAGGCCCTTTCTACATGAGACCAACGATATGTACATGTCTATTGTAAATAGATTTATAATTTCAGACAACAAAATTGTAATTCGGACAAATCAACTTTAGAGTTAAACTTTGATTTTCCAATTTAAAAAAGTTTATGCCACCATGAATGAGACAACTTTCGCTCGTTGCTAGAGTATCCAGAAGAACTCGTAGAATTGCAAGATAAGATCGAAAATGCAGTGGCGTAGCTTTCAGCCGAAAGTGAAGAGACATGAAAAATTTAACCAAAGAATTTTGATAATCATTTTTGTCGTCGAACTTTGGCTTCATTGCTTTCAACGATGAATGCTCTTGATGCGATTTGAGTCTTAAAATATGTCAATATTATTGACAAAAACTATTTTAGATAATAAGTTTTTAACATGATATTTTCAAAAAAATTACTAGTGAGACATTCTACAAATAAATTTTGAGACGAACAGATATAGTACATAGATATTTACTTATATACATATATTTACATTTATATTTTTGCATTATTTTTTTTTAATAAATGCATATTGTCTATAAATATAACAACTATTGTTGAACCGCAGCAGGTAGGAAATGGGTTTTAGATTAAAGCATGGTACTCTGTTCAAATTTGCGAAATTTGTTGAGCAACATCAATTATTTCGTTTGAAAATGTTGACAAGTAGCAAGTGGCGACAATGCCGCGATTTAGAAGAAATTGTCGTTTTTATTGTCCTTAGGTATGCAACATTGATTCTTTTATGTAAACAAAAGCCATATGTTTTTTATTTTACATGTTAAAAAAATGGATACAAAAATTATATTACATATTATCCATGATGCTTTTATGGCGTTGTGGTTACAATGTAATTTATTGGTTTTAATTCTTATATTTTTTCTTTTTCGTACTGCCGATATGATTAGACGCTTCTCAGTTTCACTAAATTTATTTTTGTCTTTATTATTTTTTGTTTTATTAGTATTATTTTCAATTTGAATAATTTTTGTGCGAAATTATTAAATTAAAAACACAATAACAAATAAAATCTAAACAGCTGTTGTTTTTAATTCCGTGCGAAATAAGTGACGCTTACATTATTTCGCAGTTGAAAAAAAATGTTGCCATATACATTTTTTGGTTGAAAAATCATGCTGCCAGAAACATTTCGTAACTTTTCACAACAAGAACAGAGTACAACTTCAGCAGCATTATTTCGCATTTATTTCGCATCAATTTTTTTATATGGGCTTTTGATAGTATTTCGCACGACATGACGAACAGAATACCATGCTTAACTGTGCATTATTCAGCGATATGCTTACATTGCGGTCATTATTTGGATGCCATTTTATATGGAGTGAATACAAAATCATGTTTAGAAAATAAAACAAAGAATTTAATGTGCAATTTACAAGTCATGTTGTAGTGTCGTAGGAGTTGTACGTCGTCTGAATTTACAATAGTTGTACAAATGTTGTTTGTAATTTCTATATACGTAAATATTTTGTACAGCACCTACGACATTTTCACATACATACATATATATGTTTTTCAAATGTTGTATGAAAGTTTAAATGCTGCCAAAAGTAAAAAATGTATCTCAACATAAAAATTACTTATTTCCATTGTGTAATTATACAAGGTGAGTGCAAATCGGCAACAAATACAACACAATACATGGCTGTGGTTTAAACTTAATAAGAACAGGAAGATGATAGCTGGTTAAAAAACTGATGTTTGTTCTAGTGACATATTTCGGACCACCAATTTATCTCTAGGTGCTGTTGCCGAATCAACAGAGCCATTGAAAGCAGTGATGGCAATTGGCTGTGCTCAGGAAGTGTATTGGAGTGGTGGCAGACGTGGCATGTGTGCTGGCAACCCGCCCTGGACAGGGTTACAAAAAGCAGTTTGATAGCCAGCAGTAATTTCTCGTCTAGTGCCATGCTGGGCCAGTTTGTGGCTGTATCGATTGCTATGTGTCTAATAATTGTCCTGAGCTTTGTTGATTTACTAAGCTATGGATGGCAGGAATTAAATACCGCAAGCTCTTAAGCAAGGTGCTCGTTACATTGATCGTCGCAGTCATGTACGAGAAATTGCAAATTGTATGTTCCTGGCAAGTTTATACAAGTATGCTCTTGTGAGACATATGTATATTAATTAATGTTCTTGTAGGACATACAATGCGGATATGACTCGTATATTCACCAGCGTTAAGAGCGCCGTGAAGCCCTAAGGGCAGGTATTCACGTTAAGCATTGGATATTGCTGAATTGTTAATAAGTTAAATGTCAAAAAAAGTAAAGTTTTTGTTGAAAAAGCCTTACGAGTATATAACACACATTATTATTGGATTATTAAAAACCCTTCAAAACCGAAACATTTGCTATCGGATAAAATATTGTTAGTCGGTAAATTATTAATAATTCAGCTTATTTACATGAATATTTTTATGTATTCTAGTTTATCTATCATAATAATGAAATTATCAATTAGAAACCTATTTTACATCATATTAGAGCAAGGTGTTTATGTTTCGAATCGATTGCAAGCAGCCCTGAAATTTATCAAGGGTGAGTATTTTTATCGTGAGTTACAAGCTGTCACTTCTGCAACTTAACTTTTATAATTAATTTATCGTAGTCTGCCAGTATAATTTTTCTAAATGACCAGGCTAATTTCGAGGCTTATAAATATGTAACCCATTATACGTATTGGATATTTAATATATACATCTTCGAAATGAAGGATTTTGTTTTGCTGAATAATTTTCTTCAAAGGAATTGGAAAAATAGGAACGGTATTTGAGTGTATAATATAATAAAAAATTAAATACAAAATGGCAATATGAACTGTGGATCACAAAGAGAAAATAATGCGCGAATATCGCCAAATTTGCAATACTTTTTTACGTTGGTAGTTATGCTCGTACATCGTATTTAGAGAATTTGAGTAAATGGTGGTCAATATTTTTCGCCTGAAAAGAGGGGAGACTTTAGTCTCTACTCCAATGACTCTCAATATCAGTTTCTCCCATTTGGAACGAATATATTTATATGTATACGCGTGTGTTGTATTTGTGTAGTATGACAAGTATGTATTTGTAGGTTTTCTTTTATTGTATTTTATCTCCATTAAAAAAATGCTCCACTGTGGTGTTTTGTTATCGTACAAAAACGTACAGCAATAGTACGTTATTGTGCGGTGGGGAGCGGTGCGATGCTATTGGGATAGTTGCGCTCTTGTTGCTGGTGAGTGAGTGTAATGAGTATCAGCAGCGTAGCAAAGAACCAACCAACCAACACAATAATTTACAAACATACATACAGACAATACACAATCGTTGTCGTCTCAGACGATGATTATGACAGTTTTTACACATTGTTGATTCGATTGAGGTTGGGGTTTATTTTTGGCCGCTGTTTATGGTCTTCTCTAGTTGGCCTAAGTATGCGGGACTGAGAGCGTGTATATCGCGGTGGAGTGTACAGACACAGCAAAAACGAAAGAAAAACAAACAACAAAAAGAAAATAATAAAAAAAAATAAATAACTTAAATCCAAAAACACTCGCACAAAAAATATCTTTTTTAAATTTATGTATTTCATTCAATTATTCTCAGCCGATCAATCGATTGATCTTATCAAGTGCGATTAAATTGTCTTTTTTATTAAGAATTTATACCTATTCGCTTCTTAATTCATACATCGAATTTTGGAAAATTGTGAAAATTGTATGTGATTTATAGTAATTTAAAAAAAAAAAAAAAAAAAAAATGCCCATACAAGAGAAATGAGAGACGTATGTGAATACATATGAATGTATATGCATACATCCAAATATATCTTATCAATTCGTAGTGAAATGAGGAAAATACACAAATAATATAAAGAAAATCAAAAATAAAAACAACAAGCACGTGACTGTAACAACTTGAAGATTACGCAAAACAGACAACGAAAACCTCAAACTTCCATGTATAAAAAACAAACAAACAAGAGCTATTGAGAATTTTTCGAGGTAAAGTTTGTTAATTCAACAAGTACATGAATTTCGAATTAAAAAAAGATACAAAACGATCACATTTCTACAAACATAGATACTCGTATGTACATGCAAACCTCCATATATTCGGACAGACGTTTACTGAAGATTGATAATTGATGATTGAAGTTGAAATATTGTAGGCAATTGAATGACAACAAGTTATACAAACTACAAAAAATTCAATTCAATAAACAATTTCAATGCTATTGTAGTTTATGTTTTATTAATAATTTATTTATTTTCTTTGCTCTAAACAAATTCAAATACTAGACACATACATACATTCACTATCTCCACACACACACACAACCCCACATACATAAGTACATGCATACATACGTATGTCAAAGTGACAGCAACACTAAAACCCACAATTATTAATGCAAAATTATCCATTCGCCATAAAAGCGACATAACAGCGTCAGCGATAGCGGCAACAGTAACAACAGCAACAACATCATCTAAATAAATAGAGTAAATATAAAAATGCTGAAAAAAATAGAAACAAAAGCGAAGTAAAAATAAAAATGCAAAAAAAAAAGTTTAAAAGTCAACCACAAATAACACGACTGACAGTAGCGACAGAAGAAAGAAATAAAACAAAACAAAACAACAAAAAATATCTATAAATTCCGTACTTTACGGTACGAGTTAATAATGCGCTTTAAAGGTTAAAGATACAAAAGCCGTAACACCTCGATACATTGCGACGATAAATACTAAATAAATACATACGACAATACGTTTATAAACACACACGTATATACAGATGCAAAAGTAAACACACGGATACAGATTTATTTCTATGCTTATGTGTGTGTTGATGTTTTTGGCCTGTTTGTTGTGCATATACGAGTACATACATATGTACGTATGTGCATATAAACATTTCCCTCGCCAAATTAAGAATAGGTAAATTTCTTTTTATCAAAGTTCACAAGTAAAATGCAACGTTTAAAGTTCTGAGCGGTGACCGTAAATATAAATTTAATTATACAAAGAAAATTATTATTATTATTATTAATCATCTTGTGGCATTAATCACCGACACTAACATGGACGACGACGACGACGACTGAAATGTTTAAATAAACTGTTGGATTCCCAGACACCTTCTCAACGTTTTAACGACTCACATTAGTGACAATTGAAAAACAAAAAATAAATGTTGGTTGCTTAAATATGATATTTATTCTAAACTATGGCTGATCTCGCATAGAATCTTGGTAGATACGTTTTTTTAGTTTTTTAGGATGGCATAGAGAAAACTGATTTATTGTAACCATCGAATGTCGGTTCCATCACATGATCCTGTCTTAATGACTGAATTATGATTTCGTACTTTATCTTTATCAATCGAATTTCTATTGCCGCTCTGTTTCTCTACATACGTATGTACGAGTATTATTATTATCGGAATTATTGGGATTATCTATCACTCGTATGTGGTTGTGTGATGCTATAATGTTTATTTAGTTTTTTTCCCCGAATTTTGAAGTGTGCATTTTAGATTAGTGTGACTAACGGTATAAAAGGGCAACGCTAAAAGTACTTGTCAAATTTAAAAAGGAAAACATTTAATGTTGCCACTAAAAATATTTTATTAAAACTAAATTTTATGCATGATAATTTATTTCATCAATTCAAATCTAAAACAATTTTATCAATTAATTCTGCTTACATTTTTAATTTTAAATTAATATTTCAATGAATTAAATTCAAATTTAATTTATTAATTAGAAGCTCTGACTCTACATACATCTATAAACATTAAAACAAACAAAAAACAGTTGAATAAATATCAAGTTATTAAAAGTCACCCCAGCAAAAATATAAAAGAAAAAAATGCAAAGCAAAATTTTACTCGTTTTAGGAAATTAATTGTTTAAAATAACCTTATTTTATACTTGTAGTGTTAATAAATCAAATTCGGATAAATATTACTAGACCATCCACAATCAATTTGACTCAAGTTTTCTACCAAATGTCAAACTAATCCGAAAAGGTAAATAAAATCCACTCTAAAAATCATTAATAGCGACAATACAATCAATAAAATAATAAATGAGTAAAGTGTCTACTGTCCATACATCCAAAATATGAATTTGCAAAAGATACGAAATATAAATAAATGTTTACGTCGGCTACGTTGTCAAAAATTCTAAAAGTTCAATATGTACACACATTTATTTCTATGTATGTATGTATGTATGTATGTATGTATGTATGTCTAATAACAATAACAAAAGTAAATGTTTATGGGAAAGAAATCTAGATATTAGAATCATCAATATTGTTTATAGAGCGTGTGCAAATGTCAAATGATCTTAATTTTAATAAACAACAACGACAACAACAACAAAACTTAAAATAATACAGCAACACTCACAAATGCAATACTAACACACGAACAATTTAACTTACAGTCACACACTTTTGCATACAATACGAATAAACTAAAATATTAAATTGAATGTTTGCAAAAACAAAACCATTAACAAACAAGTTTGAGTGCTATATTCGGCTGTGCCGAATCTTAAATACCCTCCACCTAAACACAAAAAGAAATACAAAAACTACACTGGTTACAGGACTATAATATCCTTATTTTGTGTTTTCTATTCAGCATCGGCGTAGATAGCCCGGTCTGGGGGTGGCTAAATTTTTTCTGGGAGGGGCTTAGCCACCCCCAGACCGGGCTATCTATCTAAGAATTTTTATTCTTTTATTGCAAATTTTGGCAGAAGATATTCTTAATATATTTTGTAAACAAAATAGGAAACTAATCTACTTTTATTATTAATACAAATTAGTTTAAGTGTTTTACTTTATTTTTTTAATGTTAATTAAATGACTGAATTTATTTTTTTAATTGACAATGTGATGATAAAAACCTGAAATATACTTTAATTGTTTTTGTTTATTTAGTTTTAAACTTTAATTTAATGTTATATGTATTATAAAAATGTTTAATACTCTTTATTTTTTTTAATAAAAATAAAAAAGCACAATTTTTTTTACCGTAAAGGGCTAGAGACCCCCCCAGGAAAACTGCCTAGCTACGCCGATGCTATTCAGTCTTAGTGCCAATTTTATTAGTATTTGATATATTGTTTAATAGACAATTTTAAGACCAACCGAACTAAAAACAAAAATCGTTTCACGATTTCTTTTTGCATGAAACTTATTCCTGCTGAATTTTGTATTCAGATTCCAATTTTATAGGCATTTATGTATAATTGAGCAATATTTCGGGAAGATTTTTGTATGGGGGCTATGAGAAATCATGGACCTATTCTTACTATTTTCCTCACATTTTCTTTTTTTATCATACAAACTACGTATACAAAATTTCATGAGAATATCCGCAATATATTTGAAAAAATTGCAAGAAAAATGTTTGAAAATATAAATTTTTTTATGGAGGTTGTTTTACATTTTGATCCATAAGCCATGTTCTACTATACCAATTCTGATGATTTTCAATACCAAACTGCTTAGGAGAACTATAAACGTTTTTTTTTTTTGTAAATTTTGTTGATTTCGGTTGTGTCCTTTGGACGTGAGAGTGATTTACAGAGACAGACAGATAGACAGACGGACATGGCTCAATCGACTTAGAATTTCGTATGGACCAAGAATATATATACTTTGTTGGGTCTTAGATGAGTATTTCTCAGTGTTACACACGGAATGGCAAACTTATATATACCCTTATTCGCCACTTGTGGTGGTGGAGGGGTATAAAAATGCAAATAAATAGTAAATTAAACTTGTTTTTTATCTTTTCATTTTAAAGATTTCGTGTAAAAAAACGCTAAATTAGTCACAGTGAAAACAAAAATTAAGATAAATGTCATGAAAACGCTTGACAAGCAATCAAAATATAATTCTGTCAAAACTTAATAAATAAATGTTTGAAGAAAACCTGAATTCAAAAACGGAAATTTATTCAAAAATTCAAATAAAGCCGAAATGAAATGTAACAAAACAAAAAAAGTGATAAAAAAAGCGAAATGAAATAAATATTACAAGAACAACAATAACATTAACAACAACAACAACAACAACAATATAAAATAAAAACAAATTAGTGCATTGACATTTAATTCATAAAAACAAAACGTATTTAATAATAAAAATAAAACTAAAATTTGTTTAAACAAAAACGAACAAATTACTACAACATATAAAGAAAATAAATAATTGTTTATTAGTGAAAATAAAACAACACGAAAGATATTCATAACCATTCTATAATGGGCTATAATGAAGGAAATTGATACTGAGACTTCAGTTATATGGCCATCATGGTGCTATTCCGGTAAGTACTTCATATATGTAGATACATACTATAGGTATAGGTTTAAATACATATATATATATAACGTTAGATGGCGGACCCGTTATTTATTAGAACTACTGTTGCATTTAAGTGCGAAATGTAAAGCGTATGCATTCCGTTAAAACTAAATCTAAATATGAAGTAAGAAATATTTCTAAAGTACATATGTACATACATACATATACGAGTATATATATACATACATATGTATATTGCTAGGTATGTAAATAAAATGTTTTTGGTTTGTAAAGAAAAAAATTTAAAAATTCCGCGTAAAACTCGGTTTTAGTGATTTTGCTCAAAAAAAACAAAATCAAATAGCGATTTTAGAGGAGATACCAGATACCAGAGGAGATAAGGGGCGGGCCCTTAAAGTTGAAAATATATAGGCCTATATCACGGGAACTACTGGGTGTCTGATAATTTGTAATACATTAAATAAAAGGTATTCAAAATACCTTTCCAATGATATATATCATGATTATAAAATATGGACCGAATATGGGTTAAATCCGAAAAGAATATTTTTTCACCCGAATTTATTTGTTTTTTGGAAATGGTTCTACATGGCAGGTATGACAAATTATGGGCCGATCTTCTTAAATTTTGGAACAGTTATGTTCATGCATATGAAGATACTTCACATCGAATTTCAACATAATAACGCTCTATATACGATATATATTAGTATTAACGTGGATTTCGAGAGTGGACTTTATGTGGGGGATATTGTCAAATATGGACCGATATTCTCAAAATTCAGCAGTTAGATTTAGGCATGTATGTAAACGATCCGTGTAAAGTTTTGGATTGGTACCCTTATTTATAAGCGATTTATGAGTATTAAAGTGATTTTCGGAAGAGGGCTTTATATGGGGCATATGGTTAAATATAGACCGAAATTCGCAAAATTTTGTGGGATGATTTTTGTATATATGTAAATGATCTGTGCAACGTTTTGAGTCGGTACCGATATAGGGAAAAATGTCTTTTTCAGATGTGGTCCTTGTATGGGAGCTATGACCAGTTCTGGGCCGACCACCATAAAATTTAGTACAACAATTTATTTGCCTATAAAGAGTATTTATGTCAAATTTTAGCCGTTTAACATTATTTATACCTATTTTATAGGTATTTAAATGAATTTTGGAAGTGGACTTTATATGGGGTCTATGGTCAAACATGGACCGAACTAAAAAAAATTCGATTTGCGATTTCTTTTTGTATAAAACTTATTTTTGCTGAATTTTGTCTTGATATTCCAATTTTATAGGCATTTATTTATCATTAAGCCATATTTCGGGAATATATATATTTGTATGGGGGCTATGAGAAATCATGGACAGATTCATACTATTTTCCGTACACTTTCTTCTTTTATCATAAAAACAACGTGTACAAAATTTCATGATATTATCTGCAATATATTTCAAAATATTGCAATAAAATGGACAAAAAATATCAAATTTTTATGGAGGTTTTCTCACATATTGGTCCATAACTCTGGTTGACCTAAACCGATTTTGATGATTTTAAAAAGCAAACTTCTGGAAAGCATTTCTGACAGAATTATTGAAGATTTGAATCTCGAATATATCTGGGGACTTCAAAAAACTGATTTCAACACTCAGACAGACGGAAATGGCTTAATCGACTCCGCTATCTATAAAGATCCAGAATATATATACTTTATAGGGTCGGAAAATTATATTGTGGAAATTTCACACGAAATGACAAACTTATATATACCCTTTTCATGAAGATGAAGGGTATAAAAAGCTAAAGTATGCTGCACAAATTTAGATATTTTATTTGCAAATAAATAAGAACAAGCATGTTGTGAATACATCTTATACTATATCTATATCAATGAACTAAATTTTACTGTCTCCTTTTCACTTTTATTTTTTCTTAATAAGCGAAATTTTTTGAAATACAAATCATTAGTAAATACCGAGCGAAGCCGGGGCAAAATTGTTTAGTTTGAAGCCGTATAACATTTTAAAATAGTGGAAAATTATCCTTTTATTTGTTCTTTTAGGTAAATTAAGTTTTTCTAATTCAATTAAAAATAAATTCTTTTGTTTTAAAAATATATATTTGAGGAAAAGGAATATTACAAAATTTTTTGAAAAAAAAATCTTAATATTTCGTAGAACCTTCTTTGGCATCAATTACAGCTTGCACCCTTTTTGGCATGCTCTGAATGCATTTTTGAACATTTTCTTTTAGTTCTTCATCGTGATGTCAGACCTTTAATGAATTTAATCAAAATTGCATATTTCACACTTCAGAGCAGAATGACAGATAATGATCTACAACTGCACTCTAATGTCACCAATCATTGTTGATACTGCACAAAATATTTAACAGTATTACCAGAATTAAAATACGAAAACATCTGGTACAAGAAATAAATTTATATACGTATTAAAAGCGGTTGAATATTAATTAATAAGTGTAACTAATAATTTGGCCACCCACTGTATGTTCTCAGTCTGCAACTACATGCATACATATGTACATATTTTTAAAAACTTTAAGAAAATTTTGTATGCAAATTTTCTCTAAAAGCATACTTCAAGTCTACTTTATTTTTTATAAATACGGCAGTATAAAAATAAGTTATAAATTGTTTGGTTGAAAGTGGCAAATTTATAAAGGATTACTTTTCGGCTATACATATGCACATATTCAGTACGATACGTCCTAATAAAATTTAAGGAGTTAAAATGACAAAATATACATTTTTCAAATAAGGAAATTGCCATTATAAGGCGAATACTATTTATTGCTAAAATAAATTATAAATGTGATTTTGATATGTATGTATGTACATACCCAAATAGTTTAAATATCTTAAAACGTGCGTATGCAAATTTCACACTGTGAACGGCTTCATAAAAGAAAGACTAAAGCTCACAGGCCCAAATCGACTATTCAACTGTCATTTTAATTTTAATTTAACATCGTGAATAACAATTTATCACCTTATTAATATTGTTTGAATGGTTGCGAACATTTTAATACATAAAGTTTATAAAAATCTTTGTATGTATACGAGTATGGACATACATAAATATGTATTAATCTAAGATTTAGTTTCTTTTTTATCGCAAGTGGAATGTTCTGTTTTTATGATTCTCCAATATAAATTTGTAAATCATAACAGAGCATAAAATTTAACAAAAAAAAAATGATATCATGACCTCTAGCGAGTTCAAGTTCCAAGCAAACATATGTATGTAATTATTCCTAGTATTTATTTCCACAATCAAAGGATATATTAGACCAATTGATATATTAGTATCTTAAATTAAAGTTCAAAATATAATAATAAAATGAGCAAAGGAGATGAGGATTTACATAATACATATTTTTGTTAAACTATAGCTTGTCTTATTATACGTATTATTATTTCAAGTTCTAAAGTTCATCACGTCATTCTAAGGTTCTCTCAAACACTGTACGCATACGGGTTTATACATACGAGAACATGACGGAATGTATTTCTTTTATGAAAGGTCATTTTGTCACACATATACTCATTTTCTTATCAGACATTCTTATCATTCCGGTTTATTTAAGGCCAAACCAATAATAATCAAAAAGAGACACATGTGAATATGAGAAGCATTTCATTTTTATTTTCAATTTTAAACAAACTGGAGTTTAGAGAGCAGGGGGCTTATTCTGTATTGCGATGCGAAAATCATAACGATGCGCAAATAAATTGCGATCCGAAAGGTATTTGGTATTCTGTAAGACTTTCGTATTCGCAATCGCAATTCATTTCAGTATGTGGCAACACTGTTCCAAAGTAAAGAAATAAACGTTGAAATTTATTTGGTTTGTGTAAAGTTTTACGAGTTAAAAAAATTGCTAGTTTTAACTATTACAAATATACTCGTATACTTTAATTTACAAAAACAAGAAAAATTGTGTTATTCGCAAAAATGGATTCTGTTGCGCTATGGTTTGATGAGAAAGAACAAAATGAAAGGATACATAGAAGATTGCTTAGAAGCTTGCTTAGAAGCAAATACGATATTCTAAGCTTAAATGAAAAAAGGTAATTTATTTTGAAGCTTGCAAAAAAAATTTAGGTTAAATATTTCAAATTGGCGCGTCTTGGTGGTCTTATTGTTCGTCTCCCTGTATGAAATTTAATTATTAAAAGCAAATAATCTATTAGGTACCACAACAATAATTTAATAATTTATTGCGTCATTTAACAAACAAAAAATAGTTGATTAAACAATTACATACTTATGCTTGGTTTTCACTATGTCAGTTTTGTTGTCAAATTGTCCAAATTGTTGGTAATTTCATAACAAATTGGACAATTTGACAACAAAACTGACATAGTGAAAACCAAGCATTACATTTTTGTGGTTTGCGAATGCTGTTTTGCCATCGAATGAATTTTGCTTTTTTGAGATATGTTTGACATTTGTTTTCGCAATTAAGAATTCCGACTTGCCACCTTTTCGCATTTCAAATGCGAATAAAAAAGTACTTTTCGAACATCGACCCCAGATTTAGGTTTTCGACTATTTCGTTTAATGATTTTATGATTTAATGCATATTTAATATATTTTGCGGTTTTCATGCAATAAGTCGAGAAACATTGCACCAATCATAAAATAAAAATAGAAAGAGTTTCCCAATAAAGGCAGATCGGGTCTATTTTCAATGATTCTGCTGCTGAATACGAATGAACTTGAGCTATGGTTATAAAGACATTGAATGCATCCCTCGATTGAAGCTTATTGACATAAACCTGTACAAGAAAAAATCTAGCGGTCTTAACAAAAAATTTGTTCGAGCAATATTTTTTTTATATGAAGTTTGATGTCTCTCTTTTTGATATAGAGATATTTTCACGAACTTGAATTGGTTTAATTTTATATTTTTTCTGGACCAAAATGAATTGAGTTGCCAATAGGTTGCATTTTTTCCATACAAATAACAATGCCTTATGTATTTCCATGGCCATCAGCAAAAGCAACTTTTTTTCATTAATTTTGAATTTATATCTGAGATTTTGAATACATAATACTTTCAAATAATTTAATATTTGTATTTTGACACTTAACACCCAAAGCAAAATAAATCAATTGCCGCCCTTGTAAAACTAATAGATTTTGTTTACATATGGCAGCTTTGATTTTTCAGAAAAGTCGTTCGAAATGGGTGAGAAATCTTAAGAACTAAGTACGCAGCTCGACAGACAATAATATTTTACATTATATTGTAAATTTTGAAGACTTTTAGTTGCGATTTATAGCTCTGAGACCCTGCTAAAGTCAGGAAAGTGAAGAAATTTATATGAGATTTTAATGTTTTTTTCGGTTTCTGGATGTTTATATGATATTTTTTTGCGACTAAACGAATAAAGGTTTAACAAAGATTATTTTTTTCGCTGAAAGGTTTGATCAAAAGTAATTTAAAAAAGAAAAAAAAAATTTAAATATGTTGAATATTCATGTTGAAACAATTCGTTCAATAGCTAAAAAAAAAAACAAATTATACACTTTTTTTGCAAAAAAAGGAAAAGAAGAAGTTTTTAAAAGTGAGGTTAGCATGTCTACGAATTATGTTTGATACTACAAAAAAATTTGGAATCTCTAATTTTAGAAACAAAAAAAAAGTGTGCGCAAGTATGCGCCATTATTTTTGACGATTTTTTTAAATTTTCACATTTTTTCTATTTTTGTCTATTTTTTTCTAATTAAGTCATAAAAGCATGCGCTTGAAAATACTTATAAAGGGTTATTGCACACAATTTTTATCAAACCCGTTTTGCTACTTCGAGAGTCAATAGGAAGTTTACACAAGATTACAGCTATTCCAAATAGTGAAAAAATCTAATGCTGGAACCATTGACGAAAAATTGGATTTTTTGGTCAGAAAATTGAGCGAAATTTCAAAATGTGAAGGGGATGGGGACATATTAGCACTGAAGCAGTGTTTGAAAAATTTCAATATATATTTCAATATTATTAAATAATATAAAATAAATATACTAAAGCCCTTTTTTCATAAAAAAATACTGTTTTATAAGAGCCTTACAATTTTGAATTTTTTTTTTTTAATTAGACTGTAAATCATATGTATGTATGTACATACAGTCTGTCAAGAATGAGTTTAAAATCAACATTTGTTAATTGAGTTTTGCGATTTATACCAACTTTTATTCCTTAGGAATGTGGCTTTTAGAAAAATCTTAAAAACTTTAACGTTTTGGTTCTTAAATTTTTTATTGCATTTTGAAAACAAAAAATTTTACGCATTTTGCATGTAATTTTTTTTTTTCGCCATTAAATTTTTAATAACTCCAAAATAGTAATAATAGATATAAAATAAATGTGTATGGTTAGTTTAAGCAGAATTTTCCGGTGCATCTTCTGATCCTCCTGCTATTAAAATCGGAGAACACGTTTTCAAGTTATGGCAAAATATATAAGGCAACCCAACGATTTAGGGGGTGAAGTATGCCACGCCTTTAAAAGAAAATCCTTACGTACTAGAGAAAAACGAAAAAAAGATTTGAATTAAGGGCATCAAAATCCATATGGTCCACATACTTTTATTTCTAGGGTAGAGAAATTTTTTTTTTGTTGCGCAGTGTAATTTTTTCAAAATCTGAAACTAGACTTTTTATATCAAGGATAAGATTTTGCCTGCAGATATCCAAATTTTTATCCCAATTTGGTTGAAATTTGTTTGTGTATGTCATATACATATGTATATTTAAAGAAAGTACATACATATGTAGGTACATATAGACTTGTAAAAATGATAGGCACATAGCGTTGTCGCATTTTCCACAGCGAAAACGGGTTAACCCTTAGTTTGTGTTGTTAATTTGACTTTATTGAGAAAGGACGATAATTACTTGACGATGACGGATATTCTACCGTTTCCAACTGAGGTTTGGATTGTTGCGGTGTTTGCGGCTAGAGATAATTGCAAATAAGTTTTTAATAATTTTCTTTAAATTGCACTTAATATTTGCGTACATGTAATTTGAATTTGGCCGTTGAAAAACGAATTAAAATATGCAACTAATGTTGATATATCTAACATGTTGCAAAACATTGCCAATATCCATCGACTTGTCCTCCGTTTACAGCTATAATACGTGGTATCAACTCCTGCATCTGCACGTTCAACATCAGCACTTCCAGTATCCACGACGGATACATAATCATCTGGAGCATAACCATCATCATCATTATCGCCTGTAAATGGTTTTTGTTCATCGTCGCTATTGCAAAGATATGGCATCATTCCTTTACAGATGTTTTTTTTTTAATAATCATATCCACAGTGATAAACGTCGTGGTCTAGCCAGACCAGAAGGTCAGTTTAGCGTACATTGTTTTAGAGCTGAATTCTGCCCTGTTATTGTACTGCAACCAACTCAAAGTTAATTTCATTCAGCGCATGTCATTTATAGATATTTATAGATACTTATATTTCTTTAATATATTTTCCTGAAAAAATACATCGTTTCCTAAGGTCAGATTTGGTCTTGCCAGATCATCATACCAATCCTAGGGTTAAATGGAAAATCTATATCTGTGGAATTTTGACAAAACAACCAATGTCGAAAAACTGAATTTTACAGGAGGACCAAAAAACACTTTCATAGGGTCACAGAATCGTCCCAGAACATATCTAAGCAAATGTAACCTATTTTTATGGTGGAGAATTTAAATACCTTTATTTTACAATTTGCATCTTTCTTCCAGATACAACTGTTGCCGAGAAAATGTCCAAAAACCGAGATGTGTTGTTTTGTCAAAATAATTTTTGATCGAAAAATCAACCCTTCTCTAGATAAACTCTTTGTTCATACTGAAAAGTAACAAATATTTCGCAACCTTTGTCGGGACTAGTGCTTTTATTAAAATGAAATAAGAAAAATTCAGTGACATATGTTGTTTTCTTAAATAGAATTCAGTTTATCTTAAACTAATATTATAAAAAGTTATGCTTTCTATTAGACCAATTACATGTATTTTTAGGTACGAAAAAGAAAAGCTGAAATTAATTAATTTAAAAATACAAATACGAAATAGTCAATATATTATAATATATTCTAGTTCACATTTATATTAAACTAGCTAAACCCGGTGTGCTTTGCTACCCCCCCCCCCCCTCGTCATAAAATAAAATAAAACGTATTTATATATTTACAAACATTTATTTATTTAATTTTAATGTATTTATTGCAATGCTTTAGGCGAGACCATGCCCCTTTGTCCACTTACATAGTCAAGAATTTATTATTTCGTAAGAATATCCTGTTGTGAAAATTTAATGACGATCGGTCCAGTAGTTAAGACTATATTACGATGTTTAATTTTCCTAAAAAGGGGCGTGGTCCCACTCACTTTTCTCCTAGTACGTATTCCTAATTATGCCAATACCATATGTACCAAATATCACCGACGTACGTCACAAAATGCCCAAAATATGGCGGGTTAAATTTGTGGGTTATATGGGCGGTGTCACCCCCGTTTGTACAATCAAAACTACATATAGCCTTTTATTCCTTCCAGAGTCACAGTAACATGCTGTAAAAATTTCAGGCAGATTGGTCCAAGGGTTTGGCCTCCTATTAAGCACAAACATACAGACACACATATGTAGTTAAAAAGTATATAAAACTTTAGGTAAATACATATTACAAAAAAAGTATTTTGTATAGCAAACATTGTTAGTGGTATAAGTAAGTATCTGAATTAAAAAAAGGGGGCGATGAAGTAGGCGTGGTTCATAGTTATTTGGCGACGTTAACAGTATTAAGAGCAATATACTACCAAATAAAAAAAATACGTTGGAATGAACAAATTTGTATAGAGAACAAAAAGTATAAACAAAAATTTGGCGTGAAAAGGGGCGTGAAAGGGGCGTGGCTTAAGAAATCTTTATTTCTACCTCGCCCGGAGTATATAATGTGTATACAATTTGAAGTAAATCTGTTAAAAACTATATGGGAGCAATTACATAATTTTTAAAAAGTGGGCGTGGTCAAAAAAAAGTACCCTATTAATCATATTAAAGTCCCAGTTAAATGCTGTGAAAATTTCAAAAATATCGGTGCAGAGGTTTGGTCTCCAATTACAATATTTTAAAAAAGTGGGCGTAAAAGTGGGCGTGGTAAAAAAGTACCCTATTATTCCTTCCAGAGTCACAGTAACATGCTGTGAAAATTTCATCAAAATCGGCTCAGCCGTTTTGGAGTCTATACGTTACATACATACATACATACATACATTGAATTTTATATATATAGATTGCTTTAATTTTTATTATTCAGAAAAATTAAAGAATAATTCAGTCTACAGCTAATCATATTCGTCAATATCCTAATCATCTTTCAATTGTACTTCACCTTCAACGTGCAAGTTATTGTAAAAATTATGAAACTCTGCATTTATAAATGGCAGAACGGACTGTAAATCATTTTTTTTTTATTAGAAGATATTGGCAAAAGATCAGAATAACATTTATTAAATTCGAAATTTGTTATTTTCCGTCGTCGCTGTGTTATGTCTCGTTCCTTTAAGTCCTCTTCCGGCTGTAAAGATAGCTTGTACTGTAAAATTACAGACTTAGATTTCTCATATCGCATACAACGTATTAGCTTCCATTCAAATTTGTCACCTTTACAAAACAACAAATAAAAAGTATACTAAAAATATACAAACATAAGTAGTGTTACATGCACCTAATGTATTAGTATTTCTCCACGTGCATTTGTTCTTTAATATACTACCAAAGTCAAAGTATTGATCTTGTTCCATCTAGATTGCATTGTATTTGTGATTTGTAGTTGCTATTAAAGTAACCCAGTCATGTGTGTGATGTATGGAATACACAGATTTTTTCTTCTTTTTTTCTATTTGGGCATGAACCATGTCACATTCCATATACGTGTGTCCAACAACCAGAAACTTGTAATCAATTAATTCTATAGTATGATGATCTTCTAAATATCGGCAGTTGAACAAAGGTGTAATTCCTTCGATAAACACGGCACCCTTTGGAAAAGTCGGAAATTCTAAAACCATTGAAAATTCCATACAAATTTACAAACTTTTTGGAGCCGTGATGTAGGTACATTTAAAAGTGCTGATAATTGCCGTATTCTTGTAAATCTATAATTCTTGTAGTCAATGTATTCACTTGCGAGAGAGTCACTGCTCCTCCAAAACTTTGGAACCTTTGTTTTTTTTTGTCTTCTTCTGTAAATTATTTTTGTTTTTCAATATTAGGAAACAACATATTTTCATTAAAAACGTCTTAATTTGTTACACATGCACACGACAAAAGCACTTGATTTGATATAGGTTCCTCTTATTTCATTAATTCCCACTACACTAAAGCACTCATGTTAACATAGGTTGTTTTGTCACAATGAATGCTAATGATCAAATGGCTATTAAAAGAACTTAACTTTAGAAGGGAACGTGTTATTTTCGTTTATGAATTTGATAAAAGAACATGAGTGCAAATAGGTTGTTTTGTCCAAATAATTTTAGTAAATTATTGGAAACCCATATTCAAATAGGTTCTTTTGTAAAAATTACGTTATGATATTTCTCTTTGTTCCCTGCAGCGTATTTCGATATGTGTTCTTTTGTCAAAAGCAGATTGTAAAAATTGCGAGATAGGTTGATTTGGGGAGTTCTATATCTTCCGATCTACACTATCTAGAAACACGCTGAAAAGACAGAAAGATGCGCTTTTAAAACTTATACATATGGTTTAAAAAGTGGAAAATTGTCCGATCTCGAGTTAGGTTCTTTTGTCAAAACTCCACAGATATGTAGCTATACGATTCAGTATTCTCTCCTGCACAAAAGCTAAAGTACACAAAGATCAAATTTTGTTTTCAATTGAATTTCGCTAAGTGTAAAAATATGACCAGAAATGCATCCTACATCCATACATACGAAAGATAAACATCGATATGAGTGAGTATGGATGTCACCAAGAAAATCTTATTTCTTATTTAGGAATAACTAATTCCTAAAAATGTAGGCTATTGTTCATCATCTTCATCATCAGTAGTTATTCGTTCTGTTCTTTTTTGTATGTTTGTAGTTGTTTTTATATACAAAATAATATTATTGAAATTTTATTTTCGTATAGTTTAATTGCTAATTCAATGGACATATGTAAAAACACAAAAAAAAAAACTCGAATATAATTAATGCGCGTGTTAAAAGTCTTATTGTTTTGCCCAGTTAAGTTCTTTTTTATAATTTATATTTCGTTTTCAATTATTTATAATGATTCTGTGATTGACTCCAAAAATAAAATGCTAAAAATTAAAATTCAAAGCGTGCATTTAGAAGTTGAAATAAAAATCTCAACAGTTTTACACAAAACAAAAAATAAAACAAATAAAATATTTCATTATATCACAGTAAGAAAAGGGAGAGGTGTGGGTGTGAAACTGAACCTTGAAGATTTTTGAAACGAAACTGAAACACTTGACACAACAATGCGATGCGAATTATTTAACAAAAATAAATATCAATTTGATTAGGTTTAATTTATTTAATTGTAGGAAAAGTTAGTGACAGCAATACTTTTCCACTTTTTTATATTATTTCAGGGACCGCAACGGTTATAAGCGATATCAAAAAAGTTCTTTTATAACATTTATTTTGTGGCTTATCAAACAAAAACTCCATCTATAACAGTTATTTTTCAACTTCAAAATAAAAATCAGATAAAACTCTTAAAAAGAGAGTTTTATTTTGCTGTCATAAAATAAAATTCATTTGTCGAATTTTATTTTTTCTGTCTAAAATAAAACTCCTCATAAGAGTTTTATTTTGTCCGTCTAAAATAAAACTCCTCAAAAGAGGATAAAACTCCTCAACAGAGGAACATGGTACATGTGATTTTTATAAAAATCTCTTGGGTTTTAAAGCTAATGATAAAGTTTATATATTTTTTATATTTAGTAGAGAGAAATAAAAAATTAAATTAAAAGATTTTCAGGGTTTGTTTATTTTTATTAAATACTTTTTACTGTTAATTCAAATTCTTATAGGAAATATTTATATGGTACAAAATAAGAAACAATTAGAAACCTAAAACTAATTAAATATATTCAACTAAAATATAAATTTTAATAACGCGAATGTCCTCCTCAATTTTTAATTACTTCATTTAACCGAAGTGGCTTAAGGAATTTCTTTCCATTTTTTACTAAAGCTTCTTTGAGCTCCTTTAAGGAGTTAAAAAAAAACATTATTTTATTTGCTTATAATAATATCGTTTTGCACTTACACCAAATAATATTGTTTGCATTAAAAAATTTGTTTTAGTTGTAAATTGTTAGATAAATCTGTTAAAAATTTTACTTGTACCATATAATTATGTATTTCATATGAAAACAACGATATAAAAACAGAATGCAAAAAATAACGGTAAATTTATGATGTCTACATCAGAGAAGTTATTGTTGTTGGGAAGAGAATTGATGGATGCAGCGTTATCATAAATAGTATTAAAAATTAGAGTTTTTACTACTACTTAATTATAATAAGTAAAAGGAATTTGTACCAGATAATTTCTTTCTTGGCTGTATTTACTAATTGTAATATTTATGCCAAAACTGAAAATTAAAATTTACAAACTTCAGAGCTGTTGTGACATGTACTAGCACATGGTGTGCGCAGTAGCACAGCTGACTGACTTTGTTTACAATTTACTTATGTCAAAAGTAATACTTTTTCAAGTATTTTTGACAGTAGTACATTATTTTACACAAACAAAATGCCTGTTGTTTCTGTATTGTGTTGTATTTGCTGCCGATTTGCACTCACCTTGTATAGTTACACCAAGTATTAGCAGTATCAAATTTAAAATTAAAATTATCAGAGATATATGTATGGATGTATGTACATATGTCAATTAACATTGAATTGTAAAAAAGTTTATTTCTGTTTATTTAATTTCTGATTGTTAAATTGATTTCTATCACTGAAGCCACTTTGAAATCTGTGTATGGTCTCTTCACAGAACGAACATACAAACACTCTAAATTCGTACTAAGGTTTGACCACTTCTAACTCTGACCAAATTCCAACAGTCTTATCGTATATATGTTATTCGCAAAATAATCTTACTCTTGACATTAAATTGTCAAATATTTTACCCAGTCGTTCTGCAAAATGCCATAATTCGGTTTCTCATTTAAATTCTACACGGTTATTGATGAAATTAGTCGTTCATTCGTTATTGCAAACAAAGAGAGAGAAAATAAATAAAAAAATTCAATATTTCATTATAGAATTTAAATGTTTAAAACGTGATTAAGTTTCTGTTTTTTGCATTTTTATTTTATCAATCAATAATAACTTGCATTTAATAGTGCGTAAATAGAAATAAATTAAAAGTGTAGTTATGTGCATAAAATTAATTGAAGGTTGGTTCTTCTTACAACTTCAGGAAATAAATATGTAAATATGGCCAACATAGATATGTATTGAAATATTTTGTACAATAAATTTATATATATTTCACTCTCCACACAAATCAAAAAGAAGTTAGAGTGCTATAATCGGCTGTGCCGAATCCTAAATACCCTTCACATAGATATAAAGAGAATTACCTACACTGCGGTTACGACTAGAATATCCTTATTCAGTCTTATCACAAATTTTATTAGTTTTTTTTTATCTATTACTCGTATTTGATAGAAAAATTTACGAACAACATAATTTATTTTAAACATTTTAAAATTTTATTCATAAGTTACAGATTTTGTCTGTTTATAATAACAAGGGCTAAGATTTGCATGCACTAGAGAATCGAAAATATGCGCTAAAAAATGAAAAATATGCAGTAAAACTTGAAAAATTTCAATAAAAAAAATGTTTTGTTTTTTAATTTTATTAAAAACAAAAAATTCAGTCTATTGTTATTTAAATTTTAAAAACTAAAATATGTAACTAATTTAAATTTTTGTTTGTATAAACAAATAAATACTTTTTTATATTATCAAAAAAATTTTGTACATAGAAAATGATCTCTCAACGTCAACCGAAATTATAGGAGCATACTTGAAGGAATCCAATTCATTTGGAGTATATTTATTTACTAATTCAGAGCCCACATTTCATTCCAGATCAAAAATCTTTGAAATTTTATTAGGTATGAAATTTGTTTTATTTTTTGAAATCCTTCATTTTTTTGCAAAACGCTTCGGATTTTTGTTTTAATTTGTTGGGCTTTTCTTTCATCCACATTGTTAATTTTACTTTCCGCAATATTAATTAATTTGATTTGAGTATTAAGTGAACCAAATCCCTCCAATTTAGTTATTGTCTCCCCAATATATACGTAGTTGGAAAATACAAATGCTAATTGACTTTTGATGTTATTTAAATTTAATATTTCTTTTACTTTTTTAATTGCATACGTATCGGTATCAACATTCTTAAATTGCTCAAAGTTTTTTGAATATTATTCTACAGCATCTAGCCAGGTTCCCCATCTTCTTAATACTGTCTGCGGTGAAAGGGGAACCAAGGGATACATTTCTTTAAAAATTGCAATTCGTGAAGGAGCCTTTAAAAATATTATTTTTTCCGTGTGAAATCAATACTATCGAAACAGTAACAGTTTTTGATAAAAGAAGTCAGTTTTTCTCAAAAATACGTTCCAAAAAAATGAAAAATTACATTTATGTTTTTATTTGAAAATTGAATATGAATCTGTTAGTATGCGATATCAAGTTATGTAATATATGCGTCTCCTTCTAATATAAAGTTGTATTTTAAGCAGAGAACTAAAAGAATTTATTGATTTTTTTTTTGGTTATTTGGAAATTTTTTGAAAAATCACTCAAAAATTCCAAAATATGCAAAAATATGTATTAATAAATTTAAAATATGCAAAAATAAATCGACGCCATTTTAACGCAAATTTCTTGATCCTGAAAGATAATTGGTCGACATCGCTCATAGACTATCGACAAAAAACATGCATTTGCATGGAAATCGCAGCCCTAACTAATAATAACAATCGTATCTGTAATGTAACAATTTATAAAATTAAAGATTAGTTCAAAATTTTTCCATATTCAGCAGGTTAAGAAAAAATAGTATGAAAAATAGCAATAAGTTTATAAGGTGAAGTGTATTTTAGCTGAATTTCATATTCATAATGTAATTTACCTCCCAGTGTTTTATTAGTTGCATAGTGGAACTGGAATAATTAAGGACTGATCGCTTCAAAATCCTGTAGCATAATTGCCGTATGACCGATATTAGTATGATTTCTGGATTAACATTACTAATCGGTATAAAATTTTGGTTCGATATCAATATTTTTTAGACATTATTGTAGGTTAATGTAAGTTGCCTATTATGAATCGGTACAAAGAATTTTATGCATATTAGGATATATCACATCGAATTTCAACAACATACCAGTATATTGAAGAGAGATATGTATGAATAATTTTCAGAAGTAGATTTTATATGTGGGATATGGTCAAACATGGACCGAACCAAACAAAATATGATTTTGTGATTTCTTTTTATATGAAACTAATTTTTGCCTAATGTTGTTTGGATATTTCCATTTTATAGGCATTTATGTGTCATTGAACCGTATTTCGGGAAACAAATTTGTATGGGGCCTATGAGCAATTATGGACCAATTATTACTACTTCTATTTTCTTTATGGTTAGTCCTTTTATCATAAGAATAAATATCCATTTTTTTTTTGTAGGTTGTCTCACATTTTGATTCATATCTCCGGTTCTACTGGTCCGATTTTGCTGATTTTCAATACCAAACTGGGGCCAAAATACCGCATTCGGGATCGAATGAGCTATCGTATAGAAAAATGATTTCGATATCGAAATTATGATAAAAAGTACTAAATTTCTTGCTTGATATCGTATGTCATAATCTCAAATAAGAAAATTACGATCAATTTTACTCGATATCGAATGCGGTAATTTGGCCCCTGCTTAGGATAATTTTGAACCATTGAATCTTAGAAAGATGAAAACACGAGTAAAATTGCTTTATTTACATGTAGCCTGCACATTACAATGAAAGAAATCCAATTTTTACTTCTAAACGCTTTTCCAAACTTTGGATTCGTCTCGGCACAAATTAACATTATTTTATTTGTTTCCAATTATCAGCATTACAATTTATTTTTACCAAATGGCACTCTAATTCGGCACGCACTCTAAACCTCCGCCCTAATAGAAATACATACAGATGTACATAAATCCAATTTACATTTATATTAATTATAATGTTTTCCAATAACGATATTATTAGTTTGGAAGGAAAAATAATAATGTTTAAAATCATAAAAATGGATATCGAAGTAAATCAACACACATACACACAAATCCACTCTCATACACAGATATGTATATCCACATCCGCAGACGAATGTACGGGTATGTTTTAATAAACACATAAAACTACATTGTCATGAATAAATTGAGACGTTTACAGAGCTAATGAAATTGCCTTCAAATAACAGCCGGCAACTACTGCATCAGAATCAGCAGCATCATGATCATCATCGTCGTCACCATGCTAAACAACAACAACAAAATTTAAAAAAAATTAATAAAATACAACAACAAATTGAAAATATATTAAGACAAAGAAGAAAAAAGAAATAACAAAAAAAAAAAGGAGTTTGGCAAATGATCTTGCCAAACTCTCATCTCATCTCAGCACAGATCAACTCAACAAGATACTTTAAGTATTGTGGCCATTTAATGTACATTTGACTGCATGTCTCCGCCCGAGAATAAGCGCAGCAGCAACAACAACAGGACTTAAAATTGAAATTGAGAGAAAAAAATTATAAAGAAAATCTGTTGGTTTTGAAATGAGACTTGAACTCTTTCAATCGTATTTCGAGCAACAAAACAAAACAAAATGAAAAGAAAAGAAGAGAAAATCCAAAGCACCACTGTGTTGTATTGTACGACTATATCCGTCCGTGTACGATTGGATGTGTTTACTCATGATAAGTTTGTCATTTGCAAGGTGCAGGATTTTAGTTAGTTGTTTTTATGTGCCGCATAAAAAGTGGATTTATACACCATTCGTTTGCTTAAACTTTAGGATTTTGTTTCATCACCGTATACAGATGTGTGTATGAGGGAAAAGAATATTTTAAACTTGTTTAGTGACTGCAACAGCAATAATAAAATAAAAACTCATAAAATGAACATGAACGAAATGACCAAAATACGATCGGCTGTAAGGAAAAAGAACAGAGTGCTGGCTGACTATTACACTGACTGACTGATTGAATGAATAACTATACGAGTATGAATGGCCTGTGGATGGTCACAAGCCATTCAATAGATATCACCAGTTGGCTAGCAGGCTGGCAGTAGTGGCTGTATACGTCGCAGGTCTGTTTAAAAGGCGACGACGAAGCGTCGTCTTATTTGTGGTAGTGGCAAGTGTATAGTAAAGTCCCTGCCAGCAATTGGAAGTTTCTTTCATCGTCCATCGTCAAAGGCGTTACGTCTTACTCACTTCCAGACGTTAATTGGAAGATAAAAATAACAATTTACATTGCAATCGTCTTTTGGCCATCCAGACGACGTTTGGAAGATTGTTTGTTGTTTACAACACCAGCCGAAAATGACATGTCCCGTTATAAAAGAAATGAAAAGAATGCCAAAAAGAAGTTTTCGACATCATCGAAATTAGTTTTATTTTGTCATTTGCTGTGGTCGGTCAGTGGTAAAGTTTTACATAGAGGCGAATAAAATAACTTCTGGAAGTTACGCTGAAGTGACCTCTGGAAGTTACTTCCGGCGGGTACAACTTCTCAATACGGAAGACGCTTCTACGATCAGAAAATGGTATCGCAGAAGATGAGTTTCAACTTCTTGGCGTCACTTCTGAGTCACTTCCGCAATAGTAAATGTTGGCAGGGGTATAGTGACGTGTACTCGTATGTATGTGTATGTACTTGCAGACAATAATCAGTAGATATTTATTTTATTTCATTATTTTTTATACCCCATCTTAAAGTTGAATGTCATTGAAATAAATATGTTCTCACATACTCATGCACTCCCATACCTGGTCAGATTCACGCAGGCATGAATACAAATGTTTGTATGTATGAATGTATTCTATGTATGCAATTCGATATACGCCATAAACAACCAGAAGTTGTCAAACGTATGATTACATATTGATATTCTTGTTAACGCTTCAACATTTAGCAGCTAATGAAGTTTTTTAATCCGATTTGTATGTTGAGCCATTGAAATGTTTTATCATTTCTTTATTGTCTGTCCACGTGATCTGTCGTCATCATTATTTTACGTTTATTATTTCATTTGTAGCATACGAGTATGTAAAAAGTAGATCAATTTTCTGTTGGAATTCGCGAGTCCTACAAATCACGGATCATAAATGGAATTTTCAATATTTTAGTGTACCTTTTTTTAATTCATTCTTTAAATTTTAAATAAAACTCTTGGACTATAACTGAATGTCAGAATCTTTATTATTGACCGCAAGAACAATCTTTGATATTTAATTTCTAAAAACAATTTAATACAGAAGTAGAACTATTTTCAGCATTGCTACCAGTATCTTGTGAGCTACGAACTTTCAAGAAAAAACGTAGAGGTGTGATACCACATTCATCTGGTCTGGTCAGCAAAGTGAATTCTCAATAAAGCCTTTCTGCACAAAAAACATTTCTCACTAATCGCTGATTTTCGCAATACAACTGAATAATTTGGAGACTTTGTTGCGGTGTGAGCTTTTTCATGATGTCAAACAATTCTCTATAAAAATAGTATGACACCAGAGTCGCGCTTGATCAACAAATGAAATAAGGTCTAAATGGATCATGCTTTACTAAAATGAGACAAACATAATTAAAACAAGTAAGAAAGTATAGTCGGTCAAGCCCGAACATATAATACCCTACACCCAATATTATATATATAAAACAGTTTTTTAGAAATGGGCGTTATATGGGAGATACAACCTATTATGGACCGATCATCCAAAAATTAATGTCATGATTTCTGTGAATATAAATATTATGTGTTAAACTTTAAAATGAATTACGGAGAGGGTCTTATATGGAAGTTTCGACTAATTATGTATCGACCATTACAAAATTACGTGTCAATATTTCTGTATACATATATGAAACGTATTTGTGTTGGATTTTATTTGGAGACCAAAATTTTTAAGAAATTTATGGTCGTTAAAATGATTTTCGAAAGTGGGCCTTATATGGGAGCTATGATCAGTTATGAACCGATCTGTACAAAATTTATAGATCTGTTTTGGCTTTATTTACCACTCATTTGTGGTGAAATTTGTTTGCATACTTTAATAATTCAAAGATTTATAATCGGTAAACCCCAATTTCGGGAGGACATTTGTATGGGGGTCAGGTGAAATAGTGGACCGATTTCCACCACTTTCAATCCCATCCATCCTTGAGCCGAAAAAATATCACGTACCAAATTTTATCGAAATATCTGCAAAATTGCGACCTGTACTCTGCGCACATGCTTTACATGGACATCCAGCCAGCCAGACGGACGGAAATCGGCTCAGGAAGTGATTCTAAATCGATAGGTATACTTTAAGGTGAGTGTTGGGCCAATACTTCTGGGAATTACAAACATCAGCACAAATTCAATATACCCTCCTCCCTACTTCTCCAAACCCTTGTAAATTTACAACAATCTATGCAACAGTAAGGGCGAAATCATGGGAGGTATTTCGTATATATTTACTCGTATATATTTTAGTTTGGTAACTAAATTAATTAATCTTTCTCGTTAGGCTAAAACTCATATAAGGGATTTAAAAGTTTCCCAAATCAATTAAAATGTTTTCTATTGTTGATTACATTTCTTTAGAAAGATAATTTAACTAAAAGTTATTTAATAAAATTAATTTTCAAATAAAAAAAAATAGTTTTCGATGATGCTAAATGCATTAGTAAATACACGAGATTTCCTTCAGGAGTACCTATGATAAGAAAAATTACATTATACATACAAACATAAAATTTATTTATTAAAAAATAATATTTGGAAGCTACGAATTCTTTCTCAATTCAAGGGAAAACTCCTGGCCAGTTTCCTGCAGAGAAGAATTAACTGTAAATATCTGTGAAATTTTTGGCTTATCTGCAAAAAACACCCACAGTCTTTTGACGGGAATCGAACCCACTACCATTCGACTAACAGTCCAGCACACTATCGCCCAGTCAATCGTGGCACCCAAATGTACATATGTATGTACAATATGTACAACATGTATACAAGTATCAATGCATGTTTAAACAAGTTAATACAAAATACATACAGTGGGGAGCAGAGGTGCTTACATGTTCTTATTTTCTGCATTTGCAGGTGCATAAAAATGGTAATAACAAAGCGATTTAAAATATTACTTTTTTATTTTATTTATTATTTAGTGGATTACATTAATGATCTTAAAACAAGACAAAAAAAAACTACGTATTCAGGGAACAAACTAAATTAAATAAAATTAAATCTTATGTACTCAGTTTTGCACTTTCAGGAAACAAACAAAAACTTTTAAATTTTTAGTACTTAGCCCACAGCCCTTTATTTTTTAATACACTATTTATGCGATTGGGCATACTTTCAACCAACTTTTGGATAATTTCATGTGGAATTCTCTGCCACTCCAGCTCCACACGGTGCCACAACTCAGCGAAGTTCGACGGAGCTGTTCGATACTGTCCCAACCGTCTTTTCACAATTTACCACAAATTTTCAATTGGATTGAGGTCGGGACTTTGCGGAGGCCACTGCATCAATTGAAATGTTTGCCCATTCAACCATTCCTTAATGATTTTCGAGGTGTGTTTTGGGTCGCCATCCTGTTGAAACAGAACTTCTTACTCAGGGTATGCGCTCAGATCTACAAAATCGGGAAGTTGAATCTGCAATATTTTTAAATAGTCTTCTTTCCTCATGATTTCATAAATTTTTTGTAATCTACCAACATGCCACAATGTAAAGTAACCCCAAACCATGATGATGCTTTACAATCTGTTTAACATGGTGTCGTTGTATACTCTCCCGCTGTCGACGCCAATAATACTTTTTACCGTCAGATTGATATCGGTTAAACTTGGATTTATCTGACCATATTACGCGTTTCCAGTCATCAACAGTCCAATCTGTGTGTAGTCTGTCGAATTTTAAACGTGCTGAAACATTTTTATCTGACAGTGCTGGTTTAGGTTTTTTACAGCTGAGATGTATCCAATATTGTGTAGCGCTCTTCTTGCTGTACATCGGCTAACATTTTTATTTATTGCTCAGGAAGCTTCTTTTAGGACTAAAGACGGACGTGTCTGCTCTCATTTTTCTCATTATAGGGCGTGCGTCTCCATCAGATAATAATCGTTGGCGACTGAAAGCCTGTCTTTAGAAGCTACATTTCGCCGTTTTAACACTCTAACAACTACTGATTGGCTTATATTAAGGTCTTTTGCTATCATACGTGACGAGGAGTCATCCTTTGTTTTATTTATTATCAAATTTTCCACGGCTATCGATAGTTTCTTCATTTTTCAAAAAATATTAACTTTTACTTTTTTAAATTAAAAAAAAACGAAGTTTTTGGAACACGGAGTTATTCAATTAATATTTAAAACTAAAATTCATACTGACAAAATTAAAGATTGCAGCAACAAATTTAAAAACCTAATTTCAAATAACGGTAAATCAAAAAATGGTTCAAAATTTTGGTTGATAACAAGTGTGAGCAAAACTGAGTACATACAAGTTGTTTTGTTGTTATTTAAATTACAATCTTGTTTTATTGGGCTTTTATTTCTCTTATTAAGAATTATCTAAAGAACTAAATAAGAATTAAAATAGAAAAATAAATTTAAAAATCGCTCCATTATTACAATTTTTATGATCTTTACAATGCAGAAAATACAAACATGTACTCACCTCTGCTCCCCACTGTACATACATACAAACGTATGTTAAATACGAGTACTCGTACATACATACAGTATAGCGCATAAAAATTCAGCGGTATGTTATCTGATCATCGATCGCATTAAATGGTAACTGAATATTCTACTACACCACGACTATTTTCTTTCTCCCGAAAACTAGAATGAAAAATTTCATATCCCAGGATTTCAAGGAATTAATTAAATGCCATAAGTTATCATTGTTCATTTGTATCATTGCATCATTTTATATAAATTTAAAGTAATTTGAATTTAAATTTTTTTATCCAAAATCTTTATTCTTGCTGGCCTTTATTTGTATATTAATAATTTAAAATCAATACAAACCTATTCAAAAATTCTAATTTTTTGCCAAACATTTTTCAAACTAAATTAATTTTAAATTTCCCGTTTTCCGTTACCCAATCAATGAGTTCACAATTGCGACAAAAATACTATACGATTTATTTTGTATGACATTTTGTATGACATTTGGTTCAATATTCTTCAACTTAAGAATAATTATTTAATATTTAGTGAAAACTGCGCTAAAACTATGAGAGCAAATAAATAATGCAACTTAAATGCGATACTGTTCTTAGCAAAATCAATCTGTCGAAGATCACATAGCATAGCGTTGTATTTTTTATGTGCGCCACTGTACATGTACGAGTACATACATATCGTCACCTTAAAGACCAAACAATCTATCAACAGTTTTCAAAAGTTTACAGGAGAGAGAAAAAACGCTATAAAATTGGAACTGGAGCCCCGATTTGCGTCGTTAATAGGGACCGAAACGACGCAAATCGAATCAATTTTTTTTCTATACAAATGTATTGACACAAAATTTCAAAGCCGACGCAAGTCGGAATCAAAACGACGCAAAGCGGATTAAACCACATTTAGAAAAGCGACGCAAATAGGATAGACGTAAATCGGGACTCTAGTGTATTTGCAATATTGAAACGAAAATTATATATTCTGATTAAAATGAAACCAGAATTATATTGTATATCGGTTGAGAAAGCTTTGTTTTTCTAAACACAGCTTATGATATGGCGCTTAAATTATTTGAAATTGTAAAAGTCTGAAACGAAACAACCTATCAGCAATACTAATTAACTAGTATAAATAATCAAGCATTCCATTAAACACATGAATATTATTTATATTAAATAACACTACGCAACAAAAATTAAAATTTAATCATGAATTTTGATGATATACCCCCTGACCCACGATGTCGAACGATAGCATTCGCTTAGACAAGACTTAAGACACAAACTTGATTGTGGAATAAACAAACTTGATTGAGTAAAAAAAAATAGATACGATAAAACTTTTGTGTCTTAAGTCTTATCTAAGCGAACGTTATCGTTCGACATCCTAGGCCAGGGGGTTATTTTCTTCTTTTTTTTAGTACGTCACGGACTTCTAAAGTATGAATTTTTAATTTTTCCTAAAATTTTTAATTTTTAAATAAAGTTATAGGTGTTTTTACAAAAAAATCTATTTTTTATTTATAAAATAAATAAATTTAAATAAATAAAAAGTTAAATAAAATTAAAAAAAAACATTTCTTTAAATAAAACTACCACAAGAAATTACTCAAAATGTACGAGTGTTATCATAAAAGTAATGACAGTCTGCTGGAAGCAAAGTTTTTAAATCTTGTAAATGTTGCCATTTGTTTTTGGAGATTTTTAACCTTTGCGGATGTAATAACTTGGGACGACGAATTTCAAAACGTGTAGCAGATTTTTGTGGTAAAAGCTGATAATGGTCTTTAACATTGATTTTGTATATCCTGTTTACTTTAGGTAACTATTTTTCAAGAAGAAAAAATTCAAATAAAGAGTTAGTCTGATTTCTTCTTTAGCATGAATGCTGATAGGTTATTTGGTTGCAGAAAATTGTACATTTTCTGATAGGGTACTTGTTAATTTGGTAATAGTTTGCTTATTTGTAATATTAGATGGTCAAAATTTTGCATACATATGCGCTATGATATAGGGAATGATATTTAATAAAAACCTCAATTTTGAAATTTTTGCTGATAGATTGTTTTGTCTTTAAGGTGACGATATGTACAATAGTATATGGTATGTATGTATGTATGTATATAGATATATATTTTTTATCTAAATACCTTAAAGTTCAATGCGTACATTGAATTATTCATCGATCATTTACCTCAGCACAAAAATATTAAGTAGTAGTAAGTAGGAACAAAAAAAAATGCGAAGAAAAAACAAATGAAATTACTTAAAACTCTGACGAGGCGTCTTGTACGTGATCAAATAAAAACTCTGTATTGAACATATCACATACATAAATGTATGTATGTATGTATGTATGTATGTATATAAAAAAAACATAGTTTTGTAAATAAATATGTATAATACGAGTACATAAATATGTACATGCATACACACAATACACAACAAATAAGCTCGAATTGTAAAAGTCAACAAAGTAATAATACTTTATATGTAAGTATGTATGTATATAGTTACATACATCGTATATAACGAAAAATGTGTATATATAAGTACATACATACATCTTACTCAGATTTCAAAATACATATGTACAATGTAGGTACATACATACATATATATTACATTATAAAATTTTAAAAATATCATGCATGTATTTTAAAACACACATGTACATATGTATGTATTTACATACGAGTATGTATGTATAAATTGTATGTACGCATGTGAGTTGCAGTGATGGCGCATTTCGACCTAATTGGATGATGTGTTAAATGCATGAACTTGTTGAACTAACTCAAGTTCAAATAACAAGTCACACTTTTAATGAAACACTAATGTGTGCATGACATTTAATATTCAAAGAAAAAAGAAATGTTTCTCCTCCATCTTCTCCAATAGAATGGGTGACATTTCATATAGTACGATAGAATAATTTCAAATTAAAAATACGAATTAAGAATAATATTGATCATTGTTTGGGTGGGAATCAACGTGTCTAACTAACAAAGTGCACATTATTTAAAATTATTTCAAATACTCTACACATACATACATACGTAAAGGTCAAAAACGCCACGTCAATACAAACAAAAATAAATATGTATTTGTTGTCGTTACTATTTAATCAGACTTTAAAGGACTGTATACTATATGCATATACATTTGTATGTAGAATAGATTCTATTTTGAATCTGTTTAACAAGTGAAAATATATTCTTTTTTTCAAAATGAACAAGTGGACGATGGAAACAAGTTAAGTGACACTGTCTAAAAGGTAAATTTATTTACATCCCTAGAAATAGAACCTATTCTAATGCCTAAGAAAATGATTACGGGTCTAATAAAAAAGCTGTAGTGAAATAATTTGCAGTCGCCATTGTACAACAATTTTTATTTAAAACAATATTTGTGGAAAAAAGTTGGAAAAGCTGTCTGCATTACAGGTTGGTACCAGAGAACGGATTGATTGGTTAATTTTAGATTTGTAATGCAATCACAAAAAACGAACCTCATGTTGACAACATAAATCAATTCCCTAAAGCAATACATGCCATTATTCACACAACGGAGTGTAACGAAAAATTATGCTTGCATTGCATGTCTTGTACAAATGTGAACGTATACTCCCAAAAGCAACGAATACTTAACGATTGGTACGAATGGTTAACGATTGGTATGAATGGTTTCAATGCTGATTGTATAAGTTGTACATACTAACAAAAAATATCAAACTTTACTAGTTTACTGTCAACAAATCGCACATAAAGCAACAACCAAAAATATTTATTTTCTCATTAGGTTTTGTATTGTTTTTGCGCTTTCTTTATGTTTTCATTCACTGAAAGTAACGAATACTGGACGAATGGTGTGAATGTTTTTAGTTTTTTCATGTGACATTGAATTATTTCGTTGCTTGATGTATAACCGCATAACAAAAAGGGAATGTAAAATAGCAAACAGCAATAAGGAATGAGTAAACAAACAGCAATGCACATTTTTATTATTGTCGAGTAAAAGCAATGCAAAAGCAATGCATTTGTGAATGGTTAGCAAATGTGAATGGTCTCTTTCTGTTCTCTGGTTGGTACACAGAAGCAATATAAAAACAATAAATGACAGTTCGTGAAGTTGCAGCCGTCGTTTCAATTATGTGCCTGTTTTCTCTGACTCACTCACCATGAGTCAAATCTGTACTATTTTTCTTCACGACCCCAATCATATATAAATATGAATGTATATTTAATATATACAGATATGGACAGAGAAATAGTTCACAAATCTTCTATGAAGTGACAAACGTATTATATTAAAAATGGAATGATAATAACATGGACTTCGATGCTATTCTTTTGCACGTTCCTTACTTTGTCATATTTTGTTAAAAATTAAGTTTTTTTTTGGTTGGACAATGAAACAAAACAAAACTAGTTGATGGTAATTTCGGTGGCATATTCTTGGGTAATTTAACTAAAATATTGTTTATCATTAATTTTGCCAACCAAAATGGGAAGAGGTCACTTGAGAAAAAAAATGTTACTTGGGAACTTTACCAAAAGTCTACAAAAGGAACAAAAATAGCTAAAATAATTGGACATTCTCGAAAGATGGTTTATAATGTGATTAAATGTGTTGAATCAGATTCAAATTTGCTTAATGTAAAGAAAGATCGGAAAAAGCCACCGCGAAAGACAACAGTCGTGAGGATAAGGCAATAGTTTAAAAAAAAATAATAACTGAAATAATGACTAAAATAATTGAGGAATTTGGGATAAATGTTTTCAGTAGACTTGTACGAAGAAGACTCAATGAAAATCATCTTTATGGTCTTGTAAGAAGAAAAATACCACTTCTGTCAAAAAATAATATAAAGGCAAAACTACTCCGGATCAAGTATATAAAATTCTGGAAAAAAATGCTTTGAACAGGTGAAACCAAAATTAATCTGATTGGTTCTGACGGAATAACGTTCGAACATTGAGAAAACAAAAACAAAGAATTCAATCCCCCTTACGCTACTACAACAATAAAGTGCGCTATTTCTCTGTCTATACCATATGGTATGTAGATAAAGGTTGACACATGGGGTAATTGTAATTCATATCAAATAAAGGGCGTGTTTTTGTAAAATTCATATACACTGTGTTGCATTACTATAATTACAGTTGATGTTTGCTAATTGTTGTAAAGTTATAAACACTTTTTAAAACGGATAAATTAACCGAATATTTTTATTAAAACTTTGGCAGATCATTTCATTAATTGAAGATGAAAATTGCCCATTAATTTGTTAGCGTTTCATAACTATAATTACATTTTATGATAAATAATGTATAACTGTATCTTATTATGCAATTTTCAACAATTTTCTATAAAATACTCGTACTTAAGCTAGATTTACACGATTGAAATTGTCTTCAAAATGCTTCAAACTCGTGTAAAGAGCAAAAATTTATTTATTTAATAGTTATTATTAATTCTTAAATGTATGTACTGTATTTAATGTATTTGTATTAATTCATTTGTCTGAAAGGATTTATATTAATCTATAGACCTAATAAATAAATAAATAAAAGGTGATTCTTTCCGATGAGGAAAATTCAATCTTGATGGTCTAGATGGCTTCAGCAGCTGTAGGAGAGACCTACGGAAGAAACCACGATATTTCTCAAAAATAAAATTTCGGAGGCGGTTCGTTGATGTTTCGGTTGCTTTTTGTGAAGACAGTATGCTTGATTTGGCGTTTCCAAGCACCAAAATGAATTCTTCTGATTAGACAAAATTACTAGATAAGAAATTAGTGGCATTTTAAGAAAATATTAATGAAAAACAATTTATTTTTCCACAAGACAACGCACCTATACATGTAAGTCGTCAAACAAAGAGATTGTTGTATTCGAATATACCCAGCATACCATTCTAGGAGCGCTCCGAAAAAGGAGTCAGAAAAGAGTCCAACTAAAGAGCATTTACGGAGCGAAAGAAAAATTTGCTTGTTACTGTCCTGAGTCTCAGTATGACTCAGAAATTCCACTTAATTATGTGTGTACCAAAGCGTTGTTGTCCTGTTATTTGTGCTTTGAACAAAAAAAACATAGCTGTACCACACAAGAATAATAAAAACAAGATTACACAGAGCCCAAAAAAGATTCTCATAAAAGACTCTTTTCTGACATTATCTAAGAGCTCTTTCTGACGCACCATTTTCGAATGTAATGACACTCTTTTCTGAAGGTTTTCGGAGCAATTTTGACTGTTTTTTGGGCTCATAAAGAGCGTTAACGCTCCGAAAAAGGTGTCAGAAAAGACTCTTTTCGGACTCATATGGCTTGCTGGGTATTGATGTTCTTGAATGGCTAGCATGTTCTCCAAATCAGTACACCATTGAGAACATTTTGGGAATATTAAGCCGTCGAATTTATGATGAAAACCGACAATATGAAAGCATACATTATCTAAAAGATGCTGTTATAGATGCTTGGAGATCAAATTGTTTGTGAATATTGGTCCTTTCAGTTATTTGTATTTCAGCGTATTTATAGTTATGAAGCACTAATTAATTTCTCAATACATTTTTAAGATTTTTTTTTTGTTAAATAACATTTGTTATTTTTATTCGTTTCACATACATACTTGTTGGTTAAACTGTTTTACTTTTTGTTTAAATTACAAAATTGAGAAAAGTTTTATGTATTTATAGTTATGCAACGCAGTGTAAATAAGGGCTAATAATTCTAAACGGATAATTTTTACGAGGCTATGGTTAAAATTAAATGTGTACACTATACATACATACATATTTAAATGAAAACTCCACTAGTTGAGGTCTACAAAAAACCTCTTTTACTAAATCAATTCATAATCTCAAAATAAATATTATTTGTTTAGCTACATTATTGCTTATTTTTTTATTTGAAAATTTTTAATTAACAGCAGATTTGACAAATAAATAAAAATTAAGCATTTCAAAAAAAGCTTAGAAATGTTTTTGAACGAAATTAAAGTTGAGATTTGTTATGAAAAATCCCACAATTCAGAAAAACACAGCGGGTTTAACGACTTTTGTCCAATTTCCCGACAGTTTCTATTGCAGAGTCACTGGTTAAAAATTAAACTTAAAAACTAATTCTTTCAAGCGTATGACACGAATGAAGTCAATACGAGTATTCAGTAGGTGTAGCAAGCGACATCCATCATCAATAGGATCGTTAAAAATACAAAAAAAAAACACACAAATACAAATACAAAAGAAACATTAAAGTGTAAAAATAAATACAGTAAAGAATGAGAAGAGAAAAAAAATTTTAAAACCTCACCTTAATTTTTGCACCACGAAGGTTTCTTAAACAACAAACAACAACAATAAAATAATATGTATGTATTAAAAATAAACAAACAACAACATAAACAAAAGAAATAGTAAAGTGTTAATATTTGACCGAAACTGTTTTTGTTTTTTTTTTTAATGTTGATGTTACTGTATCTACTACATACGAGTACGAGAATATCTGTCACTATAATATTTGTCTGTCTGTTGTACTTAGTACGTTATGTGTGCTGTGCGTGTATCCTCACGAGTATATACATACATACATGCGCATACATATCTAACTATCTGTGTTCTAAGGTCTATGGGATTTTGATCTTGGGAAGTGGGAGTTGTGGTTGTATGTCATACGAAAACCAGGAATATTATAAATTTGGACATCATTGTGTGTTTAGACATTTTATGTGTAAACGTACAACTATTCAGAATTTATAACATTTTTTTAGGTGCATTTGTATTTGTGTTTCAATATACCTATCTACTATTCATAATATAACCTGTGTCTGTTTGACAGTCTTACTGTCTGTCTGTCCGTTTATTTGTCTCTTTAACCTCAATGGCATTTTTGGTTTTTGCTAACTCATCAATAATTTCAAACACGTTTCGACATTTTGTCAATATCACCAGTTGATGATCAATTCGTTCGTTATTCGTTTATATCGTTCTATGAATATTTATTAAATTTTGTTCATTCTTTTTATTTTCATTTACTTATGTACATACATATATATTTTTTGTTCATTCTGATCATTTAATGGAATTAAAGTACAACAGAGCATACAAAATACACTTATTTATTTATTTATTAATTTTGCAACACACACGCAACATTTGTACACTCATGTGTTAGTGTTTAATGTGTTTGTGTGTGAGCATGTAAGTTATATGTTGGCTGGTTGGTTCACCAATAATTGTAACCTTGTGGTTAGAGGAATGCGATTTCTGTTGGTCTTGGACTTGACAATTTAGTTGTTTTGTTGTCGGTTGGTTGTCAGTTCAATGGATTTGCTGGTCAATGACGTTGTACGTTTATTTTTCCACTGTGATCATGCGCAACGTTATAAATCCGCCAACTAATTCTTTCAGCAAGACTAACAACAACACCAACAACTGCAATAATAAACATAAAACTTAATTTGGTGTATTTATTTATTAAAAAAAAAACAATTAATAACAAACACCCATATTTATAAACTAATGCACATAAATAAATATAAATATGCATACATTAGGGTGGCCCCAAAATAAAGTTGCGGATGTTCCCGACTAATATGAAAATTTGATTCATTTTAAGACTACGTTTCTCAATTTTTTTGTCAATATTGGGTGAGCTGGATCAAAGGATAAAAAGGTACTTTTTAGAGGTTTTTTGATTTTATTGCACATTTCCCCCAACGCAACTATATATAAATTAAAAAATCGATTCGCAAGGTAACGAGTGCCATCATCAGAAAAACTCGCACGATCGAAATTAAGTTCGATACGAATTTATTTCGATCGCGAGTCCCGGAATTAGCCCCCTGCTTGCAAATATATGTTTTTTGTTTACGATTTCTTAAAATTTGTTCAGTGTTGTAAAACATTTCGTTGAATTTTCACAACACTGAAAAGAACATGTCGATTCGTTCAGTATCGACTGACAGAATTAGAAATAAGAGCACTATCGAAATTGCTATCAAATCGAAAACAATTTCGATCATGACTGCCAGAATTAGCCCCCAGGTTGTATGTTCTCTTATTAATATTTATTAATATTAATATGGATAATATGTGTATGTACATTGTAATTAACTACTACACAGGGCGACAAACATTACAATATAGACACCGATTTTCGCGCTTTTGTTAATTATTTTATGTACATTTTTGTTGTTTTCTTTAGTGTATAACCGTGTAAAGTAAATAATTGCTTACTCCATCTATGCAATCATGTTTGCATGTGTAATTAATATTATTCCGCGTTGATTGGTCTACGCCACTCAATGAGATTGAAAATGCAGTTTAAGATTATATGATCACTATCATTTGACAGCTGGTGTCATGCATTAATCATGTTCCTCCTCCTTTTCCTTTCTTTTAGAACTCTAAATCAATGTCCGTTTGGGGGCGTTATAGGTTTGATTACATTTATGTCCATATGACCTTGATCCCAAGTCACACCGCGTTACAGATGGATATACCCCTTGGAGTTCTACTCCAATCTGTACCTCCACACGAATCAGTTCTTGTTATACTGGAAATGGGGCACAAGCCGCATTTCTCACAGAATATTTTGTGACAGGTATGAAAACAAAAATAGCCTAATTAAGTCACTGTTGTATGTTCAGTTGTCTGATAATTCCGACACCAGTATAATACCTAATACCGAATATTTAAAGTCAAAGTCGTCCCATAACATTGGTCGGTTGGTTTACGTGGTAGGTCGCTGCACACAAGCACTGAAGAAGAATATATATGATTCCCTTTTAATATCAAATAACTGGGGAAGGCTGAAGCTTGATATCTTCTTCATTATGCTAAACACAAGCAGTTCTTTTCTCAAAAACTTAGTTCAATGTCAACGCAAAATCAATAAGTGGAAGAATAACTAAAATTTGCAATCAAATCATAATAACTTTTTGAAGTTTTTTAATTTGTCGCATTGAAAAATTAACGATTTTTGTAATCAAATATAAAAATACATATGTACATATGTATGTATGTACATATATTATTTCACGATAATCAGTCATTCACATTGCCATGTTCATAGATACGCTCTCACATATAAAAAGGCTGCAGGTTATTTTTTCCACGAAATAAAAGTTCAAATAAAAATAAACAATAAAAATACATATTTTCGAAATATACTCGTATGTAAGTATATGTACTAGGGATGCCAAACGGGACTGGTTTTTCAAATCTTGGGATTCGGGATTTCATAAATGAATGCCAGGATCCCGAAATTGTTTCATATTAAAAAAAATTACAATATTAATGAAAAAATTATTTATTTAATTCATAAATTTAAATAAAAATGTAACAAAAAAAATTAATAAAGAAACAAAAAAGTAACATATATTTAATATTAATTTGTTTAAAAACAAAAAGTTGTCTCAAAGCTATAGTTTTTTCATTTATTAAAAGTTTATAAATTTTTAATAATTTGAAAAACAAAATTACATTATATAGTTTTTTACACTGTACATATGTATAAATTATTAGATTGACAAAAATTATATGTCATTTGGCTTTTAATTTTTATATTTATAAATTTAAAAATAATAGAATATTAATGATCGTTCTTTAAAAATCTTTTTAAAAATATTAAGGCATCTAAAGTGTCATCAGATAATCTTGATTTAATTTTGTTACCAATATATGATGCTGACGAAAAACATCGTTCACAATCAACGCTTGTCCTCTCTCACCCCAGGAAATAATTAATTCAATTTCTTTTTCAATGTTTGATTCCATACCATTACGGACGTTATTAGGTGTTTTGTTTGGACTTCTGCACATTTCAATTGCATTATTTAATTGATTTATTGATTGAAATATTAGAATCATCATTTGTTTCCTCAATCATTGATAAATCTGAATCAGAATAATTTGAAGGTGAGCAACAGATCTCATGTCCTTTAAAATTATCAATCAGCGTTTTTAACTCATTTCTAATAACAAACATTTCTACGTTGTTATCAAATTCTGATTTGAATTTTGGGTTTTTCAAAAAATTTAAGAGTGTTGAGTAAATCGTTCTTCTTTCTTGGATTCTTTTAAGGAGAGCTTTCACCAGTTCATCACTTAATTTGCAATCATTTTTTGATACCTCTTTTAGCATCGGCTTTACAGAGATTCATATCACTGCGACAAAGAGTTTCAACTGTTACTTTCATCGGATTTAAAATTACAACTATTTGTTTAAGTAAAGCAAATTCATCATCTGTCGAGTATTTAAATTAATTAAAGCTTTTTTTATTGGAACTGTTGACCCATATCAAATAGTGTGTTCCAGCGGGTTTGGTAATCCAAAATTAATTTTAATCGCAAAAATATTTATTTATTGAATAGCAACCATTCTGTTCACATTGGTTTATGTTAAGTGTAGATGTTTTGTATTTGTGTAAAAACAATTGTCTGGACCTTTTACACAAATAAAAATTTTCGGGATTTATTAATCCCGTAAAATTCCGGGATTTTCAGGATTTATTACAGATTTATTAATTCTTTATTAAAACAAATTTGTCAAATCCCGAAAATCCCAGGATCGGGATTTCGGGATTGGCATCCCTAATATGTACAATATACCTATGTATGTACATATATACATATAAGCTATAGTTGTAGGTATAAATAATGAAACTAAAACAAAAACAAATAAGAGATTTACTACTCAAGAGTGTGGCCCACTCTTATTGTCGTCGAACATAGACGATCTACAGACTAATGTACATACATACAAATGTACATACATACATAGGTATATTCATTACATACACTTGTACAAGTTTGCACGAGTATCTGTGTATTTCAACTTATCGCACATGAGTTCAAATGTGTGGGTATTTATACCCCAAATGCGTCCGTCCAATACATGCGTGGTTCCACAGCTAGTGTTGGTTGAATTTAAAGTACTTGCACTCGTGTCTGTATATTCATTCATACAAAACATTGTCGTACTTGTTGTACTCGCTCAGTGATAAAATCAAAAAGAATACAATTTAATGACTACTCGCAGCTATTCAACTCTCAAGTACTCGTACTCGTATTTGTACTTGTGTTCGTATTTCTGTTTTCATTTCATTCTTTAGATCGATTATTTTTGCTGTTGTTGTTGTCGTTTTTATTGCTCTTGCTTGTAGTGACTTGACTTGTTGACTGTTGTTCCCATTTCTCCGCTGCTATAAATGCGCAAAATAGCAACAGCAAAATTTAAAAATTTAAAACAACATACAAGCACTAAAATACAACAACTGCGATGACAAAAAAAAAACAAAAACAAAACAGAAAAAAAGCGGAGCAAAAAGTCAAAGAGTAGAGCACATCACAATGATCACTGCTCTTCATGTTACGTATAAAACAAAAAAAACTGCAACAACGAAAAATCAAAAATAAACAAAAGTCAACTGCGCCGTTGCCATTTGATAAGACCACATTTAACAAAATACGGCCCTGCCTCGTCCCGTTCTTGTTGAATTGCTGGTGTTGTTCAGCGTTGCCACGACCAAAAAGAAATTGTAACCAAAATGTAAAAAAAAGTAACCAAAAGCAAAAAAAAGTAACCAAAATTTTTATAGTATATTTAAAATTTTATTTATACTTCAGCTAAAAAATATATATTTAAAATATAAATTAACCATTGCATTTCAGTTTGTATGTAGTTCAGTCTTATAATTAGGTACAGATGAAAGAAAAAAATAATTCAGCAATAACAATATTAATAAAAACCAAATGTAATTAATTTCATTACATTTGTTACAAAACACTAGTAGATAAAGTTTAAGTAGATGAGGCTAAATATCTGTCTTGAATGTTCTTAGATGATTTATCCATATAGCGAACGACTAGAACTAGTGATTTCTTTGTGGATACGTCTGTTGTTTCGTCTACTATTAACGAACACTTTGTCGTTTTTAGTTTGGAAATTAAATTTGCTTTAGATTTACTTCCTAACATTTCTGTTAATTGAGTTGCTGTACCTGCCACATTTAATGTGTTTCGCAATTTGAGAGTCGGGACAGCGCTCCTCTAATAAGCCTGGTAGATAGTTCATTAATAAAAAAAGGCAAATTGTGGGAAATAAGAAACATTAAACTAAAAAACTACAAAATATTATTTAAAAAAAAATATTGAAATTGAATGAAAATATACATATTCTCATCATCACTTCCAGAAGATAACTCGACATTAGTTTTACTTTGAGCAGCCTTTTTAAATAAAAATCTAACAAAAATAAAAATTGTGCTTAAAACCAATATTATTATTTTTTAATTCGAAGTACATACTTATCCATTTTTTACAAAAGAAACCCAATCTTAACTATTTAAAAAACACTTTATTATTAAAAAATTAAATAGCACGCTAATTTGTAAAAAGCTTTTTTGGTTTTCTGGTAAAAAACATAATTTATGAATGTTTATTAAGGTCCGTTCATGTCTAAAACAAAAGAAAAATTAACTTGTTCCGATGTCAAACATCAATATGAAAATGCATTTAGTAGCATGTTTTTAGATGGTTTTTGTGAAGAACCTTTTACTCGTTCAACAATACAATGATTGTGTTTGTTATGTTTGGTGACAGGCATGTATTTTTTTTGTAATCCTGTGTTTAGTGTTTTATTTTTAAAAAACTTTTAAATTGTGGTAGTTTAGTTTATCACCAAAATTAGTGGTGTAAATTAAGTCAAAGTAAAAACAATGTAAAAAATGGTTACTTTTGTGTTAAAAAAAGTAACCAAAACGAAAAAAAAGTACACAAGTACACATTGGAAATAAAAGTAACCAATTTTGGTTAAAAGTAACCAAAACGGCAACGCTGGTGTTGTTTGCTTGCTTGTCTGTCTGTCTGCTTTTCTGCAATTGTTGTTGTCGCTGATATTGCTGTCATCGTTAGACGCCATTGAGCGGACAAAAATTCAGCATTCGTGTTGTTGTAAACATATAGAGATTGTCGCGTGTTTTCGCGTTTTCGACTCACCATCACATCACGCACACTTGCGAACGAAAGAATTCAATCACACAAGATCAGTTGTGTTGGCTTATACGGAAGACACCTTTTTTTTAAACACTCATAATCATTGGCACCTCTTTTTATGAAATGAAACGTCACGCACTCATCTCTATGTACTTACATACATACATACATACATATGTATGTATGTATGAATAGAAAAGTAATACTTCTACAAATTTTAAAATTTAGTCAAACTCTATATAAAACTCTAAAAAAAACTTGGATCTAATAATTTTAAAAATTTTAAGGCATTAAAAAATTAATTACTAATTAAGATTATTGGCAGGAAACTCTGTGAGATCTCCAACTTTTAACAATTTGTCACTTAACAGCCTGATAATGTACCTCTAACATTAGACCTTGGAAGTAACAGAATGTTTGGCATATTTACATGAATATAAGGGCCGCATCGAGAAAAGAACACCCACAGTTCCCAACGAAAATAAAAGTTTAATTCATTCTAAGATACTGTTTCTAATAACGTTTGTTCTGACCTCAATATTTTCCGAGTCAGAGCAGAAAGTTTTTAAGATTTTCTCACATTTCTCAAATCCATTCATATAATTTAAAAATAATTTAATTCTATTAGAAATTTATACAATACAATTAGAAGTTTATTTCGAAATACAATTAGAAGTTTCTGAAATATTAACGGACATTTCTGAAATTTAATTCAATTTCAATTTGAAACAAATGTCCAAAAATGTTGTGTGAGCATTAAAGATACAGAACAAACTATGTATTAAATAAAGAGAACATTTTATTATTGGACATGTATGCAAATAAGTACGAGTATGAAGGTACATAAGTATGAAAGATTCCAAAAAATAAAAAACCAGAAAAAAGCACCATAAAATTAGAATTCTTGTAGATTGTTAAAGAAATAAAAATAAAAGTAATTTAAATGATTTTATTGACTCGTAAAATGTAAATTACTTTTAAGCTTTTATAGCGAATACATAATTAATTGCTTTCTTCAGAAAAAATCAACAACTATCCATCCATCCATCCATCCAATACGTTGCCATCAGTTATTTGTTGGAATCAATCAACTCCATAAAAGTTTGTTTTGCCTAATGCGTATGTATGTATCGCTAATTTGCATTTAAACCTCCATAAATTAACATACATATGCGATTTTGGAACTGAAATCTATGTTATGACAATATTGTGGATTGAAATATTTAAAAATGTGTCCAAGAGAATACGGATTTCTATTATTCGACTTAATTCAAGAACCGGGTCTCCAATAGTTGAAATTTAAAACGGAGAATGTGATTTCTCTCAGTTCTTACAAATTAGCTTTGATACAAATATTGCGACGGACATAAATAACTACAATTGAAGTAAAATTTGTTCTACTTGTATTTTAATAACTCTGTAACAATGCATTCATTATTCATAAATGAATGAATGCAGTGTTGGAATAAATAATGAGAAGGGCTTCTTAATTTTCAATGATGCTTTTATTGAAAATATCTGAAAATAAAATAAGAAATATATTTAAAAATTTTGTGTTCAAAACATTATTGAATTGTTTCAAATTTCAGACAAATCGGATTATATTTAGTGGAGTTTGAATAGTTCTTGAGGCACAGAATTTCTCATTTTATGAGTGCAAAAATTTTAAACATGAAATAAACCCATTTGAGTGCGACTAGCATGTGTCCGATATCAGATTATCAAAATTCTTCAGGGAATTATTTAAGCAACGGTCAGTAAAATACTTTATCACCTACATAATTCCTATTCAAAAGCCGCAAATATATTCGAATTATTCAACATTTTCATCTGTAAATTGCATATTTAAATTTAGAAGCTTTAAAGTCCAACATATTTATTTTTCCGGTTGATTTTTTTTTAAGAGAAGCAACACTCAGGCAACACTCAGGCAATTAATATGGAAAGGGGATAGTTGAAGAAGTAAAGGTGGTGAAAGAAGAAAGCTTTTTTATATCACAACTCTGCAATTGCGCATTATGTTTGTTTAGCCTTTAGTTAATTATTTTGTCAAGTTTCAACCTAATAACGATCTGTTTTAAGAGTTATACAGGGGTGTTCTGAAAACCGCGTGATTTGAAATCACGCACCGTTTTTAAATCACACCGACGATTTGATGCTGTTCTGCAAATCACGTGATTTTACGGTTTTCGGCGTGGTTTTAATTTTTCGAAAACACGAGAAAACAGCTGACTTTTTAAATCTGTGCTTTGTTTGTTTATATTGGTTATTATTAATGAAAATAAAAAGTGGACATTTAGTAAATAAAAATGCCGGGAGCTACTTTATTGGCAGTAATTATTTAAAAAAAACAGCACTTAAAAAATGAACGTGTTAAAAAACGTCATTTACGGGACTCATAAAATCCTATGGATACAAGTGAAACCTAGTAAGTAAGCATTATTTAAAATAATATAAAATAATATATCGATGAAACTTGCTTACATTTTGCACTTACTTATTTCTAAAAATGCACAAAAACAACTAAATTATTAAATATTTTTATCAACAGTAATTAAATTTTGTCCTAAGTAAGGAACAGGATGGTATAAATTCAGTAAATCTTACATGACATTTTACGACTGTGTTAATTTGGCAATCTTCGAAAAAACAAACCATCTGACTCCTAATGAGAAAAAGTAAATCACGAACATTGGTAAACAAAGCAAAACAATTTCTTACAAAACAAGCAGTGTCTTTAAAAGTTTGTAAATATTTATGTTTTTGTGTATATAAACCCTAATTTTATTACAAAAATCAATAAAAAAAAACACATCGTACTTAATACAAAATAACATTTAAAGTGAATTCTCTACAAATAACATAGACAGAACGCAGAACACCTTTTGCGTGATTTGAAATCACTTTGACAAAAAGTGATTTTCAGAACACCCCTGATAAGTTATAATTTTTAAAGTGATTTTCGGAAGTGTACCATATATGGGTGCTATGGGCAAATATGGACCGATCCTCAAAAAAAACTTGATCTTATAATTTCCTTTAATACAAAACTTATTTGTGTTGAATTTTGTAAAGATATCGATATTCTATATGCAGGTAAAGGTACTTATCCACCATAGATAGGTCCATATTCCGAAAGAAAATTTGTATGGGGTCTATGAGAATTCATTGACCGAATCTTACTATTTTCACGTATGCGAAATTTTATTAGATTATCTGCAATACATTTAAACAAAGTAACAAACCAATTTTGGAAAAAGTCAACTTTTGTTTCACTATAATTTAAAATAAAAACTAAATAATCATTTTTTGGGTATTTTTGGTATGGTAATGAAATTGTTGATGAAATGAACAATTTATAGAAATTATTGTTAAACGGGAGTTAATTATAAAATAAATCTCTTTTTAGAATTTCTGAAATACTTTTTTTTTAATTTCTGCCAAAAATCTTAATTAAAATATTATTTAAATCAAAAATTAAGAACATTTACTAAATACTTCATAGTTAAATTCAATCGAACGATAAACATGTGTATATATGTAGGTAAACTCAAGTGAACTACCAAAGAATTAAAATGTTTAAAGATCTGATAAATGTAAAAGAATCAAACAAATTTATTATCATCAACAATTGTGACAAATTTATTTTATGACAAAATGTTTTTTTTTATAATAAATAATCAATGTATCATGGCTTATGAATGTTCATAAATAAATAAGAATGAATGTGTATGTAAATGTAAATGTATATATCGATGTACACAAGTAAATAGTATGTAAAATACATCCATTAGAATCAAGGTTCACGTGTAAAAGCAAAATGTACTACTCCACTGGATGCCATAAAGAACTTAAAAAAAAACAAATGTGCCAACCAACCAATCGATCCGACATTCGTTGGTTGTATGTTTGGCCATACGCGTACAGTAGTGTCGTATACAGTAGACCAACCAGCCAACAAGACCTTTTATTCCTGCATTTAAAGACACAAAGAATCTGCATGAAAATGTTACCACTCTAAGATTTGTTCAAATTCAAACTGTCGGAATCACTGTGCAAATGATTGCATTGTTGTTTGAATAAACTTGACGACAAAATGCATGCACTCCCGTCAATTTTGTGGCGACATACATCAATCAATGGATGGATGGATGTTTTCATGATTATGATCCGACTTGATTTGCATTTCAAATCTAAATTCATTTCACTACAAAGCGCCATCGACATTTAACAACTGACTGACGGACGGACGAAATATTCGTATGCAAGTGTTAAATTATGTAAAATAAAAATTGGTATAATAATCCTTAATTTTTGTATCTAGTTTTTGTCATATGATTTTAAAAGGTATAAAATGGGAGAATGGAAGATTGCAATACATACGAATATGTATCTAAGCTAAAAAGCTGTTTGACTTACATACATACCTACGAGTATGTGTATGACATTTTACATGTTATTTCTGTGACAGTGGCTCTATAATGCAGTGGTTTCCCAGTTTAACGAATTATATATTGTCAGGCCCATTCGTTATATCGAAAAATTTGTTAAATCCGACAGTTTTTTAAATATGTTTTATTAAATAAAAAATTATGTTTATTTATTCTAATTCATAACAAAAACAAAAAAAAAATAATAATTAGTTCATATCATATTCAATTAAATAATTAGTTCAAACAAAAATAAAAAATGACTTTGTAACGTATAAATTTTGATTTTGGTGAGCGAAAAATTTCTTTACATACAAATAAAGTTTTCTCTTAAAGGGCTGTTCACAAATTACGTAACGCAATTTTTGCCGATTTTTGACCCCCACAGCCCCATGTAACACATCATAACAAAAATACGATCCCCCCCCCCCCCCGCAACATAACAACTTCAAAATATCACCTGAGATGCAAAGTACATTCCACAATTTGAACATGTTCTATCTTTCAAAAAATGTTGAACCGACGGACAATAATAATCGTTCGGTATGTGCGTTGGAGCATCTTTAATTAAAGATGCTAAGATTAAACTATTCAACAAAAACAGCAAGAGTTTGATGTTTCTCCACTTTTTCTATCGGCTGCAACTTTTATTCCGACATCGGTTTGAATAAGAGGAATCGGTGGTGGTAAAAATCTATTTTTGTTTATTACATTAAAATAACTGCTTCTGGTCTTTGAACAGGAACTTTGGTCATCACACTTAACAATATGAGTGCAATACTGATTCGTTTGGACATGCTTTGAGAAACATTCAGAATCGCTCACCAAAATATTTTCCTAAAGTATTTCTGATTTATCTGGTATATATCGAATTCAGCAACAGGTGAAAAGTTATCAAAAATTATATTACTCCAGATTTGTGCGAGAGTCTCCCCTGCAAATTGAAAATTTTGCTTTTCTAAATCTTGGTCTTTTGTTTGTCCACGTTTGTCCAAATTTTACATTGTAAAAGGGGACTTATGAAAAGATTGAAAAAATATCACAACAAATGTCGGGTATACTTTTATTAGCAATACTTTGTTACTTTATTTTTGGTTTGCGAATCGCAAACTTTCGCTTATTGTACATTTATTTGAACAAATAAATGAATCAAAATTTTCGATATAATAAACACATTTTGTTGTTACGTAACATTTTTACGAGACTTCCCCCCCCCCACCGTAAAAAATCGTAACAAAACTCATACCTCCTCCCCTCCCCCTTGAGCGTTACGTAATTTATGAACAGCCCCTAATCCATTTTTTTTTTCGTAAAGCGTCTCTTACAACATTGTACAAATGTAATTGCAATGACTCTTTTTTGATTTCATTTTTTAACTTTTTTGCAAAAATTCGTTAAACCGAGTACTTGCCATTTTCATTTGTTCGTAATACAAGGTGGCGCAAAAGTAAACTTCCGATGTTTTTTGGCTGTAATTAAAAAAAATGAAAAACTTTGATTCTTCTTGTGGATTATTTTTATTTGGTCTTTTAATTTTTTTTACATCAAGTCGAGAATATGATGTCATGTAAATGGCCGCCGCCACAGTTGATGGCATTTTCCATCACTTTGGCCAAAACTTTCGGCAATAGGTCCTCACATTTTTGACGGATATTGTCTTTAAGAGCTGCAAGAGCCTGAGGCTTGTTGACATAAACACGCGACTTCAAAAAGCCCCACAAAAATAAGTCTGGAGCGGTCAAATCAGGCGATCTTGCTGGCCAGTGCAAATCGTCAAAACGGGAGATTAGGCGCCCGGGAAATGCATCCTTCAGCATATCGGTTGTGGCACGTGCAGTTTGTGCCGTTGCACCGTCCTGTTGGTACCACATGTTTTCTAATCCCAATTCATCAAGTTGTATAAGGTACTCAATGGAAAGAATATGACTGTTCGTTAAATCGCGAATTCGTTAAATTGAATATACGTTAAACCGGGAAACCACTGTAGTTGCATATGCATAGAGAGAATTTTATTTGTATGCTAAGTAAACTAATGTCATATGCAGATGTAAATATCATCTTATATCATCATCTGAATGTCATCTCTCAGGAGGTTTCACAATTAGCCAAGAAAAATAATAATGATAATCATATATATTTTTTATTGTGCAATCAGTCACGTTATACCTAAGTGCATACGAGTACATACATACATATGTACATATGTATATGTGAGAGAGTAATAATTACTCAAATGATAATAATGTTCACAACAACTTGAATCTGTAGTCCAAAATTGGTTTAATATTTCCGAATAATTGATCCTTGATTATATTAAATATGGAAACTAACAGCGTTCAAACTTTTCAACGCTTTATTTTAATCATTAAAATCTTATTTCAGCACTTTATTCCATAAAACTATTTTCCGCATAATAAATTCTTTAGCTTCATTCAATAAAGATCATTCATTGTTGAATTAATTCATAATAGATTTCATTCAATTTTTGTTAATTCATATCAAATTCAAATAGTTATAGTAAACAAAAGTCGTCCTTTATTCAGTTTTTTTTTTGTTTTGCAAAATGAATTAAACAAATTTTACTAAGAACTTTTTTAATATTTAAAATGAAGAACATTAAACCATTCAATAAATTTGAAGAAGCTATTTTGTTATGTAATGTTTGAATTAAAGATAAATTTAATGATTCAATGGGCTGTGTGAATAAAAATGTATTTCTAGCTAAAACTAGCAAATTTCAAGTTTAAACTAGTTTTGAGGCGAATAAAATTTTCAGATACAGCTAAATAGAAGTTTTTTCAGTCTAGCACAAGCTAGTTTTTCCAGCATTTACTAGTATGTAAATTTTTAAAGTAATTAGTTTGAACTTAGATTTCTGTAAGCATGTCTTTGCGGTGCTAAAAATAAGTTTATTGTTGGTTAATTAGTCCAAAAGTGAATTTTTGTTTGTTTTTATTTAAATATGGCTGCATTTCTTAATATTCGCGAAAGAAAACATTCTCATCCAGCAGACTCTTTTAACTTATATAGGTTTAAAAAAGAAAGTGTAAAATGGTTAACGCAACATTTTTTTGGAAGAAAGCCATGAAAACAGTGGAGCGCCCTTGTCACAAATAAAAAGGATGGAAATATTTCTGCGATTTCTAAGCGATCCTGGTTTTCAAATGCGAATTGCAAAAGAAGAAGGAATACATCGCATTACCGTTTGTAAAACAGTGAAAATGATTTTAAAGAAGGTTGCCGATAAAGCGCATTTTTGGATTAAATTTCCTAATAATAGGTACAAAATAGGTCTAGAACAGTGGACATAGCGTTTTGTCTTTCCTTGCGCGATAGTGTTACCATAATTTATAAGAAAATAACCATATTTTTCAACAGTGGCAACTCTCAAACAGTTTAAATTTTCCAGTACTAGCTACGTAGTTCATACTAGCAAAGATTTATTCACACTTTTTGCAGTTTAAACTTTTCAGCATAGCTAGTACTAATAAGTAAAAGCTAGTAAAGGGTGTCCCAACTAGATCGCAATTTTTAAATTTTAAATAAAACACAGATATTTATTATATCGTAAATTAGACAGAATGAGGTTATGTAGGAAACAAAATATCGTGCAGATGGCCGCAGCGGCTTTGCTGGCACACACGCGATCTTTTAATGAAATTTTCAATGACCTTTTTGCATAAATGCTGCGGTATTTCATTAATGCAGCGTCCAATTTACTCTTTTAAGGCTTGAGTCGTCGTCGGCTTATTCGCGTAAACCATCGACTTCAAAAAACCCCAAAGAAAATCGCATAGGCGGCCAATTCTGGTCTCCAAAACGCGAAATACCACGACCGGGAAATGACTAATGCAGCAATTGAATTGTTTCTCTGGCTGTATGACATGTGAAACCACATGCCCTCCACATTCAATTCTTCAATTCTGGGCAAGAAAAAACTGTTTATCATTTCAGGATACCGAACACCATTGACTGTTTGCACTTGACCTGCCTTATTTTCCTAAGAAAAGGTCCAATGATTCCTCCAGCCCAAAAACCACACCACACAGTGCCACGTTGAGGATGCATTTGCTTCTCGTGAATCAGTCGAGGATTTTCCACACCTCAAATGCGACAATTCTGCCTATTGACGAAGCCATCAAGATGGAAATGGGCCTCGTCACTGAAGATGATTTTATCGGCAAAATCAGCATTTTCATGTTGTCTCTCCAATACCCAATTAACGAACTCCCTTCACTGTTCATGGTCAGTTGGCTTCAGTTCCTGAGTCAATTGAACTTTATATGCATGAAGATGCAAATTTTTCGTCAAAATTCCCTGCACCAATTTGCTGAGCTCGGTGTCGAATTGAGGTGGATGGAGTTTGAGCGACATCATCACGTACAGCTGCGACATTTTCGGTCGATCGACCTGGTCGAAGGCGCGTTGTTGTCTTTACATCACTAACAGACCCAGTTTCGGCAAATTAATCCATTAATCTCTTTACAGTTGACTCTTTTGGAGTATTATTGTGACCCCAAACTGATCGCAATTTGCGAACTGTAGCCGCAAAACTTTCACCATTTTGGTAAAACAATTTCACAATGAGAATGCGTTGTTCATTCGTGTAGCGCTCCATTTTTACTAACCTCGTACCTTCTACTAGCAAACAATGACAATTGTTTAAATGTCAAACAATGACACTTCGAATGGCGCCAAATTTAAAAATTGCGTTCTAGTTGGGGCACCCTTTACTTGCACTTATTACTATATATATAGTATAAACTACCTATTTATTCACACAGCCCAATAAGGAATTAGTTACTTATTCTTGATGATCAGAATTGGTAAAAACGGTACCCGAGACCCTCTGTTACCCTTTGTATAACCCAAATAAAGAAACAAAAAAAAAACATACATAATAAAGATGAAATAAGTTTTAACCTATTCCTATCCTATTCGGAACTCAAGTACTAAGTGGCAAAAAAAAGCCTAATTTCAATAGACATTATTTGGTACTTTTTTAAAATCCCTTTTGCTTTCTCTTATAATTACTTCTATTTAAATTTTTTCAATAAAATTTGTGGAGGTGTACACTGGTGAGTAAATACTAAAACGGGATATTTGAGGTAAATGCAAGATAATCGATATCGATATAATCGATATATCACACTTTGAGATCGGACTATAAATGCCGAAGATATACAAAAAAATGTATTTTAGCGACACCTACATTCGGCAAAAAACAAACAAATTTTTTTTCGAAATTGTCTTGCAACAATACTGCATATTCGATGGTGTACCGCGAACTTTTTTTTTTGTGCATGTAAGGCGAGACACTAATATACAGTCTCCTACTGTAAGTAGTCGATTATCTTTATAATGTTTGAAATATGAATGCTTTTAACTGGCCTAGCAACAATTTAATATTCCAGCTTCTGAGAAAAGGAAAATCAATGGAACTTTATCATCTGGTTGCAGTTTTTATATATTCTGAATTTTTACTTAAATACGTTTTTTTCTTTCTTAAATTGTGCATTTAATTTTTCAACAGTTATGAATATAATTACTTGGAGGTGCTCTTATCTTCGTTTGATAGATTTCTAGGCAATATTCACACATGCGTTGAAATTGTATTGAACATTCTTCGCTAACGAAGTGGCGGGAGAAAAGGTTTGAATTTGAAATGAATTTTCCGGAAAATGAAAAGCACCAACTTAAACCAAAAATCTAGACACATCTTAATGCAATTAAAAGTGCGCTATAGGTCATAAAATAATTGTCTATAATGTCTGTTTGCCTCCTTTCAAAGATAGACACATTTAGACAGGTATGAAGATCATTCAAACCGAAAAGATGTTGTTAGATTGCAAGCAAATGGTCTACATACTCAATGATCTTCAAGTCTGTTTAAACAACGAGTGCAACCGAAAAAACAACAATAACAACATGTGATTTATCTTAGCACTTGCAAGATTGTGTATATCAGTGTTTACGCGATATACATAAATATCTACACATATAATCGTATGATGTATGTATGTATGTATGTATGTATGTACATGTACGAGTATTTGTATATTAATAAGTGTAAGATATCGCTGTTCTTTAGACGGTGAATGACCAGTAGATGTGAACCCATGCGCTAATTAATATTTAGTTCAACGTTGCTTTTCATGTTACGAAACCACAATAACTACTCAAGTTTAAGCAGAAGCACTTTGTAAGCTGCATTGGACAGAGGCCATGGCCAAAAAAAGAATCAACACGGACCAGAAACACTTTAATGGATTGCATGTGATTTGCAATGATGATGGCGCGATACCAATATTCAAACATACATATAAATACATGCAGAACATACACTTGCCAACTAAATTTAAATCATACACACCTGTTCTTAACAAAAAAAAAATAATAATAATAATAACAAGAACAACAACAACAACAAGATACTGAAAACCAATTGAGTGCATTGAACGCTTAACATACACCACGCTCCATTCTTTTGATACCAAACTATTATACATTTAATGCTAATAGTTGTTTGTACGAACAGGTATAGATACATATTTACAAACTTGGATGCAGTCAGTTCATTCATTCATTCATCCATCCATCCATACACACATGCAGGCACGCAATTCACCTTCCTACTAACCAACCAGCCAGCCAACCATTCGACCAAAAGAACAAACATCCCAACATCAAGCACCGAATCACCCATCATCATCAACCAACAAAAAAGCAAACGAAAAAAAACACTTTTTCCATTCATTGTTCGTTACTAGTTTCCCTGTTTGAATACGAGTAGTTAGCAATAGCGAATGATACTCGTACTTTCAACGAGCAGATTTCCAAATAGGCAAATATGGAAACATTATTATTATGGCCAGTGTCTCTTGTCATCAAATATTAGACACGATTTCTATGAATTAGAATGCAATTCCCTTCATCACACACTCGTACAGATATTAGTCTAATTTAAATAGTTCTACATACTTCCAAAATTGAACGTGCTTCAATGTGTCGAAAAAACAGTACGAGTATGGTACGTTAAATTATAGAAATATTTATAGCTGATATGTACCCCACAAACTAACAGCACAGCACATTGCCAAATTTACATATAAATAGCTTAGATCATTCCCAGAACTGGTTCCATTGTTATGCAGCACTTGAAGCTCTATTACGATTATTGCTCCATATTGATTTAAAATGGAATCTATAAGTCAACGCTAAATGAGACACGTTCATATTGATTATTTATCTTCATCTACAGCATCATCTCCGCAAACAAGTTATACGAGTATAATTGATTCCATGAAAATAAGAACATTGAGTTCATAGTTATAAAACTCAATATATCGTCAAAGAGCCAACTATAACTAAGTGCAATGTATAAATTTTAAATTTGTATTCTTCCATAAGAAAGCCCTATTAATCGTCAGTCAACTACCCAAACTACGAACAACTGTTGGTTTAAAAGTTATCAAACACATGTACAGTTATTTTGATCCACAACATAGATCGTTTTAAAGGCGCCTCAACGATATGCACTTTAAATTCATTTTGTTTAATTTTTAAACATAAAAAAGGGAGCTGGATATAATTACACGAGTAATACGCACTTTCAAGTCAGACCATGAATGTTCGCCCCAGTGTTGCTATTTTAATAGTTTCAGTGCTAGATTTGGCATTTTGTTTCTCGAAAATGCATTGAAATTTTAAAAAATTATGCTAAATGTTTTTAGCATAATTTGGTTGATAAAAAATTTTTTTCTCGAAAAATTTTACTCCAAAAAACACTTTTGGAGATATAAATAATAACTTTTACTAATATTTCAACTAAATTTCTTTCGGTGTGGTAAGTAAATGAACACGGAAATTTTTAAACAATTGTTATAAACAAAATTAGAGAAAACTATAATTTATATTTGTAACATTTGAAATCAAAATTGTATTGTTACATTGAACAAATTTAGCACTTATTTGTTCCTCTGTAGAACATTTAAGCACTTAGTTTTTCAAGTTTTAAAATATTTTGAAATTCAGTATCTGGCAACACTGGTTCGCCATTTGATCAAGGAGTTTACATACATTTTGAGTGAACCATGCTTTCTCCATTTACGATTTGGCAATAATAAGAAGTATTAAAGTATAATCGGTCAAGCCCGACCATATAATACCTTACACCCAGTATATGTATAAAACAGTTTTTCAGAAATGAATGCTATATGGCAGATATTATTTATTATGGACCGATCATCCAAAAATGTATTGCCATGACTTCCGTCAATATAAATATTATGTACTATATACTTAATCTTAATATAAATACTTTTAAAAGATGTTGTACAGCTCGTACATTTTGCCATTTAATAATAATGAAAAAAAAAACAAGAAGAAAAATGTTATAAACTCCAATTTCCATCAGCAGCATCAGTGGAGAAGACATGATTTGATGTCGTTTTTACACTGGTTATTTCTTTCTTGGCGATTCGATGAAATTTCAATTAAGGTGCATCTACCGTTACATTGCGGTGGTATTTTAAACATTTTATCGTTACAATTCACTGATTATTTATTAATATAAACTGGATTAGGTATTTTTTCTTATTTGCTCTTGTTTTTTTTTTTTTTTTTTTTTAATAGCAAAACATCTAAAAGCAATGAATAGTTACGAGTAGTTAGTTAGTTAGTTGCATGCCATTGATGCAATAGAAAGTTGCAAGTGGTGAGTGGCAAATGGAAAAAAGTATTGCTATTAACTGTGTACAAGATCAGTTTCATTCGAATAAATTTCAAATTATATTATTAAAGTTCTTGCTCTTGTTTTTTGCACATTCAATATTTGGATGGCATCCATTGCAATGAAATTGCATTTGTAGCGATTTTTCAAAAATAGTATCTATTTAAACTGAATCACATTGCAGAGCAAATTTTGACATGTTGATGGATGACAACTGTTAAGCATGTTGTAATTAGTACATCATAATCTCTTTATACAAGATTCCCCAAGTTAAATCCAAAATAAGCCGAAAACCAATGAACCTTATTCGGATGCAAGAACTCTTTTTAACAAAGCCTTCAAAAGACACAACAGTTTACTACAAGGAAACCACTGAAATTATTTCTACTGATATAGCAGGCGCTTTCAATATGTATTTATTGACTCCTTTAAATAATTTCTCCTAAAACGGGACTTGGTAGCTTGGATAGGTTATATGATGAGACAAATAAAATAAAAATAACAACAAATTTTCCATAGGATTCCATCATCCTATGGCTGCATAGAATATATAGACAGAGTCTCTCCCTTAACTATGTACTGTTGGGTTGGAGAAGAGTAAAGGTCATTTTTATGCCCAAAAATTATAAAATAATTCATGAGAGTGCAAACGACTTCCGCCCAATAAGCCCTTTATCTTTCTCATTGAAGACATTAGAAAGACTCATCGACTCACATATAAGGCAAAAGTTGGAGGGTTCTTCATTGCTCTTAAAGGTTTCCCTACACGAGGTTCTTATACATTAAAGAGGTCTTTAATAATGTTGCAAACCTTGCAATTCAACATGCTCTAGATAGATAGTGAACATGCTGAAGTCAAGAGTTATCATAGCATGTCTTGGTAACAGCGAAAAGTCGAAGCAAGTTGGTCGAGGAACACTCCAAGGAGGGCTGATCTCTTCTGTTAACTCGATTCTAATGGAACTGGAAAATAAGGATTTTAAGGCTTATTTGGACGAAGTAGTAGTGTTAAGCTAGATTTACACGATTGAAATTTTCTTCAAAATTGCTCTTCAAAATGCTTCAAACTCGTGTAAACAGCAAAATTTCTTCATAATTTATTTATTTAATAACTATTAATAACTATTAAATAAATAATAAATATTAATAACTATTAAATGAATAAATAAATGTTGAATAATTGTTGCTGTTTACACGAGTTTGAAGCATTTTGAAGAGCAATTTTGAAGAAAATTTCAATCGTGTAAATCTAGCTTTAGTATCAAGTATGTTTTTGGATGTGATCAGTGACATCATGACCAATGCAACTCGGGCACAGAAATCGGACTGGGAGTAAACCCAAGTAAAACAAAGTTGGTTCTATTTACCACAAAAACCAAAACATTAAGCTTCAGACTACCACGGCTACTTGGCTGTGAATTACCTCTATCAGAAAAGGCGAAATAGCTGGGCATTATACTGGACTCGAAACTATCATAGAAAATTAATGTTGAAAATGGGGTGAAGAAGGCAACGGTTGCTTACTACATTTGTCTGATGTTCAGCGAAAAATGGGGCTTGAGTTCTACGTTTGTTAAATCAAAGTATACAGCTATAATACGTCCAATATGGACTTATGGATGGTCTGCAACAAAAAGAAAATATGTCGTGAACCAACTATACAGAATTTAAAAATCTGGCTGCAATAGTATCACAGGTGCGCTACGCACTAGTCCTTCAGAGGCCCTGAACACTATTCTCAATCGAACTGCCCGTTGTTGCATGCCGCTTACATTGGCCTTCCACTATAAAATCTGTTAAAAATTAACAAATAAAATTTACAATTATGACTTTTACACGATGAATTCACATTTTCATAAATAATAATATATATACTTTTACATATTTATATAAACAACTTTTTCAATTATTGATAGAGTATATTTTATTCCAATTTGAAAAATGTTACTTATTTAACTAGTCCATCTTGCTATTATTTAGTGTTTATTCATATTTAGTCAACATTTTTGCCCATTTGTTATTACTTATTAAAGAATTAGATCGTATTCCTTAGACTGTTGTTCTCTTTCGAATAATTAAATATAAGTATGTGATCATGACAAATACATTTACATATGTATATGTATGTAGTCTTAAACTAAAATATTTTTAGAGTTGTCAACTTAAAGGTTGGGTTGGTTGGTCAATGACTTACAATCTGATTAACCTCCCCTTCGGTATGTATGTGTGTGTGTTTTTTCTTTGCTGGCCACGCTTTTGAAAACAAATGCAAACAAATTGAATCAATATCGAATAAAACTACACAAATACATTTCAAAATTACACATGTACATATACATATGTAAGTATGTATGTAAGTATGTACATACACACTTATGAACGTAGTAGTTGTTCAATACAATTTCTTGGTCAGTTTTGATCGTTCGCTATTAATTACAAACAAACAAACTAACTTTCGTACGAGTACGAGTATACAATGGAACAAATATACACAGTAAGTTTGTTTGTACATTTTGTAAGTGCGGATGAAGGTATTAAGCATACATACATTTATACCTATGTACATATATATATGTACATGTATGTATCTAGTAGAAATTTGTTGTTGCTGTTTGTGTTTGATTATGATGGGCGGCGACGTTCATACCACGTTTTGTCGTACCTCTTCACACTTTTTCCAGCGCTACTAAAAATAAACCCCCAAACAACTACAATAATAATAATAATAATAATAACAATAAAAATATTGAAAATAAAACACTATCCGAGAGTATAGAGTTCATTGCCACTTGTCAATTTATCGGTACAAATGTAACGCATTGCTCTGACATGTGACTTTCTAATCGTGTTTACTGTGTCTACGAGTATGTGTGAATGTTTTGTATGATTGAATGGCTGGCTGGCTGGATACACGGACGGTTGAAATTTATTTTTAGTTTATTTTCGTTCTTCTCTGTACATTTTTCTTCTTTTTCTCAACCTTTTCCAAAGCACAATACGTGATCTGACCCTCAATATTTATTTATGAAGTGCTTCCGAAAAGTGCCTTTTATTAAATTCTTTAATTTTTCCCCAAACTCTAATTCCAGACAATATTCACCGTAATGTGTTAAAGGAATGTGCTGAAATTGCAAAGGATTTGTATGTGGATATCGACGGAGAATCAAATTATTCGACCCTAGGAGACACTGCAGCAACAACTGAAAGTAAAATTATCAAATTATCAACAGGTGAAAGTAATACAAATCGTTGTCGTAGTAAAACTCCTTCTTCGTTAGCGTTTCTAGCACCACTATCACTGGCTTCGACTACGATCGTTGGGGAGAATAAGATGCTCAGCGAACGCTCTTTAATATTGAATGGTTACAGTAACAACAATACAATCGACAGTGTTAAAACGAATTGTGAGAAAAGCAATACTCCACCCTCGAGCGGGGTTCCGTCGCCGGTACAGGGGACCGGTCTCACAATAACACCAACAACAACAGCAGCAGCGGCAGCTGCTTATCTCTATTTGGAAAAGGTGAAAAATGAACGAATGTCACCACGTGTGACGGCAGCACAACTTGATTCCTTAAAGGATGCTATTATGGAATCATCAGCTGCAGCAGCAGTTGCTGCTGCCATGGTAAACAACAATAATAGTAATTCTATCAATAACAATCACATAAACAGCAATAGTACCAACAATAACAATAACAGTAGAATTGACAACAGCAGTTCAAGTAATTGCAGCAACAGCAGTAGCAGCATAAATCAAAATTTAGTCAATAGTCAGGTTCAGCAACAAATAATCAACAATACCAGTGATGATCTACAGACTCATTCCCTGACACAATCCTGCAGTCAACCACTACAGCATCAGCATCAAAAGCAATCGCAACAATATCATCATCATCATCAACAACAACAACAACAACAGTCATTACACATGAACAGCAATCATGTGAAAAAAGAAAGACTTAGCCCTGGCACCAACGGTGATCTCCAAACAACATTATCAAGGTAAATCAAAAATCAAAATAGAGCATACATATGTATGTGTGTACATACATACTCGTATGTATGTATGTACATCCCAGTAAAAAATAAGATCATCCAAATAGTAATCCTGGAGCGCTCCTTTGCGAGTAATGGATTACTCCATAAAACTCCGAACCTCATAGGATTTTTAACACAGCATATCCGCAGAGACGAGTACTCCTTTTAAGCTCCTTATGGAGTACTCCCTTTGATCTTGAAAATGACGACAGAGGGAGTAATCATTTTTGTCTCCTAAAAGAGCATAAATACAAATTTGGTTATTTTTTACAAAAACAAGAAAATATTCATTTATTTTTTAAAATTTTTCAAAAATGTTGTTATTGTTTTTTTGTTGGATTCGACGAGGTCGTAGTTTTTGACGAGTAGGTCTGTCGGTAAACAGTTGCCTTACATTTACGAAATGCCAGCTTGAATGATTTTTCATATTCCGGGTATGTTGGATACGTGCCTTTAAGTGCTTCTGCAATAAAATTAAGGAAAAGATAACACGTAATATATCATTTAAGACATGATATTAAAAATTCAGTTATTACCAAAATAAAAAAGTTAAACAATTTGTATTTGTTTAGGGCTATCATATTTTTAGATTCATCCCAATTTAATTTGAGCAACACATTGTGGCCGATCATTTTGCGTAGTGCTTTTTCAATTTAGATTTTGTCAAACCTCAATTTAATATACGAAATCTGAAATAAATTGAAATAAAAAACAAAGATTTTTGAATACTTGTTTAACTGATTGCATTAAAAAAACTCAGTCTTACCACTTCTGAATCAGGCGCGGTTTTAATCAGCTGTTCTGCCGAATTTAATTCCTCCAAAGAACTAATTGGGAAAATTGTATGATCCCTACTAGTTGGGCGTAAATGTTTAGCAAGCTGTTCTAATAAAACAGTCTGTTTTATTATGTGTAAAATTTGCTTCAATTATGTGAGAATATCAACTTAGTTTTCCGTTTGGCTATCTGCATTTGATAAGTCATTGACTTTGTTAGGTGCTGATGCCTCTTGTTCACTTAAAGTATTATACCCGTACCTTTTCGCTTTTTTTTAATAACACGTCTTTCACTTTTTAAAAATAAACTGACTAAATAGAAAAACAAAACGAAAATATTTAACAGTTATGTCAAAGAAAAAAAAAACCAAAACGAACTGATACATCCCTCATTGATTCATTTGGAGTATTAACCCAATCGCTGCGACGGTTCCATATGGAACCACCCTAACCACCCTTAGCCTTTAGCGCTTTGAGCGATTAAAATGCAACACTGTAACATTCTGGTATTAATCCCAGTTACATATGCCGTTCTAAAAGCACACACAGTGATTAAAAAAATTCGATAAAAAATACCTTCGCAGCGATTGGGTTAAGCGAGGCATAGACAACAAAACAAAAAAAAGTTTTGACAGCTCGCTTATTACTCCAAATGGATAAACAAGTCATTACTCCTTTATTGCTCGATTATGGATTAATCCATATATTTCTTACTGGGATCGTTTGCAACAAATAAAACATAGGTATATCATTAAGCAAAACTTCAATACATATTTGTTCGTTGTACAATAAATACAAAGTTCCAAACTAATCATTGGTACAATACTACATTGGTACTAATAGATCTAACGTCTAGGTTGATAAACGATTAATAGTTGTAAACCATAGCCGATAACTTAATTATTCAGTAGTCATTTTGTTAATGATTATAACACCCATCCATCCATCCGTCTATCCATACATAATCAATTTCTAAAACGGAAGCCTTATTTAAACAAATTTCATTAATTAATTGCTTACTAAAATACATACTTCTAAAGAATAGAAGAAAAGAAACACTTAATCATGCCACAAGACAATCGTGATTATGAATATAAATCTAACAAAACAAAACGATTTAAATATTAAATATTCTTTCTTTCTTTCTTTCTTTCTTTCTCTGTTGGCTACCAAGAAAATACAATCGAAACGAATCGAAACAAGAAATCTACAACAATAATCTATGTATGTATCTACATATGTAGATATACTCGTCGTATTATGTAAATAAATATTAAATACATTTATCAAATGTTAACAATTTAAGTTTTGCTTTAAGTTGGAGTCACCATGCGCATTCGTGTTTGTAAATGATGCTAAACACGACACACTTTTGCTGTCAATAATCGTTCGTATTGCTTCCACCAGTCAGCCAGAGTCCACAAAACAACGAAAGAAAACTAAAGTAAAGGTACGAGCAGCGTTGGCAAACATGGTACAATTGTACTTTTTTTGGATACATTTTAGACACAGTTGGACCGTGGTACTACCACGAGTCATTTGGTACAATTTCGAAATACTGTTGCATCAAAACTAGGTATTTCAGATGAAATAGATAAGTTAAATCTTAAAACGTAGTTAATCAGGATTTCAAAATCGTTAGAAGTTACCCCTTCTATTTTTTCTATTCTTAAAAAAATTAGTATACATATATGTATGTACATAAATAAGAATATTTTAGATAATCGTGATAATAAACGCAAATTATATACGAGTATTTAAACAAATACAGATTTTACTACGAAAAATTCTTTGAATCCTTTCTTTGATTTAGATGCATTAAAATAAAATTGTTAGAGTATCCTTTAGTATCTAACTTCCTTCCTGTAACACGAGTTGCATACGAACGCTTTATCTGGAACCATTTTACAAAACAGACCAGTTTTGTAGCAATTATAATATCACCAGAAGTTAGATAATGATTCTTTGAAAAGGTCTTACACTGTATTCTTTTTTATCACTTGCAATAAATCAATACCAATGGAGCATAAAATTGTTTAAACATTCGTTATACCCAGTGCTGATATTCAGCCGGTTCGGACCGGTTCGCTCGAACCGGTTGTACAAATTTTAAAAATTTTGCGAACCGGTTGTTGCATATTCACCCTTCTCGTGAATACAAATTCCATATGAAATTTGTTGGGGTGATTATGTTTTTTGTTTTAACGGTTTTATATAATGTGTATTTATCAAGGTGATTAGTCTCGGCAACAAACACAATATTGTTCAGTTGTTCATTGTCCAAACGTACAAACAAATGATTTTATTTTGGTCATACATTGAATTCTTGGATGATGATGTTTTCGATAGCGTTTCCTTTAATCTTTTGAGAAAAAAATAAAGCAATTTTTTTTTACTTTTATTTTGCAAAATCAAAACTATTTTTTTATTAAACAAAAGTTTATATTATTTCCTTCAAGAGGTCTGTTACTGGGATGCGACTTTAAAATTTTCGCTATTTTTATCAAAATTTGGCAAAAATATAATTTTTTTAAGCGAACCGGTTGTTAATTGTTTCGAATATCACCACTGGTTATACCTATCAGGTAATGTTAAAAATCTTGCCATAAGATACTTATGTATATCAAATTTTCGATAAAGTAAGTTTGTGGTAAAGTTTTATTATTATTATTCAACAAATATTAAAAATGGTACCGTGGAGGTACATTTTATTTATATAGTTGGTACAAAATCCAAAAATACATTTTCCATCACTGGGTACAAGTATTAATTAATTACCAGAGAAAGAGAAAAATAACTAACAAAAAAACAAAACTACTAAAGTTACACACGTAAAAAAATGTTAGTTATTTAAAAAACGATTTTTCCCTTTTTGTAGGGATTTTTTTTTTGTTCAAAAATTTAACATGTAGGGAAAAAGGGAAATATTTGTTACTTTTGTCGAATTGTAGGGATTTTTTTAAATCGCAGATTTACGTTTCCAAAAAGTAGTTCTCATCAGGTAAAATCTGATTGTTTAAAATTCTATATAACTGCACTTGAAGAAACACAAAGAAGACTGCCTGCCACTAAATGATAAGTCAATTTTCAAAGAAATGGAATTTTTAAATCCTAAAGTTGCCATTGAAAATAATAATAAAAGTGTTTATCAATTTAAATTTATATGCGATAAATATAAAGTTAACTTAAATTTACTCACACAAGAATGGTTAACTTTGGAATATAGTTTTTCGGAACATGACATGCAAATATTATCTAAATTAGATGTTGAAGCATTTTGGTCCAAAATCTGCAAATCAAAAAATTTTAATGACAATTTGATTTTTCCAAATTTTGCAAAAATAATAAAAATTTTACTAAGTCTGCCACATGCCAATGCTGACGCCGAACGGATTTTTTCTGTCATGAAATATTAAATTCTATTTGCATTATTAGCTCTCATTTACTATCAGATTTAATTAATTGTGTAACTTTTAAATGCATATCTAGTCATTTGAAAAAAATAAATTTTACAGAATTGTATAAATAATTTTTTCACTATTTTTTTAATTAGTTTTTTATGTTGTTTTTATGTTATTTTTATGCTATTTTAATGTTATTTTTTATCAGGCATGTTCTGAAATCACGGTGATTTTAAATCACGAACGATTTTGAAATTACGGTAGAAATATTTTGGTGTTCTGAAAATCATGTGATTTTAAATTTTTAGTAGTGATTTTGATTGTTCTAAATCACGAGCTAACAGCTGATTTTCTTTGCGTTGAATACTAAAAAGTAAATCACGAAATCTAAAAAAATGGTCCGCCAAATATACAACGTCTTACTAAACTTGTAAATTTTAAGTTTTTTCTGTGTAAAATAGTTACTTTTATTTCAAAAACAAATAAAGAACAAATGATTTTAAGAGTATGCGATAATTTTATTACAAGAGTTCAATGAAAAATGCTTAAATCACGAGATTTCAATAATTTTAGTGATTTCAAATCACTTTACGAAAAAGTGATTTTCAGAACATACCTGATACAGGGTATGTTATTTTTACTCGTTTTTATGTTATTTTTGTATTATTTTTAAATGAACCTGAATTTATGTTTGTACCTGAATTGAAAATGTACAAATTAAAAATAATTTTTTTTTTTTGAAAAATTGTATAAAGTTGTGTAGGGGAAAAAGGGGATTTTTTCTATAACCGTAGGGATTTCTGAAAAAATCTCCTGGCATCACTGATGTAAAGGTCACATTTGGCAAATATTTACTCGAAAGAGCCTAACCACTTGTTTGAGCACATAAGTGACCGTACCATAAGTAAATAGTTTTCATAATTTTTAATTTTATTACTTTATTTAAGACTTATAAATGTTTCAATATTAAGAAGATTTGAAGAAATAATTTTGGCAATTTTACATTCTACACACATAACTTGTGTGTAATTGTTGCAAGCTTCAAAGACTAATAATTCCAAAGTTACATAAATTTTTTTGAGTGAACAATCAATTGCACAATGAAGAAGTTTTTAAAACACACTATTTTATTTTACAAACATTTAGCATTGAGTGTTCGTCTACGTGGTACTAAATGATTCGTATGTATGAATGTAAAAGAGAATGGTAGATTTATGTTGTTTTGTTTTGTCGTTTTTTTTTTTCTTTTCTTTGGACAGTGTGATACAATTTAACGCACTAGATGTGGTAAAATAGTTTTTTGTTAAATATTTTTTTTTGCAATTTATTAATCAGAACGATAAATATGAAAATATTTTTGTTAAATTTAAGCCAATTGAAACAATATGAATGAATTTTGTTTAGGAGATTTTTGTCCGCTATGTCAATTAGAATCGCTGTGTAAATTTTTAAACATTTAAAATAATAAATATGTATGTAAATACAAAGCAATTGTTGTTTAAATAAATATTCAAAGCCACAAGCTTTAATTTTAAAATAATCGAGTAAACACATTTTTCTAAACGGAAACATCTTTCATATTGTGTTAAGAATGTTGATTTAAGTAGGAGATAAAAATGAATACGTAGGAGTATAATAAGAGAAATCAAACAATTCATATTTCAAAATCTATTCTTTTACACGAGGTCAGTAAACAAATTAACAAAAGTTTTATTAGAAATTTTACCAACAATAATAAAGTTGTATCCTAATTATTTATATTTGCAAACTACCCTCGTAGCACCAAAATACGAAAACATAAGAACAAGTTAATCTTTGATTTGGATACAATGAAAACTAAATACGTCTGCTGACACCATCAGCAATTATTAATAACATATTAGCCAGTTTGACACTAATCTTGACAAGACTTTATTTAATTTCATTTGACTTGATTACGCATGTACATATGTAAATAATTCTCCCGCATAAGTTAAAAATATTTACATATATTTGAATATGTATGTGCATATATATGTATGTACATACATACGAATATGTCACATTATAATATAATTAATTTATATGATTTTTTGTATGTATGGCGATGTTAGTGAATTACTAATTTGTTATAAACAAATTTCGAATCAAAATCCAAACATTAAATAAATATAAATGCCATGACACGATACAATAATGACATGAAGGATTTATAGACTAAACCAAAAGTGATAAACACTTTATTATGCAGGGAAGCCGAAAATATGTTTGTTCTCGTTTCAGAAAAATTTCAAAATTTTTGCGTAATATAAATAAAGCATTATCACTTAAGGGTAGTTTAGATCATAAATATTTAATGATTAATAAAATTAAATAGGTATGAATATATTATTAGGGTGTTTTTTTTAGATGTATAAAACCTTTAAGTTGGCAACACTTTTCAGCTGTGAAGTGATTTATGTTTGGTTTGGTTTGGCATTTCAACATTAATAGACTGACGTTCAGGCGTCTTCAAATTGTACAAATTTATTTTGCAAATCATTGTTCTGTTCGAAACACATACCACGCACTACGCCCATTTCATGGTCAACATAATCGTCCTAACTTTTGGTTGAATTGATACGTCAATAAACAAAACTGCCGGATGTGGAATGATGATAATCCTCAAGTGTATGCTGAGACACCGTTACATCCAGAAAAACTGACTATTTGGTGTGATTTTTGGGCTGGTGGAATAACTGGTCCGTATTTCTTTGTATTGTGTTTGGTATACTTATCTATAATTTTTTATTGTATTGGCATCACTGCCTTCCAACAATTTTACATATTTCAAGCCGGGATTTACTTATTCAGGTCTACATATTATGCTTTGCCGAGACTCAATTGATGTTTGTTTTCTCATTGCAAGTTTTTCACTACTTAACGTCACAAATCAAATCTTTTTTAATGATTTATGATTAATACCATTACTTGTGAAATGACAGGGGTTAAGGCATAAGAATTATGCCACTGCTTACTTTAATTTGACGCGTAAAAATTGTTCTATTTTTTGGTTTTGTTCCTTTTTTTTTTTTTTGTAAATTCAATTGTATTTAAATATGTAACTACAAGGTGGCGCAAAAGTAATCCTTCTATGAGAAAATGCTATCAATTTTGCGAGGCCCCTAATGTCAGTTCTGTTTTGACATTGCATAAGAATTATGCCACTGTTTACTTTAATTTGACGCGTAAAAATTGTTCTATTTTTTGGTTTTGTTCCTTTTTTTTTTTTTTTTTGTAAATTCAATTGTATTTAAATATGTAACTACAAGGTGGCGCAAAAGTAATCCTCCTATCAGAAAATGCTATAAATTTTGCGAGGCCCCTAATGTCAGTTCTGTTTTGACATTGCATAAGAATTATGCCACTGTTTACTTTAATTTGACGCGTAAAAATTGTTCTATTTTTTGGTTTTGTTCCTTTTTTTTTTGTAAATTCAATTTTATTTAAATATGTAACTGCAAGGTGGCGCAAAAGTAATCCTCCTATCAGAAAATTCTATAAATTTTGCGAGGCCCCTAATGTCAGTTCTGTTTTGACATTTGTGTAGTAAACACATGCGAAATACACGTTAATAAACAATGTTACGCTACACTGCTCCAGAACGCGGAATATTGCTGACAAAACTGTGCATTTATATTAAAATGTGTATATTTCTATATTTACATTTAATTAGATTCGAAAACAAATGACTGCAAATGAACTGTATTTTAGAATAAACATCTGTTCGAATAAAACGAATACTTTAAATAAGACATTTTAACTTGTTCGAATAATTTGAATGCACTTAAAATTAATCGAATTATGTTCGAATAATAATTGATTTTTTTTTTTTTTTAATAAAGTTTTTCTCTTCGTTAAATCGTATGTCAAGTTGAATCTTCTAGAGTCACCTTTATAGCGTGTTCAGATATGAAACTTAATTGAGTTAATATTCGGTTAATTGACAATATTATTTTAAGTGTTCAGGCATACGCAATTTTCAGCTTACTCAATAATCATTTCACAGTTGGATAACAATACAAAGAATTCTCTATATGGTTGTTGTGTTTCTATGTAAACAAACTTACCTTCACATTGATTAATTAATGATTTCTTTTGTTTACATTTGCCATTTTATACAATTTTGTTCACTAAATACAGTTGTGAACAGTGTTGCATTCGAAATCTTACTCAATATTATAACAATTTCGTACTAATTGCGCAATAATTAATTGAGATTTTATATGGATTATTGAGCTCAACAATGGCGTTAATTGCGATTAACGCAATTAAGGCGCATATGTGAACACGCTATTAATAACATTACATATTGCAACACTATAATCAACGACATCCTCAATATCACTTTCGTTAACATGTTCATCATCACATTGAAGGTATTGCGCCAATTTCTTTTCCTTTCCTCTTACGTGCCTAACATTCTGTAGTTACATACTGTCCTCAGTATGTACATCTCTATAAGTGTACATTTTGATTGTCACTCCATAACTCGAGAACGGCTCGACCGATTGCCATAAAATTTTTAGGGAAGGTACAGGGAGGAGTGATGATGGTTAGTTGATTTTGAAATCCAAAATCGGTCTAGCCATTCTCCAGTTATGATTTTTTTCCTGAAAAAATTCAACATTTGAAAAAAAAAGTCCCCTAAAGTATGCTGTACAAATTTGCAAATAAATAAGAGCAGGCAGGTTGTGAATACATCTTATTCTATGAAATACAAATCAATAGTAAATACCGAGCGAAGCCGGGGCGGTCAGCTAGTAATATATATTATACACATAAAAATTCTAACCGATACCAAAGATACCTAAAGCAATCTGGATATGTATCTTACAAGTGTCATTCGTAGATCTCCTTTCTATATTCCACTGAATGGCCATTTAGTATTACATTTTTTATTTATTTTATTATGTATTCTTACTAACTCTGACTACATTCTGATGACATATCAGTAATTATGGAAAATAGTGAAACATATGCAGATATACGTGTACATAGATATTTTATTATTACATTTTATGTGCTTCAGATCGCGCAGTACAACGCCATCATCATTTCGCGGCACGTCGCCGCAACAATCTGTTCACAGCAGTCCGTCCGAAACCCTAGCACCGATGCATAATCTCTCCACGAATCTGTTGAATAGTATTCATCAGGCAGCCGCATCAAGTCGACATGGAAATTTAAGTGCTTCTTCGACCGGCATAACCAGTGCAAATTCAGGATTGCCCACCGACTTTTCAACGCGCAACTACTCGGATTTTATGCGAAGTTTGGCGGCCAAGTATAATAATACTAATCCAAATGAGTAAGTAAAATTTTAAATAATTATAAGAATATAAAAGTTTTTTTAAAGTTTTTTTGCATAACTTTGCATATGAAGGGGGCCAGTGGAGTGGCATCCCAAAATTCGTAAATTCAGGTCTCACAAAAATATATGATCTGATATTAAAAATTTAACAGTCCTTGAGAATATCTCTGTTAGTTCAAGAGATATACAGTGAAGGAAAAAACTCTACATACACCCTCTAATTTAAAGTTTTTGGAAAACTAAAAAATAAATAAATACACAGTTTTTTTAAGAATTCATTTATAACTTTATTTGCATAACAAAAAAAAATTTCTAATTTCAACAATGAAAATTTAAAAAAAAAAAAATTCATGGGAAAAAAGAATAAATACTCGCACACTTAAAAGGAACGAAAATTTATTTTATAATTTATAAAATAGGTTTGTTTGATAATATTCTAGTACTTTGTCGATCCACCCTGAGCATCAATAACAGCTTAGAGCCGATGTATTTTCTGACCTTTCTTTCCAGAAGATCTCAAATACGCTCAATAGGGTTTATATCGGGAAATTAGTTCAATTGGAGCATAATATAGCAGCCATTCCTGCACAGCATGAGCAGTGTGCCTAGAATCATTATCCTGTTGAAAAAACCATTGACTTTCAAGACTCAGTTTTTCGACAGACGGCTTCAAATTGTGTTCCAATATATTTTTATACGTACCTATATCGATCCATATTGTCATTAATGAAATCAAGCTCACCTACTCCAGACGCCATTACGTTTCCCCCTCCGTATTTTACAGCGACTATGATATTCTTGAGATCAAGTGCAGTGTTTGGTTTTCTCCAAACTCTGGAGCGGTCATCACTTCCAAATATGTTGTATTTACTTTCATCTGTAAATAGCACACGATTCCAAAAATCCATACCCTTGTCAATATTCCTTATAGCAAATTCAAGGCAAAGTTTACGGTTTTGGCAGAAATAAGTGGTTTTTTTTCGAACAACTTTGCTTCTTAAGCCATTATTATTCAAACATTTTGAATTGTTTTCGGAATAATTTCTTTTTCTGAATAATTTCTTCGGTCTCCCAGATCGCGGTTTATTATCGGTCGTATTGGTATTGTTATAATTTCTAAGAATTGTTTGCACCGAAGGACGACTTATTTTTAAATTAAAATTAAATTTCTCCATACAATTTATTTACTTTTCTTACAGCCTGTTTATAGAACGCGACACGTCCCACTTGCAACTCGACGACCGGTGGACGAGTGAGAAATAAAAAGCGTTTATAGAACGCGAGTCGATTTTGTCATGCCACTTACGTTAATTCGCGCATATGTCAAAATTGTTTGAAACCCTACTATTGCCAACGTGTTAAAAAATATTCTTTTGTTTATATTGCTTCATACAAAATTTAATATTAAATATTAAGATGGCAACCCTACTATTATGAATATCAAATAAACAAACAAAAAAGTGAAACAAAATTTAAAGACTTTTTAAAATTGTTTGATAAAAAAAAGTATTTGCTGCTACCAAACTGAGGAGCTCCTGTGGCCAAGTGTGGAAACTCCTCCATGCAATCCACCAATTGCCTAAACTACATTGCTGTAGTTATTTTAATGCTGAAAATTTAACAAATCGAAATAAACTAAGAAAACCATTTATGATATCAATGTATACTTACTAGGCCGGGCCAATTTGTATGGAGCCGAAAAAATCGATTAGAGCCGCCCCCTAGGATGATTCTATGGACAATTCTAAGCAACTTTGGTGAAGGAACCATGGGTCTATCTCGATTTTCGAGTCTCCCACTTTTCAAAAAATTATTTTTTTTCCTATAACATCATTTTGATTCGAAATTCGATTTTTTATTCATCGTTATATATCTTTTTTATGTGTATATGGGGGGTTTTTGGGGTCGAGAAATTCATTTTTGATCTTTATTTTTACCTATGAACACCACCAGAGGGCGTTTCATGCATATTTGTAATATTTTTCGCCTATTTTCCGAGCAAAAATGTTCGGTAAAATTGATATTTATTTTATTTTTTCAACAGAAATTCAACCTAAAAAATAAGAACATGTGTAAAAAAAATTAATTTAGTGGAAGAAAAGCGGAATAAGTTATTTTTGAAAGTCTTTATTGCTTTCAAGTCTGGGGAAAAAAAATCATTTTTTGAAAAGTTGGAGACTCGAAAATCGAGATAGACCCATGGTTCCTTCACCAAAGTTGCTTAGAATTGTCCATAGAATCATCCTAGGGGGCGGCTCTAATCGACAAAAAAATAATACTTACCTTTTTTTTAAATATCCATTTTGTGCTTGTCTTTTTAAATAAAGTTGTAATTAAATTTTACGCACGAACACAATTGTATATTCGTCCAATTTTGACACTTCGGCGACTCTAACCGTCTTATATATATCAAATAAATTGATAGCAGTTACGTTATTTAACAAACTTGTCAACAGTCGTATTCTATGACCCAAAATAACAAAAACGCTATTTTCTATAAGCCATTTTGTGCTAGATAATCAAAATTATTTGATTTTTTTCTCAAAGGCTACTTTATAACTGCCGCTAACACAAAAAATACAAAAAAAAAAAACTACAAAAAAAAAAAACTACGTGCTGCCATATCTTTAAATTTCTTTTTTACATTTTTTTAAGAGATGCCACGGTGTATGTAAACTTTGTTTTGATTTTTGTTTAATAATTTTACCGTTATATACTTTTCCAATTTTATTGCTTAAAATATTATGTTTTAGGAGCTCTTAAATATTATTTAAAAAATGTTTAATACATGTCATCATTTGGGCAAAAACCATAAATCAGAGGGTGTATGAAGAGTTTTCCCTTTACTGTATAGGGTTTTTTATCCTATAAAAAAAAACAAGTAAGAAAGTATAGTCGGCATACCCTACACCTAGTATATGTATAAAAAGTTTTTCAGAAATGGGCGCTATATGGGAGATATAACCTATTATGGACCGATCATCCACAAATTTATTGTCATTTTGCAGGCTTATGCATTAATTTATCTCTCCGAATCATATAAAAATTATAAAGTCGGGAAGAAAATTGTTTTCTAAAAAAGAAAATATATAGGGACTTTTTTCGGGAAAAAACTTTTTGTTATTTTTATCATAATTTTATTTAGAATTTTATCACAAGTATAGCTGATATTTTTGGAAATTTTTTCGATCGTCCGTAGACCCGCCATATCTATCACATGCATATCTGATATTAATAATAAAATGATTTAAATCGACATCTATAGCCCTCTAAAGTTAGACATTTCAGGCATTTTTGTAAAAATGTTTAGGATCGTATAACTTTACAAATGTGGTATCCTCTGAAAGAGAGGAAATATTTCATAACAATTTTTCATTGGATATCCTGAAAAGAGATAACTGAATTAAGCTATGTATAGACGGTTGTCAGATCATACAATATTGTCAGATCTAGCAATATGCTAGCAATGTACTGACATTGAAAAATTGTTAGCAAAAAGTAAATTTAAAAAATTTAAAGTTCACACAGTGGTTAGGCATTGTTTCTGAACATTTTTCGGACAACGTTGTAAGATCTGACAACCGTCTGTACAAAGCTTTATAATTGTTACATGAATTGTAATTACAAATATATATTACATATATATATACTAACTGACCCGACAAACGTTGTTTTACCTTCAAATTTTATTTATATTGAAATGTTTAAAAATGTAAAAGAATTAGAAGAATTAGTTTTTTAAACGCTAATTTGTATTTATGTATATCTGTAGGTTTGGGTCATGTTTTATTTAAATTTTGATAAATGGATATTCAGGTAACCAATTGAAATAAATAAATACTTTTTTCGATTGATTTGCTGTGATATCATAATTTTGTTCATTGCAATGCTTTATGAGACACGACATTTTTTGTATAGTTGTCTGACGCGTAAACAAATAATGCTGATAGTGTTCCGACACGGGAATAGGCGACATACAATTGACCATGGGGAAGCATGGATTTTCAAGACAACAACAAAATATGTAACTCCTATTGTCAGTTGTCGGGGAGAGAGCATATAAAAATTTATATTTTTACAAACTGTTTAAATTTTAAACTTCTGTTGAAACAGTTTTATTTTTCTTACCCTATTTTGCGTGGACAGTCAAACTTGTACATAGAGTTATCCGAGGATTTATTAAAAGTAGATGTCCATACGTCGTAGGTATATAAAAAAGTGGGCGTGATTAAAATTTAGATAAATTAAAAAAGTATGTCTAAAAGTGGGCATAGTCAGTTTTTCTTTTCGTAAAAATCTAAGATGGATTATGACAAACATTAGAACAAAAAATTGCCAAACCGGTGCGGCCGTTCTCAGTTGATGCAATTACCAACAAACGACGTTTGATTTTTATTTATATAGATATAAATGTTCGGCTTTATTTTTGGACAGATGCAATTTGAAATTTGCATTATTACCATTTTTACCTTAATTAACTTAATTTGGTATTAAACGAAATATGTTGTATTTGTAGTAACTTGAAGCGGAATATATTGTTTGAGGCGACATCAAATAATACCTCTAGCCAGAAGAAGACATCAACAGCGGCACAAAAGACATCTTATACAACACCACCCAGCACCCAAATCAATAAGGAAGTATCCATAACGACTACCGCTTCACTACCTCCCCCTACGCCGCTGACAGCAGCAGCCATTTCCCCAGGTGAATCAGCACTTAAGCTGACACAACAGAATAAACTCGCGGCGGCCGTAGCAAATGCAGCCGCTGCCTGCAGTAGCAATGTTTCGCCATACATGACCTCGTTTCTATCCAGCCTACCATTTTCGCCGGGAATCTTCCCTCCGCTTATAGACATGAGCAGCACTCAGGCCTTAATAACTTTGGTAAGTATTGAGACGAAGCTTGAGGAGACGACAGATACTTAATGGCATGAATGTTTTTGTTTTACTTTCCAGGCTCGTGCTGCCAAAGAAAATGAAATACACAATATGTTGAGTGCCTCATCGCAACACCCAAAAAGATCTGCAGCCTGCACTTCGCCCTCACCTAGTCCAAGTTTAAATATGGCCCTTCAACAGGCAGCACAATTTATTTCACCAGCACTTATCTACTCCGCTCAACTTCAGAAACAGCAGCTGCACCAACAACATCAGCAGCAACTGGCGACTTCCAGACAATCTAGTCCACGTTTAACAAGTATTTCAAATTCCACCACTTCCCGTTCCACGTCTGCCAAAAATAATAGGAATCTTGGTGAAAAAATTAATGTTTCACCGTTAGACTTGAGCTCTCAACCGCCAGCAGCTAAACGTTTCAAGGCTGAATCCACATCAAGCCAAAGTAGTAACGACGGTCTAATACATACCACCATAACAAGAAGAGCATCGTCTTCAACTGCCACAACGTCTCCATCACCCCCGCCCCTTAATGAAAAAAAGTCTTTGAACGCGTCTACTGCGTCTCCAGCTGCAACTGCTTCTGCCGTTGTTGGCTCCAGTACAAAAACAGAAGCAACTGCGAAAGCATTTACGCCAATCAAAGTCGCCAGCTCAACGTCTGCCACATCAAGCACTGCACCTGCGGTTACTGTACGTCAATGTCAAGCCCAAAGTGAAGAGTTGAACTCTTGGACAGTGGATGATGTTTGTACATTTGTAGGCAGCATAGACATCTGTGCCGAATACGTAAAGGTAAGACTCGAGCAAATGAAAATCTACTTGAAACCTTTCCAACCATTATGACAAGGATCTTGCAAAAGTTTCAAATATTTTCACTCGCACATACACATACTCTAGTTGAACACACACAACTTTAATCTATGTACATGTGTGAGTGATTTAAGCTTTCTCTGTACACAATGATACGGATGATACACTTCCAGATCAAACATGACCATAACTCTATACTTGACTGGTTAATAGTGGACGGACATGGCCAGACACAAATACACATTACCACATCTGTGTACATGTGTGTTATGTTGAATGCTCTAAATCATTGTGTGGATAGGACAAGTTCAAGTTTTTTTTTTCTTCTAAGTTTTAGTTGCTTCATTAAAAACAAGTACAAGATGCCAACTAAGGATATTGACTGATGTGTGGCTAAAACTGACCTAAACGAACATGCAACATGTTTCAAATTATCTCAACTACTTACACTTAATATGAGTACATATCAGTGGAAATTACAAAATACTATTTACAAAATATTTCTTGTTTTCAATTCAAAATTAATGTTAATTAGTTTTTTCCAAAATTATATCCAGGAAACAATAATGCAATAGAAATGATGAAGACAAAATTATACTTGCTGCTTTTTCATCCGCTTTTTAAAATATCCTTCATATACTTTTAATCTAAATAGAACCCGTATATATTTTTAAACAACAAAAATTCACTAACTATATTCTGTTATAATGACATTTGCGCACTCTAAAACCTCACATCAATCAATCGCAGATCTTTATATAAAAACCTCCCTGGTAAACTTGCATCTTCCAATATGCAGAAATTATTGTGTGTATTGACTTCTTCATGGTTAGCTAGCAACTTTCTCAACCATTTTGTCTAGATCATTTTTATTATCAACTCTCGCATAGGATAAGTTTACTGTTGAGCTAGCCCAGGATTTGTGCCTTCTTTGGCGAAATCTGATTTGTACAGCTGTCGCTGAATTGATAATATATGGTCGAGTGAAATTCGAGTCGTTCCGGAATGAAATTCCAATTGACGTGGGAATGTCTACGTACGAGTACGTTTTGTAGACATTGGACTGTTTACGGCGACTCCTTTATTTATTCAAAGTTAACAAGAGCATTTATTACTTACCTTTGATTAAACATTCTTATCGCTAAAGCTTGACAAAGCAATAATTAAAACGAATTAAACTGGTCACATTAAAGGTGAACGCTTTGCCGATATTTTAGTAAACTTAGTCAGTTGTATGTTTCGCATTGCGGAATCAGATTAATTTCTTCGAAATATTGATGGAGATAACAGAGATGTAAATACACACACATCTGTATGTATGTGTATGGCTATCTGTAAATAAATCTGTATGTGTTGTAATTTACTTTGTACCCGTATGTACGACGACGGGCCAATAAACTATTTAACCTAGACGATATATGTATGAACATACACTTAATAGTTGAAAATAAGAAGAAAAGAAAAATAAAATTTACTGAACTGAACTCAAACCTGAAAATCTGCTCACAATGTTAAAAGATTTGAAAGCATTAGACGTTGTTATAAATTACTTGCATACAGCATACGTATGTACATATGTACGTACGTACACATGTACTTAGTTACTTACATTCATCCATGCCTTCAACAAACATACATATTTACATGGATACTCGTACTTACATACATACATGCTCATACACATCTACAAAGGTATTAAATTTATGGTCACACTGGCATTTGAGCCGCTACAAACAACATTGGTGGAACAACATTGACAACAAATGGCCTTTACGAGTTTGTTTGTTTGTTCGTCTGTTTGCTAGTTGCTGTTGGTACTTGCACGAGAAGCTCTTAAGTTAAGCCTATGAACGATTGAATGCTCTCGTACAGTGCACACCAATGTTACACCTTTGCAATGTTGCTCCAATTTCATGATCTTGTTCCGCATGCGCACATTAGCAATGCACAATGTCATTGCAACAACAACAACACAGACTACAAACAACAACAAAATAGTAGACAAATACACATACATATGTACAAGTGTAATAATAACAAATCAAATCACTCTATCCGTAAACACAATTCGGGTTATGGTCGTCTTAGAGAAACTCTATATTACACTTTTAGGCTGATGTTGAACTGATTGGAAAAATAATAGTTTAAAGATTTATCGTAATTATAAAATAACATTTTATAGAAAAGCAAAATAATGTCAAACAATATCTCTGAAAGGTATCTTTATAGACCAGAACTTTTCAAATTATTTCCCTTTAAAATTTAAGGAAAATTACGAGTATTTCGTATTTCATATTTGTTAACTATATATCCCAAATTTGTTTTTCCACTATAGCATTTTTAATCAAAACTATTTGTAGCAGGTCTCCTTCTCTATTTCTTAATTTTTGAAATCACCTACCTTCTGCAATAATTTCAGTAATTAAGCAAAACATCCATGATTCTCTTAATCAGGATCTTCATAATCCCTGAGTAGGATCTTGCGAATTGTGTCGACTTTAATTTGCCAGCGTTAAAGAAAATATGTAGTTCGAAATATTCGAAAATAGCCAACGGACTAAGAAAATACTTCTTTTAATTTAATACTTCTCTCCATGTGATCTTCTTATTATTCACACCATATGTCTATTTTGGAGCTTCTTGACCGCGTATAAGTGATCACGAAGGAGCTTATCGCTGCAAGTGGAGTATTCAACTGTATTGGTTCTACTGTAATTACGGAACTTGTTTCCAATACCAGCATATTTGTACACATCTTTGAACAAAGACTCGTACATTTCTACTCAAATCAATCAATCATGTGTTCCATTCCATTAAGCAAACCGTACATTACAGGCGGCTATACCACCATTTGAATTTAATTTGCCTCGTAAAGTTTATGTACCTAAATTCCCCCAAAAGAACTGTCCATTCTGCTAACGGCTAAAAATTTAATTATCTCTACTTTCTTTTAATTATTAGAATAAAGTACATAATTGAAATAAAAGAAATTATTTTAAACGAATTACAGCAAGCAAAATATTTTGCATTACAGATTTCCTTGTGTTTTCGATGGCAATGTCATGCGAAATAAAAAGTTCAACACAGAAAATGTCATTTGATCACATTTGAAATCATTCACTTGATCTACATACGAGTACATACATATAAAATAAATATGTATAAAAAGTAACATGTTTCTATTTTGCTACAAACGTGAATGAATGTGTGTCCGTGAATACCTGTGTAACATACACACACACACACACGCATTTGGCATTAATAAATAGTTCGCTGAATTACGAGTCCATAACAAAACAGACAAAGAGAACTGGTTCTGTGACAGTTTAGTTGAGTTCAGTTCAGCTCAGCTCAAGTCTCAGGTTGCTTGCATTTAGGTCTAGATGAAGATTCTTTTGAACCCATGTTGCATGATGCTGCTTTAAGCGACATACAGCTACAAGTGCTATTGATGACGATAATGGGTTTCTCTCAATGTAGAGCGAAACGCATGGGTGGGTTTTGTGTTGCCGGCAACGACAACGCGTTATTGTCGTAGTTGTTGGTGCTTGCAAAATTTGATGTGGTCGTTGGAACGTTGTCGTACTCGTATGTCGTCTTGAGTGCATTGGTAAGTCAATGCATCTTGATGCTTTGCTAACTAATGTCATTGATGTTGGTTTTTATTTATATATTTTTTTTTTATTTTGTTTACTCATGATACGATCAATTATTTAAAATAAAGTTATAACCATTAAGTCTTCGGCAATTGTCGTCAAATCGGTTTCGAACAGGATGTAATAATTTCAAATGTTTCAATATCAAATCAGAAGATTTCTTAAACACACACACACACACAATACGTTGATTTCATTTGATTTTCAAACGTTAGATACATTTGAAAGCGTGAAGCGTTTGAAAGTCTGTTGTCTGCCAGTTAATTCATCAGTCGTAGTTAAAATCCAAAACATCAGATACAAATAACATGATTTGAAAATGCTAAAAGTCATACATATATGGGCAGAGTATTCAATGGCCTACGTATTTTGCCACTTCAACTCTCACACACTGCAAACTTCCACAGAAACTCACACCCTGAACAAAGCAGAGAAGAGAACAAACAACTCCCAATCAGTTCAGGTTTTCTATGCAAATTTCTGTCTCTCTAGTTCAGCAACTATTTTGTCATTGCTTTCATTTATGTCTGGTTTTCCGTCTGTCTATTTGTTGTTGTTACCCTCCATTTGACAGGCCAAATGGCAAACGCTCATGTGGGAGTTTGACGTTTCTGTTGGCATTAAGTTCATAAGACGACGTTTTATTATAAATCAAGCACAATCAAGCCATAATACAGAGCTTACAATTTGAAATTATGTATGTTTTCATTCGCACATACATATGTACAGACATACACATATTCATACATATGTACATATGTATGTATGTATGTATGTATGTTTACCTATAGTTTATTATAAACAATATGCACAACCATAACAAATGCAGCTACAAACAACCCGACTAATATACATGTGCCAAATATTGAAAAATCCTATTCTTGAGTTAAAAAATAATTTTTTTCATCGACATCCCACTCGCATCCCATTAAGCGATTATAAAAAAAAGGGTCCAAATTGAAAAAAAAATGTTTAAACATTAAAAAAAAACATTTTTGAAATGATTGAAGAAATAGCTATCTACAGTCCTTTGGACAATTTTTGCTAGGACCAATAGGTAAAAAGTTACACTCATTTAAAAAAATCCCTGTATGACCAAAATTTTCCAAAATGTCCAACGTTGACCCCCCTCTAACTCCGGCTCATCTTGACTGATAAAGTTGAAAATTTGTCTCTGGCCTACTATCCAATAGTACTAACCTTGGTGAAAATTTCATCCAAATCGGAAGACATCGATTTTTAAAATTGGGTCACTTGACGTGAAATTCACTATATGTATTTCCACATGTATTTTACACATGCAAAGTTTCATATGTATCAGACGATGTGTACAACTTTTACAGATGGAAAATTTGACAGTGCATATGTATGTAATATAATATTATTTATATTAATATAATTAAGCTTTTCTTTTATTAATATGTGGTGTTGACTTTATTTTGATGCTCACTGTACATATGCAAATAGTGTGCAGTCATTATTTTCGATTATTATTACATTTTAGGAGAATATTTAAACACACATGTACACACCTATGTACATATGTATGTATGTATGTACATAGATATGAAAACAATTTAGAAAATAATTTTTCACATTAACGAATATTTTGTCTTTGTTATTACATTTAATAGAGAAAAAGTGACAAATATTTATTGGCCACAAATTGAGTACATAATATGTATTTGCTGCATCCATAAGCTGCACAATCTTAATTTTACACTTGTAATTATTAGAATAGAACTTGTTTTAAACGACCAGTGTATTTTTGTGAGTGTATTGACAAGTAATGCATACACATGCATACCCGTCTGAATATCTAAATAAAATATTCAAGATACAAATTATTCTCATTCATTTTTATGGCAATCTTACTTGAGTGTATAATTAAGATTGTTTTGTATCTTTATTAAAAAGTCCGTTACTATCTGTGCCATGATAACGTACTCGTAAATTTTACTATATTTATTTGTTTATCAATAAGTTTACCGACATTCTCAACAATCTTATGGCGACCAATCCCTTTTACAGGTTTTTAGACTTTCATTTATAATTATAACACAGATTTGATTATCGGATTTTGTCTAAATGCTTTTGAATTTAATTGCTCAAATAATTGGCCATTTAACCCTTCCAAATATGTTAGTTAAGCGGTCAAATTATGAAATCATTTTATTTAAATGAAACATGTACATATTTCGTTTCCAGAAGCAATGATGTCATATAAATTTCAATTCTTTATTGACACTGTTTTATGATTTACAAAAATTAAATCATGGTTATTTGGAAGTCATACATTAAGCTATGTGTCCACGATCGTCAGATATTACAACGTTGTCCGAAAAATGTTCAGAAAATGTCTAACAACCGTGTAAACTTAAAATGTTTGCCTTCCAACGTTGTATGAAAAAACATTTTCAGTACATTGGAAGACAAAAATATTGTCAGACATCTAACAACCGAGTAAACACACAATTTTGTTATTGTCATTGTTTTAAGACAATTGTCAAAGTGTGCATTAGGACATAAGCAGTTAAAATGGTTCCAATTGCTCTTTTTTGTTCCATGACAATATTTAAAATTTGTTAACACACACAGAGCTGCAAAACGAATTTGACAATGCCACACAACAATCTGACAACCGTGTGAACTGACAATTTCGGTTGACAGCTAAATTCATTGTGTGACAATTGTGTGCAAATGAAATTGTTAGTTTTCTTACAGTCGTCTAAACTGACAATTTACCTTTTGCTAAAACTTTTTCAATGTCAGTACATTGCTAGCACATTGCTAGATATGACAACGTTGTAATATCTGACGATCGTGGACACATAGCTTTACACATTGATTTTTGTTTACATTATTTGTAGATAATTTTATCTCGTTACCAACATAGCAAAGAGATTCTTGAAAGCAGTCATAATGTTTCAGCTTTCAGTCAGCACAAAATTTGGTAATCCGATTTACACCCCGGTTCACTTACTTAAAGGCACTAAAAATTCCATATTCACCAGCCTGTATCTTTTGCAATTTTTAACCGATTGCAGAATTTTCTTTTAAATATATTTTACATTATTATTACTTTATTTGCTTTCAAATAGCTTTATAGGTTTTCATTGATAGATAAAGAGAATTTATGTAATATACATATGTAAAACGAAATTTGATTCTAAGCATCCTTAATGGCCAGAATTAGTGACTGCTTGTCATCAAATTGTCTACTTCTTTCATAGACTTTAAGAGAGAACCAACGCCAGACATTTTCAATAAATTTTAGATCTGGCGAATAGGGTGGCCAGTCAAGAATATCAACATTTTGGCTTGCAATAAACTCCTTTACTACTCTGGCGTTGTGTATAGGGGCATAATCCTGTTGCCATATCCAAGATATGCGACCAAGTAGTTCACTAAACTTCGAAAAAGCCGATTCAAAAAAAGTTTTATAGCTTGCACCATTCGAGATCAATGGTACCATAGTACGTAATAGCACCTCGAACCATAACATCGCCCTCTAGGTTGTGATGTCGGTCCAAAAATCATAATAACAGTTGTAGCCATCAGGCCCATCCAAATTAATCTTATTCTCATCATCCGTAAATACATTTTATTTTTGACAAGGATAAGGCAGAATTATAAGCAATTCCGATGATTTTTCTATTCTCATAAATGCAATTGTCGACAACTGTTGGACTTTGTCCAATTTTTTAACTATTGCGTGGTTAGAATATCCTTCAGAACGGTAAACATCGATTTTAGTTTTTTCCGATAGATTTGAAATTCTTTATTTTGCCATGTTATTAAGATGTAATAAATTGTAATAAACAAACTCTCCCTACAAAAAATCATCGCTTAATTTAAAAACAATAAAAAATACTAAAGTGCCTTTATTCAAGTTAACAAAAAAAAATGCCCATGTTTGGCATTTTTTTATAAATTGCTCAAAAAAAGTTCTTTAGTTAATAAACCATGGTGCACTATTGGTCATGATCTTTTTTATTATCAGCCCAATCATGAATAAATATTCCGCGAGAGTTTTTCCCTCGTAGTTACTTAAGGTTATTTTTATTTGGATATGTAACAAATATGTACATATGTATGTCATTTATGTCCTTATTTGGGGTTATAGAAAAATATCAAGGATTACTTACAACCAGTTTTTCGAGGTTCATCCTGAATTTCTTGCAGTATATATTTAATGCTTTTAAATTTGTATAATATTGAAAATAAATTAAGCCATTAGCTTAAGATTCGATCTTATTTAACTTTAACAATATTTATTTGTACTATTTTTTCAGCCATATATTTTCAGTGATATTCTGATTTTACGGAAATAAAGTTCGGATTTGGGAAATAGTTTGATACACATTGAATACCGATTGACATTCGACTCGTGAATAAACACTTGTTTATCTTTCACATTTGAATTTTTACGAAAACTTATACTCGTAAATAAATTAGTAGGCCCACTAAGAGAATTCGTAAGAACACTAGTTTGTTTGTGTATAGGTAGTAAGAAGTTCAGCACATAACGCTTTTTGAGGTAGAAACCAGACTTTTTCGTTCTTCCCATTCGAAAATGAAGTGCTTGCACACTGCTATCGAAAGGTCCTATTAATATCAATAGTTTCAATACAGTGCCTCTCTTAGTTGCTCTACGTTTTTATGAAATACTCGTACGTACTTATTTAAAGGTTATTTTGCTTCAAGAACTGAGAATACGATGGCATGTCATGACTTTAAATATCACAATGTACCTGCATATATTTATTTATTTCTTATTTCACTTATTACCTTTTTGACATCCGAACATTTTAGGAAGACAGAAGAAAAACTTGTTCATTTATGGATTAAAATCAAAAAAAGAAAAAAAAAAACAACAAAGACAAAAGCTACCATCGAACTCCAACAGGGCCAATCATTTTAATAAACTTAAAAAGAATGAATGAAACAAAAAACAGGCAACAGGCAAAAAACAGCGAATGAGCTGAGCCTCAGAGCTAAAAGTCAACCGAGAGTCAAATGCCAAGCTGAACTTTGCTTTAAAACCGTATGATAGTATGAGTGTTCTTTAAATGTATGCATGTATAAATGTGTGCATCGCTGAAGTTGTGCATATAAAAAATCTAAATGCCCAGTAGAAATAAGTAGAATTAGTTTAAATATTAGTTTGAGATGTGTAACAATTATTGAGTAGTTAAATTGTCTGTTATTCAGTTTATTTTTTTTTTTTTGTATATAAATTTGGTTGGCGGAGAATTAATCCCATGATCGATTCAAGTAAGTCCCAAGTCGACCTATACCTTCATATAGGAAGCTGGAACGCTTAAATCTTGTATTAAAAAAAATTTTGCATGTGACTAAAACACAACTTCGAAAAAGGAAATGCGGTACAGGTTGACGACGCCAATAATAACCAATGCGAAGTGCGACGCAAATCTCTCGAAGGCGGCTAAAAAAAGACGGCCTGATTGCCCTTAAGCGAAAATGACAATGACGGGCGAATTCTTTCTCCACCCAGAGCTGAATTACGACTGGTGATTCAGTTAAATAATGTTAAAGATTTCAGAACTCAAAAATATGTAAGTTCAAAATTATTGACGTTCGAAATAGTAAAATTTAAGGTAGAATTAGCCGAACGTCCACTTCCCGTAGCAGATCCCGTTTTATTATTTGAAATACATATGTATGTAAATTCAAATGCTTACCGAATATTAATATCACGTTGATGGAACGTTTCAACCTGTGCGAGCATAAAATAGAATTTCATAACGTTCTTACGTGACATTTGTATAGCAGTGATGGGCTGTTTTTTTGGTACTTTTTTCCGAAAAGAGTCTTTCTGACACCTTTTTCGGAGCGTTCATGCTCTTTATGACTCCAAAAAACAAACATTATTGCTCCGAAAACTTTCAGAAAAGAGGGTCATTACATTCGAAAATGGTCCGTCAGAAAGAGCTCTTGGATAATGTCAGAAAAGAGTCTTTTATGAGAATCTTTTTTGGGCTCTGTGTAATCTTGTTTTTATCATTCTTGTGTGGTACAGCTATGTTTTTTTTTTTTTTTTTGTTCAAATCACAAATAACAGGACAACAACGCTTTGGCACACACATAATTAAGTGGAATTTCTGAGTCATACTGCGTGCCGACTCAGGACAGTAACAAGAAAATTTTTCTTTCGCTCCGAAAATGCTCTTTTCTGACTCCTTTTTCGGAGCGCTCCTAGAATGGTATGCTGGGTTAATTAGTTTTGTTCTTGAGTTCAAAGTTGTATAGTAGTTTAAAAAGTTTATTTTTTATTCATACGTACCTCATTGTAAAAAATTATTTCTAGAAAGTAAAAAATTTAAAAAATTTAGCACATTTTTTTTGGGCATTTTCTTCTTCGGTGTGTTGTCTAATTTTGTGTTAAGAAAATTTTATATTTGTGAATAAATTTTTATTAAATTAAAAAATTATGAGCAAAATGAAACGAAACAACTAATCAATTTAGTTGAACAAAATGAATGTGTTTTTAATGTTCGTTCATTTTCATATTTAGACCGCTTCTATGCTGTCTCCAAGATTTTATCCACTGCCTCTTGTTGTTATTAGTAGGGAGCAAAGTTGCTTTTTTGCACAAATTTTTTAAACCTTAAAAAATGGCTTTAAACTACATAGCAAAACTGGAAGGAATTTATGGTTTACAAACCCATTAGCAAATCTTCTTTATCACTGTCATCGGAATCTGTATTAACCGCTTCTCCGATGCATTCAAGTATATCTTTAACTAAATTATTTTTTTCTTCAACTTTCATTGTATACACCAAATTTCAAATCACTTTCACAATTACAATGAATACAGAAATGAAACAAAATTCGGTCATAAGAAAATTAAACGTGCTCAACCAAGTTGCCGAATGTGAACACAAAAGCAAGTTCAAAAGAAAATAAATAAAAATTAAAAAATTACTTGCGCAATTAAAATTGCCTAATCTGAAAGGGGCCTTGTTGGATAAAACAGTCTATTATAGTTACGCCATCCATCAACATTTGAGTATTTAAATGATTTTCCGTGCTATTGCTCTCTTTGTCTTAGTAGCGCCACCGCTTCAAAAGGAAATTATAGTTATTTGTATGAATCGCTGAAGTAACATTTGCTATTGGGTCTGTTGCCTATAATGGCTTGTGAGGTCGTTGAAGCATAATAATATGTAGTTTGATACAAGGACCGGTTGAAGTTGAGTTCGTTTAGGTCGTATATTGTGAACTGGCTGCTTGGCTCCTTTTGCGCTAAATTGTTATTGTTGTCTTTTATTATTTTGTACATTTTTCTTTTTGCAAGAACAACATTCCATGTTTCTTATTTATTTGCTGTTTTTTGTTTTGTTTTGTTATTATGATTTTGTGCTTTTTGTTGTTGTTATTTGTGGTATAATTTTATCAAAAGGCAATTCTGATGATGATTATACTTGGATACATACAAACATACATATGAACATCATACATATTGTACATAAGGCAAGCGAGCGTCTTTGTGGCTGTTGTTATTTGCCACCAGCTTCTGATGGTTCAAAAAAAGATCATTCAACAAGAACAAGAACAGCATCCGCAGGAATAGCAACAACAACAGCATCAGCATCATCGGTAGCAGTAAGAAAAACAATATTATTAAGTGGCACACAGCAATAGCAGCCAAATGAGATGCTCCCAAGCGTTAGTTAGTCAGTTAGTTGGTTAGTTAATGGTGGTAAGTGGAGAGGTAACCGTACGTTAGTTGCTTGCTGGCAAGTTGCAAGTTTGGTAACTTTTGCACTCTTGCTATGCTGCTTTTATGCGCGGCAGTATTCCAGCCGTAGTTGATGTTAAATGTTGTATGTAATGTGGCAACATAACCGCCCACTGTAGATATAATCGTATCTGGAATAGTAATAACAAAGTGGTCTGTTGCAATTGTTGCTGCTGATGTTGATTTTGTTGTTGGTTGTACTCGTACAACACCAGGAGTACTTACTGTACGTGTATTACTCTTTAGCTATTTAGTTGTTGGTATGCGCAATGCGCATGTGCAACGCAGTGGGCACACAATCTAAAATTGTATCTTTGGCGTCTAACCTGGGGCCTTTTCGTTCTTAATAGTTAAAAGTGTATGAAAAATGTGTGCATGTGTTTGACTCCATCTGTCGTCTGTATGTGTATGTGAGTTTTGTATATATGTACGTATATACGAGTATGTATATGCTTGCTGCACACTTTACCAGCGTCATCGAACACATTACATACATATATCCAATGAACTGATTAACGAATTACAACTGTTTACAGCGTGTAAACGAAAATAATTTTACATTTTTAAAAGCACCCTTCAGAAAAAATTAGTAGTACAGGACTACTGTTCGACTACTCGCCAAGCGATAGCGACTACTCTCTCTTCATTTCCCAGTTAATGCTTTCAAGTGCTGATTTTAACATTGGACTGTCATACGAAAACCAGCACACGCCTTTCAGAGTAGTCCAAGAGTGCAGACTTTGGGAATACATTTCTACCAATCGCCTTTGAAGCAATCCACGAGTAGGTAGTTTGTTCGTAAATTGGTATTGAGAAAAATTAAAGAATACAGATTTTTATTTTAATATGTATTAATGTGTACGTTTATTTTCTTTTTACCCTGAACGCCTTCAACGTTAAAGCACATGACAATTTCCCGACCAATAATTTGGCCAAGATTTTTGCATACATATATCGCCTTTTTCAGCGATTTTATGTAGCGAACCTGCAAGAGTTTAGGTTATATTAAAGTTTAAATTCTCTATAATGTGATAATTACCCTGCAGGAAATGTCAATAGTAAAATTATACTGATTACCTATTGACGATGTCACCATTACCTATTGACGAATTATACCCTTACTAATGCTATCTACTTTTGACATTTAGCACAGGCTTGTCCTACGAAATCTACCAGTAGACTGCGTCAATACTGACTAAGTAGATCTTTTGGGACCAGATTGTCTACACTTTTGGTACTTTTCTGAAATAGAAAATAAAAATGCATATTTTGCTAATTTTTGGAGTTTTATTAAAAAAAAATAAAATACAAAAAAATATTTAATTAAATATAAATTCGAAATCACCCAGAGTGTTTGGCGGGAATCGAACTCGAAAACCTCTGAACGATAGTCCGGCACACTATCGCGTAGTCTATCGGGGCTCACAATTGAACAAAAATAATTGTATAATAATAACCATTGTGACAATGCTGTTGACAATGTCGCCAAACCGTTACCAAAATAGTAGACAAAAGTGGTGACTTGGAGACACTTGACCCCAGGTTTCCTTCAGGGTACTTACATACAAATCCTTCTGGCTTGTAAGTAGATTGTCAAGCTCATGAAGTTGGCTCTCTGAAGTTAAAGGGAAAATCTGCATAACTGTGTCGATGGTCTTGTTTTTATCCACAAGTTGATTCAGCAGCACTTTATGTTTGGCAAGGATCTCGCATCTGTTAAAATTTTTAGATTGAATATAATTTGAGAATTAATCTGTTGTAAAAACTTACCTTTAATATCGTCCAGTTTTTAATTAAGCGCTGCACAGCCATCACACTTTCAACCACCTAAAATGCAAATGCAAAATTATTAGTATAAGCTTTTTACATTCGTATTAACTCACCAGTTGTCGAAAAGAGTTTTATTTTTGAGGTCACTGTACTTTATATTTCTTTTAATAAAGAAATTCCCTACACATTTTTTTTTACAAATTAACATAAATTTCACAATCAAACAATTGTTGACAGCTATTAACAGCGTTGCCAAATTATGTATATTTTAGTAGTGTTGCCGGATTAAAAAAACGAGTATAATATTCAATGTATGAGTGCTGCCGGTGGAGAAATCTTGTCTTTATCGAAGGTATCATGGATAAGATATGTTATTTAAACATTTTGAGAGATAATTTAAAATGTAGCGCTGAAAAATTGGGATTGAGGACAACATTCCAATTTTATCAAGATAATGACCCTAAGCACAAATCACATATTGTTCGAGAATGGATGCTTTATAACTGTCCAAAAGTGATTCATACACCTCCCCAATCTCCGGATTTGAATCCTATAGAAAATTTCTGGAGTATTTTGGAGACAAATATTAGAAGTCATAACATCTCAAGCATAGGAAGTAAAAAATGCTTTGCTAGAAGAATGGGGAAAAATTCAAGATTCTTGCACAAAAAATTTGGTTAAATCTATGCCAAAAATGCTCAAAGCTGCAAAGGATAACAAAGGATATCATACAAAGTATTAAACATCTAAGAAAATCCTTTTTTTTAATCAAACTTTTATCGTGGATACTTTTCACTGTGAGGTAGAAATTGATGTTGTTTAAGAATTATTATTTTTTTTATCTGAATTTACCTGAATATTGCTAATTTTATTTCATTAATTTTATGTTAAGACGTTAATGTTAAAATATAAAAAAGAATAAAATTCAATTCATTAATTAATTATCAACAATCGCATTTTTAATATAGGAAACTCAATTGGATACTTTTGACTGTGACTCACTGTATGTATATTAAATAATTCTGAAGGAAAATATGTATGTTTATCCTTGAAACACACCCGGGTACAAATGTATCTACTTGGAAGTTTTTTGGCCTTTCATGACCGCGAACTTTCTTTCCTATATCTCTTGAACCAGGTAGAATATTTGCATTAAACAAAAACTAAAACATTTGTAAAATATTAAAAAATAATAATGAAAATGAATCATTTAAACATTAGAAAAAGTCAAAGTAAGCTAGTAGGTACAAACGTGTGTTCTTGTAGAAAAAGTTGAGTATGCATCGTGCGGATATGTACATATGTAAGTCATTAACAAAAACAAGATAAATAAGGAACATAAAAAAATAACTAAATTTTAATGGAAAAGTGTTTGTAGTCCTTTTGCCTTTATAACAGCTATGAATCTTCTAGACATAGAATCAATGTGTTTTTAGTGAAATCAGGGGACTCTTCCATGATAACCTGCTTTCTGCAAAGTATTTCGTATGGTTTGTGGATTGAAGTTTTCCTGAAAACTTTGTTTCATTTCTTCGCACAATTTCACAGCCGAAATCTTTAGATTTTGAGCCACTGCAGCAACAACGATCCGCTCCTGGTATGGTGTTTTGGACGTCCACATCTTTTCTCACTCTCTAAATTTGCATTCTTTTCATAATGTTTCATGATGTTTCTATACCAGGACGCCAATTTCGCGTTAAGATTTACCTTGAGCGTGAAGATTTGTTATAATTTTATGGACATCTAACGAATTTTGTGAACTATTACTCATTTTGCTGTTTTTTGCCACGAAAAAAAAAACATATCCAGCATAATTTTTGACATTTGAAACTTGGCTAATATGCAATTATAGATCACAAGTTCATTAAAGTTATAATAGCAAATAAAGTGGCAAAAAATGTGCCTAGACATTTTTTATTTAGATTTACGTTGCTTTTTAGTTTTTAATGCATTGTATCTTAAGAATAATAAAATATGAAATATTTTATGTGTTGAATGGTGAATAAAACGATTAACCTTTCAAATTAAGGTGGAGCAAAGTTATTGAGAGATTCCTCTCGGAAATCATGGTGTGCCTAAACTTAATTGATATACACTGTCGGACAAAATAAAGTGCGGTTTTGTAACCTTCTTCATTCCTTTTTGATATTTTTCTTCTACATGTACAGGGTGGGCCAACTTGGACTGACTGATTTGAAATGCTTATAACTTTTGCATTTTTAATTTAATACTCAATTGAACATCTCCAGAACATCGCTACGACGTATTCTAAAAGTTGATCTGAAGATGTTTCAATATAAAATTCAATTGGCCCAAGAATTATTGCCGAGGGATGCACCACAACGGCTACAATATGCCAATAGAGTTCAAATCATTCAGTCAAACTTGGCCCACCCTGTATTATTCACAGAACCGTTATTTGTTGGAGTATCTGAATTATTTACATAAACATTGCAATTTTATAAAATCGCTCATTTATATTTCTGATGTAAACATATTGAAGTGCACAAGAAATCTTCGCGACATAATAAAGTGCGGTTTTCTGTTAGCCTTAAATAAATTATATTTATTTAACTTAATATTACTTAAATATACACAAATTAATGAAATTAATTAATGAAATTTGTTATACCACAAAATTAGTTTATACTTGTTGTAATATTTTTTTAAGATCTCGAAAAATGTATTTATTGTAAAAATTTTTAAAATATTTTTTATTGTATGCATGATAATTTAATAAAAAAATATACACAAAATACTATAAAGCTTTGAGTTTTAAGTATACGATATCGGAATCTGCGGTCAGAAAAATAATTGCTTTGTATAAAATAAGGAAGCCAAACAAAAGTCTAAAGAACTTGGAAATTTTTTTACGACATCCAGAGATATAAAGGAGGAACTAGAATTAAATATTTCGACTCGAACTGTCAAAAGAAGACTTTACGAAAGCGGTCTAAAACGTGCGTTTGCTGCTACGCGCTGCAATACATTTTAATAATTTATAATTATGTATTAGAAAATAATAAATACATGTTTAAATCAAAAAACAGGAAATTTTTGAAACTGCACTTCGTTTTTGTCCGATAGTGTATAATATGTAATACAGTGGTATCCTAGAGAGTTAACTGTTTACAGATTCTTTTGATATTTATCCTGCAGGAATTGTCAATAGTGAAACTGTACTGATTTACTATTGGCACAGTCACCAATACTAGTGACTTAGTATACCCCAGACAATGCTAATTACTATAGACATTTAACATGTGCGTGTCATTGAAAATCCACTACTGACATAGTTACTATTGACAAGGTAGTTCTTTTGGGACCAGATTGTCTACACTTTGGTATTTCTCTGAAATAGAAAATAAAAATGCATTTTTGCTAATTTTTGGAGTTTTATTAAAAAATAAAATACTAAAAAATATCTAAAAATAAATTCGAAAATACGCAAAGTCTTTGGCGGGAATCGAACCCGCAACCGTCTGAATGATAGTCCGGCACACTATCGCCTAGTCTATCGGGGCTCACAATTGAAAAAAGTAATTGTATAATAATAACCATTGTGACAATGCTGTTGACAATGTCGCCAAGCCATTACCAAAATAGTAGACAAAAGTGGTGACTTGGAAACACTTGTCCCCAGGTTTCCTTCAGGGTATATTTGATTAGATTTTAAATTTTGTTTTCTTAAGGTAGATTCACCCATTCGTTTCGAACAAAATATTTGGTCGGACAAAGTTTTTTTCACATGAAGTTTGACACCTCTCTTTTTAAGAGAGAGAAAATATTCATATGAAAAAAACTTTGTCCGAACTAATAGTTTCTTCTTAACGTATGCGATTGTTCTTTTATATGAAGTTTTGAAAACATAAATCACACAAGAAAACCGCACAAAATTAAACTCTATTTCATTTTTATTGTGTAATGATAAAATATGCTAAAATGTTAATTAAAATGCCAACAAAATTTACAATGTTTTTAAAATACTTAATAAATATGTAAATTATATTTGTTAACCAAAAAAAAAAACAAATTATCAATTTATAAACTACCCTCTCATACTCATATATCTCATTTAACGTGGATTTTGTTTATTACCAATAATTCCAAAAACATCACCATCATTTAGTTCTGCTTTAGAAATGTGTATGTTGTTCCTTTTTACTGTTAAATGAGAAAAATAGTTATTATCTCAAAAAAAAAATAATAAAATTTTCATAATTCAGTAAATAGTAATTTTCAAAGAAAAAATCGTAAAATGGCGATAAAACGCCAAATCTGGCATCTAGGTTAGGTTAGGTTAGGTAGGATGGATGGTGTGAGTCACCGCACACCCTCACTCAGAGACCAATATGGTCCATTGTGATGCCTTAGATTCTCTACCAAATGTCTGACTAGTTTACATGTGTCTGACTGGTCTACCCAGAGTCTTTGGCGGGAATCGAACCCGCAACCATTTGACTGATAGTCCGGCACTCTATCGCCTAGTCTATCGGGGCACCAATCTGGTATCTATGTACACAACCTACCTGTGTGAAAACTCCTGTGAGACTGACTTGTCTTGTTTACTCTTGCACAATGTGTGTGTGCTAAGCAAGGTTGCCAGTTTAGTGGGTTTATTCCTAAAGAGGGGATTATTTTCTGAATAAGTTTCAAATATGCTTTGTGTGCCAAGAAGTAATGCTTGCGTTAAACAAGTTTTTCGCAAATTTTAGGAGCTCTTCTCAAACTAAATACATACCGATCAAAAACATTTAAACTAATTACAAGTAATAGCATAAATACCACCGTTATCACTAAAAGCAGAATGAGCTTGTGCAAATAAATAGAAGGTAAGCCGTTATTGATTACATATAATCAATTACTTTTTTATTATTTTATTTTATATGTTTTATTATAATTATTAATGCAGATGGTAGTAGTTATTGTAAAGAAGTTATTTAGTAATTGCAGGTTACTACCATGTTTCTGCTGGGTATATTAAACATATTGAAGTTTTCCGTGAACATTTCAGTAACAAAGTTTTAACTGAGGACTTTTGGCCAATTGTGGACCAACGTTCACAAAAGTCAATAGGATAATTTTTACATTTATAACTGATTTGTGTAAAATGTCGGTTCGATATGGATGTTTATGTAGGTTAATGAGTTTTCGGGATTAGTCCTTATAAGAGACTATGACCTATTACGATGATTTATATGTGTGTATATGCAAATTATTTGTGTTGAATTTCAATCTGATAATGATTTTTATAAGAGATTTATAGCGTAGACAGATGACAGCGTTAATTTGCATTAAAATCTCACTAATGTGAATTAAGATTTTACCGTGACAGATGACAGTTTCTGCGTTTAAAATGCATTTCGTAAACAGCTGTCTGTTTGTAAACAACTGTTTAATTGTGAAAAATTTTTTTTTGCATTTGGTGAAAAATCAGTATTTATTTGAAAAAAAAACTGAAATTACTTTTGCTGAAACTGCTCCATAATGTAAAAATTGTTCATGCACTAGCAACCATCAACCTGAACGTCTTGCTACAAGTGGGGACCGCAGTAGGGCTCTCTGAAATAAGAGAAAGGCAATTGTGGAAATCTATTTTTATTATTTTAATTTTACAATTGTCTTCTTCTTCTTTTACAATATTAAATAATTTGATAACATATGATCGATTTTCGACGATGTTGCCATATTGAAATAGCTAAATTCAGTATAAATTCACTCTGATTTTTTGCATTTGCGTCTGACTTAATGCGCATTAAGATGGGATAATTCACGAGTTAATTTGAATTAAGACTGTTAAACTTGCTCCTGGTGTTTATAAAAGATTTATAAATGCGCATAAATGTGATTGTAAAAGTGATGTGTGCGTAAAAGTGATTTCCGGAAGTGGACTTTATATGGTCAAATATGGACCGATCATCATGAAACTTAGTACGACAATTTAAATATATGTATGTATGTATATTTAAATTATATATATTGATTTTCAACTTGATAGTGATTTTTATAAGATACTATCTGACCCGGTCCGCGTTGCTGGCCCTAAGCAAACATTAGTGTTGTATTACCACACGATTTAAATTAAGCTTTTAAAGAAATGTACGGCCTTTAAATAAATTTATGGAATATCGATCATAAAGATTTGTTACAGAATAACTTACATATGGTCTAGGTATGGGCTCAATCAAAAAAGAAACGCATTTATTTAAGGCAAATTGGAAATTATATTTATTTATTACTTCATCTTAAGGCCAGCGGTATTCAATGTTTTTTGTTTTTTGGCGTGCCGTGTGGAAAACATAAATTTTCCAAAATTAAGCCAGTAATAGTTAATGATGTGACTCTTGCAACAGTACAGGTAAGACGCAAAGGGAGTTGGAGCCGCTTGAATTGGAATGGTAAATCGTTGGAAATCATCCGAATTCGTGGAATAAGTACATCTTCGCCTTTGAATCTGCCACCGATGATTGTTGCCTCGATTAAATTTGGTGAGCAGCTTTTGATGGTCAATGTGGTTCCGTTGCATAACCTTGGTGCGTTTAAGTTGCGAATAAGAATTACCGGTGATCCAACGTTTAATGTTAGCACATGCGGTGGCATTCCGGGTGGTTCCAATGAATTTAAAAATTCAGTGGGATAATTGACGGCTTGTTCTTCATCCATTACTGTATCGATCGATTTGTATTTGATTAATTTGCCGGGCAGTTTCAATTGAATTTGCTCATTGAGCTTGTTGGCGTCGTAATTTGTTGGTGCCAAAATTGCACGTTTCCACAGCCAATCCGAAATTTTGTAGAAGATTGTTAGACTTGGGAATACCTTGTCGACAACGGCTTGAATATTCATTTGCATTCGACAGAAGTTAGGCGGGAAAGAAATCTCGGTTGTGGCGCGATTAATTGGAATTTTTCCATTTCCGATGTCAAAAAGTTGTTCTGAGAATGTTTGGACAGATGGGTTTTGCAACAAATGTACACGCATGTTCGTCGATAGTGTGATTTTATCGACCCGGTTCCAAAGATATGAAGCTTTCAAGCATGCGTTCAGCTCATCTGCGGTCGTTGATAACGGGCAAAGTTTGACGAAAATCACCAACAAAAAGAATAAGAACGCCTCCCATCGGTTTGTAGTATCCTCGAAAATCACGTAGAGTCCGATCAAGCGCTTCGAGCAATTTGTTTGAATGTATCGTTATTTTTTATCAGCGTTTGAAAAAAACTCACAAATTTGCACAAAATGTAGGTATCTTAAATGCAAGGGTACATAAAGTTTTTTATCATCGATTGATGATATAATATTATTTTTAACTTATTGTATAATGTTGCATCTTAGTAAGCGTGGAATATCTTCTGTTATCGAATGATGTAAATATTTTGTAAATAAACCGAAAACTCTGATTTTTGAATGCAACATTTCGAAAGTTTTAAAATTTTGATATTGGATCGGTAATAACATAAGTTTTTTGCAAATATCTTCGGAACTACCGAATAACCGATTTAAGAGTTTGATATCTCGTTTTGAAAAACATGACAACGGCTTTGAAAAAAATGAAATAAAATAAAAAAAGCAAAATATATGTATGTATGCTCGTATGTCATTGGTGATGCAATATGAAAATTGGATTTTGCCACGCCCCTGCGCTTGGCAAAATCTGTATGAAGTAAACCTGTAAAAACCCATGCAGAAGCAATTAATCAATTAAAAAAATTGGGCGTTAGAGTAGGTGTGGTCGTACCAATGGTGGTAATTTGACCTTACCACTGAGACAGCACAACCCAGGCGATTCTCCGGTGAACTTTAATGCACCGCAATGGTTGCACATAATCTCCATTGGGCCAATTTGAACGGAAGGATGCTAGCTGTAGTCAAAAGTGCAATCGTAATGAAACGCTACTCGATTCAAATCAACACTTGAAGCTCTTCTTCTTACGCGTTGATTTAGATTTTCACGTTGTTGAATTGCTTGATTTAATCCATGATTTCTCATTGCTAATCGAGCCGTTTCATTTGTCGCCTGTCTTTCTTCTTGTGTTTGCGTTACGCGAAGTCGGGCCATACTAACACGCCGCTGATCTCGTGCGATTTCTTGTTCATCCGTATTCAATCGATTGGTAATATTCCGATTTGTAATTGCATTACGGGTTCGGTGCGAAAGATCAGATCTTCTGGGTCGCGGCATTATGAATAACACTGAGAAATTAATGTCACAAAATCATTTAGGGAACTTACCTTTTGAAATCACTTTTAAAAAAGGTTGAAAATTTTTAAATACTACAAAAATAAATCAGGTGTCAAAAGTTTATGCACACAACGCCATCTACTGGCAATAGCAGAACCAGAATTTGTTTTTGTAAAATAAAATGAACAAAAAAAGTTTTCAATCAAATTAGGTGGAAAAACAAATTGGCCTAACTTCCGGTTGAACTCTGATAAAGATAATGACGTTCGCACTGATGAACACTTATTTTAATAATAATGTTTTATAATTTGGAGGTACTACGCAAACGTTTAGCTTTTACCTTTACATCAGTGCGCCCAAACCGGAAAGAAAACCTTTAATATTTGAGTATAAATTTTATCTAAGACTATGTCTATGTATGGTTTCAATATTTTTGCAATGAAAGTTAGCATTGTTGGCTGTATTTTTCATTTCATATTTGGATTATTTTTCTCTAAATTTAACAAAATTTTGTTCTGCCAACAATATGATTCCAATAAACTTTAAACGTAATTAAGGGATTGTACACACAAGAGCAACCATGAAGGAAAAATGTTAAAGCAACAAAATAAGACCAATTCAGTGCTAGCGGCCATGCAGCTTTCAGTCTTCTGCTTTGACCTTTGAAACACAAAAAGCAGTAGAAAGCAAAGCAAGGCAGTAAGTGTTTGTCCATTGTTAGTGAGTGCATTTTGGCGGGCGGTGACTTTAGACAGACGTTGCAGGTTACTGGTTGCTCTATGGTCTCTGTAGTGGTTTCATTACACTGACAGAGCCAGACCAATCGTTGTCAGTAAAGTTGTTCGACTCGATCAATTTGTTTGGCATGTTGTACGTTGTAAGGAAGCTGCTTGCCACACTGGGCACTAATTTGATGCCCACATTATTTAATATTTGGAAACAAGGAGTAGAAGTAGTCATTATTGTTGTTTGATGCTTGTCTACTGTATTTATTCATAAGTATTCGCAGTGTACACAAAAACAAAAAGGAAAAGTTTAAAAAGGTTGCAAATAAAAATCACCCCTAAAATTGCCGTTTAACTTTGTTTTAAACTTACAACATCCGAACTGAATTTAAAGATCAATGAATTGGAAAATTGCACAAAAATGTTTGCAGTTTTTAAGCGGGTCCCTTAATTTTTTTTAACATATTGCCAAAACACAACTCCCTAACTTTTAACTTGCTAAAGAAAGAAATTAAAAAAGCAACAATCTAAAAGGTACGGAACAATTATTAGAGAAATTGAACTAATAACACTTTGTAAAGAGTAATTCTTAATTCTTATGCTTGGTTTTCACTATGTCATTTTTGTTGTCAAATTGTCCAAATTGTTGGTCATTTCATAAAAAAATGACATAGTGAAAACCAAGCATTAGATTATTGAACAAAATTGAAAGTGGAGTTTTGAGTTTGGAATACTTCATACTTTTGAACTTCAGAGCCGAGACTGGTGCATCGAGTGTTGGTGTGAAGATAACAACTGTTTATGCCCAAAACTGTACGAAAATGCATTAATTTCTGAAATGTCGCCATTCAATTTGTTCGTAATATTTCTATTTTAAATATTATTCCACATTATGTTGCAATTTAAAAATAAATAAATAAATATTTAATGAACTGAATTCAGACGTACAGACAGACATCTGAACTGATATTATAGGTACGAGTATGTACGTATGCACGAGTGTGTATAGCTAAGAGGTGGATGTGAATGTCTGAAGTTAATAGACCAACATGTTGTCATTAAAAATAAAATCGACATTATTACAATAAGTACCTACCATTTCCATGGCATCTACAACTACATACATACCTACATAAATATTTTGTTGGATTATAGTTCATTTTCCATTTAAAGCTCTCTCTACCATTACCTGTATTTACCACAACAACAAATATTGCGTTATACTTTTTTATAAAAACTTATTATTGTTATTATTATTGTTGTTGTTTTTATTATTTGATTTTATTTAAGAAGCATCATCCATATATGGTAAGAATGCAAATATCGCATGTTTGTGCATATGTATGTGTTATAGAAATAGTTTATATAAAATACAAAATACTTGGAGACGAGAGACGTCTCAAAAGTTAAGTTTCTTCGAATCAATATTAAAATGGTTACAATGTATTTTCATGTTGTGTCATAGAATTTTTATGTAAAAAGTTTAAAGAAAAATAAAACTTACGGAATGACCATCGGATTTGATTTGATTGGCTTTGTTGTATGCTGCACTCTCTGTTGCATGTGCATGAATTCATAGTTTTTTGTCATGCAAATATTGGTTGAGATTTTTATATTTTTTCCATTTTCATCCCAAAAGTGAATTAAAACTACTCTTTGTTTTCGTTTTAATCATTTTTTTTTGCCATTTTAGTCATCAATACTGTCAATTATTGCTATAAGGAATAATCTAAGACCCTAAAAAGAAATTTAGAACATGATCCAGTTGGTAACGGAGCGCACGATGATCGATTTTTGTATGAAAACTACATTCACATGTACTCATATTTGGTTCTATTTATTGTAATGGAGTAAGAGTTTAGAAAATTACTTAAATGTTTTTCTTTAAACATTTTTTGTTGTGTTTTGTTCGTACATATTTTCAGTTTGAAAAGCCGCACTATGTTTATTGTATATTGTAAATAGCACGCGATCGGATTAACATGCTACCCTGCAAATAACGCGACTAGTCCATACATGCATGTAAAGTCTAGTCCAAAGAGGAGTAGAAGTACTCCAAAACTACTCCAAATATATGAAAAAAAGGTGGTCCATTTAACATTGCGATGTCCTAGGACTGGACCATATAACCCATCGGAGTAGTCCCAAAACTACTCCATGGAATACTCACGAGGGTTAGTTTTAAACAACAACAACTCAATATGCAATCGTGTTAACACGAAACCATGTCGTTTAACTACAAACTCTTGTTTAACTATGACATGGTCCATGACTGCATTACATTGGACCATGTTGTGAGTAGTCCATATCATCTAAAATGGATCACGTAGTCCAATATTATTTGCAGGGTATACATACATACAAACATACATATACTCGTATATGTATGTATGTACAGGGTTTTCCAATAAGGACTTGACAACTTTTTTTTTAAATAAAACGCAAACCGTTTGAGATATTTCCAAAACTTTATTACCGACTTGAAATACATTCAAAACATTTATGAATGGAACTCGACTTCGTTCATATGGGCACCGCGGCCACGTCGGCAGTGGTCGATTCGTTGGACCCAATTTTGGATGACTCGGTCACACATTTCGGCCGGAACGGCCGCTATTTCGCGTTCAATGTTGGCTCTAAGTTCTTCCAACGTTGTCGGCTTGTTGGCATAGACCAATGATTTGACGTAGCCCCAAAGAAAAAAATCTAGAGGCGTTAAATCGCAAGAACGAGGCGGCCAATTGACTGGTCCATTTCTTGAGATAACACGCTCGTCAAACTTACTCTTCAGTAAATCGATTGTAACGTGTGCTGTGTGGCTTGTGGCACCGTCTTGTTGAAACCACATGTCATCCAAGTCCATGTGTTCCAATTCGGGCCAAAAATAATCGCTAATCATTGCGCGATAACGATCGCCATTCACAGTAACGTGACGATCGTTATTGTCGACGAAAAAATATGGCCCAATGACGCCGCCGGCATGCAAAGCGCACCAAACAGTAATTTTTTGTGGATGAAGTGGTGATTCGTGAAGCACATGTGGATTTTCAGCAGACCAATAACGCATATTTTGCTTATTGACGAACCCATTGAGCCAAAAATGAGCTTCGTCACTGAAGATGATTTTGCGATGAAATTCATCATCTTGGTGCATCTTCTCCAGAGCCCAATCGGAGAACGTACGTCGACTCAAATGGTCCATCGGCTTCAATTCTTGAGTCAGCTTAATCTTGTATGGGTGTAAACCCAGATCCTTACGCAAAATTCGCCATAAAGTGGTCTTGGGGATGCCCAGTTCTTGAGAACGCCGCGGAATCGACTGATTTGAATCGTTTGCTACGGACGCCTGAACGGCAGCGACCAGGCCGTTGTCTCACTGGCACGACAGCATCACACAATGAATATGTAGACTCAAATTTTTGCACTAAACTTGTTATTGCTTGTCTACTAGGGCGAGAATTACGACCGAAAATTGGAGTTAACGCTCTTAAAGTTGCGGTCACCGACTCCGAATTTCGGTAGTACATTTTTATAATTTCCAAACGTTGTTCCTTCGTGTACTTTACCATAACGAAAATGTTAAGTTTACTGAAAAAAAAGAAAGCAACAATTAGATGATCAGTGAAATAGTGCGTTCACAATTTAAATTCAGAGTTGTCAAGTAGCTATTGGAAAACCCGTTATATACACATAGTAAATGTGTATGTATCCGCAGAATATTTCGAAAGTTGTGAGATATTACTGCAAACACTTTTACTAAACTTTCATGAAAACTAGTCACAATAAAACCATATTATTCTAAAAACATATTTATTAAATTTAATATATGTATGCTTAAAACTAGGGACGCCAAGCGGGACTGGATTTTCAAAAACCGGGATTCGGGAATGTAAATCCCGTGATCATGAGACTTTTTCGGGATCCCGGGTTTTTCGTGTTTTCTGGATTTTTGCTTCTTATTAAAACAAAACATGTGCCAAATATTGAAATATCTTATTCTTGAGTTAAAAAATATTTTTTTTGATAGATATCCCACTCGCATGCCATTAAGCGATTATAAAGGCCTTAAAGTAAATTGTACAAGCTTTATTTAAAAAAAAGAGCCCAAATTGAAAAAAAAAATTTAAAAAAATGTTTTTTTTTTAAATTAAAAAAAAATATTTTTGAAATGATTGAAGAAATAGCTATCTAAAGTCCTTTCCAGAATTTTTGCTAGGACCAATAGGTGAAAAGTTACACTCAATTAAAAAAAACCCTGTATGACCAAAATTGACCAAAATTTCAAACTTTGACCCCCTCTAACTCCGGCACTTCTGGACTGATAGAGTTGAAAATTTGTCTCTACTATCCAATAGTACTAACCTTGGTGCAAATTTCATCCAAATCGGAAGACATCGATTTTTAAAATTTGGTCACTTGACGTGAAATTCACCATATTTAAAGTGAAAATATAATTTTATTTGAATATTTTTTCTTACATTTCTTATTGAAGTGGTCTGAAACCCCTTAATGGTCTGGGCAATACTAAATAACTTGAAAATTTTTTAACCGATTTTTAACGTTTATATCTTTTTTTTTCTTTGACATTAAAATGGAAAAATAATTATTTAATGGCAAAATTTTTGCAAAAACTTTAAGAAATGCATATTTTCCCCTTGTAAATAAATGTACATCCAAACTTCGCAGCCGATGCAGCTTTAGTTAACGTTATCTTTCAATCCATATTCTACTGATGGGGACGATCAAAATTCACAATTTAATTTTTTTTTGCAGCACTCTAATGTACATACAAGTATTTTCTAAAACGCATGATGATGCGTATGGAATCAATTTTAATGCAACACTTGTGCTTGTAAATATGTAAATGATTTTTAGTTGGATGTGTTGAAGTACAATTTTCCCAAACTTGTGTAAGTCATGCAGCATGCTTACCTTCTCTAAGAAGATGTTGTAGGTGTCCTAAAGAATTTACCACGTAATGAATTAAAATCTCGTTATTGGCCATAACCAAAATTATTTTTGTTTTGTATCCATCTGAAAATAAACTTTGTTTAATTGTAAATTAACAGCTTTAAATATGCTGACATATGAAGATGAAATCCTTTAATATTACTCTTTTTGCAAGATGATTCCTTATCAATCTTGTAATTTTTGTATTAGGAATTATGTAAATGAATTTTTTGGTTACATACGTACGTACGTACGAGTATAGGCACATTTGTATGTTATTATTAATATTTTTATTTTTAATTGTTATTCTAACGTAATTGAATTTTTCGTTTTCTTATTCTCATTAAAGCATTTTCGTGATCAATGCATTGATGGATCTGGTTTGCCGCTGCTAACAGAAGATCATTTGGTAAATTCGTTGGGCATGAAATTAGGACCAGCTCTTAAATTACGTTCAGTGCTGGCGAAGAAATTGGGCGGTCCTTGTCCGTGCGTGTCGTGTGTTGCACAAGTTCAACAGGTGTTGGCTTTGCAAACTGGTGGTATAACAGCAGCAGCAGCAGCAACAATTGCAACAACAACAACAACAACAGCAAGCGATCATACAACAGGCAGCATTACCACAAATGTTGCTGCAATTGGCAGTTGTAATAGTCATTTACCAAAAAATTCATTCTCAACCAACAGTGGCATGAACTGTAGCAGCTACAACAGTAGCAACAACAGCAGCTCTGTTAACAAGAATGAAAGTACAACAGCGTCAATAAGTTCTACAAATACAATTTCCATAAACAGCACAACTCCTAATGTATGCAATAGCGATGGCAACACACCCAGAAGCAATAGCAATTGCAATACTAATGTTGGTCATTTGTCATCACCACCACCAGCATCCATACTACAGCAACAGCAACAACATCATCTTGAACAACAACAACAACATTCACCATCACTGCAAAATATTTGCAGCAGTAACAACAGTAATCCAACTAGCAATTGTCACGACAATGCCGACTCCAGCAGTTAGTTGATTGTTTTCTATCTTAAATGATCGTTGCAATTCAATACAAATACAACGCTACCAGTACAATCGAATGCAATGAATATAATGCAATCAATATCTGTAATATTAAATACACAGTGCAAGGACAAGGACAAAGACAAAGAGATACAGTGTGGCAGATTGAAGAAAAACAAATTTATACAATTTATACATTTACAAAGAGGATATTATTTTCCTTATTCGATTCTGTTTGCTGGAAATAGAATCAATTAAAATTGAGAATATTTCTCCTACTCGATGGCAAAAAGTCAATTGAGTTCTTCAAATAAAATCAAGATCACATTAATGAAACGTTTATTTGCTTCCAATTATGTACTCCCAATCATTACTAACAATAAAATAATCAACTCAACTCTAATATGAACAAGAGTATGTACGAGTGTTGAAAAATATAATAGAAACGACAACTATGTAGTTACTTGCGCATTTCATATCATATTTTTAGATTGTAAGGTAATCATTTCACCAGATACTTACTGTATTAGGGCGCGTTTTCACTATGTCAGTTTTTTTGTCAAATTGTTGTCAAATTGTCCAAATTGTTGGCAATTTTATGAAAACGGGTTGTCATATGGCGTCATCTATGTTTGCAATGATGATTGCAAAAAATTAAATTTATTGATGACAACCCGTTTTCATACAATTGCCAACAATTTGGACAATTTGACAACAAAAATGACATAGTGAAAACGCGCCCTTAGACTCTTTGATAACGGTACTTTATTTTGAGTTAATTTTAATAAAATAACTTTATTATTATTTAAAGTTGACATAATTTGTAATGGAAGGTCATCTCGTTGCATCCACGTCGTCAGTTTTGCCTAAGATTAGGGATGATTGGAATGAAAACAGATGTTTCTTTAGCGACATCTCACATTTGCGGTAATTCTGCAAAATATATTGGTCAATTTAATTGTCGCCCTTTATCAATCTTGTCATAATGGGTCCGAAAATATATATTTTTAGCAAATTCAAGAAATCCTGTACGTTTTTGCAGGACATAAGGCAAATACACATTTCTACACATACTAGTCCCCTTTAGCCTACACTTTAAAACTAAAATGCAACTATAAATTGGAATTAGAGTTTTATTTCGTTTTTTGTTTTTGAAAAGTCCTCCACTGTGTTACGTTCGTTAAGCAAAGGAGAAACTCATCAATCATCCGGACTGCGCATTTCATATAAATGATTGTTTAAATACTTTTCATATACGAGTACATACATACATATCTTGTGATTTTGATTGAATTTTTTACCCATTTATAAAATGCGCAAATACTTGTTGTGATCTAAAAAATAGAGTTTGATAATTTTATAGAAAAAAAATATGTTTCTTGAAAACCCAAATATGTAAACTGATAAGCAAGTATTATACAAAATTACAAATCTAGAATTTGCAGGAATATTAAAATATTTCATGCAGTTTATATGATGTTCATTCATCGTGAGTCTAGAGTTTAAAATTTTTATAAAATAATTCAGTATAGGGGAGTAGGAAGGATTTCTCGTTTTAACGTAATTTCATAAATGTTGTCATGTAAATATTTATAATAAGCGCAATTAATGAAAATAATTAAACAATTTTTAGTTTTTATAACTTTATAGACATACATATATACAATGTACATTATGCAAACTACACACTCATATACTAAACTCGTACATACGTCACCAGTTATGACCTTTTTGAGGAAATCTGGATCGTCGTTGACGATATTCAACAGCGATGAAAATATTGCAATTTTGGAACAATCTTCGCTGCCGCACGTTTCATGTCTAAAACATTCGTAAAAATTGCTTGGCATGAGCCGAACGATATGCCAGCGTCATCAGCAACCTCTCTGATAGTGATTCGACGATTACACTGTTCAAGTTGTAAAATGGTACTAACGTGAAAACCATATGGTTGTGTTTGGATGATTACTACTCCACCGAAAAAAGTGCCAATTTGACTCATTGGGAAAAATTTATGGCGTTTTGTTTGAACTTCGGTCAATTTGTCAATTTTTGACCAGAAACTTGAACAGTGTTATCCAAAATTATTTTCTTCACTGCTTCAATGTTTTCATCGGTTGTTGACGTGTTCGGGCGACCAGGACGGGCATCGTCATTGACATCTTCTCGGCCTTCCGTAAACCGGTTATAAAAAAAAAAATGTGTAGTGTGTATTGTGTGTTATTGTACATATTAAAGATAGTTTTAAATTAATACAAAGCAAATGTAAATATATTAATTAATTATCATATTTAAAAGAAAAAAAAAGCAAAAAAAAATCCTTAAATACCAAAATGCCTTAAATAAAAATTAATTATTTGTATTGTTTTTTTTTTTTGTTAATTATAATTAAAAACGAAACAGCAACAGCAACAATCGCAAAGTCTTCCAATAAAAACAAGAGTAAATAAAACAAAGCAATTTATATACATACATATGTTTAAAACAAATAAAAAATCGAAATCTTACATTAAATGTTTGATTTGAGAAACTTAGACGTAAAATTCTTATAGATACTTATGAATTTAAGCAATGTTTATAAAATAATACACAAACACATTTTAAAGAAAAAATTACAAATTTTTTAGTCAATTTTAAAGTAAGTTGTATTTTATTTGTCGTTATTTTATTTACCTTATTAACTAATAGTTAAACTTAAACTTTAAAACTACAACAACATTATTTACTTACTTGCAACAATAATTACATACATATTAATAATAAAAAAAAAAACAAAAACAAAAACCCAAGTGTACTTAAGATATACATGCATACAAAACATAGATACTTTTATACATTTATTATGTATTTTTTCTTTTGTATTAAAAATATATGTATAAACAATAAACAAATAAATATGTATAAGAAAATGCAATAAATAATATGCACACATTTATACATAATATTTAAGCAATACAGATACATACTCGTACATACATATACTCGTATGTGTATGTACGTACCTTTACATACAAATGTTATTTTTGTATTCATATTACATATTTATAAATAAAATTATAATTTCATCCATTTATATACATGTACATATGTACAAGGTGGCGCAAAAGTAATCCTCCTATCATAAAATGCTATAAATTTTGCGAGGCCCCTAATGTCAGTTCTGTTTTGACATTTGTGTAGTAAACACATGCGAAATACACGTTAATAAACAATGTTACGCTACACTGCTCCAGATCGCGCAATATTGCTGACTATTTATTTGACCAATAATCGGTCGGTGACAGCCAAAAAACATTGGAAGTTTACTTTTGCGCCACCTTGTATGTATGTACGTATGTTTGCATGTGTGAAGTGTGCGTTAATGCATAAATAAATAATAAAAACTAGATAACAAATCAGTTAAATAATCTAGATAACAAATATTTAATGTTTTTATTCTAAATTAATGAAATGAATTAAAATACAATCTTATATCTAACAACTAGTCACTAAAAATCAAAATTTGTTTTATTTAATAAAAAAAAAAGAACTATTAAATATTTTCAACATAAATTCAATTAAACATAAATAAAAAATATATGTATATTTTTAAACTTGAAACACTTATAAAAATATAGTTTTATTGAAAAAAAAAAAAAAAACAAATCGATTCCCCTTTCTATTAAAGCGAGCTTAGCTGGAGATTATTTACATTCATACGAGCAGGGCTGCCAGAAATTTGCAGCAAAATATGTTAATTTCACCAAAAAAGGTCTTATTTTTGAAGAAAAAATCTTATTTTTGGAAATAAGTAGTACAAAACAGGTTGTTTTTAATTGAACCTAACCTTCGTCTAGACTCTAGACAAAACAAAAAATCTTTTTTTTTTTTTGGGGAAAAAATCTTAAAATCTTTTTTCGGTTAAAAAATCTTAAAAAATAAAGTAAATTCTTACTTCTGGCAGCGCTGCATACGAGTATGGTGGTTACCTGAAGCAATGATTCTCAAATACCAAAATATATATAAATATATATATTTATAGTCTTTGCAAATACTTTACATTACTTCTTCTTAATTTGACTGATTCAATGAGGCAAGACTTTAATGACGATAAATTTTTTAGTAGTATCATTGGACTTTTCGAGGGCTTTTAAATTCATTTGGTATGAGGAGGATGATTGTTAAATGGTTTATGGATCTTTATAAACAAGTAATATTGATTCGTGTTTTATCCTCCTGAGTTAAGTTAAAATTTATTTTGTATAGGGTGTTTCAAGTAGAAATAATTTTTTCAACAGATCACGCGTAAGTCGTGTGATGTGTGTCATGTTATTATACCCTCATGAGAAGGGTATATATAAGTTTGTCATTCCGTGTGTAATTTTCACAATATAATTCTCCGACCCTATAAAGTATATATATTCTGGAGTCGATTAAGCCATGTCCGTCTGTCTGAGTGTTGAAATCAGTTTTTTCAAGTCCCCAGATATATTCGAGATCCAAATCTTCAATAATTCTGTCAGAAATGCTTTCGAGAAGTTTGCTATTTAAAATCAGCAAAATCGATTTAGGTCAACCAGAGTTATGGACCAATATGTGAGACAACCTCCATAAAAATTTTATATTTTTTGTCCATTTTATTGCAATATTTTGAAATATATTGCAATAATACCATGAAATTTTGTATACGTTGTTTGTATTATAAGAGAAGAAAGTGTGCGGAAAATAGTAAGAATCGGTCCATGATTTCTCATAGCCCCCATACAAATATATATATTCCCGAAATATGGCTTAATGATAAATAAATGCTTATAAAATTGGAATATCAAGACAAAATTCAGCAAAAATAAGTTTTATACAAAAAGAAATCGCAAAACGATTTTTTTTAGTTCGGTCCATATTTGACCATAGACCCCATATAAAGTCCACTTCCAAAATTCACTTAAATACGTATAAAACAGATATAAATAATGGTAAACGGCTAAAATTTGGCATAAATACTCTTTATAGGCAAATAAATTGTTGTACTAAATTTTAGAACTGGTCATAGCTCTCATACAAGGACCACATCTGAAACAGACATTTATCCCTATATATATTGTAAAAATATCGGTACTGACTCAAAACTTGGCACAGATCATTTATATATATACAAAAATCATACCACAAAATTTTGTTAATTTCGGTCTATTTTTACCCGTATGTCCCATATAAAGCCCTCTTTCGAAAATCACTTTAATACTCATAAATCGCTTATAAATAAGGGTACCAATCCAAAATTTTACACGGATCATTTACATACATGCCTAAATCAAATTGCTGGATTTTGAGAATATCGGTCCATATTTGACAATATCCCCCACATAAGGTCCACTCCCAAAATCCATGTTAATACATACTAATATATGTATATCTTAAATATACCGTTATTATGTTGAAATTCGACGTGAAATATCCTCATATGCATGAAAATAACTGTTCCAATATTTAAGAAGATCGGCCCATAATTTGTCATAACTGTCATATAAGAACCATTTCCGAAAAACAAATAAACCCACAAAAATGTCTAATAAATATTGATATCGAACGAACTTTTATATGGATCAGAAATTTTAATCCAGAAATTATATTTGTATCGGTTATACGGCAATTAAGCTACTGTCAGTCAATAATAGCTCCTGAATTAAGTCCGAGCATAACAACCAACCATACAACTCTTCTAAATAACGCTATTGAGATGAAATTCAACCAATATAATCCTAAAATACATAGAAATCACATTAGTGGATACTGGATTTAGAAGCTATCAGTCCATAATTGGTCCACTTCTTATATGCCACCCATAAATCTTTTGTAAATAATGTTATTGAGATCAAATTCTTATTCTTTTTTATACTCTGTTGCTTAACTTGTTGTGAATATGGAAAAATGTTCTTTTAATTTAATAAATTGTTAAATTACAATCAAGATTATTATGAAAATAACACAAACTCTGTAAATTATGGTAAGAATTGGTAATTAAATCAATTAAAAATGGTGAAAATTAGACAAAATTTCAAAATATTTAACATAAATTATGTTGGTCGTAAAATTGTCTTTCAAACAATATATCAAATACTAATAAAATTTGCACTAAGACTGAATAGAAAACACAGAATAAGGGTATTGTGGATGTATACATGTTTTCATATTTTTTGACAATTCCTTTTCAAAATAAACAAAATAATAATAAATTTGTGGTGAAATAACCACATGTATTTGATTGTAGCTAGCACTTATGTATATACATACATACATATGTACATGTATGAAAATTAAAAACAACGAATGAGGGAACAAAGCGTGTTTCACGAGTACATGCATATGTGTACCCCTTTTAATATGACTCACCGCTCTTGCCAACAAAGCAAGAATCGCAGCGACAAAAATTGCATAATGTAAACCGGGACATACAGATAAAAATCTTCAATATATTCAACTTTTTCTGCCAATGAGCCAATTAATTTGGATCAATTTCATTTGAATCAATTTTGCATCTATATGGGATTTCCATGTAAGACGACGATCGAGGTGTATACCAAAGTATGTATCAGAGACCTGCGCCGTGTCGGCTGCAAGCCGGCTGAGCTGAGCCGCCGATGATATTCAACAGCCGCCGCCGAACAATTTTCGGCGTGCAATCGGCTTAAAAGCAGCCGCCGTCCATATTTTTTTGTTTTATTCCAAAAAAACTATTGCTTCTAATTGAAGTTTTATTTTTTATGAAAAACGATTATTGTTATATCCACAAAATTGTTCATCGTAAATATCTATTGGAAACATTTCGTTTATTGTAACAATTACTACTTAAACAATAAAATGTAAATCAGTGATGGGATTTGTGGCACAATTGTGCCATTTTTGGCACTATTACGTTTTGAGTGGCATATATGTGCATATAAATAAAAATAGTTTTAAGTAATAATTTCGGAAATGAATATTAAAAATTTTCAACTCTTTTTTTACTTTAAAAATAACGAAGCTTTGTATAGTTAGACATGTTAGATATTCTGAAAAAATCTCCGATTGTCATAAAATATACAAAAAAGGTTGTAGACTTTTTGAATTCATAATTTTGGTTAAAGTTTGTTATTATTTCCTAATTAATTTTAAGACGATTTGAGTGGAATTCACTTAAAATTAAAAATTTTCCATTTAGAGGGATACCCTTGCTTTAACTCAAGCGCAAAACAGATGACTGGATCAGTGGATATAAATTTTTGGTAGTATCATAATATTTTGTCTAGCACTGGCTGGACTTATTATTTTCTTTTAGTATTAAGATTCGAAAACTTATTGTCATTTCATTTCTGAAGATTCAATAAATAAATGAAATGTATTAAAATAAAATAATAAATTTAGGGCGGGGTTTTGATTTGAAGATTAAATGCCAAATAGTAATTAGATTAGTTTATCTAAAAATAATCTAACGTGGATTAACTTTGATTTTTTTATTATAGTTTAATATAGCCATACATAACGTCAGAAAATGAATAAAAAGAAGGAAATAAATTGGCAACAATCTAAAACGTTTACTTAGACAAAAAAAATTAAAAAAGTTGAATAATATATTTTCAAGTCTTTTAAATTGTCCTTATCACTGGAATGATCCAATTTTTGTATGTTTTCCTACACTACTACTTTTTAACAAATTGTATAAAAAATTGTGTCAAAAGGGATCCAAATTCGGTTTATTTTGTGAAAAGTAGTTTTGGCACTATTGAACCCATTTTGGCACAATTTATAACTTCCATTTGGCACTAAATGTTTAAATCCCATCACTGATGTAAAGCTCTCGATTTACGTAATTGTCAGAGTGGTAACCCTTCAAAATATTGCATTTTTTTGTGGTTATGGAAACTCTACCAATTTTCCGTTATTAGTAACGGAAAGTAAAGTGAATAAGAAGTGTATAAAAAATGGATAGTCAGAAAATTACAAATTTTTTCCAAAGAACAATGGTAATAAATTCTTAATCTGAAAGTGAAGGTGAACTGGAAGTACCACAAACTAAAGAAGAAAGTGAGATATTAAAATACCAAAAAATATTAAGTACGAAAACAGATATTAAAAATAAAACTTCAATAGTGCTTAATAAAAAGACTGCCGGAGGGTCAAACGTTTGGAATTTCTTTGGCCAAATGCTGATTTCTAATAAGGCCGTTTTAAAGAATCTTCACGTGTGCAAGCTATGTTTTGACGAAGAGCCAATGCGTATAAAGGGGTAAGCATGGTGAAATTAAATACCAGGTGACAGCATTGCTACAACAATTACAACAAGGCAAGAACAACAGGCATTTTTCTATATGAAAAACTTTCGTCACTGTCAAAAAGTTTTTTTTTATATAGCTTTTTGACATTTTCAAATTCACCATGAATAATCAGCTGGCGCTACGCTGTCACCTAGTATTTAAATTCACCTTGGGGGTAAGTACGATTTGATATAAGGAACAAATGATACCACATACAGTGGCTCCATCGTATAATCGGACAAGATTTTGTCTGATGTAAATGTGCTCTAAACATTAAAATAATGCACCAAAAAAATATGGCTTAAATCTAGTTTACCGACACAGCTCAAAATGAAAAAATAAAGTATGTAGGGTGATAGAAAATTTAAAAATAAGGGCCTCAGCCCCCTTGAATTTTAATTTTGGTTTTTTTCTTTTTTATTCTTTATTTTTTTTCGTTGCCCTTAAAGCTGAACATATTTCTATGAAAACTAAAAACGTCCATAACTCGAAAACTAAGCGAGCCTATATTTTTATTTAATTTTTTCTTCTTATTTTTCAATTTTCTATCACCCTACATACTTTTTTTATTTGGAGCTGCGTCGGTAAACTAGATTTGTTCCAAAAATATTTTTTTTTCGATTCTATTTACACTCCACATACTCATATATCTAAAAAATGACATAAATTAAAATTTGCATAATTGAAACTGCATTTGCATTTGCTTTAACTTTTGATCCAAAATGTTAAGATAGACAATTTTGTCCATTTTGCCTTCAATTAAATTAAATTTGCCTACTCCGGCACTCGACATGCAGCTCCAAACCATAACAGGGCCTACTAACTACATGCTTAACAGTGGCTTTTGTGTTTTTATGATGGAATTCGGCATTTGGTTTCCATCACACAAACAGCTTGCCATCTGACCCATGTTAAATTAAATTTACTTCCATCAGTAAACAAAACCATGAAATAATGAAAACTAGCAATAAAAATGTGTTTTACGGTGGTTTACCAACAAATTTATAACTTTTTCCTAAAAATCTGTTGGTATGGTTATAGTTTGGGGTTGCATGTTGAGTGTACTTTGTATACTTAATTTTAGATTTGGGATTTTCACATCCACGTCCATCCAGAGTAACCATTTACAGAATTGCCACTCAATAGATATCAAAACCAAAAAATCCGATATATCGCAGCTCAAAACCAAATCGATTTTGTCCGGGAAAACAAATGTTGTGAAGCCAAGCAAAGAAAAATTGGCAAACGCCCGACTTCTTGTTCAAATGTGCTCTAGAGACTTGCGCCCGTTTAATATGATTGAGCAGCCGGGATTTGTGAGTTATATGAAAGCAATTAAACCGTCGCAACTACTCTAAGCCGGTCGGCATTAGATGACGTATATGGGTCCTACAAGACGACTATTCAAACGTTTTTAAAAGATTTTTGTCCAAAAAACATTTCTTTGGTATTGGATATGTGGACAGATTCCTTTAAACGGAAAAGTTACATGAATAATAGAATTCATTTTGGCTACAAATTTGAAACGATGTGTGTTTCATTAAAAACGAAAGTTTTCCCCCACCCACACAACAGGTACACAATATCGAACAATATATCAGAAACGCTAATAGATTTCGGTCTTGAAAAAAAAAAAACATTATTGTCGTTAGTGATGGTGGTAGCAACATTGTTGCAGCAACGAAGTTGGCAGGTATGACAAGATTGAGATGTTCCAGCCATTCATTGCATCGATTCATAGTTCATGACATTCTTGAAAACAAAGACAAACAAAGAAAACAAAGTGTGTTTCTCAAAACCGTAAAAAAATTTAAACTTATTTATAAATCCCTCAACTATAATACAGAAAGTATTATCAAAATTCAAAATGTTTTTGAGGATGAAAAACTTGTCAATTTTTTATGCGAAACAACAGATTTATATCATCAAGTAGAAACGAAAGATTAATATACTCCCGATTATAGTGAAATTGATATTGATGAATATATAAAGAATCCATTATTTTGCAGTTTAAAAAACTCAAATGACACACGCTTGAACACGTTGTGTTACATATTCAGAAGTTTTGAGAAAAATATAAAAATTATCACTGTTGCATTAGTGGAAATTGACAAAACTGAATTGACACTAAACGAAATGAAGTCATTGATGCACGAATTCCTGGAATTCCTCACGATTTTTGAGGACGCTACCAAGTATTTACAAGGACGTAAATACCCCACCATTAATACAAATATTGTATTTTTTGAAAAAATTACTGATACAATTAAAAAATGTGCCAAAAAAGTATGTTTTGAGGAGACAATCAAAATGTACGCATATGCAGCCCAGAATTTTAAAAGCCGATTAAAGATTCATAAAGTCCATTTAGTGGCAGCTTTGCTGGATCCCATCCAAAAAAATTGGCAAAGGCTGGATAAGTGGTTATGGAAGGTTCCAACCAAACAACAAATGGGTCTCTTCGAGATACTTAGTCAGGATGACCCTGAAGGCGGGATTTCGAAAGAAGATTTACTATACGCAGAAGTAACTAAGATTCTGGATAGTGATGTGGAAATTGTTTCCAAAGATGTGCCCACAACATAAAACATTAAAAAAACAGGTAAGAACTGTGTATAAAACTCCAAAATTTGTTTATAATTTATTAAGTAAAATTTTTTTTCCAGAAAATACAAAATAACTCAATTAAAAACAATTTGGCTCTGTTCATTGCTTCTACTGGCGTAGTGGAAGAAATGCATCCCTTAAAAAAAGAAAAAAATATTCTTGAGAATAAATCTTATTAGGTAACTTAAAAAAATATAAATCGAAAATAAAAGTTATGAGCAACGGAAAAAAATATATTATGAATAACTCTTATTAAGCAACGTAAAAATTTTTGATATTTTTCTTAGTTAGGCTTAAGTTCATTTTAAATTTAATTTTCATTAAATCATTTTTACTGAAGAAGGGTTGTTTAACAACTTGAAAAAAATTTTTATTTTTGATAATTTTTCTGACTAGGATTCGAACCTGGGTTGTTTGGTTGAATTGACATATGTTTCGAGAAACACCACTTTCTCTCATCAGAATTCTTTACGTTCTGACCTATGCACCACTACGGTGCCTGCTAGTCAACAGACAACATCAATCCTTTAACCAGTGACTGGTGGTTCGAAGTTTTCTGTAAATTATCATTTTTATTAATTTCTATTTTAGTTGTTGTTTTTCCTTTTCTTCAGTTTTTACCTTTCGTATTCATGCCAAGACTTCGTCTCGAAAACCTGAATACATTTGTTTTTATTGTGTTTATTGTCCACTTTCGTACACATGTAAACATTAACGGCTTGTGCCTTAGCTATTTTATAGAATAATTGTAGTATTTAGTTGAACTGTTACTATTTAATTTTTGATATTTTTCTTAGTTAGGCTTAAGTTCATTTTAAATTTAATTTTCATTAAATCATTTTTACTGAAGAAGGGTTGTTTAACAACTTGAAAAAAATTTTTATTTTTGATAATTTTTCTGACTAGGATTCGAACCTGGGTTGTTTGGTTGAATTGACATATGTTTCGAGAAACACCACTTTCTCTCATCAGAATTCTTTACGTTCTGACCTATGCACCACTACGGTGCCTGCTAGTCAACAGACAACATCAATCCTTTAACCAGTGACTGGTGGTTCGAAGTTTTCTGTAAATTATCATTTTTATTAATTTCTATTTTAGTTGTTGTTTTTCCTTTTCTTCAGTTTTTACCTTTCGTATTCATGCCAAGACTTCGTCTCGAAAACCTGAATACATTTGTTTTTATTGTGTTTATTGTCCACTTTCGTACACATGTAAACATTAACGGCTTGTGCCTTAGCTATTTTATAGAATAATTGTAGTATTTAGTTGAACTGTTACTATTTAATTTTTGATATTTTTCTTAGTTAGGCTTAAGTTCATTTTAAATTTAATTTTCATTAAATCATTTTTACTGAAGAAGGGTTGTTTAACAACCACCAGTCACCACCAGTCACTGGTTAAAGGATTGATGTTGTCTGTTGACTAGCAGGCACCGTAGTGGTGCATAGGTCAGAACGTAAAGAATTCTGATGAGAGAAAGTGGTGTTTCTCGAAACATATGTCAATTCAACCAAACAACCCAGGTTCGAATCCTAGTCAGAAAAATTATCAAAAATAAAAATTTTTTTCAAGTTGTTAAACAACCCTTCTTCAGTAAAAATGATTTAATGAAAATTAAATTTAAAATGAACTTAAGCCTAACTAAGAAAAATATCAAAAATTAAATAGTAACAGTTCAACTAAATACTACAATTATTCTATAAAATAGCTAAGGCACAAGCCGTTAATGTTTACATGTGTACGAAAGTGGACAATAAACACAATAAAAACAAATGTATTCAGGTTTTCGAGACGAAGTCTTGGCATGAATACGAAAGGTAAAAACTGAAGAAAAGGAAAAACAACAACTAAAATAGAAATTAATAAAAATGATAATTTACAGAAAACTTCGAACCACCAGTCACTGGTTAAAGGATTGATGTTGTCTGTTGACTAGCAGGCACCGTAGTGGTGCATAGGTCAGAACGTAAAGAATTCTGATGAGAGAAAGTGGTGTTTCTCGAAACATATGTCAATTCAACCAAACAACCCAGGTTCGAATCCTAGTCAGAAAAATTATCAAAAATAAAAATTTTTTTCAAGTTGTTAAACAACCCTTCTTCAGTAAAAATGATTTAATGAAAATTAAATTTAAAATGAACTTAAGCCTAACTAAGAAAAATATCAAAAATTAAATAGTAACAGTTCAACTAAATACTGCAACGTAAAAAAAATAAAAGTTATGAGCAACAGAAAAAAAATATATATCGTAACAAAAAAAAAAAAAAAAAAAATATCCAAGAATCTGTCTTGTTGTATACTAATAAATTTTGTTACTTAGAAAACAGATTCAGAATAAATAAAATGAACTGGATTCATTGATCTCAATTAAGGTATTTATAGACGTCAATACTGAGTATTAATATTTGTCAAAAACTCAAGTATCATAATACAATTTCATCGTCTGAACAAAATTTGTATTAGATTTTCAAAAAATACAAATGTTTTTTTTTTATTTACGGTCGGTATTCAAAGTTTGTTTAAAACAACCCAGCCAGCATTTACATATAAAAATAAGCGTTCAAATGTAAGCAAAACACTTATAAAACACTGTTGTGACCTTTACAAAAGACATCAATGCAAGGGTTTTATAATCGAAAAGCACCCAACTTTATAAGCGTTAAAAAAACGATTGCAAAACATGTTCTTCAACTAATTTAATTACACGTTTTGAAAATGCTTAAAAACACGTATTTTTAATGAAATTAGTAAGCCCTTGGTCGGGTAGAAAATGCATTCCAATTTGCCAATTGTTCCAGTACTTTACAATAGTATTCTTCATTATTTGAACTATTAGCCTGAATAAAAACTTTTCTCATTTATGTACTTCGTTTTGGATATGTTTTTTATTGAAACATTTACATAATCATTTTTAATAATAATTTTTTTTATTAATAGAGAAATATTAAATTAAAATATTAAAATAGAAACTTCATTTAAAAAACCATTATTTTAGTTTACTTTTCTTGTTTTAATTTTAATACGATTTTTTGCGAACCAACAAGACGTCAGTATTGCCTAATCATCCTCAACAGCCAAATTTTGCATCGAGTGACAATTTCCCTCAATTGTTACGGTCCACTAGTCATGTAAACGCGCCTAGTTCTAGACAAGTTTCTTACGCAAACGTGGTTAAATCTAATATGCCAGGTCTGGAGCAGGAACCTAACCCCCAATATTCTGAGCCGCATATCAACAATCTAGAGACAACATTGCAGACACTTGTCCAAACTATGAACACTTTTACGACCACCATGACATCCATGATGCAGGAAATGCTGAAAATGCAATCCACTATCTTGCAAGCCATGTTAAAGAAATGATTTATTTAAAAATTTGTTTCTGGAACGCGAACGGCCTCCGCCAACATAAAAATTAACTGGAATACTTCCTGATGGATAAGCAGATTGATGTTATGATGATTGCTGAAACTCACTTGACGTCGACAGGGTACTTCAAAATGAATGGCTACGTGTTGTACGATACTAAAGACCCCCGCGGAAGAGCTTGTGGAGGTTCGGCAATTCTTATAAAGAACAGAATAAAGCATTATCTAATGAATAACATAAGTGAGGATTACCTCCAAGCAACAAACATTTGCATTGAATTCTGTCAATACAAATTTGTTTTATCATCGATTTATTCTCCGCCTCGATTTTCAATAAACGAACACCAATACCATAACTTCTTTAAATCCTTTGGAGCTAGATTTTTAGTTGCTGGCGACTTTAACGCAAAACACACATTTTGGGGTTCACGTCTGGTAACCCCAAAGGGTCGCGTACTCTTCAACATCATAGCTAAAATGGGCTTAGATGTACTCTCAAGTGGACATCCCACCTATTGGCCGACGGACCGACGGAAGATTCCCGATGTTATTGACTTTGGAGTAGTGAAAAATATCCCTGTGGAATGGATGCAAGTGGATCCTTCACTGGACTTGTCCTCTGATCACTCTCCTACTATCATTTCAATGCATTTCCCTCAAGTGCGTGGTTGGATAAAATACAAAAAGTATTTAAGTTCTCATTGCACGGAAAATGTTGTGTTGAGAACTACCGACGATATTGATGAGTCGATTGGCAACTTTACCGAGGACCTTCGACGAGCTGTGCATCACGCTTCCACTTATCACGTTGAATGTAGAAATATGACAAACAGAACTTATTTCTCTGAACTCGAATATCTCCTATCAGAAAAAAGAAGAATGAGAAGAGAGTGGCAAATTCACAGGTCTCCTGAACTGAAAGCTAGGCTACGGGAATGCAGAGATATACTAAGACATTTCTTAGAAACCCAAAGAACGGCCTCACTTAGATCTTACTTGGAAGGTCTTGATAGTATCCCACAATCTGACTACTCGTTATGGAGGGCGGCAAGAGGTTTAAAAAGACCAGTGAGAGGAAAACCTCCTTTGCGAAATCCGACTGGTGACTGGGCTAGAAATGATTCCGAGAAAGGGACATTATTTGTTAACCATTTGAGAAATTTGTTTACTATAAACAACTCAAATAATAACGAATCTGATTTGCCACCACTTGTTATAAGGCCTCCTGTACCCCTAAGACTAAACTTTCGTGATGTCCAAAACGCTATTGGTACTCTGAACCTTAAAAAGGCTCCAGGTATGGATAAAATCAGCAATAAAATGCTTGTGGAGTTACCTCGTGTAGCAAGAAATATTATCCTCTTTGTCTTCAACGCTATTTTACGCCTAGAATACTATCCTGCAGATTGGAAGGTGTCTATGATCACTATGATTCCTAAGTCAGGGAAGGACCACACCAAAGTGGAGTCATATAGGCCAATTAGCCTACTGCCGACAATTTCTAAACTGTTCGAAAAATTGTTAATGACTAAGTTGACTCCAATTCTGAATGACACTGAATGTATTCCAAATCATCAATTCGGATTCAGAGCTAAACACAGTACCATCGAACAAACTCACAGATTGGTAAATGTGATAAGAGGGTCGTTTGAAGATAAAAAATACTGCTCCGCCCTTTTCATTGATGTGTCCCAAGCGTTCGACAAAGTTTGGCATGACGGTTTAATGCACAAAATTAAATTAACTCTGCCTGCTAACACCCATAAACTCATGGAAAGTTATTTACACGGTTGCAAATTTAAAATCAAAGAAAGCAATTTTTTAAGTACCGCTCAGCCAATTGAATCAGGTGTGCCACAGGGTAGCATACTGGGCCCTACTTTATATTTGATTTATGCCTCCGACATGCCATCAGACCCCAAAATCCACACGTCAACTTTTGCAGACGATACAGCCTTTGTCAGCGTCCATAAGGACCACCAAGTTGCATCACAGAATTTGCAGAATTATGTTTATAAACTAGAGAATTGGCTAGAGCTTTGGAAAATCAGGGTAAATGAACAAAAATGTATTCATATAACTTTCACATTGCGAAAAGATACCTGCTCGTTCATCAGAATAAATAATCAAATTATCCCGCAACACAATGACCCTCACAGAGCGTAACAATATGTCAACAATGTGCGTTAAAATTTGAATTTATACATGAAACAGCTGAAGTTATAAATTCTGAGGTCAGTCGTGTTAATGACGAAATAGCACATTTAAGAAATACTGTCGTTGAATTGCATAGCAGGAACTTCAATATTTCTCACACTATGAAATGAACAATGATTGATGGGAAAGTAGCTACTACGATTTCTGGAAGCTCATCTATGGCGGCTTCCTTCACATGTGGAGCCGCTTTTTAGCCGCATCGTTATATGAACTTCAACCAATGTGCGGCGCCTCAACAAAATATTAACCACTGGAAAGCAGTATTAATTGTGGGTCTCTTCTTTTTATACCCTTCACCTTCATGAGAAGGGTATATATAAGTTTGTCATTCCGTGTGAAATTTCCACAATATAATTTTCCGACCCTATAAAGTATATATATTCTGGATCCTTATAGATAGCGGAGTCGATTAAGCCATGTCCGTCTGTCTATCTGTTGAAATCAGTGTTTTAAAGTCTCCAGATATATTCGGGATCCAAATCTTCAATAATTATGTCAGAAATGCTTTCGAGAAGTTTGCTATTTAAAATATAAAAATTTTATATTTTTTGTCCATTTTATTGCAATATTTTGAAATATATTGCAGATAATACCATTAAATTTTGTATACGTTGTTTGTATAATAAAAGAAGAAAGTGTGCGGAAAATATTGAGAATCGGTCCATGATTTCTCATATCCCGCATACAAATATATATATTCCCGAAATATGGCTTAATGATAAATAAATGCCTATAAAATTAGAATATCAAGACAAAATTCAGCAAAAATAAGTTTTATGCAAAAAGAAATCGCAAAACGAAATTTTTTTTAAGTGGTACACATAAAAATGTCGACGAAAGTAGACAACAAACATAATAAAAATGTATTCAGGTTTTCGAGACGAAGTCTTGACATGAATACGAAAAAACTGAAGAAAAGGAGGCAACATGTAAATAAATGAAAAATGATAATTACAGCAAATTTCGAACCACCGGTAATACTGGTTAAAGGATTGATGTTTGACTTTTGGCTAGCGGGCACCGCAGTGGTGCAGAGGGTGAGAACGCAAAGAATTCTGATGAGAAAGTGGTGTTTCTCGAAACATATGTAAATTCAACCAACACCCCAGGTTCGAATCCTAAGCGAAGAAAAATTGTCAATAAATTTTAATACTAAGTTTCATGTAACAATTCCTACCTTCAGTAAAAATAATTTAATGAAAATTAAATTTAATGAACTCGAGCCGAAATAAAAAAGAAATCGCGAAAAATAATAATTTTTTTTCAGTTCGGTCCATGTTTGACCATAGACCCCATATAAAGTCCACTTCCAAAATTCATTTAAATACATATAAAACAGATAGAAATAATGTTAAACGGCTAAAATTTGACATAAATACTCTTTATAGGCAAATTAATTGTTGTACTAAATTTTATGGTGGTTTAGTGACTGCTCAAAAAAAGAAAAAAAAAAACAAAATCAAATAGGGATTTTAGAGGAGATGCCAGCAAAAAAATTTGTTTGCGGTCACGCCTATTTTCGAGGGGGCGGGCCGGTAAAGTGTAAAATATATAGGCCTATATCTCAGGAACTACTGGGTGCTTGATAATTTGTAATACATTAAATAAAAGGTACCTTTTATTAATTAATACCTTTCCAACGATATATATCATGATTATAAAATATGGACCGAATATGGGTTAAATCCGAAAAGAATATTTTTTGACCGGAATTTATTGTTTTTTGGAAATGGTTCTTATATAGCAGCTATGACAAATTATGGGCCGATCTTCTTAAATTTTGGAAAAGTTATTTTCATGCATATGAGGATACTTCACGTCGAATTTCAACATAATAACGGTATATATACGATATATATTAGTATTAACGTGGATTTCGGTAGTGGACCTTATGTGGGGGATATAGTCAAATATGGACCGATATTCTCAAAATCTAGCAGTTTGATTAAGGCATGCATGTAAATGATCCGTATAAAATTTTGGATTGGTACCCTTATTTATAAGAGATTTATGAGTATTAAAGTGATTTTCGGAAGAGGGCTTTATATGGGGCTAGGGTAGCCAGATTTGAAATACGGAAAAACAGTACATCTTATACAAAAAAACAGTACAATTAAAAAAAACAGTACATTTTATTTTTTAACGAAAATATAACTCTTTATTCATGTAATAACATTTTTGTAATATTAATTTAATAAGCAACAAAAAAAAAATTTTTAAAAATACGTAAAAATATGAGATCATAACGTATATTATGAACGTTTTTGAAGAAGATACATAGAAAATAAAATTTAAATGACATATTGTATCTTTTATATCATCAAAGTCCTTTTAGATTACAATATTTTTGCTTTGCTTGTAATACAAAGTTTTAAATGTATTAGTTTTTGTAAATCAATCTGTATATGTATTAATTTACATTACGAAAGTGAACTTTAAATTTAATGTCAACTCAATTTTACTCCTTTTTAAATATTTTTTAGTAAGAATAATGCTGTTCCAATTTACATGGTGTAGAAATTAATTATATAAAAATCAAGAAGTATCATTTATTGAAAAAAATCCAAGTAACATTTTATCTTAACCGCCTATAACATGACTACTTAAATGTGCCATCAGCTTTTCGAAAAATGTATTTAAATACGTTGTATAAACAACGATATATTTATGAAATCCAATTTGTTTTTTAATATTCTTCATGTTAATCTACAATGTTTAATGGTTAGAAATGCCTTTAGAGCAATGATGTCTATTTCATGAAACAATTGTTGTTGTATTCATTTCATATGGACAAACAAATATTTTTGGACACCAATGCTTTAGAGCCATTAACACTGATCTCATAATTAACTTTAAAGTAGATTAAACCCCGATAAATAAATCCTTTTTTTAATAAAGCAATACACTGAACAAAAATTTGTTTTTATCAAGATTTTTTCAATTTTAATATAAATAAGCTTTAAACGAAAAAACAGTACAATGTGTAAAAAACAGTACATTTGCGTACTGTTTTGGGTCTTGTACATTTGAAAATAAACAGTACGCGTACTGCCAAAAACCCCATATAGACCGAAATTCACAAAATTTTGTAGGATTTTTGTATATATGTATGTATGTAAATGATCTGTGCAAAATTTTGAGTCGGTACCGATATTTATACAATATATATTTCGTTTTCGCATTTCGTCTTTCGTTTTCGCATCTCGAAGTTTCACAATTAAGGGTAGTGAACAACCTCATCTCTTGAGAAACGAAAACCGCCAATATATATAGGGATAAATGCCTTTTTCAGATGTGGTCCTTGTATGGGAACTATGGACAATTCTGGGCCGACGTCGGATAACCTGGCAATTTAAGGAATTAATTCTCCGCCAACCTAGTTTATAATAACAAAAAAGAAAGAAAATCTTCAAATGATTTTGTATGCTCCATTATGCACAATAAATTGGTTGCATGCCTATGTACATACATACATATGTATATGAAAGTATTTATAATTGTGCGCAATGTAAATAAATAAATATATAGTATGTACATACATATGTATATGAATAACTATATCATACAAGCATACATATGTACGTAGACATAGGTATGAATGGCTGCATATTGCTTTGCAACGATAGATGCCTAATTAAAACAATAATTAAATGTGCAACATGACCTCTGATTGTGGACGTGTCAAGCGGAACCGTTGCGCCAAAATGCAACCAAGGATGTGCAACAATTAGCAACACGCAAGGTGGTGCCTGAATTAGTTGCAACAAACAGCCAACCAATCACTCAGTGCAATCACGACACTAAAAAAGAAAACAAAAAATATTCGGATGAAGAATAAACATTCCAAAAGAGATCAAACGCAGCCATAACTGCAACAAATGCAATGTTTATGTTTTTATAAATCTCTTAGCACTTCCTGAATGAACAATGAGGACAAAAGCATTACAGTACAGACTACAGTTCAAAATAAAAAAAGCAGCAGCGAATTTATACATTTAAAATAAAATATTTAATTAATTTCAAAGATTAATACAAACTTAAAACAAATGCAATTGACTTCGAACTTTAATTAAATTTAGTGACATTTATTTTCCATTAGTTTCTTTATTCTTATCATCTGTTGCTACGGGAGGCAAATCTTTAATGCCAGTTGAACCAAAACCACCTTCTCCCCTTTTAGTATCATCCAATTTATCAACTTGTTGCAGTTCAGGGTAGAAAATTCGTTCGCATATTAGCTGTGCAATACGATCACCACGTTTGACTTCAAAATCTTTTTCGGAATGGTTAAATAGTACAACTCCTAGATTACCACGGTAATCTTCGTCAATAACACCAGCGCCAACATCTATAAAGTTCTTAACAGCCAGACCAGAGCGAGGTGCTACTCTACCATACGAACCGTCGGGTACCTCTATTTGCAAGTCAGTTTTTACAAGTGCTTTGCCGCGAGCCGGCACAGCTATATCATAAGCACTACGTAAATCAAAACCAGCAGCACGTTCGGACCCACGAACGGGATCGAAAGCCTGATCGGTTAGCTTCGCCCAGCGCATTATACATTTACTATCAACCTTCATTTTCTTTGCAGCTGGTTCTTCGATGCCAATTGATTTTTCCTCAGGTTGCATCTAACAAACAGGAAAACATACACCATTATTACCTTAACATTAACAAACCATATGAATTCCTTACATACAACGAGACAATGTTGAGTTCAAAACTTAATCCTTGACAGCATAAACAAAAACCCAAACTTTTTTTACAATTTTTGGCGGTCGACGCTTAATTTTGCACAGCGATGCCAACTTTAATTCATTTCACAAAATCGCAAGCGTAAAAAGTGCAATAAAAAACGCTAAAATTGTTTTTTAATTATATTAATAATTTAGGATCAATTGGGATTTTAGTGATTAATAATTTTGAAAAATTATGTATGTAGATCCCCGTAGTCAATTATGAAAATTTATGTTATATACATATATGATTATTTCGGTAGGTATTTTTTCCTGAAAAGGGATTTCTATTGATTTCGATAACAATAGACAATTTTTATTGTCGCTAATTTGTTTATTCTATATATTTTACAATGGTAAATCGGTTATAATCTAATACTAGATTTTAATAATATTTAACATAGTAGAAATAATTAAAAAATTTTAAAAGATTCTATAAATTATCAATAAATTTCAAAATCGAATGGTCATTATTTGACACATCGTTACTAAAAATGTTTTTCTTAATGAGATAATAATGTCAAACAAGAATCACAGGGTATAAAATCTCTAAATGGTCACTGTGTCAAATATAAGTTGGTAAGCTAGCACTAGGAATATTGATGGTTCAGTCTACTACTGAAACTGAGGTGATTACTGGTAACTGGGTAGTGACCCAGTTACGACTACGACGAACAGTTTACACAACAGCAATCCGGACTATTGTAGTGTACAGGACGAAGAGGAGTTAGAAATTGAGAATTATATTATCTGTCATAGCCCGCGACAGGTTAACAATTCGAAAAGTGATTGCCAAAGGATTTAAAAGCTTAAAAGAGTTTTCAATATAAATATTTTTTATAAAAGCTTTCGACGAGTATTCTATAGCAAATTATCTACGAATTTTTTTAATAAACTTTTTCGATGAGTTTTATCAATGCACACTTGTTTGTTTATTATTTAATTATATACAGAGCTGCATTTAAAAATAAATTCTATGACAATGCTGCCATTGGTAGATGCATAAACTTTGCACATATGACAATGAAAAGTGTTTGTCAATTGTCTTAAAACAATGACAATGAGAAAATTGTGTTTTTACACGATCGTTAGATGTCTGAAAATGTTTTTGTCTTCCAATATACTGAAAATGCTTTTTCTTACAACGTTGGAAGACAAAAATTTTAAGTTTACACGGTTGCTAGTCATTTTCTGCACATTTTTCGGAATATTTTCAATAAATTGTCAAAAGAAAATTGTTTGTCGGTTTTGTACATATCGAAACAATATTTAATCGCTGGTTTTGGACAAAAGTTACCATCACTGTATAAGATACTTTATAATTAGTGATGCATTCCATGAGTGTTATCTTTTCTGCGGCTAAATTTGTGTTTATTTTATTTTGCTTAAGCTGCAATATTTTATATATGTATAGCTTTTGGTATTTTATTTAGCATTTCTATATGTTTAGCATTTTCTAAAATTATATTAAAATTTTAATGATTAAATTACAAATTCGGCAATAGATGAAATGGGCAAATCATAACTCAACTCTAGAATTTTAGATGAAGTCATCTTATAAAACGTTTGTCTAGAAAATTTGTATGAAATCAAATGTTTTATCAGTTTTAAAAATTTGGTAGAGAAATAGTATTACAAACGATTATATTAACCCCAAATGGTTAAAATTGAAAAAAGTCGATTTTTATTTTTAATGTAAATGCGTTTTTCTCAATAATAATATAAAAGCCATAGATTTTTTAACATAAATAGGATAAAAGGTTAAAAAATTACTTTTCACATATGGCAAAGACTGAAAATAAAGAATGAAGTGTAGGTATGTATGTACTTTTTATTTCTACTTTAATCCATATAATGCAACTCTATATTACAAACATATTGTCACTATTGTGAATTATTCATGTTTATTTGACATTTCAAGGCCATTTAAGTGGAAGAAAAAAAAAACAGATATTTGTTGTTTATATACCGGTAGTTACCGTTTTTTTATAATCGTAAAAAAAATTAAACCACAACATTTTTTAAATATATTTTTAATCAGTTAATAGTCTGCTATGGATTTAAGTGATTTCCTAGTTCGAAAGGTATGTACAAATACGTAGAAAAGCTTTGGTTTTGCTGGAGATTGCAATAATTTTCTTTTCGTTAGTGTCCTCCAAATGTAATGTACATTCCAAATTTTATAACATCTGAGGAAGAACAGCGTATACTTTCTTATATCGAGAGAACACCCAAACCTAAATGGACCCAACTGCTTAATCGTCGCCTTGTTAATTACGGAGGAATACCACACCCAAACGGAATGGTTGCCGAAGAAATTCCCGAGTGGTTACAGACATATGTTGATAAAATCAATAATCTTAGTATTTTCGACACGCAAAAAGCTAATCATGTTTTGGTAAATGAATATCGACCCGGTCAAGGTATAATGCCACACACAGATGGTCCACTCTTTTATCCCACTATATCTACTATATCTTGCGGTTCTCATACAGTTCTAGAGTTTACAAAAAGAGAGACACCATCCGAAGACTCGGAAATGGACGGAAACATTGAGACATCCACAAAACGGGAAGTTTTGTTTAAATTGATACTGGAGCCACGTAGTCTCTTGATATTAAAGGACTCTCTTTACAACAACTATCTACATTCGATTAGTGAAATAGACAAAGATGTTCTTTGTGATCGTATTTTTAACTATGAAAACTGTGAGGGATCCTATAAAATGGGTGACTGTTTAAAAAGGGGAACTCGTATTTCTCTCACCATACGTAATGTACCTAAAACCACAAAAATGAAGTTAAAGTTTTATTAATTTTGATTTGCAGACTAACTAACAAGATTGTAAATTCAATTAAAATAAAAAAATCTATATCACTAGCAATTAAGTATGTCAACCTACCTGTGTTACCAAAAAGTCTTCTTTTATCTATCACTCTCGCGTTGTATTTGCTTTTGTTTAATTGCTCAACCTCCAACAACCTCCTAGATTATATCCGAACTTATTTCTTAATCTAAATACTACACGCTGGTCTATTTTTAAAAATGTATGTTTCAGTTTAATATTCAATATAAATTGTGTTTGTTTTTTGTTCTTACAATTAATGAATTTATAGTATCACACATTTATTGTATTGAGCGTATTGACCACCGTAACGTTCCTTTTTTGTAATATTAAGAATTGATTAGAATTGGTGATGTAAAATAAGAATTTGTTTTTGGAAATATTTTTATGTATGAAACTTAAATGTATTTTATAAACCTTTTGATCAATTTACAAATTATTTGCAGTACATATAATGTTTAAAGTGATAAAAATGCAATTATTTGTAAATAATAAAAAGTTTTATTGTTAGAAAGGCTAATTTTCTCATGTGTTTTATTCTAACTAAACTATATCTAAATGCTATTATACGATATAATTTTGATTCATTTCAACAAAAAGATATGATCGATACGTCCGCTAATGAAATTTAATTAAATAAAAAAGTAATACCTACAATATGACAAGTTAAGTGAAATAATTCTCATATAAAATATATTTTTTCGATTATATCCTACGCCATGAGTGGGGAATAAGTTAGTCATTCCGTTCGGAACAAAAATTGTTCAAATTGTATCTTATTAGTATTATTTATTTAAACATTAGGTATGCAATGATTATGATTTTACAAATAAGCCCTCTCTTCATGTACGAGTATGTACACTACAATTTTAATAAATGAATAATTTTACATAAATGGAAAAATTAATATTAAAAATATTTGTTCCTTTTATACGATTATTCTACAAAAGATTATTTAAATTATAATTAGTTTTCCCATTTTAAACAATTTCTATTATCAAAACCCAATTTCTCCTAAAAATGAGTAGTATTCTTCCTACTGGTTGGTTTTATGATACACTGTATATACTTTAATTTAAACTAAATACCCGATTTCTCCCAAAAACTGGACTGATTGCCAAACATTTAAGGTGAATAAGGTTCTGCAGTCAAATATAGTACTCTAAATTATAAAGCAAAAAAATGTGTTACATAATTTTTTGGATTTTCAAATATAAATTATTAAAAATTTCGGTACGAGTCTTACATGCGTAGATATTTTGAACATTTCGAAAAATATTTCTTTCTTATTAATTTTTATTCTATTATCTTCCTTAAGCTGTGTTTTCGTTGTAAACACGTTTATGAATTTGTTGACAGAATCGGATAATAACTATTTTAGGGCTCATTCAGTTTTTGCAATATTTGAAATTTTATAACAATTTAAAATTCTAATAATTGTTCAAGCGAAATAAATAATACGGAATTTATTATTTTAAATTGTTTAAATAATTTTTAAGCTTGAGGTCACTTTTTGTTTTTTATAAAAGATTTTTTATTTTTATATATAAATTACTCGATATTTCGATTTCCTTTGGAAATCTTCGTCATGAGTTATTTTATTTTAATATTTAAAGAATAACAAATGTTCTGTGTGTAAATAAATATTTTGATATAAGTTTGAAAAAAAAAATTAACACAATTTATGTATTTAAAAAATGTTATCATTCCAAAATGTTATTATTCAAAATGTTACTATCTTTCTGTTAAAATTATTTACTGTTCAATGTCAGGCCGCGTTTTCATAGATTTTTTTTTTAGCTTTTATTTATTTATTGAATCTTCATATCTTGAAATGACAATAAGTTTTCAAATCTTAATACTAAAAAGAAAATAATAAGCCCAGCCAGTGATAGACAAAAATTTTTATGATACTAAAAAAATTTCACATCAACTGATCCAGTCATCTGTTTTTCGCTTGACGCCATATGACAACCCGTTTTCATACAATTGCCAACAATTTGACAACAAAAATGACATAGTGAAACCCAAGCATTATTATTGAAAATTTAAAATTATTTTTCTGTAAAACATATTTTTCAATTTTGTCAACACCTTTCAAACTTAAGTCCAGCAAATCTTGTTTTTAGTTTATTTTCTTTTGTTTTACAAAATAATTTATCTAATCTATTACAAGTCTTGTACGTCATTCTATATTTATTAGTATCGAAAATTTTTGATTTACTCAATCTTCCTGATATTTCCAGGACATAAGTTATCGATTTGTAAATGTTCGGTTCTATTGTGTTTCTTGTTTCCATTTCAGTCCTTATGTATCTTATTAAATTATAAATTAGCTAAATTGGAAAATTATTGTCCTCTAATATAATCCTTATCTTCTCCTTATTCTTCTTATGAAATTCTTTTAATTAAATTCTTAGCCGTATTTATAATAATTTGTTCACTATGTTTAGAATAATATTCTTATTATATTATATTAAGAATGATGAAGAGACGAAATATCGAAAAAAAAATTTTATTTAAAGAAGACCTTAAGCTTAAACAACTATTGGAATATTAATGAAAAAGGTAAAAAAACTTTAAGAAACAATTTAAAATAATAAATTCCTTATTTAAAATATTTCTTATTTTATTTTCATTCTCAATATGAGAAATTACACAAAAATCCCTAATACAAATGGAACAAGGACGAAATTATCAAAGGAAATGGAAATGATAGGCCGAACTTTGAAAATCGTTTTGCTATATTGGATAATGAAACAACTAATACCTCAACCAAATTAAAAAAATGATGTCAAAATGTTTAAAAAACATCCAAAACAAGTACAAAAATTTTGAAAAAATGTATATTTTTATACCCTTCACCTTCATGAGAAGGGTATATATAAGTTTGTCATTCCGTGTGAAATTTCCACAATATAATTTTCCGACCCTATAAAGTATATATATTCTGGATCCTTATAGATAGCGGAGTCGATTAAGCCATGTCCGTCTGTCTGAGTGTTGAAATCAGTTTTTTGAAGTCCCCAGATATATTCGGGATCCAAATCTTCAATAATTCTGTCAGAAGTGCTTTCGAGAAGTTTGCTATTTAAAATCAGCAAACTCGGTTTAGGTCAACCAGAGTTATGGACCAATATGTGAGACAACCTTAAAAAAATTTTGATATTTTTTGTCCATTTTATTGCAATATTTTGAAATATATTGCAATAATACCATGAAATTTTGTATACGTTGTTTGTATTATAAAAGAAGAAAGTGTGCGGAAAATAGTAAGAATCGGTCCATGATTTCTCATATCCCCCATACAAATATATATATTCCCGAAATATGGCTTAATGATAAATAAATGCTTATAAAATTGGAATATCAAGACAAAATTCAGCAAAAATAAGTTTTATACAAAAAGAAATCGCAAAACGATTTTTTTTAGTTCGGTCCATATTTGACCATAGACCCCATATAAAGTCCACTTCCAAAATTCACTTAAATACGTATAAAACAGATATAAATAATGGTAAACGGCTAAAATCTTACATAAATACTCTTTATAGGCAAATAAATTGTTGTACTAAATTTTATGGTGGTCGGCCCAGAACTGGTCATAGCTCCCATACAAGGACCACATCTGAAACAGACATTTATCCCTATATATATTGTAAAAATATCGGTACTGACTCAAAACTTGGCACAGATCATTTATATATATACAAAAATCATACCACAAAATGTTGGTAATTTCGGTCTATTTTTAACCGTATGCCCCATATAAAGCCCTCTTTCGAAAATCACTTTAATACTCATAAATCGCTTATAAATAAGGGTACCAATCCAAAATTTTACACGGATCATTTACATACATGCCTAAATCAAACTGCTGGATTTTGAGAATATCGGTCCATATTTGACAATATCCCCCACATAAGGTCCACTCTCGAAATCCACGTTAATACTAATATATGTATATCTTAAATATACCGTTATTATGTTGAAATTCGACGTGAAATATCCTCATATGCATGAAAATAACTGTTCCAAAATTTAAGAAGATCGGCCCATAATTTGTCATAGCTGCCATATAGAACCATTTCCAAAAAACAAATAAATTCGGGTCAAAAAATATTCTTTTCGGATTTAACCCATATTCATGATATATATTGTGGAAAGGTATTTTTAATACCTTTTATTTAATGTATTACAATTTATGAAGCACCCAGTAGTTCCCGAGATATAGGCCTATATATTTTAAACTTTACGGGAACGCCCCTCGAAAATAGGCGTGGCCGCCAACAAATTTTTTTTTTGCTGGCATCTTCTCTAAAAGCCCTATTTGATGAAGTTTTTTTTTTAGCAAAATCACTAAAACCGAATTGTACCCCTTTTTTATACTCTGTTTGTTAAATTACACTCAAGATTATTATAAACATCAGACAGACTCTGTAAATTATGGTAAGAATTGGTAATTAAATCAATTAAAATTGGTGAAAATTAGACAAAATTTCAAAATATTCAACATAAATTATGTTGGTCGTAAAATTGTCTTTCAAACAATATATCAAATACTAATAAAATTTGTACTAAGTCTGAATAGAAAACACAGAATTAGGATATTCTAGACCTATAACCAGTGTAGTTTTTGTATTTCTTATTACGTTTAGGTGGGGGTATTTAAGATTCGGCCCAACCGAATATAACACTCGAACTTGTTACTTATAAAAACAGTTAATCGGGCTGTCGAATAATTCGACCGGTTTCGAAGATCGGTTTATAGAAAAAAAAAACGGTTAACCGGCACTCGGTTTCAGTTTTTTAATATTTTACAAATATAAGGTCTCTAGATTATTCGAATATATAACAATTTTCCCCATGGAACAAAAAATGACAACGTGAATGCTACTTAAAGTTGTGAACGACGAGGGCGGATGTATTTTTAATGAAAATTAATTTATTTATTACTTTCTCTTTCCGGATGATATAAAAATTGTATATAGTCCGAAAGAAATTTTTTTCTAAAATAAAAATATAAACCTTTTTACGTATTCCAAGTTTTTAGAATTTTATCACAAATATATCTGATATTTAAAAAAAGTTTTTCGACCCTCCGTAGGCCTGCCTATCTAAAAAGCCCAAAAAGAGATTGAGTTAAATTAAAAAAAGTCTATGTATATAAACTAACCTTAAACTAACTAAAATAACATACAGATGTAACCATTTTTTTTAGTGAGACCCGATGGTCACCCACTAGATACCGAATTATTTCCAAAATAAAAATCATCTATCTAGGGATGAGTACCCTGAAGGAAACCTGTCTACAAGTGTCTCCAAGTCACCACTATTTCTACTATTTTGGTGACTGTTTGGCGACATTGTCAACAAAGGCGGCACAATGGTTATTATAAAACAATTATTCTTTCAATTGCGTGCCCCGATACAGTAGGCGATAGTGTGCGGGTTCGATTCCCGCCAAAGACTCTGGGTGTTTTCTAATTTAATTTTAATTAGGGAAAGCCTTTTAGTATTTTTTTTTGTAAAACTCCAAAAGTTAGCAAAAAATGCAGTTTCATTTTCTATTTCATAGTATAGACAAAAGTGTTCCGAAAAGAACTACTTAGTCAGTATTGACGCAGTCTACTGGCTGGGTACACCTGGTCAGTAGTACTATTGACAATGTCAATAGTTAATCACTACAATTTCACTATTGACATTTCCTGCAGGATAATTACATATGGGTAGTTCCATGAAAATGGAACGACCAAAAAAATAAGAGTACTTGAAAAATGTTTATAATATGATTTAATAAGAGAAAAATATTCGATTTTTCTTAATATCGATTCATTTACAGGTTATTGGAATTTTAAAACACAAAAATGGAAGAAAAAAACTGAATGTCTCTTTGACTTAGTTTTTGCAAATAAAATAAATTATTTTCTCTTTGCTATTAACTAAATTAATATTTTTGAAATATTACAATTACATCTTAAAAATAAATTTGCAATAACAAATAACTATAATAATGAGAAAAACGAGAAGTTAGAGTTCGAATAACGGTATTTTTTTGATTTGCTTTTGATGGTATTCTAATGTCACGTACGTTATGGAAAAACATTGTTTAACTATGTCATTTGTATATGGGCAGTCGCAGGTAAAGACGATTACAATTCTAAAATAAGAATTCTTCCAATTAAAGATATTAACTAAAATTTCCTTTTCAACCGAAATAAAAAAAGTTATTACCTTTTAAAGTTTGTCGAATACGTTATTGTAAGTACGATAATTTAAATTAAATGCATTAAAATCAATGTTAAATGCAAATTTTCTATTTAGATTATTTAAAATAGTCGTAAAACCATGTAACGGTGGCGGGAAGAGTTAAAAAAAGACGAAGCAAAACTAAAAGAGCACCAAAAAAATGTATGTCTAAAAATATCTACAAAATACATTCATTGATTTCTCTTTAAATATTAAAGGATTGTAAAGGTACATTATTTAGCTTATTTTAGGGATTTTTAAAGAAAAAAAAACTCCCATGATTCGCAGACTTTCGCATATACGTAAATATGCCTTAAAACCACTTCCGTTTTTGTCACGTACGTTATCAGCTTATTTTGATCGGATATTTTCGACACCAAAGTTTCGAGGCTGCCCATTTTTTTCTCAAACATAGAAGCTTTTGATTGCAACATAACTGTAATATTGTTTTTCATTAACTTCTATTTTTGTGAGATTTATATTACTCCATATGCGTACGAATGTCACGTACGGCTGTATGAAAATACCCATATGTAACTCTGATAGAGAGTAATATTTTTTAAGATTCTCTTAAATGACATTATTTTGTGTCGTAGACGTTTTTATTTAGATTGAATTAAAACAATGGTTCCAATTTTTAAAAATAATTAGTTTTATGTTAATCATTTATTCGTTACTAATAATAAATCAAAATTGTACTGAGTTATTAATTAAAATAAAATTTAGGTTTGCGAGTTGGAAGATAATGTTATCTATTCTAAAGTGTCTTGCCAATTTAAATGAAATTCCTTTTCAAATACCATTCGATCGTACAGACGAATTTCCGATATACGCGCCAATATATCAAGATGTAATTCCCGAATGGCCAAATGTATATTTTCTTTAGCAACATTTTGTTTTTCCGTAGATAGTTTATTAAATGGCCGTCGAAATGCGCTCAGTATTCGCTCCAAGTGATATTCGATGGTAGGACAACGACCGATACACACCAATAGATTCTTTTCGTTGCAAATGTTGCCCGGAAAACGTCGACGCATATCAAATGGTGCCTTCCCACTAAGTAGACCTCGAACTTCACTAACGATATTGGCATGTGATTGTACATCGGATACACTGATGGCCTTAAATTCATATTTACCGCAAAACGCCATTAAATCCCCAATACAACACCAAGGCTGTGCGGCCAACAATGCATGGTGACTATTCCAATTAGTGTACCGGCCGATGGGTTCAAACAACAAACTGCTTTCTCTTACATATCCAGGTGCTGGTAATATATCTGTTTGTGGTTGCGGAGATGACATTTTAAAACTAGAAGGTTCTCTTGAAGCACTTCTTCTGGTTTCATCAATTGATTCTTTCTCAGGGGATGCTAACTGTTGATACTGTCGCTGTGGTGTCTCCAACTGTTTCTGTGTATAGTGAAATTGGTTATCTTCCTTTGGTTGCGAACTTTGTTCTCTAAACGCCACGGTTTTAGGAATACCGGTTCCAATCGATTTTCTATACTCCATTAGTTTTTTCTTATAATCGATTCTGGAAGCCATCGTCTTAACTTAAATTTCAATTCAGTTATTTGTCTTCGAAACTAGTGAATGACCGACCTCGAATAGTTTCTGTTAAAATATTCACCAGAATAGGAAATTTTTAAATAAACGTCAGTATTTTTTATGCAATCCTCTTGAGGTTGTTGCCGTTGCCGTTGTCGATGCCGTGGATGTTGATTTTGAAAATGTACGATTAGAATGATTACAAATCAAAATATTTCGATCGAAAATTGATTCTTGTGCACGACTGACTGTTTGTTTGTTTGTTTTTCTCTATTCTCTAATTTTTTATTTTTATCAGTCCATCAGAGTATTTATTTTGGCGCTAATACACTTCTAAGCATTCATTACAATAGCAGATGGTACGAAAGTACCGAGACAAACGATTGTCTCGATAGGTACTCCTGCTAAAAATACATACTAAGTACATTAGGAATGCTCTGTTTGTAAGGAGCCAAAAAATTACCGACGTTCCCAACAAAAATTAAAGTTGAGTTTATTTTAAATACCTATATACAGTGCGTAACACAATTATGTTGCCTACTCATTTTCAATAGAAATTTATTTCTCTTTCAAGCATATAATTGTAAAAAGCAGGTAAACATATATTTTCTTTTTTTCGGTTGTTAGTAGATGTTGTGTAAATTGGGAAAATCGCTAAAGATTGTAACAATGTCCTTTTTGTTTTGTTTAGTTATTGTTGCCTTTTTATGCACCACAAACTGCAGGTCATAAAAGTAATTTGCATTTGAAAATCGCAGTTGGAGTTTTTGGCGTTTTTCTTATTGTTCTTGGATTTTTTTAATGTTTTTTATTATAAGTAATAATTTTGTTCTTATTGTGCACAGGCATGAACATTAACATTTCCGAAGGAAAAATTATTTTACAGCTTTAAAACAAGGACATACAGATACGATCGTCTGACAACTTAAAAACCATTTCTTTAGAAAATTAACAGATTGATAAAATTCTATGACGAAGCGAATGCAACATTATTGGTTCAGATGGTCGACGTAGCATCTAGGAAAGTCAAATAAAACCTCAAGTATAATAATACAAAATCCACGGTTAATAATGATGACAGTTCTATGGTGATATAGGGCTGCATTTGACCACCATAGACATTGGCCCATTCCGAATCCAAATCGTAACTCCTGAGTCGAAAAATCGATCTACAAAGAAATATTGTTATTTTTAACATTTTATAGGTAATGGACTGAAATACATAGTTTGAGATGTTAAAATTCAGCCTTTGTACAGTACCAAACACTTGACAACACCTCCGGATCTGAGCCCCATAGAAGTCGTAGAGGTATAATATATTTTTCTTCTCGGAAATGTGTAATTCTTTTGCTTTTGGTATATTTAACACAAAAATCTTCACAACCGAGGGCAATAAGGAAAAAATTATTACTAGTAACAATTGGAGTATCTTTTTAACAAAATAAATAAAAAATCCATGAAAAATTAAAAAATACTATAAAACTAAAAAAATAACAGGAATAAAAAATTAAAGTATCTACTTTTGTGAAAGCAAAATAATTTTGCTATACACTCTATGGTTGTTGCATTCCTCGGCACAATTGCAAATACATACATACATTTGTACATACTTACGAGTATATACAATTTTCTGTTTTGGAAGGTTTTACTACACATTTATGTACATTAGGGTGGCCCCGTTTGTATGGAGAAAAAATAAGGTACCGATGTTCCCGACTAATATAAAAATCTGATTCATTCTGATTCATTTTAATTTTTTTTGTCCTGGGGTCAATAATTGGTGAGCTGGATCAAAGGATAAAAAGGTCCTTTTTAAGGGTTTTTTGATTTCTTTTCACATTTCTTCCAAAGGAGTTATATCTAAATTTGGTATCATATGAAAGGTCTTTGAGAGGCGCATTCAATGGGTTAACAAAAATTAAAAAAAAATTAAATTAAATTTTGATTTCTTCGACCTTTTTTCTTTCAATAAAATAAAAAAGTTTTTTCGAGCTCGAGGCCAATTATTTGTAAAAAATATATATATTATTTATTAAATGGATATCGAAATATTGGAGAAAATAACTTAAAAAATAATATATATATTTTTTACAAATAAAAAAAAATTTTAACTAAAAAATTTTGAAAATTTGAGACAAAATTTTAGTGTTTTTTTATTTTTTCATAGAATTTACTTAAATAAATTGTTGAAATTTATTGATTATAAACATCATGCAATCTAACCCAAATGGGTTTTCCCGTTTTTTAAAATTCAACCTATTTAAATTTTTATTAATTTTTTTTTTAAACCTTAATTCTTCCCTATCTGACAATCTCTGTTAACTCAATTCGTTAATTTATGGGTATTAAAATAACGTCAATTTTATAAGCTTAAAAATTTTTTAATTAAAAAAATTGTTTTTTAATTTTTGATAACCCATTGAATGCGCCTCTCAAAGACCTTTCATATGATACTAAAATTGCATATAGTTCCCTTGGGGGAAATGTGAAAAAAAATTTAAAATCCTCTAAAAAGGACCTTTGTATCCTTTGATCCAGCTCACCAAATATAGACCAAAAGAACAAAAAAATTGAGAAACGTAGTCTTAAAATGAATCAAATTTTCATATTAGTCGGAAACATCCGCAATTTTATTTTGGGGCCAACCTAATGTACATACATACATACATATGTATGTATATGGTATCTAATAGTTGATTACTCTTATAGATTATCTCCTTACGAGATATTCTAATTATACCCTTCACCTTCATGAGAAGGGTATATATAAGTTTGTCATTTTGTTTTTAATTTCCACAATATAATTTTCCGACCCTATGGAGGTTTATAGATAGCGGAGTCTATTAAGCCATGTCTATCTGTCTGTCTGTTTAAATCAATTTTATGAAGTCCCCAGATATCTTCGTTAGACATGCTTTCGAGAAGTTTGCTATTTAAAATCAGCAAAATCCGTCCATAAATAACGGAGATATGAGCAAAAATCCGAGACAACCTCTGAAAATTGCATCAAAAAAACTTAGTATATTAATATTGTTCATCAACAGATGGCGTTGATCACACAAAGTGTTCGAAAACTTTAATGGCTAAATTCACAGTCACAAGACAAAGGCTTAACTAATGATTCTTTATTCGCAATGCTTAGTTTGCCATTAGTTAAACCCCAAACGTCGCTGGTTAACTATTAGTCAAATAACAGCTGTTGCTATGAAAATAAAGTTTACAATTGTTTTCGGCGACAAATTGCAAATATGTCTTACGAATTTGAATATTGGCTAAATTCACAGTCTTAATAGTAATAGTTAAACAATATTTAGTATTTTAGTTTACCAATGGTTAACTAATGACCTAGAATTCGGTCATAAGTGTGTTCTTAAACCGTAATATAAATTATGCATCCACAACACAAGGTGAAGGGTATACAAGATTCGGCATAGCCGAATATAGCACTTTCACTTGTTTTTTTTAATAAAAATTCCATTTTTTGACCGGCCAAAGTCTATTTATAGGATAAAGAATAAAGGATTCCAATAGTTCCGAATTTTTTAAAATTGTTTTTGGTTTACATACATATATGTATGTATGTATGTGTAGTATACATACATACATACATACATACATAAAAATTTAATTAAAAATTTACATAAAAAATTTTATGTAAAATTCAAAATATTTATGTGAATAAAATTAAATGTTTGCATGTTTTACTTTTTAAAGAGATTTCTTGGCTTATTTCATTATAAAGGGTGATTCAAGTAGAGATACTTTTTTAATAGCCTTTTTTTGACAGATCACGTGTTTGTTTAGTATTGCTTGGCATTTCATAATGAAAAGAGTTACGCCTGAACGACGTACGAAAATTCACGTTCTGTAGGACTATTTGATGCCTGAAATTGAAACTCGTGATCTCGGCGACATTTAGTTTCAGCAAGACGGCGCCACTTCCCACACAACGCATTATTGAGAGAACACTTCGGTGAGCACATAATTTCACGTTTTTGGCCGGTCGATTGGCCACAACGATCCACATAGGGTTCGCTAGAACAAATATTTGGCCAAAATTATTTTAAAGCCATATTAATACTTTTTTTTTAATGAAACAGCATTTACAACCAAGCTAACGCTTATCTTCTTAAGTTTGGATCAATTTCTAAGGTTTAAAAACCGTTAAACCCTTTCATGCATATGTTGTATATATATAACAAATTTGTTTTCGTAAAATTTCGTAAACATACAAAAAAATTTTTTTTTGCTTTTTTTTTCTTATTGGGGCACAATATAGTCCGAAAAAATCCGAAAAGCAATCTTTTTTAAATTTAATTCAGATGTTTCATCAAATGATCAAGAAAAAACAGTTTAATTTTAATAGAAATCCTAGTTTCCTTATATTTTATGAACTTTATATTATAATTCACTTTCCAAAACTAAATTTGGAAAAATGTGGGAAGATTCTTCATCATACTCATCATCAGTACTTTCATCTAGGTCCACTTGCTGATCCTGTATGATTAAGAATGACAGTGTACTTTTTTTCTTTGTTTGTGTGTTTTATCCATATTTGAAAAATCTCGAAATTTTTAAGATTGAGGGTTTCTAAAACAAGATTCACAAAAAAAGAATTTCGGAAAATATGCCTTATAAGTACTAAAAAAAATTAAAATTTTTTTAAATTAACAAAAATTTTTTATAAAAATTTAAAAATATTTTTTTTTAAATAAATTTTTAAAATTTTGGAAAGTTATTCACGTATACCCTGGCTACATTTTTGTAGAATACTAGTAGTAAGAAATTTTGATTCCCTGCAAGGTAAACTCAAAAAGTAAAAAAAGACGATTTTTGAGGCACAAAGTGATTTTCGTGTGCCTAGACAGGCTCAGATTGTATCACTATGTTCACAAAAGTTGTTCGCCTATGCCGTGCCTACATTTTTGTAGAACATTGTTAGTACAAAATTTGGACATAAATAACCGAAATCATGAAAAAAAAACGGATGTGCTTTGACCCTTGATCAAAAGTTGCTTTAAGAGCCACCGTGCACGGCACATAAAAAGATGAATAACTCAAAAATCGCAAATTTCCGCAATTCAAGCTAGGGTGAAATGAAAAATATACATCAATATCTTATTTTTTTTTTGGTCGTATGCCAGCCGAACTGAGCCGAAATTTTAAAACTCTACGTAAATTTAAAAATCGTCAAAAATTCATAAATTTTATAATACACCAACATATTGATATTTATTTACTTCACCTTAAATATTTTGAATTTTTTATAATCTTTTGAATAAACTATATACCTTCAGCTTTATTTTCCATTTTAAACTTTAGAAATTACTTTTTTTTTTTTTTTAAACTAGAAAATATTTAAAAATGTTAAAAAACACCTGCCTCAACTATTTTTTCAAGTGGACTGAAGTTTATCAACTTTAATACTGTAATGTTAAACGGTAAATTGCAATTTACAAAAACAAAATGCATTTGTGGTTGCTCTGTTGTGTTTGCTATTAGATTGCAACATGTAAAATATTTAGTTTTGGCCAAAAATTTGAATTTTGGGACCTTAGTGCGATCGTGTGATATCACACCGTAAGACTTTTTCCTGTGTGGATATGTAAAGTCTAGAGCTTATGCGGACAAACCCGCTTCGATTCAGGCTTTGGAGGAAAATATCACGCGTGTCATTAGCTACTTACCAGTCGAAATGAAACGACGTAGCAACGGCCAACATTTGATAGACATAATCGTCAAAAAATAAATGCCAAAGAATGTTATTTCAAATGATAATAAACATTCCCCATTAAATTTGAATTTTCTTTAGGAACCTCGAAATGGTTCACGCTTTATGAATGTTCATACATACACACATATGTACATATATATGTATGTAAAATGTTAAAGTAAATAAACACTATTTGTGTAGGGAATATTTACAACTTTTTTGTGTCCAACCTATTGTACAATTTAAGTACATACATATTTAATTTGGCTTTAATTTTTTACTTAATCGTATGTTTTATATACTCGTATTTATGTATGTATGTATGTGTATTGTATAAAGTGCAAAAAAATTATAGTGTTTATAAATACTTATAGTTAATAAACCTGTGGGATATGTCAATAGTAAAATTGTAGTGATTAACTATTGACATTGTCAGTAGTACTACTGACCATGTGTACCCAGCCAATGTAATCTTCTGTTGACATTTAACATTAGCTTTTCATTGAAAATCTACCAGTAGACTGCGTCAATACTGACTAAGTAGTTCTTTTCGGAACACTTTTGTCTACACTATGAAATAGAAAATGAAACTGCATTTTTTGCTAACTTTTGGAGTTTTACAAAAAAAAAAAAAAATACTAAAAGGCTTTCCCTAATTAAAAATAAATTAGAAAACACCCAGAGTCTTTGGCGGGAATCGAACCCGCACACTATCGCCTACTGTATCGGGGCACGCAAGTTGACAATGTCGCTACACAGTCACCAAAATAGTAGACAAAGTGGTGACTTGGAGACACTTAGACAGGTTTCCTTTAGGAAAGGTAATTTTATAGAAACGCGTTAACGATATTTCCGATAATATCGGTAACGATAGTTACAGTTTAGTGCGTTATTATTTATTATAACCGTGGCTTTGCGGCAACGGCAGCAAATTTTAAGCTATAGTTATTGCTTTCAAAGTAATAATTCAAAAATACCAATCGTCCTTGGGCTGAACAAAAGTCGGATACCAAAAAAAAAATTGCTACCTGTACTTGGCGCACAAGGGTTACATGGACACTGAGACGGATGGACTGACGGACGTCGTTAAATCGACTCAGGAAGTGATTCTGAAGCGATCGGTACACTTTAAGGTGGGTGTTAGATTTCAGTTTGCTGTATATAAGAAATTTGATATTTTGGGGATATAGAATCGAAAATTGAAGATGAGTACCGCAAAAAATACAGACAACACTAAATAATATTTACATATCCAAATTCTGTTGTTAGTCGCTGAATTTTCACATATAAAATTCTGTTGTTAGTTGCTAAATTCTCCCTTAGACAGATTCTGCTATTAGACACAGAATTTTATGTACACAAATTTGTTAGTCTCAGAATTCTCACATATATGTAACAAGTATGTAACAAGTAAGAAAGTATCGTCGGTCAAGCGCGACCATATACTATCCTACACCAAGTTTGTGTGGAAACTGTTTTCCAGAAATCGGCGCTATATAGCAGCTATGATCTTATATGGACCGATCATACAAAAATTTAGTTTCATATTAACATTAGTTTGGATACGTTCAACCCCTATTTTGCGAGGACATTTGTATGAGGGCTAGGTTAAATAATGGACCGATTTCAACCAATTTCAATACCTATCATCCTTGGGCCGTAAAAATATCATATACCAAATCCTGTACTTTGCGCACAAGCTTTACATGGACAGCCAGACAGACAAATCGACTAAGAACGCGATTCTGAGTTGCTAAGTATGCTTCAAGGTGGAAGTTGGACTAATATTTATTGGCGTTACAAACATCAGCACAAATCCAATATACCCTATGGTGGTGTAGGGTATAAGTATGTATTAGTCACACATTTCCCACATTGTCATATTTTGCGAATTCTCAGATATATACAAATTATGCTGATAGTTGCTGAAATCTCGCATAGCCAAATTCTGCTATTAGTCGCAGAATTATCACATGGTTATTACGCGCCGGCTAGATAGTCGAATAATAAAAACTAAAAATACTTACAATTAGAAAATTCACAATTTTATTTTTTTGGAGTTCTCTACTGTACATGAATAAAAATTTCGCGAGAGTTTTTTCCCTTTTCCCTATACAAATTCAATGCTAAACAAATAAAAGGGAAACAACTACCGCGGATTTTTTATTCATGATTGGGCCGAGTATGTTTGTACAAGGTGGCGCAAAAGTAAGCTTCCGATATATTTTGGCTGTAATTAAAAAAAAAATTAAAAACTTTGATTCTTCTTGTGGATTATTTTTATTTGGTCTTTTAATTTTTTTTACATCAAGTCGAGAATATGATGTCATGAAAATGGCCGCCGCCACCACAGTTGATTGTCATTTGAGCCCTTTTTATGGCATTTTCCAACACTTTGGCCAAAACTTCCTGCGATAGGTCCTCACATTCTTGACGGATATTGTCTTTAAGAGCTGCAAGAGTCTGAGGCTTTTTGACATAAACCCGCGACTTCAAAAGCCCCACAAAAATAAGTCTGGATCGGTCAAATCAGACGATCTTGCTGGCCAGTGCAAATCGCCAAAACGGAAGATTAGCCGCCCGGGAAATGCATCCTTCAGCATATCGGTTGTGGCACGTGCAGTTTGTGCCGTTGCACCGTCCTGTTGGAACCAGATGTTTTCCAATCCCAATTCATCAAGTTGTGGCAAAAAGAAGTCGTTGATCATTGCTCTGTATCGCTCACCATTCACGGTGACCGTTTGGCCCGCGACGTCTTCGAAGAAAAAAGGTCCAATGACTCCTCCAGCGAAAACAGCACACCATACAGTGACTTTGAGCGGGTGTAATGGCTCTTCGTGGGTTGCACGCGAAATTTTCAGTGCCCCAGAAGCGTAAATTTTGCTTATTTACGTACCCGCTATGATGGAAATGGGCCTCATCACTCATGATTATTTTTGATGAAAAAACCGACCGATTATTGGTCAAATAAATATTCAGCAATATTCCGCATTCTGGAGCAGTGTAGCGTAACATTGTTTATTAACGTGTATTTCGCATGTGTTTACTACACAAATGTCAAAACAGAACTGACATTAGGGGCCAATCGCAAAATTTATAGCATTTTCTGATAGGAAGATTACTTTTGCGCCACCTTGTATCTTCTTGTTGAAAAGTTTAAAATAAAATGCAAGTTATGAAATTACTGTTGAAAAATTAATTTAATTTAATTTTTACATTTATTTAGTTTGCTACAATTACAAAATTAATAATACATATTTATGTATGTATGTATGTATAATAAAAAAATACAAATAATAGATATGTATGTATGTATATCATCTGCATATGCATGTACATACTTACATATGAACATATTTTATGAAAAATACACTTTAATGAAAAGTTTGTTTCATCTTCTTTGTTGTAGGTACGTATGGTCTAAATCGTATGTGTGTAAAAATCATCAAAGCACTCTATTAAAAAAAGGCACACGTTTCTTTAAAGGTCTCTCCGTATTATATTAAATTAATAACTATTTAAGCTTCTTTAATTGTAACATTTTGAAGGATAAACAAATAATTATGCAAATGTATGGATGTACATAGTATGTATGTAAGTACGAGTATGCATGTGGATGGCACCATTTCTTTGTATACAATTTTCCAATGAGACGTACAATATAGCAACATTTGGATGAATCAACAAATGAATCATAAAATGTAACCAATGTCATTGGACGTCCCCATGGAAGAATGTCTATTTTAATAGTTTCTTAATTGTCTAAATATTCATAATTTATTTATAATTTAAGTACTCCTAAAAAGTGTGCTTTACAAATAAACAAAATTAGCAATAACATTCAATACATGCACATTCGAATAATACGATGGACAGTAGTAAAAATATCCCTCAAACAATGTGTGTTGTCAGATTACGGAAAACATAATTTTTAGATTATTTTGGGAAATATGGTTGCAATCATCCAAAGATGTAATTTTTAATGGGAAGCAATGTTTCATTGTCTTTAACCGTTATCTTGTAAGGAAATTATTTAATTTGATACGCTGTAATACTAGTTCATACTGGCATTTCCTAATAATTCATTTCTATCAGAATGTACTCGTATGAAGTCATAGTTTTCAGTCGTCAGTGGGGAATATATACATACATGTATACTATATATGTATATGTATGTATGTATGTGAATTTGTGCATGTATTTAAATGTATCATTTATTTAAATAATGTGCTAAATAATAAATAAAATGCTTTAATTTTCGATGTTCATGGATTTTGTTGTGTTTTCGTTATTGATTTACATAAATATGTAAATATCTGTATTATTTACTGTATATCTACTATGTACTTAAGCATCTAAGTATATATTAATTTTTGTATATAAGTATTAATATAAATAGTAAAATATTTAAATATTAATTAATAATGCACGTTTCAATAATGCACTTAATACTTTTTATCATAATTTCTTTACTTAATTATTGAACCCACTGATTGAATGATGATGATATTAAAATATAAATTAAACATACAATAATTAACAATCATTAAAACTAATCTTCTTCAAAAAAAAAAAATACAAAGATAAACAGAATAGATCAAAATTACATTAGAAGATTGTTTAACAGACAATTAAATGGGAAAACATTTAGATTTTTTTTGAAAAATAAATTATACAAGAATGTAACAAAGAAAGTCCAGCTTTATATAAAAAGAAATACTTAAAAACTAGATTTTGTTTTTGGAAAATTGGTGTATAAGTTTAAAGAGTCTTAAACACAATAGTGGGCGGGAACTTCAAATATAATATTTCCAGCTGCATGCCTGAAATTAGGATTCTCTACACCGGCTGCTGCCTCAATAATAATTGTGCGCGATTTACCACCCAAACGACAGGCGATATTTGAAGATACATCGACTCTCAGCTCTCGATCACATATACTAATGGGGACAAAAACAAAAGCACAAATAATAATTAATATTAGAATATATGTACGTGTATAAATGCAGCAAACTTACTCGTAATATTTTTTGCAAATAATACCAATGACTTCTCCAATACGATCCTCCTTAAGGGGGCCATGTTCACCCTGGAGTGCAAACACTAAATCATTGTTGGCGGGTGAATGAAAAACTATCAGCTGATCACGACCCGTGCTGATGCTAATTGAAGTCAACTATGAAAAAAAAGAATAAGAACAATGTATTATTGATTTTTTTAAAAAATTATGACAAAAATGTTGTTATAAATCAGTCATCGAAGCAACTAAATTTCTTAACAGGAGAAACGTTAATCGTCAAAGGCCACGAGAAAAGGTTTAAAAGCATACATTTCAAATCAAACACAAATCAAATAGCCATAGCAAAAAATAGTTTTAAAATTAACAATAGCTATTTATAGTCTAATTTAAATGTATTTGAACTAGCTTTGAACATGTGTATAAATTGACCATAACAAATCAATTTCAAATAATTAATACATTCAGTAATTTTTATTGTAGAGATCGAACATTGCAGTCTTAAGCATATTTGATCCCAGATATAAAAGAGTTAACTATGTCCAAGCAATTCTAAATTATAAAATCGTAAGTTAGCAATCCAAAGATTAATGTAAAAAATATTTTTAATATGATTCTTTTTTCAACATTTAATTATTTATTGATTTTTGTTTTATGATATCGTTACTTTAACTCAAAACTCCAAAATTCAAATAGAATGTGATCAAAATTCTAGCATTTGATAACGACTTGGGCATTTATTTTCATGAAAAATATTGCACTTAGACAGAAAAATCTAATCTATATATCTATATACATATATAAAATACAATGTTTGTATGTTTGTCCTCTATAGACTCTAAAACTATCAACCGATTTGGCCCAAAACGGTTTCATTTGAAAGGTTATAGTCCAAATTAGGTTTTCGGCTATATATATATTTCAAGTGGGCGTAGCACCTTCCACATAAATTGAATAACATCACATATCTTGACTATTGTGATAGCAAGAGTTTTAAAACATTGCAGTATCCCATATGTTACTGATTTGAATAATCAGGAAAAAATGGCGGAATCGGACCAGTGGGAGTGGCAGTTTCCATAAAAAGTAAATATTAAATATCATATATCTACAGTTCTATAATAGCCAGGGTCTTAGAAATTTGTGCACGTTGATTATTTGTTAATGTGAATAGTCATGGGAAAAATGGGCGTGATCGGACCAGTGGGCGTGTCAGCTCCTATACAAAGTAAATATTTAATCTATATACATATATAAAAATGAATGTTTGTATGTATGTCCTTTATAGAATCTTAAACTATGCATATGATCGTGTGATGATCTTCGGCAAAGTTGTTGTGCATGAGACCGGGAAAGTTTCTGAGTTGGCCACGACCACGCCTACTCTAACGTCCACTTTTTTAAATTTATTAATTTCTTCTGCATAGGTTTTACAGATTTACTTCATACAAATTGTATCCACATCTTACTGAATACGAGGTAAAAATAAAAATTTTATGTGCCACGCCCACTTTCACGCCCCATCACAAACAATTAATTTTTGTATGTATGTCCTTTATAGAATCGTAAACTATGCATTTGGTCATGTGATGATCTTCGGAAAAGTTGTTGTGTATGAGTCCGGGAAGGTTTCTCAGTTGGTACGACCACGCCTACTCTAACGCCCACTTTTTTAAATTGATTAATTTCTTCTGCATGGGTTTTAACAGATTTACTTCAAACATTTTGTATACACATCTTACTGAAGACGAGGTAAAAATAAAAATTTTATGTGCCAAAGCTTCTTATTTCTTTCGACCACTTATACTTTTCTAAATTGTGTAATTGATTCTACTCGGATTTTAACATATTTACTTCAAATCGAATACACATGTTGCATGGCCTCGCCCACTGAAATGCATCGCTCATATGACCCGCTTCAGTATCCTAATATTTTTCCATATGGAAAAGATGGATATCACTTTGAAATGCGTCAAATCAATTAAGCAACCCGTAAGGCCGTTAATTATTCTCTTGAGTTCTTAAATTCACTCGATGTGCCAGGCTTTCATGTGCTACAACTTAAAATTGAAGTGCCAATTATTTTACTGCGTAATATCGATCACCACGGCTTTCAATGGCACTCAACTTGCAGTAAAAAAACTGAGAAATAATTTAGTAGAAGCGACCATTATAACAGGAAAATATAAATGTACAGATGTACTTTTGCTATGCATTCCAATGTTACCAACAGATTTACCATTCGATTTCAAACAATTGCAGTTTCCTGTTCGGTTAGCATTAGCGATGACTGTTAACATCCCGTGTAGGAAAACCCACCAATTTATATGTGTATGCTCCTGATGGGCATTGCAATAAATAAATTAAAATTAAATAAATAAATTTTTGTAAATATATAAATACGTTTTATTTTTTTATAACAATGGGGGAGGGGGGGGGGGGTTGTAGCGAAGCACACCGGGTTCAGTGCTTCGATTTACGTCATTAATAAATGTTTGTATGTACAAAACAAAAATAGAAAAAGGGGATTTCCCGTCAAAGTCTAATGCAAGTTTGTATGTGTCTACAATTGTCTACAAGTTTTAATCTTAATATTTTTATGTTTTTTATGTGTTTTTCATGAATAGCTATTTTTTTTTCTTTAATAAAAACTATTATTACACAAATAATAATAAAAAATTGTTATTTGCTATTGAAAAATCAATTCTTTTTTACTAAAATTATGAGTGTCGGAACGCATTAAATGAAAATTAATACAAATGTATGGAAAACTGTAATTCGGTTTGCGTCGTTTCAGTTTGCGTCTCGTTTTTCCGGTCCCAATTAGCGACGCCAACCGGGTATAACTGTAATACATAATGTCTTAATAACTGCATCTACCCAATATTAATTGGTACATATGTAAGAAATTATGTATTAGTTTTATTTAAATCAGTTATATTATAATTTTATTTAAATTTGTTCATCAAAAAAAAAAAAAAAAAAAAAAAATTAAATATATTTATATGTTGTATGTATGTATGTACTTACATCTTGTATTAATATGGAGCGATTCATATTTTTGAACTTATTTTTAGCTCCATCTAATTTATAAATTGCACCATCGGTAATGATGAATGCACGGTCGGCTTGTTTGTTGTGCTTGTTGAATTTCTTTGCAAACGAAGAGAAAAGAACTGCTTTGAAGCCGTCGTGATTCTTCAAGTTCTTTACATTTGTACTGTATGCCAAATAAGCAGAGTTATCTTGTGAATTAGCCAAATAGTCTCCCACCCACTTACGCTGTTGGCCCCAGTAGGGACGTCGCCCTTTAATGGCCGTCGCGGCAATGATCTGAAGACGCAACTGTGGCCACTCCGATCGGGGGTACTTGCGCAGAATCATATAAGCTCTCCAATTGTCATATATGCGATGAAGACCAGGCTCGGCACGTTTTCCAGCCAGTGGAGGGTGAGGCCATTGGATGCTGCGACCATAGTCTTTCATGTTCTTTGCGGGACGGAAACGACTGGCCAAATCTTGCACATATGAACGCAATTTGTATGTCTTGTATGCACGCATTATCACCATTGCAGCCTTTATTTTCTTGTAGTTTTGACGAGCAATCCAGCCACGTACTTGCTTCTGCAGCAAAATCACTATGTGCGGTATCATTTCGTTGCGTTGTTTTTCCAAAGAGAACAATGTACGTGGTGATCGTATGAAGATCTTGGTGTGGCCATATTTAACATCTTGACCGAAACCCTTTTCTTCTATCAAGACACGAACGCCGTCACGATCACTACCGGCACGGAAGTTTGGCCATGTGTATTGGGAAATCATTTTGTAACGCAACAAGAACTTATCATAACGCTGGCGATGTACGAAGCCAACACGTCTTACGCGTACATTCTCCAACAAACCCAAGTAACGAACTTGATGTTCAACGCGTTCCTCATCGAAAACGGTGGAACTCTTAATATCGTTTGGCTTAATACAGCGCACATAGAAGGGCTCTTTCTTCAACAGAGTGTTGACTAAATCGATCATCGATTTTTGGAAGAGTGTGCCGGCTGTTAAGGGGCGTTTGGTGGTCTTTTTAATGTCTTGTGCGCCCTCGGGCCACATTTCACTAATGTGCACATTGGAAGAATGATGCAGTAGACGTTTGAAATCCTGATACAACGTATCCTTGTTCTTTTCAATGAAGCCATTAATATTGTAAATAACATCACCGGCATAATGAGTGATGCGAAAGTCTTCGCGATGCTTCAGCTCTTTGTCCATGGGCTTCAATTGACGACTACTGTAGTGGGGATGACTGCTAAGACTTTTGTCCATTGCTCCGAGTAAAGTTTCATCGGTAACTTTGCCCACGCTGAGGCAAGCTTCATCCATAATTGCTATCATACCTTTATGGGGCTGTTCTACCAAATCACAAATTATCTGAAAACAATGTTAAAAATTAATTTAATAAAATAATAATACAATGCTTTATTAATAAATTGTGAAGTATCATCATACCTTATTATTGAAATATTCAATATTTTGCCAAGCAATACCTTCACGTTGGTATTCTTCTTGTTCCTGTTTAAGAACCAGTTCTGAAATTTATTTATTAAGTATTAATTGCGTTTGCCTTCAAAAAACAGTTGATTATACGAGTACAGGCGCGGATCCCCCCCCCCCCCCAAAACCAAATTAAATTTTTTTTTTCAATCTCCACAAAATACTAAAAATATTTATCACAATGCCAGTTAGTAACGCTACAGCGGAAAGGTCATTTTCAACACTTTGCCGCATAAAAACATATTTAAGATCAACAATGTCGGAAGAAAGACTAAACGGGTTAACAATGATGAATATTCATCACGAAGAAGAAATATGCCCTAATAAAGTTATTGAAAAATTTGCAGCTAAAGGAAACCATAAAATGCTTCTTTAAAACTACAATATGTTGTACATTACTATTAAACCTTTAAGTACAAATTTTAAATTAAAAATATTTATGTTAATTTTTTTAAGTAGAATTTTGAAATAATTTTAAACTATGGATTTTTTGTTTTTAATACATATTAGTTTAAGTATATTAAATATTAACATTTATTTCTTTAAACTTTTAAATAAAAACTGTATACAAATGTTAATAAAATAATTTGTAAAAGATTTGTTGAGATAATTTTTGTTTTTAATAATTTAAACTTAATTTAAGAGGTAAATAGTAGGACATAAATATATTAAGGTTTCAATACAAAAAATGTTTATATTTAAAGAAAATTTGTAAAATTTCCCCCCCAAAACCATTGGTTGAATCCGCGCCTGTACGAGTACATACCTATAAATAATTGTTGCAGCTTCTCGTTACAATAGTTAATACAGAATTGTTCAAAACTATTAGAATCGAATATCTCAAAACCGTAAATGTCAAGAACACCGATGACTGAATTAAAGCGAGCTTGAGTTTTGGAACCTCGGAACAAAATAGCACGATTGATGCGTGATATAATCCAAGTGAAGAGACGATCATATATAGCTTTGGCAAGGGCATCTTTACCGTACTCGGCCTGAGTAGCATTATGATCCTTTTGCATTACATTTCCACCGGCTGCAATTACCCGTGTTGTCAACGATGTCGATAGTTCATTCTCGGTAACTTGCAGCAATTGGGCTGCTGCCTGAAGATGTGACTTGTCACTGATTACCAATTCATCCTCAATCACTAGCGTAATAATAAAAACATACAAATGATATTTACAAAAATTAGAATTGAAATAATGTTTATTAAATTCTCAGTCGTACTCACTTTGGAATTCAATGTTTCCCAAGTGTAAAATGGCGGCTACAATACGCCATATAGTTGAAATTTCCTCAGTAGAGAAACCAAGTGTTTTAAATGCGTTATTTGTGCCCTTGTAATCAGACTTTTCCGTTAAAATGTCCATGCTACCCTGATTCATGTAATGATATTTGGATGGATCTTTAGCAATGTGGTATTGACGCAGTTCATTGTCATTGGCACCACGTAGAAGCTGCATGAAAGATAGAGATAAAGAAAATCAATTTAATAAAGAACATACACATTTATATGTTAAAGTGTGTTTACAAGGTTTTTAGTAGAAACGTCATTTTTTACTTTAAAGCCAAGCATCCTTTTTTTATGCAAAATTCGGAATTTGTCATCGATAAATACTTTTTTTTGTACTCATAATTTATTAAATGTACAATTTTGAATGCGATATAAAAAATTTATTATTGGTTTGAGTTACATGGAGGCAATCGAAGTAGTTGTGACTTTATCTTTATATGTATCTAGAGTTATGGTCACACATGGCAAATATTTACTCAAAAGAGCTCTGTATGATGAATTTAAAGTAACAGTTGAATCCCTTTGTCGGAGTGATATGAATCTCTATAAAGCCGATGCTGCACTTTCATTTATTCTAAAAGAGGTTTCAAAAAATGATTGCCAATTAAGTGATGAACTGGTGAATGCTCTCCTTAAAATAATCCAAGAAAGAAGAACGATTTACTTACTCAACACTCTTAAATTTTTTGAAAAACCCAAAATTGAAATCAGAATTTGATAACAACGTAGAAATGTTTGTTATTAGAAATGAGTTATAAACGTTGATTGCTCATTTTAAAGGAAATGAGATCTGTTGCTCACCTTCAAATTATTCTGATTCAGATTTATCAATGATTGAGGAAACAAATAATGATTCTAATATTTCAATCAATAAATCAATTAAATAATGCAATTGAAATGTGCAGAAGTCCAAACAAAACACCTAATAACGTCCGTAATGGTATGGAATCAAACATTGAAAAATAAATTCACCCCTATCGTGAATAAAAATTCCACGTGAAATTTGTTCACTTTTCACATTTTCCTATTTAAATTCAATGTTAAAAAAATAAAAATGAACAAATTTCACGTGGAATTTTTATTCACGATAGGGGTGATTGAATTATTTATTTCCGGGGGTGAGAGAGGACTTTTTTTGCAATCAGAATACAACAATTTACTAACAATTTTGCCCACAAGCGTTGATTGTGAACGATGTTTTTCGTCAGCATCATATATTGGTAACAAAATTAGATCAAGATTATCTGATGACACTTTAGATGCCTTAATATTTTTAAGAAGCTTTTTAAAAAACGATAATTAATATTCTATTATTTATAAATTTATAAATATAGAAATTAAAAGCCAAATGACATATAATTTTTGTCAATCTAATAATTTATACATATGTACAGTGTAAAAAACTATATAATGTAATTTTGTTTTTAAAATTATTAAAAGTTTATAAACTTTTAATAAATGAAACAACTATAGCTTTGAGACAATTTTTTGTTTTTAAACAAATTAATATTAAATATATGTTACTTTTTTGTTTCTTTATTACATTAATTCAATGAACTAATTTTTGTTTTTTTTTTCATTAATATTGTATTTTTTTTTTAATATGAAACAAAAATCCCGAAAATCCCGTTTTCGGGATTCATTTATGAAATCCCGAATCCCGGGATTTGAAAAACCAGTCCCGTTTGGCATCCCTAGTGGTTACTTACCTCTTCTTCGGCAAATATTTGCCAAGTGTGAGCGCAGCTTTGTCCATATACTCGTACTTGATATGTAAATGAACATTTTAGAAATTACAAACAGAATAGAGTTTCAAGTTAAATTATCTATTTTAGTTTATTTCGTATTACTAATTATGTATGTATGTATGTATATTATAATTATCACAATAGCATAGTTATAATAAAAATTGTAGAATTGAATGTCCGTACAAATTGAATCGACAAATGTGGACAAATATTTCCGTTTCATAAATAATAATTAGAATTTGTATATGTATGTAGGTATGTAGACTTGACAAATATAGAATTTACAAGACATTTGTTGTCATTAGCAAACATTTTAAAACTTACTGACAATTAAATAATAAAACTTATTTAAATAATTTTACACACAGTTTCAACCAGCAAGAAAAATAAACATTGACAAAAAACCAAAAATAAATATGGAATAATAAAATATCACTTTCCACAAATAGTAATTTTTTCTTTTATAGAGTTTTATAGAGAAAATAATATAATAATATAAATAATTATAAATTTGTGCTAAATTGTATGTAAATATTTAGTACATATTTGGAAACTTATAATTTTGCTAAATATTTGCGACTCCACTGTGGTTTAGAAACATTTCATTTCATCAGTCAGAGCAGACTTGCTCAGTTTCGTAATTGGAATGGAAACACCACCCCCAAAAACTTGTTCAACTCTCTTGGCTCTATAAAATTTTAATTATTTTGGAGATAATCTGAATTAGAATTCTTGCCTATTTAAATTATTTAAAAAGTCATTCTTGAGTTATGCTAAAATATGAGGTTTATTTTTCATATACATACTCGTACATATGTATGTATGTCATCTGGCATCTCTGCCTCAAAGTAAAAACATCGTGTTATTTTGTGCTTACAATAATATTTATAAATTAATTTAATAAAAAGTATATAAAATACCTTTTATTGTATTTTTATGCCTGCTGAAAAAAGAAGAAAACTCTGGGGCAATGGCCCTAAATTCAAGGTGCCTAAAACATCAGAAGCATCTACCAGTGCAAACAGATTTCAACTTCTATCTGAGGGTGAAGAAGAAGAAGCTGCTTTAAGTGGGAAAATTCCTCCTATAATTATTGATGCTACCCACAGGTTCTCGGACGTTGTCGCCATGTTTGAGAATGGATACACATTTAAAAGAATGACAATTGGTACAAAGTTATCATCTCAATCGAAGGAGCTGTATGAAGAGGCATTGCGTATTCTTAAAAACGCAAAATTTCAGTTCTATACCCATGACATTAAGGATACTAGCAATTTTAAACTGGTGTTATTCGGCCTTCCGAAGATTCCAACGGAGGAGATCAGAGAAGAATTTGACAGTACGCACAATATTAAACTGGTGAACATAAAGGAATTGCAAACTAAACGCTCTTGCGAGGATGATGCACTGTATATAATTGAATTCGACCGGCAGCACGTAACCAAGAGTGAGGTGATGAAAATTCGTTACTTTTTTAACATTGCTGTATACTGGAGGAAACCTTTTAAAGGCAATAGAGGCCCCACTCAATGTACTAAATGTTCCATGTATGGTCATGGTGCAAGAAATTGTAATCGTTCAATCGTGTGCCCAGCCTGTATGGGAAGTCATGCATATGAATTATGTCCTCTCAATAAAGTTACCAATGTGAGTAATGTAGTATACAAGTGTCATAACTGTACGAAAAGGAAATTGAAGCACGTTAATCATAGGGCGGATGACCCAAAGTGCCCAAGCCGTCAAGAATATTTAGATATTCGGGCTAGAGTAACAGCAAAATCTAGGCAGACTGGTAGAACTAATATTGATCCCGCTTTTCACGTTAATGATCAGTTGTTCCCCCAATTGTCAAGACAAGAGGAACCTATCAGTACTCATAATGGCCGTGCTAATGGTAACTCGTATTCAGAGGTAGCTAGGAACTGCGGCTACAACAGAAATAACGTCAGAAATACTGACAATGACATTTCCAACGAAAGACTGTTAGAAATATTTTTTGAAGCTGTAGATGCATTGCAGAAATGTCAGAATAAGTACGACAAGTTACGAGTTTTGGGTATGATGCTTCAACATGCCATATAATTTAACAAGTTGTCAAGATGTTCATGTTATGCACTGGAATGCGCAGGGCATAACGACTGAATCAGCTATTTCACAGCTGGAACAAGTTTTATACAATAAAAAAGTAGATGTTCTTCTTCTAAATGAAACGTTTTTAAAATCTCACCACAAATTCAAATTGTGTGGCTATAAAGTATATAGAGAGGATCGGCCTACGCATGGTGGAGGAGTGCTTATAGCAATAAAAAGTCACATCGAACACCAACTACTACCTAAGTCTAATACGCGTGTAGTTGAAAATATTTCTATAATAGTAAAGATAAATAGACGACCAGTGATTTTTACTGCAGCCTATAATCCGTCTTACTCTACCCATTTCAAATCGGATATGAATTTACTAACGTCGCATACAAGTGACTTTTTCTTGTTTGGGGATCTGAATGCACAACACACTTTCTGGAACTGTGCATATAACAACTCTACTGGAAATGAACTTTACAGTCATTCCATTCAATCAAACTACTACATTTATTATACGAATGCTTTTACTCGTTTCGGCCAAAATTTATCCCCGGTTCAACCGTCAACAGTAGATATTCTTTTGTCTAATTCTTGTCTTCCTTTTACGAACTTAGACTCGCTGCCTAACATACTACAGTCTGACCATGTTCCAATTTCGTGCTACATCTTGGGACAGGTTCAACACAGAATGCAAAGTATTCCTATGTATAGCTGTGCAGATTGGCCAGCAATTAGAAATTGGGTGGTGGAAGAAATCACGTACCGGAGTATTGATTCAACAGTAACTAATCCTGAAGCCCTTGAGCTGTCGTTGAGTAAACTAATAACTATTGTGAAGGAGGCTTTTAAAAAAATCCCAATTGCTCGTAAAAACTCCTGGCATAGGGAAATTTCAGATACGAGTAAAATGCTAATTTCACAGAGAAATAAATACAGGCGTAAATTTCAAAGATGTTACGATATAGACCATAGAACACAATTAAACTGTATTGTTAAACAGTTGAATCGCTTAATAGATTTCCACCTTAATAAGGATAGAAATGAGTCATGGTAAAAATTTCTTTCTAAACTACCTCCTGGCTCTAAAAAGTTTTGGAAATTAACTAAAGTTATTAGGAAAAAGAACTCGAGTATTAGCGACCTTCATTTGGATAGTAAGGTTTTAAAATCTGCGGCTGAAAAAGCAGAGGCTATTGCAGATGTTTTTGGTAAGTCCCACGAAACTACTATAAACTACCCATCGCCTTTTAATTCTGATGTATCTAATTATGTTCTTAGTCTTGATAATGAAACACTTATTGACAGTTCCCATATAAACCTTACAAATACCCAAGAGGTAAAGACTTTCGTTCTAACACTGAAAAACAATAAATCTCCTGGGTTGGATGAGATAAATAGTATTATACTTAAAAATATGCCTGACTTCTTTTTTGAAACATTAAGTAAACTGTTTAACTTTTGTCTTAAAAATGGATATTTTCCAACTGCCTTCAAAAAGGCTAAAGTTATTCCTGTCATAAAACTTGATAAAGATCCTAAACTACCGTCCAGCTATAGGCCAATTAGTATATTAAGCCTGTTGGATAAGGTTTTTGAGAAAATTATATTTAAAAGATTATTGGATTATTCAACCAGTAACAATATTATTAATTGCCAACAATTTGGATTCAGAAAGGGACACTCCACTGTCCACCAGGTGAAGAGAGTAGTGAATTATATTAATAATAACAAAAGAAATCGATTGAGTACTGGAATTGTGTTTCTTGATATTGAAAAAGCTTTTGATTCCATTTGGCATGACGGACTTGTGTTCAAACTAGACAGATTTGGCTACCCAAAGTACCTTCAAAAGATTATTAGAAGTTTCTTAAATAACCGATCATTTGTCGTATGCATTGACAACATTTTCTCAGATGAAAGACAAATTCCGGCAGGATTACCGCAAGGGTCCGTACTGTCACCTACCCTTTACTCAATTTACACCTCGGATATCTCATTTCGCAGTAACCATGAAGCCGCGTTCTATGCCGATGACAGTGCGTTTATATGTCGTGGCAAAGTCTCGAATGCAATAATCAAGAGAATGCAAGATAACATTAACCTAATCCAAACATATTTTGACAATTGGAAAATAAAAGTTAATAATAGTAAAACACAAGCTATTATTTTCCCGTTTAATAAATCACCAAAACGTATACCCACGATGAATATAATCTTTGGAGGGATAGTTATTCCTTTAAAAAACGAAATAAAGTATCTAGGTGTGATACTGGATAAAAAGCTTACGTTTAAACAACATATAGTAGGCATTTGTAAGAAAGCAATAAGATGTGGTTGTGCCCTTTATCCATTGCTAAACAGAAAGTCGAAGCTTAACCTGAAAAACAAAATACTTATTTATAAAATGTGTATTAGACCGATAATGACATATGCCTGCCAAGTTTGGTTTCATAAAGCCGCTAAAACGTACAAGAAAAAGCTGCAGATTATACAAAATAAAAATTTGAAAATAATTCATAACCTACCACCAAGATTTTCCACAGACCGGTTACATAGGAATTTTGAGCATAAGTTACTCAGTACATACACCAAGGAACTGACTCTGTCATTTAATGAAAAATGTAGAGTATCTGACTTCGAATTAATAAAAATTTTGCCAAACAATCACTAGTGAATCTTTCGTAAAGAAAGATTTGGATAGTGCTTGTTGTTAAAAATTTTTATGACATATTGATTGTTACAGGGTTTTTTATTAAAATATTTCCCTATCTTCTGTGATATTAATATTAGTTCGCTTATTGAATTACTCAGTTGTTAAATGTTGTAATACTTATAAGTAAAATCTCATGATATGTACATATTACGTAATAAAATAAGATTCAATAAAACATTTAATAATAATAATAAAATGTATGTATGTAACAGCATATCACGAAAACCGGTTTCAATTCAAACAATGTAATTTTTATAGGCCTATTGTTTAAGATGTTCAGTCCGAAAGGATATTTGTATGGGACCGCACATGATTCATTACTACAAACATGGATAGTGTGGAAAATTTCATCACAAATAATATGTATATATATAAATATATAAAATATATATAAATACTATGTATGAAGGTATATATAGACTATTTTACATTGACCATTCAATGTATAGTTACTAAAACAAATACATAATATATTCAGTTGGTTAACCCAACACACATTATGGTTTCCCAAAAGCGCTTAAAGAAATTAAAAATTAATAATCTTTTGTTGGTACATATTTATTTATTACAACAAATTAAGGAAAATCGGGTAATTAATGAAAAATAATAATAAAATAATTAATAAAACGTTAAGTACATTGTATTTCATTCTGGTAGCTTCTATGTACGACACCTGGAACAAAAATCGTTCCTTATAAATGCGCAACCATAAGGCCGCATAAATTGTAAAACTATTACAATTAGAGTTTTCAAATTTTTTTTTCGAAATACTTTACCTTTACTCGTACTTTATTTTCTTACTTTCGTATCGTATGTTGTAAAAATTGTAAAATTGTAAAAATTAACAAATAATAAAAAGTTTTGGGTTCCAAAACTGATTACGACATTATTTAGAAATCTGAAGTAAATATAACTAACACTCGTTGGCGATCAGTTAAATTGTTTATAAAAAAATAATTTTGATATTTTTTGTTGTTGTTTATTATTGTAAAAGTATATTACGAACACATGCACATTATTTGTGATCTACATATTTCTTTTTTTCTACAGAAAATAAAGAAAAACTGAAAAAATACAGCATTTACTAAAATCGTATTCCAAACCGGTATTTTAGAACATTATTTTTTTCTAAGAAACCGAATACCGGTTTTCTAAAGATATATATTCACGCTATATCTGATGAACTACAATAATATATACAACAAGTCAGAGTGCAATCAATATTCGACTGTGCCGAATCTTAAATACCCTCGACCCTGACGACAGTTTTACAAGAACCACAGGTAAATGTTTAGAATGTCAAAATTTGCCTGTTGTTTTGGTAACTTTTACGTTTGGGCTTATGAAGCCACTGTATTATATTAATACACTTTGTTTGATAGTTTTTTTGGTGAAATTTTCAGAAGTTGTCTCGGATTTTTGCTCATATCTCCGTTATTTATGGACGGATTTTGCTGATTTTAAATAGCAAACTTCTCGTCTGACAGAATTATTGAAGATTTGGATCCCGAAGATATCTGGGGACTTCAGAAAATTGATTTCAATAGACAGACAAACAGACGGACGTGGCTTAATAGACTCCGCTATCTATAAGGATTCAGAATATATATACTTTAAAGGTTTGGAAAATTGTATTGTGGAAATTACAAACGGAATGACAAACTTATCAGTGTTGCCAGAAAATTAATTTCAAAAACTAAGTGCTAAAATGTTCTACAGAAGAAAAAAAAGTGCTAAATTTTTTCAATGTAACAATACAATTTTTATTTCAAATGCTACAAATATAAATTATAGTTTTTTCTAATTTTGTTCATAACAATTGTTGACTTGTTTTAATAGATTACATTTCATATATTAAATCAAAAATGTCCGTATTCATTTACTTACCACACCGAAAGATATTTAGTTGAAATACTAATAAAAGTTATTTTTTATTTCTCCAAAAGTATTTTTTGGAGTAAAATAGTAAAAAATTTTCGACAAAAAAATTGTTTTTTTTCAAGCAAATTATGCTAAAAAGTATTTAGCATAATTTTTAAATATTTCAATGCATTTTCGAGAAACAAAATGCTAAATCTAGCACTGAAAGTGCTAAAAGGCAACACTGAAACTTATATACAGTTCAACCTTGGTGTAACGAATCTTAAGGATATTAGAAAAAAAACGTTATATCGAATAATTCGTTACAATGAGGTTCGTTATATCGAGGTGAAGTTGCACTTCTATTCGTTATAACGAGGTAATAAAAAATTTTGTATATTAATCATCATCTGCCATGTTATAGCGAACGATTTCGCTAATACACAAATCAAAACAACAAGAGTACAAGCTCTTGGCAACAATAAATCTTTCTTTGAATATTTCAAGTCCAATGCATGCTGCTGTCGACTACGAATGTTGGTTTGCTGGAGACGTGGTCGTTGCAAGCACAATAATTTTGCGTGCATCTGTTTCATATAATTTGGATTAATTGATGGAAATCGTTATGAAAATTCTGTAAGTTGACAAAATGCGTTAAATAGAGGTAAATAATTTATTCTATTTCGTTAGTCTGCAGTGAATGAAAATTCGTTATAACGAGGCTCTTGACAAATGTATTCGTCGTTATATCGAGGTTTGACTGTATATCCTTCTCATGAAGCTAAAGGATTATAATGCTTTGTAGTATAGCTACATTTGAAAAACAAACGCTTTTCTCTCTATATTATTTATTTATTAATTTATTACAATATTAAAATAGAGCATTAGCAACTAAGTCTATCGGCTGTTTTATACATATATCGTACATATTTAGTTTAAGATTACGTCAGTAACTTGTTAGTAATTTGATTACTTAAAAATAATATAAAACTATTATTTTAAAATGTATATCTTAAATGTCTTTATGTAATTTAATAGATTGAAGGAATTTAAATACGGTATTTAAATTTTTGTTGGTTGGATCGGATAAGAGTTCAATTACGTTATCCATTCAGTGGAGTCTCGTAATCGAATAGGAGTTTTGTTAGGATTAATACTCTTGTAAATATGATCGTAATTGCACCATGGGCTATTAATTAAAGTGTTTAGGCTGGCCATAATATTTCTCGCTAGAAAACTTTTTTAATGTGATATAAAGAGTATGCTAGGATGTAGATGTATCAATTTTGCTGCAATATGACTCGGAACCCATAAAAGTTAAAATTTTTCCATAATTTGTATTAAAAGTTGTTGCATTGCAGTTATAATTGGGTTCTTGTTTCTTTGGTTAGACAGTGCGTCAATAACGGAACGACTGTCTGAACATATAATGCATTTGTTGGACAATTGTGTAACAATTTTTACAGCTTCTAGAATTGCAACAGCTTCGGCTTCGAAGACAGTGGTCTGAGAGTTGAAGCATTATCATCTACTACTACCTCACTTTGCGTCGTTTCGTTTTGCGTTTTTTCGATGTTGCGTCGCTGCTTAATTAGTACTAATTTTTACTGTGTGTCGTTAGATTTTCGATGTTGCGTTGTTTTGGGTTCGAGTCGTTAAGTTTTTTTTTTTGGAATTTTTGCAAAATCTGCAACATCATGGATGAAACGTACAAGAAGTGTTTTGATGATCGAAATGGAGTCCTTGCTTTCTATTTGGATTGAAAATCAGGTTGCGCAGAGAATACCATTAAGTAAAATGGTATTTCCGACAAAAGCACAAAGCTTATTTAGTGACATAAAAAGTAAAGCATTAACCAACGATAATGCTAGTGGTAGTAATACATACAATTGGTACAAGGAAATTTATTTTACGTTGAAAAAAAAGCTGTTCACCAAACATTGAACCAATTTTTTGCGAAAGAAAGCCGATGACTTAGTATTTTCGTAACCCTAGAATCTATCCTCGATATTTACATGGTTTGCTTAATTTACTTTGCGTCTTGTTTTTTTTTTTTTTTGTTTGTTAAAAGTAACTTCGACGCAAGGTATGTTTTTGTTGTTGTTGTAACAGCAGTAATTGCTGAGTTGACAGCCCTTGGCCGAGTGATATCGGGTCATTCCGGTGCGTAGAACCGGCTGTCGTGGAATGCGACGCAAGGTATTGGTGGTATTGGTGTACATACATACATATTTCAAAAAGTAAAGTTGATTAAGAAATTAGTGCGTAATACTATAACATTCTGCTATATTTAAGATATACAAACAAACATATGTATGTATGTATATGTATTTATTCGAAGTAAATTTTAGTTTTGTCTAGATTGAAAATAATATTACTTTGAAATTTTTGAAATTGATTGCTGGGTTGCAATTTAACATTTGTGAACTAATGTTAATTTAATTTAAAATATTTGTTTGCTACACTGTACTTGTAAATAATTGTTGACTAATAGACTTTGAAAAATTTAAAATAATGTAAATTATGATGACTATAAGATCGTTCTGTTTAATTTATATTTAGTCAACGTTTAAATAGAGCAATAATTAAAAAACGAAACGAATACGGCGACAACTATGTACTCGTTTAACACAAAACACATCTATTGTTTAGGAAGTGTTAATTCGAAAATATTTTGTGTTTTAATTGTGTTGTTCAAAATGATGATTAAATGGCAACAAACGAAACTTTGTATTTTTAGCTAAAGTGACTAATTTCTATTAGTTATCAAACGCACACAGTTTGTGCGAATGTTTAACTTTTAAAGAAGTAACACTGTAAAACATCCTTAAGTGGCTGTTACTGTTTTGTACATTTTTAATTATACAACTTAACTTGATTAATGTTAAATTAAGAGAATGATTTCATTGGGGATAAGCGACATTCATTTACTCATCAATTCAATGTAAAACATGTAGTGGCCATAAACTTATTTAACTAATGGTGTTTTCTTTTCTGAAATAAAATGTTACACAGTTATTGTGTACATTTTTATAATGTTTACCCCACATTTTAAAGATGTCGCATTTTTAATGGTCAGAATGGAACATAAAATGCCAATACCTTTTTTTCATGTACAGCTGTTTTTGTTTTTTTTTTTGTTAAAAAAAAAGAAGCAGATAGCTCCCTGGTAAGATCGCTTGAAGTAAGACAATGAATATTTATCAAAAACACCAATGGCACCTTCCCGACTAATACGCAAATTCTTAAAGTATAAAAATTATATATATAGACATACATTACATATATACATAAGAAGTAGGAAATTTGACATACATCAACTTCAGAGTATTCATAATTACGTTCTCTGCAAAGCCTTTCACTTTTCCATAATCATATAAAATATTTTATCATCATCAGATAATGAAGATGAATTCAATAAGTCATCCAAAATTTTTTTCAGCATATAAAAAAGTAGTAATATTTTCCATTTTGTATATTTTTTTTGTTTCTTAACACAAATACACATTTATAAACAAAACAAATGTCAGTTGTAGCGAAGCCAACTTAGCCCTTTTCGGGCTAGATTTAGCCGGATTTTAGTCACTCAAAACGCAAAAAAAGAAAATTGGATGTGGTTTTATATGGATTATTTTCCATTTAGCCTTTTTTTCAAAAATGTTTACGCGTTTTGAGTCTCAAAAGTTGGCATCACTGGTCAGCTGTTTTATCGTGCGATTCTCCCCCTCTAAAAATTCAGAGTGTGAAAGGTGCACCATTTTTTTAATTTATAGTGTGACATTTATAGAAAAGAACACACTACACTTTAGCAGTGTTGATATTTTTTCAGAAAAGAACACAAAAAAATTAAAAAAGATGCGAAATGGGAAAAACGTGTAACATTTTTGCCAGAAAAGAAAACGCCATAATTTTATTTGCACGACTATTACATTGTAATAAATATTAGAACATGCTTTGTTGTACTTTCTTTAATGTGTCATAGTCATAGGTTTCTTTTTATTTTTTTTTTGTTTACATTGGTTAAGGTTGCGTTTTGTAGGTATTGCAGATTTTCGTAGTTGTTAATTTTTTTTAGTTAAAATTAATTGTGGGGCGTGTTTGTATTGTTGGTCATCCGGATGACAAGTGTTTTTGTTTGCTTTGGGTTGGGTACCACGAACTAAGGAAATTATATCAGCTTAATTTAATTTAGAATTTAATTTCACAATCGTTTAGTCGTTTATCACTTACACGCAGGGTTCTCAAATATTTTTAAATTTTGTGTGAAAAATAATCCTAAACAAACATTAAGTTCCAATGTCACGAGCAGTTTTGACACATTGTTTACACATTTAGTTTATTACACGAATATATTGTTAAATACCAAACCATAAATCTGTAAATAAAAAATGTATAAATATTGAGGCATTAATTACTTTGAAATATTTACAGTACTCGTGCACCGCCCGTCATAAAGATGAAAAAAAAGCTTTTAAAGCAAATAATTACATACAAATACAAAGATAATAAAGGGTATAAAAAATGTTCGCAAGCGTCCTATACATATCTATTGAAAAAATCCAATTGTGCTCTACTATCAACATCATGAATTTAACGAATAATGAGTAACTAAAATAACACTGTGGAGATTTACAATATTTTTAATTTACTTTTTAAAGATTTCAGATGACCTTCAGAATAAACAAGAAAACGTTTTCATATATGTATGTATGTATATTACGTGAGATAGGTCCCTTTCTAAAAGAACCTCATCGTGTAACAGCTGTTTCAAAATAAGCAAAACTTGCCCTAAGAAAAATTTTAGTAAGATTTTACGCTAAATTAATATGTTTGTATATATGTATTTACTTACATCGGATTAATAAAGTTCCTAGGAAATATTAAATTAATTGAATAATTTTGTTTTTTAATATTAATTAAATTTGACAACGCAAGTGATAAAAACTAAAGCGTTGCGTTTTACAAAATACACAATTTTAAACAGTTGTATTAACAACAACGTAAGAATCAGCTGTTACAACGCAAACAATCACTTGCTTGAACGCCGTGATTTGCAAAATATAATTTAACGCAACGCTTAGAAAATTGTGGCGTTGCGTTTTATAAAATTAGGGCCTAAATTGATTGAAAACTTGTTTTTATTGATTTCTTAAGGAAATTGTATGAAAAACAAGTCAGAGAGTTATTCTGTAAATCATTTACTTTAATAAAAAGGGATTTCAAAAAACATATACGGTTTTTTTTCGAGATTTTTTATATTATCTTCAAAAGGTCCAAATTTATTTTCTTATATGTATTATAATTCTGAACTTAGTATCTGGAAATTATTAGATTCTTCGATTTTTCTTTTGTTCAAATGAAACGAAAAATTCGAATAACTTGTTTGAATAATTCGATCACATATTTAAAATTAATCGAATAATTAAACATTTCTAAATAAAGTAAAATGAAAAATTAGTACAGCCATCATTATATATTTATGTTATTTGTCTATTTCAACGTTATCATTATCAATATTATCCGCAAGATAACTTTCTTCAACATACTCGTATTCAACATCTCATTCGCCACGTTATAAGGATGATACTGGTTCATCCATTATGATTCCTTCTCTATTATTTATTGTGCATTCCTGTACCTACATATATATTCTAGGCATTTCAATTCGATGAATTAATATGTTTAAGTAATTGTTTCTTATTACATATATTTGTATTTGTATTTTTTTCATTCCATAAGTATTTCTATTTATTTTCAATACTTTGTTTTAATCTATTTAGATTTTGCTAATATTTCGCACCACATGTTTATTCTGCAATTTGTAAACTTGTTCACCATTAAATATCAAATATTTGTTTTAAGAATTTCAACTTCTTGAAGTACGTTTACATATGTACATATAATCATGGTGTAACTATACAAGGTGAGTGCAGTAGCACAGCGGACTGACTTTATTTACAATTTACTTGTGTCAAAAGTAATAATTTTAAAGTGTTTTTGACAGTAGTACATTATTTTACGCAAACAAAATGTCCGTTGTTTCTGTATTGTGTTGTTTTTATTGCTTATTAGGAACTTTCACAAAAAATCTTAATATAATTTCACATTGTAGTTTTTCACATGACGGATTTTTAGATTTTTAAAGTTCTATATTGTAAATAAAACTGAAACGGAATGTTGTTAAATTATAACTATTTTAAAACATCTTCTTTAGCTTCACTTCGGAAAATCAATTCTTGTAACGTTAATTTAACCGCCTTTTACTCAATGCAAATGGATAAAACTTTGCAGGCATTCATACTCCCGATGGCAATACACGTAGGGCGTAGCCAGGATAAAATCTAGGGGGGGGGCAATTTTTTTTTTTTTTTTTTGGTAAAACTCTTTTTTGACTGCCTTCTACTCAATGCAAATGGATAAAACTTTGCAGGCATTCGCCAGGATAAAATCCGTTACAAGATTTGATTTTCCAAAGTAAAGCTAAATAAAACCATTTAAAAACAACGGTTTTGGCTATTTTTAACGGGTTCCGATCGCAAAAAAAAATTTCTTAAATGTCTGAAGGTGATTTTTAATATTTGCGTTAGACTTTGGGACATTTTTGGCAGTCGACCCGTTATATGAATATAAATTTTTTTTATTATCTATATACATATGTATATATGTATATAAAAGAGTAACGTGACTGACTGACTGATTCATTCATCATCGCACAACCCAAACCGCTAAAGTTAGAAACTTGAAATTCGGGTAATGGTTCCTTTTACAACATGTAGATCCACTAAGAAGGGATTTTTGGAAATTCGGTCGCTAAGGGGGACAAATGGGGGAAAAACAGGTAAAACCAGTACCTCTATATCTCCAAAACAAATAAACTTAGAAATAATATTTTAAATGCGGCCACCCCTAATGAGAAAAAGAGCCGACAGGTTTCTGGTACTTTTTTTCAAAATGTATTTTCTCACTAAAAATTCCATGAACTATTATTTTCAAATAGTACGTATTACGGATAATTAATAGGTACTTTTTCAATTATTTTTTCACGGGTGACGAAAGAGGGACAAAAAAACGGGGTAAAAACGGACATTTGATATTATTTATTCAATTTAAAAATAAAAAAAAGATAAAATATTCTTCCATCCACACAAAAAAGAACATGCTATTCATGACTCAAATATAAAGGTGTAAAAAGGGCCAAATTGCAGTACACTTATATTGGTACTTTTTTGAAATTCATTTCTACTATTCTATTCTCGCAAACTATGTTGTTGTGCATTAGCCCGGGAAGGTTTCTGAGTTGGTAGGACCACGCCTACTTTAACGCCCACTTTTTTAAATTGATTAATTGCTTCTGCTTGGCTTTTTACAGATTTACTTCAGAAAAGTTGTATACACATCTTACTGAAGGCGAGGTAAAAATAAAAATTTTATGTGACACGCCCACTTTCACGCCCCAATTTAAAAAATAAATGTTTGTATGTATGTCCTTTATAGAATCGTAAACTATGTATTTAATCATGTGATTATCTTTGGCAAAGTTGTTGTGCATGAGCCCGGGAAGGTTTATGAGTTGGAATGAACACGCCTACTCCAACGCCCAATTTTTTTAATTAATTACAACCCCTGCCGGGAAGGCCAGACCATTGGACCGATCTTACTAAAACTTTGACGGGATATAACTAAGACTCCGGCATGACTAAGAATACTTTTTTCGACCGGCTACTTTTTTTCAAAATGAACAAAATCAATAAAATTACTCAAAATGAATTGAATATTTGTTTAATGCCTTTGGGGCGCGTTGTTATGAAACAAAATGCTCAATTATTGAAAATTCGTAGCTTTAAACATGTTGTATTTCTTTCGGTCTGAAGTATTAAAATGTACTCACAGCGGTCAGGTTTTTTTAAGTTCAGGTTGGTATGGGCGCCCCACGCTTTTCTTTAAGGGATATGTGAGATTTTTTCCATTTTGATTTAAAAGTTTATGTTGTCTGAAATGTTCTTATTTTTTTTACTTTTAGTCGATTTTTTTTAGTATTCATATTTATTTTGTGTTAACAATATATTAAGGTAAAGAAAAGCGTTTCTTAATTTCTTTTTTGTTTTATATAAATTGCCGGGTCTAGTTCGCCTAAAGCGATATAACCGCAAACCAAGAACATTCAGTGCCAATACAACATTTATAAAAAAATCTTTGACGGTTGTGCAAAGATTTTGAAGAATTTTTATTGATTTCAAAAAGTGGAATGTAGAATTAATTAAAATTCACATAAAATAAGTCATGTTGTTTATAAAAACTTTGATCTTTTCTGTTGAATTTTTGTATAAGTCTCAATTGTATGCTTAGGTTATTTCGTGAAGCGAATATTTTTCATTAAGAGCGAAATAATTGTCAAATACGCTTCAATAGCTTTTTTCTTTGGATATATTTACTTGCCTGATAGAAACTGTGGAAATTGCGTTCTCCTGGCTGTTGTTGCACCACACGCGACTTTTCCAATAAATAATTTGTGATAATGCCACCAACAGGATCAGCTTTATAATCAAATTCAATGTCCATATATTTGCCGAAACGACTTGAGTTGTCATTACGATTGGTTTTTGCATTTCCAAACGTTTCCAAGATGGCATTACTTTGGATCAGAACATTTTTCACTCTGCAAACAAACACAAACAAATTATATTTTTTTATTCAAAACCATAAACCATAAAAGTCAATTAAACGATGGGTAAATGCGACAGTAAAAAAGGGTTGTCTAACCTTTACTGTGACTATAAAATATTAACGATCTAAAACTTTAGACCTCTAACTAACAACCAGCAATAAAAACTCAATTAAAAAATAAAAGCTCTTATTATGGTCAGCCAGTTGAATAATAATAATATGTAATATTAAACCTTTTCCAATATTACAAGTGATTATTATCCTTTTTATGTTTTGCTCATAAGGTTTTATTTCATTTTATTACTTTTTACGTATATGTAGTTACATGTAGCTTTTAAAATACAACTTTTTAATTTAATATAATTAAATTATTGTACCTCGCCTTGATTTTGGTAGAAAACATTTTCCGACACAAATCCTAAAAACATACGAACATACGTTCAATACATTCCTTCTATATTTATTGTTTGCTGATTAGAAAACATATGTATGTCTTCCATGTATGTTGCTCTTCCAAGTCATGAAAGGATAAAAATGATAGACTGTACGTAGTTTGTTATTTAGATAGGAACAGATAAAATCGAAATTGTTTTTTAGTTTTTATTGTCATTATGGTGTCATCAGAACTACATACTTAAGTATTTCACCAATGTAGCCTGGTGAGGGAGGGTGTGAGCAACTGGTCAGAACATGCGGACGTTGAGAGCGGTATGTACTTATGTATGTGCGTGGTATTAAACTGTCATTGAATGGTTTTATGTTGAAAATAAAAAGAAATCAAAAAGGCTTTTAAATATTATCAGCAGGGATGAGCGGTCGCTTTGAAATTTTAATAATATAGCCTAAGTTTTGATTCAGCTTATGCCCTAATCAATGAAATTCAAAAATGTGGATATTATAGTGAACACCAGCAAATAAAATTAAGATCTTCTTAATGGGAGACATTTTCATAACTTCAAAGTAGAACAAGTCCATATTTTGAAATGCTTTCGATATTATCTTTGACAATTTTTAAATATATCTTTGGAGTCATTGGAAATGCTTGCGAAAAAATCCGAACTGGACATGAAATAGTGGAAATAGCAAACAAGTTCAACCGAGAAAATTACTCAAGATACTACTCGTATTATACAGTCCGACATTGTCATCTTAAATTTATACAATTAATGGGGAATGAATGGAGTACAGTTAGTCAGAGAATGCTAGAAATGTTATTAGCTACCGATATTATTCTGTAATGTACAATAATAAGATAATGAAATATTATTGATAGAAAAGAATCGGATGGTCCAAAGTCTAGTTCAGAAATTTTATATATGGGGCAATTTCAAAAAAAAACGCAATTTTTGTGTCCCCGCACTTTACACTACTATTTTAGGTAAAAAAAAACAAAAATGTGAGAGTGATCAGCGAGGAATATGTAACAAAAAAACGTAATTCTCAAATTTGTATGTTTGTTATTTTGTTTATTCAGAATGGTGTTTTGTTTCTCCTTCTGACTGCTTCCATACAAAAGCATGTGTCCCCCGTTAGAATTTTTAGTAAACAAAATAAAATAAAATCGAGAAAAAAGTAAATATGCAAGATTTAATAACAGTTTTCGAATTATTGCGTTTCTTTATTGTGTTTTGATTTGTTATAGTCGTCAAAACTTAATTAGTGCGAATTTGGCGTTGCAAAGAAAGGTTGCCCCCACAATTTGCATTGAGCGTCACTTTTTTATAAATCAAGCAATATTACTAGTTTGCAATTTCAAGTTTAAATAATGTAAATAACGTACAAACTTTAATTATTACAAAAGTGAAAAAGCGAAAAAATCTATTAAAAAAGTGTGCATTTGCGTAGTTTTTGTAAACACCACGCGATAAAATTTCATGAGCGTCACGCTAATTTTTTTAAGTTGAGAAATAAATTGCCTACGAAAAAACACCAACATAGGCAAACATTTCATGAGCATCACTTTTGATATATATTGCTTCATAGCTTAAAATGCTTAATTTTGATTTTATTTTTTAATTTTTAAAGTAAAACAACAAAATTAAGGGCCGCTGAAAGAGCACGGAGATATCGAGAGAAAATAAAGCTCGATAAAGCGCGTAATGACGAATATAAAAAAAGGTATAATCGTGGTATATTTGAGTTTAATTTTTATTGTTAGTGGTAAAAATTAATGAGAATGAAAACAAAACAAAGCCGCTTGTCATTTCATGAAGTTTATACAGATTCAGAATAAGAATTCGAATGAAAATTTATAAATTAAATTAAGTTATTGTTTTGTTTTTTGAAGATTTTTTGTTTTTTTTTTATTTACTTTTTGTAAAAGAATAATTTTTTTTTCGTTAAACTTTAGATTTTGCATTATTTCTTGTTTACGTGCAACAAAATCTCTTGATCGCCACAAAATATCTTGAGCGTCACACTTGGTTTTTTTTTCGTAAAACGCTTATAATTGCAGTTTTTCTAAATACATTGTTACAAGCCTATTACTTTGCAAGTAACCTCTAAGTTCCAGTCTTTTTTTAACAAAAATTTACATATTTTCATCTTAAAATTTTAAAATAACTAGTCACCTTAAAAAAAATTGAAAATCAAGTTGAATCGTGATTTTTTATTTATAATCGAAAAGGTGATTTTTGCATAAGTCAATCTTGAGAAACATTTTTGCATTTTTAGCGATTTTTTTTATACATATTTGGTGTGTGACTCTCAAGATAGAAATCATAGAAAACCTAAAAAAAAAAATCCAAAAATCCACTCTTACAGGCAAATTTAAAAAACTTAAAAGCAAAAAAAAACTTAAGCAAAACAAAGTTGTTGTTTTTTTTTAATTGACCCATATATGTGGAATAGTATATAATATCAAATACCCATGTATATGGAATGTTTGTTTTTGGATTAGTTTTGCAAATGGGGTTGACGTTTTTGGTCTTTTGATTTGTTGGGGATGAAATAATATTAAATATTGATTATTTTCAATTCATTTGTTTTAAACTTAAAATTGTCCGATCGCATATATTTCACGAAATTTTGCTGTTAACTGACCCTTGATCATTTGATTTAACACCACAAAACTATTTTTTGTGTGACTATGTTAAAGACAGTCTACATGGAGTCAGCATTAAAACACTCTAGGCAAAATGTGATTGAAAGTTCTGATAAATAAAATTGACATTTGTATGAGTGATCGTGTTGTGTCTGTAGGGCCGCGTTTTCACTATTTTCACTATGTCATTTTTGTTGTCAAATTGTCCAAATTGTTGGCAATTGTATGATGATAACCTGTTTTTTTTATCTATGCAAACATAAATGACGCCATATGACAACCCGTTTTCATACAATTGCCAACAATTTGGACAATTTGACAACAAAAATTACATAGTGAAAACCAAGCATAAGATATAATTTTTCATTTATAATTGTCAAACCTTACTCTATCAAATACATACATACAATAAAAATGTGAATGATTTTCTTACCTTTCGATTTCATTCTGTCCATGAATATTTGTGACAGCTGCAATGTATTTCATAATTATTTTGGATGCTTCTGTTTTGCCAGCGCCTGATTCGCCCGATATCAATATGCAGGTGTCCTGATGACGTTGCTTCAATATTCTGTAGGCGGCATCAGCAATCGCGAATATATGCGGCTGATTCTCGAATAATTCTCGCCCTTTGTAGTTTTTTATTGTCTCTGGGCCATAAATGTTCAACTGTCTGTAGGGATTCATCGATACGCATACTTCGCCAATGTATGTGTAGATGGAACAAGCTTGGAATCTGTAACAAAATCAAAAATATTCAATTCAAATTACAATGTTTGAAATATTTATTGAAATACAAATGCTTGATCGATTTATGTTTGAAGTGTTGTGAATAGTATTTGAATGTGATTACCTATCTATGTACATATGTATGTACGAGTACATATTTATAAATATGTACATATGTAAGTGTATGCAGGTAAGAGGGTTGTTTGATTTGAAAACGATTTACTGAAACAGTTGGTGGTCTTAATTCACACTAGAAGGCTTCCAACACATATATCTCTGTTCTCTTAATAGACAACTACAGATCGAACGAACCAATCGATACTGCAATTACCAAAATTCAAATGATCACACACACAACACTTATCAATATTTACAGAATGCATATTTAATAGTAAGTAAGTACATGAATCTACTTACACCTACATACATAAATACATAGAAAAATGTAATGGTTTTAAACAAAATGCTTGAAAACATGGACTCAATTGTCTTGGAATACTTGTACCTTATAAGCAGGTATATTTATATGAAACTATGTATTTTACATTGACATTTGGCGCCTTCATTAATTGTGGGTTTGCTTTCAATTTTGAAAATCAATAATTAAACATTTCAAATGTGCATGAACTAAAAACAAAAGTAATTACATGTGTACATGTGATTCGATTAGTGTACGAATGTAAAATGTAAACAAGTGTATGAAAGTTTTCCAAATTGTCTATTGCCGAATAGTGCAGAAAAGAGAGTGCAATTTGCCTTCTCCCAACATCACTCTATTTTTAATTCAAATACAACATATGAACTTATTACAATAGAAAAATCTGGATCGTTTTAAGATTTCTTAAAGTTCTGGTTCACGGGAATATATTCAAAAGTCAAGAAGAAATGTTATGATACTCGTAGACAATTTAATACATCTCCCACGTCTGCTTTAGTCGCGGGAAATGTCTCAGAAATCTCAGATATACTTATTACCTATCTTTTAAACGTTTCATGTCGAGTCGAGTCGATGTATAGTGGGGAAAGCCCGACTATAAGTTCTTAGATTTTATCTGTGTGTGTTCAAATTTCGGAGATATTAGCCGATTTTACATTAAAAAAAAAACACATAAAATTAGAGTCTCTAAAAACATGGCTGCCCTATAAGAACTGCTGTTGTTTCTATTAAAGTATAGGGTATATACGATTCGACAAAGCTGAATATAGCACTCTTTATTTTTTTTTGTTCAATTTCATTTGCCACAAGACACTAAACAGAAAAAAGTAACAAGTAGTAAAGTATGTAAAGCAAACACAAACAGAAGGCACAGATACAATATTTTCGAACACACTAGGCAAATAAGGAATGTAAGGAAGGGACAGCGAAAGAAAAGTGAAATGACGGCAAACCATTACAAATGAGTTTGTAGCCGTAATTTGCATTTTATGTGCATTTCGATGAGCTTGTAAAATCTACAATGCGTTAACTGGCCAACGCAAAAAATTCCCTACTACTACTAACTACGTGTTACCATTTACGTTTACTTCAGAACAAGTAAGCACCACAGCTTGCTTACACTGGCTTTTAAATGTCTATAGCTCATCTCATAACACACCCAACATTCATAGATACCCGTTCGCACATCAATGGCTATAGAAAACGCAAGTGTTAAGTAAAGTAAACTAGACATTTATGGACCGTACACCAGGCATGGCCTGTGGGATTGTTAAAGTGTTGCACATTTTACATGTTACATTTCACACATACGAGTACATATACACGGATGTACATATGCAGCGGCTTCTTACGAATACTCGTACTTCATTGAAATACCTGAATGCGTACAGTGAGTGGTGGTCCAAGAAAACTTTACATCTGTTTATTTTATTTTAAATGCTTCATTAGATTTTATTAAGAACAATGTGTGAAATGCAATTTAAATATTTGTGCAGTACCTTTAAATTTGTTGTATATAATATAAATTTTCGAATTGGGGGTTTGAACGATAAATGCACAAAACATTATTAAGAATCTGAATTGGAATTATATTTTAACAGTGTTAGAACTTGAGAATTTGAGAACTTTTCCAAGTTCTGACAACACCGAGCTTACTTGTATTTCGAAATATTCATTTTATTTAAATTAAATGTTTCAGGTTGTATTTAATATAATATACTTACGAGTTATACGTCATACAAAATAAATGTATTGTCCAAACATTTTAGCTACTCGACAGTAAGAGATCCCTTGAACTTTTACTTTTGTTGTGATAACTAAATAGTAATGAACTATTTAATTCTAACAAGTAAAAATCTATATTTTAACACTCGACTTTGTGTTCGGAGTAGACGTTCAGTTAGTCACTCATACAGACGTTTAATTTCATGTTACTTTGTTCATTATTATAGAAATGTCAAAAAGTATCAAGTTTTGATGGATTCAAACTTATTCAGTAGCTAAGCTTCACCATATACAATGTTAAAGACGTATTATTAGATTAAAAATAATACCGGTACCATAATGTGTTCCATTTGTGGTACCATTAGAGGAAAACAGAACCACATTTCTTCATATTGCAATTTAAGTACCTTTGGTAGAGAAATTGCCAATTTCTCATTTGAATATCTGTCAAATGTAAATTTTCAGAATACATACTTAATTTTTACAAAAGTTTGTTTGACACAAATATGACCAAAGGATTTGAGTTCAAAAGTACAAAACTAATAACAGCATGCCAGGATTTCGAGTTCCAAATAACACCATGTTCGAGAATCAGATACGAGTATGTTTCTACTCGTATGTCAGTCGATTTGTCAGAAATTTCTTGTTTATTTAAATATTTATTTCTTTTGCCAAATGGAATAGGGACAACCTTGTAAATCCCATAATTATGTGTCATCATTATAATTCGAATTTAATTGAATAATTGAAACTCCTCTGTCCACAAGGCTTCTTCAAATGTAATTATAATTCAAACGATGCAGTCAACGATAATTGCTTTCTTAGTCATTTTTGTATTTGTTTTGCATAAACAAATACATACCTATAATAAAATAATTATTATTTTATTTGCAGTGAATGACTCACTGTAAATAACAAACTAAACGAAATAACTTTAAATACAACTATAACAACAGCTCAATTTGCATTGAATAGAATCAGATGGCAATGCTAATATTTATTTATGAATCCATAACATATTTAAGTAAACCTTAATGTTTATAAAAATATTCACAAATGAATGAAATGTTTATTAATTACACCTTAAAGACCAAACAACCTATCAGCAAAAAATTTCAAAATTGAGTTTTTTTTTATTAAATATCATTCCGCATATGTATGGAAAATTTTGAAAATCTAATATTACAAATAAGCAAACTATTACCAAACTACCAAGTACCCTATTAGCAAGTGTACAATTTTCTGAAACCAAATAACCTATCAGCACTTACAGTGGGTGGCCAAATTATTAGTTAAACTTATTAATTCAGATTCAACCGCTTTTAATACGTATATAAATTTATTTCTTGTACCAGATGTTCTCGTATTTTAATTCTGGTAATACTGTTAAATATTTTGTGCAGTATCAACAATGATTGGTGACATTAGAGTGCAGTTGTAGATCATTATCTGTCATTCTGCTCTGAAGTGTGAAATATGCAATTTTGATTAAATTCATTAAAGGTCTGGCATCACGATGAAGAACTAAAATAAAATGTTCAAAAATGCATTCAGAGCATGCCAAAAAGGGTGCAAGCTGTAATTGATGCCAAAGAAGGTTCTACGAAATATTAAGATTTTTTTTCAAAAAATTTTGTAATATTTCTTTTCCTCAAATATATATTTTTAAAACAAAAGAATTTATTTTTAATTGAATTAGAAACACTTAATTTACCTAAAAGAACAAATAAAAGGATAAATTTCCACTATTTTAAAATGTTATACGGCTTCGAACTAAACAATTTTGCATGTGTAACTAATAATTTGGCCACCCACTGTATGCTAAAAAAGAAATCAGAGATTTGAATTTTTTCTTCTTGAAAAACAGTTACCTAAAGTAAACATAATTCGGATTTTGGCGTATGACCCAACAGGATATATATATTACAAAATCAATATTAGAGACGATTATCAGCTTTTACCACAAAAATCCTCAAAGATTAACAATCTCCAAAAAGAAATGGCAACATTTACAAGATTTAAAAACTTTGCTTCCAGCCGACTGTCATTACTTTTATGATAACACTCGTACCTTTTGAGTAATTTCTTGTGGTAGTTTTATTTAAAGAAATGTTTTTTTTTTTGAATTTAATTTAACTCTTTATTTATTTATTAATATTACAATAAATAAAAAATAGATTTTTTGTAAAAACACCTATAACTTTATTTAAAAATTAAAAATTTTAGGAAAAAATAAGAATTCATACTTTAGAAGACGGTTACGTACTAAAAAAAAGAAGAAAATAAATCATGAAAAATCATGAAAAAAAATTTAATTTTGTTGCATAGTGTAATTTAAGCAAACATTAAGCACTTTTTTGTTTAACCCTTAAGCAAACACCAGATTGTGTGCACATAAGCGAACCCCAAGGCCTGGCTGGAACTTTTTATAATTTGTATGGCTTTAAATTAAAAATCTTCAATTTCATTAACTCGTTTCCAATATCAGAAGCATTGTCTTAATTTCCATCAACCTCATTCTGAATTTCGTTTTCTATATCATTGGCAATTGCCTCTGCCAATCTGTCATAATTAGGGTGAGATTTTGAAACTGTTTCAAAGATTTTGTCTAATTTAGTACTAATTGTAACACTATTAACACTTGTTAACTGCCAACACAACAATAAAAAAACTAATTTCTGAAACGTTTAAGCACATTGATTCTGCTTTTTATCGGTTTAATTTCTTTCTCTTCTGTTTTGATTTTATTTGCTGCATTTTCTGCATAATAGGGCCTGGCTGGGTCCTGGTGTTACAAACATGTTGAGAGTAATTAACACGCCTAGAGATAAAAAATTTTAAGTTTTTTTTTAATTTTTTAATTTTTTTTGTACAAAACACCTTTATTGAGGAATTCATAAAAAGTTAAGGGGCTCCGCCGATATACGAGTATGTTTATTTAATCAGAACATTAAAAAACACTTGAAATGACAGATGTTTTATTTTCAAAAACAATTGACAAGGTTTTACAATTGTTTCCCTCTTGAAAACTAAATAATTAAACACTATGTTGCTTGCGAATTCTTGTAGGTTTGATTCTCCACCGTACATAAAATAAAAAAAACACGTAAAAATATTAACATTAACATGTCCTTCTCTTGAACAACATCATTTATCTAAATCATAATTTAATTTCCATTCTTATCGCTAGCTTAATTTAAGAATTACCATTTATCAAATATTCATAATCTACATAAATAGAAAAAATTTAATTTCGCTAGAGGTAACATATACGATCAACTTCCTAATATGTACATACGAATATGTATGTTGTATTTCGATCAGTTTAAAAAAAAAATTAATTTCCAAAACAACGGCTTGAAATAGCCTTACGCTTTGAAATAGTAGTTTTATCATTCATTCTAAAGTTACTAACATGTGATTTTGACAGTTGTAAATAATATAGCAATAACAAGTCAATCGATGGAAAGATGATATCGTTCTTTTGACACCCATATCATATTTAAACAGCTAATTAACATTTTCAAATAATATTCCAATTAAAATTTCTATATAATAACAGCAATTCAATTGCATAAAATATATTTAAAATATATTATTTTTTTGGTAAAATTTGTTTCTTACCAAAATTGCGTTTTTCATAAAAACCTTAAAAGTTCGATAAAATTATGAGAAATATTCTTTTTGGCTTTTATTCTCCTTTATGCATATATTTTGAATTAAATGCAAAAGAGAAATTAATTTTTTGGAACTAGTTTACGAGATGGGAATGGAGTTTTGAAAGTGGCATATTCTGCCCGCTGATTATTCATTTTAGAGCTTTTTAGACCCTACGAACGTAAAGATTCCGAAAAAAATTTTCGTTTTACTTTTTCTGTAGAAGCAAAATACAGACTTAATTCCACTTCCAAACTCTGGGACATGGCTGTATAAACGAGTATATATTTGTTAGTTTTTACACCATATTTTAATAAGTGGGAGATTCACGATTTCACAATATGACTAGGCGACAACTGTTCAGTCTTGCAGTTAAATGTATACCACACTAATTCGCCCAGAGCAGCTGCAAATTCGACAAAAATAAAAACATGCATGATTGAAATGCGTTAAAAGAGAACACAGTGTAACAAATTACACGGTGTGACAGTCCAAAAAACCTGGGACCGGATATTATTTTTCTTGTAGGGCTTGTAGATTCCAATAGTGAAATATGCCTGACACCTCTAAAATCCGGATTTACGGTTAAAAACCGGTTTTTGTACCTTTGCGCACTTATAAGCCTGTAATCTTGTTGATAATGCTTTTCTATTTCATTCAATTTTGTAATACTGTGTTATACTATATTCATATGTGAGTACATACATACAATAGTTATTCTAACTGTATTAACCCAACACCCCACATACATACATATTCGTACATACCTACTTACTTATTTGCAAATGGAATTTCCCTTTAATACACACGTACATACATACATACGAGTACGCAGTTTAGTAATTATTTGTACAAAATATGAATTATTTCTAATCTTATCTTGATTTTTTATCGCCTTAAATGTCAATTTCTTTGAACAATTTTATTTATAAATCATTGAAATACCTACTGTTTTAATAAGTATTTGTATTTTGCGCCCATATGTATTTTGTTTTCAATTTTCCATATTTTATATAAGGTTTTTTTTAAGGAATCAAATTTTGATAAGAACTCAATGATAAAAAAGTTTATTAGTACTTAGAAAAAAAAACCACCAAAGTTGTGTCATTCATTTACGAGTATTTAAACGAATATTTTGAAGCGTAATTTATTTCTAATGCAGGCTCAGTTTTAGTGGATTTTCGTTGTTAATATTGTTACGGAGTTGTATTTAAATTTAATAGCGGTATTAACATACATCATGTTTATCAACATTTGCAATAGTATAAGTTTCTATTTACAAACATTGTCTTCTCTAGATGCCGCTGGAAATTACTAGAAGATGGCGCTATTGGATAAATAAAGCAAACAGAGACACTCAAGAGTTGAGTTTATTGTGAGTCATCGTTGAGTGAACATCAAAGTCATCAATTTATTAATTACTATGTTTCTTAATATGTATACTCGTAAGATTTCTGCAATGTCGTATTATTATACGAAATGTAGTCTGATTTAAACAATTGAAATTGTTTTATATTAATTAACCGATTGTCACATTCGTTCACCCAGGGAAGTTATTTGAACAGCCAATAACCATTGTTGCAGAATTTTAGAAAACTAATTTCTATTTTGAATCTAATCGAAATATTATTAAAAAAAATTAATTAATTCTTCAAACTTAATCTCTCAACTAAGTATGTATTTGTATATGAACATGTATTTTATATAATAAAGTGATAACAAAGTTTACAATTAAAAGAAAACTCAAAATATTTGCTGAAAAAAAAGCATATAAAGATTAACAAATTGGTATCAAATACTCGTACTAATAAAAAAAAATAAACAGATAACAACAAAACCATCAATAAATTGAAACAATTCTTTTTAAACAATTTAACCTCAATATCATCAGATCTGATTGAGTGTTGGGGAATTGATGTCGTTTCTGGAGGCATCATCATTAAAAAAGAATTGCATTTTCGAGCCGGAATTTTTAAATGCTTTGAAAGAGGAAAACAATTACAATAACAAAAATAAACAAATAAACAACAACAAAACAAAGAATAATATTAACAAGAAAATACTCAATAAAATTTATTGAGTTTTTTCTCTGTTTTTTGTTGTTGTTGTTGTTGTTATGTGTGAAATTTAAGTTTTCTTAACATTTGATTACTTCATTTTTATTGTACTCGCATCAATCGCATCTCAATTTTACTCTTTTGTTTAAAGTTTTATTGGCAATAATTGAATTGTTGTTTATTACCGATTCTGCATCTGCTTCTGGAACTGTTTCTGCATTTCCATTTTCCTCGACATGCAAGAAAATATCTAAATGCATTAAATTGAAAATTTCCCTTCCTTTCCTTTTGTTGTTTTGTCTGTGGGAAGAAAATAAACGATGTAAACACCTTGAATCAAATTAAAATTGTTTCTCTTGTACAACGACCAGACTATCAAATCCGAAAAAAAAAGAAAAACAAAATGAGGGGTTCGAAACATTTGAATTTCGTTGGATCTGTGCATGTACAAATAAATGTTACACGCCACAGAATAGATCAAATAAATGCAATCTGTTTAATCACAGATAAAAGTAGAGTTTAATTAAAAGTGTCTATGAAACGATTTCGTAGTTGCGAAAGTTTAAAAACTTTAACTGCCTCGCACACTTTCAGTTAGAGATTTTCAAATCCTGGGATTCGGGATTTTAAAAATGTAAATCCCGCGGGGTTTTCGTAATTTTTGGATTTTTGTTTCTTATTAAAACAAATTGGTTTATTAATAATAAAAGCTATTTAGCATGAGTTAGTATTTGTAGCCCGGGTTCGATTCCCAGCCGCTCCCACTGAAACAACATCAGTTTCTGATAATTATTAGTATTCTATCTATCATGACTAATATTTATCACAGCGCCCGCCTTCGTTGGTATAGCATTGAAACGCCACCGAAGTAAAATAATTAAATAAAGGCTATAAAATCAAGCTTTAACATTAATGCGCCTACTCACCACCAGAGGCGCTGCAATTCTGCACTAAAAACAAATATAATGCGCAATTGCAGAGTTGTGATATAAAAAAGCTTTCTTCTTTCACCACCTTTACTTCTTTAACCTATCCCCTTTTCAAAGAAAGTAACACAATTATATGTAGGCATATTAATTGCCTGAGTGTTACTAGAAATATCTTCATATTTATTGAACGTGTAGCAGTGCCCTATGACTACAAAGCATTTTTTCTTGTCGATTTTAAAACCAATTCTGACAATATTGCTTTCTATGACACCCCTGACTATTTCATAAAACATAGAAACAGCCAGTAGGCCCATTGTCCTAAATTCTTAAAATAATGATTATGTATACTTGCGCAAGCATCAGAAACCATCCTGTACTCAACACAAAATTGTTTGTATCTAAATGCCACGAATCATATACATACATAGGAGTACATAGATATATTTGTGCTCCAATTAGCCTAAAAACTGATATTCACAAACATACATACATACAAATATGTATGTAAGTATAAAATATTTAATAATACATAATTCACTGCTCTAAAAACATCAATTTCATTAAATCTATTGGTCAAGATTATAGATCGATCATTGACATTGAATTATTGTTGGTGTAGATTTTACACAAGTATATACATATCGTTGGTCTCATGTAGAAAGGCCCTAACTCGCTATTTTTTCGAAATTTGTTTTTTTGCGATTCCAATGCATTTAACGCAAATACACCTCTTCACAAAAATTTATTGCAATAGTGTGAAAAATAACGCTTTTATAAGCAGTTGTACAAAAAAAGTTACATGTCGAATATTACAGTTTCTATTATGTTTTAACCTTCTCCTGTAAAGTTTCAAATATGCGAGTTAGGGCATTTCTACATGAGACCATCGATATGTATGTATCTATAGATATATAAGTAAATTAGATCTGCCCATTGTCTTAATTTTGTTCTTTACTATCTAAAAATAATTAATATATGTATGTACATATATATAAATAAATAATAATTAAAAAAATATTTTTAGGCTTTTGTTTTTTTTGCAATATAATAAATACTAATATAGAATAAAAATGCTATAAGGATTTTTCCATTACAAACGATTTCTCAATATCCAATTTGTTCCAAATTTTCAGTCACATAGTAGATAAAAACAACGAATTATATCCACCCAAGATAAAACTTTTTTTAAACAGGGCTAATGAATGTAAATGCAAATGAAAAGTTCAGTGGCTCAGATAAGTATGTTACTCTATACCGGGTTTGTTTTCTAATTCAATTTTCAAATGTAATTGAAACCATAGAAATTGTATTGGAATTTATTCGTGTATCAAAATGTTTTGTGTATTTATGTATTTACATATGTATATAACTCAATTCTGTTTTTATGCGACTGTTTTTTATGCGATTTTAAACTTATGCGGTTTTTTAGTACAAATTTTTATACGATTTTAATTTAAATATTTAATTTTTGTTAAAATTGCTAGTTTAGGCGACAGACTTAAAGATTTTGCAGTTGACAGGTTAGTCGTATAGTGCAACCTCACCTTTATACAAAACATTCATTACGTAGTAAAAACATAAACAAAAAACGCATCCCAGTTTTTTATGATTTTTAATTTTCATTTAATGGGCGGTTGTGCTCATTTCTATTCTGTCTGCTGTAATTTAAGTCGATATCAGTGAAGTTTTTTTGTGAGCTGTTTCCTGGTGTAATTTCAATGTGTTTTGTTTTTATTAGAAAAGGTAAAAAATATCAAAAAAAAAAAAAAAAAAAGATTCGCAAACCACGAAGTCTTCGCAAAGTAGATTTTGTTGTCAAAGAAGTCGTTGAAATTAGCACTGGGTCTAATGAGGGAGAATTAGTATCACCCGAATTGTTGACTAGCTACAGCAGCGATGGTAGCGATTTCGTACCAGCTCAGAAACGTTCACGTGCATTGTCAACAAGTGAAGATAATGACTAGGTATAATTATTATTTCATTTCTAAGAAAAGTGTAATAAAAAACTAATTTTTAACTCGTGATTTCAATTTGTTTTAAATGTGCATATAACCCCTCCTTTCTTCAAACACCTTTAGGTGGGTAACATCATTCTTTTTATGCGATTTTTTGGTTATTTATTTGGTTTTACGCGGTTTTCGAGAGCTATAGAACCTATCCATATTTATTCAATGTACACTACACTAATACCCCGACTTGCGTCGTTAATTGGGACCGACCAAACGGGACGCAATGCGAAACAACGCAAATCGAATCACTTTTCTCCATATATTTGTATGGATTTTTCGTTAATTCGTTCCAGAAGAAAATTTTTAGAAAAGTTGAAAATGTTTACTATAAATAAATGTATACATAGGTATATTTTTTAAAATTTATTGCAACAAAAATATAACGTAAAGTAAAAAAATAAATTAAAGCCAATTCATACATGTAAAAAATCAACATAAACATATATTTGTGTTTGACCAAAACAAGTAAAAAGGGAAATCCTCTTTCTATGCACAAAATTTAATAGAAAACGACGCAAAACGAAACATTAACGACGCAATTCGAAGCCACAATTATGTATTTTTTCGACGCAAAACGAAACATCAACGACGCAATTCGAAGCCACGCAACTTTTTTTTGATGACGCAAATCGAACCAACGCAAATCGGGGTATTAGTGTATCTACATTTTTATGCTTTTTTCTTAATGCGTTTTGCTCAGGAACGTATCTACCGCATAAAAACAGAATTGAGTGTACATAAACTCGTAAGGAATATTTAATAATCTTGTTGTTAAATATATAGTATATGTACGTATTAAACTAATACATCAAAAAATGCTGATAATATGACAATGATTAAACTCAAAATCATTACAATATTTGAAATTCCTTTGTATGTACATACATACATACATACGTATGAATAAACCACTGCATTTTAATTCAAGATACACATGTGTGTAAGGATTTTTCGTATGTGAAAATCAGGAGAGAATAATTAAATGCTGGTCATCAGTGAATATGTTTTTTTTAGAGATCTTGTATCCGTGCTGATATTATTTGTCTACTAAGTGTGCCATTTAAATTAGTTGCAGGTGGTAGTTTTTCGTGGCAATTATTGTATAATTGTGTGTCAAAAATGGATTTAAAACCTAATTTCCCACATTGAAATGTTCAAATCAATAATCAAGAAATTGCTAAATCTTCAATTAAAACTATAATGGAAAATTGTAGAATGATGCAAACCAAGTGCATTTACAAAATTTATTCACATTTCAATCAGTGACACGCGTACCGGTTAAGCAATTTTATCCGTAAAGTAAGAGTAAGTAAGAGTAGTAGATTTATTTTATATATTGGTTTAATAGGAGAAATATTCGCTAATGCGAATTTCCCTTATCTAAATTCGTAATTATTATGTCTTCATTTTCCACCAAAAATTTCTTCGTTCGTCCCACTGTGGTTAATATATAATTATGTTTTTTTAGATTATATTTCTTCCCTGAAGATGATCAACAAAGTTGGTCGAAATATTGGAAATAAATAAAATATAATAAAAATTAAAAACGAACAAGAGTTTTTATATTTTTAATAAAAGGGACCTCAAGCCGAACTAATAAAATAGAAAGATTTTCAACAATATAAAAGGTCTACTAGCACATAAAAAACAATAAATTTAAAATTTGTTTATTTTCAAACCGTGTAAAAACAGAATTAGGTGCACGTACACGTCCCAGCAAGCCATATGAGTCCGAAAAGAGTCTTTTCTGACACCTTTTTCGGAGCGTTAACGCTCTTTATGAGCCCAAAAAACAATCATAATTGCTCCGAAAACCTTCAGAGGGTCATTACATTCGAAAATGGTCCGTCAGAAAGAGCTCTTAGATAATGTCAGAAAAGAGTCTTTATGAGGTTTTTCTTGGGCTCTGTGTAATCTTGTTTTTATCATTATTGTGTGGTACAGCTATGTTTTTTTTTTGTTCAAAGCACAAATAACAGGAGAACAACGCTTTGGTACACACATAATTAAGTGGAATTTCTGAGTCATACCGCGTGCCGACTCAGGACAGTAACAAGCAAATTTTTCTTTCGCTCCGAAAATGCTCTTTAGTTGGACTCTTTTCTGACTCCTTTTTTCGGATCGCTCCGAAAATGCTTTTTTGTTGGACTCTTTTCTGACTCCTTTTTCGGAGCGCTCCTAGAATGGTATGCTGGGGTATGTATGTCGTAATTGTTGTAGTTGTTGCAACTGTGATGCAGTTTCATGTTCTTTTGAATGATTGTTTTGTTTCTGTGTTTGTTTTCATTTAATTTCACTTTCTATCATTCATTTGTTTTTGTTGTGTTTTATTTTTGATTTAGAAGATAAGAAACCTGTTCTATATACACAACAGAGCTATAAATGAATGAACCATTTTTGATTCCAAAATGAAAATTGATGATGAATTTAAAATTTCTAATTTCCTCGATTCCTTGCCTGAATTATTAAAAGTTTCATTCAAAAATAATATTTTCTGCAGACTCCTACAGACACAAACATATGTATGTATGCATATGCATATATGTATGTAGATATATGTACCCAGTAAAAAATATATGGATTAATCCATAATCGAGCAATAAAGAAGTAATGTAACTTGTTCATCCATTTGGAGTAATAAGCGAGCTATCAAAACTTTTTTTGTTTTGTTGTCTATGCCTCGCTTAATACTCCAAATGGATCAATGAGGGATGTATCAGTTCGTTTTGGTTTTTTTTTCTTTGACATAACTGTAAAATATTTTCGTTTTGTTTTTCTATTTAGAGCTAGTTTCTGGGATAAAGATAAAAATCAGACAATTTTTTGCACGGAAAACTTTCTATATTCAGTGGGATTCGTTGCTATTTTTCGTTGCTGTTAAAAAATCTCCTCAATTCCCTCAATTCATTTCCGGTGATGCCACTCAAATTCAAGAAAACGGGATTGCAAATTTCATTTCCGCCGTTGCTATTTTTCGATGCTTTCTTGTTTTTGTAAAAAATAACCAAATTTGAATTTTTGCTCTTTTAGGAGACAAAAATGATTACTCCCTTTATGCTCTTTTAGGAGACAAAAACGATTACTCCCTCTGTCGTCATTTTCAAGATCAAAGGGAGTACTCCATAAGGAGCTTAAAAGGAGAACTCGTGTCTGCGGACATGCTGTATTAAAAATCCTATGAGGTTCGGAGTTTTATGGAGTAATCCATTACTCGCAAAGGACCGCTCCAGGATTACTCTTTGGATGATCCTATTTTTTACTGGGTATGTACCTATGTGCATACATATGTATGTACATACTTTGCAGTTCTTGGAACTAATGAGCATACCAAACTGCTGGCAAAGCTTTTAGCGAATAAATTTAACACCTGCATAAAATTATACTAACCAAATTACTAGTGATTAGGCGTAGCTTGGTAGTATGTATTGTACAAATAAAATTTGTTTAGTTTTAGAACGAGAATTTAGCGCTGAAGGACAAACCACATGTGATTGTCGAACAACAAAAAAAGCATTCGTATTCCTACGGCAGGAATGACCAAAGTTCACTCGGCCAAGGACTGTCAACTGGTGTTACAACAATAACTGATGCTCGTTAATCCAACATGAGTTCTTTCTATCTAAATTATATGATATTGATGAGTACGACATGTGGATTCAAAAAGACATCCCATTATATACAATTCAATTATTGAATGAGTCATTTCATAGTCAAATACAATCTTGTTTCTCTGATCAGAATTCGGCCCCTAAATTATGAATGTGTTGACCCCTTAGAACCTACAGTGTCTTCACAGTAAGTACTCAAATCGTAGGGCGATCTGGGACATTTTCCACAGCAGCGTAACAAAATTCTTCGCCTGCCTCACAATTTCCAGCATTCAAGTTGCAGGGCATATACATACAAATATGTACACACAAATATATAATCAAATGTATATATGTATGTACGAGTATGTATATACATATATTTTGGGGAGACTTTTTATGCTTTTTTCTCTACATATCAAAACATTTTTATTTTGGTTTTACACAAAAGCATTAGTGTTGCCATATAAAGATTTCTTGTGGAGCCCAAACCAAGCAACCAATATACCACATTAAAATATTCACATATTAATTATTAAAAGGACGAGTACCTATAATAACAAGTTTGATTACTAAATAAATTAAGTTACATTTTGTATTATCTATTCAACTTATCTCACTCAATATTAGAATATTATCGTGCTAAAAAATACTGAATATTTTCAAAATAAACTCCATCTATCTTCGTTCTACTCTACAAAATGGGATGGGATGTTGATCCTCTAAAAGTATGGTAGCCTGATCATCTTCAAGCACGCATAAAAAATACTTCACACTGGCGTCATCAACCGGTTCGTGAATTTATTTGAAGCAACAAATATGTATGAGATTTTTTTTTATTTGATTGCGAATGAATATTAAATATGTATGTTGTATATTTAGAATAAGCAAACACACACAGATACATATTTACATATGTGTATATGTAATCCATTTGTGTATATTGAGCACAAAATATTTTTTGTTCTGGAATATGAATCATAAATCTGTATAGATGTTCATTGCAAATATATTACTCGCTGTTTTGTTTATAAATCTCATGATGATATAATAATAATATAACGCCTAATAACACTGAATCAAGTAATAACAGCACTGTGTCACAGTGCTGGAAATATAAATGAAAATCGGTATAATGTAGGTTACAGACAGAGACCATGATCATAAACATATGATTTATGAACATAAAATACTAGGTTAGGTTAGGTAGGAAGGCTGGTGTGAGTCACCACACGCCCTTACCCAGAGACCAATATGGTCCATTGTGATGCCTTAGATTCTCTACCAAATGTCTGACTAGTTTACATGTGTCTGACTCGTCTACCCAGAGTCTTTGGCGGGAATCGAACCCGCAACCCTTTGATTGATAGTCCGGCACTCTATCGCCTAGTCTATCGGGGCCCCCTAACATAAAATACTACCTACATACATATACATACATATCCGTATAAAATGAAGTGTAAGTGAAAATTTCAGAAAATTTAAAATTTAATTTGTATCCACCATGTGTGAATAATAAAATAGACCACATAAAATTCAACAAGGATCCAGGATATACCTTTACATTTATTTCGATGTCATATAAACGGAATGATAATATATCCCCATCTCTTTGGTGGTGAGTATAAAATTGGGTGTAAAAGCTATTCAAACTAAACCCCTGGCCCACGATATCGCACGATAGGACTCAAGACACAAACTTTTTATCGTATCTATTTTTTTTTACTTAATCAAGTTTGTTTATTCCACCATCAAGTTTGTGTCTTAAGTCTTATCTAAGCGAACGTTATCGTTCGACATCGTGGGCCAGGGGGTAAATATTTACTCAAGAAAGCGTGACTACTATTTTTAACACAAATTAGTTTGACGATGTTTAAACTTAAGGTACGGTCACACTTGGCAAATATTTGCCGAAAAAAGACGTAACCACTAAATAACATACATATATTTGAACTCGTTTATTTATTAAAAAAAAACTTTTCTTATTTAAGCCAAAGCACAACAAATATTTAATTTTAATTTATTTGATGCTGTTTGATCTTGCAAAACTCTTGTAAGAGTAAACAACATCAAACAAATTTGTGTTAAAACAAATCGTTTCGCTTTTTTGAGTAAATATTTGCCGACGGTGGCCGTATAAGTGTTTTTGAGAGCAAACTGCATCAAATAAAATAAAACTAAGCCTTTATTGTGCTTTGAACTTACTAAAAGACGTTTTCCAAATAAACACACGAGTTAAAACCAACTTTTGTTTAGTGGTTGCGTCTTTTTTGTCAAATATTTTTGAGCCAGAAAATAAAAATACACAGGTGAAAAATGATTTAAATAAACAATATTGAAATGTGAACTAAAAACAATAAAGTTTTACATATAAATAATAATCTTGAATGGGAAAATTCTATGTTGCCCATCATGTCTTACACGCCAAGCATTTCTAAAGTGTTACGCAATCTTTTCTAAATAAACGAGAAACAAAAAAGCATTCTTTTCACAACAGAAAATTTATATGCATCTTTTAGTTTTGAATTTTTAATTTTTTTTTTTGTATTATTTTCTTATGCGTCTACTTATAGTATATAGTTGGCTTGTTGATCCAATTTATTTATAGCTTTATTGATATTTAGTTTTCTTTATTCTAAAACAAATTGTATGACAGTGTAATCTGTCATGTAATAAATATTTGATGTTGGTCAATGTTGACACTTGGAAATTTTGTCATTTGTGACAGGCGTAACACAAAATTAGAATTTGTCCGAAACAAATAGTACATCACAAACAAAGAAAACAAATGGCATAAATAAATTTTCTATACAAACATTCAGTGCGACTAAGATGGAAGTTTTGAAGCACTTTAACTTGTATGCTTGACCATGCTTTTGATTAAATTTAAGTTTTTCAATGTTTACAATTGGCTATTAGTCTAGAGTTCCTAATACATATTCCGAACTTATTCCATATAACCGGTAAAAATTCGGTAAATATTGTACTTTTAGAAAAAGACTTAAGTGGTCCGAATAATTTGAACTTGAATATATACTCGTATATGTACATACATATATCCTATGGATTGAGATTAAAATTTAAATCGCTGATAAGCAAAAATTATGTGAGTGACATAGAGAGTGTCCGATAGACTAGGCGATAGAGTGCCGGACTATCAGTCAAAGGGTTGCGGGTTCGATTCTCGCCAAAGACTCTGGGTGTTTTCTGCAGATAAGCCAAAAGCTTCGCAGTTTGTGTTTGTTAGTTATTAAAAAAAAAAAAAAAAAAAAAAAATATATGTAATTAATCAATTCTTTTTGGCTTTTATCTTTATTTATTGTATATACTACTTCATAAATTCTTAAGGAGTAATTCTCACTTTTTTGGAGTTTGGTTGACAAAATGTAAAAAAAGTTAACCTTTATCGGCAGCTAATTAGAATGTATAGAAAATTCAAAGTTACAATTTTATACCAAGTGTCATAAAAATTAAACCCGACCTCCTCGAAAAAACATCCTAATGGATATTTTAAATTTGCTTAGGAAATAAAATATAAAACCGACAAAGCAATCGCAGGTGGATTTTAAATTTGCCTAGAAAATATAATATATGCTGAAACAAATTGTCAAACCGACAAACCAATCACAGGTGTGAGTACAAAAATGAATGAGTCAATTTCAAACATTTATGGCAATGCACATTGCAGTTTTACTATACCTATAGTTTCTACAATGGAAAATAAAATGAAAGTAAATTTTGTAGTTTGCCTTAGTATATAAACTTGTATGTATGTATTTATGTACAGTGTGTCACACTACTAAATTGCCTATTCATTGTCAAGAGAAATTTGTTTTTCATTCAAACATAAAATTGTCAAAAACGGGTAAAAATATTCTTTTCTGCAGTTGACATTGTGTAAATTGGGCAGATCACAAAAAATTTCAACTTTTTTAATTTTAATTTGTTTGTTTAGTTGTTGTTGCAATTTACACTAGAGCCCCGACTTGCGTCGTTAATGGGGCGGGAGAAATGCGACGCAAATTGAATCACCTTTTTCTATATAAATGCACTGAAATTTGATTTATTGGGGAAAATATTCAAAACAAAGCATGTATTTTTGATAAATACATATATAAATACATATTTATTTTGATCATGTATCCAAATTGAAAGAAGGGACTCCATCTTAACTAATAATGAATTTCTTGCTATAGTATCTTGTTTAGATTGGAGTGGTGTGACAATTTCAGCCAATTGATTTATTTTGTCACTGTCTCTGTTGCAAATTGTTCTTACTGTTGTAGGTGCTAGTCCAAGAGCTCTTCCTATATTAACAGCCTTTTCTCTCGATTTAAAACATTTTATTACGTCCAATTTTAATTCCAAAGTTATTACTTTTCTTTTACTTTGACTCATTTTGTACGTCCTGAATGTACTCTGGCGAATCACACACTAAATTTTTACCACAACCAGCCAGTGGTTCTTAGCACCACTTATGTAACAAAGAAAAGGGAATTCCCCTTATTTCACACAACTTGAAAACTTTTTAAAGTACAGGTGACGATTAGTGTTGCCAGAACTTGTAAAAATGCTAAAAGACAGGAAAGATGCTAAATCAGGCACTACATATGCTAAAAATGGTAATCCACAATGCTGCAGTAAAAAAATTTAACCGTTTTTAGTGACGCAAATGGTAATAGAAACGACGCAAATCGGAAACAAAACGTCGCAAATCGAACCGACGCAAATTGGGGTCAAAACGACGCAACTCGGACCGACGCAAGTTGAAATTGCAACGACGCAAATCGAATTTTTCCAGTTTTTAAAAAGCGACGCAAATCGAAACGACGCAAATCGGGACGACGCAAGTCGGGGCTCTAGTGTAATAATTTACATCTCAACTTGCAGGTCATAAAAGTAATTTGCATTTGGAAATTCTAATTATTTTTTTTGGGATTTTTAGTGTTTTCCTTAATTGTTCATGGAATTCAATTGTTGTTAGTAATAATTTTGTCCTTATTGTTCGGAGGCTTGAAGTTCTTTGTGATAAAAAGGCCGAATTAAAAATAATTTCACATTTCCGAAGAAAAACATATTTTTCAGCTTCAAAACTAGGGCTAGTGATATATTTAGTAGATGTTATCAAGTAGTCTACAATTTAATAAATTGAGCTATAGTAGCAAAAACATTTTTTATTTACCACGGAATGGTTGTCTAAAATCGTTGAATGCATGAGAGGAAAGACTAATACGACCGCACAAATGTAAACAACGAAAAAATCCACAGGGTGCTGAGAGCCATAAAAAACATGTTTTTTTTTGAAATTAACAAATTGATGAGTTTATCATTCGCTGAGATTAATAAAAAAAAAAACGTTAAAAATAAAAAATAAAAATGTTTAATAATAAAATTGTGTTATACTCATGTCGAAAGCAAATGCAACACTTTTGGTTCTGATGGTCGACGCACAGTGGCGCCATTTGAGTTTTTTCGTTGCAAAAATCATATCTTTTGAACCCAATAAGATAATTGAACAGTTTAAACAGCATATGATAGATAACTGTTCAGCCTATGAAATGAGCGTTTGGAAAGGTTGCTACGCTTTATAGGGGCCTACTTATGGGTTATCCAAGTTAAAAATCAATTTTATGGTAACTAAAAAAATTATTTTTACATTTTTAGATTGTTTTTATTTTTTTTTTTCTTTAGGGTTTTATGTTTTAAATTATTGCCCAACAAATTAAAAAAAAAACAATTTTTTTTAAATTTATTTTTTCAATTTTCTGTAAAATATTCATCCATACAAAAATATACATTTTTTTTATTTTCCGTCAAAGTTGAAAAATAGTGAAAAAACGAATAGTTTTGAAATAGTGATTTACCAGGAGAAACACAAAGCAAACAGGTAATTTTTTTATCATTATACATTTAATAAATACATCAATCAATACAAACAGAAAATATGGCGATTCGTTACCTATTTTTCGTGATATTACACCTGAAATCGCAACAAATTTACTAAAAATTGTGTGTTTTTTTGAAAACTGAAAGTCGGTCAACTTTGAACGGTTATATCTTCTAAACTAAAAATGTGATATTATTAAGAGTGGCATATTTGAAATCGTTGAAAAGTTTCCTATAATATGGGTTTATTCAAAACTTTGTCGGCGCTCATGAAAATTTTGCTTTTTGCAACCTCGTTTGCTCTACGGGCGCCACTGTGCGACGTAGGATCTAGCGGAAGCCAAATAAAGCCTTATGTGTAACAATACAAAATCCACGGTTAATTATGATGGCAATTCTATGCATTTCTGCCAATGGAGTTGGTAATCTTGTATACACTGATGATATATATTATGAACCACCACAGATTTTGGGCCATCGTAACTGCAGAGCAGAAAAAAGGATCTACAAAGAAATATTGTTATTTTAAACATTATAATGATCCGAACTACACAGTTTTAGATGGTAAAATTTAGCTTTTGTACAGTACTAAACATTTGCCAACATCTCAACAATGCTCGGACCTGAGCTCCAGATATGTATAAAATGTTTTAAATTTTTAATAAATTAATGTTTTTCACATCACAAATTATTACTAATAACAATTGGAAAATGCAAAAGAGTAAATTTTTTTTACTTAACTTTTACAATTTTATGTTTGAATAAAAAACAAGTTTCACTTAAAAATGTGTAGGCAAAATAGTTTTACGATACACTGTATGTGCAATTGCAGATGCGGTCATATAAAAATCGATTTGTATTCCTCTGTGGCGCAGCACTCACTACTTTATACATTTTGACCTCCAGTGCGAACATGACTACGATTGCAGTTTCCCCATAAATGTTCGAAATGTTCGAATAATAGTTTTGTTTTTATTTACGAACGCTTCAAAATTGACTCATACAATTTGGCAAAACAAAAATCAATTTGAAATCAAGTTTTTCCTGGTTTTTTAATTAGGTTTTTTACACTATTTTTCATTATTAAAAGTGGCGCGTATTTGCGTGCCAAACAAATACTCATACTCGTATTACACTTGCAGTTAATTTGCTGTTAAGTTTATTATTAAATTTTCATCTCGTACTGAGATGGTAGTTGTTGCTAATAAAAATTGAAAATAAACATGTTCATGTTTATAAGCAATATGATTTTTAAATGTACAATACTCGTATTTTGAAATTCGTAATTTAAAATAAAATAAATGAAATTATGTAATTTCATATACATAATTCCAGTTCATGATGTTAATTTTAATTGCTGTCTTCAATTAATATGGGTCAATTAATTAATAAATATTTGTTTGAATGATGCCAAACTTATGGCTTAATAACTAATTTAAAATAATGTATGATCTTCAAGAAGGGTTTCGAAATCAGTGTGAATAGCTATATGTACTTTTGAAGATGTAGGACACTTCTAATGGAGTGTCCTAATCCAACCGGTGTCAACCTTACAACCAAACTACATTTTCCAGAGAATCTTTTTATACATACATACTATCTTGATAATAGAAGAAATCGAAGATTTTGTTTATTCTCAACAAAAATGTTAATCTTCGTGTATTCGAATAACTTTTACCCTTGTAACGTGAATAAAGGAGAATGTGTGTGAAAAGTGAGTAATATTTTGTTTTTTAAACAATTGTGTATTAAATCTAAAGTAATTAGCCGGGTATATTACACCTTACATGCAGTTCTTTATTACATTGTTGGAATGACCTTGAACTAGTCAATTTTACCGGGTTCACATACATACATACATTAAAGGTAGGTAGGTAGGTAGGTAGGTAAATAATTTTAATTAATATAATTAATGGATGGAAAAAGATCGAGATGTGTATGTACGAGTATGTAAAATATTGTGTCCATAATAAGATTTTCCCTCAATTATCATTTTAATGTAAAAAGGGTATTATATTTGATGTTTGGAAAAGGGAGTAAGATTCGAGTACTGCCAATGACTCTGATCTGATTTTTTTATAACAGATTTATGGCCTTCATTACTCAGCCAGGTAAATGATATAAACAATTTATTTTTTATTAAAACGAATTTATTTATTTAAGAGTTCTTTTTTTAACCCGAAGTAAACAACTTGGGACGTATGCGATTGCTATGATGTTTGTAATGCCAAAAAGAATCGTCCAACAAGCAGGGACAGAAAATAACTGTTATTTTTAAAAATGTACATCAAAAAATCACACATAAAAAATGGTCGTAGAAAATTTTGGTTCTTATCATTATGATACATAGGAAAATTTTTGGATGACTTTTAAATTTGTGCCTTTTTTGATAAAAGTCAAAAAATAACTTTTTATTTTTGACTTTTATTATTTTACTCAAAAAATAAAAGTTATTTTTTAACTTTTAATTTTGCATAAAACTAGCGTATTACTATGCAATATTTAATTCAAGACATTGAATGATAAATAGATGTATTCATGTGATAACAAATAAGGGCTATCCGAAATATTAAAGCTAAATTTATTATTATTTGACGAAAATTGGATTATTATTAGAATTGATAAAATAGTGGTAAATGTTTTAATTATTTGTCAAACCCCATAACCGATTTTCTTTAATTTTTTTTTTGTTTTCATAAATAAATAAAAGCAACCAGGCTTAGATTAAGGTAGTAGTGACAAAAATTGTTGTTATCTTCCTTCTTCTAAATAAAAAGTAAATTGAATAAGTTACTGTTCTCATGAATGTTTTAATTATATGACCAACTCTGTATTTGGCCTCCTTTTACGAAATGTTTAAAGAAGTTGTCATCTATGACTGGAAATTTGAGAGTGTGAAAATACTATTATATAAACTACTGAAAAGCACCTGCTATTGACAAAATTAGTAACAGGTTGTTAGTCGAATATATGTACATATTATTGTATAAACGTTTTTACTGATTACGATGATGCCGTGAAAAAAAAATAATTACACAAAATGAAAGACAATACAAATCTAATATACAACATGTCAAAGCTATTGGAATGATGTTAGTGAATAAGATGATTATAAATAATTTTAAATGAAAATAAATTGCACTATTGCATAAGATAGTTTCCAAACAAATCCATTTGAAGAGTATGTACATATGTATGTATACAAATCCATTTGAAGAGTAAAAGCAGAACTAACAGTCGATTATAGGATTTTAGTTCCTTATGATTCATCCATCTTGTGGTAAAAAAACAATTTTCTGAAGACACATTTTCAAGTTTTTAACCATGTAATAACGTAGATAATACAAAGAAGGAGGAAATTAAATATCAAATATCTTAATTTGTCTAACGTCAAATTGGTATAAACATTTCATTGAATGGATTCCTTTGGCAACCTTCCATACCCATATTTTGAAACCTAATGACCAATTAATTTAGAAATATTGTGCATATCTCAATATAATGTCAAATTGAGTTATCAATCTATCTTTTAAACTCTAGTATACAATTATAATTAAAACAAGTAAGAGTGCTATATTCGGCTATGCCGAATCTTATATACCCTTCACCTTTGTTGTAGATGCATAATTATATTATGCATAATTATGTCGATAAACATCTGTTGATAAATTTATTATTATATCGAGCCATAACCGCCGAAAAAATGTGTCCCACAAACTCAAAATTTTACAGGGCAAGGTTTTTTTAAATAAAATCAGTTTGAATAAAGCCATTATTTTAAAATTTATAATGTAAATATTGTTTTGTGTAATACATTTAATTTTAATAATTTTAAATGATGTCGAACTATCGATTTCGATAAAAAACAACAATCGATTATGGTGTGGGATACATTATTTTGGCGGTAATGGCTCGATATTATATAATACACTTTGTGCGATCAACGCCATCTGTTGATAAAATTACTCGTAACAACACTTAGTTCTTTTGATATTTTCAGAGGTTGTCTCGGATTTCTCATATCTCCGTTATTTATGGACGGATTTTGCTGATTTTAAATAGCAAACTTCTCGTCTGACAGAATTATTGAAGATTTGGATCCCGAAGATATCTGGGGACTTCAGAAAATTGATTTCAATAGACAGACAAACAGACGGACGTGGCTTAATAGACTCCGCTATCTATAAGGATCCAGAATATACATACTTTGTAGGGTCGAAAAATGATATTGTGGAAATTACAAACGGAATGACAAATTTATATTTATACCCTTCTCATGAAGGTGAAGGGTATAATTATGTACTGATAAATAAAAATTGCTTTAATTGCAGTTTAAGATCTCCACTATTTACCTTCATAATTTTTAAAAAATATTGGAATTGTTAATAAACGTTTCAGTTTAGACACTTGGCTATCGATTTATGATTAAATTCGAAACCGATTATGTAGTTTGAATACTTTTTTGGTGCATTAAGTTTTAACTTACCGTTTCTTCAAGTTATCCATGAATTTTTCCAGTGTTATTTGGTCCAGTAGAACAAAGTCTGGCACACCAACTTCTCGTTGTAACATGGCCATGTTGGTTGTTGGTAAATGCTGTAATAGTCGTTTGTGGTGGTAGTTGTTTTTTGTTTGCTGTATTATTGTTGTTGTTCGTCTACAAGACCAAACTTTTTTACTGACGATCACGTAAACAAAACAAATGCCACAATTGTTTTATTCTGTCTCTCTTTAGATGTTTTTCGTTGTTGTTTTTGTACTTAAATTTAACAATGTTAATTCACTCATACACAAATTTGTTGTTGTAATTCTTAATTATTTTTTCTATTTATGTATGTTGTTTGTTGTTAATTTTTTGTTTATTGTAAAATCACAGCATTGAAATAAAACAAACAAACACACTTTGTTGTCACGAAGAAAACGTACGTACACAAGAAGACATAAAGAATAAAAAAGAATAAAAACAAAAAACGAAAAAAATTGGTCAAAATAAATTTAATATGCCAAGTTGGTGGAAATATTTAAGTACAAAAAAAGATACACTAACTAACTGGAATTATAAAATAAAAACTGAGAGAAAACGATGTTGAAAAACCACAACTAGTAAAATCGAAATTAAAAAAATATCGAACAGCAAGTTAAATTTCACTGTCACTTTTCAGATGTTTGTTATTTTTTTTTGCCTGTTTTGTAAATGATTTATTTTTGGTTAAAAATATTAATTATTAAAATAGGAACATATGTACGTATAATGATAATAATGAAATGCAACACAATACAAAATAAACATATCAGCAAATAGTTTTTAATAATAATACATGGCGATTATGATTATAGATAATTATTATATTTGTTGGTTGATCGGTCTTTCGATTGGTTTGGTAGTTGGCAGGCGCACTATACATGGCATACAGCCAGACTGACAGAAAGGCCGATTACCGGAAAGTTAAAAAAGTCAGTAGGTATACAGAGTTAGTTTTGTAAGTTTACGTTTTTTTTTTGTCTAACAAATTTCACCCAATTCATTAATTTGGCTAAAAGTATTTACAACAAAGTAAGAAACAATAACACTCCAAAAATATTATAAAGTAAAAAAACATTAATGATGTTGGCTAACACGCACACCCACATATGTACATACAAAAATACATTTGTATGCGTAGAATTCCAACGCTATGATCATCACTAAAGAAATGTTTGTTTTTCTAAATCTTTAAGATACTTTGCAAAATATTCATAAGTATGTACGTACTACATCATACTCGTCTATTTAGTATCTTTTTCTGTGGCATTTGCATTTTTATCAATTAGTTTAGTATGTACAAACAAAATAAATATGTAAATAATATCTATCGTAAAAGTCATACCACACAAACAAATCAATCAACAGAAGAACAATGTTTTATGATTATTTTTTAATTCAGCACTACCTTCTTAAAGAATTTAAAAAATATATAGAAATAATTAAGAGTGGGAAATAAGCGCGCGCGACGCCGAAACAACCATACAACGTAAAAAACAGAATTCAACTGAAAAAACATTTAGGAAATGACAAATTCATGGTGCAACTATGCAAGGTGAGTGCAAATCGACAACAAATACAACACAAAACAGAAACAACAGGCATTTGTTTGTGTAAAATAATGTACTACTGTCAAAAATACTAGAAAAAATATTACTTTTGACATAAGTAAATTGTAAATAAAGTCAGTCAGCTGGGCTACTGCACTCACCTTGTATATTTGCATCATGCAAATGACGAATTGTTTAGTACGACAAGGGTTGCCAAAGCTCAAACATTTTAGAATACCAAATTCTCGAAAAAAATTTATATTTATCAACAAAATCTGAACGAAGTAAAAAAGCCCCTTAAAGAATTTATCTTTTATCTGAAAATTACAGATTTTAAATTTATGTATACTTACAATAAATTTATTTTTACTACGTTTATAAAATTAATTTTGTATTACAAATATCATTAAAATCGTCTAAGATTGTCACTATAATATATTTTATGAATTCATTTGTAACAAGAATAATGTTAAAAAATACTCAACAAATAAAAAATTTTAAGCATTTCATACAAAATGGGAATGAGAAATACTAAATAAAATATGTATGGAAAAATATTAGATTATTAGATTTGTTGTCCAAACTAGTTTCTGCACACATAATTAGGTAACACTGAAGATATTTTGTACCCACTGCTGCCAATATAATCTTAGAACACCCCGCCAACTAACTGGCATCTCAAAAATCGCTAAAGAAACATAACACAAAGTCACTAAAAAAAAACGACGGACGGCGCTAAGATTGATCGACTGTCGATGTTTTGTTTATTTAATAGTGTGTTCAGATATGAAACTTAATTGAGTCAATATTCGGCTAATTGACAATATTATTTTAAGTGTTCAGGCATACGCAATTTTCAGCTTACTCAATAATCATTTGACAGTTGGATAACAATACAAAAAATACTCTAAATGGTTATTGAGTTTCTATGTTAATAAACTTACCTTCACATGGACTTTTTCATGATTTCTTTTGTTAACATTTGCCATTTTATACAATTTTGTTCACTGAACACAGTTGTGAACAGTGTTGCATTCGAAATCTTACTCAATATTATAACAATTTCGTACTTATTGCGCAATAATTAATTGAGATTTTAAATGGAATATTGAGCTCAATAATGGCGTTAATTGCGATTAACGCAATTAAGGTGCATATGTGAACACGCTATAAGCTAAAAAAGGGAAACTTGATAATGGCAAGATGACTATATGATATTTCGCAATTTATATTTTAATAATATTTTTGTAAAATCCATAATATTGCCCTATTGCAACAATTATAACATACAAAATTAGTAATACATATTTCAAAAATATGAAAACGGTAATCGCACATATAATTTTTGTTTGACGTTTCTAAAAAAACAGCTTGACAACACTAAATTATGGTTCGGAAAACTTATAACAAAAATACATAGATGGCAGGCATCTGTTTAAAATGACAAAGGAAATTACAAAAATTCCTGTATTCTTTTTTTAAAGTTCGTAAAATACAACACCACGGGTTTTATTTTCTAAGTAAGAGCAGCACAAAGCAACAGCAGAGCAAGCAATCCCAACCATGTAATAAAAACTAAAAAGCGGCAACGGCGGACGAAAAAATGAAGGGAGGAATTACAATATATATATAAAATAGGATATAGAAGAACAAAATTTCGCCATCCATCGGCCTCCCACTACCCTCCAGAGAATTTTTTTGCTCGTCTGTGAATTTAAAAAATTTTTAAAAAAATCGTGGTGAGTAAAATATTGTGGTAAGTAAAAAATCGTGGTGAGTATACAAATCGTGGCGAAAATTTGTCACCCTAAAAGTAGGCAATGGGGATCTTTTTACACTTTTACGGGGTGGTTGCTGAATTAACTAACTAACATTCATATATGTTAGTTATATATATATATGTATACATATAAAGGGTGTCCCAACTAGAACGCAATTTTTAAATTTGGCGCCATTTGAAGTGTCATTGTTTGACATTTGAACAATTGTTATTGTTTGCTAGTAGAAGGTACGAGGTTAGTAAATATGGAGCGCTACACGAATGAACAACGCATTCTCATTGTAAAATTGTTTTACCACAATGGTGAAAGTTTTGCGGCTACAGTTCGCAAATTGCGATCAATTTGGGGTTACAATAATGCTCCAAAAGAGTCAACTGTAAAGAGATTAATGGCTAAATTTGCCGAAACTGGGTCTGTTAGTGATGTAAAGACAACAACGCGCCTTCGACCAGGTCGATCGACCGAAAATGTCGCAGCTGTACGTGATGATGTCGCTCAAACTCCATCCACCTCAATTCGACACCGAGCTCAGCAAATTGGTGTCTCCAAATCCTCTATGCAGCGAATTTTGACGAAAGATTTGCATCTTCATGCATACAAAGTTCTATTGACTCAGGAACTGAAGCCAGCTGACCATGGACAGCGAAGGGAGTTCGATAATTGGGTATTGGAGAGACAACATGAAAATGCTGATTTTGCTGGCTTCGTCCATCGGCAGAATTGTCGCATTTGGGGTGAGGAAAATCCTCGAGTGTTTCACGAGAAGCAAATGCATCCTCAACGTGTCACTGTGTGGTGTGGTTTTTGGGTTGGAGGAATCATTGGACCTTTTTTTTATGAAAATGAGGCAGGTCAAGCGCAAACAGTCAATGGTGTTCGGTATCGTGAAATGTTAACCAGTTTTTTCTTGCCTAGAATTGAAGAAATGAATGTGGAGTAGTGCTGGCAAATTCTACTACTTACCATTACTTAATAATATTCAATACTTTTCATTTGGAACCTCAATACTACTCCATACTTTTAACGGATTTTTTGAAGTAGTTTCTTCAAAAAACTAAAAATAGATCTTCAACTATTATTGGTTTTGTATGTCTTTTATTATTTAATCAAAAATAAATGTAAAGCTAATTTTTAATTCAACGTTAACAACAACTTATGAAATTATAGACAGCAGCGATGCCAACTTAGCCCTTTTCGGGCTAGATTTAGCCCGATTTTAGTCACTCAAAACGCTAAAAAAGAAAATTGGTCCTAAACTAAAAAAGGCGTAAATCTAGCACGTTTTACAATTATCTTCTAGCCCTTTTAGCCCGTTATTACTTTTTGCTTAATATGGCTACATTTTAGTTTTTTCGTACTTTTTCTTCCTTTAATCTTAAAATATCGAAATAATGCTATTGATAATAATAACCCATTCCTTAAACTGTCCAGTTTTGCCAAACACATATTGACATATCCGTTCGAATGAAACATATAAAAAATCTAAATATTTTATTTTATTGATTATGGACTGAAAATGATGATGAACAAGAAATCGAAATTTTGTTCAGTAGCAACCAATTTTAAATGTATATGTACTATTAATACTATGTAGGTATTTAATCTACGTAGATATGTATCTTATTTATTAATATGTAATATGAAATGTAGTTTAAAAACACAATTACACAAAATTGAATGAGATCTTTCGAATGGTTTATATTAAAAGCTCTCAGTTTCTTTTTTCCAAATAGAGTAAGAAATTGAAAATCGAATCATTATTAACAAAATTACATGCTTATAAGTGCGCAAAGGTACAAAAACCGGCTTTTTAACCGTAAATGGAGGCATATTTCACTTTTGGAATCTTGTTTTACTCCACAATCCCTACAAGAAAATTATATCCGGTCCCAGGTTTTTTGGACTGTTGCACCGTGATATGTATCTCATGGTAGTAATTTGTTTCTAATAAATTATTTTATAAAAATGTGTTTGTTGTTTTGATTTTTAAAAGAAACATTTTATAATTTAGCCCCTTTTCGCACTTTATCGAAAATTTTGACAGGATGTGGCTTTAAACGGATTTTTTTCAATTTAACCCTTTTTTCAAACATTTTTACGCGTTTTGAGTCTCAAAAGTTGGCATCTCTGATAGACAGCTTTAAGGCCCAACTATAATATGCATAAGCAAGCTTAAGCAAATTGCAAAAGTTAACGAAAAGGCTGTCAAATGCATAACCAGTTCAGAGTTAACTTTTAGGTGGCTACAATGACTTTGAAACTTTTTGTCCACAGTTGCTCATTTATGTTTAAAAAAAATGTTTTTATTTTAACAAAAACCCATTAAATGACTATATTTTATAAATATTATTATATTATTTTATAATTAAAAGAAAACTTCGTACCAGAAACGCATAATTTTTCCTTTTTTTTTTAATTTATCGGCAAAAGTACTAAAATGTACAGCTGTGTTGTAAATAATAATAAACGTTTACATATGTTTTGTTAATTTTCGTGTTGTGTTTGCAAAAATGGAGAAAAAACTTAAAAATTTAAATAATATAAAAATATTAAAGTTAGCGCTTGAAGGGTTGTGCACATTAAAAGAAATAAGTGAACTACACTGTAAAAGAAGAAGACGCTCTTGTTCTGTCAGAGAAACAACAGCGACAGAAAGACATTTTTGTTAAAATAAAAAGGGTCCCTTTTATTGTAAAGGCACTTATTTTTTTCCGCATTTTGTATTAAATTTAAAATAAATATATTTTCTTCCATTTTGTTCAAAACACAAACAAACAACAACAAACAGCTGATTCCGTACAGAATGTGCGATCAGTTTCGCTTTTTGCTTAAGCAAATGACAGTTGAAAAACTTAACGAAAAGTTTCGTTAAGTACATTATAGTTTGCCACATACAATTTATATGTGTTCGCACGTTTTCTTAAGCTAGCGGTTGATTAATTTTGTAGCTTCCAGATTGTTGTCTTTTTATACAGTGATGTATTTTTATGCACTATTTTTAAACAAATATTTATGTAATACTATGTTTCCACGACGACTTGAATCACCTGCTTCGCTCTCTGAATCTTGTTTATGCTGTTTACATGACTAAAAAACTTGATTCGATTTGATAGTTGTTTTTAATAAACAAACAGAATAAAAAAACAGAATTTACAATTTGTGGAAAATATTTTTTTTTTAATGGACAAAAAAAGCGAGTGGAAATTAGTTAGCTTATTTCAAAAAGAACACATTCTTACGTATTTACTTTCTTTACTTCTAGAAACAAGAAAATAATTTGCTTTGTTTACAATAATATTAAATTTTTACAGCTAATGCAGATAAACTTGCGATAAAAATTAGAGAAGAGTGCAATTTTTCGTGCTTCGCAAGTTGATTCAGTATGAATCTACTTGATTCGCTCTTAAAATTTTGTATGGTGAAGCAAGTTGTTTCACTCATGATTAGGGTGTGAAGCATGAATAGAGAGCGAAGCATGTACCGTGGAAACGTAGTATAATTGTTTGTCAAAAATTGCGAGTCTTTAGCAGAATAAATTTTAAGTTATTTTACTTTAACAGTTTTTGCTCAAAAACCTAATTCTTTCCAGTTTTTCTTTTTTTAATATTGTGTACGTATATTTGCACCAATAATAAAATTTTTACCCAGGAATTCCCGGACCCCAAACCCGAAGTGCAATTTATCAACTAAGTTAAAGGTAAATTATTTTTTGAAACGTCTCAGTTTTGCGCTTCTATGGATATATTCTTCTACGTGTATGTTAGTTGGTAAATATTTTTGTTAAAGGCAAATTCGTTATACCGGCATAATATTGTACAAATTAACATAATCTTATTGACTAAAAGTCTTAGATATACTATAGATATGTAGGCACCACTTTTTTAACCCAAGAGTTGGTTTGATAATTTTTCAAGAGATACCAGTTTCACATTTGGTATAAAAAATATTTCTATTCAAATAAGTAATAAAACGATAATGAGAAAGACAAAGTTATTTTGGATTTGACATCATCTTTTCAATGCGATCTTTAGCGTTATTCGTGGTGTGCTGTCCGCCTGCATGTCGTGGAACACAATGTTTTAGATCATGCTTCAGATAATTCTGGCCATTGGACTGACGAGCCAGCCATGCATTTGTTGCATGGGGAAATTCATCTTTGCGATAGTAACCCATTGTACCGGACTTTCGTATGGAGCCCAATTCGTAAGTTATAAGCGGACTTAAAGTATTTGAAGCATGGGCACTGGGTAATTTAGCCACTTTTGCCTTTTCCATTGTACGCATGACGCAATTGGTGTCGCAAGACAAACATGCGAGATCTTGGAGGACTTTAATGCGAGTGCCAGCAGCGGCGCAATCATCATTTGTAGACTCGATGTAGTTTTTGAGCAATTGCTGTAGTGTTTGAACATCCTTGGTAATGTTTTCTTTAAACGATTTTAAAATTTCGTCGATGGCAGCAAATCCTAAAGTTTCCTTTAAATTATCTGCGGTCTGTGAGAACTTTTTATCGTTTTCGTTGATTTGGCGCAACATTTCGCAAAATTTCTTATCAATCCGGCACTGTAATTCCAATAATTGATCTAGTGATACCTTTCTCTGCAGTTGGTCGTAGTCAACTTTATTGGCCAGTTGTATTTCCAGCTGAGTTTTATCTACTTTCTCTGCAATTAGCTCTTCGATGTTTATCTTCATGTTCTCAATGTTACTCTGATTACTGCTGAGACGTCCATCTAAACGACTTTGGGTTCCTTTTAAGTCAATGGTTGTCACTTTAATATCTCGTATTTGCCCTTGAATTTCTTGAATAAGGTCAAGCGTACGATGACTCTGTTGTTGTAGTAAACTAGACGAAAGCTCATTCACTTTGTTGGTCAAAATGCAAAACTCACTTTTTAGCTGCATCATTTGGTCGAGAAGTTTTTCGGGAGAATAACACAGGTGACCATTAAGTTCATCTTGAAAGGCCGTTTGAGCTTCAATAGTATATGTGTTTGGAGAGGCAGTATTGCGTGTCTCTAAAAGATCATTTTCCGATAAATCTTCGTTCAGTTGCAGGCCAGAAGATCCCCAATTAAGAGATGGTACTGTAGGGAGCAGCAAACGATGAGACCCTTGTATATAAGTGTTATCTTTCTTTATTTGATGCAGTGCCTGGGCCATTGAATGGAGTATTTGAATTTGTTGAGTATCAGGCTTTTTGCTCAAAGTAAGGAATGTCAGAAGCAACAAATGTTCCATTACTAATTGAAGTTGGTCTTTCATTATTGTTATGGTTTTTTCTGAAGAAAGTTCTCTTGGTAATGAAATTTGTTGCTCTGTCATTTCAATTTTAGAAATGCTTTCGTTCAGTTTATCCGCTGATAACTCAGCTGATAAAGATTTTTTACGAGATTTAATAGAACTTTTTGATGTCATTGGACTAAGAACCCCTACAACAGGCGTCGGTTCGAGAACTTGAACCTCTATTTCATTCCGTGATATTTTGGATTTCGTATCTTCAGAAGGCACTTCTTGCATATTAAATGTCGTATCATCTGGAACTTGGACTTGAGTGACGTCGACATGGGGATACTTTTCTGGTTCAAGAGGTGGTTCAGTAGGCTCAACAGGCGTTGGTTCGAGACCTTGAACCTCTATTTCATTCTGTGATATTTTGGATTTCGTATCTTCAGAAGGCACTTGCATATTAAATGTCGGATCATCTGGAACTTGGACTTGAGTTACGTCGACATGGGAATACTCTTCTGGTTCATGAGGTGATTCAGTAGGCTCAATGTTAGATTTCTCTTGCTCTGGATTTGTACCACCAAAGAGTCGTGATTTTCGAAATAAATCGCCTGGAACACACAGAATTAGTTCTTTTGTAGAATTTTTACGACTCTTATGCGAAACTTACAATTTGATCCTTTATTGCAACAACAAACGGTTACAGTTTCATTATTCGAATAGTCAACCATTTCATCTGTAATTCCCAATTTTTCCGCAATGCAAGTGAGCAAACAATGAAGGGCAGAAAAATTAACGTGACCTGGTTCTGGAGTACCAATTGCCATGTCAATAAGTTGACGAAATTTCATTGTAGTAATTTTTTTAAAAACAATTTTCTTTCTAAAATATAAAACAATTTTACACACCAAGACAACTCAATCGAAAGTACACCAACAACTAACTTCAACAAAAAGGTACAATTGGTAAATATTTAATTTAATGACGTTTACAATTTAAATATAAATAAAAAAAATGTTTCAACGAGTATTTAAGTATGTACGAGTATTTTGTAATGTAATGAGTTAAAATCAAAGTTCTATTTATACAAAATAATCGACTATTATTCGATACATATTAGGTCTGTTCAGTACATAAAATCTTACAAATGTTATATTACATATCTGTGGAGTTTTGACAAAAGAACCTAACTCGAGATCGAACAAGTTTGCACTTTTTAAACCATATGTATAAGTTTTAAAAGCGCACACGGTGCGCCTTAACTAAAATTAAATAAAAAGTTCTTACACCTAGAAAATTAGTAGAGATTCTGAATTTACTATGTTCATAGATGAGAAAAATCAAAAAACTAAAATAATCTGTGGAGAGATTTTTAAATAAATCCACTTTGAACATTTTTGGGCCCGGAGTACGATATATCAAAAATGCTGGCATCAGTTTTTTACTTATAAATATAAAAAAACAAAATAATTTCATAATAATTAGTAGTTTATTAATTGTTAATTATTGTCTATGAACCATAATTTAAAACACAGAAACAGAGAAAGCGACACAAGCACTGTGAAAATAAAACTACCAAAACAAAACTCGTTTAACGTTGTGTCTTTACCAATTATTTATCAATTGTTTGGTATCTAAAAACTTTATCAATTATTTATCAATTGTTTGGTATCTAAAAACTGTTAAAACGTGTCTCAGAATTGTTCAGTGAATGATGTCGTCTAAAGCTTTGACTCACGATCAAAATCGGGGAAAAGTATGTTTCCTGTGTTTTCGAAAACAAAAACAAATGTATATTATAAAAAATCAGTTAAAAATTGACATGACAAATCACGTTGACAACTATGATGACAAGCGCAGATTGCCGGCTGCTGTGTGTTGTACGTGCAGAAGAAGAGTATTTCAAGCGAAAACTGAAAAAAAGAAATTAGCATCTCCAAATTTGTATATTTTCAAGCCTGTGCTGGCTACGCGATCAAGATGTGAATGCAAAATTTGTGAAATTGCACGCGAAATGCCCATTAAAATTTGTGGCAAAGTTGCAAGCTAGCGAATATCTTGGCAGGTATTATGTCGCACAGTAGTGCATACCCGTGCACTTATTGTTATGCCAAGAAAGATGAGCTAAGCAGCTGTGGCGAATTGAGATCCCCCGAAAATGTTTCATTGTATTATACAAAATGGCTGACTGAAGGAAAAGGTTCAAGAAACAAAGCGAAAGATTATTTCAACTGCATTCATCCACCGCTAATTACAACTCTTGGAGGCAAAACATTCCTAGATATTATTCCACCGCCAGAATTACACCTTTTTGTTGGTGTTGTTAACACTATTTTCACTCATATGTTGAAAGAGTATAAAAATGAGTCGCTGTCATGGGCAAAAGCTTGTCACGTTCTGCGTGAAATCAGACGAGGATGTTCTGGGTTTAAAGGAAATGCATACAAAACACTTTTGGATAAAGTAGACCTTCTGCGCCAGTTTGAAAATCTAGCAATACCTAAGTATGTTAAAGTATTTTACGACTTCAAAAAAATAGTTTCTGCATGCTTCGGAAATAATCTTGACCAAAACTACAAAGCATGTATAGAAGCTTTCAAAACCAGCTACATGGACTTAGGTGTCAGCGTTACACCAAAAGTTCATGCAGTTTTTTTTCACATAGAACAGTTCTGTGAAAAACACGGTGAAGGATTAGCATTTTTTGGGGAGCAGGCGATGGAGTTCGAACATTTTGATTTCTTAAAGTCTTCCTGGGAAATGAATAAGGTTGCTGCGAATCATCCCGATTATTCTGAACACCTTTTGAGCGCTGTTTGTAGATATAATGCTTCGCATGTTTAAATTTATGTAATTATAATTAACTAGCTAAACCCGGTGTGCTTTGCTACCCCCCCCCCCCTCGTCATAAAATAAAACGTATTTATATATTTACAAACATTTATTTATTTAATTTTAATGTATTTATTGCAATGCTTTAGGCGAGGCCATGCCCCTTTGTCCACTTACATAGTCAAGAATTTATTATTTCGTAAGAATATCCTATTGTGAAAATTTAATAAAGTATAAAACTTTCAAAAATTTGGCGTGAAAATGGGCGTGAAAGGGGCGTGGCTTAAGAAATCTTTATTTTTACCTCGCCTGGAGTATATAATGTGTATACAATTTGAAGTAAATCTGTTAAAAACTATATGGGAGCAATTACATAATTTTTAAAAAGTGGGCGTAAAAATGGGCGTGGTCAAAAAAAGTAAACTATTAATCATACCAGAGTCCCAGTTAAATGCTGTGAAAATTTCAAGAATATCGGTCCAGAGGTTTGGTCTCCAATTACAATATTTTAAAAAAGTTGGCGTGGTAAAAAAGTACCCTATTATTCCTTCCAGAGTCACAGTAACATGCTGTGAAAATTTCAAAAATATCGGTCCAGAGGTTAGGTCTCCAATTACAATATTTTAAAAAAGTGGGCGTAAAAGTGGGCGTGGTAAAAAATACCCTATTATTCCTTCCAGAGTCACAGTAACATGCTGTGAAAATTTCAAAAATATCGGTCCAGAGGTTTGGTCTCCAATTACAATATTTTAAAAAAGTGGGCGTAAAAGTGGGCGTGGTAAAAAAAGTACCCTATTATTCCTTCCAGAGTCACAGTAACATGCTGTGAAAATTTCAAAAATATCGGTCCAGAGGTTTGGTCTCCAATTACAATATTTTAAAAAAGTGGGCGTAAAAGTGGGCGTGGTAAAAAAAAGTACCCTATTATTCCTTCCAGAGTCACAGTAACATGCTGTGAAAATTTCAAAAATATCGGTCTAGAGGTTTGGTCTCCAATTACAATATTTTAAAAAAGTGGGCGTAAAAGTGGGCGTGGCAAAAAAAAAGTACCCTATTATTCCTTCCAGAGTCACAGTAACATGCTGTGAAAATTTCATCAAAATCGGCTCAGCCGTTTTGGAGTCTATACGTTACATACATACACACATGCATACATACATACATTGAATTTTATATATATAGATTTATGTTACATTTTTATATTTTATTAGTACTAAAATGTTGAAATAATAAAAATTTAATAGAATTACCACTTATTATTATATCATGTTTTCATTTCTATTCATATAAAACAATGCCATATTTTCCAAAATATCGTACTTCGTGCGCAAAAATGTTCAAAGTGGATTTATTTAAAAATCTCTCCACAGATTATTTTAGTTTTTTTATTTTTCTCATCTACGAACATAGTAAATTCAGAATCTCTACTAATTTTCTAGGTGTAAGAACTTTTTATTTAATTTTAGTTAAGGCGCACCGTGCGCATCTTTCTGTCTTTTCAGCCTGTTTCTAGATAGTGTAGATCGGATGATATAGAAGCTCCCAAATCAACATATCTCGCAATTTTTACAATCTGCTTTTGACAAAAGAACACATATCGAAATATGCTGCAGGGAACAAAGAGAAATATCATAACGTAGGTTTTACAAAAGAACCTATTTGAATATGGGTTTCCAATAATTTACTAAAATTATTTTGACAAAACAACCTATTTGCACTCATGTTCTTTTATCAAATGCATAAACGAAAATAACACGTTCCCTTCTAAAGTTAAGTTCTTTTAATAGGCATTTGATGATTAGCATTCATTGTGATAAAACAACCTATGTTAACATGAGTGCTTTAGTGTAGTAGGAATTAACGAAATAAGAGGAACCTATATCAAATCAAGTGCTTTTGTCGTGTGAATGTGTAACAAATTAAGACGTTTTTAATGAAAATATGTTGTTTCCTAATATAGAAAAACACAAACAATGCACAGAGGAAGACAACAAAAAAACAAAGGTTCCAAAGTTTTGGAGGAGCAGTAACTCTCTCGCAAGTGAATACATTGACTACAAGAATTATGGATTTACAAGATTACGGCAATTATCAGCATTTTTGAAGGTACCTACGTCATGGCTCCAAAAAGTTTGTCAATTTGTATGGAATTTTCAATTATTTTAACATTTTCGACTTTTCCAGAGGGTGCCGTGAATTTAAATACAAGGTGACAGCGTAGCGCCAGCTGATTATTCATGGTGAAATTGAAAATGTCAAAAAGTTATATAAAAAAAAAACTTTTTGACAGTGACGAAAGTTTTTCATATAGAAAAATGCCTGTTGTTCTTGCCTTGTTGTAATTGTTGTAGCAATGCTGTCACCTAGTATTTAATTTCACCATGGTGCCGTGTTTATCGAAGGAATTTCACCTTTGTTCAACTGCCGATATTTAGAAGATCATCATACTATAGAATTAATTGATTACAAGTTTCTGGTTGTTGGACACACGTATATGGAATGTGACACGGTTCATTCCCAAATAGAAAAAAAGAAGAAAAAATGTGTGAATTTAATAACAACTACAAATCACAAATACAATGCAATCGAGATGGTTCAAGATTAATACTTTGAATTTGGTAGTATATTAAAGAACAAATACACGTGGAGAAATACTAATACATTAGGTGCGTGTAACACTACTTATGTTTGGATATTTTTAGTATAATTTTTATTTGTTGTTTTGTAAAGGTGACAAGATGCGATGTGAGAAATCTAAGTCTGGAATTTTACAGTACAAGCTATATTTACAGCCGGACGAGGACTTCAAGGAACTATACACAGCGACGACGGAAAATAACAAATTTAAAATTTAATAAATGTTATTCTGATCTTTTGCCAATATCTTCTAATAAAAAACGTGATTTACAGTCCGTTCTCTCATTTATAAAAGTTTCATAATTTTTACAATAACTTTCACGTTGAAGGTGAAGTACAATTGGAAGATGATTAGGATATTGACGAATATGATTAGCTGTAGACTGAATTATTCTTTATTTTTCTCTGAATTATAAAAATATATGAACTATTTCTTATTTGTATTTTTAATTCAATTAATTTCAACTATTCTTTTTTAATACCTAAAAATACATGTAATTGGTCTAATAGAAAGCTAAACTTTTTATAATAGAGCAATTCCATATGAAAGCGATCACCTTTTGGACGACCCCTCTCCGATTTTAAAATAAATAGTCTCAATCGATTGCCCAACAAAAAATAATGTACCTACATATTTTTTTTTTTTTTATAGTGACTGGTTTAGTGGTGGTGCACACCACTGTCTGTGACAAAATTGAAGAATTCTTCATAAGGGACCTCATTGAAAGTTGTTTAAAAAAAAAACTACTAAAGCGATCGCAACGAGTGATAGCTCGTTGGAAAGGTGTTGAATCAGGCTTTAATTGAAAACTAAAATTTTCCTAATTTTTCTTAGAAATTTACCTTTAAATTTTCCCATGAAAATTAAATTTTCCGATTTTCCACAGAAGCTCCTAAATTTTCCGGCTAATTTTTTTTTTTTTTTGGATTCCTCATAATTTTTGCTTTAAGAATCAGCAATAAAAAAATCGGCCCCGACTCCTTGTTTGGACAGGAGAAGAGCATTTAAGAGACCACCTTGTTAAAAATACGTTTTAAAAATTATTTTACAGTTAAAAATACATTTATGAAGAAAAAATCAATTTTTTTTTAAGAGCCCCAAGTTGAGTGCTGTAAAGACAATTTAAAGTAAAATGAATAAATTTTGCTGCAATCCGTTTAACAAGAGTGGACATCGTTCGAAAAAGATAAAAGTATTAAAATTAACTGGTGTTTCGAAGCGATACATGAATGAATTAAATATACAATACGGTGAAGAAGCAGAATTCATTTGCCCCAAGTGTAAAATCGATTTGTCTCAACAAGCAAATGCATTGAAACAAATGCAGCCACAATCCGAGAGTGCAATGACAAGTGAACAAAATGTTTCATCTGATAGTGAGGCAGACATTCCGATGGTCAATATGTCTTTGAGTCCTTTGAATGAGGCTATTACCACTTTAGGTGAAACGCCTGTTAGAAAAAGAAAGTTGCGAAGTGAAACATACAGGAAAGAGACAAAAGGCAATGCAGTCAAGCAGATGACGTTGATGACGGCAAACAAATGATTGAGCAATGATGACAACAGCCGCGCCTGCCCAGGTACACGTGACTATGTTATCACACGTGAAGATGGAGAAAAAGTACACAAGCAGCGCAGATTATTATTATGTAATCTATCCGAAGCATACCATCAGTTCAATGAGAAATACCCAGCAGAAAAAGTTTGCCATCCTACGACTAAAAGAATGCGTGCTGGCATTAGACAGGCACGGAACGCATTCAGTCTGCGTTTGCATGTTTCATCAAAACATCAAATTAATTTTCTTTCCGTACAAGAAATTGAAAGTATTTCACGGTGAAATTGAAACATATAGGGACCTCCTGTCGAAGTCGTTGTGCGCATACCCCACGGAAAATTGTCATCTGTCCAAATGCGACAATTGTCCGAAGATTGACGAGCTAGAGCAATATTTGGCGGAAAAGTTTGAACAGCTGTTAATTCAGGAGGTGCATTTCAAACAGTGGATAATTAGCAGCGGCAGATGTTCCCTTGAGACCTTGAGCAGATTCCGGAATTCATCGAGGAATTCGGATTCAAGTTGAATGAACTGAAGGCGCACCATTTCATATCCGAGATGCAATCGAAATTTCTAAAGGAAAGTAAGGAGAAATTAGCCCAAAATGAATTCATTGTGATAAGCGCCTTTGCCGAGAATTACACTTTTCTCGTTCAGGATGAAATTCAGGCTTATCACTGGGCAAACGACCAGTGCACGGTGCATCCTTTTTGCATTTATTTCAAAAACGAACATAACGAACTACAGACCGTAAGCCTTGTTGTTGTCGCGGAGAGTTTAGCTCATAATTATGTGTCCGTTTATTTATTTCAAATGAAACTGTTTGAATTCTTAAGATCAAAATTCGATGCAATCGACAAAGTAACGTTTTTCTCAGACGGCGCGGCTTCTCAGTACAAGAATAAAAAAAATTTTACAATCTTTGCATAATTGAAGAAGAACAAAACTGCAAGGTCGAGTGGCACTTTTTCGCGACGTCCCACGGTAAGGGCCCATGCGATGCGTTAGGGGGAACCCTAAAACGCATAGCGACTAAGGCAAGTTTGCAAAGGCCATATACTGACCAGATCTTAAATGTACAACATTTGTTTTCGTGGATTCAAAGCAAGGAAATTGCCATTAACACAGTTTTATGCACTCAAAAAGAACACGATGCCATGGAGCGACGAATTCAAAACAGATATAATAATGTCAAAACTATAACTGGAACGCAAAAGTTTCATTGCTTCATACCAAATATTTCTGATATGTCAATTAATGTAAAGCGGTACTCTTCGTCTGCCGACGTGCTAAATTTAAAGTTACTTTAATTTTATAATGATGCCAAGACAATTGAAATTTTTAATAAATATTGTAATTAAGTATAAGCAGCAAAATAAGAAAGATTTTTTCTTCATAAATGTATTTTTAACTGTAAAATAATTTTTAAAACGTATTTTTAACAAAGTGGTCTCTTAAATGCTCTTCTCCTGTCCAAACAAGGCGTCGGGGCCGATTTTTTTATTGCTGATTCTTAAAGCAAAAATTATGAGGAATCCAAAAAAAAAAATTAGCCGGAAAATTTAGGAGCTTCTGTGGAAAATCGGAAAATTTAATTTTCATGGGAAAATTTAAAGGTAAATTTCTAAGAAAAATTAGGAAAATTTTAGTTTTCAATTAAAGCCTGATTCAATACCTTTCCAACGAGCTATCACTCGTTGCGATCGCTTTAGTAGTTTTTTTTTTAAACAACTTTCAATGAGGTCCCTTATGAAGAATTCTTCAATTTTGTCACAGACAGTGGTGTGCACCACCACTAAACCAGTCACTATAAAAAAAAAAAAAAAATATGTAGGTTAATTTTTTTTTGTTGGGCAATCGATTGAGACTATTTATTTTAAAATCGGAGAGGGGTCGTCCTAAAATTTGCCAATTTTGATCGTTTTCATATGGAATTGCTCAATATTCGTATAAAATAAACTGAATTCTATTGAAGAAAACAACATATGTCACTCAATTTTTCTTATTTCATTTTAATAAAAGCACTAGTCCCGACAAAGGTTGCGAAATATTTGTTACTCATCAGTATGAAAAAAGAGTTTATCTAGAGAAGGGTTGATTTTTCGATCAAAAATTATTTTGACAAAACAACACATCTCGGTTTTTGGACATTTTCTCGGCAACAGTTGTATCTGGAAGAAAGATGTAAATTGTAAAATAGAGGTATTAAAATTCTCCACCATAAAAATAGGTTACATTTGCTTAGATATGTTCTGGGACGATTCTGTGACCCTATAAAAGTGTTTTTTGGTCCTCCTGTAAAATTCAGTTTTTCGACATTGGTTGTTTTGTCAAAATTCCACAGATATGTATCTCCACTGTGTACTAGTATATATGTAAGTATATTAATAACAGAAATGTACTCGTATTCATATCCAATAGGGAATACTTGCATAATTTAACCATTTATGATCGTTAAACTCCTATTTCGGGAGGAAATTTGTATGGGGGACAGGTGAAATAATGGACCGATTTCCACCAGTTTCAATCCCATCCGTCCATACATAAATTTTGTCAGTTTCACACTATTTCATTTATTAACAACAAATGATGTCTTCGTTAGTAGAACAGCGCCCAGTCTTGCGCGAGTTATATAGCCTATAACGTCTATAATCTTTGTTCCTCGCTTCCAGCGCTTCTTCATTTAAAAATTTCAGTGGGCAGGTTAGACTTAAAAAAAAATTACAATAAGACATGTTTTTGTTAAACAGGCGAACATTATTTTTGCCGAATTCTTTATAAAAACTTTTCATTTTCATTAATTTATACAATTATGTATATACTAATTTTATCATTATTTATTTCTAATGTTAAAATAAATACTTTAATAAAAATTTAAAGTTTAATAAATAATAACTATCATAAAATAAATTACAACACTTTTATTAATAATAACTATTTCTAAGCTTATATTTATTAATTAATTTATTTATTTTTAAAAATTTATTTTACAGCTTATCCCATAAAATATTAAAATTAAATATTTATTTAATTAATTTATTAAATTAAATAATCTATATATATAAAAATGGTGTAAAAAATGTATAGTAATTCATAAAATGAGAACGGCTGGGCAGATTTCTGTAAAAATGTTTGTCAGTTGTTCGTATTTTTGAGGAGAAGGTTTTTACGGAAGAAAATGTTGGAAAATCCCTCCGGAAAAGTCCGAAAATTGGAAAAATCTAAAATGGAAATTTCGAAGTATAAGTCATGAAAAATGCAAAATGTGAAACACGGAAAATTGGAAAATCTCTTCGCAAAAGTTGGAAAATGGGAAATCTCGAAAATCGAGATTTTGTATGAAATTATTCCTTAATGGCTTTCCAAATGAAGTAATAAAAAGCTCTTAGTGTAAAGCATTGGAAATTGCGGAAAATGCGAAATGCGGAATATTGAAAAATCTCTCCGCAAAAGTCGGAAAATTGCAAAAATTGGAATATTGATTTTTTTTGTACGAAATTTTGTGTGAAATTATTCCTTAATGGCTTTCCAAATGAAAAAAAAAATAGAAAGTTCTTGGTGTAAAACATTAAAAATTGCGGAAAATGCGAAATGCGGAAAATTGGAAAAATCGAAAATTGATTTTTTTTGTACGAAATTTTGTGTGAAATTATTCCTTAATGGCTTTCGATATATTTATTATTACTCAAAAGTTTGTCTGAAGGCTTAAAATTGGGGCGAGACAAAGTTCGCCGGGTCCGCTAGTATAATATAAAACTTCTAAATTAAATTTATTTCTTAAAGAACTAGATACCTTTAAAAACGAATAACATTTAATTTATAATATATTATTTAAAATAATTTTACCACATTAACCTTAATAATATATTAACTCTTTTAAAATCGAGACAATTATTTAAATAATTTTTATTTAATAAACCCTGATACACAAGGTACAATAAATTAAATTTTCTTTTACAATAAAAATTTTTCAAATTATTTCAATTTTCTTTCACAATACTATTAAACTATAATTCATAATTAAATGAGAATTATTCCTTTTGCGAGTATTAATAAACAAATTTTAAAACAATTTAATCGAAGTTGCCTTCAAGTTAAATATACAATTTATTAAAATAAATAGAATACATTATTTTCAAATAAATTGTATATTTAACTTGAAGGCAACTTCGATTAAATTGTTTTAAAATTTGTTTATTAATACTCGCAAGAGGAATAATTCTCATTTAATTTATAAAAAAAGTTAAATATACAGAGTTTGAAAATAAAACACTATTAGACACAAAGAATGCTGATGACGGCTTTAGCAGGCCAGAAAATGCATTACATTTTGCTAGTGTCTTTTTGAATATTTTTGTATGATTTTGCATTTATGCTTTCCAACGGAAGGCTATGTAAGACATAGTATAACAGAAATATTCAAAAATAAATGTAGTGTATACAATTTATTTTCAAATAAATTGTATATTTAACTTGAAGGCAACTTCGATTAAATTTTTTTATAATTCATAATATTTTTTCTTTATTAAATACTAAAACAATTAACTTTATAATTATTTTTAATAATTTAATTTTAAATAAAATAAAATTAATAAATAAAATTTAATTAATTTATATTGATTCGCACAAAAATCTTTTCAATGTAAATGAAATAATTTACTAAATAAGCTTTAAATTGCATTCTAGGTACACTTTCCACTACATCTACTACTAGAGTGGCGGGCGACGTGTGCATATTTTAGAGCTAAAATCAAATTATTTATCTTTATAATTTTACTATCAAATCCACCTTCAATTAACATTTCAAATTTAAATCCGTTTAAATATTGTTATTGTAACCCATTTCTTCTTAAATATTAGCTACACCTTGATCTGATGTATTTTCTTGTTTAAAATTTTGAAAATTAACATTCTTATAAAATATTCTAATAAAATTAATTATTAATAAATTAAGCTTCAATTATTTCATAAAAATATATGTATAAATTTAAAATTTCACCTAATAAATTTATTTTTATTTTATGACAAACAATTTCTATTTCTATGTTTCCTTAATTAATAATAATATTAATTACTGGGAATAAAATTAATTAATTTATTATTAAAATAAACAAAAATTCGCACAGAAATTTACATATATGTAAATTAAACTAATAATAAATTTAAAAGCCAAAATAAAACTTTATACAATTATAATAAAACCTTTAAAAAATTAAATTATTAATTATTTTTTAAAAAATAAATAAAAATAAATGGTAAATTATGTAATAAAATTACATTCATTATTATATTTAATAAAATTAATATTATATTTAATAGAATTAAACTATTTCTAAAAGTATCAACAACTTTTATGCATCACACACCAAAATATAAAAAGATAAACTAATTAAACTAATGAGCTCATACCCCATTTATAAAAGTTATAATCGTTTCCTTTTTAATTTTTAATAATTCATCAAAAATTATATATCTTTCAAAACTTTAATTATTTAAAATTAATAATTATTTTAAAATTAATTTATTTAAAATTATTAAATAATAATATTTTAATATCCTTTTAAGTTAATATTATAAAATGCACCATTAATAATTTAATACTAATAATTTTAAATTGGTAAATACTCCGAAATTTTAAAAATATATCCTAAATATTTATTATTTAAATAAACATATAAAATAAAACTATTTAATTTTTTTTTATTTTTAAATTACACAAATCATAATTTAAAAATAATAATCATAATTTAAATTTTTTTAAATAATTTTTAAAATTAAACACTTCATAAATATATTTTCATTTTATTCTCATAATTTTTTTTTTTTTTGCAAAAATAAATTTCTATTACAATAGAAATTGTATAATAATTTATACCTATCTAAATTTTATATTACAGCGTGCAGAAACCATATGTTAATTTAAAATTCATTTAATGTGGAGTAAGTTCACATTTAGATTTTTTTGTTGTTTAGTCTACGTAAACAATGTACCGATATTAAATTTAAGTTTTTTCTTGTATCACACATGCAATGACATTTTCGTATTTCTCGCTCCCAAATTGGCACCGGCTACGTGTACGAATAGCAAAGAAAGAAAGAATGCGCAGTTGTTTTTGCACGCGTAAAATAACGCATATTTTTTACTGTAATTTTTTGGTTTTTCGTTGTTTTTTCGGCGGCGCGCAAATTTGCGCAGTTTTTTTTAGTCTGTTAGCTGAGACTCTCAGCTTTAATCATAAATGTTTATTTTTTTGGCTCTAAATATATTGGCAAAGGAAATTTTTTTTGAAATTTTTAATATTTTTTTTTTAATTTACATAATGCTTATTGTCTATTTTATAAGGTACATTCCATGGTGAAATTAAATACTAGGTGACAGCATTGCTACAACAATTACAACAACAGGCATTTTCTATATGTAAAAACCTTCGTCACTGTCAAAAAGTTTTTTTTTATATAACTTTTTGACATTTTCAATTTCACCATGAATAATCAGCTGGCGCTACGCTGTCACCTTGTATTTAAATTCACCTTGGTCCATTCGGTGTATAGTTTATAAGTAACAAGCTTTTGAATATGACATAGAAAAGTATCACATTTTAGACTTGTTCACATACTTCAACTTTGCGCTGCTCGGGACAGAAAACCAATGGAGATATTTCCATGAAATTTTCCACACATGACCTTTAGATAGTTTTTAACCATCTGTGCAAAAATCATCAAAATCGGAGAGAAGGTCCAAATTGATTTATTGCCGCAGTTGACACAGTGTGCGACGTGTTCATTTTCAAAAAAATACGGACCAATTATCCTTTCCGATGAAACACCGCACCAAACCGTACAATTAGGTGGGTGTAATTCTCGCTGTTTAACTACTCTCGGATTTTCCGTAGCCTCTATCCCACAGTTTTGCTTATTAACAAACCCATAATTAAATTATGAATAAAATTATGATTTTCTTCTGTTTTTTGCGGAAAAAAAACTGCATAATCAAGTCGTTGCTGGCAATCTGTCGGTTTCAATTCTTGGACAAGCTAAATCTTGTATGGAAACATTACTATTGCAACTTATTGCAATACTTATTATTGCAGAATTTTGTTTAGATAAGACTTTTCTATAGACATTTATGTATCATAAAGCCATATTCCGGGAAGACATTTGTATGTGTCTATGAGAAATCGTGGACCGATTCCTACCATATTCAACCGATTCCTTTTATAATAAAAAAAGTGTGCAAAATTTCATGATATTTTCCGCGTTATATTTGAAGAAAACAGTAAAAAATATCTGAAAAATATCGAGGTAGTCTGCAACTTTGATCTATAATTCAGATCCTACTGGACCTTTTTTACCCATGTGCAATACCAAACATTTCGGTGGATCAAAGAATGTTAGGTAAAAATTTCATTATTCTATATCTTTTTTTCGAATCTCTATCCTGCCAACAACAAACGGGCAGACGGTCGGACATGGCAAAATCGTCTTAGAATCTTATAAGGACCCAGAATATATAGACTATTTGATTCTACGACCATTATTTCGATGTGTTACAAACGGAATGACAAACGTGGTGAGTATAAAAATCAAATATTGTAAGTTTCAAACAGCTGACTGCGCCGGTAAATAACATCCATTAAATATGTAGTAAAACTACAGCCAATGGTTTTATTTTTGTTTTGTTTGGCTTGAGCTGTGCAACAAATATTTTTGTTAGTCATTGAAAACACAGTCGTTTATTGTGCTGAAAAAAACGTAAGGGAAGCAAAATTTGTGTGCTTTTGCTAATTCATAGTCAGCAATTTCAGTGCTGGTTTAATGTAATTGAGTAGCTAATTCGTAGAAATTTGTTAAAGTTATTGGTTGACAGCTTATTACTTAATAACTGCTGCTAAAAAAAGGCTACAGCAGCTGATTAATGATGTCATCATTGTATTCGTTATTGAAACTAGTTGACGTCTATTAAAGTGACAAATAATAAAAACTACAATTATGTTAGATAAACATAAATCAATAGCAACAACCACAATACGATACAATACAAACAACCAAACAAACAAACAGAGAAACAATTTAGTATATTCTCATAATATATACATATGTACGTATGTATGTGCTTGCATTAGGGCGGCCCACAGTGGCATTTTTTTTTGGCAAAAAATCTATTTTTTTACAGTTATTTTTTAGAAATCTAATGATGCAATTCTGTAGAGAAATGTTTCATTAGTAGAAAACCATGATTTGTTTTCGAAAAAAATAAAATTTTGTATAAAAAAAGTGTGGTGAAGTTATCTGAATATTTTACAACGAAAACTGATGAAAATTTTACTACATTTCAGTTATTTATACAATAAATATGGTTCAACTACCAATAGTTTTAGAGCATTTTTATTAAAATATAGTATTTTAAATTTAATAGGAAAGAAAAAATATTTAAATTACATACAGGGTGGGCCAACTTGGACTGACTGATTTGAAATGCTTATAACTTTTGCATTTTTAATTTAATACTCAATTGAACATCTCCAGAACATCGCTACGACGTATTCTAAAAGTTGATCTGAAGATGTTTCCATATAAAATTCAATTGGCCCAAGAATTATTGCCGAGGGATGCACCACAACGGCTACAATATGCCAATAGAGTTCAAATCATTCAGTCAAACTTGGCCCACCCTGTATATAGTTTAAAAGATCTGAGCAAATCAAAATGACTCCAAAAAATTTAGCATTTTCAGTTTTCATTAGAAAAGAAATAAGTTAGCTCGGTCTACCTCCGTGTTAGTACTACTTCTAAATGAAAGTTTGGAATATTTTCTTTCATTTTATGTAAAAAAATTCTGCGACTTTTTGCGATCGCTGAACAAACTAACAAATTTTGTGATAAAACTCACGCATTTTTTATGAATATTTACAATAAAAGGTTTTGTATACTTTTAGGCTGTTACTTTTTAATAATTGATTGACAGCAATATCGAAAAAGTGATTAACAAAAAAAGAAAAACAAAACCATATGATTAATTAAACCGTTATTTAAAATAATAATATTTGCAAAAAAAAAGTCTAAGAAAATTATTAAACGTAACTAATTTTTAAAATGAATTCATTTTGTGTTTCATATAGTGAATTGTGCAAGGAACTTATAAATTGCAATAGTAATGTGGATTTATTAACTGATTTCATAAAAACTAAAAACATGGTGCTTACTATTAATGAAATTCAAATTGTGAAAAAATCAGTTCAGAAGCGATTTCTTAGTCACTTTTTAAAACGTTGGGCCGAATGTCACAGAAACAAATCATATTTTTTTAAGAAAAATTATGCATGTGGGCACAAAATTGACACGGGGCAGTTTACGAAATTTTCGTGGGATACTGCTGAGCTATTCGTTCGTAAATACAATTGGTACTTCATGCCAGCGACTGTCCATAAAGTATTGATACATGTAAATTACATAATTGAAGCAGCAGTGCTCCCTATAGGCATGCTCTCCGAGGAAGCGGAAGAAGCACGTAATAAGGATTACAGAAATTATAGATTAATGTTTTCCAGAAAATGTAGTAGAACTGCAACAAATACTGATGTTTTGCATCGTTTGCTTGCATCATCTGATCCCTATATAAGTAGTATAAGACGTCAACCACGTAAACATATTTTGGAACTAGATGATGTAGTAAAAGAAATGATAGATGATGAATAAAAGTCTATATTTAAATGCATGTATTGAAATTTATTTATAAAATAATTAGTTTTGGTAAAGAAACAAAAAGTTGTGGGAAAAAATATAGTATGGGTTATATGGGCAGTAAGTGGGGGCGTTAATTGAGCTAACCAAAAGCTCTGTGCCAAATTTCAAAAACTTTGAACCAAAAATAAATTTTCGGTTCTATGGGCGGTGGGTAGTGGGCGTGGCCAATTTTTATGAAACTTTATATTTTTCTTATTTGAGCTAACCAAAGGCTCTGTGCCAAATTTCAAAAACTTTGGACCAAAAACAATTTTTCGGTTCTATGGGCGGTGGGTAGAGGGCGTGGCCAATTTTGATGAAACTTTATATTTTTCTTAACTAAGCAAACCAAAGGCTCTGTGCCCAATTTCAACATTCTCCGAGCACTCCTTATATTTTCTGCCAAACATTGTATGAACAAATACCACTGTGCGGCCCAGTGACTTCTTTGTCATATTCACTTAACATTAAAAGCCACAAGTTCCAACATACCCGATTTTGTAATTTTTTTAACATGTGACAAAATTGTTTATGTGTTTTCTAACTAAAATTAACGTTTTTACACTTTTGAAAATTGAAAATTTGAATATGCAATAAGTATTAATTTGAGTAGAATATTCATAGTGAAAAAACAATTCAGATCACAACTCTAAACGTATCCATAACCAATTAGAAAATCTAAAATTTTTATAAAAAATTATTTGAATATGATTGGTTTTCTCTGTGTGCTTCAATATGTTTTTCATTGGCTTTTCTTATAATACCATGATTGCCACGAAAACATTCTCAATATGGATGTTTTTGTATTATCTCGTACATTAAAAATGTTAATTTTGATTAAATTACGAGATTTATGTTTTTGTTTATTTTCCGTATACATACATATGATATACAAAACCGTATTGACGAATTTTAACATTTTATAATATGTTTAACGACATCTTTAAAAGTATGAAATTCGAGTTTTGAAGATGGTGAAAATATTACAATTTTTGTCCGCAGATGGGAATAGGTAAATAGGGCATCATCAGAAAACCACTTTTCGTAAAAACACCCGAATACTTATGCAAGTATTTGTAAAGAACTTTACGAATGTTTTGTATACTTGATACAAAATAAGAAATTGATGGGTGACAACAAATGTTGTTATATACGAGTACTCGTAGTACTCATGAAGGCTAGAAGGAAAGCTCTTGTGAGTGAATATTTATTAGCCAGCTAGTCAGCATGAGATAACGGTACAATGCAAAAAGTTTTTTAAAAAGTATGTACAAGATAACGGTCATTGATTTTCAAACTGTTTCTTACAAATACCTTTTGTCAATAGATAGCTAAAAATGTCCAGTCAATCTTACAATTCCGCTGTTTCTTTGAAGTAACTAAGACTGTTATTTTATCTTTTATATAAATAATTATAAAGCTTTAGCATTTTATTCGTATATAATTTAGTCATTCCGTGTGTAACACTGAAGAAGTATTTATCTGAGACCGTTTTTAATTCCCATAAGCATTTTGGTATTTAAAATCAGCAAAATCTGTATAGTATAACAAACGTTGTGAACCATAATGTATGAAAACCTCCGTCAAAATATGATATTTTTTCACCAGATTTTTTTTTCTATTTTTTTAAAATATAATGCAGATAATAACATAACATAATAACATTGAGGGTGCTGTAGCTTAATTGGTTAGCGCATTTGATCATTAAGCATGAGTTGGTATTTGCAGCCCGGGTTCGATTCCCAGCCGCTGCCATTCAAACAACATCAGTTTCTGATAATTATTAGTATTCTATCTATCATATTTGTCACAGCGCCCTCCTTCGTTGGTATAGCATTGAAATGCCACCGAAGTAAAATAATTAAATCAAGCTTTAACATTAATGCGCCTACTCAGCACCAGAGGCGCTGGAATGCTGCACTAAAAAAAGCCATAATGCGCAATTGCAGAGTTGTGATATAAAAGCTTTCTTCCTTCACCGCCTATACTTCTTCAACCTATCTAACCCCTTTCCAAAGAAAGTAGCGCAATTATATTAATTGCCCGAGTGTTACTCTTCTTAAAAAAAAAAAAAAAAATTAAATTTTGTATACGTTATTTATATGACAGAAGTTGTCCATCTGTACTGTGATGAAAATAGAAAGAATTTCTTCCCGAAATATGACTCAATAGTACATAAATGCCTATTAAAAAAAAAAAAAAATTAGCAAAAATTAGTTTCATGTAGAAAGAAATCGCAAAACAAAATTTTGTTTAGTCTGGTCCCCATGTAAAGTCCACATTTAAAATTCACTTAAATACATATCGTTGGTCTCATGTAGAAAGGCCCTAACTCGCTATTTTTTTTTAGAAATTTGTTTTTTTTTGCGATTCCAATGCATTTAACGCAAATACACCTCCTCACAAAAATTTATTGCAATAGTGTAAAAAAAACGCTTTTATAAGCAGTTGCACAAAAAAAAGTTACATGTTGAATATTACAGTTTCTATTATGTTTTTACCTTCTCCTGTAAAGTTTCAAATATGCGAGTTAGGGCCTTTCTACATGAGACCATCGATATAAATCTAATATAAATATTGTGACCAGGTTAAAATTCGACACAAATAATTATTATTGACATGTAAATTGTTGTACAAAATTTTATGATGGTCGGTCCATAATTGATCATAACACCCATATAAGGACCACATCGGAAAAAAACAGTAATCTTTATATATATCTTATAAATATCGGTACCGACTCAAAACTTTACGTATACACAAAAACCATACTACAGATTTTTGTGAATTTCGTTCCATATTTGATCATATCTCTTATACTCGTCTAAGGTCCATTTCCAAAATTCACTTTAATACTAATATTTGAAATATGACGTGAGATATCCTTATATGTATAAAATTATCTTTTCTAAATTTTAAGTATATCGGCCCATAACTCACAATTTTTTTTTTTAACGATAAAACAGTTTGCCAATTGTCTAGAAAAATATAACTTTACAATGTTATTCATTGAGTTAATAATTAAAATAGAACTCAAGCCAAAATAATAAGAAAAATGTTCTCTAATAATTAATATAAAGTTCAACCATTTTTCACTATGAAAAAAAAAACAGTCTCCACAAAATAACTAGGAACTTTAAACGAATATAATAATCAAAACACATTGAGTTTAATAAAAACTAAATTCGTTTTCAATCCCAATAAAGTCTTCTTATAAAACCATTCACGTTACAGCTTGATTACAACTGGAACCATAACCACTGTCGGCACTGGCAATTAGTTTGTGGCTGATCACACTTTCGCCAGAATAGATTCCATTTTATTTTTGTTTCCTCTCCGGCGATCCTATCATTTTCTAGACGTTTTTGATATGTAGCATTGCCAAGTTTTAAAAAAATGTTATATAGAGATAGTATGGCTGTGTTCTGAGACATACATACATACATTTTGTACAGATGTGTTAAGTTTAAAGTGGGTACCTGCATTTCAGACCTAAACCAAAAGGCGCACTCAAACGCAGAGTGAACTCGGCTCACCGCCGCATTGTATGTATGTATGTCTAGCAATGAGCATACTTGTATGAACTTGCCAGGAAGATACAATTAGCAATTTCTTGATTGCTTGATTGCTTCTTGCTTAAGAGCTTGGGCTATCTAATCCCTGCCATCCGTAGTTTAGTGAGTTAGCATGACCCAGCACAATTACTAGAAGAGCAGCAATCGCAACACTGCATTGACCGATCACTGCCAAGGACGATGATCAGAATTTACTGCGGTTGCCATAGGCCGTATATCTAAACTCGTCCAAAGGCAGATCATCAACACAACAATTGCCACGAAAGCCATAATTCACTTACATTTTCTGAGCAGCGAGCTAAGTGGCAGCACTTCTTTCAATGGCACCTATAGGACAATTTGGTAGACCGAAATATGCTGCTCAAACATCAGACTTTAAACCAACTACCATTCTCCCAGCTTTGGGTATCAACCACAGCCACTCCGTGAACTCCGAAGGAATCTCAACCAATTATCAGTTAGGAGACCTGCACCTCAATAGTTAAATGAGGGACAAGTTCCCGGGCTTTTAACTCCCGTTGTATTAAATTGAGACTCTAGTCAAGTTTCAAATTTCATTGGGTGTTAAAATCAATGAGATTCTATCCAGTTTTGAATACGTTCGAGCTCATGGCACCGGTGTCGCCATATCTTTCCCCACGATTGAAACAGCGTCAAGATGATGGAATTACACCAAGACATATGTATTTCCCTCTGGGTCATACATTTTGAACAGTGTTAAGAAAATGTGGTTTACAGACAGTCGTTTAATTACAATTCATCGCCTTTTTTTATGCTACGGTCTGCTGACAGCGATGCCAATTGTAATCGGGCTGTTAACTTTCACTTCTGAACGTTTTGCCATTTCTTTATACAAGCAACACATAGTGTGTTTGTGCTGTGTGCTGAAGTAAACACCCAATGGGAAAAATAGACAAAGAAATGGAACATTCTAGATGGACATTCTCAATCTCGTTTTCTTTTTACACTGCAACAAGTAATAAATCCTTAGCTCTTCTCTTCTTAATAATATAAGAAGCAGTGATGGGATGAGAATATTTTTACGGAATAAACTGATATTATATTTGTTAAATATCCAAAATCAAACTCAAAACTGTTTTTCTGCCATAAATCCCATCCCCCTATAAGAGGGGAGATCTTTTAAAGAAGGTAAAAGCAAATGTGAATATAGTCTTCTAAAAACCAAAATCAAGATCTATTCATCGAAAGCCATGCGCTATTTCCCACTGGGTAAGTGCGTTTGTGAAAAAACAAGTAAACGGAGCAGAGGCAGCACAGTGGCAGCTGTTAAAAGCCAGAAAAAAATACAACTCACCAAAGCAATTTCTGATATTTTACGACAGTTCGATTTCAGATTCAACGGAGACGTGTAGCACTTTACTTTATAGCCGGGCAAAAACAATTTGGCTGACTCAATAAAATCAAAAACACTCAATGGGTTCGTTGTTCATTAGGCCAGATAACAAACCACATGCGAATCGTATTGAACCAAATAAAACACACAAAGAACGGTTTCATAATATTCAACAAATGAAAATACATCGAGAGTAATTGTTTAAAAAAAGTTACTAATATAACAAATTATAATAACAACAAAGTTATAGTTAAATAAAACTGTGATAATACGAGTACAATCAAAATAAATAAATAAATAAATAAATATTTAAATAAAATCGACTTTGCGCAAATATTAATAATTAACAAAATACGAGTATTTTTGTAAAAAATAAAAAATTCAACACAAAAACAAATAAACGTGTTTTAAAACGTCAAATCTTAAAAAGAAAAAATATACTTATGTATATGTACATACATACATACATAGATGTGTATTATTTATTAAATACGTAATCGTAAATAAATAAAACTGTGAAAAACACACATTTAAAACAATCAGAAAAAATAAAATTAAGGTTTGTTTTGTTTCCCTCTTCATAAATGTAATATTTTTTTTTATAAATATCCAAAGGTATTCTCATTAAGTGAGACTGCAGCCCTTTAAGTGTCTGCAAATGAAGTTAATATTGCAAATAGTTATACACAACATGACGGCCAATAAATGCTGGCCTCGTACATCATGCGAAATAAATAAATTGTGATAGATCAATAATCATCATACGTCCCCTGTTACCAGATTATTAAAGAAAAAAAAAACATCAATTAATGTAAATATTTACTCATACACTCGTACACTAATGCTTGGTTTTCACTATGTCAGTTTTGTTGTCAAATTGTCCAAATTGTTGGTAATTTCATAACAATTTGGACAATTTGACAACAAAACTGACATAGTGAAAACCAAGCATAAGCCATACAATATGCCCAATAGGCTGGAATTCAAGTGGAATTACATCCAGCCACAATTTCCAATTTCCAGTGTTGAATTACAGTTGAAACACAGTTGAAATCAATAGCGAATCCAGCAAAATTAACCATTGAATTAAAGTCGAACAAAACAGTACATTTACAGTGTAATTCCAGCCTTAAATAACAGTCTGATTCCAGTTGAACCGGACCTGTGCGAACTCTGTGCCAATATTAACATATGCTTAAAACAAATTTGATGTTGTTTTTTAAAAAAACTTCAAACAGACTGGAAAGAGGATGGATTTCAAATGTAATTCAAGCTTGGATTTACACTGGAATTCCAACATTGGAATTCACAAAAAAATTGTACTTATTGGGTGTATGTACATTAGGGTGGTGCCTGTTTTACTTTTCTCGAATTTCGAGGTGTATGGGCTTAGTGTGATACTTGGCATAAATCTGCAATCAGTTTTCACAAATAATTTGTTATTTAATATTCAATTTCTCATTTACTCATGACAGATCGTAATGTACACATCATTGAAAAGTCAACAAATTTACCAAGCGAGTAAAATTTGTATTACATGCTCTTAGAGGATGAGCCTTTCTCATGCAATGCATTATTATAGAACTAGGAAAACAGGATAGTGGTAGTAGGGCGATAATAGGGGGAGTAGTGTTTGTGGACATTTGATTTGAAACTTCTGCAGGAACTTTATTCCAAATACGGACAGTACGACTAAAGAACGAATTTTCCCTGTAATTTGGTGTACGATCCACTGTTTAGTCGACCACAAATGGATGAGCCCTTACTGAAGAACGTGTATTGCATCAAAAATTACGGGTTTTGAGAAAAAGTTCTCTAATTTTAGCAGAACACATTTCATTATAGTATCGATAGAACAGTGAAACACAACTCACATTGCGGCAAGTCAATAGCATTGTATTCCCTTCTCTCACCAATAAGCCCCTTCGCCCTCTCGTGCACGCGGTCGAGTAACTCCAAAATAGACATTGAAGCACTAGCCCATACATGAGAGTTGTATTCGATTTTCGGTTGAATGAAGGTAATGTAAATAGTAAAGAGATCAGATGGAGTAAAGTATTTTGAACAACGTCTTAAAAACCCGACGCACTTGAACGCTTCTTTGATACCAGAAAAATATTTTTAGTCTAGCGGATAACAACATAATGCCCACAAGAACATATGAAGCAATATGATCTGCCGTGCGTTCATGTGTTTATATAAATATGTACAACATTGAGTCTTACGTGCGTTAAAAGATCTTTGCTAAGTGTATCATTAATTTTTTACCTCATTGTCCCAATCTGCAACAGGCTTGGTCTATAGTTGAATGAATATGGATGCCAAATGTTGCCATCATCTGCAAAAGAATACTTAGGGTTGGAAATTTGACGTAGAAGAATAATAAATAAAGATAAAAATATAGAGTAGGAGAAAGAAAAGAACGGTGCCTTGCGGTAGCCCTGAACTCGTCTGATCAGATCAAATTTAGTCTCTATAAATTAAGTGTCTATAAGTTTGAGCAACATTATCTGTATCTACTTTAAAATTGTACCAAAAAATCTTAGAATTAATTTTAAAGTAGATACAGATAATGTTGCTCAAACTTATAGACACTTAATTTATAAAAACACAAAAACTAAAAACTAAAATATTTTTCATATTAATATTTTTGCTTGTGTAATATTTAAATTTTGACAATTACTGTTATTTTTGAAAAATATTTGTATTGTTAATAATTTTAAATTTTGTTATTGTTTCCCTGAAGATGCTACACATTGTTGTAGCGAAATATTGGAAGAAATAAATAAAAAATAAAAATAAAAGACCTTAATTTCTAAAAATAAAATATAATTACTTTTTTTATATACTGAATGAGAATTATTCCTGTTGCGAGTATTAATTGTAAACATTTTTTATAAAAAATTTTTATTCGAAGGTTTACTTCTAGTTAAACACAAAAATACTTTTTTTATATAAATAAATGGAAAATAAGTTATTGTAAAGTAATTATTATTTAAATATAACATTATTTGGAATGCAAAAGATTTGTATTTTTGAAATTTCTGACTAATAAATTTCTGAAAAAAAACAAATAAACCACCGCCACATAATTTGAAAATAAACATGTAAAATATTATATCGTTATTTCAGTTTAACATATGAACATGTCCTAATTATCCTAATTAAAAAACGAATTAATTGCAAACTCGTAATAGCAAATATCATATTATTATTACTAATTATATAATTATGTACGTACATACATACAAAATACATACATACGTGTACAGTGAAATAAATAAGTGCGTGTGATAAAAAAAATATATAAAAACAAACATACAAAATAAAACAAGAGACGTCATTCAGTTACCTGATCCTCTGACATCGCTTACAATTACTCGAAATTAAATTCAAAAAGAATCCACAATCCTCGCACAATCCCCAGCAATGTAATACCTACAACATTATACAGTTACCTCGAAAAGCTACAACAATAAAAACAAACACTCACATACAAGTACTCTCATGCATACATACATACATATGTATTGTACATTCATGCATATTCGGAGAACATCACAAATGACCCTGCAAATAACGCGACTAGTCCATACATGCATGTAAAGACTAGTCCAAAGAGGAGTAGGAGTACTCCAAAACTACTCCAAATATATGAAAAAAAGGTGGTCCATTTAACATTGCGATGTCCTAGGACTGGATCATATAACCCATCGGAGTAGTCCCAAAACTACTCCATGGAGTACTCACGAGGGTTAGTTTTAAACAACAACAACAACTCAATATGCAATCGTGTTAACACGAAACCATGTCGTTTAACTACAAACTCTTGTTTAACTATGACATGGTCCATGACTACATAACATTGGACCATGTTGTGAGTAGTCCATATCATCTAAAATGGATCACGTAGTCCAATATTATTTGCAGGGGAGTACGAAACATTCCTAAGTGGTAAGTAAACAGAAGAGTGCAACCAAAAAACCGAACAATATACCACCAAATTGCCACAAAAATAAAGATATCATAAAGATATGTATTTAAATAATTAACAAACACAAACTGCGAAGTTTTTGGCTTATCTACAGAAAACATCCAGAGTCTTTGGCGGGAATCGAACCCGCAACCCTTTGACTGACAGTCCGTCACTCTATCGTCTAGTCTATCGGGGCACTCATTTTATAAAGTACATAATCATTTTAAAAGTTTACATTTCATACCTACTCGTATCATTGCAATTTTTATCCGAACATTTAATTTAGTGTTTATTACATGGACCATAGTTATTTTGATATGGGCTTTATACCCTGCCACACTCCACCACTCCTCCACTACAACATTCACATTAAAGTAAACCAATCGAATCAAATGTCGATTTTATGTATGTATGTATCTATGTATGTATGTCTGACCATGTTAACATTGTATAGCACGCAATTTTAAAGCTATATGTCATTATATTGACACAATTATTGTTTCATCAATCACAAGAAAGCTTCATCCAGAACACGAAAGGCTAATTAATATACATATATACACTGAAGTGTTCTATTTCCAACATTTTACATAGTTTTAATTTTAACATTTATAAATGTGTAAAAGACAAACAAATATTAACAAACTTTAACATGTTGAATTAGTACTAGAAAGTAAGTACGTAAGTAAAATAACAATTAAAGATGTAAAAAAGCAATTTAGGTCACACCGTAAAAAACAAACAATAATTATAGCAGGATGATATACTCGTATGTACATATCTGTATTTCTAAATATAAATATATAATAGAACATACATACAGTTAGCAAAAAAACTTGTACACTTACCAAATCAAAATAAATACTAGCACAAAAATCAAAAATTATTCGCAACAACAAATTTGATTTTATCAAAGAGAAATTCAGAATTGAGATCCGTATTTCAAATACATATGAAAATAAATTTCTGAGCCTAAAGAAAAAAAACTTCAACAAAAAAATATGCTCATATTCATAAAGGTGTTATGAAACTTGCTATTTTTTGTATTTGATTTTTTTTAGGATTGATGGAATGAAACAACAAATGCGAGAAAGAACAAGAAATACAATATGTAAACAAACCTTTTTTTCTGATTGACAGTTCTCATGTATATATATGTATATAAAACATTTAATCTCGAAATGTCAATTTTAAGTTAAACATTTTTGTATTTTTTTTTGACAGTCTTGGACTATTTATCGATAACACACGTATATTTGTTTACCATTTCAAGATTTTTTATGATATACTCATACTCTTGACACTTAGTCAGTTTTCCTATGCAAATATATTTGTACTGTTCTCCAATATTTAAAAAATACAAAAAATAGCAAGTGTCATAACACCTTAAAAGCAAAAAAAATCTTATTCTGAGGAGGTATTCTTATTAAAAATATAAAAAAAACTAATAAATATTTAACCTTCTAGTATTTTGTGTGATGACGTCTACAGGACTTCATTGTTGGTCACTTGGTATTCCTTTATTTTAGTTTTCATACGAGTCCACAAATGCCCTATGGGATTCAAGTCTGGGCTTTGGGTAGTTTAAGGCAACACCTTTTTCATGTTTTCATGTTATGAGCTTTCCTTGTCTTGAACAGTCCATTTTTTGAGCAGATTGAATCTAATTATTTTTCAAGATCTTAAAATATTCAGTCCTATTCATAATCCCCTCTATAAAAACAAGGTTGTCTACGCCTTTTGCACTCATAGCGCCCCAAACCATAACATTTCCTCCTCCGTTAACCGTATGGGCAATGTTTAGTGATTTTAGGGCTTCTCCTTCCTTTCTCTACACGAGTTTTCGACCATCACTGCCGAATATATTAAATTTAGACTCGTCTGTGAAAATTGCTGTATTCCAGATTGTCTTGTCTTTGGGAATATATTCGTTCACGTGCACTAAGCGTTTTTGCACGTTTGTTTTGCTTAGACAGGAGGTGTTTCATGCCTTTAAGTCTTGGAAGTGAAGGAAGTCTGTGGAATAGTGTGTGGAGTTACATTAACTATTTCGCCAATATTAAGTTTATTGGCTATTTTAGGAGCAGAAATTTTGGGATCTTTTTTACAACTTTACAAATTTTTCATTCAATTTGTACAGGATTTTTTTTGACGACTACTTCCACTAGGCCTTTTGCAAGAGCGGTTTTTAAAATTTTTTACTACATAGTGGATAGTACTGTGTGTTTCATTTAGTATTTACCCGATTTAACGTGTTGATTTCCCTTCTCTCCAAAGTTTTATAAGGGTTTAATTCAAATCCTTCGACATTGACTTTCCTGGCAAATTTGCTTTTATTTGTCAGAATAAGAAGACACAGATTAATTATAAAAAATACTCTTAGCTTTAATAAAGACAAATTTATTATTTTTTTTACAAACACTTTGTAACAGAACCTTTTCTAGAAACAAAGCACTGTACACTTGTTACAGTTTTTTTTTTTTTTTGGTGTTGCAGTGCTGATAACTGTTTTATTTTTATATTTCCCTTCCCGGGATTTTTTTTGCGGCATCCCGGGAAATACAAAAACTGGCAACTCGCTCCTTATACTTAAAAAAGGAGTTAAAATTTGTTGAAGGAAGCGGTCAAAGAACTTAAAATATTGAACGAGTTTTTTCAGTAAAGCAGGCAATTTGTAAATAAAATCAGAAATATACTTTCTGACGACTCAATAAACGCTTTAAAGTCATCATTAGAAATTTCGATACATTTTATTCGCTATCGAATAAGAGAATCCCAAATGTTAAAAAATTCTAACGTTCGAATGAAAATTTACTAGCATACGAATGCGAGAATTAGCCCTGTGAATTTGTTTTTTTTTACTATTTTTTTATGAATTAAATTGTTGTGTTTATGTTTCCTTTTTATCTAGTATCTAGAGCATAAATATAAGAAATTTACATTTAAAAGCGTAATGTAATAATTCAAGTTCCTCTTTCAATTAAAACTAATTTTTGTAGTATTTAAGTATTTTTTTACCTTGTTTTTTCCCTCACGTTTTTTAATAAAAGATTTTTCATAAATAAAGACAAATTTACGTTTTATTTTTTCTATCGAGCGGGATCCCGGGATCCCGGGAAATTAAAAAAGAATTCCCGCTTTCCCGGGAAGCGAAAAACTGCGGGAAAATACTCTAGGCACACCTAAAATCAAACATGCATTTTAAAATAGATATATTATCCCCCAATTTGCGTTGGTAATATTAAAAAAAAACTAATCCCTTATTTAAACTATTTATTACATTTGCATCGAAAGGTGTACAAGTTTTTTTTGTTTTGTTTTGCTGACTGTATGTATTTTCATTTGTATCTGTTTCTGGGCATGTTCGTACATATATGTATCTGTTTGTATTAATGCAGATACATAAATTAAACAGAAACGATTAAATTTGTTGTAATGTAAACTATCTAGACTTACTCTAATTGCCTGTTGATGTCAGTTAATCGACCATATTTCATTATGCCTCAAATAATAATAAAATGTTTTCGTGAATACACAAAAATACTCGTATGTACATACATATATGTATGTATGTATGTATGTATGTATATAATTTAATATGGTTTCATCATAACAGAAACCTCAACATGGCGTGTACAAGGTAGTCATAACATTTATTGTTTTATTTTACATAATGACTAATTAATGGGTTGTGTTGTAATTTGCTTCAAACGATTATTTTACATAAACAACAAATAGATAAAGAGTGCTTCGGATTTCTCTCTTGGCGAAATACATACATACATACTTACATATGTATTTCAGTTAATGTAAGGTTAATTGTATTGGTCAAAAGGAGGATGGAATTTATCTTCAATATCGATTCTTATCATGGTTTTTGATTCATATTTTAGACCTATTTAAATGGTATCCAGGGTTGTCATAGAAACCAATATTGTCAGAAGCAGTGGGATATTTTTTAGAAATGTAAGTAAATTAATTTAATATTTGCTTTATAAAAAGAAAAATGTTTGCATTGACCTTTTTATTTTCTAGGGGAAAACATAAAAATAGTACACAATTCATGGAATTCATGGAAAAATATCCGGATTTAGCTAAAGGCTTTACGAAGCGCGACAAACCAAATGTGAATGCCCTGTGGTAAGAACTGGCTGATTCACTGAATAGTGCCGGGCCACTACAATTTGACGTGAATGGGTGGAAAAAGGTAAACAAAATGTTTTCCACAGAACAAATTGTATTGTTATATGAAATGTCTATTTATTCGTACAGAAATGGAGTGAGTGGAAGAGCGAGGTAAAAAAAAACTAGCTCAAAATAAGACAGAGTCTAGGGCAACTGGCGGTGGACCGTTTGCAAAGCATCACTTGACAACAACAGAAGAGGCCATAGTACGGCTATGTGGCATTTGCAGTTGGTGGAAGGGGTTTTCGGCGTAGCAGTTGGTCTCAACGAAGATGTAGATGCTGCATGTGAGAAAGAAGTGCCCTCTACATCTTCAAAACGGCCATTGTCACCAATAACAAAAATGCTACAACTGCTGATGTCATTTTATTTTATTTATAAGCACTTATCAACTTTTAATTATTTGATATCAATTATTTTCACAAAAAAACACTTTTACTGATATTTTAATGAAAAAATATAATATTTTGTCAATTTTCTGCAAAAAAGTAAAATAAAAAAAAAAAAAATAAAAAAATGTAAACAACAGCTGTTTCGATATTGGTTTTATTTACATTCGAAATTAACAAAACCAACTTGGTTTCGTGACACCAAATAAAGCCAATATTGGTTTTCAAAACCGACAATTAGCAAAACCAATATTGGTTTCTATGACACCCCTGATTGTTTTTTGTTATTGCTAGAATACATTTTCGTTGTCGAATATCATTTCGTGGGTTCAACATTTTTTATAACGTTAATTATAATTATTGTACAAAGAAGTAAATTGGTATTTGATAGCTATTTAGAAAATAAATATAAACAAATACACTAGAACCCCGATTTGCGTCGTTAATAGCGACTAAGGAAATGCGACGCAAACCGAATTTTTTCTATAAAAATGTACTGACTTTTTGTTGAATGGGTCCAAAATTTAAATTAATTGAAAATATATTTTTAAACAAAGAATAAAAAATATTTAAGGAGAAAAAAATCTATTATTAATTGCACATAACTTCATATGGTAAGTATGAATAAAATGCGAATTCCCCTTTTTACATGCAAGTAGGCATGTAATTATGGTATATAGCGATGCAAATCGGAAGCAAAATTACGCAAAGCAGATTGATACAAATTCAAAGCCGACGCAAATCGCAACGATCGAAACGATGCAAAGCGGATTAAATCACATTTAGAAAGGCGACGCAAATCGAAACGATGCAAATAGGATAGACGCAAATCGGGGCTTTAGTGTATGTATTTTTCCGATTAGAACAACTTGAATTTGCATGGTATTCAATTGAAGCAGCATATTCTGTTGATTTTTCCCAGAACACTCAACAGATTCTTTACACAATTTTATTTTATTTCTGCGCCAAAACTGAAAACATTGCAAAGGTACGACGATACGCACCACTAAATTAATTTCGTGTTTAATTTATTATTGACTCTGAACAAAATCGTCTTATCAAATCATTGTTATGTACGTTTGTTTCTATTTATGTATGTATGTATGTAGTAGGTATCTGTGAGTGCTGGTATGTACATACATATGTATGTATGTATGAATATACATACTGACATAGATACTACCCAGCAGTTTTGACTTAGTGTACCGAGTAATTACAAATTGGCACTTAGTGGACAATTGACTACCCAGTAGACAGACTACTTCTGGTGGGAAAAATAACTATTTTCTAAAGTTTAGTACAAAAAAAATTAAACTTAATGTAACTAAAATATATATGTACTCGTATAGTGTAAATTACTGTCCAAAAGTACTTCTTAGCAGGCAATACAGATATAACTGCTGGGTAGGTACTACTTCTGTGAATGCTTTTTACGGGCATATTTGTATTAATTTTTTTATTTTTATTCTTTGTTTTCTTTGCCTATTTTTCTTTTTTTTTATTTCACTTTATGTCATAATTTAAATACTGTTTATTATCTATTAATCAATAGATAATTGCAAAGTAAATTTTTTAACTCACTCCCCCACAGTTCTCAAACCATCAGCAACGTGTTTAAATTTAAAAGAAACATTATTAAATTATTTTCAAATTAAATTAAAAACCAAATCTGTTAAATGTAATGTGATTGAATGTAGAAATGTAATGTTCAGTTATTATTATTGTATTTTTATGTTATATTGTAATATTCATTTTTAGTTATATATTTATATTCTCTCAATTTTTGGTCTATATGATTTATTTTGTGAAAATTAAATTAAGTTAAACAAGGCAATATGTTTTATATTGTGTTTAACAAATCATCAGTTCTGTACTGGAATATAAGACTTCTAAGTCTTTTGTATAGAACAACAAACTAATAAATAAATAAATAAATAAATAAAATAAAAAAGTACATAGATATAAGTGACCATGTTTTTTTTAAGATCATGTTTTTCAGCAATGCACGTAATTGTCATCACTTTCTTTTGCGCTAACATTTTGAATACTAAGAGGCCCTTTACACGATGCAAATTTTCAGCAATTGATGTTTGTAGGCGAACGGGGTAGAGAAGCAAGAGGGGTAGAAAAAGTTGCATGATTTGTTTTCTTTGTTGCGAGTGAAAAACTAAAGGGGAATGCGTCAAAAAATTTCATGATTTGTTGCACGTAAAATTTCATCGTATAATTGCACAACAATTTACGTAAATTGGAAAAAATTGCATGCAATTAATTTCATCGTGTAAAGAGCCTCTAATATTAGTTTAGTGTAAATAATTCGAATAATTATTCGTATGAAATATTAGCTGCATGTGCATAATCATGTTAAATTACAAATAATATACGTGTCTCTTATAAACCACTGGTCCGATTAATAAAATGTGCGTGACATAAATAAGCGTCGAAGAATTCAATATTTTCACCAACCACACTAAACCAAAAAATTAAATTAAATTAAATTTGTTTATTTAGGCCGTTAGTCTGTGCAAAAGAAAACTCATTAAACTCGCTGGTTTATTTGTGTATCAAATATTCTATATAATAATTTTAATTTCATATTTTAAAATTTTATCAAAAATTCCATCAAAATATTATCTGGGAAACAATGGACTAGATAAGATATACGAGTACACACATATGTACATACAAGTATGTACTCGTATGTATGTATGTATGTATGTATGTATATGTATACCTATTGATAGAAATGAATGGAAAACTTTTGTAAATACATAAAGTGTGCAAGTTCTATGCGACTGTGCTGAATCACCTAAATACTACATATAATGAGAAGTACAAAAACAATATTGGTTATACAGGGTGGCGCAAAAGTAATCCTCCTATCAGGAAAATGCTATAAATTTTGCGATTGGCCCCATGTTCACCAGGACTTGTCCTTCTATAATAAAAATGAAGCGTGCAAAATGTATAAAAATATCTGAAAAATATCTATGGTTAAACATGGGCCAAACTAAACAAAATTTCGTTTTTCGGTATCTTTTTGCATGAAAATTATTTTTGCTGAATTCTGTAATAAAATAAATAATTTAATATTTATTTAAGAATTTTATTCTGGTCTGAGTATTCATTATTACTGTAATGGATTAAAGAATGCAATTGTAAAGCAATTTATGCAATTGTCAAATGGAATGTACTTTTTACCCTGTCAACTGAGACAATACGAGTACATATATCATTAAAATTAAGTCCTAGATCTTCGGTAAAAATCAAAATCACTATTATTGAGAAATGGAAATGACAACCTGTTGGTATTTATATTCGAATAGAAATACGGAGTCTATAGTTCGGTAGACCAACGAAGCTATGAAGGCTTCATGTAAAAAGATCATATGTATCAAATTTCATCAAAATATTTTGCGCTGAACATCTTCACACTGTCAATCGCCCACAAAATTCTATTGTGAGATATAATGATTACAAACATTTCAGAGGTTGATTCTCTATAAGTCACTTTAACATACAGCCACATCCCTGCAGCCTGGAAAATGCGTTTCAAGATACTCTGATGCAGATTCCGATCAGGAGTGATTCATCCTTTTAACAGTTTTATAACTATTCATTTTTTATTGAAAACTAAAAATTCATTTACTACAAAAATCACACTCTGAATTATAAAACGGTTAAATTTAAATCAATATACTCGTATATTATTCCGTAACAATACTAAACACGTGACTAAATACTAAATAGAACGTTGTTTTATAATTGATTGCGGTTTAGTTAAGGTTTGATCAATTTTATTTTAAGTGGTAGAGAATAATTTCCTGTCAATAATAATTTTATTGGCATTATTATTACCATGGTGTAACTATACAAGGTGAATGCGGTAGAACAGCTGAAGGACTTTGTTTACAATTTACTTGTGTCAAAAGTAATAATTTTTCAAGTGTTTTTGACAGTAGTACATTATTTTACACAAACAAAATGCCTGTTGATTATGTATTGTGCTGTATTTGTTGCCGATTTGTACTCACCTTGTATAATTACACCATGTTTGTTACTATATACTCTGAAAAGGATTACTTAATAGTGTTTTTGTGAGACATAACAGATAAAATGCGGATAGAAATTGAAAGTAAAAACCAAACATTCGTTTTTGAATTGAAATTTTTGTGAGCGTTTATTTTTATTAAAATCGTATGATTGTTTTAGAATTAAACGATTTTTTGTTCATATTGAGAAGACTGGCGACAAAATAAATTAAATAATATTTAATTTCTATTTAAAAAAAAACGTCGAACGGAACAATATATTCATATCGTCACCTAAAATCCAAAAGGCCGTAACCCAA